>CP139506.1:183667991-184950491 GCA_021014915.2 Artemisia tridentata subsp. tridentata
ATCGATACAGGGAAAATAATATGAAATCACAAATAGAGTATAATGGGCAAAGCATGTGGATGAAAAATTCCCTTGCATAGCTATAGTATGACTATGTATCATATGTTTTCCCCAATTGCCTTTTTCATTTGTGTGGTTTCTATTTAAACATGATGGTGATATACAGGACATGGGTCCAAACGAATTGCATACACTTTTTTTTCCCTCCATTTTGATTATGTGGACCTCAGTTTTGTAATATGATATGCGATTCACAATACATGATAGATGGAAGAGAAGACTCAAAATAGGCAACTTAAGTAGATAAAGATGCGACATGTTCTTTTTGCTTATTGTGTGCGTCCCACTCCATAAGCATGAACTGCAATTTAGGCCTGAAAAGTTAAAGAGCACATATAGAGGTGGAATGTGGACGGGTTGGGGGGGGTACATAATGGGTGACTATAAGTATGGGCAGGATGAACCAGCAAACATTTTTTTGTCAATATTACGAATAATTCTTAATGCTTTGGATATGATTCAAGTTTATATGATACAATAATAATTGATAAAAACATACACTTATTGATGTTGCTGCATATATCAGTGATATTCTTGCCACGGCCTTTGACCTTTTCCCTTTTTAAGCTAATGTATATATCTACCCTTATTACACACTTTAGATCAAACATAACCCAAATTAACCCATTCGAAAGTAAATGGATCGCAGTTGCCATATTAAAGCGCAAATGTCAGAAAATGGCAAAAAATGGATACGTCGAATGTGTATATTAATGTTGGTGATTCACTATGTAGGGCTTATTGGAGAACACTGACAAGGATAGAATCAAAAGGCTGATAAGGCTGAAGCCTCCAACAGATTTCTGATAGCAAAGTCAGCTCACTGCATGTGATTTGTTACGTCACAGGAGCACTATTCTCATTGTTTCTTGATTTGTCGTATAAAGAAGGCATTGTTCAGTCCATCATCATGTTTTCTCATGGTATGCCCATTTCCTGTTGCTTCTACATGTTGTTTCCAGCCTTTTATTCCCTTGTATAATGACAATGGATTTGTCCAGATTTTGATAGTGTGTTAGGTATATTTTCATAGTTGCTGCCTATCTTGTTTTGCCTCTTTATTGTTTTTTCATAGTTTCTCAAGGGTTAAAGCTAGAGGTGGCAAAATGAGTGCATATATATATATATATATATATATATATATATACATATATATATATTTCTTTAACATATATATATATGTGTGTATATATATATATATATATATATATATATATATATATATATATATATATATATATATACATATATATATATTTCTTTAACAAGTCAAAACAGGTCTGTGTCAAAATCGATAGTTTTGCTGTGGGTCAAAATGTGTTGGCTTGAGGTCCCCCAAAGTATGCTAAATAATTTGTCACAAAAGCTGTATAATTAAAACATTTGTCCAATGTTTTGTGAAGAAAGTAATTTGGGAGGTTGTATGGATTAAAATTACACTTTAGACGACTTTCATCATTTGACCCGTTTCTTTTTCACCTTTTATAAAGAACCCTTATAATTCGTTACAGATATGACATAACCCCAAATTGGCCCGTTCATAAGTTAAATTGGTTGAAGTAGTCCCATCTACTTTAAGGTCATGATCCAAAAAGCCCTGCTGGCTACACGCTGGCCTTTGGCACTAATCCTGCTTGTGGTACCAACCTTACTTAGCAAGGCATTGGCAAATGCGGCACTGGTGTGATTACATAGGGATGAACCGATTCGTGAAGCAAATGATGTGATGCTTGTTAGTAATTAGAATCATGTCTGCAGTTCTTGACTTGAATGTCATACTGCTCTTTATTTTTATCTATAGAAAATGACAAAAGTTGCCTCTGGACATGTTCAATCTTCCTTTTTCGCTGCCAATGTCTTGGTTCATACCATTTTAGTCCACACAACGTATGTGGCAAAGTCCGTGAAAGAGTTCGTATGCATGAGAAATGGTCATGTTATTCTGGACCTCTTGTTAATACGGAGTATAAAATACGCAATTACAGATATCCAAACAATATTGGATTCATTTAATTATTAGCCTAATGATGAGAGTTGGTGTGGCAGAGTCAAGATTTGTCTGCAGAACTTGGGTTGGCCAACAATAAGACAGACAAAGCCTGGAAAAGAAACTTTACTAATACCATATCAAGACAAACTATGCACGGGTCTGTTATTTGTTGTGTTAAAACCTGACTTTTGATTTGGTATGAATTAAAACTACAAGTGCACAAGTCGAAACTTCAGACAACGCTTTTGTATGTTTTAATAGTTATATTATAACACACGTAAACATGTATTCACTTCACAAGTTGATTTTAGACGAACCGGTAAGTTGAGATTGGTACAGTATTTTTAGTTCAACCCATGTGACAAAGGAGGGTACATGGCTTGAGCTACTTGAACGACTTGGTTCGCCAGACCTTGGCTTGCGTCGAACATGAATTTAAGGATGATTTTGGTAATTTTTCACTTTGATATCAAGAGATGCAGAATACTTTTTGGAATCAAGATTCAGTAACATTGCCTCATAATTTCTTTCATTGCAGTGTTGTCTGCCCAAGAATGTTAACACACATGCATCGTTTTAACTGGGCGTTAAAACTAACCATACATCCGATTGGATTTCTAAACTTCTTTTATCTATCACATCTTTTAGGTATGCATATTACGAATCAACGGTGTGTGTCATGTGGGTCAACCCGAAAACGTTACTGATGTACTGAAATGAGGTCCACAATTACTGTATCCATTGAAACCAAATTTGTATTTTGGTATTGGACTTAATATCATGTAAGGTTAATTAAAACACTAGTGAGGGACTAAAAGTGTAAATTCTGAAAACTTGAAGTTATTTTGTGTAAATAATGTCATTAAGGGTGTAATGTGTAATTTTGACTATTTATGGGCTTGATATGTAACTAAAAATAAATTATGATTTAAATTGTAAGTTTTGTAAAGTTAAGGGACCAAATGTGTAATTAATGAATTCTGAGGGGTCAAATTTATACATGTAATTCTGAGGATATGTTATGTAACTTTGTAATATAAGGTGCTTGTTTGGTAAAAAAATAAATATTATAGGGATTAAAACATGAATTATGTAAATGTAGGGTTTGTTTTGAAAATTATATAACTAAAGGGGTATAAACTGTGAATTGTGAAACTTAAGAGATTAAAATGTCATTCTGAATAACATGAGTATTTAATTCAGTAACTTAAAGTATTTTCATGTTAACCCCTTGAATTTAATAAAATTACAATTAAAACCCTAAACTATGTAAACTTGTCATAATTAACCCTAAACTTTTGTAACTTGATAAAACGTACCTTACTTCCATAATAATCTTAATAAGGACTTAACCATGTCTGTGATATTATTAACTTACAAATAATGGAAATATAACTAAAGACCCTTTGGACTTCTGTCTTCTACTCCTTAGGTTCGAGGAAGGAGTAATCTAATCCCTGTCAGCTTTTAGCTTTGTGTCCTTGCATTCGTAATAAGGTACAGATATTCTGCCCTCTTTCAGTAAGGGTGTTCATTTCCTTTTTCCTTCAGTTCTCATTTTCCTTATTAGGATTCCCTATACCATTGCTATGTTCCCTGATGTTTGTGAACCTTTCATGTGATCTCTTGTTTGTGAACCTTCCATGTGATCTTTTGTTTTGTGAACCTTCATGAACCTTGTGTTTGATCTCTTGTTCTGAACCCTGATTTGTGAACTTTGTTTTGAATCGAAATCCGATATACTTGATTTATTTTGATATAAACTTTAATCTGTTAAATCCTTATTTGAACCTAAATGATTTTGAACTATTATTAAACCATATATGAAACTGTTTGGGAAACGTTATTTTAAAAAGAAACGAAACCACTTTTAATGAAAGTTATTAAAAGTTTTGGAAGACCATTTTGAAGAAAACTATTTTGTAAGATCAGTTGTTATGAAAACCATTTTTGAAGGATTGTTTAAATGGGCTTTTAAATAGAAATCTTTTTAGATAAACTGTTGATATGAAACTTTGGTTATAAACTTTTGTTATACTATTTTGAACCATTCGATATAGTTCTTTTAATCTGAACTTACACTTTGATATAAAACTTAACCTGATAAATTCTAACTTGAACATTTAATATTTAATTCTGAACTGTTTGACATGAACCCTTGCCATGTACCCTTAGGATATGACCTTTTGATTATTTGATAGTACGTCTGACCTTTGACCTACAGTTTGATATTACGAGCCAATCACTAGGCATGAGGGTTTCATGCCCATGTCATTGACGCACCTCTGACATGACTCTAGGGCAGGAGAGTGATGACCTGTTCCGTCCCTTATTTATTATTTGCTATGGCCATTATAATTATGATTATTGATTTGTCTGTGGGGCGTATGGATGCATCCTAGATTTGACCTGTTATCTGTATATGTTATGTTATATGTTTATTGTTATATTTATTCTGGTGACTGACGGTGTGTGCGATACACGTCTTTCACCTATCTGGGAGCTAGCTACTCTATTTGGTTACATTTGAATGATGTGATTTGGTTTGTTTCTGGGCTCGTGATAGATTTCTGTTTTCTTTATCTATTGAACCTCATGAATTTTCCCTATTACTTGTTCCTTTTTCTTTTCCTTAGTCTTATTCCTTATTTATTCCTGACATCGCATTTCTACATCTTGAGTTATCGGTATGACCTGTGTGCCTGATCTTCTTGATTTTACTATCTATTATTGTTTTGTTACCGTTATATTTGTTCACTGAGCTCTCGTAGCTCAGCCGCATTTCTTTTCCTGCGGCAGGTTTTAGTAGGAAGCTGGGAATGAGTGAAGAGTGTACCTTTGGACTTAGAAGATTTGATAGCTATTAAGGGTTAGAGATGACTAGAAGATATTGTATTTTAGAATTAGTGTTTTTGTTTTGGAATTTCTCATTTGAAACCTTGTAGATTCAGTATTTCATTTGTAATCCTTTGAGATTTTTGTATTACTAAAGATGTATGCTTTGTTTTGATCTGATGTGAATCCATTATTGTGATATCTTTACCCTTGTCGGGGGTTGTCAAGGACGGCAGGTCTCCTATCCGCCTCTTCATCTCTTGGAAAGCGTTCTCCGCGTCTTCCGTCCATCGGTATTGATCCTTATTTTCCTTGGTTATGTTTTTCAAAGTTTCGAAGAATGGTAATGACCTCTCGGCTGACCGAGCCAAAAACCGGTTCAAGGCTGCCAACTTGCCACTGAGAGATTGCATTTCTTTCAACGTCCGGGGGGATTGCATATCCATCAGGGCTTTTGTCTTCTTCGGGTTGGCCTGACTCCTTCAGAAGTCACCATATATCCCAAGAATTTCCCCTCTTCCATCCCGAATGAGCATTTCTTGGGGTTCAACTTCATATTAATCCTTCTCAGGTTATCAAACGTCTCGGCGATATCGCCCAGCATTTCATTCTCTTCTTTGCTCTTGATGACCATGTCATCCACATACGCTTCCAAATTCCGTCCGATCTGTGATTGGAAAGCCGTGTCTACCATGCGCTGGTATGTTGCTCCGGCGTTCTTCAGCCCGAAGGGCATTTTGGTATAGCAGTATGTCCCTTGATCCGTATAAAAAGCTGTTTTTTCCTCATCTTCCTTCGACATCTGGACCTGATGATGCCCCTTGTATGCGTCTAGGAAACACTTGTATTTAAATCCCATGACCGATTCTATCTTTAGGTTTATTTCCGGCAGAGGATAATAATCCTTCGGACAGGCTGAGTTGATGTTTTTAAAGTCAATGCACATTCTCCAGCTTCCATCGCATTTTTTAACAAGAAACGGATTTGAGATCCATGTCGGATACTTGACCGGGCGAACAATGCCTGCCTTCACCCATTCCTCTACTTCTTTCGTTACGGCCATGCTCCGATCCGGGGCTAACACTCTGCGCTTCTGGCATACCGGTTCTATCGAGGGGTTAGCATTTAACGTATGCTCAATGATGCGTCTCGGGACCCCTGTCATGTCTGCCGGCGTCCAGGCGAAGACGTCCATATTTTTCTTGAGCAGCGTTCTGAGCTTCTTCTTACATTCTGGGGACAAACTACCTCCTATGGTCACCAATTGTTCCAAGCAATGTTGCAAAAATCGGCCGTATCGGCCGATTAATCGCCGATATATCGCTTATCGGCCTTCGACCTTGTAGAATTTTGCATATCGGTCAAAAAATCAGTCTTGGAAAAAAAAAGGCCAAAAATCGGCCGTATCGGCCAAAAATCGGCCGTTTCAGCCGATTAATCGGCCGTATCGGTCAGCTTTAAAAAAAATAAAAATTTAGGCATTCTACTTAATTTGGGGATCGTTTATTTCACTTATAATACACAATGAGCCTCATAATCAGAATTGGAGCCTTTTATTGAGGTTTGGAAACATAGTAGGCTTGGAATCAGTTACGATCTTTAGTTTGGTCTCCAGAAATACCAAAAACATGCAAAAAAATGCCAATCCGATTAATCACCGATTAATCCCGCCTTGGCCGATTAATCGCTGCAGGGTGGTCGACCGCCACGCTACCGATTCACGATTTTTGCAACATTGGTTCCGGGTAAGCCGAATTTACCATAACTTCTTCGGGGATTCCTGTTTCAGACACCCCCTCCGCTGGTCCATTGTCTAGTTCCGCGGGAACTCTTTGAGATTCCTCTAACCTTCGGCATTCCGAGATAACCATTTGCCGGGCCTTCAAAGTGACTATCCCTCTGGGGGTTGGAAATTTCATCATAACATGTATGGTTGAAGGAATTGCCCTTAGCATCTTCAACCCGGTTCTCCCGAGAATGACGTTGTACGGGGACGGGGCCCGTATGACGGTAAACTTCATCATCATCCTCCTATATTGTCCTCCTTCTCCGAACGATACGTCTAGTTCTATTTTCCCCAACGGTTTGGTCACTTGTCCAGCGAACCCCAGTAGATCCGTTTGAGTTTGTCTCAGCCGGGACTTTATCTCTGGACTTAGGTTATCAAAGCAATGTTCGAACATGACTTCTACAGATGCTCCTTCGTCTACAAACACTCTTCTTACCAGGTATCCTTCCATCGTTGCTTCTATAATGAGAGGCTCGTCGGACACGTCTTCGGTGGGTATGGGAGGGAAGGTGTTGGGGACATTCATCCATCCTTCCTCATGTTCCAAAGACTTGCGTTTCTTTTGCTTTGGCCTTGTGTTGATCATGTTGATTGTCTTATCTTTGGCTGGAAGATCTCTCTTCGGTGCACCTCTCCCCTTTTGACGCACGTCTTTAACTAGGTGGTTCAACTTTCCGGACTCTAGAGCTAATTCCAACTGTCTCTTCAACTGATAACAATCATTTGTGAAATGCCCCTTTTCCCCGTGATAGTCGCAATACCTGTCTTGGTTCTCCTTCTTGGGCGGATCTCGCATCGGCCTTGGGGGAGGTAATCGTAATTGATGCTCCGTGGCTAAGATCTCCTTCGGATGTTTTGTGAGCGAATCGAGCGTCAAACGAGGAGCGTTGCGGCCCTGATAATCATTTCGCGCCGGGAGGTATGGTGCCGGACGGTCCCTATGTTTGTGCTGGTAATGACGGTCTCTGTTAGGATAGCCGGATCGTCCCGCGTTTCTGTTCTCATTTCCATATCTCTTGTACATTCTGTCATCTTTCCGGAAGGATCCGGTTGACGCCTTCCTATATCGGTCCTGACTTTCTCCTTGGGGTAACTCGGTGTTAATGAACGCCTCTTCCGCTCGCACAAAATCATCCACCCGGATCATCATCTCATCGACTGTTCGAGGAACCTTGTCGGAAAACCGTTTGGCCAACTCCGGGCACTTACAGCCGTTCATAAACGAAGAGATTCTCATAATTTCGGGAGCTCCTTGTATAAATCCTGTTTCGGTAGTCCACCTTTCTTTAAACTCCGGCAGCGTCTCGTTGGCTTTCCTCACAATCTTCATTATCTCGGTGGGGTCTTTAGTGCATGCTTTGTGTAGGGAGAAACGAGTTTCAAACTGAGCCCTGAGATCCGCCCACTCGTCTATACTGCCTGGTGGAAGACGGTCGAACCACCCTCGGGCTCTTCCTTCCAAGGTTTGTTGGAACATCCTACACCATACGGGCATGGGCCACTCTCCTTGCCCCGCTGCTCCGGTGAACCGATTAAGATGATCCTGGGGATCTGTCGACCCGTCATACAACTTGATATGGGAAGGCATCCTATGCTCCGGCGCTGAGAACTCGATCAGCCTCCGAGTAAAGGGCGACTTCCGGACTTCCTTGAAGGGCTTTCCCAGATCTTCGTCTGGCACCTTGTCTCCCGTCACAATCCCTTTCTTTTCCTCGACTGCCTCAGTCTTTTCCGGGCTACCCTCTTCATGGAAGTCCAATCGTATCGGCCGGACAGCGCTCTGCCTATTGTGTTCTTTGACCATGGACTTGAGAGCAGAAATGTACCCTTCTATCTGCTCCCGAGTCGTTGGAGGGGATTCGGGACCCCCTCCTCCGGAGGACTCCGGACGTTCGGAACCTGACATTCTATAGCCTTGGTAGATTGAATGCCGGTCCCACGGATGGCGCCAATGTTTAAGTATTTTTCTGCGGTACGATTAGTTCTTCAAAGTATCATTCGGTCTTGATGTCGTCAAGCCCTTCGGATATCTGCTAAGACAATAAACGCGTTAGTCTCGCCCCTGGTGTGACCCCAGGACCAAACTCCGGCGTGAGAGTAAGTATCGGTATGTCGGTATAAGGAATTATAAGTGAAGTGAGAGTTAAGTAATTTGTGTGGACATGAAAAGTTACCCTTAACTACAAACCTGTGCCTCCTAATATAGGAGGCCGACTTTTGTCCCCATCGGATGCGTCCAAGAATGATGGTGACTTTTTTGAGCGGCAACTGGGATCTTCCCCTGTTTGGGTCTTTTCCCTGTCCTGCCAAGGCTCCTGCGACTCTGTCACATACTACTAATGTTAGGGTTGACTTCTTGTTCTGGAGATGACCGTTGGTCTGAACGACCCGTGAGGTTCGTCCGGTATTGGAGGTTCGTTCGGATCAAACCGTTCGGATATGTATGCTCAGAGTTTGACCTAGTCTGGAATGTCATTTGTCCGAACGACCTGTGAGGTTCGTTCGGTTTGGGCCATTCGGCCATAAACGCCAACAGTAAGGTGTCTCAAAAGTATTTAAGGTTATCCCATAAGTACTCTCATTGCCATCAAACTCTAGATTGAAAATTTTGGGATGGTCAGGAAAAAGTTTCTACTCATCCAGCAATCTAATTCTGGATTGAAAATTTTAGGATGGTCAGGAAAAAGTCCAAAACGGTCACTGGAATACGTTTTAGGCCTCATATATTGAAGAAAAAAGGAGTAGCATGAATGTATTTCTTTTTATACGTGTTAGGCCACATATGTCGAATGTTAGGCTTGCACAGTTGTAGTTTTAATTCCAGTTTATTAACATCTTTTCTCTTATTTGACACCATAGGTTAGTTCCTCACGTAGCTCATGCAAATTGAAAAACGTATCTGCAAGCTATAGATGCGTTTTCCTTTCTAAAAACACGCATGAATTACTGATTGGTGGAACAACAATAACTGTCTAAATCATGTATATTTCTCAAATAATGCAAGTTTTAATAACGATTGTTTAAATTTAGATAGAATAATAACACAAGCTTTATAAGTAACACAGTTGATTGACTACCATCAAAAATTTATGCAGTGATTGTTATAATGATTATTGGTTCACTTATGCTAATTAATTCGAACACTTAAACGATAAGTTTTGTGAACTAAATGGTGACTACTTTGTCTACGTCGTCATCCTTCTTTGAAATAATCTTTTGAATCCTATCAATGAACTTCAACATTGTCTCCAAGCCTACCTCATCTGAAAATAGTAATATGTGAGTTAGCAATCCAAAGTTTAAAAATTTTGGTCATTAACGATTTTCAATACTTAGGACATATTGATCTTAAAGAACTTATAAAGAAGTGATTGTAGGTATCATTTACTTTATTATGATGAAATGAAGACACAAGTAACAATAAAGATAATTACCAAGTCTTGGAATCGTATGGCCTTTAGGGTGACGAATCACTACAGCATCTTCAGCCGATTTCAATAGTTCGGTACCAAATGGTTTCAAGAAATCAGCATCCCCTATACAGTTAACATCAACAAACCTATATCAAAACACTAGACGCACAAATTGACCCATTCACGCGCATAACATAACCAAAGCTATTTGAGGAGTTATTCAGAAGTCCCTTTAGTTATTAATAAGTAATCGACTCAAATTCCACCTAGCCTAGCTTGATGATTTAGTCAAATATGTCTAGCTTATTAAGAGTTGAGAGTAGCAATTGTTAATACGTAGTAGTAGGCCGGCCCCCTAGTCCAGTTCGTGTTGAGTTTACTGTGTACATGGTCATATATGGACGATTGTTATAGAATGATTGTAACCGTTATTAGTATGCAACATGTTCAAGTTTCCCAAGCCTACCAAATGGTCAAGGGAAATAGTAATGAAACTTTTGAGTTCATAAGGATATTTATGGAAGTTGCATGGTCCGTATGACAATGTGAATGTTACACCAAAACCACATATTAGCTAGCACACCTAAAATACATATGAGTTAGTTTCATGAATATATTTCTATAAGTTACAAAGTAGTTGTGAATTTGTGATTAAATCAGATAATGGATTTGTGAAAGTGAAGGGCAAGGTGGGTACAATGCCTACCATCAACATCATCAAAGATACACCATATTGGGTGTTTGGTGAAATCTGTGGACAAGAAGAAACACCATATTGGGTGTTTGGTGAAATCTGTGGACAAGAAGAATCGCCCATATGTAGGCATGACCTCCACAAATATTTTGAAAATCTTTTCACACAATTTATGTTGCATTTACTATATTTATATATTCTTATAAAAACCTACAAACACATAAAAGAAAATTGCTCTAAATGAGTGCAATGTTTACTATTCCATGAGAATGAGAATACATCACTTTTCTTTTTTGGTGGTTTCAAAAATTGCAGTATGTAAATTTTATCAAACTTAAATGTCATCAAATTATGATTGTAACATAAGTTTTGTTCATTACTTATATTGATGTTTTTATTAGCGACATATACAAACCTTCTGCAGTCGAAATACTCTTATTAGACAACCCATTGAATTCGTCTTTGCATCTTTTTAGAGACACTATTATTAGGCAATTTGTCTTTGCATCTTTTGGAAGACACTCTTATTAGGCTTTTGTGTGACATGGTGATACTGATAGTACTTGGATCATGTTTTTTAAGTGGAAAAGCATCTTTAAACACAGAATAATGTAAATATACTACTACACATGGTTAAAGAAGCCAAAAGTGGTACCTAAAAAATGGAGAGATGGGCACTGAATGGGAGACGAATATGCCTTCTCAGCCCATGTTTCATTTTTAAATTTTGCTCCTGAGACTACGATTAAACATTTTATCTTTGGTACCTTCGTCAGTGCAATTCCCTGAAAAATATTCATTAAAAATTGTTATTAAAAATCAAAAATAAAATAGTCAACAATGGGATGTCATACTAATTAAAACACGCACGCACACATTCTTATTTTATTATGTAAAAGAAAAAAGAAAAACAAAAAGGACTCACATCTGAGTGATTATTTTATTATGTAAAAATATTACTTTTTCTTAACGCAGCACGTTTATTAAAAAGAAATCCAGTAAAACCGTGAATCGAATAAAGGTAAAACGTGAACCGAAAACCGAACCGAATAAGGTCAGTTCGGTTCGGTTCGGTTCGGGTCGGTTTAGTTACCATATAAGCGTGTTTTGACCCGAAACCGAACCAAACCAAGTAAAACCGAAATAATTATAAAAAACCGAAAACCGAATCGAATAAGGCCGGTTCAGTTCGACCCAGTTTCGGTGCACTAAATTTTTAAAACCAAGAGTAAATTTTTAAAACCAAAACTGACACGTGGGTAAGTACAAAAATCACATAAAAAATAGAAAGAAAATCTGTGTGGTTTATACGAAGACAACTATGTAGAACAACCTATCTTAAACAAATTAATCAACAGCCCATGTTCTATATAGCATTGGAATAATCGAACTCCTACAAATTGTACATTACGCATTGATAATAGTACTTACTAACGAAAATAACGGAATTAGTTATGAACAGAAACAACATACCTTTGCTTGCAGTCCTGGCAATGCAGCTGACAAAATTGCACCCTTAACAAACAAACAGATTTTCGTTAAATTAACATTTATTAAAACCAAAATCTTAAAAAAAAATAATAATAATAATAATAAAAAATTAAACAATCATATTAACAGTAGAAACCCAACCTGTGAAAACCCCGCCAAACCATCAATTGGTGCATGCTTGATCATCAATTCTTCAATATATTCTAGACACTTATCAAGATTCTCATAATCCGTAAACTCCTATACACACGAATAAAAATTAGATTTTTAAAATCTCATGACAGCAAGACCACTTTCCACTTATAATAACTGAAACGCACCTTATTGAACTGGAACCATTCATAATAAGGCGGGTCGAAAATCCCTTCAACTTCAGATTTCCCATTACAAGGAAACGGAGCATCGGGAAAAATAAACTCGACTTTCTCCAACACGGTCTCGGGCCATTTTTTGGTTTGTGTTTCAAATATTTTACCACTCGTTCGAAAGCCATGGAGACAAAGAATCCTTGGTTTCCTTTCTATCGAGCCATTATTACTCGTAACAATTTGTTCGACAGAGACATTAGTTTGATCAACAATTTGTTCGACCATGGTTGTTGTCGTCTTGTATTTGTGTTTGTGAATGAATCTTGATGATGATTTATAGGGATGGCTTATGATGTTGCTGTTGCTGTTGTTGTAATTAATAAAAGTGGCGTGTACGAATTGGATTCGGGATATTGGAATCACGAGGGGGGTCGCGTTAGAAGAGGTTGGGGGAGTTATGAGGATGCTTCCTTGTTTCATATTTGAGTTTAACATGTGTTTTTGTTTTGACTTTTGGGTCAAACCTAATTTTTTTTACTTTAATTATTGAAACATTTTATGTGTATACCGCGTTGTGGTTTTTTTGGTTTTCTATATTAGATATAAGTTGCAGAGAATGAGTAGAACTTATTGTTTAGCACTTTAGCTAATGACAAGGGAAAAAGTAGACAAAAAGTGTTAAAAACATTGAGAAAATTACATAGTTTACAATATTTTGAACTTTTTCTATTCTGAAAAAAAAAAAGAAAAGATAATTTGTAGTTTTGTGAAAAACAAGTTAATCGAAAACTTTGCTTATGCAAGGCATGTTTGGGCTCCCGCTCTTCTGGTTTAGCCGCCGTTTTCTTGATCAACATGTGAAGTCATGTGTTACAATGATTCGATAAGATTGAAGGGTAAAACGACAATATAATATATAATTGTTGTAATCTATTTTTTTTTTATTTTTTTTTATTTTATTTTTTTTTTTTTTCATTTTAATAGTTTACCTATTTTCGTTAAAAATTAGTTTAGATTTTTAAAAGTTACTACATTTCCTTATTTAAAATATAGTCGGGATATTTAGCTTTCTCTTCAAGATTCATCCGGACTATAAATCATTGTAATAGGTTTAGGTTTTGATGAGGTGATGATGAATTAATATAAAAAGAGACTTTCTCTTGAAGTCCCATTTGGGCACCGTTTGTGGGTTTATCGAATTCCTTATTCATTCTTCTTGTGTGGTTTCTTGCATTCACAACGGTCCCGCCATCATTTGGTATCAAGAGCATAGGTTCGGGGAAAAGAAATCATGCAACTTGAAGAAGCCAATCAAGAGAAACAAATAAATTTGTTTCACATCGTCATATTATGTGTAGTTGTAGGATAAATTGCGACACGCATTCATTCACTGTTGGATTTCTGTGATTTTTGGGCATGGATGTTCAGGACACATAAATCTACGATCTCACATTTCAAATTCGCGATTGGAGATTTCTACAAAAAGATATACCTGTTCAAATATGTTGTTTTCTTTCTGCTGAATATTCTGATATAATGGCCTTTTTTACCCCACAATTATGTGGACGTGGAAAACCATTTGGTTATGTGGCTCGTAGATTCGTCGAACGAGGCAACGATACAACTAACCAACAAGGATCACGTGTTGTAGAGTTTAACGAGTTGCAAACATTTGTTTAAGACTTCAATTGCATGTTTTTATTGAAATGAGACTTAATAACTAAAAGTTTTTAAAATGGCTATTTTTCGAAATTGCAGTCTTACATTCACATCGATTCATTCAGGTTCTCGACACTAGCCCAGAGGATCCACTCGCAAGAATGGTGAGAAACCATCAAACCCTCGAAATCCCTAGTCGTACCAGCGGACTTTGCCTGCAATTCCAACCAATCATGGAATCCAGTTTAGTCCGCAGCAAGAGGTCTTTTCATGCGAAGAAACCATTGAGGTTAAAGACGACAGGAGTGGCCTAATAAATGCAAAAGAAATTCAAGATCTCTCGAATATGATAGAAGTTATTATACCCTCGGATGAGAACAACAAAGATGTAGATTCAGCAACAGATTCCCCCAAGTCATGAGATAAGGCCTTTCAAGTTGTTGTTGCACGAAGGAAGATAAAGGGAAAATACAACGATATGTATAGTAAACTCACAATGCTAGAAGATCTAGCTCATGTCCTTTTGTACAACAGCCGCCTCGAAGAGATTAAGAAGGAGTAAGAAGAGTTGGACATAATCTACGGATATGCAGAGTTAGAGCAGGAGAACCCCATGGGCAAAAATGAAGAAACTAGAAGAACTAACTCAGCCTACGATCTGGTGAAGCAATTTGGGTCGAAGGACATAAAGTCATAAAGTCATAAATTATCCCTTGATCCTTGAACTTCCAAGCATGAAAAAGGGAAGTTTTAGGATTAAAGGTGTCGAGGCTAACTATCAAACCATACAAATCGAAGGACCAGGGGTAGACATACTTCTAAGTATTTTTAACATTTTATACAAAACTCATTGTTGGAAAAGCCTTGAATCTTAATACTAGACACAAAACACCTAAATAAAGGACCTAAACTCCAAACCGGAAGCTCTAATTGGACGTTCTGGAAAGTTAAGACATAGATCTAACTATAAGAACTTGAATTTTGAAAAGTAGATGAAAAACGAATGAGTTATAACCTCGGGAAGTTGAGCAAATTTTCTGACTAAAATTGTAAAAGCAGGTCAGCTATTATTAGAGTATAAATCGACACCCAAAACATGTTTTCACTAACCGAGACCATGATTTGTTGAAAGTAGACATTTTTATCTATGTTTAGGGATTTGAATGACCAAAATCGGGGAAGAAACGAAGAAGTTATACCCATTTAAAGTCGGAATTAAATTCCAATCAACAACCTTTTTAGTAGTTTTTGGAACCAAAAACGTGTTTTACTTGTTTTTCTTAAACGATTTGACTTGCGAAACTTTATAAAACTTCACTACAAGTATATAAGGGTGATAAACTTTATAAAACTCATATGCATATATAGTACATGTCGTATCATTTCTAAGACGACTTATTTATTTAGGTCACGGTTAGGATTCCTTGTTCGTTGAACTACGTTTTATTTCCCGTATTCACAACTTGATTAAGGTGACTTTCATAGCTCCACTTTTACTCGTTTTGAAATACTTTGGGGTGAGAATATTTTGCTTGCTTTTACTTATTGACACAAGCGCGTTAAACTTTTAATGATTTCCTGAGTACTCGTTAACCCACTTTGGCCCCCACTATCATGAACTGTTAACTACTTTGTAAGCACGAATGTTGAAAATAGATCTATTAGGGTTGACACCCCCGTCAAGGTAAGTAGCGCTTACTTGATTTCCATATCAAACGGACGTATTTCATTTGGGAACTCTAGGTATTCTTAGGTTAGTCACCTACCGGGGCAACAACTTGTAACAACCGTATACTTTGGTTAAGGCTTCCGTGTCATGAGCTTAGTGCAATCGTAATACTTTTATGTGATATTGTATTTGTTATAATAGTCACACCAAAAAATCTTGTGGTCCACTTTTATATTTAATTAAACCTATGAACTCACCAACATTATGTTGACGTTTTAGCATGGATTTATCAGGTTCGTAACTTGCATGGTTTGGCTTGTATGGAGTTCATTCTAGAGTCGCCAATGGCGGTTGCATTCATGAAGAGTTACTGCATGGACTTCATATCGTTTGATTATGTTTTCAAAAACCTCCTTTTAATTGCTGTGAAACTTGTGAACTTATTGTGTTGAAAACCATATTTGCAGTCAATGAATCAAACGATGTACTTTTAAAACGACACATGTAGAGGTCGTTTTTTATATCTAGTCTTTGTGCTATGAACGTCATGCCTCCAGTTACCTTTCCGCTGCGACATTTTGGGGGTGTGACAATGACTGACCTGAGGATAAAGAAAAAGGGGTCGAATGAAGTGAAGGATGGAGGCAACAGTTCCAATGAAAAGAAATAATTATGAATAATGAAGAAGAAAATAAGTGACAATCCTTTCAGTGATGAAGTACCAAGGGCCAAGGAACGTGATTTAAGAGAATCAGTGTTAATGCAATTTGGGACTGGACGCCTAAGAAGAAAATGGATCATAGTACTTCAAAAAATTCAAAGGAATGGCAGATAAGAATTGAGTGGGTGATCTTTATGGTAGAATTTATCATTCTTTTCTCGACAGTAGAGTATAAATTTTCGGACCACCACCTTAAGAGAAGGACTCTGAGTCTAGCCGAAGACTCTTAAATAAAAAAGTACGTTTTTTGAGAGGCAACCCGTGTTTTATCTTTAGTTTTTGTTTATTCTAAGTTTAGTAGCTATTCAATTTGAACTTAGATTATTTTTCATCTTTACGTGTATTGATTGTTATGTGATGTTAATTATGATTGGATTGAAAATGCTCATGTTGTTGAGGCATTTTGTTAAATCTGTTTGTACTTATATTGACTGAATGATCAATGGTTGTTTGGTTGAATTCTCGTTCTTTTAAATTGTTGCTATTTGTGTGTTTGTTTTGTTTGAATAAAGTGGTGCTTGTGTACTGAGTGTTTTCCAGAATTATGATTATTTTAAAATATGGGTGGTTTGAAGTAAAATTTATAGCCAATCCAGATTTCTCCAAATTATAGACGGCGTTCAGGTGCCTGCAGAAATTTTTTGGCTTTCAAAAATTCATTTTTTTTCACAACTGCACCACCTTTCCATGCTTTGCATGTGATTTCGAGTCTTTGTTATTGTTGAGACTTTTATTAGTCGCTTTTTATAAGTTTTAGCTCATTTATCTAACTTGTATGTTTATTGAACTTTTAAGAAACTAATAGGTTACTCTTTTAACTTGAAGTTATGATTAATCTAAAATAAGCCATAAGCTCACAAACTCTAAAATTTAAGCTAATTAGCTTTAAAAAATGTAATGAAGCAATGCAATAAAAGGAACAAATACACTAACACCCGACCCGAAGCTGACACTATCTATTCAAACATCCGCAAGCAATTATTGCTGCCACGCTGCTAGTTATACATAGCCATTGTTAGATGATAGGTTAAAGCCCAAACCTAAAGACTTAGGGTCCATTAGGTTTAGCGTTATGTTATATTATTCTCTAAGTCATGTTCTATTACAAATAGACATGAAATATCATTATGTAAAGATCACAAAACACAATTCAATAATATATCTATTTATTATCTTGCATGGTATCCGAGCTTTAAGTAAGATCCACCTACAAAATGTGTTATCCTCCAATCATCGGCTACGCACCGGTGATCCGGAGGGATCCCAATTATTGTTGCTTTATTGTTTTTTTAGGATTTTGTTTTTCATATTCAATGCATAAACTCTAAACCCTAGCCGTCAAAATACACAAAATTTGTTGAGTTGCCTTCAATGAACTATATTTTTTTCCTTCCTCATCAAATTGTTTTCGTTGTTGAAGATTATTGTCGTTGACAACAAAAGTTGATCATCAAATTGCCGCTCTCTCCTAAATGCAAAGCAAATCGTGACGTAAAAAAAATAACAAACGTCATAAAAAAAATGGAGGAAACCACGAAGCAGTATAATGTGGCAAAAAACAAGTCTATCTCTGTGTAAACGAACAACAAAGAAGAGGAGAAAAAAAAAAGAAGAAGAGAAGAAGAAGACGATTTCATCATTATATCCAGTTTGTATGTCCGGAAACCTCACGTTCAAACTGCAGGGACATGTTAGATGATGAGTTAAAGCCCAAGCCTAAAGGCTTAGGGTCCATTAGGTTTTGGACTGTGTTAGCTTGTTCACTAAGTCATGTTCAATTATAAACAGACATAAAATCTCATTACGTAAATATCACAAACACAATTCAATAATATATCTGTTAATACAAATATCATCCTAAAAACGTTATTTATATTTTACGATCTTTGCTTAATTTTGTTAATGACAATCACAAAGTATATCTTTAAGCAAGGCATAAATATAAGATTAAGTATTTTGAATTTATAGTAACAAGTCTTTTATAAACACATTTTACACATTACATACATTTTACATTTATACGTTTTACTTTTATTTCTTAAATTAGAAATATTAACACATGACATCATGGCATACCTCATTAGAAAATCTTTGGAAGATTTGAAATATTTTGGAAAGATTCTTAAGCAACAAAGTTGACTTTGGAAGATATGGGAAGATATGGCAAGATATGGAAAGATTTGTTGAAATCTTAGCTGTCATGTACCCGCGGATCCAAACCAGTACAAGGGCGGATCCAAATTAAGGGGTCCGCCAAATCCGCCAACTGTTTGATCAGTTTGCCTATAAATAGAAAGCTGATCATTCATGCACTTTTATCACTCATATAGCCTAAATTATATATCCATTCATTTGCACATTACTAACCCATTTCATTATTTCATTTCATTATTATTGATCTTTCCTTTTGTAGCAAAGAGATCAAGCATACAAGGATCAACCTATTGTTGCTATCCTTTTAGTATAGATTCTGTGTGATATTGTATTAGTTCACACATCATTGTTTTACCTTTAAATCAGTAGATTTTGGTTAGTGTTTTAGTCCTCAAAACACAAAGAGAGTCGGGAGTGGTTGTACCCTTGTGAAAGAACCAACGGGAGTGGTTGTACCCTTGTAAATAATTCGATGTTTAGCTTAGTACCGGATAAAGATTAAGCGACGTGTAAATGTTTTCTCCACCTAGAAGGGAGTTTGTTTCTTAGTGAAGAATAACTCTCGAGTTAGAAGCTCGAGGAGTGGAGTAGGGCAAGGAAGAGAGTCCTTGTAGCCGAACCACTATAAACATCCGTGTTGTGTGGTTTGATCATTCCTTTCCTTACTTGTCATATATATTGCTTTATTATTTGTTTGTGTATATTTTCTTTGAAATCACGTTAAGTAACAAATCGAATTAATTTTAAAACGGTAAAACTATTCAACCCCCCTTCTAGTTTTCCACAATTGGCATCAGAGCTACGTTACTCAAGATTTTCAAATATATTGTATTTTAAAACTTGAAACGATCAATGGATTTTGAAAACTTTAAAGAAGGGCAATCTATGCAAAGACCACCACTATTTGAACCAAATTGTTTCATATACTGGAAAAACCGCTTTGAGACATATGTGAAGTCAAAGGACATAGATCTATGGTATATAATTGTAGAGGGTGATTACAAGCCCATAAGTAATAATATTTCAGGTGGTCGGGATGAAGGTGCTTCTCTTACTCATCACAGTGATGAGCAAAAGAAGTTGATTGCCAAAAATAACGAAGCCAAAATGATGCTTTATAATGCTTTACCTAAGAAAGAATATGAAAGAGTTTTTATGTGTAAAACGGCTAAGGATATTTGGCAATCATTGATTATCACTCATCAAGGGAACTCACAAGTCAAAGATAACAAAATTGATCTTCTTGTTCAACAATATGAACAATTTGTTATCTCTAAAGATGAGACCATTGATAGTGCGTTTGCTAGGTTTAATACTATTATTACATCTCTTAAAGCACTTGATGAATCTTTTTCTAGTAAGAATTTTGTCAGGAAATTTCTAAGAGCACTCTATCCGAAGTGGAGAGCAAAGGTGACGGCTATTGAAGAATCTAAGGATCTTTCAAGCATGACACTGGACGAGCTCATTGGAAATCTCAAAGTTCACGAGATGGTGATGGAAAAAGACTCAGAAATAGTTAAAGGCAAAAAGGAGAAGATCAAGTCCATTGCCTTGAAAGCTAGGGTAGAATCAAGTGATGATGAAGAATCTTGTTCTAGTAGCGAAGACGAAGAGTATGCCATGGCCGTAAGAGATTTCAAGAAATTCTTTAGGAGACAAGGAAAGTTCGTAAGACCACATCGTGAAGAAAAGAAATCCTTCTGGAAAGACCGTGATGATAGGAAAGGAAAGTGTTAATACAAATATCGTCCCTAAAATGTTATTTATATTTTACGATCTTTGCTTAATTTTGTTAATGACAAATACAAAGTATATCTTTTAGCAAAGCATAAATACAAGCTAAAGTCTTTTAAAAACACATTTGCATTTTACAAAATCACTAGGAATAATAACACTTACATTTTACATTTACAAGTTTCTTTCCTAAATTAGAAACTTTATTTTTTAAATATTAGGATGACATCATGTCATGCATCATGAACACAATCTTAGAAAGATTTTGAGATATCTTGTGTAGATCTTCAAGCCAAAGAGTTGACATTGGAAGATATGGAAAGATATGACAAGATATGGAAAGATTTAAAAATCTCTTAGCTGGCCTGCACTGGCGGATCCAAACCCATATAAGGGCGGATCCAAATTTAGGGATCCGCCAGATCCGCCAACTGTTTTATCAGTTTGCCTATAAATAGTAAGTTGATCATTTGGGCATTTTTATCACTTACATAGCATAAATTATACATACATTCATTTATACATTACTAACCCATGTCATTCATCATTCTTAGTGATCTTCCTTTTTGTAGCAAAAGAGATCAAGCATCAACAAGCTTCAACATACTGTTGCAAGTCTTGTAAAGTAGAAACTGTGTGATTAGTTAGAGTTTACACATCATTGTTATACCTCCCATTCAGTAAAGTCCGGTTAGTGTTTTAGTCCTCAAAACACATAGAGTAAACGGGAGTTGTTGTACCCTTGTAAAGAACTCGACATTTAGCTTAGTCTCGGTAATTGTATAAGCGACGTCAGGTTGGTTCTTCCTTGAAGTAGAACCAAGTGTTTAGCTTAGTACCGGATAAAGTATAAGCGACGTGTATAAAGGTTTTCTCCGCCGAGAAGGGAGTTTGTTTCTTAGTGAAGAAAAACTCTCGAGTTAGAGGCTCGAGGAGTGGAGTAGGGCAAGAAAGAGAGTCCTTGTAGCCGAGCCACTATAAATCTTCGGGTTATGGTTTGATTGTTCCTATCCTTACTTACTTTACTTATATTGTTTGTTTGTGAGTATTTACTTTGAAATCAAGTTAAGTCACAAAGCGAATTAAAATTTAAAAAGGTAAAAACTATTCAACCCCCCTTCTAGTTTTCCACAGAAAGGTAGATAATAAATGTTATAGGTGCGGGGATTCTAGTCACCTAATAAGAGAATGTCCAAAGCCTCCAAAGAGCAAGTCTCAAAGAGCATTTGTTAGTGGAGCTTGGAATGATAGTGAAGGTGATGACGACGAGCCTAAAAACGACGAAGTTGCTCTCATGGCTCATGACACAAAAGAGGTACATTCTGACTCGTCATATTCTTCTATAGATGATGAAACCTTAGAAGTAGAATATAACAAACTGTGTGATATCACTTTAAAAATCATAAACAAAAATAAGTTCTTAAAAACCAAAACGACACTTTTAGAAAACGAATTTTATTGGTTTAAAGAAAAAGAGATACGAATGGAAAAGGGTAAAAATAGTAAAGAAACCTGTGTCTCTTGTCAAGAACTTAAACTAGAATTAGAAACTCTTAAAACCACACAGGAAGACCTCATTAAGCAAAATTCTAAGTTTAAAAAGTTTGATAAAAACATAAGCTGTATAGATGAGATAATGAAGATGCAAAAATTACCTCATGATAAAACCGGACTAGGTTTTATGAAACTAGGAAGCTTAAGTGACTTTAAGAAACAAACAGTGAAAGAAAAAGGAACTGTTCCAACTGAGTCAGACACCCACGGATCCGACGGATCCAAAATTTTGGATCCACCAGTTATACCCAAGGGATCCGGAGGTACTGTTGATGAACAGAAAGCTCGTAATTCGGATTGTACTGAATTCGTTAAGGTCACTAGAAAACCTAGCACTAGTACAACTGCTAACAAACAAAAACCATCAGTCTCTATAGGAAAATGTCAAGTTAATAATGAGTTTAGAACTAAAACGGTTCAACAGAGACCTAAAACTAATTTTCCCAAACAACCCTTTCCAAAGAGTAACTTTAACTTACAACATCATTATCAAAGAAATTGAAACCAAAAGATGTCTAGGAACTTTCAAGGTCCCAACTACATGCCATGGAACACTTGTACACCATTTCCATACATGAACCATGATAATATTATGTTTAACCCAAACGGACCCATGAGATATTGGGGATCAAACGCTTGAGTTTTTCTTGAACTTAGGTGTGCTTGAATGTTGAGTTAGAACCAGATGAGTGGATTAAAGATAGTTGGTGTTCAAGACACATGACGGGAAACAAAAGCCTTTTCTCAACCTACCAAGTGTACGACGGAGGTAATGTCACATTCGGTAGCAAGCTTAAAAGTAAAATCATCGGAAAAGGTACAATCTCTCATGACTCTCTCACTATTGATGATGTTGCTCATGTAGATAACTTAGGTTTTAACTTACTTAGCATTACTTAGTTGTGCCGTAAAAAGTATAACGTCATTTTCAGTGAAAATGGAAGTAAAATACTTAGAGACGGTATAACCGTAGGAAAAGGTGTTTTAAAGAATAACATATACGTTATGAAATTAGATAAAACACCTAAAGACAAACTTTGTCTCACTTCTTTGGATGATAACTCAACTCTATGGCATAGACGCTTAGGTCATGCCAATATGAGGTTAATCCAATCCTTATCATCTAAGGAACTCGTTAGGAATCTGCCCAAGTTGAAATACGACCAACACTTTTGTGATGCTTGCAAAATTGGGAAACAAGTTCATAATAGCCATAAGGCTAAAAACATGGTGTCTACATCTAGGTGTCTAGAATTGTTACATATATATTTGTTTGGTCCATCCGCTATACAAAGTTATGGAGGAAACTTCTATACTTTGGTAATAGTAGATGATTACTCTAGATATACATGGACTAAGTTTTTGAAAACTAAAAACGAGGATTTTGATAAGTTTGAATTTCTAAGTAAGTTAATTCAAAACCAAATAGGAAATAGCATAGTGTCAATAAGAACCGACCATGGTCGTGAATTTGACAACGAAACCCAATTTGGATCTTTTTGTGATGCTAATGGCATAACACATAATTTTTTAGCTCCTCGAACTCCTCAATCTAATGGTGTAGTAGAACGCAAAAATAGGACAATTCAAGAAATGAGTAGAACAATGTTAAATGAACAAAATGTACCTCAAAAGTTTTGGTGTCACGCCGTAGATACATCCACATATATCCTAAATCGAGTTCTAATTAGACCATTCTTGAAAAAGACTCCATATGAGTTATATAGAGGTAAAAAGCCTACTTTAGGATATTTTAGAGTATTTGGAAGCAAGTGCTTCATTCTAAACACAAAGGATTATCTCACCAAGTTCGACCCAAAGTCGTATGAAGGTGTATTTCTTGGGTATTCACAAAATAGTAAAGCTTACATAGTTTTGAACAAAGAAACCTCAAGAGTCGAGGAATTGTTGAACGTAACATTCAACGAAAGTCCACCTCCTTCTAAGACATCACCTTTGGTAGATGATGACTTAGTTGAAAGTCAAATGGTTGAAAACCAAGAAAATGTTGAAAATGACAAAGAAGATGAACCGGTAAAAAGAGAAATAGTTAATATCAAAGAAACCAAAAGTCATCCATTAGAAAACGTCATAGGAAAAATCAACGAAAGAACATTAAGATCCAAAGCTCAAAATGAAAGTAATTTCTTTTGTTTTGTTTCAACAATTGAGCCTAAAAATATAAATGAGGCTATAAAAGATGAATCTTGGGTTATAGCAATGCAAGAGGAATTAAATCAATTTGTTAGAAATGACGTTTGGATATTAGTTCCACAACCTAAAAATCAAACCATAATCGGTACAAAATGGGTTTTTAGAAATAAAATGGATAAAAATGGCGTAGTATCTAGAAACAAAGCTAGGCTAGTAGCACAAGGCTACAATCAACAAGAAGGTATAGATTACGATGAAACATTTGCACCCATAGCTAGACTTGAGTCAATTAGGATACTACTTGCATATGCATGTGCACATGATTTTAAACTATTTCAAATGGATGTCAAAAGTGCATTTCTAAATGGTCTTATAAACGAAGAAGTGTATGTAGCACAACCTCCCAGCTTTGCCGATTTTGAAAAACCAAATCATGTTTACAAACTTAAGAAAGCTTTATACGAACTTAAGCAAGCACCAAAATCTTGGTATGATCGACTTAAGACTTTCCTAGTTGACCATAAGAATACCATGGGCCTAGTAGACAATACTCTTTTCACCAAAAAAAAAGGGATCACATATTATCATAGTTCAGATATATGTGGATGACATTATATTCGGTTCAACTTGTCAAGAGTTATGCGACGATTTCTCAAAAATCATGCATGACGAGTTTGAAATGAGTATGATGGGAGAACTAAACTTTTTCTTATGTCTCCAAATTAAACAATTAGAAGATGGGATATTCTTCAACCAATCTAAGTATATCAAGGATATGCTTAAGAAGTTTGGTCTTGAAGACTCAAAACCCATGAAAACACCCATGTCCTCCGAAACCAAACTCACAAAGGATGAAGAAAGTGAATCCGTTGATAGCACTAAATATAGAGGAATGATTGGTAGTTTACTCTATCTCATGGCTAGTAGACCAGATATTATGTTTAGTGTTTGTCTATGTGCACGCTTTCAAGAAGATCCTAAAATATCTCATCTTGAAGCCGTTAAACGGTACTTTAGGTACATTAAAGGCACTACACACTTAGGATTATGGTATCCCAAAGGAACGGGTGTAGAAACCATAGTGTATGCCGACTCAAACCATGCCGGTGATTATGTTGATAGGAAAAGTACAAGTGGTATTTGTACTTTTGTAGGACATTGTCTCACCTCATGGTTTGCTAAGAAACAAACGGCCCTTGCAATATCCACAACTGAAGCGGAGTACGTGTCAGCAGGAAAAGCTTGCCAACAAGCTCCGTGGATGAAAAAAGCTCTCGTCGACTATGGAATTGAACTCGACAACATTCCCATTCTTTGCGACAACAAAGGAGCTATCGATCTCAGCAAAAATCCAGTTCAACACGCTAGAACCAAACACATAGAAATACGTCATCATTTCCTACGTTACTATGTTTAGAAGGGAAACATCTCAATTGAGAAAGTTTCCTCAGAGGACAACATTGCTGATATCCTCACAAAACCTCGTAAGAGAGAACCTTTCAACTATCTTAGACTTGGTTTAGGATTAATGGAACCTAGTGAGTAGATAAAACATTAGCTCGAACCTTAGATTAATCAAACACGGCAATAACCAAATTTTGTGTTCTGATCCTGCGAATCCAAACGACAACAAGGGCGGATCCCTTATTTTGGATCCGCCGGATCCGTGGACTGCTGAGCAAATTTTCTGTATATTAAATAAACAGCTTGTACTATTCATCACACTTTCCAAAAACACACTAGCTACTGGAACTCGACCATTATCACACCAAATTCACAATTTAGCTCATTTTCCACAACAAATTTGTGCTCTAATCATCACTGTAAGTATTCTTATCATATCTACATTCCTGATCTGCGTCTAGGATTTCTATTTCATGCACAAAATCAAAACTTGGGGTTTATGCATATTTTTAGCAAAATCATGAAACATAGTTACTGAATTGCATCACAAACCATGTTTTCCTTAGTTAGAAATTGCATCTTGTAGTACATTATGATAATTCATCAAAAATTCCAAGAGAAATTTTTATCAAAAATCTTCTCACGACTAGGAAAAACGGTTTTTGAACATTGTTCATACAAATACAAAAACGTTATGTCTTTACACATCACTTGCATAATGTCTCTTGAATGCTAAAGGGAATACATAACTAATATGTATTCTCGGGTACATTCAATCGTAGACACATTGAAGTAGGAGCGTTTCGGTTATCTCTAATTTCGTTATAAAACTTGCATTAACAAAATTTTCATGCATCAAAAGGAGTCAAGATAACCGCACCTCCACATTGTCCCCATGTAGGCACACACTAGAAATTAATATACATATTTTTGATAGTTTTAACTAAATTATGTAATTTTCGTGTCTAGGAAAATCATGCCTCCCGCGACAAATTATGATCACAAAGAGACCACCAAATACCTACCCAAACACCACAAAACCAAAGGTCTCTCCAAAGATCAAGTCAAAATCTTTAAAGCGTTAGAAAAATGCTATGTCCACGAGGGTAGAACCGTAGACCCCTCATTCTATGAAGGTACCATTCTCCGAGAACAACTAGCCGCGATTCACTTTGATAGCCTTTGATTTGTTGTTTTATATTTCCAAAGGAAAACGCAACGGATGTGTTTTCCCCGGGTCGTGTCCCAACGAAGGTCGAATTCGAGTTTTTGTTTCGGTGTCGAATAAGTGTGGTGAATTTGTGTGAAAAGAGAGATGATTGGTGATATTATACTACGAACAATGAAATATTAAATGAAAACAACTAATTATGCTAAGGGTACAAGTAAGCTAAGCATACGGTCCTAAAAACGAAAATTGAATTTTAAAAACGTTACGCGACGAATTTTAAAAACGCGAATAAAAGTGAAATGCTAAATTCTAAGCTCTAAAATTTTGAAAATAATTTTCCTATATTAAAACTGATAAAAGAAAATTTTTGGAAAAAAGAAAAATATTTTTTTGACTTTTTAATAATTTTTTATGAATTAAAAACTAATTAAAACTAATTAAATGCTTTAAAAATATTAAAACAAGTTGGAAAAATCTGAAAATTTTTGAGTAATTTTAAAATTAAATTACTAATCTATGAAAAAGAATTTCAGAAAGTGAATAAGCCAAAATAAGCTGAACAGTCAAATAAGCACTTATGAAATAAGCCAAAAATAAGCAAATGAGTTCCAGAAATTATCAAAAGCTCAATACTGGATGAGCACACTATTTTAAGCTTAAAACAACTCAGAGAACACAAATAAGCCAAAGATATAAACCTATAAGCTGCTGCACAGCTTATTTTCAAAACAGATTCCAAACAGCTTCTATGTCCTATTTGCAGCAGAAAAATAAGCCAATCCAGACCTTAATTGGTAAATCCAGAAGAAAAACTAGAAAGCTTATATGGAAAACTACTCTAAAACACAAGATGCCCAAATTTAGAACACTATTGCTAGCTTAATTATGGCCTAGATCAAATGCATATGTTGAACAAACTCTGATGCAGCAGACAGCAGAGTGACAATGCAAAATTGTAGACCAGAAATAGCCAAGGAATAAGCTAGTTTGTGTGATACCAGATATTGAGCTTAAAGCTAGCTATATAAACTACCCCTAATCCACAAATTAAGGTCTCAACTAATTCAATAAGCCACAAGTTAAGAGAGATCAGCAGCTATAAGACTGCCCTGCACAATTAAGTCTGTGACAGCAGAACTTTGAAAGTGGTGCAAACAAGTGCAAATTTTAGACCAATTTTATCCAGCTCTTGTACACTGATTTTAACACCTAACAGCACCTCAAATATGCCAAAGTGGGACTCAAAATAAGCTCAGCTTATGCTGAGCTTATGCAAGACAGATTTTACCTCAAAAATACCCCTATAAGCTATAACCTTAGAATGAGCTAAAAACCTCTAACACCCTACTGAAACAAGCTAATATCACCTTACTTAAGCTTAATCAAACCTCAAAAAGATGTATAATAATAGTACCAAGCTTATTGACCTCTAATAGCTACTATGCCAAACACACCCTTATCAATCTAATTTTCAAATTTTCACTACAACCACTTTTTTAAAACTATGACTTACACTAAACTATGATCATCTAAACTAACTATAATCTAAAAAGCAGTAATCAATATAAAATAAGTAGATCTAAACTATAACTTTTGAGTAGAAAAGTAAATAAGCAAAAACTTACAAAGTGCTTCTCCCTCAGCACAAATTGAGGGAGTTCACTGAGCTTGCCTGTCTTTAGACAGGCTAGAGGCATCCATTTCCCCTCCTAGACCATCACTCCAAACAGCAATCACCATTGAACATGAGACAGTTGACTTTTGTTGACTGTCTGTTTGACTTTTTGATTTATGAAGCAAAAACAGTTTTGAATTATACCAAAAGCTCACAATAAACTAGATAGCTTAAATGAGCTTATACAAAAGAGAAAACAGCTTATTGAAGCTGGGATTAAGCTACTTTTGGATTTTTGAAGTATTTTTCAAATATTTTTGGATTTTCTAAAACAACTTTGAATAAAAAGATAAACTAGGCTGAAAATGATTAGAATAAGCTACTGACAAATTCAATAATCTAATATCAGAATAACAATTGAAAGGGAATAGAATCAAAATAGGACTAAAATAAAACTTGGGATAATTACCAAAATAGCCCAAACACAAATGGGCGGTTCCCTATCTAACCCGAAATCCAAAAATAATTGTGTTGCCCAGGGCAACCGGCATTTTTTGGGGCAACCGAAGGATTTCCAGTGTATTTTTTGGGCAACAATCGCCCTTTTTTGGGCAACTGGGGGCATTGCCCAGGGCAACCGGGGTAGAAATATCCCATTTGGGTTTTGGGCTATTTTAGTAATTATCCCATAAAACTTTCATTAGTAAAACCAAGATTACAAGACTGAAATTGAAATTACAACTTGAATTTAAGAGTTACACTACGAAAAACAGTAAATGACAAAGAAATTAAAATGGTAACAATTTTCTAAAGACATGAAAAATTGGACCAGCTAACTAATGAAGAGAGCTCCCTATTTATAGGCTTCTTCTGAACCTTCCAGGCCTGCCACCTTGGCAATGCGTGTGCATCCTCAGCTAATCTTCACCCTTAGATCATTTCTTGGACGCCAATCTTGCAACCTTAGCCCTTGGATCAAATTTCTGAGGTGTTCGGTCCAATAGTAGCCTGCCATGTGTCCATTTGTGCGTCCTCTGTGCTTCTCTGACACTCTGGCATCCAATGATTGGACTATGCTACCCCTAATTGGGTAAATTGTACGGGGTAAGGATTTAGGGTTCATAGTTATCTGGGTAATTGGGGAGAAGGGTAAAAACGTTTGGCGGGTTTGTGTTTGACTGGTATTTTATTTAACTTTGACTCCGGGTTATTTTTGTGGGTCGGGTTGGGTTTTGGGGTTTGGACCGAGGGTTTAATAATAGAAATTGGGCTCGGGTTAAATGGTTGGGCCATGGGTTTTTAAACGAGAGTGGATTAAAGGATTTGGATTGGGTTGTTGGTGGATAATTAAATCCGGATAGGATTGTGGTTTGTTTAACTTTTGGTTTAACAAGAATGCAAGGACCAAAGTGTAATTTTTGAAATTTTAAGGGACCATTGCTGTCATTTTTCCAAAGTATAATCCAAGGGCTTTATTTGTAATTTGATGAACTTTGAGGATTGACTTTGACTTTTTGCTTCCCGGCATCGGCTATAAATATCTTTTCCACATCTCGTGCTCGTTTTTCCATTTTATCTTGATTTTTGTCCTTTTCTTCGATATCCGTGCCTGCATATGTAAAAACACAAAAACACAATATATTTGGCATAATTGGTTAGTTTTTGGTCTATTTGGGTCCGGTTTTGGTCAAGAAAAGGTATGTGAATAAGCACATACCAAAATCCCCCAGACTAAGCTATTGCAATGTCCTCATGCAATGTTATAAGAACACGTTTTTGAAACCGAACATTTCCAATATCTTTTTACTAACTTTGAAAAGTAGCAAAATTTTCAAAAGAGATAAAGAAATTTTAAGTTCTAAAAACTCCAAATTTTTCCTTTTATTTTATTTTTGTATTTTTATCAAGTGACGGCTTTGTTGATAATCATTATCTCACGATAACTTTTAGGGTCTTCGAGTAGGAAACACGACTCATAAAGAAGTGACCATACGGATAAAATTCGTCGTTCCTGATTTTTCACGAGTCCCCAAGCTAAGCTTAAAAACGAAATAATTGTTATTTACAAGTTAGATTGCCGACACTACTCATAAAAGTTAATTGTGTATTACCTCTTGTTCCCAAATTCCTATTTTCCTCTATTTATTTTATTTTTGGCGAGAAATGAATTTCTTTGAATTCTCATTTCGATAATTTTTAGTCCGATAAAGATACCTAGTTTAGACACTAAGTAGTTTCCAAGCCTTCCCTCGAAAACTGTTGCATACAAAAATAAGGTCCACATCATGGTCTCTGATTTAACACGATTTTGAGGATATCCCTTTTATATACGACCGAAACAACTCATCTACGAATCCAGAGACAGAAGCTTTTATTAGGATACCCCCGGAGTCGAAGTTTGGCATTATAACACTTTATCTACATATTCAAGCACATTAACGTATTTAATCCTTGGCCCTTTATAACAATCACAACATCGGTTGCGAGCCGGCAAGATGTGATAGTCTATTATGACCTTGGAATTATTCCTCTGCCTTTATAAGAAGTCTACAACATCGGCTGCGAACCGGCAAGATGTAGAAAACTTTTTATGGCTTTGGATTATTATTATACATTATCATATTTATTAATTATTTGTGTTGCCAAACCCCAAGTCCTACGGCTTTTATAACAATCCCAGCATCGGTTGCGAGCTGGCAAGATGGAATAGTCTATTACACCGTAACACTGACAGTACCTTGATGCGTACCCAACTTTCATAAGCAAGAATTCTCTAAGGAAGAAATAAAAACTAATTATCGCCAAAACCAAAATAGCTTTAATTATTCCTAGATTACTATTTTTGGGTGAAACAAGCTTATGGGAACAAAAAGCCACAAATAACTTTGATGAGCTCTAAAGAGATCCAACTACTCCACGTTTAGTAATCTAACTTATAAACAACTCTATCATTTCTCGTTCTTCGCAAATTTAAAATCTTAAATAATAAGATCCGCGAATGCTTAGCCAAATAATCAAGCCATGCATATATAAAGTCGATACGGGAACTTGCGAACTCTTAAAAAGAATTCGCATTTTATAGCTCCTTGTGTAAAAGACTAGCACGAGCTTATAGATTATAAATGGTTAAGGGGACAAGCTAGAGCTCAACACGCCCGATCAAGTCAGAATTTTATTCCTACTCTCACCAACGGAAAATCAACAAAATGTCAGAATTTATTATATTTTTGCAAAAAATTTTAAATTTTTCTCATTTTTTTGGATTTTTTCAATTTTTAAATTTTGGAGGAAAAACGGGGTTGCATGAGTAAACGGCAAAAATGCAAGGCAAAAATCAAATCGCAAGATTACCCCCCCCCCCCAGACTAAAACGAGACATTGTCCTCAATGTCTTAAAGGTAAGGGCTCTCCTACATAAACCTAAGGCCGTTTATTAATTATGCCAAAGACAAATGTAAAACGATAAGATTTTAGGATATCGGATAAGCAACGAATGATGAAACTCGAGTGGAGAGAAAACCACGAGCACGAGAGTCTTCAATCATCGGGCAATCCTGGACATATCACAGAAAACACGAAACACAAGATATGGAAGAGGAAACCCTTCTCACGTTTTATTAGAAATAAGATAAGAAGATAGAATGATAAGCATGGGGTGCCTTCCACGAAGCGCTTGTTTTTGGTAACCGAGTCACATGAGCTTGACTCGACCCCGAATTTAATTGTCCTTAGGGGAGCATGTGGAAGAAATAATCTCAATCGGACTTTCGTTCAAGAGGTTTGGAGAAACATTGAAGCAAATGAAAGTTCCATCCCGATGAGACACCCACGGTATAAAGAAAGAATAACCAGAAATGGTGATACCGGGGTCAAAGATGGTATCCTCACTCCCGAAGGAGTGAAGGATGGGAGAAGCAACAACATAAGTGATGAAGAGCATAAAGATTTTGATGATTATCATGAAAAGCTCTTCATCATCATCAGAAGTTTTGTCAAAAGTCTTGGGCGGGAGGGTCGGGATTAAATCTTTAATCGGTAAATACTTATGAGAAAGTACACCTCCCCCCAGACTAGAATCATCCCTAAGATCAAAATAAAAATGATCGTATTCCGGTTGAGATTTCAAAAGAGAGTTCATCGGAGAACTCCTTGTGATAATGATCATTCAATTCAAAACGAAATGAATCATATTCGGGAGGAGAGATATGAGCATGAGAAGTGGTACTGCCACTACTCGTCTCCTCCGAATGATCAATATCAAAATAGAAGGCTTCAAAAGCTGGGAGAAAGAAATCGGGATGAGAAGTGGGACTGCCACTACTCTCTTTATCAGCATCGAATATGAAACTCTCATATTCGGGAAAAGCATCCTCGAGCTCGAGCTCCAATGGATCAGACGGCTTTTCCTTAACTTCTTCAATTACGTCTTCCGGGGGAAGGGAAAATAATGGTTCATCAACTTTTATTTTTAATAACGAGACATCTTCCCTCGGATCACTGTCAGTCTCAACAATTTCCGGAGAAATTGGAGTTTTATCAAAGAACACCTCGACCTCTTTCCTAGAGATAACATTTTCTTCAATCGTAGGAGAAGGATGGGAAGAGTCGGAATCAAGAATCTCGATGTGATAAACTTGTTCTGGAGGTGGGACAAGTGGTGTGCTCTTAGAGCTAGCAATTTCCACCACTTCCGTAGTAGTCTCCGATTCATCTTCATCATCGTCGTCAAGAACACTCTTAGTATTTGCAGCACAACACTCAAACCATTTGCTCGATCCAGGAGTAATTTTCATGGCCTTGAGCTCAACACGTTTTTCTGACATACTCTTGACCGTGAATCTTGAAAGGTTTGGATCAATTCTTTTAGGAGCAATTACGGGATCGGACTTTTGATCAACCGTAGCGACATTGCATTTGTCGGTTTGAGGTTTTGAGTCTGGATTAATGTTGAACGTAACTTTTTCCTTATCGACCCGCAAAGTAATTTCTTCACCAAAGACATCGATCAAAGCACGCCCGGTCCTCAAGAATGATCTTCCGAGAATAAGAGGAACCCGAGGGTCGGCGTCAAAATCAACTACCACAAAATCCGCTGGAAAATGGAACTTCCTCACCTTTACAAAGACATCCTCGGCTACACCCTTAGGAAGGGTTATGGACCGATCCGCAAGCTCGAGGGTCATGCAAGTGGGGGTAAGTTCGGGCAAAGAAAGTTTCTTCCAGACGGATAACGACATTAGGTTGATGCTCGCACCAAGATCGGCCAAGGCGTGTCATTCAACCATTCCCGGAAATTCACATGGGATGAGAAATTTTCCGGGATCTCCAAGCTTTTCCGGAAGCTTTTTGAGAATTGCCGCTGAGCAGTTTTCGTTTACTGGAGTTTTTGTTAGTTCCGATAATTTTTCCTTATTGCTCAACAAACTTTTGAGGGTAGAAATGAATTTAGGCATCAAAAGCAAAGCATCCGAGAAGCTTATGTCGAAATGTAACTCTTGAAAAATTTGGAAAATTTTCTCCATTTGAGTTGAAGCTTTCTTACGGAGCTTTTGATCACTTAATCTCGATGGATATGGAAGGTTTTCTTTGATGGGAATTTCTTTTGATTCAACATTCTTTGATTCAGATGGATGGATGACTGGAGGTTGGACGTCGTTGGTTCCTCCGTTGTTAGTAGGAGGTTCCGTGTCCTTGGTCACCTCGGTCTCACGGTCGACTACCTTGGGAGGTAGAGAAGAAGAGGTAGCCGGAGCCGTGGGTCCATCATATGAAACACCGCTCCGAGTCGTGATCGCCTTAGCATCGCCCCTCTGGTTGGCGACCGTATTGCTTGGGAGAGAAGTAGTACCCGAGCCCGAGGGTCGATCATTTAAAGCCTTCTTGAGTTCAGATATTTGACTACTCAACAACCGATTCATTTCTTCTTGAGATTTTTGGTTTTGAAGAATCAGTTGTTTCAATAACTCATCCGAGGCCGATGGAGTTTGCACAAATCCTTGATTTTGATTATTGTTAAGATTTGGCCCTCGATTGTTATTTTGATTAAAACCCTGGTTGTTGTTTTGAAAATTTCCCTGATTAAGATTTCCTTGGTTTTGAAAATTGCCTTGGTTCGGGTTTTGAAAGTTTCCTTGATTTGGGGCTCGGTTAAAATTTCCCTGGTTTTGATAACCTTGATTACCCCGATTTTGATTCTGGTTATTTTGAACATTGCGGTTTTGCACTTGCTGATTTTGATTTTGGGTAAAACTGGGTGGTCCGAGAAAGTTGTTAGAACGGTAGCTGAGCAAATTACGGTCTCCTTGGGGTTGGTAACCGTTACCTCCCTGATTGTAGGATCCCGTAGCAGCGTAAACATTCTCTTGAGTGTAGCCACCGGCGGCTGGGCACTCGAAATACTGATGTGGACCACTGCAAGTTTCACAACTATGGTTAACAACATTGACTTGATTGTTGTTGTTTTGATTCATAGTCTGATGAATTCTCAAGATAGCCGTTGACATATCATTCATTTGTTTAGAAAGAGCGGCTATCTCGGAGGTAGAAGAATCAGTGCTAGATCTTGTTGACTCATTCCTCTCGGCAGAGGAATCCCAAAAATTATGGTGGGCGGTCATGTTTTCAATAAGATCATAGCACTCTTCGGGTCGACGTTTCATAAACGTACCACCGGCAGCAGCATTAATCGTATCACGGTGTCGTAATGTCAAACCGTTATAGAAGGTATCTATAATAGTGACCAATAACATATTATGGTTCGGACACCGATCAATCGATAACTTGTAGCGTTCCCATGCCTCAAATAATGATTCATCGGGAAGCTGACGGAAATTGCTAATCTCATTCCTTAATTTCGTCACCATCGACGGTGGGAAATATTTTGCCAAGAACTTCGTAACCATTTCATCGAAACTACGAATGGAGTTCTTGGGAAGACGATCAAACCAAGCGGTGGCATGATGCGTCAAGGAATAAGGAAAGAGATATAGACGGAGGGCGTCATCGGTGACCCCATTTTGTTTCATACTTTGGGTGACGGTGATAAATTTATCAAGATGTTTGTTGGCATCGTCACCCGGCAAGCCATGAAATTGGCACGAGTTTTGGACTTGTTGAATCATATGATGTTTAAGTCCAAAATCGGCGGCTTGGATATTGACGGGGGCAATCGGGCCACCACGTCCGTGCATTGTGGGTTGGCACAGCTCCTCCATCGTTCGGAGATCGGGAGCTGGCATGTGATTATCACCACCCATCGGCGGGTGTTGATCGTCGTCCATTTCCTCGGTTGGAAATGTAACTCGGTGATTGTGACGGATAATTCTCTCGGGATTTGAGAGCGGTGAAAGAAGAGGGTGAGAAGTAGAAGATCGGGTGTGCATACACCAAAAACAAACACAAAATCAAAAAGGAAAACCAAATTTGAAAATTAAATATTTTTGGATTTTTATTTTTAAGAAAATTTAGAATTATTATCTTTTTGGTGATCGTTTGATCAACCGTACTCGTTTCTTTCAAAACTACGCGCAGCGTGGCGGAGAAGCAAAGGTCCACTCGAAGGTGATTAAAAACCCGCCTCTTTCGGTCTGCAATTTAATGTCAAGACCATCCTTAAACCCCGTGTATAGGTTGTAGCAAAGAAATAATCCGAGTAACGTTTAATTTCACGATCTCTTTTGTTGTTTATTCGGAATGGTTTACAACGCCCTCTCGAGAGCGAGGATATTTATTATTGGTTTATTTTTGAAAACACTTTAGGAAAAGTGTTTTATTTATTTTCTTTTTATATTTTTTTTCTTTTTATAAAAACGAGAAACTTCCGAGGAAGGGTCTTCAAAACACGATTCTACGGCGAAACTCCAACTCTTTTCAAGCCTTCCCCAGCAGCGGCACCATTTTTTTGATTTGTCGTTTTATATTTCCAAAGGAAAACGCAACGGATGTGTTTTCTCCGGGTCGTGTCCCAACGAAGGTCGAATTCGAGTTTTTGTTTCGGTGTCGAATAAGTGTGGTGAATTTGTGTGAAAAGAGAGATGATTGGTGATATTATACTACGAACAATGAAATATTAAATGAAAACAACTAATTATGCTAAGGGTACAAGTAAGCTAAGCATACGGTCCTAAAAACGAAAATTGAATTTTAAAAACGTTACGCGACGAATTTTAAAAACGCGAATAAAAGTGAAATGCTAAATTCTAAGCCCTAAAATTTTGAAAATAATTTTCCTATATTAAAACTGATAAAAGAAAATTTTTGGAAAAAAGAAAAATATTTTTTTGACTTTTTAATAATTTTTTATGAATTAAAAACTAATTAAAACTAATTAAATGCTTTAAAAATATTAAAACAAGTTGGAAAAATCTGAAAATTTTTGAGTAATTTTAAAATTAAATTACTAATCTATGAAAAAGAATTTCAGAAAGTGAATAAGCCAAAATAAGCTGAACAGTCAAATAAGCACTTATGAAATAAGCCAAAAATAAGCAAATGAGTTCCAGAAATTATCAAAAGCTCAATACTGGATGAGCACACTATTTTAAGCTTAAAACAACTCAGAGAACACAAATAAGCCAAAGATATAAACCTATAAGCTGCTGCACAGCTTATTTTCAAAACAGATTCCAAACAGCTTTTATGTCCTATTTGCAGCAGAAAAATAAGCCAATCCAGACCTTAATTGGTAAATCCAGAAGAAAAACTAGAAAGCTTATATGGAAAACTAATCTAAAACACAAGATGCCCAAATTTAGAACACTATTGCTAGCTTAATTATGGCCTAGATCAAATGCATATGTTGAACAAACTCTGATGCAGCAGACAGCAGAGTGACAATGCAAAATTGCAGACCAGAAATAGCCAAGGAATAAGCTAGTTTGTGTGATACCAGATATTGAGCTTAAAGCTAGCTATATGAACTACCCCTAATCCACAAATTAAGGTCTCAGCTAATTTCAATAAGCCACAAGTTAAGAGAGATCAGCAGCTATAAGACTGCCCTGCACAATTAAGTCTGTGACAGCAGAACTTTGAAAGTGGCGCAAACAAGTGCAAATTTTAGACCAATTTTATCCAGCTCTTGTACACTGATTTTAACACCTAACAGCGCCTCAAATATGCCAAAGTGGGACTCAAAATAAGCTCAGCTTATGCTGAGCTTATACAAGACAGATTTTACCTCAAAAATACCCCTATAAGCTATAACCTTAGAATGAGCTAAAAACCTCTAACACCCTACTGAAACAAGCTAATATCACCTTACTTAAGCTTAATCAAACCTCAGAAACATGTATAATAACAGTACCAAGCTTATTGATCTCTAATAGCTACTATGCCAAACACACCCTTATCAATCTAATTTTCAAATTTTCACTACAACCACTTTTTTAAAACTATGACTTACACTAAACTATGATCATCTAAACTAACTATAATCTAAAAAGCAGTAATCAATATAAAATAAGTAGATCTAAACTATAACTTTTGAGTAGAAAAGTAAATAAGCAAAAACTTACAAAGTGCTTCTCCCTCAGCACAAATTGAGGGAGTTCACTGAGCTTGCCTGTCTTTAGACAGGCTAGAGGCATCCATTTCTCCTCCTAGACCATCACTCCAAACAGCAATCACCATTGAACATGAGATAGTTGACTTTTGTTGACTGTCTGTTTGACTTTTTGATTTATGAAGCAAAAACAGTTTTGAACTATACCAAAAGCTCACAATAAACTAGATAGCTTAAATGAGCTTATACAAAAGAGAAAACAGCTTATTGAAGCTGGGATTAAGCTACTTTTGGATTTTTGAAGTATTTTTCAAATATTTTTGGATTTTCTAAAACAACTTTGAATAAAAAGCTAAACTAGGCTGAAAATGATTAGAATAAGCTACTGACAAATTCATTAATCTAATATCAGAATAGCAATTGAAAGGGAATAGAATCAAAATAGGACTAAAATAAAACTTTCATTAATAAAACCAAGATTACAAGACTAAAATTGAAATTACAACTTGAATTTAAAAGTTACACTACGAAAAACTGTAAATGACAAAGAAATTAAAATGGTAACAATTTTCTAAAGACATGAAAAATTGGACAAGCTAACTAATGAAGAGAGCTCCCTATTTATAGCATTCTTCTGAACCTTCCAGGCCTGCCACCTTGGCAATGCGTGTGCATCCTCAGCTAATCTTCACCCTTAGATCATTTCTTGGACGCCAATCTTGCAACCTTAGCCCTTGGATCAAATTTCTGAGGTGTTCAGTCCAATAGTAGCCTGCCATGTGTCCATTTGTGCGTCCTCTGTGCTTCTCTGACACTCTGGCATCCAATGATTGGACTATCCTACCCTTAATTGGGTAAATTGTACGGGGTAAGGATTTAGGGTTCATAGTTATTTGGGTAATTGGGGAGAAGGGTAAAAACGTTTGGCGGGTTTGTGTTTGACTGGTATTTTATTTAACTTTGACTCCGGGTTATTTTTGTGGGTCGGGTTGGGTTTTGGGGTTTGGACCGAGGGTTTAATAATAGAAATTGGGCTCGGGTTAAATGGTTGGGCCATGGGTTTTTAAACGAGAGTGGATTAAAGGATTTGGATTGGGTTGTTGGTGGATAATTAAATCCGGATAGGATTGTGGTTTGTTTAACTTTTGGTTTAACAAGAATGCAAGGACCAAAGTGTAATTTCTGAAATTTTAAGGGACCATTGCTGTCATTTTTCCAAAGTATAATCCAAGGGCTTTATTTGTAATTTGATGAACTTTGAGGATTGACTTTGACTTTTTGTTTCCCGGCATCGGCTATAAATATCTTTTCCACATCTCGTGCTCGTTTTTCCGTTTTATCTTAATTTTTGTCCTTTTCTTCGATATCCGTGCCTGCATATGTAAAAACACAAAAACACAATATATTTGGCATAATTGGTTAGTTTTTGGTCTATTTGGGTCCGGTTTTGGTCAAGAAAAGGTATGTGAATAAGCACATACCAGCCTTCTAGACATCGATGAGCCCATCATCCCTAGGTTCATACTAGAGTTCTATGCTAGTGTAGGACTTAGTTCAAATGACTATGGTTACATGAATGTCCATTTCAAAGTCAACGAAACCCAATTCAACATTCCTTTAGATCAATTTGGAGAGGTCTTAGGAGTTCCGAATCAAGGAACTTGTTTCTATTCTGACAAGTGATCGTTGACCATTCTAGAATCCAACCTTGATCGTTCGGCACCATATGCCACACTATTAACCGCAAAAGAAACCATTCGTGAGCATCTCTTTGTGCCTAAGAACAACCAAACTAGGTTAAGTCGAGGTCGTCAAGTGGATAGGGATCCATTTACCATGGAGCTAAATGAACTTAGGCCCCAATTTAATAAACTAGAAGAAGTTCTAAGGGCTAATGTCATAAGCACCATAGGGAATAGGGATCATGTTAATGCAAGCCTTTGCTACATGATGTATTGCGTGTCAAACCATCAACCCTTTAACCTCGCTTATTATATCGCCAAAAGAATGGCCGATATTCCAGTTCAAGGTACCGCCGCAATGCCTTACGGGATGCTTTTGACCCGTCTCTATAGAGCTTTTGCACCCATTCCTCGAAATGCTTTAGGATTCGTTCCCGACTACCTCGAAATTCCACACACCTTTATTCCTCTAAGTGATCATAGGGTAGCCGTGGCAAAAGGAAAACGTCCTCATCATCCTACATCATCATCATCATCATCCATGAGTGAAGAGGATGGTTTTACAAAGTCGAGGATCTCTCCACCCGAGTACTTAAGCCAACTTCCTCCTATCCCAAACGAATCAGCAAAATTTCGACAACAAAGGGTATGATGAAGAATCTTGGACGATGGGTAATGAAGCTCCACAAGAAGCTTAGCAAGAAGTAAAGTTTAAGGAGTGTTTGGTATTAAACATTTTCAAACAATGATGTGTTGAACATAGGTGTTTCTTAGGATATTATGGTAGTATGTAACTCGTATGTGAACTAACTTAACAATGCAGGATGATAACCCGTGTTGTTATCGATTTTCAAAGATTAAGCCACCGTTTGGCTTAACTCCTTTTATGGTAAGATATTATCATCGGATTAATCTATGTGTAAATGTGTGTTAAGACCCGTGTTTTTAGTTTTATTCTATCACATATTAGTAGTTACATATGTTTTAGGAGAATTTTCGGGATTTGAACGAGAAACGCAAAATTCGACATACTCTCTGTTTAAATTAGTACTTTTGATTGGCGGATTTGGCGGATCCCAAAATTTGGATCCGCCTGTTGTATCCTTTGGCTCCGCTAGTCCTGATCCTGCGGATTCCACGGAACAAAAAATTTGGTTCCGCCTTTGTTGTCGATTGGATCCGCCAGCTTCAACAGTAATTTTTTCAAAAATTCCCGACTAATCCCAATACTTAGATTATTGATTATAGTTTTTAGAATTCCTTTCCTGATCATTAGACTCATAAGGATAGTTTAGGAACACTTAGAATCATAAGAAATCATTTTCCCACCAAAATTTGAAAAATTCAAATTTTCCATGTGAGTTACCTTTCTGTAACAAGCAAGGAACCCTTCAATTGGATCCTTGAAATCCGTAGGAACATCACATCAACAGAATTTCCACTCACTTTTTGCATTTACTGCAAATCTTCTAAAATTCACTCAATTTATGCTCTATGGTTTGACTGAAATGATGTGACTAGCACAAATTTTTGTTCCAAATCATTAGGAACCAACATTCCTCATTGGATCAACATCAAATCCAAACACAAAATTCAATATTCTTACTATCTATAAATTAGGAAGATCAGGATCATCACAACTCACTTACTCACCATCATCTCCAACCATCATTCCTGTACTTTAGAACAAACCTTTCTCATCTTAACCATGACAAAATCAAGTAACTCATCTACAAGCAGACTCGCAAGAAGGACAGCTCGTATGAGTGTTCATCCTTGTTGCTTCATAAACTTAGCTAACTCATCATCAGAAGAGTCTTCTCCTCTCAACATTTCCTCACCAATTGCCAATGAGAATTTTCTCAACCTTGCTACTCCAACACCACCTAACACCATCATCAATACACCACCACCAACAATCACTCCTGTAGCTACAACACCACCTCCTGCTCCATCTCAACCTAGCAAATCACCTTCACCACCACATTCACCACAACTTCAGCCCCTAGAATTGTTTAGAACACCACCTTCATTAACTCATCCATATTTGGATGATTTGGAAGACCTTCCACCAAGGTCAACCAATCTTCCTCCCGTGACCTTTGAAGGTCAAGAACCCATGCTTTTTCATCCTCTTTATCGGGATATCCACAGTCCTTTATACCGTGATGCATCACCACCGCAACCGCAAACTCAACAACTCTCACCAAGATCCACTCTCAATGCCATTGACGAAGAGATGTGGATAAATCAACCCCAATCCCAACAAGAAATCAATGAGGAGCTAGATCGTCTCTATGCTTTCTCAAATATGGTGGACTCTCACCTCAACGAGGCTATGGACTTACAATCTACCTTGTTAGCCTCCATTATGTCTCTGACATACATTCCACCACCTCCACCATCCAACAACCAACCACCTCCACCAACAAACAACCAACCACCACCACCGCCACCACAAAACAATGAGCCTTCCCGTCCTCCCAGTTTTTCAAGGCATGGTTGCTCCATGTGCGAACGGATGGCTCATTTGACTCAAAGGACCAACATCTTGGTCCATGAGCTTCAAAACGAGATGCGGTTCATCTTGAACCACATTCTCGAGCGTCTCAATCCGCTCTCTCATCCTCCTCAATAGGAGCTTTTTATTTCTTCCTAGTTTCCTTTTATAGGAACTTTTAGGATTTTATTTTACGAATTTTCTTTCTAGGATTTATTTTGTTTAATGTAACATCATTTTTTTTCCATGTAATGAATGTTAAATTTTTTATGCTTGTGGGTGATCAATATTTGGCATATTATCTTGTTTTATTTTACTAACATCATAGTATGGTTGTTTTGAGTTCTCATACTGATTTGACCACTTGTTCTTAGGTGCATATTTTTGATCAGACACTTACTTTTTGACTTTTTAAAGTCAAATGGGTTGACCTTTCTTGCTTGGTTGACCTATTCATATGCATTCTTCAACTTGGTTGGAATTATTCACAACTAACCTTTATTTTGTAGCATTTCACATCCTTGAAACGTATACGTTGGTACTCTAGCAATGAGGAGAATACATCGAGGGGGAGCATATCATATTCTAACCATTTGTTTTGTAGGTTCATGCATCATAACCTTGGCACTCCATTTAGGGGGAGTATAATCCAAGGGGGAGCTTTAAAGTTCTCAAAATCACATTCCGCTACGCATATCTTCTTTTTGTTTCGACAAACAGGGGGAGATAGGATTAAGTTTTACATCACTGTGATGTATCACAGTACATACTTTTATGCTTAAAATAGTTTTTAAAAAACTTGCATAAAACTAACTTAATCTATATTTTTAAAAGACACATATTCTATTTAGCTCTTTACTTAAAAATACACTTTATGTTTTGTCATCAACAAAAAGGGGAAGATTGTTAATACAAATATCGTTCAAAAAACGTTATTTATATTTTACGATCTTTGCTTAATTTTGTTAATGACAATCACAAAGTATATCTTTAAGCAAGGCATAAATATAAGATTAAGTCTTTTGAATTTATAGTAGCAAGTCTTTCATAAACACATTTTACACATTACATACATTTTACATTTACATGTTTTACTTTTATTTCTTAAATTAGAAATATTAACACATGACATCATGGCATACCTCATTAGAAAATCTTTGGAAGATTTGAAATATTTTGGAAAGATTCTTAAGTAACAAAGTTGACTTTGGAAGATATGGGAAGATATGGCAAGATATGGAAAGATTTTTTGAAATCTTAGCTGTCCTATACCCACGGATCCAAATTAAGGGATCCGCTAAATCCGCCAATTGTTTGATCAGTTTTCCTATAAATAGAAAGCTGATCATTCAGGCACTTTCATCACTCATATAGCCTAAATTATATATACATTCATTTGCACATTACTAACCCATTTCATTCTTTCATTTCATTATTATTGATCTTTCCTTTTGTAGCAAAGAGATCAAGCATACAAGGATCAACCTACTGTTGCTATCCTTTTAGTATAGATTCTGTGTGATATTGTATTAGTTCACACATCATTGTTATACCTTTAAATCAGTAGAGTTTGGTTAGTGTTTTAGTCCTCAAAACACAAAGAGAGTCAGGAGTGGTTGTACCCTTGTGAAAGAACCAACGGGAGTGGTTGTACCCTTGTAAATAACTCGGTGTTTAGCTTAGTACCAGATAAAGATTAAGCGACGTGTAAAGGTTTTCTCCACCTAGAAGGGAGTTTGTTTCTTAGTGAAGAATAACTCTCGAGTTAGAGGCTCGAGGAGTGGAGCAGGGCAAGGAAGAGTCCTTGTAGCCAAACCACTATAAACATCCGTGTTTTGTGGTTTGATCATTCCTTTCCTTACTTGTCATATATATTGCTTGATTATTTGTTTGTGTATATTTGCTTTGAAATCACGTTAAGTAACAAAGCGAATTAATTTTTAAAAGGTAAAACTATTCAACCCCCCCCCTTCTAGTTTTCCACAATATCTATTTGTTATTTTACAATATTTATAAACCTATCGGATATGTTGACGGAGAAACTAATATGTCAGCGGAAAAAGTAAAAAAAATAACTGATAAACGAAGGCTCAAACACGAACTAGATTGGTAAAACTTTTTAAAATAACCCTCAAATTTGAGACGAAGTGTTCTAGAAAGGGAAAACTTTCTCCAATTTTGACAAATCTGGAAGTCATTAATTACTTGGTCTTTTGATAGCATTAGTTTTAAATGTTCTTAACTTTATGATGTCGTCATGGTCATTTACTCATTTATGTTAAATGGTTGCAACTATCTATAAATATGTATAGATGATTACTTCAACTTCAAGGTATAGGGTCCATACTTCATAAAGCTTCATTCAAATATCGAATGCTAGTTGCATGTGTTGGAATTAAATAACATGACATATCATAAATTTAAACACAATTAACATCAAAGTAATGCGGAAGCGTAAGGAACATATAACAAATAATTAATTAACCGGATAATAAAAGTATGCGTACCTTTTAGCAATTCTTCAACAAGAAACTTTATGAATCCTAATTAAGATTTATGTGGATTAACGAATTGTCCCTTACCGTTTTACAATTCAATCCAAGTTACTAACAATAGTGTGTTAGTACCACGTTCTTGTACACACGTACTAATACCAAGTTAACGTTAATGCTAGTTAATAAAACACAAATTAAAACCAAACTATTTTTTTTGTGAATAAAAGTCGACCAACCCCTAAGGAGGGTGTTTGTTCGATTGTCTAGCACAAAAGAAAAGAAGAAAACAATTTTAGGATATTACTATGTGTACAAGAGATAGCAAATAATGACTCTAAGCCTTGTTTATATACTAAGAGAAACTTGTAGGACAAGTTAGAATGGGTTTGGGTTTCCCCTTGACCCATTCGACCGGCCATGCAACCCAAAAGGGTTTTCGGAACCTTATTGACTTCCAATTTTCACTCTAGTCATTTCCTTTTATTATTTAACGGTAGTTAGTCAATTATCATTAATTACTTAACGGTCGTTACATGTTTTGTGTATTTAATAATTAAATATAACCTTTTATATTAAATTATTAATCATTAACTTTTCATACATAAAGTGTGCAATCCCGTGGTCTCGAGTTCGATCCTAACATACATCTATTAATTTATGTCCATAAACTAACAGCTCCCACTTGGACATATTTTAATAGTGTAATCACATCGGTTAGCGTCTAGCAACATGTCGATGCCTCTAGTACAACTCGAGTAAGGTCTCCTGAAAAAACCTTTTAATGATTAATCATTATTATTATCCTTTTGTTTCTAATACCATGTTAATATGGATATGGATCTCAGTCAATCTATAATTAACTATTATGTTTCTCGTTGTTTATGATTGAGCAAGATTACCAAATCTTCTGAACGTATTCCAGATAGATCTTGGGCGTGCACACGCAAATATCTTGTCAACCCTACGAGGGGCCTAGCAATATTAAACTTCAAAACGAATTTGAATGAACAAATTTTTTATTGACTACAAGCAAAACTCATGAACTTTGTAACACTTCTGAAAACAATCCTTATAACTACCAGTTACGTATAGCGTTAAATTATTCAACATAAATGCAGTACATTCATGACACTTCTCTGGTATCTCAAGTTTGAGGATAACTATTCATGATTACTTGATGACAAGATTCATAAAGTACAATCATGTAGTTTGGGATAAGTCATATATTCAATTCATTGAATATCATGTGAAATTGGTATGTCAACACATCAATATACTTTCAAGTATATTCTACCAAAACTCATATTTGTCTTAATTCAATGATATTCCCATATCATTAATTGACAACGGACTATTTTAGAATAACATAAGTTATTCACAGATTTAAACATGCAAATATAAGACACAATTTATTATTAATGAAAACAAACGTACCAAGTACTTAAATTCATTACAAATAATAAATGCTTAACATCCTTTATCCAAATACTAAATAGATCAATGCATGATAATTCTAGTTGATGAATTATGCCTCAAGTCATGATAATCATACTTGTTGACAAAACATAAATCAACCAACTTTGATCTATCGGAATTTTGAGAATACTTATTTCAAGAATTCAACTAGTGAAGTTCTTGTATATGTGCATTCAAATAATTTGATATTGCCACATGATATTTTAAAGTTTAAAGTATTCTAATTCTTTAATGTATAATGCAACTATGCTTTTAGTGAGCAAAACTAGTTTACATAGCCAATAATGAAATCCTACCATTACTAGTATTGAGTGTCATCTCAATTAAACCAGCATCATTGTATACAAACAACAATATGCTCACTAAAACTCCGTAAACTTAATATCTATTGTAACACCCCAACCCGATAAGGGTAGAAGTATTACGTTATGGTGACATATCAAAGCAAACACAAGCATAAGACTTAAATAATACAAATGACATTCAAAGGTTACAAAGGGAAAATCTAAAATACAAGGTTACAATGAGAACAATAATCAAATACTAAGTCTGAATTGCAAATCTCTTCTAGTCATCTCTAAATCCATGATAGCAATCTAAGTATAGTCTTTTAAGTCCAAGATACTCTCCACTCATACCCAGCTTCCAACTAAAACCTGCCGCAGGAAAAGGAAATGCGGCTGAGCTACGAGAGCTCAGTGAACAGATATAACGGTAACAAAGCAGTAATACAGAATAATGAACAGTAAATGAAGTACGAATCAGTCAGAGTTAAGGCATAAGTAAATGGTAACAGCAATGAAAGGTAAAGGTTATATGGTAAAGGAAAACAGTAATCCACTACGAGCCCAGTAACAGAAACAGTATCAATATAATCATGTAACCATATAATCATATAGAGGGGAGACCTCTCAGTAACCAGTAATTATGAGGGGAGTCCTCAATAAGCAAATGGAGTAGCTAGCTCCCAGTATGTGAAAGACGTGTATCGCACACACCATCAGTCACCAGTAATAACAGTATATAACATAAACAGTAACAGTATACAGTAACAAATCTAGGATGCATCCATACGCCCCAGGTGGCCAAGGTCTGCCTCTACGAAATAAATCAATAACAAGTCAGGGACGGGACAGGTCATCACTCTCCTGCCCTAGAGTCATGCCATCGGTACATCAATGACATGGACATGAAACCCTCATGCCTAGTTATGGCTCGTAGTCTCAAACTGTGGGTCAATGGTCAAGTATCAAATGTCCAGTATCCAGTTCAGTTTCATATTAAGTAGTTCACGTCCAATTTCCATTTCAGTTATATCAGAAAGTCCATATCAGAAGTTCATATCAGAGGGTTCAATATCAGAAGGTCAAATATCAGAAGGTTCAATATCAGAGTTCACAATTCAGGAGGGAAACATAGCAAGTTTACAAATCAAGGGGAACATAGCAAATGGCTTAGGGAATCTTAAATACGAAACAAGGATCAAAATCAAAATCATGAGAAGGAAACACCCTTACTGATAAAGGGTAGAATATCTGTACCTTAGACCGCAAGTGAAAACACAACTAGAAACGAAAAGATCGGAAGCAAACCCCATCTTCAGCGAATCTACACGAATTTATGATCGTCTGATTAATAACTTATTTTAAATCAGATTACTTATTTTAGTAGGCTTTCCATATTTAGTAACTTTTCCGATTTAATAAGTTTTCTAAATTAGGTTTACAAATGACAATTTAAATAATTTTAGGGTTTAATATGATTAATATAATGATCTAGGATTTAATATGACAATTCATATTAGTTTTGGGTTCAAAGTGTTAATAGAGCAAAATTTAGGGTCGAACATGTAAATTTATCATTGTTTAGGGTTAGATGTGTCAATATAATTTTTGGCTTATATAGCACATGATCTATCCTTCAAAATGGAATTACACATGCAATTTCATTTCCATATACAGTTCACGTAACACTTCTTTTTATTTGCTATGAATATTATTGAAATCATGTATCTATCTTCTACGTTTATATCGTTCAACACAGTAATACCGAGATCCGATATCGACTCGACCTTATTAACCAGCTTATACATAACAAACCTTATTAATAATCCTATACGCATAGTTTCATGTATATATATATATTGACTATGTTTCAACCCGATATCGACTCGACATCCTTTTCTTTTACCCGTTTTAACGACACTAACCTCGACATAAAACCACACATCACGAATCCAAAACCCCACATTCCATGCGACCTCATGCTAGCCTGACTAATACCAGTTCGGATCAAACACACCACGAGACACACACACACATACACCATCTCGACAGAAATTATGGTTTGCAAACTACCCTACGTCCCGTACTCACACAAGTTGATGTACACAACAATTCAGCCACATCACGAACCAACTCTTAATGTGTGATCGTTACTTTTAAGGTTTTTAGTTTCATCTATTTTTAATACGTTTTAAACCCGCCCCAACCTGGTTCTTCATTAATGTGATTTACGATTTTGTTTTATACGTATGATGCATGACAAAAGTGAATAACCATTTTACCTTAGGGCTGAGTTAGAGAGGATCGAACAGAAAGGGACCAAACGCCAAGTTGCTACGAACACCCAAAAGCCGTTACTTCGTCCCAACACAAAAGACACGATTAACCAAAACTCTAGCACGACCAAATCACGTTCACAGCCCTCAACAGCTTCGACCCCTTCTATTTTTGTGGAGAGAGTTACTTTGGAACAGTTTATTGTTTGAGATTGTTAAATGAGTTATCACAAGACCTAGCATATATGTGTGTAGGCCAAGTTGATAATATCATATCTTTATCAATAATAGAAAACGTGTGAATATGAGGGAAAGAAAGAAGCTGTGGCGTGTTCTTTAGACAAAGTTATATGATATCCTCAATCAAAGGTGTTGAGAGTTTAAAATAGGAACAAAAAAAATGGTATCTTCAAACGTGTGAAATAAGAATATCACTTTGGCTATGATTTATCCGGATTTCATGGAGGGAATGACGTGTGTGTGTATAGAAAGTTGTGTGATGATTGGAATGGCAGGAAGGAATATATATCTTTCAATAAATGGCATGATATACTTAAATATTTGCAAATCACTCAACAAGGATATGGCGTGAGTATGGTTGATTGATTAGGTGCGATTGCCTAATTTCATGGAAGTGATTAGGCGATTATTTTGATAATTACACTTTGCCATATTTACGAAAATATGTGCGTGTACAAAATTTTAATTGAACTTGGCCTACAGAGGCTTCTTAAACGTGCCATATATTTATTATATAGTTCTCGTATCATTTCATATGTTACTTTAGGTTATATGTTCATATCGTATGGTCTCGAGTCATAACACATTATATAACTCAAATTTTAATTTATAGCGTATTTTTTTTCAGGTTCTTAAAATTTCAAAATTAGAGGGTATTTTGGTCATCTCGGATTGTGGTAAATTTGGGGTTTTACAATTCTTCCCCTCTAAAAGAAAATTTTCGTCCTCGAAAATTGAAGTGAAACGAAACGGAAGCACAAGGACCAGGAATGGAAATGCGAATAATATAACATCCCGTAAACTTTCCTTTCATTTGTAAATAGTAAACGAAGACTAATCTATCACCACAGTTTAATTAACCGTTTTTACGGACTAAATTTTTGCTTTTATTCAACATTATTACTAAATGGGACGTTGTAACAATTCTCACATTTCTTGTGACAAACTCATATACGTTACCACTCGAGTTCACAAGTGTGTTTAGAAATCACTTGTGTTATCTTGAACTCAATTCGACCCCAAAAACACCCATTCAATCATCACTATTATTTTTTTTTGCCACGATAGAAAGTTGTTTTGGACCCAACAATCAAATACACTTCACGTATATATTTTGTATCATACAAAACTAATTCCATTGCTTCTCTAACTTCTTGCCATTGGAAATAAAAATCAACATTTGGATATTTTAGTGCTTTGTCACTTAGTTACTCACTCACTCACTCTATTGTTCAATCCCACACACAACCGAATGTCATACAATAATACATAGGTAACACTTATCACTCTACTTCATTCGAATGACTCTCAACTCACTCCAAAAGATCCACAAACCCCAAATAACATGTTTTTAGTATTGTTTGACTTTCATATACTTACAAAGAAGCCAAGACAACTAAACATGATTCCTTTTTATTTCTTTCTTCTCAGCTCAACACCACAAGGACGAATGTGTTAAAACTCCTTCCATCATTTTGGTAACTTGTATACTCAAACAATATCAACCAAGATTTAAAAGGAATTGACCTTCGAATATCACCAAACGAGTAGCAACACGCAACCATAATCTTGTTTTGTCATTTTCTCTTTGGTTTACTAGCAAGGACGATGCCCTTAATTCCCATCATTTTATCATGTACAAGAACCATGCTATACTTCTTACAAGTTTTATAACACACACCTTGGACCACACACTCTTGTCCAAAGTCTTACACACTCCTTTGTTTCTCTCTTGGGTCTCGACAGAAGCAAAGGACAAGAGCCAAAAACCATGTGTTACTCTTACGCTTGCTATGACATAAACTTGATTGTAAAACACTCCACTTTAGAACACTACAAACCAAACCAACCCTTGATATTTCAAGTAGTGATCGACTCCAAGACAAATAAGAAAAGAATAAGGACCATGTTACCCACTTACAAGCTTTCTTACACACTCAACCTCTCTTACATACTCAAATCATTATACCTCACGCTACAACCAAACAAATACTTGAGTACATGAGTTAACTCCAAATGAAATTCACTTGCAACTTGTATTTCTCTTTTCTCTTTGGTCTATATATACGTATACCAGAAAGAGTTCACATCATCACTCACCTCCATAAAAATACAAGCCTTTTCACATTGCTATATACTCGTTATGAGAAGCTCCTGAAGAACAGAAGATGTGTATACAATCGGGTCCCAAGATTTTGAGTCGAACGTGAAACCTTAGTTTCCTACGTTTTGGTTCGAGCGAGTTCTTGTGTTTCTATTTGAGTTCCAACGTACCATCGATCCACACCCTTGTCATCACTCTTTTGTAAGTCCACACAACTCAGTTCTATTTCATCTCGATTCATCTTATTGCTCCATGCATATCGTGTATATTTATTTCGAACGTACATTTCCATCTTTATTTTAACGTACACATCTTAACCTCTAAACTCAAAACTTGGTTTGCCTCATTGTTAAGAAGCCTGAGAACCCACCTAAGCCCTTACACCTTTAACCATGCATTCGTTTGATGCAAATACAAAACCTATTTTAAACCTTGAACGAATCGTACAACAAAAATAAAAACCAAGTCTTTTACTTCAGAAAACATGCTTGAGTTAACATATAAATGGTCTCACAAAAAGCGAATTCATACTAATGACACATAAATATTTTTACACGAATTATTTCTTCATACAACAAACTCTCAGTTTCGTGTTTTGAGTTTTCCATCACAAGCCTTTAAAAGCTCTTTAAAACCCCCAAAGTAAACATTACTCAACTGAGCTTATAACCTTGGAAATTTTTCTAAGTCTTTTTACATAAAAACCGTCCCAACTCGCCCTAAATTTGGTCTCGTATTTTTGAAATCACGCAAGTAACCCACCAATATTTTAGCATGGATTGAAAGACCTCATGACTGGCTACAACTTTCGTATTTTGACTCCAACGTTTTAAACACAACCCGACCCTTTAAAAAGCTCATTTTAATCGCCACTTTACTGGGCAATAACACTTAGAATATTTCTGGTGAGTTTTCAAAATATAAAACGTGCGACCAGGCCACAAAACCACGCCATACCTTCGAATAAGTAAACATGACCACCCATTATTTTTGCATCACCTCATTAACAACCTGGAACACTACGCCTTTCGTGTTTTGAACTTCTTGAAATAAGGTCAACCCGTCACTCAAATTTACCCATTTTGAACTGACCTCGCCATGTTTTCTAACCAGAATTAATTTGCAAAGTTTATTATTTTTGGTAACGGGCTAACTTAAAGCCCAATAAGAACTGGCGTTAGACCAGCCCACTGGACCCATACTGAACATTTTTAGACCCACAAAAATGACCCAAGTTCAGGCCCAAAAGAATATTCATGCCCTCGCCTCTAAATTTCTTAATGGGCCATTGTTCTATGCGTTTTAAGACCCAATATAACAAAATAAATTATTCTGGTCAAACTAGCAGTTGAATTAAGCTTTAATAAGCCTAAATAAGCTTCAGAAATTTTGTAGAATTTTTCCACAAGTTTTTATGCGTTTTGGACTAAAAATGTAAACCTTTTCAATTAGAGGGACTGTTTTTGCCAACTTGTTAAACCTGTCAAAACAGAATATTTAGGGTGAAAAATGATTTTATATTAAAGTATAAACTCAGTTTATCATTTGGGTTAAATATGGACCAAAAATGTAACTTTTGGTTAACAAGGGACTAACGGTGCAAACCTATACCGTTAGGGTTTAAAATGTAATTTTTATGAAACATCAGAGGCTGATCAATACAATAACATATTCTAAATCAAAGAAATGAATTTTCACTATTTACCCTCATAATTTGTAATATTCCAAACCCGAACACGAATAATTAAGTATACGTTATACAACGATCTTAACGATTTTGAACCAACATTTCGTTCCACCCATTTCGGAACAACAATCCTCATGACTTCTGAATAATATTGTTAGAATATTATTCTTGAACTCCAAACCTCCTAAACCATTCACGCTCACATCACCGATCAAATCGTCATACGATTCCTCATATCACATTCGTTATTCATGCTAAGTCGAATACTCAAACGTTATTATTATCCAGGTTGTGTGTGAAACTGTTCTAAATTCTCTATCCAACCAACAACTCAACTCAATCGTTGACAACTCAAGGTGAGTTTCATAGCCCCTCTTTCTCATTTAACTGTTTTATAAACTCTTTGGGGGAGATACATGCTTAAACTACTTGCTTTTACTTTAACAAGCACTTTTACATACTACTGTAAATCATGGCCCCACTTCTACTCGTTATAATTGTTTTATAAATGCTTTTGGGGAAGGTCCATGCTTTATACTTTTACAAGTACTCTTATCTATATACATGTTACTGTGAGTTCCATAGACCACTCTTTTACCTATTTGAATTACTTATGGTGGAAATACATGTTTGTATTTCATATAAACTTTACTAGTTTACCTTTAACATTATACTCAGTTGATAAACCACTCTACTTGTTATTGAAACGTAACGCTTACTTTTATTTACAAGAACACTATAAACTTTTGCGAATTACTATGAACTTATGAATTCACATTTATACATTTCTATATCTCATGGAGAGATACCTACTATAAACATGATCACAAGTGATTTTCAACTGTATGCTATACCTGATTCACTATTGCCTAAGTTTACTTTTATTGCCATGTTCGAAGTCCCTCATATCATGAACCTTAATCACTTGCGAGTGAACGTAAATAATTATGAATAGATCTATTTGGGACTGACAATCCCCGTTTGGGTCTGCTAGGATGAGCCACCCAAGCACACTTTATTTAAACAAACTTATAGGTTATTGGCAAATACCTATCCCGAGGGCCTATATATAACTTACATCATTTTGATGCCTGTTAAACGTTGAGTGTCATGAGGCTTAGGGCAATAGAACGATACTGTAGTCATGATACAGTATTGCCATTATTTTATCAAACTTGAACTTGTATTTACTATATAGCAGAAAATCACTACTTGGCAAACAATAACTATTTTGTGTTGACCCATTTAGGGCAACCAAACCAACTATGGGTGTATAACAACTTAACCCACCACTTACTTTATAACAAACCAACTATGAGTGTACATTATCATAACCCATCGCTTATTTTATTAATAATTGTATTTATTACAATTATTACCTAAACTTGGAACTATTGATAATCAACTGATTTTATGCAAACTCTATGGATTCACTCACACTTTGATTTTTGACAATCAACTGGTTTAACTATAAATACTATGGTACTACTCACTTTTTGACTTCGATAATCAACTGTTTATTTACAATTGCTATGGACTCACGAACTCTTTGATTTTGGAAATCAATAGTTTTTACTTACAAACTCTATGAACTCACCAACCTTTGTGTTGACGCTTTTAGCATGTATTTATCTCAGGTCCATAATGAGCAGGGATGGCACGGAGGAGCACGGATACTTATGAAGGCTATAAATTTTACTATCATTCAAAAACTTATTTAATAAACCTTGAAACCACTGGGACCTCATTTTGTAAACTCTGATATTCGAATGATAAATCTTTTAAAACGACTAAATTGGTGATCGTTTTCTACTATTCAACTGTTGTGCCATGAAGTAACACCCAATTTGAATTCCGCTGCGTATCACGAAATTGGGGGTGTTACAAATAACTTATTTCTCTTGACTCTATCTTGTTGATTAAAATAGCTTCGGTTTCTTCAGAAAGGACATACTATACCGAATCCAGATAAAAAAATAACATACCAAACGTAACAAATGATAATCGTATTCTCTCGGGAGAGATACAGGGAATACGTAAGATTTTGACGGATATGCCGTTCATAGAATTTGATTAGATATATCAGATGAGAACGTACAGAAAACAGATTGTCGATAACATCAACCGGCAGAAAGCTCTACAACAGTGCCCAAGATTCTTATTGGAAGTGCAGTGGTCGGCAAAGCGCGTGACGAGAATCTGGACGTATCAAATCGCTTGACGTTGAAAACAGATTAAACGCATCGGTAGAATGAACCTAAAGTCTCACTAACACAGACAATCTCCAACAGCTATCAGAATTCTAAGCCTTCTAAGGCACTCCTCGAAATATCCTATGCCAACAACAAGTGCACGTTATATGACGTAAGTATTATCACGTTGGCCAGACGTCATAATACTGGCATCATATAAATATGCCCTCATGATGGTCATACTTTATCTCAAGCCGTGAACAAAATAACCTATCTTAATCCACTTAATCCTTCTACAGTCTCAGAGGTCATCAAAATCGAACAACATGACTAAAAGAAGAACGAAACTACTCGTAGGAGTAAAGGGGGCTTTCAAAATGTCTATCAGAATTAAGGTACGTCGTTAGTAGCGTCAATCCTTCATCATTCACCAAGATCAACTCAGCCAAAGTAAGTGGTTGTTTCAAAAATCCGCCCATTTCTGGACATAAATCCCAAGGTTTCTTCTATAATTCGTCAAAATTCGCATAACAAAACCATCAGCCTACATACGCAGAATGAACACAGAACGGAATTACTAATAGAGAACCTAAATCATTCAAAGGATCTTTGTCATCAGGTAACGGAAATTTAAGTAGGTTAAGAGGAAGTGAATTTTGTCATCCATAGCTTCATCCTTCACAGAATCAATTCTTCCAAACACAAACGTTCGCTTCAGAATTTTCATCCATTCAAATACATGATCTTAAACCTCTTCCAAGTTCAAGCAGTCTGTCTACGTCTGTCCACATGATCATCAGTTGGAAAGGAATTATAAACTTGAGTCTGGTCCCTCAAGCCTTCGGCACCTCTTCTGGACACTGCGGGGTGGTAACGTGAATCTCTGACATAATCACCGTGCATTCTTCCATTTGCGAGTCTGCTTCTGCTCTCAATTCATCTTAGTACAACTAAAATGAATAGAGAAGCAAGACTGCGTGTCTTTGACAGGTCTTCTAGCACAGTTCAAAATTCGGCAACTCTAACTGCTGTCATCACCGAATACCTAGTAGTGTTGTCTGCTACAATCTCTGAACGCCAATCAAATCTACTCTTCCAGAACAAGGGTCATTCTACTTAATACAAGATGATCTACATGTTCCTCGTTCGTCTTTAAGCACAAACACACTGTCATACTATGACAATTGTCCAAACGGTCGCGAAAAACATGATTCTATTAGCCAATACAATTGGTATTATTTAAATCTCACAATGATCACAACGAGTACGAAAACAGCTTCATGAATCGTCTCGGGGAAAGCTCTATATCTACTTCACATCACCTATCTTCCTCTTCACGAATAAAACTAAAATGCTTCATGGAGATTATTCTCAGTTAGTCATCTCCCTTCTTAGAAGTTCTTGTGGCTGCTTCTTCAGTCCTTCAAACCTAAATGAGGCCGTCTGATACGGAGTTTCAAAAATAGAAAAAATTCAATCATTGATACGCGGAAATGGATAATGCTTCTGGATAGTGATACGATTAAATTCACGATAGTCGATACGTCGCGGCATACTTCCCTCTTTCTTCTTCATAAACAAATAGGAGCATTCAAAGCGAACACTGAGGTGAACAAAATCATATTCCATCAGCTCCTTCAATTTCTCAACTTCTATGGCATCATGGTTTCGTTAATTGAGATCGGTTCAAGTCAATTCCACTTCTCAAGCGGGAGGGAAAATTCCAAGAGGTCCATCAGCGAATATCGAAAAATTTGTATAACAAAATACTTCCAATGCCAAAGCTTTCTAAGGGTGGACACTAATAGGTGTCAGGAGAAAATTTGACAATCAAATGAGATCGGGGTCTGTGCTTCCATAGCAACATTAATCTTAGCAGATTTAAGCGGTTGAGAGTCATCATAACCAAAGGTAGGGTGAAGCAGATTGCTAAAGATCACATTTCAATTACGGTAGTTTATGGTAGCTTTACGAAGGCCATCCAATCCATAACCGAAAGACCTCTAGGTCAATTATATCAAGAGTAAACAGATCCGTAGAACGAATACAGCCATTAAGCCAGACGGATAGTTCATATATCAGATTCAAGTACATGGTTCATCAGGGTGTTGAGATAGATAAGCGAACAGTTCAAGATGTTGGAATCTTGTTTAGCTCCTTAGCAAAATGACAGTTAGAGTGAGTATCATCGGGAATACGAACATCATAAGGTTGTCAAAAGCGAGACGTATGGGATATCAGTTATCAGCATCATCATGCTCAGTTAACAATTTCGTGTTGAGATAGTATTCACATCATATCCTTCCAAAGGAAAACTGGTTGGCAGACAAGATTCATCATTCAAAGGGAGGGAATAAACTTCCTATATCTATGGTTAATAATCACCAGAGTTCTCATAGGAGTAGTAATGGATTTTTGCAGGACTGAGTAGTATTAGATGATACATTTGTATCCAGCACGGGTAATGAATTCATAGAATGTGTCAAACACATTAGGGTTAAATGACCTTCGGAATGGTCGAAAAGGTATCAAACTATTTATCAAACAGATCGGAAGTGGAGATCAAAATCAGGAAGTGAGACTTAAATGGTGCAAGGTATCCTGGTAGTCATCGAGGAATTCCAATCTTACTTGGTTATAAACTTAGGTTGCAAAACTTTCTAGCTTCTGAAACAAATGTTCTTACAAGGCATATCTTAAGGCATAGGCACGAATCAGAGTAATGCGGAAGCAATACTGCTTACATAGATGTCCTAGTCTACCCATTCCTCACCGGTCATAACTTATGTTCCTATGGGGAGATCCTAAAACAATTTCTCAAAGGCTATCTTATGAGCGCCTACAGTGGAAACCTAATGGTCCAAACTTCACAGGCCAAGGGTAAATGTATTACGAATCGTAGCCTGTCTCTCTGATACCATAATTGTAACACCCCAACCCGATAAGGGTAGAAGTATTACGTTATGGTGACATATCAAAGCAAACACAAGCATAAGACTTAAATAATACAAATGACATTCAAAGGTTACAAAGGGAAAATCTAAAATACAAGGTTACAATGAGAAAAATAATCAAATACTAAGTCTGAATTGCAAATCTCTTCTAGTCATCTCTAAATCCATGATAGCAATCTAAGTATAGTCTTCTAAGTCCAAGATACTCTCCACTCATACCCAACTTCCAACTAAAACTTGCCACAGGAAAAGGAAATGCGGCTGAGCTACGAAAGCTCAGTGAACAGATATAACGGTAACAAAACAGTAATACAGAATAATGAACAGTAAATGAAGTACGAATCAGTCAGAGTTAAGGCATAAGTAAATGGTAACAGTAATGAAAGGTAAAGGTTATATGGTAAAGGAAAACAGTAATCCACTACGAGCCCAGTAACAGAAACAGTATCAATATAATCATGTAACCATATAATCATATAGAGGGGAGACCTCTCAGTAACCAGTAATTATGAGGGGAGTCCTCAATAAGCAAATGGAGTAGCTAGCTCCCAGTATGTGAAAGACGTGTATCGCACACACCATCAATCACCAGTAATAACAGTATATAACAGAAACAGTAACAGTATACAGTAACAAATCTAGGATGCATCCATACGCCCCAGGTGGCCAAGGTCTGCCTCTACGAAATAAATCAATAACAAGTCAGGGATGGGACAGGTCATCACTCTCCTGCCCTAGAGTCATGCCATCGGTGCATCAATGACATGGACATGAAACCCTCATGCCTAGTCATGGCTCGTAGTCTCAAACTGTGGGTCAATGGTCAAGTATCAAATGTCCAGTATCCAGTTCAGTTTCATATTAAGTAGTTTACGTCCAATTTCCATTTCAGTTATATCAGAAAGTCCATATCAGAAGTTCATATCAGAGGGTTCAATATCAGAAGGTCAAATATCAGAAGGTTCAATATCAGAGTTCACAATTCAGGAGGGAAACATAGCAAGTTCACAAATTAAGGGGAACATAGCAAATGGCTTAGGGAATCTTAAATACGAAACAAGGATCAAAATCAAAATCATGAGAAGGAAACACCCTTACTGATAAAGGGTAGAATATCTGTACCTTAGACCGCAAGTGAAAACACAACTAGAAACGAAAAGATCGGAAGCAAACCCCATCTTCAGCGAATCTACACGAATTTATGATCGTCTGATTAATAACTTATTTTAAATCAGATTACTTATTTTGGTAGGCTTTCCATATTTAGTAACTTTTCCGATTTAATAAGTTTTCTAAATTAGGTTTACAAATGACAATTTAAATAATTTTAGGGTTTAATATGATTAATATAATGATCTAGGATTTAATATGACAATTCATATTAGTTTTGGGTTCAAAGTGTTAATAGAGCAAAATTTAGGGTCGAACATGTAAATTTATCATTGTTTAGGGTTAGATGTGTCAATATAATTTTTGGCTTATATAGCACATGATCTATCCTTCAAAATGGAATTACACATGCAATTTCATTTCCATATACAGTTCACGTAACACTTCTTTTTATTTGCTATGAATATTATTGAAATCATGTATCTATCTTCTACGTTTATATCGTTCAACACAGTAATACCGAGATCCGATATCGACTCGACCTTATTAACCAGCTTATACATAACAAACCTTATTAATAATCCTATACGCATAGTTTCATGTATATATATATTGACTATGTTTCAACCCGATATCGACTCGACATCCTTTTCTTTTACCCGTTTTAACGACACTAACCTCGACATAAAACCACACATCACGAATCCAAAACCCCACATTCCATGCGACCTCATGCTAGCATGACTAATACCAGTTCGGATCAAACACACCACGAGACACACACACACACACACCATCTCGACAGAAATTATGGTTTGCAAACTACCCTATGTCCCGTACTCACACAAGTTGATGTACACAAAAATTCTGCCACATCACGAACCAACTCTTAATGTGTGATCGTTACTCTTAAGGTTTTTAGTTTCATCTATTTTTAATACGTTTTAAAGCCGCCCCAACCTGGTTCTTCATTAATGTGATTTACGATTTTGTTTTATACGTATAATGCATGACAAAAGTGAATAACCATTTTACCTTAGGGCTGAGTTAGAGAGGATCGAACAGAAAGGGACCAAACTCCAAGTTGCTACGAACACCCAAAAGCCGTTACTTCGTCCCAACACAAAAGACACGATTAACCAAAACTCTAGCACGACCAAATCACGTTCACAGCCCTTAACAGCTTCGACCCCTTCTATTTTTGTGGAGAGAGTTACTTTGGAACAGTTTATTATTTGAGATTGTTAAACGAGTTATCACAAGACCTAGCATATATGTGTGTAGGCCAAGTTGATAATATCATATCTTTATCAATAATAGAAAACGTGTGAATATGAGGGAAAGATGGAAGCTGTGGCATGTTCTTTAGACAAATTTATATGATATCCTCAATCAAAGGTGTTGAGAGTTTAAAATAGGAACAAAAAAAATGGTATCTTCAAACGTGTGAAATAAGAATATCACTTTGGCTATGATTTATCCGGATTTCATGGAGGGAATGACGTGTGTGTGTATAGAAAGTTATGTGATGATTGGAATGGCAGGAAGGAATATATATCTTTCAATAAATGGCTTGATATACTTAAATATTTGCAAATCACTCAACAAGGATATGGCGTGAGTATGGTTGATTGATTGGGTGCGATTGCCTAATTTCATGGAAGTGATTAGGCGATTATTTTGATAATTTCACTTTGCCATATTTACGAAAATATGTGCGTGTACAAAATTTTAATTGAACTTGGCCTATAGAGGCTTCTTAAACGTGCCATATATTTATTATATAGTTCTCGTATCATTTCGTATGTTACTTTATGTTATTTTTTCATATCGTATGGTCTCGAGTCATAACACATTATATAACTCAAATTTTAATTTATAGCGTATTTTTTTTCTAGATTCTTAAATTTTCAAAATTAGAGGGTATTTTGGTCATCTCGGATTGTGGTAAATTTGGGGTTTTACATCTATTGTGTAATGTTTGATGCCTTCCAAACTTTCAAGTTTGATGGCTATGACAATTTGCACAACAATTGACATATTGTTCATCCATAGAACCTGAGAGCAACTCCAAGAAATGAAATTCTAAATCCAAACATATTCTATTTTATTACACTAGTTATCTAATAACTTTTAATTAGATATTAATGTTGTCAAATCATCTTGTATTCAAGCATGATACAACAATAACATGATGTACATGAAAAATCCTTAGATTTCATTCATGTTCTATATAGATTCATTTACCGCACATGTTTAATAATAATAAACATTTGTTCCAAGGTTGTATGTCATATTTTATAAATCTTTCAAGTGAAGTATCATTCCAATCAAATACTTAACATTTTACTTATATGGAATGTTACTTCCTATATGTTATACAACATATATGATTTAGGAAATTAATATAATACTCCCACTAGCTTTCAGGAATACTTAGAAATTGTGTTATTTCAGTTACAAATCAAAACTTGGATTTGTTAATTAAACATAAGTTTCATCTCCTAGATGCATGCATTAATTCATTCATAAATCATTGCATTTTTTACACTTCCAAAGATTATTTGAATTCATAAACTCCTTTTGATTACTTATCGTCCTCACACAAGTAATCACTCAAGAAAGAGTTTTGATATTCCATTGTCATTTTTCATATTAATGAAAATAAGTATGACAATTATCATCTTAATATGTTTAATGTGCCTATGAAAGAATATTCATTCACAGTTAATTACTTAAATGTGATTAATAATCTTGTCATAAGACATACATATGTGTACAAAATTTCTATATGATTTCTACACAAAGATTTAAACCACTAGGGTTTTCCATCTCTTTGAAGAAACTCATATTTATTCTATAGTCTAACCATAGATTTCAAGATAAACCAAGTTTCCAAAATTGATTATCTTTATGGACAGCATCTTAGCATTCACAGTATGAGTAATTTGCCAAATTCAATATTTGCAATCCATCATGTTGGGAATTGAAGCTTCCAAGAGTTGTTGCTGCTCATATTGTTAAGACTGCTCTAAGGAATTACAACTGCTCAGATGTGTAAAAGGAAAATACTCTAAGTGTTTTACTACTGCTAGTGAAAGACTTAAGACTGCTGGTGTAGATTACTACTGTTGGTAATGCTGCTGAATTTCAAAGAAATACACCAAGTATGTTAGTGCTGCTGGAACAAAGTTAGTGCTGCTAGTACTAACTTACTATTGTTGAAGATTTAAAGCTGCCAGAATTATTATTACTATTGCTAAAGTATTTAGTTAATATTGCTTAAGAGATATACTTGTATAGTCGGTTAGATAATTACAGAAAATATTCATTAAAGATTTATCTTGTATAGAAAGTTATTGTAAGCCGACTAGGACTCCTTAGCCTATAAAAGGAGGTCCTAGGGCATAGAGTTACATACGTTTTTCATAGAACTTCGAGGTTGTAAACCCTAATACTGTTGAGTATTCGTATTATATCAATAATATTGAAGTGTTTTGTTTAATAAAATTGTGTTATGTGTTTACTCCTATATTGCTATTAAGTTCTTCTTAAGATTAAATACAAGATTCCGCATTGTGTATGATAAACTTCAAGACAGTTTCTATACTTAGTTGTTTTAGATTTATCTAAGATAACCAAACCTTACAACCTAAGGAATTCGATCAAGTGTATTGCTGGGATCAACAAGTGGTATCAGAGCTTGTGATCTAGAAGCTGTGATAAAGAAGAACCTGTTTAAGCTCAAAGTTGTTCAGATCTTACAGAAGACATGGATTCAGAATCTACACATATGATTACTGTATCAAAGGTTCCAATTCTCAATCTGGTGAGTATGAACTATGGAGAATGAGAATAGAACAGTACATTCAGATGGTTGATTATTCTCTATGGGAGGTTATAGAGAATGGTGATTCATTACCAAAAATTGAAGTCTCTGCTGCTGCCGTTAAGACTGTTGTGCCTATTAAAACTGCTGAAGAGAAGGCACAAAGAAGATTGGAGGTTAAAGCCAGAAGCACTCTCATGATGGGCATTCCTAATGAACATCAGTTGACTTTCAATCCTATCAAAGATGTTAAGTCTTTGTTAGCAGCTATTGAGAAAAGATTTGGAGGGAATGCTGCTACTAAGAAGACTAGGAAGAATCTTCTGAAGCAACAATATGAGAACTTTGTGCTCCAAGTTCTGAGAATCTTGATCAGACCTTTGATAGACTTCAGAAACTTGTTAGTCATTTAGCACTTGTGGAAGTAATAATTCCCCAAGAGGATATAAATCAGAAGTTTCTAAGAAGCTTGTCACCAGAAAGGCATACACATACTGTGGTCTGGAGAAACAAGGATGATCTAGATACAATGAACATAGATTGTACAACAATCTAAAAGTGTATGAACCTGAAGTCAAAGGGTCATCAAGCTCATCTTCAAGCACACAAAACTTCGCTTTTGTGTCCTCCTCCAATAACAGTTCTGGCAGTACTAATGAAGCAGTTAATACTGCTCATGGAGTTAGTACTGCTGGTACTCAAGTTAATACTGCTAGTTCTACAAACTTTGATAACTTGAGTGATGATGTTATATGTGCTTTCTTGGCTGGTCAAACTAACAGTTCTTAGATTGTACATGAGGACTTAGAACAGATTCATCCAGATGATCTTGAAGAGATGGACTTGAAGTGGTAGATGGCTATGCTGATAATGAGGGCAAAGAGATTCTTGAAGAAAATAGGAAGGAAACTCAAAGTCAATGGGCAGGACACTATAACTGTCACAGGAAAGGACACTTTGCAAGAGAGTGCAGGGCACCAAGAAGTCAAGATTACAAGACTGAAGAAAGCTCAAGGAAAGCTGTGTCTGTGGAACCTACAAATTCTACAGCTTTGGTGTCTTGTGATGGTTTGGGTGGATATGATTGGAGTGACCAAGCAGCAGAAGTGTTAAGATCGTTTAGCTCGAGGTTGTTTAGACCTCATCTAGGGATTACACAATAATAATGATAAGAACAATACGATGCACAGCGGAATAACAAAAGTATCATTATTATTGCTACAAGTTTTCTTCGTCATCATCTCTAACAACTACTAATAATACAAACCCTAGGCGTCCATTGTAGGAACCTGACGCTTAGACACACACACCCCTTTACTTGGTGTTACATCTCTAACACCTGTATATAATAATGAACGCCTCTAATCTCTTTATATAATAGAGATTAGGGTTACAAAGATATTTAAATAATACATAATAAGTCCCTTATCTTTGTCTTCGTCCACTCTCCTTCATCTTTCATATTTTGTCAATATCAACTCAAATTATAATTCCCAACAATCTTCCCCTAGTTGATAATGACAAAACCTAGTATGAAAGATGTCGTCTTCCCCTTAATCCATGCATATCATCAAGGATCTTCAAGCTGCAATCTTCAATATAAATATTTTTCCCCTTTTTGTCATCATCAATTAGGGGACAAAAGTATGCAACCTTGATCTTCATAACCACGAACCAGTACCATACGTCCAATCTAGTCTTCTAATTTCTTGAATTGCCCTCCATGAATGAACACCAAAACGCTTTCTTTTATAAATGAACCCAAGACAGAAAAATCCCAAATCTTCAATAAAAATACCAACGAACAGCTATAAAAACCTTCTCTCGATGTAGCACATAAATGGTTAATCATTTTAACAATAAGCATCCCCTGAAACCCATATGTTAACCATTTGAATCTCCAATTCTGTAGGCTATATGTAATGATGAAGAAAACTAACCATTACCAATTTGATGCTGAAGTAGAATGAACCAACCTTGTGTCTTATATCTTGTACTAAAACTGACTTCGAACATATACTTAACGTATAGGGAGATCGCAATCTCTTGACAATAATCACTGAGCACAATAACGTAACTCCTTCAAGTGTTTATCAATTCGTAGTCACTTGAACGAACGAACAAGTTACCTCCTGCTAAAAGGTATGATAAAACACAACCTTGAAAAATTCTACTTTATCTTCAAATAAACAACGAATAATCCTCTTCACCAATAAAAATAAATTCGAGCCATAAATCGTTAATGAACATAAACCAAAATCCAAAATCAAACATCTTCTTGTGTGTGTCTTCCCCGTGTGTGTGTTGGAACCAAACTGTTCCAAAACAAATATCAACAACAAATGGTTCCCCTCACTTTTGTAATCTCATGCCACCACGGTCGTGATTAAAACATCTTCGAATTTGTATGAAACCAACAATAATAACCAAGTCGTGTAAGCTACTACCGTAATAACCAGAAAGAAAGGAATTGTGCACATGCTACTTATAATAATCATCAAATCATTAAAATTCGACAAGTACCTTTGAAATCTTACTATTCAAATAATACAATGCCCACTGTCCCATGTTGCAATTTTTATATTGAAGAGAACAAATACGGAGCATGTCACCGTCCCACTATCTTCAACAATAAATTGTGAAATTCATGCAAACTTTCTTTGTGTTATAAAAACTTCACTGACCCATTATTGAAAAGAGAACCGTTCAATTTATGTGATGAAGAATGCATGGTCACCGTCCAACAGATATTAGAAAGAAAGCATGCAGGAATGTAATTTCAATTCCATGCAGGTTAGAATTACCGACCCAAGTGATATATGATATCACTCTTCATATAATATATCCTCAATCGTCCAAAATAAAAACCAAACTTCTTGCCTTGTCTTTGACGAACCAATAAACTTCCATAGCTTAATAAGAGAAATCCATCATGAATCAATAATTGAATAGCTTGGCAGTACTAACAGTGTGAAGCTAGCAGTACAAACGGACCTCGGCAATACTAATACGAACGAGAGCAGTACTAAGTTAATTGTGTCAAAACTCTTAGCAGCTTTAACCCTTAACCTTTGACAACCAGCACTAGAATCCAATGAACAACATTAATTTTGGAACGAGCAGTAGTAATTGATGCGTGGTTTTGCGACCTTACAACAGGTTTTACCTCTCGAGGGATCTCAAGAGGCTTACAACCCCACCAGGCAGTGTACCTGACCGATGTAGTATAGTGTAGTGGTAAGTACGTTGGATTGATCGTTCTCCACAGGGAATAGTGTCGTTAGGATTGAAAAACTACTCTAATAGGTCTAAGGGTGAGGGAACATTCTTTTTTTGTATTTTTATATTTTTATGAAAGCAAGTAAAATCTCGGTTTTGAAGGAGTGGGCGGAATTAGTTGCTAGTCAACTAACCCAAATAACTACAAATGCAAATAAAATAAAATAACTGAAAATGAAAAGGTCGTGAAACTTATGTGGAGAGAAATGTGTTTACTTAGATTTCCTTACTCCCTAACTATCTTTTACCGATTGATTAGTGTGTATTAATTGCGTGGATGACGGGTGTATTCCTTAATACCAATCGTGGGGTGGAGTACGTACTTCCCCAACTCTATAAGCTCCTACTTCACTCCTATGTCGAGCCGGCTAAGAAGCTCCTAACATGGGATCACTAGAATTCGCTCATGCATTAAATACAACCATAAAAACCTAGTACGCATTGGTTCATGTTTCTTAAGACGTTCAAGCAGTTTACCGAATAGGAAGTTAGCCAGTTTTCTTAAGCCTAACATCGATGAACAATCATCCAATACAATTAATAACACACTAATAACCAATAATCAATAGTTAGGTTTCATTAGATCTAAGCAAACACAAGATAAATCTAGCCTAGCATGTTAATCAAAAGACAAGAACAAGATATAATCAAACAACACATAGACATATTGATTGATTAAATGAAATCTTATCTTCAATTAAACATGGGAGATCCAAGGGTATGAAAACCCTTAAAAATGGCAGAAATTCGTCTTAGGGTTTCTCCTCACAAAGTTGCACACTAATAACAAAAAATTGCAAAACTGTATATAGAACTTAAGGGCTGACGGCGTCACGTTATGGATCTTGACGCCGTCACCTCGCCGTGTCTAGGGTTCCCGGATGGCCTTCTTGACGCCGTCCCTCTTTAGCTTTCCAAAATCCTCCCTGGCTTATCAAGGCTTGATGCCGTCAGAAATGGGCTTGACGCCGTCTCTCGTTAAGTTAAACCGTGATGGCCTTGATCACTTTAAAGGGTGACGCTGTCAGAAATTCATTGTAAAATTCTCTGGCTTATCATGTGTATTTTTCATATCCACCTCTTTTGCCAAGCCATGATGCCGTCAGGAGCAATCCTTGACGCCGTCAAAGGTACTTTTCCAGCCAATTTTGAGACTTTGCCGTTTTCTTCACTTTTATGCTCCAAAAACGTCCAAAATGCTTCCTTTTCCAGATTTCTTCTCCAAAGTACCTAAAATGACAAAAGGAACGATTTAGGGCAATATTTGATCAAATAAATACGATTTAGGGCTTAAATGACCCCCTAAAAGCAGTACACTTTTCGCTTCATCAGTAATGTTAATAAAAGCAGCATCATTATCTCACAACAACGGACAATATTAAACTTCAATGATCAGCACTAATGTTGTGAGCAGCACAAAAAAAAACCCATTGGCAGCTTTAAAAACATACTAGCAATACTAACCAGTATTGGCAGTATTAACGAGATACTAAGCAGTATTAACCAAGTACTAACCAATCAGTAGTAGTAACGAAACAAACTTGAACTAGCAGCATTAAAATCCATATCAACCAACAGACTTAATGAGCAGCATAAAGGACCAAAGTTAGATAGCAGTATTAACTCGTAATCCAATCAATCGTGACCAGTAACCTCAGATTACTGTCATTAGCGACATCATCTCTATCACCAGATTTGCGTACACCATCATCATGAGTCATACACGCATCCTCCGCAACAGTAGCAGCAACACAAATCAATCGACCTTGAAGACTGAAAACCTTAACTTAAACAGCAGATCCATGTTTCAATCTTTAAGATTGAGCACCTTAATGTGTTAATACATCAATTTTAAACACCAAACAATGTATAACCGACTTCCATAATGATGTAAACCATATGAATAAGGAAATCTCTTTAAAAACCGAAACCCTAAGAAAAAAATTCGACTTACAAAAACTGTTCTGTAGCAGATTTCGACGAGCTATATCTTCCAATACAAAGCTCAGATGAAAGATCCCTCCAGTGAAAATCTTCCTTGCTATATGAAGAATCTCCAGTAAAAATTTCAGCCCGATCCAACGGTTAACGAAGAAGTTATCGTCGTTCAAAAACAACCCTGCAGTGAGTTACGAAAAATGAACTAGTTACGAATTTTTCTTGTCTTCTTCGTTCTTCGACAAATGAAACCTTATGAATCCCACGATCACGAACCCCCTTGTCTTTGATACCAAATGTGAAGATCGTGTAGCTCGATGTTGTTTAGACCTCATCTAGGGATTACACAATAATAATGATAAGAACAATACGATGCACAACGGAATAACAAAAGTATCATTATTATTGCTACAAGGTTTCTTCGTCATCATCTCTAACAACTACTAATAATACAAACCCTAGGCGTCCATTGTAGGAACTTGACGCCTAGACACACACACACACACACCTTTACTTGGTGTTACATCTCTAACACCTGTATATAATAATGAACACCTCTAATCTCTTTATATAATAGAGATTAGGGTTACAAAGATATTTAGATAATACATATTAAGTCTCTTATCTTTTTCTTCGTCCACTCTCCTTCATCTTTCATATTTTGCCAATATCAACTCAAATTATAATTCCCAACAGGAAGGAACAAACTTTGCACTCATGGCCTATTCTTCTTCTTCATCAAGTTCTGACTCTAAGGTATCTAATGATTCTGGTTGTTCTTATAAATCTTGTTTAGATACTGTTGAGGAACTTAAGGCTAGGAATGAAAAATTATTAGAAGATTTAAAAATGTTAGAGTTAGATAATTTAGGCTATAAAGTAGGTTTAAAGTCTGTTGAGCAAAGACTTGAATTTTTTAGAGAAGGTTAATATTTTGGAAAGCAAACTTTATGTTAAAGAGAATGAAATTCAAGAACTTACTAAAAGGTTAGAACAGGCTTAAAGAGAAAAGGATGCAGCTCATAAGGAAAAAGAAAAACACCAATGTAAAGTGAATAAGCTTGAGTTTGCATCTGAAGGTGTAAATAAGATAATTGAGTGTCAAATTATGAGGAAAGGTAGTGGTATAGGTTATAATGAAGTTCCCCCTTCTATTATAGGCAAATTTCCACCCCCTTTACCTGAATTGTCTTGTTTAATTGAGTATGATGATAAGTCTGTAGGTGAAAATAGTAAGTCTAATAAGGAGATGCCTAAAGTTGAGAATTCTGATGCACCTATAATTGAAGATTGGGTGTCTGATGATGATGAAGATCAGGTTGAGTCTACACCTAAAGTTGAATGTAAGACAATTAACCCTGTGTAGAAAAGGTTAAGTTTGTCAAACCTAGGTTTGGTGATAAGTTGTCTAGGAAAATTGTTGATTACACTGAGCAACCTAAGAGCAAAACACACAATCCTAGAGGGAATCAGAGGAATTGGAATAACATGATATCTCAAAGACTAGGAAGTAATTGGCAAATGTTTAACAAGGCTTGTTATCAATGTTGCAAAAATCGGCCGTATCGGCCGATTAATCGCCGATATATCGCTTATCGGCCTTCGACCTTGTAGAATTTTGCATATCGGTCAAAAAATCGGTCTGGGCAAAAAAAGGCCAAAAATCGGCCGTATCGGCCGATTAATCGGCTGTATCGGTCAGCTTTAAAAAAAATTTAGGCTTTCTACTTAATTTGGGGATCGTTTATTTCACTTATAACACACAATGTGCCTCATAACCAGAATTAGAGCCTTTTATTGAGGTTTGGAAACATAGTAGGCTTGGAATCAGTTACGATCTTTAGTTTGGTCTCCAGAAATACCCAAAACATGCAAAAAATGCCAATCCGATTAATCACCGATTAATCCCGCCTTGGCCGATTAATCGCTGCAGGGTGGTCGACCGCCACGCTACCGATTCACGATTTTTGCAACATTGCTTGTTATCACTATGGTAGTTTTGAACATTTACAGGATAATTGTTTTTACTATCAAAAACCTGTTTGGAACTATGCTAGGAGGGTGAACCACCAAAGTTTTTCTAAAAGTACTCACCCAAATGCTAAGAGAAATATAGTTCCAAGAGCAGTGTTAATAAAATCTAAGCATGTATCAGTTAATACTTTCAAGCAAAATGTAGTTAATACTGCTAGACAAGTTGATACTTCTTCCACCAAAAGAATAGTGAATGGTGCTAACTCCAGGTTACACTTTTCAAATACAGCACATTCATTTGTAAAAAGGCCTATTCAAAAGAATACAGCATTTAGTGCTGCTAAGGCAAAAGCAGTAGTTTCTACTGCTAAGCCAAAAGCAATAACTGATACTGTTTTGGGAAACTATTTTTATGTTGTTAAGGCCTCAGCTTGTTGGGTCTGGAAACCAAAAGTTAAAGTTTTAGATCATGTTTCCAGACACATCAGTGCATCAATAGTTTTAAAGAAGTTTGATTATGTTGATGCACAAGGACGATCCAAGTCAGTAATGGCTTGGGTCCCCAAAATGAACTAATTTTCTTACTTTATGTGCAGGGGAATCCACAGGTGAAATTAGAGGATAAAAGAGTATTTGACAGTGGATGCTTAAGGCACATGACACGAAACATGTCCTATCTCACAGATTTTGAAGCAATTGATGGAGGATATGTTGCTTTTGGGAGTAATCCCAAAGGAGGGAAAATCACAGTCAAAGGTACAATAAAAACTGGTAAATTAGATTTTGATAATGTGTACTTTGTAAAAGAGCTGAAGTTTAACCTCTTTAGTGTCTCACAAATGTGTGACAAAAAGAACAGTGTTCTTTTTACTGACATTGAATTTTTGTCTTGTCTCCTGACTTTAAGTTGACGGGTGAAAGTCATGTTTTACTTAAAGTTCCTAGAATAGACAACATATACAGTGTTGATTTAAAGAATATGGTTCTCAAAGGAGGTTTGACTTGTCTCTTTACAAAGGCCACATCTGATGAATCTAAGCTTTGGCATAGAAGGCTTGGTCATTTAAATTTCAAAACAATGAATAAATTGGTTAAGGGAAACCTTGTAAGAGGTTTACCTTCAAAAGTTTTTGAAAATGTTGAAATCTGTGTTGCTTGTCAGAAAGGAAAGCAGCACAAAGCTTCTTGTAAGACCAAGGCAATGAACTCAATAAATCAGCCTTTACATTTGTTGCACATGGATTTATTTGGACCAACATTTGTGAGAAGTTTAATGAAAAAGATGTATTGCCTAGTTGTCACAGATGATTTTAGTAGATTTACTTGGGTTTTCTTTTTAGCAACTAAGGATGAAACCAGTGGCATTCTTAAGTCTTTCATAACCAGGATAGAAAACCTAGTTAATCATAAAGTGAAGGTAATAAGATGTGACAATGGAACTGAGTTCAAGAATAGGGATATGAACCAGTTTTGTGAGATGAAAGGTATTAAGAGACAGTTTAGTGTAGCTAGAACTCCTCAACAGAATGGTGTTGCTGAGAGGAGGAATAGGACATTAATTGAGGCTGCTAGAACAATGTTAGCTGATTCTAAGTTACCTACTACTTTTTGGGCTGAAGCAGTTAATACTGCTTGCTATGTGCAGAATGGAAGTTTGGTAGTTAAGCCTCATAACAAGACCCCTTATGAACTTTTACATGGTAGAAAACCAATGTTAGACTTTTTAAGACCATTTGGGTGTCCTGTTACTATCCTAAATACCATAGATCACTTAGGAAAGTTTGATGGCAAGGCTGATGAAGGTTTCTTTGTTGGATACTCAATGAATAGCAAAGCCTTTAGAGTGTTCAATAGTAGAACTAGGATTGTGGAAGAGAACTTACATGTTAGGTTTAGTGAGAATTCACCTAATGCTGTAGGAAGTGGACCAAACTCGCTGTTTGATATTGATGCACTAACCAAAACAATGAATTATGAGCCAGTTGTTGCAGGTACAAAAGCTAATACTGATGCAGGTACACAAGCTAGTAAGGAGATTGAACCTGCACAGAAGTACATCTTGCTACCCATATGGACTGCTGATCCACTTATCTCAACACAAGAGTCAAAGAGTTCACAAGCAGATGAAAATCCAAAAGATGATAAAGAAGATGGTGTTAAGTCTTCAAATGAGGAGGAACAACAGACTAATGAACCTCCAAGCAAAGAAGATGTGTTTGATGAATATGTTCAAGATGATAATATTGGCAGTTCTAATGATGTTAATGCTGCTAGTAATGAAATCAGTACTAACAGCACGAACAATGATAAAACTGCTGATAATGCTGATAAGGAAGGCATTGCTTTTGATGAAGATAGATATCCAATTGATCCAAACATGCCTCCTTTGGAGAATATATATGCTGATACAGATAATGAAACAGTTGGTGCAGAGGCTGACATAAACAACTTGGATGATACTATTCCTGTTAGTCCTATTCCAACTACCAGAATTTACAAGGATCATCCTAAAGAACAAATCATTGGAGAAGTGCAGTCTTGTGTTCAGACAAGAAGAATGACAAAGAATTTGGAGAAACAAGGTTTCTTTGCAAGATCCCTTCATCAAAGAAACAGTCATAAAGACCTTCAAAACTGTTTGTTTGCTTGTTTTCTATCACAAGTAGAACCCAAGAATGCACATAAAGCATCACAGGATCCAAGTTGGGTGGAGGCTATGCAAGAACAGCTTCTACAATTCAAGCTAAAAAGTTTGGACCTTGGTAGATTTGCCAAATTGGAAGAGGGCAATTGATACTAAATGGGTTTTCAGATGCAAAAAGGATGAAAGAGGAATTGTGATTAGAAACAAGGCAATATTAGTTGCTCAGGGATACACTCAAGAAGAAGGCATTGATTATGATGAAGTATTTACCTCACTTGCAAGAATTGAAGCCATAAGGTTGCTCTTGGCTTATGCTTCATATAAATACTTTGTAGTGTATCAAATGGATGTGAAGAGTGCTTTTCTTTATGGGACAATTGAAGAAGAAGTATATGTCTCTCAACCACCTGGATTTGAAGATCCTGACAATCCTGATAAGGTATATAAGGTGGAAAAAGCACTTTATGGTTTACATCAAGCTCCTAGAGCTTGGTATGATACATTGTCAACATACCTGCTGGACAATGGCTTCTGTAGAGGGAAGATTGACAAGACTTTGTTGATGATATTATCTTTGGATCAACAAACAAGGAGTTATGTGTTCAATTTGAGAAGCTTATGCATGAAAGGTTTCAGATGAGTTCTATGGGTGAACTCACATTCTTCTTAGGATTACAAGTCAAGCAGAAGGAGGATGGCATATTTATCAGTCAAGATAAGTATGTAGCTGAAATTTTGAAGAAGTTTGGGTTTACTGATGTGAAGCCTGCAAAGACAACAATGGAAACTTCCAAGCCCCTGCTCAAAGATGAAGATGGTGAAGAAGTTGATGTTCACTTATATAGATCAATGATTGGTTCATTGATGTATCTTACAGCTTCAAGACCTGACGTTATGTTTGCAGTGTGGGCATGTGCAAGATATCAAGTTACAGCAAAAGTTTCACATCTTAATGCTGTGAAAAAAAAATTAGACACTTGAAAGGTTAACCTAAATTGGGCCTTTGGTATCCAAAATATTCATCTTTTGATTTGGTAGCATACACTGTTAGTGATTATGCTGGAGCTAGCTTGGATAAGAAATCACAACAGGAGGTTGTCAATTTCTAGGATGCAGGTTGATTTCATGGCAGTGCAAGAAACAAACTGTGGTTGCTAATTCCACAACAGAAGCTGAGTATGTGGCTGCTTCAAGTTGTTGTGGACAAGTAATCTGGATTCAAAATCAATTACTGGATTATGGGTACAATTTTATGCATACCAAACTATTTATTGATAATAGCAGTACTATGTGCATAATTAAAAATCCTGTTTCTCATTCTAAAACAAAGCATATAGAGATAAGACATCATTTTATAAGAGATTGCTATGGAAAGAAGTTAATCCAAACAGTTAAAATTCATACTGACAAAAATGTTGCAGATTTGCTCATAAAAACTTTTGATGTGGGTAGATTTCAATTTTTGATTGCCAGTATTGGAATGTTAAATCTTTGAAAATTCTTATCTCTTTTTGTTTTTGTAATGTTTTGTAAGGATTAGTACTGCTATATATGTCAATAACTGTTTTTGTTGCTAAGTGTAATTAGTACTGCTAGTTATACTTAGAACTGCTAGTTTATACTACTTGTTATACTTAAAACTGCTATGTATAATTGCGTATGTGATTATTAGAGAATGTGTTTTTGTTTGTGTTTTGGTGTTTTTGGACTTATCTTTTGCAGGATAAGTAATGAAAAGTGTTGGAGTGCTGATAATTCAGTTGTTTGGAGTGAAAAACTAACTTAATGCTGCTGAGTATAAGTTAGTGCTACTAAGCATAACTTAAGTTAGTGCTACTAAGCATAACTTACTACTGCTAGGTTTATGCTACTATGTCTGAGAATGCAGGGACGATTATGTAACTTCCTCACTTAAGGGTTTAAATCCCTAATTGGATCACTTAATCAGTTTCACGCGCTCATAATTCTCTCTAATAACAAACCCTAACATATTTTTTATCATCAAAATCCCCAAATCACAAATTCTAACTCAAAATGTCGTCACACAAATTTGCTGAGAGTAATAACATGGTTGCCTTTCTTGATAAACCCACAGAGTCTGAAGGGTTTAAATCCCCAATTGGATCACTTAATCAGTTTCACGTGCTCATAATTCTCTCTAATAACAAACCCTAACATATTTTTATCATAAAAATCCCCAAATCACAAATTCTAACTCAAAATGTCATCACACAAATTTGCTGAGAGTCATAACATGGTTGCCTTTCTTGATAAACCCACAGAGTCTGAAGGGTTCATAGAAATCATTGATTTCTTGAATGCAATCCCTATAAGGTTTGCATTAACTGTGAATCCTACTATATACGTTTCTCACATTAACCAGTTTTGGTCTACTGCTAAGGCCATAACTATTAATGGAGAAGTATAGTTAAAGGCTAATGTAGATGGCCAAGAAATACTTATCACTGAGTCATCTGTTAGAGAATCACTTCAACTAGCAGATGATAATGGTGTTGAGTGTCTCTTAAACTCTGCAATTTTTTATGGTCTTAAAAACATGGGGTATGAGAAGAAAAATGACTTTTTGAAATTTTGCAAAGGACTCTTCTCACCTCAATGGAAATTTTTAATCCATACCTTCTTACATTGTTTAAGCCCTAAATCAACTGGCTGGAATAAGTTTGGTACTACTATGGCTTCTGCTGTATTATGCCTAACTACAGGACAGAAGTTTAACTTTTCTAAAATGATTCTGGAAGGTTTGGTTAAGAACTTGGATACATCAAGCAACTATTTTCTATATCCAAGATTTTTGCAATGGTTTTTGGATCAACAACTTTCTAAACAGAAGGTTCATAAAAGATCATTTGATGCACCCTTGCTCACAAAAAAACTGTTTGCAAACATGAGAAGGGTGGGTAAAGATTTTTCTGGGAAAGTGACAGCATTATTTCCTAATATGGTGGCACTTGTCCAATCTCAAAACCAGGGTGAAGGTTCAGTACTCCCAACTGAAACCCATCACACACCCACAATTTTACCATCCACATCAACATCTCAAAACACCTATACCCGTAGGTTCACTAAAAAGGGCACTCAGCTACCTCAGGCTAGTGCTAGTATGGCTGCAGATGAGGCTGTACATAAGGAGAGGGGTCACAGATTGGTAAGGGTTGCCACTACTGCTGCTAGCTTAGATGCAGAGCAGGTCAGTGGTAACATAAGTAAGACCCAAACCAAGGCAACACTTAATGAGTCAAGTTCCTCTGGAACTAGCTCAGGTAGTGGTCCCAGCCAACCGGATTCTATGGGGGGTATAGATGCTCAAACTGGGTTTGAGGCTATACGTAACACACCCAATGATGCACCACTCGGGAGAGGTAACACACTCCGAAGTGCTGAGGGTAGTCATGAACTAAAGGAATTGATGGAATTATGTACCAAATTGACAAAAAATGTTTTTGACCTCAAGCAGACTACCACTTCTCAGGATATTGAAATTAAAATATTGAAGAGAAGGGTTAGGTATCTAGAAGGGAGGCAGAGGTCAAGAACACACCAGTTTAAAAGACTACACAAGGTGGGTACTGCTCAAAGGGTTGATTCTTCTAAAGATGCTAGTTTGGGGGAGGATACCTCCAAACAGAGGAGGAGGAGTGATAGCAAGGGTTCAGGGGAGGATACTCAGATGGATGAGCAGGTTGAAAGTGATGCATTTGTTATTGATGTTGCTTATCTTAAAGTTGCTGATGATGAGGTTAATACTGCTATTGAGCAAGTTAATGCTGCTAGTAAAAAAGTTTCAGCTACTGGGTCAAAAGTTTCTACTGCTGCTTCAGAAGTTAATGCTGTTGTTGCTGAAACAACTGAACTTAATGATGAAACCATCTTAGCTAAGGTTCTTACTGATCTCAAGAAGATTCCTCCATAAATCAAAGAAAGTTCAAGACCCAAAGCTAAAGGTGTGACTATCAAAGAACCATCTGCAACAACAACACAATCACAACCACCACCACAGGGCAAAGACAAGGCAATTTTAGTTGAAGAGCCTGTGGTGAAACACTTATCATGGAAACAACAACAGCAACAACTTGCTAAAGATGCAGAATTTGCTAGAAAGCGTCAACAAGAAGAGGAAGAAGAAGAAAGTCTAAGACTTCAAAAAGCTCAAGAAGAAGAACAAGCTACTCTTGCAGAGATCAACTCATGGGATGACATCCAAGCTAAATGTGAAGCTGATCACATGTTAGCTCAAAGGATGTGGCAAGAAGAGCAAGAGGAGCTATCTTTAGAGGAGAAGTCTAAGTTGTTTATGAAGTTTTTAGCTGACCAGAAGAAGTTCTTTGCCAAGAAAAGATCTAAAGCAAAGAGGAATAAACCACCTACCATGACACAACAAAAGCAGATCATGATAACCTATATGAAAATTATGGGTGGATGGCAACAAGCTCCATTTAAAGAGATGAGCTATAACAGCATTAAAAAAGAGTTTGATATTGTTTTTCGAAAGGTTAACACTTTTATTGCCATAAATGAAGATAAGGTGGTAGGGGGTTCAAAGAGAGCTGGAAAAAGAACTGGTATCTGAAATCCGCAAGTAGCAGAAAACACATGAGCAAACAGAGCAAATACAAGAGCAAACAGAGCAACTCCAAGAAAGTGATGCAAAAGAAACCGCTAATCTATAACTATTGATAGAAATTGCAAGTGATCATGATGAAGAATTTGTTGATGTTGTTCCTTTGAAGACTAAAGTCCTTATCATAGATTGGAAAACTGGTTATCGTGGAAAGACTGCTTGGTGGGAGATAATCAGAGTTGGTGGACAGTCTCAAAAGTTTGTCACTTTTGCACAAATGCTTAAAAACTTTGACAGGGAAGATTTGGAGACCTTATGGGCATTAGTCAAAGAAAAATATGGAGATTCTAGACCAGAAGACATTTTGGATAGAATTCTCTGGGGTGACTTGAAGATTATGTGTAGAAAACTAGAAAGGGGTTGAATAGTTTTACCGATTAAAATCACTTATTAAAACTTATAGATCGACTTATGTCAATCTAGTTTTGACGTGTTGGATATTGATAGAAATAAAAGCATATAAACTAAATTAGGAGATAGAGTTAGAGATACACAACCACAACACAAGTATTTATAGTGGTTCGGCTACAAGGACACCTTCCTTGCCCTACTCCACTCCCCGAGTCACCTACTCGAGATGTAGCAACCTGTAAAATTCTCCAATGATTTGTAAATGTTAATCAAGTATTAAATTACCATTACATTTCAATTAACCATTTTTATGAACAAAATTTGAAAATTGTGTTTATTACATTACAGTAATTCAAACACATTGATACGTGATTCACAATACATTAACGGACCACGACGAATCCAATTTATGAATAAAAACCCAAACGGATCCTTATACTATTTCTCAGCCCAATTTTGAGCCTGTTACTATTCAAACCCAAGTCCAAATTCTATATTGCTTTTATTTTCACTCGGTTTGATATACCAACACTTGGCCTCGATATCTTGTGATTTCGACACACAACTTATGCTACATTTTACACCATTCGAATCTCCATACTCCAAATAATCATGATTATCAAATCTCACTTTCTATATCGAACGTTTAGTACATAAACAAGGCTCAAAGTAAACCTCACTCGACATGAGTAAAGTCATTCAAATATTAACCAATTTCGACACAACTTGTTTTCACCTAAGACTTTTTATTTTCCCTAGTCGAATATAAGCCTCCAAGCTTATTTACATCATTCCTATATAATTTGGTCACGCTAAAAAGTCATTTGGACCCTTTGGCTAGTCGAAATATATATACATACACATGCAACTTGATATATAACCGAGCAACACTCAACCCCCCCCCCTTAATATCTATATACTCGAGTATAAGCTACCCAAATCCTATCTAAATCCTGGTAAACATCTAATCAACTCAACTTGCACCAATAAAATACATTATACATTACATATACATGCATTCATGTATCGACATTCATACATACTCTTGCATTCACACTTAAACATTTTTCACACACATTTTCTCTAAATCTTTTCTCCGGCCGAGACCTTCCAAGCACAAGGATCCTTATTCAACTCATTCGTTCCCTTTTCCAAAGTATTCAAGCTTGGTTCGAATTATTCGTGATCACTCTAGCAAGAGACGTGCATATCTCTCGAACCCTAGTCCATATTCACGTATTTCTCACCACCTTTTGGGTGTAGTAAGCTTCACAAACTCATTTCCTACTCTTATTCAAGCTTTCAATAAATCATGCACCTTATACTTTCCATTCGATTCATATATTTAGTTTCTATGCATTTTCTCGTTTTCTCGTATTTATTTTACGTTATGCATATTGACCTCCTATTCATGGGTGGCTAGAAATACAAGTTATACACCTATTTGACATTTATTTATCCATTTTAAGGCTTAACGAGACTTTTTTTGATCGTATATTACATATCGTACGTTACATATATCATTTATCATTTTTGGACCATGTATTTATTCGACTAGAATTAACCTCATTAAAGTCCATTTTATACATGTAACATATCGATTAAATTGCATAATCTAATTCTCCACAAGCTCATCTAACAAACTGTTAAAATAAGCTCCCATTATAAGCTCTAAAAAGAACTTTTCGAACCCCAAAGTAATCGCTACTCGAACAGTCCTAAAACTCATATTTTAAATCGAGTGGGCTTTTAAGCCCACTTAGCTTGAAATAAGCACCAGTGAATAAGCAATACAATAAGCTTTTTTGTATTATTAACAAGACACTAAAATAATCCCAAAACCAGGCCCAAAGTATTCGAACACTCATTGGATCACATTTTCTTATTGGGCCTTCTTTATTTTCGTTAAAGCCCATTAAGCAGTTAATAAGCACTTTTTGGTAATAAGCAGTTTCATAAAACTCAAATAAGCTATTTGAAGCTATTCCAACTCTCGAAAAACTTAATACACCATTTTTGTGATTTTTGGACTTAAATTGCAAAACATATTACAAATCGGGTTAAAACTATAAAATTCACATAATTATATTTCAAACTGTCATTTTTAAAACTTGTGGGTAGAAAATGATCATCCAGTAAACAAGAGTCTTAAAATGTAATATTGGAACCTTTTTGGACTAAAAGTGTAAATATAACTAACCAAGGACTAATGGTGCAAAAGTTACACCGTTTGGGTGGAAAGTGTAAATTCTGTATAAGTTCAAGGACCATACAGTAACTTTATTTCATATACATTTCCATCGCATATGTTATACATTTTCATGCATAAAAGGCATTTTTACAATTCGTACAACATATTCAATTACGTTACGTTTATGTATTTATATAACGAATTCTAACGAATAATTTAACGTATCATTCAACCACTTTCGAGGAAACGATATTTATGAATTCAATAACATAAAAACAAGATAATATTATATATAATATTATTTTTGAACTTTAAGCATTTTAAGCATATCATTCACTCTCATCACGAACCAAATCGTTATCCGATGCGCTTTTCACAATCATTATTCATATTAAGCCAAAACAGTCAAAATCTCAGACTTCACTATTATTCAGGTCGTGTGTTGGATCCGTTCCCATAATTCACTTGATTTCACATTTCACCTTTGCCAGTTACACTCAAGGTGAGTTCATAGTCCCACTTTTATCTTTCACATACTTTCAAATACGTGGGGAGATACATACTACAAAATAGAACACAAGTATTTTCTGTATGCTACACCTGATTGATATTGCCTAAGTTACCACTATTGCCAAAAGCCCCTCACATCATGAACCATTAATCACTTGCGAGTGAACGCGAATATAGTGAGTAGATCTATTGGAGGCTGACTACCTATTCGAACTAGTGCCAGATGGATAGCCTTAGTTGCTAGTCGGACTAGTCGAATGCTCTGTATTTGAAGGAAATAGGAAGATGGCAATTTCCTACACGAGGGCCATAACTCACACCATTAAATTGGTGTGTTCACAACCGTTTCACGGTACACTGTTAACGTTTGCGTGTCATGAGACTTAGGGCAATATATCCAACTGCAATATCACCATTTTAAATATGATTGTAATTCACATGCAATTATAGACTTGTGTTCAAACTGATTACTATTACAAACACTATGATTTCACTCAACAATTTTGTTGACTTTTAGCATGTTTATCTCAGGTAATTAACGGAGCATTCAAGGCACGAAGTGGGCATTAAACTGATGGTTTTTGGTTTTAAATAAATTATGTCATTCATTTCAAACTACTACACCTTTTGTGGGATATTACAACACTGAAATTTCACTTTTGTACCTCAATTATTATATGAATGACAATAACGTTCAAAACGCCTCTTTTGAGCCATTTTCTATGATTATGACAATGATCCTCCCGGTAATACTCCGATTAGTCTTCCGTTGTTAACTCAAAATATAAGGGGTGTTACACGAGAGTTCGTTATCTCTTCACAACACAACTCCTTTCACATGACGGAGAAGCCTTCACAACGTCGCTTACACTTTATCCGGTACAAAGCTAGATACTGGTTCTTTTACACAAGGTAGACCAAACCTTCTTCGCCTACACTTTATCCGGTACAAGGCTAGATACCGGGTCCTTAGCACGGCGGACCAAACCAACACACCTAATACAACTTGACTAAAGGATCCAATGTCCTTTTACACCTATCGACTCAACACATCTACTACACCCTTTGAGAAGAAAGAAAGAACAAGATTCACTTCTATGATCTTGGAAGAGAAGAATAAAAGCAACCCATATCATGAGCTTACACGTCTTCAAGAGGTTGTGATCTCGCCTTATGGAAGGAACCTAGAGAATCACAAAGAGAAACTACATAGAAAGATCCTTGGATCTAAGGTTAGAGAGTTTAGAGTATAGAGAGAAATAAACTCTAAAAGGGGTAAGAAACAAGAGAGAAATGGCTCACTATTTATAGGTAAAACTGCCTACTGTTCACCCGGTTCCACCGGATCCCTTCCTAGAGGGATCCAGCTAGTGTAAACCGAGGGATCCGGGTAACTAGGTAAACCAGTCTGAATTTTGGGTTACAAACCGGGTTACGGGTTATGGGTTATGATCCATGGATAGATGATGTCATGCCTGATGTTAAATACATCTTGGGTCATGGGTTATGGACTTTGGGTTATGGGTTATGGACTTTGGGTCACGGGTCATGGGTTTTACCCATTATGGATGTCATGCAATGGGTCATGCGTTATGGGTCAAGCTCCATGGTTTATGGTTTATGGACTTGGTTTTGGGCCATGGATAGTCTAAGTGTTTACTAACTTTTTCTTAACATGTATTTTATAAAATGTAAGTAACAAATGTTAATTAAGTGTTTTTATAAAATAGTTTTGGTTTCATGTAAACTTGTTAACTAGATATGTTTATGGTTTACTTGTTTAATGAAATGAGTTAGTAAACTATTGGCTCAAAGCATTACGTAATTTATTTATCTCATTAAAATGATTTTACATTTGCTATCGACAAAACAATGAAAGATCGTAAAATATAAATAAATATTTTGAAGGTTTATTGGTATTAACAATATCCCCCTTTTTTTGATGACAAAACATAAAATTATTGTAAGTAAAACGCCTCTTTTGAGCCATTTTCTATGATTATGATAATGATCCTCCCCGTAATACCCTGATTAGTCTTTCGTTGTTAACTCAAAATTTAGGGGGTGTTACAGATTGGCATTAGAGACATAGTTATAGAGAACCAAATGTTTTTAAACATTGGACTATAACTACACTTTCAAAATGAATCACTTTACACCATACCACCTTACGCCATCCGTGCCTGCATATTTCACAACACCATGTTTACTGTGTTGCTTAACAAGATTATTTCACATTGACATTCACATACTTGATTATTTCACATTGATTTTCACATATTTGATTTTATTGATTACTTACATTTACTACTTTCGGGTTATTACAGTACCGTGTCTACAGTATCACACCTTAGCACCTCATCATCGAACATGGAGTTCGAGGACACTTTATCATCTATCACCTCACCCATAGTTCGTAGCACTTCGACCGCTACAGTGTCGAACATCGCATCAGACGAAACGGAGCCCTTTGAGGAGGGTGAAGTCGTCGCTACACCACCTATGACACCTGTTGCAACAGGTAACCCAAACTCACCCATATCAGAAGACCCGTACGTACTAGCTAGACGGGCATACATTTCATCACCTCACCCGTAGAACCGTCCAGTTTCTCCCACTTACAGATGATCAGTATATGCAAACTCAGCAGTGGCTACCTGCAGAAGATTCAGAGACACCATTACCTACACCACCACCCCCACCTGCACCGGTAATCCGGCGCAGACGAGTCAGGATATTAGAACCTTATGAGCCCGAACCATTTATGACACCATTTCGGAGCCATCCCAATGGCCCTATCAGGATGCATACACCTCGCAAGAGGGTACGACTACCCATAGTGCCGATTATACCACCATCACCACCCCTATCCCCTACTTCACCACTAGATATGATCAGGATGACACCACCATTATCTCCTGAGTATCAATATGCATTGCCACCACTACTATCATCACCCCCTCCACCGTCGGTCAGACCCGACCATTTGTTCAACCTACTCACCCAATCATACCCGTTCGCACCCCACCAACGGGAGCCGACTCCAGAGGAGGATTTACCCTCTCAGAGCCGGGCCCGCATAGCAGGTCCCAGTCATTCACCTTCATCATCATTACTATTCCCACCTGGTTTTACTCCTCTAGCTCGAATCTTCGAGACTAGAGAGAGCTCCAGGGCAGCAGTTGCCCACACACCTACTCCTTCCACCCTTATGACGCGACTGGAGCGTCATGAGGAGCAGATCGATACACTCCTGAGCATCGTTGATAGAACACCGCTCGACCGCCCCGAGATGGTCGACGGCACCCTACATGACCTCGTATCCGATAGGATGGACCTCCAGGATGGTCTGATGAGGATTCAGTCAGAGATGTTCGACACACGCTCCCACATGACAGTTTTACAATGGGAGGGACAGAGGCAGAGTGAGGAAGTTCTACAAGCCCGCCGCAGAGCCGATACATTAGAGAACCTCGTGGAGGACATGCAGGTCTAGTATCAGACCGACATGCAGAGATTTCTGGATCAGATTTCAGAGCTCACAGGGCCCATGGATGAGACTTTCAGTAGTTAGACATAGTGTACATCTGTATAGTTTTCAGGCATCTTAGCCTGCCACATGTGGCATTAATAAAGGACCTTGTAATCATTCTATTTTGTAACACAATTGATTCAAGTTATTAATATATGTTGTTGGTTATGATTTACTATATATTGATGTGGATTTATGCTACTGTAGTTGTTCATGTGTATTGTGATTGTATTCAGACATGTCGTGATGTTACTTGTTATTGTTATGGCTCTTTGAATGTTACAACTGGGATATAATTACAAACTTGTAATAAAGAAAATTTCAAAAGAAACTTGATGAATGTAGAGAAAGTTGCTGAACTTCAGCTTTTGTAGATGATGAATCACTTTGTTCCTTAGCAATCCTATACCAAGAGTTGATCACTTATTTGCGATAGTACCCAAACATGTCGTGATTGTATGATTCTCAGTTGGTTGTGATTTCACATTGTGACAGTATTGTTAGGATTTGTATATAATTACCCTATTACTCAATTTATTCTAACATGGTCATTTTGTGAATTCTAGATCTGTGTTTTCTTGTGGTATTAATAAAACTATGCCTCGGACAAGAAAGGAGACTGCCACCCCAGCAACAGCAATGACTCCTGCAACTATCCAGAAATTGGAAGCCGATAGCGTTGCTGCAGCTCTTGAGACTCAAGCGGCTACCATAGCCCGCTCGAGTAGCAACAACAGAGCAACAGCTGAAAGCGAGGCATCTGCGTCTTGCAAGTGTACCTATAAAGATTTCATGAGTTGCCAGCCAACTTATTTCAAAGGTTCAGAAGGAGTAACCGAACTAGCTCAGTGGTTTGAGCGCACAGAAACGGTGTTCATGAGAAGCAACTGTCCAGATAACAGCCACGTCACCTTTGCTACGGGGACTCTTCTGGAAGATGCATTATCATTGTGGAACACTACCGCCCAGACCATGGGTTTGGAGGAAGCGTATCAGATTACCTGGGCCGAACTAAAAACAAAAATGCTAAAGAAATACTGCCTGCATACAGAAATTAGGAAACTGGAGGAGGAATTCCACCAGTTGGTTGTAAGGGGAACGATATAAGAACCTACAACGGAAGGTTCCAAGAACTGTCCACACTGTCTCCAACAATGGTGCCGGATCTTGAAAGGACATTGGAGAAATACGTCGAGGGACTGCCTCGAAGCATTGAGGGAAATGTCACCTTGTCAAAACCGACAACTCTGGAGGAAGCTACCACAATAGCTCAATGATTACTAGAACGGGAAATCAAACAGAGTTCTACCTCTGGAAACAATGATCACAAGTGAAGGCTAGATGATCGTGGAACCACCACCCACAACAACAACAACAACAACAACAACAACAACAACAACAACAACAACAACCGTAACCGTAACTACCAACAAAATCGCAACAACCACCACCAACAACAAAATCGCAGAGAGGAAGCTGCTAGAGTTTATGTTGCTGCACCCACAGAAGAAAAAGTTTATACCGGAACGCTACCCCAGTAAAACCGATGTAAACTACATCACACTGGGCCTTGTCGTGAAATTTGCGGAAAATGCCAAAAAGTGGGCCATAAAACATATGACTGCAGAGCCACGGCTGCAAATTTACAGCCAGTAGCAATAGTGTGCCACGGGTGTGGCGAGAAAGGGCACTACAGGAACGAATGCCCAAAACGAAATGCAAATCAGAACAACGTTGCTCGTGAGAGAGCATATGTGCTCGATGACAGGAATGCACCACCGGATCCCGGCGTCGTCACGGGTACATTCTTACTAAACCAACAAAGTGCTAAAAGATTATTTAATTTCGGAGTTGATAAGAGCTTTGTGTCTACTTCATTTGCTTCACTGCTTAACATTGCCCCAGTAGAACTAGACACTACGTACGAAATTGAAATAGCTAACGGAAAACTCATAGGCACCAATACAATAATCCAAGGTTGCACCCTAACATTACTCGACAAACCATTTCCCATTGATCTCATGCCCATTCAACTCGGTAGCTTTGACGTCGTTATTGGCATGGATTGGTTATCCAAGCACCATGCCAGGATCATCTATAACGAAAAGGTCTTCCAAATTCCACTTAATGGTGAAACTCTTATCGTTCGTGGCGATCACAGTAAAACCCGACTCAACATCATCTCATATATCAAGACGGTGAAGTACATGAACAAGGGATGTCACGTGTTTTTGGTTCAGGTGACGGAGAATGAATCAAAAGAGAAACAACTTGAAGAAGTGCCAGTTGTCAAGGACTATTCTGAAGTATTTTCGGAAGATTTATCGGGTATTCCACCAGTTTGGCAAGTAGAATTTCAAATTGATTTAGTAGCTGGAGCAGCACCAGTTGCAAAATCACCTTATCGGTTGGCACCATCTTAAATGAAGGAATTGTCTGAGCAGTTGAAAGAGCTGTCAGATAAAGGATTCATCCGACCAAGTTCATCACCTTTGGGAGCTCCGGTCTTATTCGTCAAGAAGAAAGATGGAACGTTCCGAATGTGTATTGATTATAAGGAGTTGAACAAACTCACCGTAAAGAATCGATATCCATTGCCCAGGATTGATGATTTGTTTGACCAGTTGCAAGGATCGAGTGTCTACTCGAAAATTGATCTGAGATCGGGATATGATCAGTTAAGAGTCTAGGAAGAAGACATTCCCAAAACAGCCTTCAGAACGTGGTACGAACATTACGAATTTCAAGTAATGCCATTTGGTCTCACCAATGCACCCACAGTGTTCATGGACTTGATGAACCGAGTATGCAAACCATACTTGGACAAATTCATGATCGTGTTCATCGATGACATCCTAATCTACTCACGCAGCAAGGAAGAACATGCTGAACACTTGAGAGCCATTTTAGAGTTGCTCAAAGATGAAAATTTATACGCAAAGTTCTCCAAATGTGATTTTTAGATCCCAACGGTACAATTTCTTAGCCATATTATCAACAGTCAAGGTATCCACGTAGACCCTGCCAAGATTGAGGCAGTTAAAAATTGGGCATCTCCTACCACTCCAACAAAGATTCGTCAATTTTTAGGTCTCGCTGGTTACTACAGAAGGTTCATAGAAGATTTTCAAAGATCGCAAAGCCTTTAACAGAATTGACTCAGACGAACAAGAAGTATATCTGGGAAGAAAAACAAGAGTCAGCTTTCCAACTCTTGAAGCAAAAACTCTGTGAAGCACCCATCTTAGCACTACCCGAAGGAAGTGAAGACTTCGTAGTGTATTGTGATGCATCACATCACGGTTTAGGTGCAGTACTGATGCAAATAAGTAAAGTAATAGCCTATGCTTCTCGACAGCTCAAGAAGAACGAAGAAAACTACACCACTCATGATCTAGAATTAGGAGCAGTGGTCTTTGCTCTTAAGATATGGAGACATTACTTGTACGGTACCAAGTGCACAGTTTTCACCAATCACAAAAGTCTTCGGCACATCCTGGATCAAAAGGAGTTGAACATGAGAAAGCGCCGATGGTTAGAATTGCTCAACGACTACGATTGTGAAATTCGCTATCACCCTGGGAAAGCGAACGTTGTGGCTGATGCCTTGAGCAAAAAAGAACGGATCAAACCTCTTAGAGTCCGATCTCTGGGAATGACCATTTGTTCGCCACTTCCATCACAGATCCTCATAGCCCAATCAGAAGCTCTCAGGGAAGAGAACAGACCCCATGAGAAAATTTACGGTATGCCAGAGAATGAAAATGGCTTCGTGAAAAGATCTGACGGAATGCTTTGTTTCAAAGAAAGAAGTTGGGTTCCTCTCTACGGAGGTATACGTGATCTCATCATGCATGAATCCCACAAATCCAAGTTCTCCATTCACCCAGGTTCTGACATGAAGTATCAGGATCTCAAGAAGATCTATTGGTGGCCAAACATGAAAGCCGACATCGCCAAGTATGTTGGGAAATGTCTGACTTGTTCAAGAGTCAAGGCGGAAAGTCAAAAGCCGTCAGGATTGCTTGTACAACCTGAACTACCAGTATGGAAATAGGAAAGAATTACTATGGAGTTCATCACCAAGTTACCAAGGACGTCAACTGGATTGGACACCATCTGGGTCATCATTGATCATCTCACTAAGTCCGCTCATTTCCTACCAATCAAAGAAACTAACGAGATGAGCACTCTCGCACAGTTGTATCAGAAGGAAATAGTGACTCGACATGGAGTCCCAATCTCCATTATCTCAGATAGAGACAGCCAATTTACTTCAAGATTTTGGCAAACTCTACAAAAAGCTCTCGGTACATGTTTAGACATGAGCACCGCTTATCACCCTCAGACTGATGGACAGAGTGAAAGGACGATCCAAACCTTAGAAGACATGCTCTAACACAATCTATGAACTATGTACCAGTTGTTGTAGGAACATTTTCTAATGATTTTTCAGGTTCAGAAGATAGTGTTGAAACAGGTGAACCAAGCATGGAGAAAGAGAAAGATCAAGATCATATTCTAATGCTTATTTGGAATAGTGTTGATTCATCTTCAAAGGATGCTCAACCTTCTACTGATGCAAACAAAGAGGGTTCTGAAGATGGAAACAATGAAAGTGGTGTTGCAGAACAAAAGAATCCCGTAGATAGTACAAATGGAGTTTGTACTGCTGAGCCTAATGTTAGTACTGCTGGGTAAAATGTTAATACTGCTAGCCCACCAGTTACTACTGCTGATGATTTCTCTGAGGATGAAGTGGATCTTAATAACATGCCACTCACTTATCCAGTTCCTACAACTCCACACACAAGAATTCACAAGGATCACTCCCTGGAGAATGTGATTGGAGATATACAGTCTGGTGTTAAGACAAGAAGGCAGACCTTGACTTCAGATCAACAAGGCTTTCTTAGTCCAGTTTATGAAAAGAAAAAGCATGAAGATGCCACCACATGTCTCTTTGTATGTTTTCTTTCACAAGAAGAATCCAAGAACATACTTAAGGCCCTACAGGATTCAAACTGGGTAGAAGCAATGCAAGAAGAACTTCTACAGTTCAAAATTCAAAAGGTTTGGGTACTGGTTGATTTTCCTAAAGGTATGAGGGTTATTGGTACTAAGTGAATTTTCAGAAACAAGAAAGATGAAAGGGGGATAGTGGTCAGAAATAAGGCAAGACTTGTAGCCCAGGGTTACACACAAGAGGAAGGAATTGATTATGAAGAGGTTTTTGCCCCTGTAGCTAGGATTGAAGCTATAAGATTATTCTTAGCTTATGCTTTATTCATGGGGTTTATGGTATACCAGATGGATGCCAAAAGTGCCTTTCTTTATGGTACTATTGAAGAAGAGGTTTATGTTTCTCAACCTCCAGGTTTTGAGGATCCTGAACATCCAGACAAGGTGTACAAGGTGGTAAAAGCTCTTTATGGATTGCATCAAGCTCCTAGAGCCCGGTATGGAACTTTGGCTACCTACTTATTAGAAAATGGGTTACATAGAGGCAAGATTGATCAGACCTTATTTATTAAGAAGAACAAGGGAGATATTTTGCTGGTTCAGGTGTATGTGGATGACATCATTTTTAGATCCACAAAAAAGGAGATGTGCATTGAATTTGAGAAACTTATGCATTATAAGTTTCAAATGAGTTCCACGGGAGAACTCACCTTCTTTTTGGGGCTGCAAGTAAAGCAAACTACTGAAGGAATATTTATCAGTCAAGATAAATATGTAAGTGAGATATTGAGGAAGTTTCAGTTTACTGATGCAAAAGTAGCAAGTACACCTGCTGATCCAGAGAAACCTTTGCTCAAAGATTCAGATGGTGAAAATGTTGATGTACACACCTACAGGTCCATGATTGGGTCCTTGATGTATCTCACTTCATCAAGACCAGATATTATGTTTGTTGTTTGTGCATGTGCAAGGTTTCAAGTCACTCCCAAAGCTTCACATTTGGTTGATGTGAAGCGAATCTTTAGGTACCTCAAGGGTCAGCCTAAATTGGGTCTATGGTATCCTAGAGAATCTCCTTTTGATCTGGTGGCATACTCAGACAGTGACTATGCTGGTGCTAGTTTGGATAGGAAATCAACAACAGGTGGTTGTCAATTCCTAGGTTGCAGACTAATATCATGGCAATGCAAAAAGCAGACTATTGTGGCCACTTCTACAACTGAAGCTGAGTATGTGGCTGCTACTATTTGTTGTGGTCAAGTTCTATGGATTCAGAATCAGATGCTTGACTATGGGTACAACTTTATGAATACCATGATTTACATTGACAATAGCAGTAAAATTTGTATTATTAAAAATCCAGTTCAACACTTTAAGCAAAACGCATAGAGATTGGGCATCATTTTATAAGAGACTGCAATGAGAAAAAGCTAGTTCAAGTTGTTAAAATTCATACTAATAACAATTTTTCAGATCTTCTTACTAAAGCTTTTGATGTTGGAAGGTTTCAGTACTTGGTTGCAAGTATTGGAATGCTTAATTCCTAAAAGTTTTTAATCTTGGTGTTTTTGTAACTGAAAATGGATTTGTACTGCTGGTTGTGTCAATTAGTATTGATGTGTATAATTTGTACTACTAGTGCAAATTAAGACTGTTGTGTTTGAACTGTTAGTCATACATTATACTGCTATGAAGCAAATGCTTTGCATTTTGTTTTCTTGGTTTTGGACTAACATTTGCAGGCTATGGAGTTTGCAATGTGTGAGAAGCAAATGGTGGATTGGTTGCTGACATAATTGATTGATGATGGACAGAATTTGGGGATCCCTTGACAAAGGTTTTACACCTGAGTTGAGAGATTCTTTAAAATTTCTTTCTTGAAATCTAATTATGATATTTTTGCATATGAATTGATGGCTTAGTTAGTCAGATAGTAACTGATCTAACTCACTCTTTACCATTTTATACTTTTACTAGTATAATGTGTTAGTCCAAGGACATCTGGTAAAGAGAACAGCGAGCAAAAGTGTATCTAACACATCTGTGCTAGAGACAACACCTGCCACGAGCTGGAAACCCTGTCAATAAAGCTCTTTGAATGAGTTTATCTAATCACAGGCAGTTATTTATAACTGAAATTATTGGTTCTCACACAACCAGAGGTTGCATTAAACCAAAATTTGATTAAGTGTCTTCCTTTACACTTAATCCTTTCAAAATGCTGGTATGCAGTATTGTTTTAAGTAAAAATTGAGTTCATACTGCTGAGTCAAAGTTTTTCCAAAACTTAGTACTGCTAGGCAAAAGTTAGTACTGGTAGGCAAAACTTTGTACTGCCGGATAGCCATTTGTACTGTTGAGTCATAACTGCTTTTTGAATATAGCCGTTGAGAAGCCGTTGAGATTTTTCTGGTCAATAACTTTACTTAAGGGTTTCCTTAATTGGATATTTTTAACTTTTAATCTACTTTATTCACTTTCTTCAATCTAAAGTTACCTTTTATTGAAGTTGGTCCAATAGAAACCCTAAGAATTCTTATATAATATCTCAATTCGCTTTACTCAACCTACTTTCTTACCTAATCCATCAAATCCCAGCAGTTACATCCAACTTTTACTGACAATCATGGCCAATTTAACCTTTGTCGACAAATATAACATGGTGGCATATTTGGAGAAAACAGAGGAGGGTGCTTACTTTCATCAGATAGTGGACTTTTTGAATTCAACCTATATAAGGTATGCCTTAACTCTAAACCCTACTATCTATGTCTCCCAAATCAAGCAGTTTTGGCAGACTGTCACTATCAAAACTATTAAGACTGGGAGACAAAGAGCTTAATGCAACAGTTGATGGCAAAACCATCACTCTTACTGAATCATCTGTTAGGAGGCATCTCCAACTAGCAGATGAAAATGGTATTAGTGATTTGCCAAACACTGAAATCTTTCAAACTCTATCCAGAATGGGGTATAACACAGCATCTCAATCTTTAACTTTTCAAAAAGGTTGTTTTGCCCCATAATGGAGGTTTTTCATTCATACCATACTTCACTGTATGAGTCCTAAGAAAACTTCATGGGAACAGTTCAGTAGCAATATTGCAACTGCTCTTATTTGCTTATCAACTAATAGGACTTATAATTTTTCCAAACTTATTTTTGAAGGTATGATAAAGAATGTGGATAGCAAATCCAAATTTTTAATGTATCCACGTTTTATTCAAATAATTTTGAATATGAGAAAAAGTCAGCTTCTACCTCATCAAACTGTTTATCCAACTCCAACCCTTACTCAAAAACTTTTTAGTAACATGAGGATGGCCTCAAAAGGTTATAGTGGGGTAGAAGTGCCTTTTTTTGATAACATATTGCAGGCACAGGGTGAAGGATCAACTACCCCAGTTGACTCCCAAAACATACCCACAAGTTCATCAGACACAGCCTCACAACCAATTTCATCATCCCCTAGGACTATAACCAGAGAGGGCTCTAGTGTACCTCAGCGCAGAGTTCCCACCACTTCCCTAGGAGTAGATGAGGCTGACTATGTCAGTATAGGAAGGGTTGCCCCTACTGTCTCAGGCTTAGAAGCTGGGCAGGAAATGGGTAATATAATTAAGATCCAACCTATGGCAACACCTACTATGCTAAGTTCTTTTGAACCTAGTACAAGTGGTGGAATCCCAAGCCAACTGGAACAAATGGGTGGCTCAGATACTCACCTTTTGGTGGAGTCTGAGTCTATGCCCCATGATGCACCTCTCCCTAAAGGTAACACATTAGGAAGTGCTGAGGGCAGTCTTAAACTAAATGAATTGATGGACTTATGTACAAAATTGACAAATAAAGTAACTGGATTGGAGGGGAGGCCAGATGAACCTATGAAAAAAGCTCAAGAAGGTCATCAAGAAGGTACTCCTGGTGCAGACCTTAGTACTGCTGAAGCAGGGATTAGTACTGCTGGTGCAGTCTATGTCAGGAGATAAAGAATTGACAAGGGAAAAGCTGTAATGACTGAAGGTGAGCCATCAAAGAAAATCAGCAAGAAATCTCAAGCTCAAATGGATAATGACTATGAGGTTGCTCAAAGACTTCAAGCTGAAGAAGAAGCAAGAGTAGCTGAAGAAGAGAGAATTGCTAAATTCATGGTTGAACAGAAGCTACTCAGTGAAGAAGAAGAAAGAGCAACTCAAGAACAGGCTGACAAGGAATTAGCTTTAAAGATGCAAGAAGAAGAGAGGTCACACTTCACAACTGAAGAACAAGAGAGTGCAATCAGTGACTTACTTGAGCAGATAAGGAAGAATCAAAGCAAAAAGACAACTGCAAAGAAGAAACCTCCTACAAAAGCTCAACAGATGAGGTATATGAAAGACTATTTGAAACATCAAGACTATTGGACAGAAAAACAATTAAAAGGCAGGTCTTATGAAGAAATAGAGAAATTGTACTGCATAGCATATAGGAAAATTCAGATTTTCTTAAGAAGAGATACAGAAACTGTTGAGACAAGCAAAGTTGATAAGAGAACAGGTGAGCAGTTAGAGTTAGAGGATTCCAAGAAGCAAATGACTGAAGAAGAAGAAAAAGAAGGTCAAGCAGTTGAGGAAGAAGAAATAGTAGAAGTACTAACTGATGATCAACTTCAGCATATGATGGTAATAATCCCAGAAGCTATGAATGTTGATCCACTTCAAGCAAAACATCCCATCATTGACTGGGAAGTTTACTCAAATGGATTTATCAAGGGATGGAAGTTAATCAGGGTAGGAGGACAATCAGAGGTCTACATGTATTTTGAAGATATGATAAAGGCTTTTGATAAAGAAGACTTGGACAAGCTATGGAGTCTGGTTCAAGAAAGGTTCAGATCTACAGATCCTATTAAAGACAAAGACAAGGAGCTATGGGTGGAACTGAAGAGGTTGTATGAACCTGATCCAGAAGACATTCTATGGACATTTCAAGCCCATGACCTTGCTACTACTTGGAGACTGTATGATACTTGTGGTGTTCACCAGGTATCTACAAAGGATGGAGTGGGTGTCTACATGCTGATAGAGAAAGATTATCCATTGTAAGCAGGTATCTTATTTGTTATGTTAGCTGCTAAGCTCAGAGTTGATGAAGACTCAGAATTGGCAAGAGAGTTAGTCAGAAAGATATATTAGCAAGCAGAAGCAATGAAAACTACAAGACTAAGCCTAAGAAGATAGTGTTTGGAAGAATCCTCACAAGGTATAATTTAATTCAGAAACTTGATGATTTAGGGTAAATCACAAGTTTAGGGGAGGATTGTTAGGAATTAAATGTTCAAGGTATTGGTTTAGTATTAGTACTGCTGAAGATTAACACTAACAGTACTAATGGAGTTAGTACTACTAGTATAAGTTGAAGATTGTTGAAGAAATAACTAACAGTACTAACTGCTGAGTTAGTACTGCTAGTATAGAAGATGGTACTGCTGGACTGCTGGACTGCTTGAAGACTGAAGATTAGTACTGCTCATGATGACGTGTAGAAGGATAAGTATAGAATAGATTTCGTGTATATCTTATATAGTTAGAATTATACGGATATTCTTCATGTTTAGAATATCAATACTTATCTTGTAAAGGACTCCTTCTGTTATAAAAGGAGGTCCTAGGTTAGATGTTTAGATAGATGTTTTGTTAAGCTTCAAGGTTTTGTAAACCCTAGTGATAAGCAAGATCATTCGTATTATACCTAATAATATTGAAGCGTTTGGTGTTATTCATTGTTCATACAAAACTGTTCATTCATTACTGTTACATTGCTCAAATCTTCTAAGTATCATATAGTAGATTCTGCATACTATTTGATATAAACTCAAAGTATCCTCAACACAAGTCAAGTGTGTTTAGATCATCTCAAAGTATACTATTTGAGATACTTTGATATAAATCTTGTATAGAAAGTTATTGTAAGCCGACTATGACTCCTTAGCCTATAAAAAGAGGTCCTAAGGCATAGAGTTACATACGTTTTTCATAGAACTTCAAGGTTGTAAATCCTAATACTGTTGAGTACTCGTATTATATCAATAATATTGAAGTGTTCTGTTTAATACAATTGTGTTATGTGTTTACTCTTATATTGCTATAAAATTCTTCTTAAGATCAAATACAAGATTTCGCATTGTGTTTGATAAACTTCAAGACAGTTTCTATACTTAGTTGTTTTAGATTTATCTAAGATAATTAAACCTTACAAGCTAAGGAATTCGATCAAGTGTATTGTTGGGATCAACACATCATGATTAACAAGTTTACCATGATCCTGTAACGCATATTCCTCAACATATTGATCAAATATCTGAGATATCCTTGCGGATCTATGAATGATAATTCCATCATCTTGAGGTCTAACATTTACATGTCCAGCCTCATTATGATATTCACTAGTTTATTTTAGAAGATTATGTACCTTGTAACTTTATCTTTTCAAGATAAAAACTCCCACTTGCCTTTTGTAATTTAGAGACTAAATACTTAGCAATTAGAGCAACCCTAAATTGTTCTCTTTTGGGACACTACAAATACACATTGACAGTTTCTGAAATTAGTTTGTTAATATCCTACTTCATAAGTTGTTTAACAAATCTAGAACTTCAATTTTAAGACTTAATGTGATTCATCACATTCCATAATATAATGATATCTTATTAATCTTCTAGGTTTGAGTCTTATTGATTATATATAATCCATACTCAATCTTTTAACCTTGATTAACATTTTGAAGAAAAGAAACTATAGTTATCTTGAATCAAACAATATATCAAGAGTTTGATTTTCCTAACTGAACATACCAGAAACATGTGGTATTTCTTTAGAAATAATATTGTGAGACAATCTAACAATATTTTAATATAACCATATTTCTTTTGGCTTATCTATTTACCAACTAAGTCATCTTAATGATATAATATAATTTACAAGCCAATCGCATGCTTTTTAACACAAGTACTTTTTGACCAAGTCACTTCATGTTCATGTCTCAACAAAACATAAACTGTTATAATTCCACTATACGTTATAAATCATCGATCAACTCAATAACTTCTTGTGTATGTATTAATTAAAAAACAAAACAAGTTAACGTCTTACTTTATTATAAGTCTTGTAACAGTTAAAAGATTTTATGTTTGTGACTTTACAATAAAATGTAAACATATTTAACTAAAGTATTCATGAACACCACCAATTTGGTTTCAATAGTAATTTCAAGTTAATTATATTACTTTATTTATTTATGTCATTCCAATAATACATAGCTATTCAAATTTGTTAGGAATTAATTGTTTAAGTACTTGGTTTTGTCAAAGAAGAAGTTTGTACTGCTAAGGAATAACACTAACAGTACTAACTAAGTTAGTATTGCTAGTATAAATATTAGTACTGCCAGAGTTAAAGTTGAAGACTGCTGAAGATATAACTAACAGTACTAACTAACTGAGTTACTACTGCTAGTATAGATGTTGATACTGTTGGACTGCTTGAAGACTGAAGATGGTACTGCTTATGAAGACGTGGAAGAAGATACGTATAGAATAGATTTTATGTATATCTTATATAGTTAGAATTATACGAATATTCTGCATGTTTAGAATATTATACTTATCTTGTAAAGGACTCCTTGTGCTATAAAAGGAGGTCCTAGGTTAGATGATTTTGTACGTATGTTTTGTTAAGCTTCAAGGTTTATAAACCCTAGTGATAAGCAAGATCACTCGTATTATACATAATAATATTGAAGCGTTTGGTGATATCATTACTGTTCATACAAGTTTATTACTGTTACATTGCATAATCTTCTAAGTATCAAGTAGTAGATTCCGCATACTATTTGGTATATACTTAAAGTATCCTCAACACAATTCACGTGTGTTTAGATCCTCTCAAGTGGTATCAGAGCCAGGTTTCTGATACTTTGAAGATACTTTTTAGAAGAACTATTTATTCCCTATAAATACGATGGACATGGAGACTACTCAGACCAACACTGCTGCCAAGTTGCCTATGCTCAAACAGAATGACTTCGAGATGTGGAGGCTAAGGATAAAACAGTACTTCCAAGTGCAGGATTATGCACTTTGAGAAATCATAGAGGATGGGAACTCCTTCAAACCATCAACAACTGAAACAACAGTTGATGGTCAAAAGGTTACTACTGTGAACACTTCTCCTGTTACTGCAGAAGAAAAGCTGCAGAAAAAGAATGATGTTAAGGCAAGGAGCTTGTTACTAATGACCATTCCTAATGATCAACTTCTGACCTTCAGCAAATACAAGGATGCCAAATCCTTGTTTGAAGCAATAACTACCAGGTTTGGTGGTAATGAAGCCACCAAGAAGACACAGAAGACCTTGCTGAAGCAGAGTTTTGAGAACTTCAGTGCTACTAGAAATGAATCTCTTGATCACATGTTCAACAGGTTGCAGTAGATAATCAGCCAACTGGTTGTATTAGGAGTTGAGATCCCTCAAGAAGACCTTAATTCCAAATTCCTAAGAAGTTTGCCTGCTGATTGGTATACTCATGTGGTTGTCTGGAAAAACAAGCCAGAAATTGATGCAATGAGTCTTAATGATCTGTACAACAATTTTAAAATTGTTGAACAGGAAGTAAAGAAGGCTGGAAGTTCAAGTTCAAGTTCTGGGAACATGGCATTTGTGTCATCTCCCAGCAATATTAGCTCAGAGGAGGTTAATGTAGCTTCATGAGTTAGTACTGCTAACCCTAATGTTAGTACTGCTAGTTCACAAACTAGTACTGCTGGCATAAGTGATACTACATTCTATACTTTCCTGACCAGTCAAGCCAATGGGTCTCTGCTATCCCATAAAGATCTTGAACAGATAGATGAAGATGATCTGGAAGAGATGGACTTGAAGTGGCAGGTTGCACTACTAAGCATGAGAGCAAATAAATTCTGGCAGAGAACAGGGAAGAAGATCACAATCAGTGGTAATGATACAACTGGTTTTGATAAATCCAAGGTGGAGTGTTTCAACTGCCACAAGTTGGGACATTTTACTAGAGAATGCAGAAGACCAAGGAAGCAGGACAAGAAAAGCAAGGGGTGTGGAAATAAGCAGGAAACAAGGAAGGTTGTAGAAGTGGAAGAGCCATCTTCAAAGGCAGTGGTTGCCATTGATGGTCTTGGATATGATTGGAACTTCATGGCTGATGGCATTTTCTGACTCAGAGGTACATTCAGTAAAAAGTTGTTCAAAATCTTGTTCTGCTTTAAAAGATTATGAAACACTTAAAAAGCATTATAATGAACAAAGAGTAGAGTTAAACCAAACTAATTATAATTTAGCAAATCATAAAAGAGGTTTAGCTGTCTTAGAAGAACAAATTTTATTTTATAAGAAAAATGAGTTTGTCTTTTCTGAAGATATTGTTGTGCTTAAAAGAGACATGGTTCATAAAGATGCTGAGATAAGTGTGCTTAGAGCTGAGTTGGAAAAGATTAAGAAAGCAAAAGATAACATACAGTTAAGTGTAGACACTCTAGAATATGCATCTAAATAAGTTAATAAGATCATTGTGTGTCAACTAGTTAATAAAGCTAAGTCAGGGTTAGGATACAAAACATGTCCACCTCCACATAGAGGAGTGCCTTCACCCCTAGGTATTGACTTAGAACACACAGGTTTAGCTGAATTTCAAGAGCCAAAATTTGAATATGGATCTAAAGCTAAGGAAAGTGTTAGTTTAAATAAACCTGATGACGTAAATGAATCTTTTGAGAGTGCCAGTGACACCTCTCTTGTTGAGAAAAAGGTGTCAGATGATAAGAGGAACTCAGATGCACCAATTATTGAAGATTGGGAATTTGATGATGAGGATCAGGTTGAGTCTAAACCTGAAATAGAAAAGCAAAAAGAAACTGTTGTTCCTAAGGTGGTTAAGGTAGAAAGTGTTACACCTAGAAAGCAAGTAAAACAAGCTAGGCCAACAGTTAGATATGCTGAGTTGTATAGGTCAGCAAGTAGGTCTCAATGCCCTGGGGAAACCAGAGAAACTGGAACAATATTAAGTCCCAACAACTAGGCAATGAGTTTGTTAAGTACAATAAGGCTTGCTATTCTTGTGGTAGCTTTGATCACTTGCAGGCTTTTTGCAACAACCATCAAGGGAAAAGGGTGGTTACAGGGAATACAAGGGTGCATGGGAATACAAATGAAATGGTGAACATAAACAGTTTTTCAAGAAAAATTCACCCTAATGTTAACAGTAATATGACTCCCAGAGCAATTTTGATGAAGTCTGGCATCAAACCTTTTTGTACTACTAGACCAGCAGTTAGTACTGCCAGACCAATTAAGACTGTTTACCCCAAACAAAAAGTTTCAAGTGCTAAATCAATTTTAAGTTTTTCTAAAATAGCACAACAAACTGCTCACAGGCCTCTTTATAAGAAAGCAGTATTTCATAACAAATTTTGGAATCAAAAAGTTAAAACTGTCAGGCCAGCAATTTGTATTGCTAGAACAGCAGTTAGTACTGCTAGACCTAGAAACACTACTAGGGCAAATGGGTGAAATGCTTTTAAGGCCTCAGCATGTTTGGTATGGAGACCTATTAAACCCAATGGTGCATCAATCACAATGAAGAAATATGATTACATTGATGCACGAGGCAGATCCAAGTCAGTAATGGCTTGGGTCCCCAATGAAAACTAATTTTCTTTATTTTATGTGCAGGGACATCCACAACAAGATGATGAAGAAGATCAAGGATATGCTGATAGTGGATGCTCTAGGTACATGATTGGGAACATGTCCTACCTCTCAGACTTTACACCTATGGATGGAGGATATGTTACCTTTGGGGGAGGAATTGGTGGCAGAATTACTGGTAAAGGTACTTTAAAAACCTGTAAACTTGACTTTGAAGATGTGTATTTTGTGCAGGAACTCAAGTATAATCTCTTTAGTGTCTCACAAATGTGTGACAAAAAGAACAAAGTTCTTTTTACAGACACTGAATGTCTTGTTCTTTCTTCTGAGTTTAAGTTACCTGATGAAAGTCAAGTACTACTTAAAGTTCTTAGAAAGGACAATATATACAGTGTTGACATGTAGAAAATTGTTCCTAAAGAGGCTCTAACTTGTCTTGTAGCAAAAGCCACATTGGATGAGTCAATGCTTTGGCATAGGAGACTTGGTCATGTTAACTTTAAAACCATAAATAAGATTCTTAAAGATGGTTTGGTAAGAGGCTTGCCTTAAAAAAGTTTTGAAAATGACCAAACTTGTGTTGCCTGTTTCAAAGGAAAACAACACAAAGCTTCTTGTAAGCCCAATACCCAGAACTCTATTACTCAACCATTATTTATGCTTCATATGGACTTGTTTGGTCCTACTTCTGTGAGTAGTATACAGCATAAGAAATACTATCTTGTGGTAACTGATGATTATAGCAGGTTCACATAGGTTTTCTTTCTAGGATCTAAGGATGAAACAAGTAGCTTTCTTAAGACTTTTATAACTGAAATAGAAAACCTAGTTGATAAGAAAGTGAAAATCATCAGGTGTGACAATGGGACAGAATTTAAGAATAGAGTTATGGATGAATTTTGTAGAGAAAGGGTATTAAGAGAGAGTTTAGTGTAGCTAGAACTCCTCAGTAGAATGGGGTTGCTGAAAGGAGGAATAGGACACTATTAGAGGCTGCTAGGACCATGTTAGCTGATTGTAAGCTGCCTATTATTTTTGGGCTGAAGCAGTTAATACTGCTTGTTATGTGCAAAGCACGGTTTTAGTGGTCAAATCTCACAACAAGACACCATATGAACTATTTAGAGGTAGAACACCTGCTTTAGGTTTTCTAAGACCATTTAGATGTCATGTCTCTATTCTCAATACCTTAGATTATTTGAGAAAATTTGATGGAAAGTCAGATGAGGGTTTCTTTGTTGGGTACTCATTAAATAGCAAAGCATTTAGGGTATACAACATAAGAACCAGGAAAGTAGAAGAAAACCTGCATGTTCAGTTTTTAGAGAATAAGTCTAATGTTGCAGGTGAAGGTCCAAAATGCCTGTTTGATCTTGATACTCTAACACAATCTATGAACTATGTACCAGTTGTTGCAGGAACAAATTCTAATGATTTTGCAGGTTCAGAAGATAGTGTTGAAACGGGTGAACCAAGAATGAAAAAAGAGAATGATCAAGATTACATTCTGATGCCTATTTGGAATAGTGCTGATTCATCTTCAAAGGATGCAGAACCTTCTAATGATGCAAACAAGAAGGGCTCTGAAGATGAAAACAAAGAAAGTGGTATTGTTTGTGCTGCTGAGCCAAATGTTAGTACTGCTGGGCAAAATGATAATACTGCTAGCCCACCAGTTACTACTGCATATGATTTCTCTGAGGATGAAGTGGATCTTAATCACATGTCACTCACTTATCCAGTTCCTACAACTCCACACACAAGAGTTCACAAGAATTACTCCCTGTAGAATGTGATTGGAGATATACAGTCTGGTGTTAAGACAAGAAGGCAGACAATGAATTCAGATCAACAAGGCTTTCTCAATGCAGTTTATGAAGAGAAAAAGCATGAAGATGCCAATACATGTCTGTTTGTGTGTTTTCTTTCACAAGAAGAACCCAAGAACATACTTAAGGCCCTACAGGGTAAATCACAAGTTTAGGGGAGGATTGTTAGGAATTAAATGTTCTAGTACTTGGTTTTGTCAAAGAAGAAGTTTGTACTGCTAAGGAATAAAACTAACAGTACTAACTGAGTTAGTACTGCTAGTATAAATATTAGTACTGCCAGAGTTAAAGTTGAAGACTGCTGAAGATATAACTAACAGTACTAACTAACTGAGTTAGTACTGCTAGTATAGATGTTGATATTGCTGGACTGCTTGAAGACTGAAGATGGTACTGCTTATGAAGACGTGTAAGAAGATACGTATAGAATAGATTTTATATATATCTTATATAGTTAGAATTATACAAATATTATGCATGTTTAGAATATTATACTTATCTTGTAAAGGACTCCTTGTGCTATAAAAGGAGGTCCTAGGTTAGATGATTTTATACGTATGTTTTGTTAAGCTTCAAGGTTTGTAAACCCTAGTGATAAGCAAGATCACTCGTATTATACATAATAATATTGAAGCGTTTGGTGATATCATTACTGTTCATACAAGTTTATTACTTTTACATTGCATAACCTTCTAAGTATCAAGTAGTAGATTCCGCATACTATTTGGTATATACTCAAAGTATCCTCAACACAATTAACATGTGTTTAGATCCTCTCAAGTGGAATCAAAGAATTGGGGTGTGTATGTGAAAGATTATGAATGAAAAAACTTGTTCATAACATTGATGTTCTTATTTATTATTCCGCTGCATATTCAATGTTATTATATCCTAGGTATAAGATCTTGTCAATCTTGAGCTTAAACGGTCCTAAGAATTTATAGATGGCGTGCATAAGTTCTAACAGGTGGTATCAGAGCTTGGGAGCTCGTGATATCTGGGATTTACAAGGTTTATTGGAGTCGTTGTTATGAAGAGAAAAGATGTCGAGATGCTACTTTTGAAGATAAGTAAAAATCATTGCAATTAGGGTTTCTTCCAAACCCTAAATCTGGTGTTTTTAATTCAAGCATGCTACTGTATCATGATCGTTTGTGATTCTTCTTTGGAAGTCGACACTTATTAGAGTTTTTCATAAACCCTACCTTGTGAAGAAACAGGTGGTTAGTTATGTTTCTACTAGCTTTGGTGAGTCAATCATTGATTGATGATGAACCCTAGTAGAGATGCAAAAGACACGACATCTGTAGTATTACAAGGATTGAAGCTGCTACAGAAACCGACTAATGTTTAAAGGTTGTACTGATAAGCTCAGCTTATGTCGACTCAATCAGTATACACTGACTCATCAGTATACGCTGCTATAAGGTTAATACTGCTTGATTCATTAATATTGCTGCTCTTTGAGACGTAGTGCTGCTACTTATATGGTTAATGCTGCTAGCATACGGTTAGTGCTGCTAGCATATTTTTAATGCTGCTATTGTAACTCATTAGTACTACTTGTGTTTCATAGTGCACAATAGGGTTACATTAGTACTGCTGAGTTTCATTGATGTGTTTAATCATTTGATGTTCATGCACCACTCGAGGGGAAGTTTTTGATCTTTATTATTGATTATTATTATTACTACTGCTAGTTGAAGTTTCTACTGCTCGAATTCATTTATAACTTATGGTGCGTAATGGTGGGTAATTCGAATTATTAGAAGGCTTAGATTAGAAGTATGATATTGATTTTTGGTGGTCAAGATCATAGTTGCATACATTCCCTATTTGATTATAACAAAAAAGGGAAGAGATGTTGTGGTAGCATGGCATGGAATTACAAAAGAAATCAAGACTTAAGGGGAAGCTTGTTTCATTCATGGTTGAGATTTAATTATCTCAACTTCTCTACTTCGTCTAGGGAAGTTCGTACAAGATTCGTGGTTGTTTTGTCATCATCAAATAGGGGAAGATTGTTGGGTTTATTGATTTGATGAGATAAAACAAGAAGAATGAAAATAAGAAGGACTAAATCTGATAGAAGAGAAATCTACAAAGACTGAAGATTTAGAAGATATTCTTAATTGTTAAAACGATATTCCTTTGTAAACCCTAATCCTCTAATATATAAAGAGGACATGGGACGTATTGTTTGGTGTGTACAAAATATGTAGTCGACTAAATTGTGTCGTGTGTGGCTAGGCGTTTGTCATGTAAACGTCTAGGGTTAGAGTTGATTTTCGCCCCAAGGATCATAGATCCCTGTTAGATTGTAACCGTTCTATAATTAATCATTTAGAATTGGGGTGCGTATGTGAAAGATTATGAATGAAAAACCTTGTTCATAACATTCATGTTCTTATTTATTATTCCGCTGCATATTCAATGTTATTATATCCTAGTTATAAGATCTAATAAATCTTGAGCTTAAATGGTCCTAAGAACTTATAGATGGCGTGCATAAGTTCTATCAAAATTGAAGTAGTATTAGATTACTTCATTTATTCATGTCATTCAAAGAATACATAAATAATTTATTCATGTCATTCCATGAATACATAAATATTAGAATTGAAGTAGTCTATCTTATTATCTTGACACATGTTCTAAATAGTTTTCTAATTTAGAAACATTAAATTATCCATGTACGGTCTCACGTAATCATGGAGATTTATCTTGTTGTTGCCATCTAGTAAGCTCTCACATAACATAGATTGCAACACCAAGTGTTTCTTTGATTAGACGTGTTAGAACGTTAGTCTCTTACCTTGCAGTCAAGAGAATCCTTTAAATCATATTCATGTGTTGTACCTTGCACACAATAAAGATTTCTCCCACTTGTGCATGGAACAACATCATGTAGCAGATAAACAACACGACACACGTTTGTTTATGTGATCAATATGATTGTTTCATAGATATTAGCATAATTAGTAGACATAGAACTACTTAATTAACAAGGAAACGCACATGACTATCCTTGAAAATATGAGTATCTATATTTGGAAAGTAATTATCTTGAGACATTCTATAGATAATGTAGATTACTACCATGATGACAAAACTTGTATCTCCCACTGAATTAGAGATCATTACAACAAGTCCTTATTCAGTAATAAGAACACAATGCTCCCATTGGATTTGACAACATTGTAAGTGTTTCATTAACCAGTGAAAGAAAATAGTGTGCTATTTACTTTCCTACATTTTTGAGAAAACCCATACGTAACAATTACTTAGGTACTAAAAGAGTGTATTCTACTATATAGATGATGGACTATCCATCAATGCTATTAACTTGAAAATTGAGCATGCAATTTCTTCCTTAATAGGTCAACCATCCCACAATGGTATGTAGTACCTCTAAAGGGTTAAAGTAACAAAGACTAGATAAAATATCCTAGTTTGCCTTTACTACCTTTTTGCGGTAATCAGTCTAACTTCTAATTTTAATAACTCATAAAGTGTCATACATATTTCCCTGTTAACCAAATATCATATTTGTTACAAAAGATTTTAATCACCGAATGAGGATGATGAAATCTCTATGGAAAATGTGCAATTTTCTTAACTATTAAAGTTTGCTATGAATTATATATTAGAATTTAGACAATTCTAATGTTCCTATCATTCCATCCTCATTCATGAAAAGGAATAAGATTATATCTCACTCTTCTCTCATGGAAAGGAGACTAGGTTTATTCTTTTAGTAAAATCGACTTTATCCAAAAAAACCCTATGGGTGAAGATCAATTTATCAATAAAATAATAACCCATGTTTACGGTTTAACGTTGCATTAATACATTTAAACGAATTAACAAAATTCAATTTTAGTATTTTCGATAATTCATCTTTAAGAAAATTAAATACCCATTGGTTAATATTCATATAAACCATAGAATTTTCTTAAAGCTAGGATCCTAATTGACATAGTTTCATTACATCAGTTGATCTGCTAGTAATGAAAGTATTCAACAAGGTAATTGCCGAACAATAATTGCCAATATCATATTGCAATTCCTAGATCATTATGGGATTTACATTTGTCAAAATCCATTTGCAATGTAAGCATGTTTCATCCCATCTTATGCCTTGAGTTCTAGGTCTCACTAACAACTCAATTAAGTCGTCTAATTTAGAAACTGCTAATTCTCCATGTACGGTCTCACGTAATCATGGAAATTCACCTTGTCATTGTAATCTAGTCAAGGTCTCACTTAAGCTAAATTGCAACTTCAAGTGTTTCTTATAATTACATGGCATAAACTTAAATTTAAGGGTACTAGTTTTTTATGTGTGTAATCAAAAAATTATGTATGAAGAAGCATGTATACAACTTCATAACATAGGTTTTAATAAAAACTTTTTATTAATTAATTCACTACGATTAAATTAACAAAGTTTTGATTGAGGTATTGGGTTTACCAATCAAAGAATTACCTTTAATTATCATCTATTATATCGTACTTTTGCATAAGTCCAAAGACTTAGTGTTTCGGATAATTACCACAAAGTGGCGCATGGAATTAAAGGCTAATTCACCCTTAAGATGATTTTGTACAAAAGAATAGTCGTACTAGGTAGCTCCAATTTGACGCACAAATGAGCGGAGAAACAAAGGCTAGCATAAAGCTATTAAAAACCCGTTTCTTTAAGGTCACAATTTAATGCGTACCTTCCTTAAACCCATTTTATAGTTTTGTCACAATTGGGTGAGCCGTTCTTACTATTGGTACAAAACTCATCACTCAATTAAACTATTGAAAATTTAACTCTTAAAAATCAAATCATATTTCACCATTATTTAGTCCGGATTATTTTTCTATTTAAAATTACCCTTTGTTTATAACCATGTCAAACAAAAATAAACAAACAAGTAATAATGAAAAATAAACACTTAAATAATGCGCACATAACTTAACAATTAATATGTGTAAACAAGTAGTCACATGCATACTTATTTTATAAACTCTGTTAATAATCAATTCTAGGTTAAATAATGCATATATTAACTATGTCTCTCACTTACAAAGGCAAGTAAACCACATGCATTGACGAATCAATTGCGTAAACCATAGCTAAAAAATATGCCATATTGCACATAATTGATTAATTAATTTTATTGAGGTCTTCCCCAATTCAAGATTTATCAAAACAATACATGTAAAAAATCTTAACAATTAAACTCAGATAATCTTAACAATTAAATCATATAACTAATAATTCACGATGAAACATGCATGTGTCATCATGAATTCTACATAACAATTATTACAATTAGTCACATAATCGCATACAATTAACACGTAAATATACCATGCAATCCTAGGGTTTCTAATTCAATTAATAAACAAAACAATTTTTTTTTTATTAAATTAGGGCAAATCACCCCCCCCCCCCTAAATTTAGGGTTTCAAATTTTTCTAAACCCTAAAATTCGACATATATAAATAAACAGATAACAATTATTCATTTTTTTACGTGTTTCGGTAATTAATTACACATTATCCAAGGCTCGTGATGCCACTGTTGGAATTAAATAACATGACATATTATAAATTTAAACACAATTAACATCAAAGTAATGTGGAAGCGTAAAGAACATATAACATATAATTAATTAACCGAATAATAAAAGTATGCGTACCTTTTAGCAATTATTCAACAAGAAACTTTATGAACCCTAATTAGGGTTTATGTGGATTAACGAATTGTCCCTTACCGTTTTACAATTCAATCCAAGATACTAACAATGGTATGTTAGTACCACGTTCTTGTACACACGTACTGATACCAAGTTAACGTTAATGCTAGTTAATAAAACACAAATTAAAACCAAACTATTTGTTTTGTGAATAAAAGTCGACCAACCCCTAAGGAGGGTGTTTGTTCGATCGGCTAGCACAAAAGAAAAGAATAAAACAATTTTAGGATATTACCATGTGTATAAGAGATGGAAAATAATGATCATAAGCCTTGTTTATATACTAAGAGAAACTTGGAGGACAAGTTGGAATGGGTTTGGGTTTCCCCTTGACCCATTCGATCGGCCATGCAACCCAAAAGGGTTTCCGGAACCTTCTTGACTTCCAATTTTCACTCTAGTCATTTCCTTTTATTATTTAACGGTCGTTAGTCAATTATCTTTAATTACTTAATGGTCGTTACATGTTTTGTGAATTTAATAATTAAATATAACCTTTTATATTAAATTATTAATTATTAACTTTTCATACGTAAAGTGTGCGATCTAGTGGTATCGAGTTCGATCCTAACATACATCTATTAATTTATGTCTATAAACTAACAACATGACTGTTTAATATTTTTATATCACTTTTCTATTACTTTAAGCTACTTTAAGAGCAGGAGGTATGGTTAACGCAGGGGTGCATTAAACCTTCACCTCCCATGCGTTAACATCACGTAAACCATACCATCCTCGTGCGTTAACGTTGAGTTAAAGGGTTGCGTTAAAAAAATCACTTTCACCCCCTTAAACGTCTATATCTCCGTTGGATTCAAAAAAAAAAAGTCATTTCACCCCCTCTATATATCTGTTGCATTCAAACGGCTATTTGGTAAAATAATAATAATAATAATAATAAATAAATAATAAAATTAAAATAATAATAAAAAAAAAAAATTTAAAAAAAAAAAAATCAAAACCATTTTCCCACCACTATAAATGCACAATTAACACAACATTTTTTTTTAAACTTCCACAACTCAATCTAATCTATCATATACTTCCATCTCTTAAAAAAAATGTCGGGATTTAACCCAAACGACGAAAGTTTCATGAATCTCCTTGGTGGGTGGAATAACCCAAACGCGGGTTCATCTTCAAACCCGAACGCACCATCACCCAACAACTCAATCCCTAACCCACTCGGCTTGTCGAGCCAAGAATTTTACCTACAACGAATGTTGCAAAAATCGTGAATCGGTAGTCGGGCGGTCGATCACCCTGCAGCGATTAATCGGTCAAGGCGGGATTAATCGGTAATTAATCGGATTGACATTTCCTGCAAGTCTTGTGTATTTCTTGAGATCAAACTAAAGATCTTAAGTGATTTCAAGCCTACTATGTTTTCAAACCTCAATAAAAGGCTTCAATTCTGGTTATGAGACCCATTGTGCGTTATAAGTGAAATAAACGATCCCCAAATTAAGTTGAATGCCTAAATTATTTTTTTTTTAAGTTGATCGATTCGGCCGATTTTTGACCGATTCGGCCGATTTTTGACTGATTAGTGGCTGATTTTTTTCCACCGATTTTCAAAAATCAACAAGGTATAAGGCCGATTACCGATTAATCGGCGATTAATTGGCCGATTCTACCGATTTTTGCAACATTGCCTACAACATCAATGAATGCTATTTTGGGAACAAAGCCAACAACACGCACTAAACACTAATTTCTCTAATCTACAATTCACACAACATTCACAAACCGAAACCCATGATGTTCCCGAGACACCTACGTCTCCTCCAAAGCCATTCAAATGGGGTGGTAAACGAAAGGCCAAAAAATCCAAAGACCCCGAACCAATAGAGGAGGATGAAGAAAATACCGAGTTCATCAAACGTTGGAACCAAAACGAGAAAAAATTACTTGCCATTTGTTATATGGCCGTGACCGAGGATTCACAAGTCGAGCGTTCACAAGATCGCGATACATTTTGGCAGCAGGTGAAAAATGAGTTCAATAAACTCAATTTTCAAAAACGAAACAAGGATATGATTCAAGGCAAGTGGAAAACGTTGAACCGTGATTGCACAAAGTTCAACGCGTATTACAAACGTTCCCAACGCCAAGAAAAAAGTGAGGAAAGTGAGATGGATATCCTCAAACGGGCGAAACAAATGTATCGTGACGAGCACAAAACTGCTCCGTTTAACAACGAGGAGGCTTGGGAAGTTTTGCGTGCTCATAAGAAATGAGACGCGCCGGATCCGCTTGATTTAACCGGCGATGTTCCAAGCCAAACAAACGAGGCATTGTTTGGTCGTGATGAACAACCACGTCATATGGGCACAAAGCGTGCTTCGAAGAAAGCTAGATCCGAGAGCACGACAAGTAACGGGGGAGCGAGTACCGAAGGAACGAGCTCGTCTAGCCAATTCGGGGAGGCTATGACATCCGAGTATCGTTTGAAACGGGAAACCGCCCAAGCGGCGTATCGGGCGGTCCAAATAAAAGATGAAACGATAACAAGATTGGAGGAGATGAAATTTTTGATGATTGACACTGACGGAAAGGATCCAAACGTTGTGTGTTGGATCAATGAAGAAAAAGACCGAATCATCAAAAAATATAACTTACAACCTCGTCACTAGATTTAATTTCGTAATTTCCTTTATGTTGTAGTTTGCTTAGTCTCTTTTTTTTTTTTTTTTTTTTTTTTTTTTTTAATTTCGTATTGTAATATGTTTAAGAATTAATGTTATGTTTTTAATAAATGAAGTATTAGTTTAAGTTTAGGGGTTGAGTTTGAAAATATTTGATTTAAAGTTGAGTTAAGGTGAGTTATGATAAGTGGTGTTTTTTTGAGTTAAAGGTAAAAAGGTTAAAGCTGATGTGGCGCTGACGTAACAGTGTGTTAAACTTTAACTTAGGGTTATTACACCTGATGCTCTAAGCATGTAAACATTTGTCGAAACATAAAAATAAAACTTAACGTATAGATATGTGTCTAGAAACAAAAAATGATTGTCTTGCCTAAATTTACGACTCTACATGAAAAATATTAAAAGTGAGTGAGAAAACACACAAGCAATATGATGAATTAAAACCACCGGGGCATTGGTCCAGTGGGTGGGGCTTTCATTCTTGAGTCAATAGACTCGGGTTCGAATCCCATCCCTGTTACTTTGCTCCCAAATAGGTACTCACCTCCACAAAACCTATGGGCTCACTGAAGAGACTTTGTGGATAAGAGCTCAAGAGACCGAGTGTCTCGGCTCTTTCCAATTGGTGACCTACTAGGCCAGGAGAGTTGCCTGTAGCTATTCCTTGTGGGGTGGATAATGCCTGGTGCCAAAAAGCACCCGAGGTCAAGGTGTCCTTGCCAATCTACACCTTTTTGTGGATATGATGAATTAAAATTTTATCAATCATGAATTTTAAGCATGTAATTTTATCTCTTCATCATTGTTCATATTAAAATTACTTGAATCGGCAGTCACAAAATTATAAGGACTCGTTTGATGAAGTGATGTCCCTCATTTGTATCCATGTTCAAATCTACTTACCGAGTCGTTGGACCAAAATTTTAAAATACTGGTAAGGTAACTGGAACTAGGACAACGCTTTAATTCTATGGTTATTAGTACATCTGTTAGTTAGGTTTAACTTTTGAAGTTTTAAATTATAACTATAGTGTTAGAAATTGGGTTAAAGCCAAAGATACGTAATGAATTTTCTCAATTTTCCCGTGTTAGCTAACAAACTTTTATTATTACTATAAATACCAAATAAACACTTTCATTTTTTTTTCAAGTTCACCAATTTGACCGGTTTATTATTAAAATAATAACTGAAATGATTAAAATACCTTTTTGTTCTTTCTTTCTAGTCATCTTATTCATACATTTTTACTTACCCAAAAAGTAAAATGTTGAAGGTATATGAAATTTTGTCCTAAATATTTCTTAAACTTTACTTCAAAAGTGACGACGGTGATTAAAAACTCATAAAAATTAAAGCTAATCGTTGCAATACATTTTTAAACGTCATGTTTAGTTATCCCTTTTGCATAAGGCCTCCACAAGTCCAGCTACAACACTATCTATTAATGAAAATCCATATTCAAAATAAGTATTGATATATCGTATATGATTCTCAAAGGGTTAATACACAAATATGTTACTAAACTTTCCATAAAAGTTCGCCTAAGTTACTAAACTTTCATTTTGTTCACTTAGGTTACTAAACTTTCCAAAAAAGTTCGCCTAATTTATTAGTGTTGGTAGGAGTGACTTAATCGTATATTTTTTGATATGTTAAGTAACATAAATGTCATGTTTTTACAAGTTCAGTGTTGTTTATGAATATTTTTTATAAGTTCAGTGACCCCAAATGTCATGGTTTATAAGTTCAGTAACCTAAGTGAACAAAATGAAAGTTCAGTAACTTAGGCGAACTTTATGGAAAGTTTAGTAACATATTTGTGTATTAACCCGATTCTCAAAATCTGCCATTATTTTGATTTGAATATAACATTTGTTCTACAACGATTTGTAAATGCAATTAATCTTGGTTATATATATGTCATAACCTTGGTTTATAAATATAAATTAATCTCTAGTTTTGTTTCTTGTTTATTTAGTTAGATGATATTGATAAATGAAATGTAATAATGTACACATATTTTGAACCTTAGAGCATGTGGTATGATGACATAGAGTTAAGTCTTAGCTATATGTCATGTCAGCGCCACATCAGCTTTAATAGATAGTTTTGTAGCTAGACTTGTGGAGGCCTAATGCAAAAGGGATAACTAAACATATTTTGAACCTTAGAGCATGCGGTATGATGACATAGAGTTAAGCCTTAACTCTATGTTATGTCAGCGCCACATCAGCTTTAATTTTTTAACCTTAACTCAAAAATACATCCCTATCATAACTCAACCATAACTCTACATTTTGGGCCTCAATTTTTCTTTAAAAAGAAAAATACTAATTCAACCTCTAAACTAATATTTGATTCATTAAACAACCTAATATTACATTAGTAAACTTAAAAAATACAATATGAAATAAAAATGTTACGCGAAAAAAAAAATAAAAAAAAAATAAATAAATAAATAAGATAGGTATTGCAAAAATTTAGCACCACAAATAACATCAAAAATTGTTTGGCCTATAAAAATTAATTAAATTTTCCGCCCAACTAATATAGCAAAGTTTGGGTTAGTGACGAGAGAGAGGCAATGTTGTGACGAGAGAGAAAGGGTTGGGTGGGGATTTGGGCCTTGGGGACTAGGGCAGAGTTTGACTGTTTGGTATAAACTTGAGCGACCCATACCTTGTTCCGGCAGGATTGGGTTTGTTGTTGTTGTATAAACTTGAGTAAGAGAATGAGTTTGGTTTCAAATTAAAATATATGATTTTGATTTTAGCATTGAAATTGGTCATGCAAGTGGTGAAATCAAATACTTTACGTTTATATTTTGTAATTTGTGACATTTTCGGTTGTTAACGATGATTTTTTATTTTAATAGTCCACATAAACATAACGTGAAGGTGGATATATTTCTTTTGGTATAAGATACGAGTAAAAGACAATGAAGAAAATCTTCCTTTCTTTTTAAATTTATTACTAATCTCAACACTTAAAAAATCGACATTAATTCTTCTCATTACCAAAATTTACACTATGCACAAGTGCGCAAACCCATCTGCGCATACAGTTGTCTAAAAAAAGTACTTTCTTTTGTCTTTTGTTAGTGGTCCTCTTATTTTAAACATATGCGCATACAAGTTGGATTACATTTATTTTAAACAAAAAAGAAGGAAAGAATATTGCAAATATATACAGTTTTCCCATCCTCACGAAATGATACATATGGAAAAGTGTTAATAAAGTAAGAAAATGAAAGCAGGAAAAGTGTTAATAAAGTAAGAAAATGAAAGCAGAACGCTATTTCATATTCTTTGAAACTTTTGTAACTACTCTTTTTTGACAAAAAACGTTAGTACGATAGCTACTATTAACAATGTATACCGAAAACTTCCCTTTAAAAAAACTCATAGTTTCTATTTTTTCTGTTTGGAACTTTTAGTGCGATAATGAACAATCCATTAAAGTACAATTGTGATAATTGAAAATCTGAAAAGTAGATTTTTTATATTAAAATTGTAAATTTCGAATTGCATCCACTTAACTAAAAAAATAAAAAATGGCATTGTGGGGCGATGCACAAAGAAAAGGGATGCACAAGACTTTTTGCTTACACTTGTTTACGTGTCACTATATTAACCATTCAAAAGTGTATGCTCAACGTAGGAGGTGCGCAAAGGAGGGAGATGCGCAAAACAGTTTGGTTGCACTTGTCTACATGTCACTATAAGTGGATGCAAAGTAAAGGATGTGCAAAAGAGGGGAATGCACAAGTTAATTTGCGCGCTGTGTAATATTTGATAAGAGACTCTCAAAAAATCTTATTTGATAAAATGATTATCAAAGCTTCGAGTATGAAAATTTCCTCTTTCTTTTTTATCTCAAAAATCCAGTTTATTGGTGTTTACTAATAATGAATTGCGAAATGATACTTAAAAAGTTGTAGTCTTAAAAATGATGCTTAGATTTGTTTAAGTGTCTCCATGCTTTATAGAGTAAGTTGTAGTCTTAAAAATGATGCTTAGATTTGTTTAAGTGTGTCCATGCTTTATAAAGTTGTATGATGTTTCGAAGTTATGTTCATGAGAGCAGATTACATCAATTGCTTTATTGATCTTGGTCTATAATCTAGACATTCATATTTGAGTTAACAAAGTAACTTACAGTGTAACATTAATTGGCTTTCTTAACCTTTTTTTTTTTTTTTTTCTTAAAAGAAAATTCCTTTTCTAATAAAAGATTTTGAAATATTTTTTTCACAAAAATAAACTAACATTTATTTCAATACTCTCATCTTTCATAATATCATCAACGATACGCAATGTTAAAATCACAAAATTTTTACAAAATAATGTGGCATGCAATATTTGAATTCAAGTTCATTATCACTTATTTTTTTAATTGGCTAATGATGTACAAATCAAAATGACACATCCTTATGTTTAAAAGTTTTTGTAAAAATGATGTGACTTTAGCATTTCTCAACCGAATCCTTCTTCAACACATAAGACGACACCACCCACTCGACCATTGCCACTATTAAGTGAAAAAAAAAAAAAAAAAAAAAAAAAAAAAAAAAAAAAACCCTTAGTGATTTGTGAAAAAAGAAAATATAAAACTGTTTGGCGAATTGGAGGAGCTGAAACATATATCATATAAAATTCAGATATACTTCTAGTTTTTGTGTGATAATCCATTATATTTTGAAAGGTATTTATGTAATTTGACTAATTATAAGACTCTATAAACCTCTTTCAATGGGCTTAGGCTTATGGCTTTTAAAAGCTTCCATAAACCTCTATAACAAACAAAACTTATATTATAGGCTAGCTTATTTTAAAAACTTAAACCCCTGTATTTACAAACCTCGCACCAAAAACAACCAAACTAAACTCGTGAAACTTTTCAAAGGACGAGCATATATTTCAGAATTTAGATGGAGCCTTCAAGAAAGGTAAAACCGTAAAAGTTTAGTCAAATGCAATTTAATGTATTCTTTAGCCACTGCTGACTAACTTTGAGCTTTTCAATAGAGTACTTCTTTTGGAGGTTAAAAAATAAGGGCCCGATGCCCCAATGTGACCGTCTTTGAAGCGCCATCTAATCACCATCAATGTTAAGTAGTTACGAATTTTGATAATTTTAGTGAACTTCTCATATAAACTTGTGTTCTCAACTCAATAAATAAGCAGAACTTTAGAACCTCTAAGTCCTAACATTTTAGTAGAAATTTGCGATTGCAATTTGCAAAGATTCAAGTCACATCGTTAAAATTTAAAAGTGATGTTTGTTAGCTTATAACTTACAATGTTACCCTAAACTATGAACTCTTACCATTTTTGATTCTTCAACTTAAAAATTATCCCTAACGTGGTTTAGGTTAATAGGCGTATCGTTAAAAATAGTAACTAAAATAAAGGGGAAACAGTTCAACTAATATTTGTATCTATACTACATTATAAATGATTTGGGATTTCCTATAAAAGGAAATCTTAAAATTTTAAGACAAATAATATTACTATAAAAGGAAAATTAAAAAATTAATGTAAAATTTAAAAAGTTAAGTCTCATTTAAACCATATAATAACCCTCTCCAATAATGATATATTTTAATATAATTGTCTATAAGAAAAATTCACTACTATAAGATTAGGCCCTCTAATTTATTGTGGAGGCGTCAAGATTGCATAGAGTACAAGTTACCTAATGCTCGGAATTAAATATAGAAAATAGAGTTTCATTATGCGGAGGCTTCATGCGTAAGTACCTTGATTTAATGTTCATGCTTAAGTGGTAAGTACATATGAGCTATATTTAGTGTTTCAAATGTAAATGATTGAAACCATACGAAGTGTTGCTAGCCTTTATTTTCATTTAATCATTTGCTCCTTTCATTTGCCTTCAAATAAATGTACAAACCCTTGAACCACCATCATTGAATACTATAAATAACACCATTTGGTCTTTGTTACTGATGTGTGTGTGTGTGTGAAACTTTAATTTGTGTGTAGTTTGATGATTTTTTATGAATCACATGTTTGTTGTTAGTTTATTATTGTTTGTGTGTAAATTCAGTGCAACACCAACTAACCAATTTCCTTTTGATCTCTACTTTTTGTTTCTAGGCACATGATGAGAATGAAATGGATCGCATGCTAGCAATTGATGGCATTGAACTCATTGGCATCAATAACCGTAACCTTGGTATGTACCCCATCTGTTTTTATGGCTCAAGATCTGTGAATTAACAAGCTTGCTAATTAGATAAATAGTTTTGAAATAGATATTGACATGATCATATTTTTCAGTCAATAGTTTTTCCATATTTTCTCTTATAGTGTGATAAAGTTCTTTTTGGTGTAGCTTCTCACCTATGGAATTGAATTTAGTTGGTTAATGTAAAATTTCTCCGTCCAATGAAAGTGTACTATCCATATTAATGTTACGTGCAATGGTTCATGTAGAAATATTGACTTGATTAACGCAAGGGGGTATACGTGCAAAGGTAAGCAAATAGTTAACTTGCTTGCATGTGAAGTCGGTTGATAGTCCAGCTTTGAAGTTTATGGAAGACAAATGGATGTGTTGTTGCCTGAGAAGGAACCGAGGGTTAAATCTGCTAACCTATTTTAAAATTTTGGGTTGGTTAGTAGTTTATTAATGTTATTCTTGCAGGTATTGATAAGTGGTTAGTGACGCTAACGGGGTATATCAAGATGTTGATAACAAAACAAAGTGGAAGATGGAGACGGAGTGGATAATATCTCCACATTTATGAAAGAACTGTCAAAAAATTAGGCATGCAAGATAATGAAAATCATATGTAAACAAGGTTTATAATTAGTGTGACAAAGCTTTGATGAATATTAATGGTGGCTTGAATCTTGCTTTTATTTTATTTTTCCTTCTACTTAAGCAGTTTAAGATGTTGCAATGTATCCACCCCATGACATTAGAAATAATACAAAATCAAAGTTGAATTGATGGAAAGTATAACTAGACAAAATTAATATTTTGAGAATTTATTTTAATCTACGTTATTTTAGAGAGATTTGAGGGTCTCTTTACCAATGGTTACTATATGGTATTAATTGAAGTTCACAAATTATTTGTTTTAATTTTGATCTTACAAATATGTATAAAATTTGATGTTGTTATTAATGAAAAGATGAGTTTTGGAATGTTTGTAGGGACATGAAAGTGATAATGTGTCGTAATTAGTGGGAAGGGGTAATCTTAGGCTCCATTTTTTGTATCGAATTCATTTTAATGTGGAGTAATCAAGATACTCAAGATGGAGTCCCATTGCATATAGTACAAGATAGCTAATACTCGAAATTCAATGCAACCTCATAATAACTATACAATCATGAAAGGAGATGAAGTGCAAGGGTTGCCCGAATTGATCACATGGCATTTAGTATAGAATTAAAGTCGGCTAGATGAAGTGCAAGGGTTGCGAAAGGTTGCAAGAATAATTAATGATATAACCTAATTCATGCCTATATAAACCGGCCAAAATCACATTTAGTATGTACAGATTCACACATCTTTTAGATCTTTGATTGTTGGTAGCGGTATGTAAATTCTCTTTTGCAACATTTAGGACATGATTCACACATCTTTTAGATCTTTGTAATTAACCCGGCCTTCTTTTTTTCTTAATTTAGTTATCATACGCAGGTACCATGCAACTCACACAAGATAATGCATGCTCAGATAAATGGAACCAAAGACTGGGATACCAACTATTTTCTTTGTTTCATACATATTTAGGTGATCGTTATAGATAAGCATATATATAGATATATGTATTATGTTAATGCATTTTCATATACAAGTAATTTATGTGCGTTTTCTATTGATGTAGCTCACATGTGCGAATTGATTCAAGAAAATGTACACGAGCATGTATGTAAAGCAACATTTAAATGGTTAAATGATACTTTTTAGTGTGATTAGTTTATGTAAGTAGTTGCTTTCGAATGCTCTTTGAGAAATATTAGAATGAATTTATTGTGTGCAATTGAATTATTATTGAAAAGAAGAAGGTTCGCGCATCGCAAAGTGTTTTCTTTTTCTATATGTAGAATCATTAGTAAGAAACCAATATTGACGCCCATTAAATGAGTTTGCCATAATAGCAAAATACAACATATTAAAAATATCACATTGAGTAACGAATAGAAAGGAAAAAATACATAATTTTGACTTAAAGCCATTTGTAAATTCTAATATCAAATAAAAAAGTTGAGTTTTAAACATAAGCAAAAGTTCAAACTTTTATCGAAAAACAAAACCAGTGCATTTAATGTGAAGTATATACAACATCAAGATGGAAGTGCAAGGCTTGCCGGAATTGATCACATGATATTTAGTAATTAGTAGAGAATTAAAAGTTGGTTATTGATTGAGATGAAGTTGAAAAGGTTGCAAGAATAATTGATAATTTAACCTAATGCAATATATATAGATATATGTATTATGTTAATGCATTTTCATATACAAGTAATTTATGTGTGTTTTCTATTGATGTAGCTCACATGTGTGAATTGATTCAAGAAAATGTGCACGAGCATATATGTAAAGCAACATTTAAATGGTTAAATGATATTTTTTAGCGTGATTAGTATATGTAAGCATGCAACTTGAATAATGAATATAAAAGGAAAAGTACATAATTTTTGCTCGAACCCATTTGTAAATTAAAAAAATTAAGTTTAAGACATAATAGTGGAGTCCAAAAGGTTTTAGGAATTATTAATAGTGTATTAATTAATATTCATTTGGTTAGCTATTTGGAATTGAGTTTATTGATAAAATTTATTAATATTAGTTAGACTTCAATGTTAATTTCCAATGAAATTAGTTGTACAATAAAATGAGATGAAGCTAACTTTAGTTTTTAATCATAAACTTTATAAATAAATACTAATATGTTATAAAAATATTAAATATAAAAATCACCAAACAACTAATGGCATACTTACAACAGATGTAATACAATCATAACTTACGAACCTAATAAAAAAAATAATTAACGCAAATTACACTATAACAAATAAGAAAAAGCCAGTGTGCTTCGTATTACCATGCAAAAATCATATAATGCAAAATTATTGTTGGGTTACGTAATAGGCCAAAACAATCAAAGGAAATTACATCAAGCGTATGACAATTTAATAACGACAACCCCATTTAGAAAATATAAAGACCAAAAAACCAAAACAATATCAACCATTTTTATATTTTTAAACAACAAAATAAAAATGTTTCATACAACATACTAAACTAAAAATACAAATTCACTCGACAATACACAAAAACAATACGCGCAATTAACAATTAGATTAAAAGCCTGTGCGTAGCACGGGTTCTGCATGCATAATTGTTTATAAGAAAAATTCACTAAACTTATAACCACAAATTTAATGCTAAATTTTGAAAAATTATTGCTAACTATTTACACTATTAATAATTTAGACGTTCTACTTTTGAAAAACATATATCTATTACGTTATAAAGTATTTAAGACATGCTAAATAATGAAAATATAAAATGAAAAACATTTTCTTGGCACAAAAATAGTCACCTGGTACCCGCCGTCACCGCATTACGCGGGTACCCTTCTAGTAAAACTAAAAGGGTTTTGCTAACAAGTGCCCATTGGGCACAAGTTAGCGTGTAATTAATAAACACTAGCTTTCTTATTTAACCATAAAATGAATTTAATACACATTAACTAAATTAATAAATTACTACATTTGAACATAATTTTCACTTAAATGAATCAAAATATTCTTTTTATTAACCCGTTAGTGCCTAATGGGCACTTGTTAGCAAAACTCTTTTGAATTTTTTAGTTACATTTATGTTTCAACTTAGACATTTTTAGGTGGGTTTTTCCTTTTTTATTATTATTATTATTATTATTTTTCTTTTTTTTTTTGGAGGTGGCCAGTTATGGTGAAAAAAATGTGGAACATATGTTTTTTTTTTTTGAACAAAGGGGAACATATGTTGATTTGGTGTTTAAGAAAAATAGAAAATGTATCGGAGAAAAAGTGGTATCTTGAACTCTTTCTAAAATGAAGGGGTTCGTCTAAAATAAAGGGGTTCACCCAACCCAAAGAAAGGTTCATAAAAGCGTTTTATAGAATGAAGGAAGAAAACACCGTCAACTGCATTTCAACAAACAAACACCTATTAATCGAATCTAAAAAATTTCCATCAGAAGAATAAAGATCCCAAATTTTGACCTATTTCTTCGCGATCTGATTGGCCGGTAATTATTTAAATTGTTTCTTTTCATCAATTATGCTTCAATTAATTCATAAGTTTTGCTGTTATTGTTTAGTTTTTAAATCGGTATTTGTATTTGTAAATTAGATGCTATAATTTAGGAACTAGTTTTAAACCTAGATGATGATGATTCAGGAGTTTCCTAGGGAGCTCATGTGTTTGTGATTTTTTTTTTTATATATATTTTTTTTGGGGGTTGGGCGGTTTGGTATCTGGAGGGGTGAAGCCAGAAAGTTCTGCCCATGTATCTGTAGCTATATGCTTAGATAGTTCGTCTATTCATGCTAGAGGTCTTCATGGAAGCAGGAAGCGGTCTCCCTACTCTCGGGTTACCCTATGGTAGGGGTATGATCCGTCTACATTCCACCTCCCATATACCTCGCTTAGAGACAGGATTGGGTATTTTTTTGCTGTTGTTGTTGGGCGGTTTGGAAATTCCATTCACAAAAAGAGAGTCCTTAGAGCCCAAATATTAGATGTAGACGTATAATTATATATCAGATGACACACATGAGGAATATAGATGTATTACAGTATAACACTTTTCAAAGTTGCTTTAAGTCCTGTTCTTATGCGTACCTGTTTTGGTAATGGAGGATCAAAATGGAAGCAGTGACTTAAGGCAAAGCTTTGAGGTGATATGAAGTATTTAGTTGCCAAAGTTATGACAGCATATGGTGCTATATGTAACACTGGGCATGAATCGCTACAGATTGCCAGTTACTTGTTCTATGTAGTTTTCAACATTAGGAAGCAAGATAACAAATCATCAAATTGTTGTTTCGTTTTCTTGTTTTAGTTGTAGTTTCCAACTTTCCAATCCTTTAGAATCAACCGATTAACCGAAATGATTGATTTCACATGCATTTTTGAATTTCTAGTACACAAATATAATAAATGGTAATGAGGGTAGCAAAAAAGTATTAACGAATTTGATGCCCAGTCATATTGCATTTCTTATCCCCCGTGTATTAAACCCATATCCTTATATCCGTAGTGATTCCTAACTACAAACCAAACGCCACTTCTAAGTTATGTGGAAAAACTCTAAAATTTCACTGATCTATTATTTAGTTTGCCACAAGGATCGCTCTCCAATCCATTTGTGCAACCAAAAGCCATGTGTTTCTCTTATATGTCTCTGTGAATAAAGCATTTTATACATTACCAAGATAGAGAAAAAAATGTTGCAGGGTTTGTCATAGTTGATACTAATCCTGCAGCGCACTGATTTTATGCATATTTATCTGTCCAGGGCTCGTTTGTTAGCATCTTTCAAATTAGTATTTTTCAATGGCGTCCAGTTCTAACAGAGGTGGTGGCTACTATGGTGCTGCTCCGTATAGATCTAGGTAGTTATTCTCTTGATATATTCTAAAGTTTGTTTCTAATTCTCTATATCGAGCCAAAGCTTAATTGCCTATAAAAAGATAATGAGTGAAGAACTTGATAACTGTTAATGTATTTTTAAATTGTCCACAGAGAAGGGCTTAGCACCAGACAAGGTACTGGTTCTGATGAAATCCAACTACGCATTGATCCAATGCATGCTGATCTTGATGATGAGATTAGTGGCCTCCGAAAGCAAGTTAAACAGTTAAAGAATGTAAGTAGCTTTTCAAATTTATTATCAGTTTTTATTATCATATGTAAACACATAATCTTCCAGTATTATAAAATAAAGCAAAACCATCTTTTTTGGTAGCGGGACCATTTACTTGTAAGATATGATGAGAGAAATTGTTACTTCTTGGTAATTTGAGAAATGCGAGGTTACTTGAAGATTTTCTTTGTATTGCTAGTGTGCGCATTATATATTTTTGATGGTGCAAGTTGCCAAAGTATTTGGAACCATCCAAAATGGTTTGCTTTTATTTCTTCTAAGGTGTGAGAAGTGCAGTGATCATTTTAGAACAATATCTGATAATGTGTGGCCAAACTAGAGGTGGCAATTTGTGCCCAAAATAAAAAAAATAATTTGGGCTAATTTGTAAAAGATTTGGGCACATTTAGCCCCCTAATTTTTTTTGAAATGAACATATATGGCCCATTCAAAAGTTAAATGGGCATTAACGGGCATATATTTTCTCTCAATTGGAGAACATTACAATTATTTTAAAGAAAAACTTATAGATATAATATATTTAAATTTTTAAATATAAATGAGGTGTTACTTTTGAGGAATTTATTTCGTCGTTTTGGGTCTATTATAAAGCGATTCATATAACATGAGCCTGTTTGGCCCGTGCCCGTTTAAGCCCGTGCCCATTCGGGCCCGAGCTCGTTTGAACCGTGGCCCGTGCCCGCCCATTTTGCCACCCATATTATTTTATTTTTAATGACGAAAACTGTTGTTTGTAAGTCCTTAAACTTCTATTAGTTAAAGCGGATTTAATAGCTGAGCTTATTCAATAGTCAAAATCATTACAATCTGTGTCGGTATCCAATCTGTTAATGGATTTAGATGTCACAATATATATATTCTACTTTACGGAATATCCAAAATTGGTGGTTCTTTTACATATCTTTGTCGTTGAAGTTCGGCGAAGTTAGGAAAATATACAACAAAAAACTGCTGAAAAAATGCTAAAATGTTGTCATTTACCAAACATATAATAGACGAGACGAAGTGTTTTTTTAGAATCGTGTATGAACGTTAATCATAACTCACATAATTTCAAAGGACAAGAAGGTTTTAATCAAAGCCACATTTTTTTTGTATAACATGTAGAACTGAGATCTTAAGACTTAATGTTACAGCGTTTTTTTAAATAGAGTACTGAAAAGATATCAACAGAATGTGAGTTGCTAGAAAGTAATTGTTTTTTAAATATGGGTAGCAATATAACTAAATATGTAAACTGGTGTGTCCAACGGATCTTTATTTGAAGCTGTCATAATATGTTATGATAATTGTATGCACTTACAGTTCAGATAAATGTTATTGGATATTACAATATGTGCTTTAGATGGACATAGATCATATCCAGATATGGTTGTGAGCAGTAGCCTCAGTCTGTCGTAGAGGCTTCTGTGTTTCAGATAGCTAAAAAGGGTCTTTGGTGGTTCTGATGGGGAAGAGTTAGGATGGCAGAATCATGTGGGGTCATATCCATGATAAACCTATATATTATTCAAAGTAGAAAAAAGAGTCTTAATTTTGTTTCTCTCCTGTTCAATCTATTTTTCGGATCATGTAGCTTGTGTTCTCTTTGTTTACACACAATATACGTTGGATGTTGCTGATAACGTAACTATATATATTTTCCGCTGCACATGTCTGCTAAAGAAAATATTCTAATACAGATTTCTGATGTTGGTATTCTTATCCACAACTGCTGATGTTATTGTGGCATTACAGGTAGCCTCAGAGATTGAGTCAGAGGCCAAATTTCAGAATGAGTTTATTAACCAGCTGGTACGACATCATCTCTATCCTTTTTAGCTTAGTTCATATGTTGTGATATAATTTCAACAATAATTAAGTATCACAATAAGTTTGTAACTTTATATCGATGCTTGATTCTCACAATGATATCTCTTCTTGCCATTAGCTCTATTATTTATAACCTATTATAACATTTAAGCTTATTTAAAGCTTCCTACACACAATAATTCTTGAAAACAGTTCTTCAGACCAAGGAGTAGACAAAAGTATGTAGATGCAATAACTCAAAAGTTTCCTACATTCAAGTACTTAGCTCATGAAGTAGGTGGCTTTTTGGTAGTGACTATAGTAGGTTGGAAGCCACAAATTCAGCTTACCAAAACCTTGTAGAGCTTGGTTTATATGGGCTTGTATAAGCTCGGTCATTGGTTCGACATATATGGGCTTGCATGAAAATAAATATACCTTTTAGAGTTTAAAAAGCGTGATACCCTCCATTGCGATAAGGGTCAAAATGCCAAGGCATGAGGGGCTGAGGCAAAAGCCCACACATCACGTACGTGAGGCACGTACTTACTATAAAATTATATTTTACCCCTAAAACACATTAATACCACATCTCACAATAAGGTACTGCATCGCATCGACACGCACCTCAGGCACCCTTGATGTGCCTTTTTTATTTATTTTTTTTTAAATACATAGAAGATTGCAAAACTTCTAGAGCTCTTTGCAATTGAAAGTCCCCAAGATGTACAAGGGCAATCCTAGCCGAAACGGACAAAAATGGGATAACCTGGGCTCTTTTGTTAATCTTTTGGGTTGAGTTCGCAAACAATTTTTTTACTAATTCTCCGATTTTTATAAATATTCAAAGTATTATATATAATATAACGAAACTTTACTGCTAATTGATAATCTAATTTCTTCAGAATAGAACTATTCAGAAGAGGTTGTAAGCATTTAATACTTGTGACATGTTACATCGCCATTGTAACTACTCATATACCCGTAATGCTACAAACCTTTTCTGAAATTTCATGTGATATGTTGGTTATTATAAAATTTCAATAGAAAGCAAAGAAATGTGAGTAAACCCTACCCAACCAGGCCAACTGAGACTTTTCTTAAACGGCATTTTTTTATCTGCTACCCAACCAGCCCATATTTCCACACTTACCAAGAACCTAAAGCTAGGGTAATGCTTTAAGCTGCAACAAATCTATAGAATACGTCGAAATCAACAAAACCTTGGTGGAATATTAGTAGGCTTTGATAGATATACACTTCAATTCTGACATCCTCGTCTAGCCTAAGCTTAAACTCATGAAACTACATATCCTTAGGATGCATGTGTCTAACCTATGACTCATGTTTAATTCAATTTGAAATTCAATTCAGAATATAAGGAATCCATGGCCTTGAGAAGAAGACTTTTTCCCCTCGGATCATATTATTATTCAAATGAATGAAAATTCGATTCTGCCTTATGTTCTTTAGCAGTATGGTACTGCATTTATTTAGAGGTGGCAGTTTCAAACCATTAACTAACGAATGAGTCGATTCAGGTAATGTTTTTACCTTTAACTGTCAAATGTGTAATGAGAAAATATAAAGTCCAGAAGGAAATGGGTTGAACGGGTCAAAATTATTGGAAAGATTTTTTTTAATGCATAAAACCTCGTAATTCATTGTATTTAAGAAGAGTAGATTGTTATATGATTATAGTGTGTATTTTGCTCTTGTAAGAACGACACATAGAAGATATTGATGACGTCCTTGATGTTTTATTATTTTCCATATTTGCAGCAAATGACACTTATTAAAGCTCAAGCAGGAGTGAAGAACAACATGAGGAGATTAAACAAGAGTATCGTGCAGTCTGGTTCAAGCCATGTTCTCCATGTTGTCCTCTTCGCACTTTTTTGCCTGATTCTCGTTTACTTCTGGTCCAAGCTTTCAAGAAGATGAGGTAAAGTTTCTTTGGTAAGAGAAAAAGTGTGTTTAATTGAAGAGAAAAAAGGTTTGTCAGATGTAAGCAAATACTACATTAGAACCTTAAGAAGTGTTTCGTTTGATGTAAAGATTAGAACTTCTGTTTAACAATACAAAGTTGTTTGTCTGTTTTTTGCGCATGTGTATGCTCATAATATTTGCATCTAGTAGCTTGTATTTGACCAGAGGCAAGCCCGAGTGTGTGTGACTCGAGGCTCATTTAAAGGTTGGAGCTTGGATTTGGCTGATATAGGCTTAGTAGAAGGAGCTTTTATAGGGTTCCTTCCTATGTATCAACTATATAAAAATTCACCATATAGAAAAAACATGTAACATTATTACTTTATATGGAAAAGATTGGCAAGTTTGGTGGTAAAATTTGTATTTCCTTAAATCTGTACCTAGGATTACAATTAGAAGTCTCGAATGGTAAGATGGTTGTTTACATAATATAAACTTTTGACTTTTTTTTTATTTACCAGGGTGCAGGATACTCCCTTTACCCAAAAACTACATCGACTTCTATAGAGTTGTTGGGCTTACTTGTTATGCTTGTTGAGTTATGTACCACTCAGATGGTCAAACTGACGGGATTGGCTTGGGCTTGGTTAGGGTTTGCAAGCCGGCTCATCTTATGACCTTATGACACATTTTCTTGTTTTGGCGCATTCTGCAAGTTCTGCTCTGGTAATTTAATTCCTTTTTTATTAAATAAGCTTTAGCTTGTAGTTGAAAGTTTAGTAGACAATCGGATCCCACATATGGTGCCTTACCTTCAGGTAGAATTCCATACAAATGGATTTGCCTCTTGCAGAGTGACAGTTTTAAAATATTTTAGTTCTAAGAAATTGTGATGAATGACATCAAGGTATAACATGGTATAACATTACCTAAGGATGTTTGCATTTCTGAAGTTCTTGTAGTGACACACACAACTCCAATTTGAACCATTAAGAGATTGTACGTTGCTAGTTTACGGAAAAATAGTTTCCCATGTTAATACTATTGTTTATGCTGGAAGTGTAGCTAGGTAACAAATGTTGCTTGGTGATATTTGCCATCTGCTCGTACCATTTTCACACGTTATTAGAAGTTAATACCACTTGGTAATATGGAATTTCTGCAACAGTAAAAAAACAAATGATCCATCAAAAAAAAAAAAAAAAAAAAGGGCAAAATAATATTAATAACTTTTATTTTTTTATGGTCGTTGAACGGGCAAAATGAAGGTGTGCGCACGCGTCTACTGAAATTTGATTATGTTTGTCTGATTTTTAAGGTTTCATAGATTTTTCTTGCATTTTACCTCAAATTCGAGGGACATGTTTTGCATTGTGATAGCGTAGAAGTAGAATTGTAGAAACATAACAAAGCTAAGAAATCATGATAAATAAGACTTTCTAGTAACCACAGTTTTTCTCCATTATTAACTTGAGGTCGAATTATCGTGTCTTTATGTTAATTTTTTTTCACCAATAAGATCAAATTCGTTCATATGTGAACTACATTATTTATTTATTTAATGTATTATAAGATATCAATGCGTAAAAGATTATTTTAATAAATATATTTGTATTCAGCATATTGAACTAACATAAGCTTGCAGGCATTCCCATGTAAATCCTCTTCTGTGGTTGTGCATCATCTTCTTCTGTCTATTTTTAATATTTTTCATGTGCGCCCAACTTGATGCATAAATTAAACACATACATACAAACATATAACGGAAGCACGAGCGTATACCATATTTAAGGTTTAACTCAAGCTAGCCAAGTTTAGCTTTAACCACTATCGAACGGATGCAGATTCAGGCTTCATGGCTTTACATATGTATGTGGGATGTATGCAAGACCAAGGAAAAAGTAAAAGAAAATACGTCAACTGAATTACTATTATATTATATTATACTATCATTATTATTTTAATGGTGCTACAGTGAATTACAGTAGCATGAACAGTAACACGCTACTGTAGCATGTACTGTAGCAAGTACTGTAGCATTTTTTTTGGGTAAAAATAATTTCGAAAAAAAAAAAATTTGAAAAAAAAAAAAAAAAAAAAAAGTTTTTGAAAAAATATTTTCATTGAAAAAAAAAAAGTTTATGAAAAAATATTTTCAAAATTTTCAAGAACCTAACATGTAATGATTATATGAATTCAATGACCAACCACATCGTACAACAAAAAACAACTATCTAAACACCCCGCCGCAAAACATAATTAAAAATAGAAATAACAAAAAAATTAAAATAAAATAAAATAAAATAAAATAAAAATTCTACTAAATACATCACAAAATAATTATGAACCTACAAAACGTAAAACAAACATCGTACAACAAAAAAACAACTATCTGAACAACCCGCTGCAACGCGCGGGCTTCCATGCTCGTTACCATAATAACAGAATTCAATATAAATATGTCTAATACAACTATGTTCTCCGTAATATTCCTTTTGTAAATCCTGCAAGTAGCTACTCACACCAAGGATGCTTGATAGTGTTGTCTCGTTGGATCAGTACCTTGATGATGCTTTACGTAGTTTGGTTTATGTACCTTATGATGGCACTAACAAAAACAGCATCTAGGACCACAATGCATATAACGAGCCGCACACAAAGCACAAACTCATACAGTTGATATTAATCCAGCTCATAACCAACAAATACTAATTGAAACCAAAACAAAAACCTAGAACAAGACCAAAAAAGTATCCAAGCCACATCCTTCAAGTGTGACTGGGTGCACAAATATGAGAACAAAATAAGCAAGAACCTATTACTTTATTAAAATGATTAAGTTCAATAAAAGTGAAACACTTTTCACAAAATAATAGACCAAGCAAATACTAAAAATAGGCTTTCGTTTGGACCAATTGCACTTTGGGAAAATTTACAGAGATTCGCATTGCGAAACAAAATTTCACAGGAATCCCCCCGGAATCCCCCGTGACACTCTGTTTGTTCCACCCATGCCCTCTACTAGAAATTTAGAAATAGATCTTAAAAAACTATTTTCAGCTCACTTAAGATTTTCCACAAAGCATATCACAACTGACTTCAACCAACTTCGCCACTATCAACTACCATGACCTCCACCTCTTTATCCTCATACCATCGCCTAGGCACCCTACTAGTAAGGTCGATCATTTACCTTTTAGCAATACCATTATTTCTCATCATGTATCATCCATAATTTCCAAACCATCATCCAAAATATTCAAATCTTCATTTCACCTCGCAAGCTACCTAAGCGGAAATCAGTAAAATCTATAATCCAATGTAAAACCCCATGAACATGAACATTTTATTAATAACTTCAGTTACAGTTTCCAGACTATAAAAAACTGAAAAAAAAACACCATATTCGCAAAGAAAGAGCAAGCAAACACCATAGCCTTCATTTGCCCACCCAGCCAACCAATCTACATAAATCATCATTCGGTACCATAATCTACTTGCTATATTTACATTCACTATTTACCAATTTCTTACGTTTTCTTCGCGCTTTGTTAGGCTTCTACTGTTACAGCATGGGAGCCGGACAAAGTCAATTCTGATCTTCAAAATTAGAGAGAATAAGTTGTGAGTCAAGTCAAGGGTCAACATGCTTTGCAAAGGTTACTGGTGCTGACAGAAGAACACTGCTCTCGGATTGGACTGGTAGGTACACATAATCGGCTTCTTTTAGGTTCTGAAATTCTGACATGAGAGATTGCAACAGCAAGTGCATCAACCAAACCGGTATCATCCTGTTCTTCTGAGTCATCGCGGCCTGAACTTCTAGATGTTAGTAATGATGCAGATAGGTTATTGATAACCTTAGTACCATCAATGGTGATTTTTCTAGTCAACTCGATTAATGATGTTGTAGCTGCTGTATGTAAAGATGGTCCAGCTTGATGTTTTGATTTTGACTTGAATGATAAAGATCTTAAATTGCGTTCAGTGTAGAATATAATCCATGGATGGCCTGAAACATCCCAATTTATCACCAATAAATAATCACAAATTTCTGCTGCCTATTCTTAAGAAAAAAAATAGTACAAGAAAATAGAAACATATTGCAGTGGAGAGAGATTGCAAGTTAAAGAGGATATAATATAAAATATTTAATCATTTAATTCGGCTCCATGAATCAATATGATCTTCACAAATATGCAATCCTTAATGTTCTAAATTTTCTTATACACTGTCATCTTCCACAGATGATGTTAAAAATTGCACCTGAGTTTTTTTTAACTTATTTTCTGTAACTACATGTTATTAGCCTTTGCCCTTTGTTCCTATTTCTTTACCTTCTTTTATATAGAGCGCTAGAAAAAAGTGAAAACCATGTTACGGGGTGAGTGGCTGAATCTATCTTTCATGTCAGATAGTGAGCTGCTTCAAACTATTTGAAAATAGGTTCACTGTTATTTAGCATGTTGTCAAATCATAGATTGACAAAAGATCAATAGATATTAGACAGTTTGCTCTATATTGAGTATTAAAAGAACAATGGACAATGGAGGGCATTGCCCAAAAAAAAAAATAAAAGTAAAAATAAATAAATAAATAGAGGGCATTGCCCAAAAAAAAATAAAAAAAAGTGCAACTCAATGCAATTTTGCCATTTACAAATGGTTCAATTTAGGATATGTTTTATATTTAATGGGTCAAACAGATTTAGCTATAAATATTTAACTAAAACAGAATTTGCAGAATTAAATTAAAATAAAAAAACAACAAAAAAACTTACTTAATACTTCCTCAGCTGTTATTCGAGAATCAACATTCCTTGTGAGAATGCGCTCGAGCAAATCACGTGCAGGTTTGGACACGGATTCCCAAACTCCCGTGTGAAAATTGAGTTCCACATTCTTAATTGCCTCAAAGACATCTTCCAACGAGTCTCCTTGAAATGGCAAAACACCAACCAAAAGAGCATGTAACAGTATACCAGCACTCCATACATCCACTTTCTCTGAATAGCTCCCCGTTATAACTTCTGGAGCAACGTACGCTGGACTTCCAGCCAAGCCAGCTAAGCTCTGACCTGTTTAATTGATCACAGCATTTAGCAAAATGGCGAAGTACATTGTCATCATGCGCGCTAGCAAAAGGCACAAGTAGTTTTAAAAAAATTGTATTGCAAAAAATACCAGTAAATTTTGGCTAAAAATGAAATCAACTAGGAGGATTATGCCCAAACAAAATCACAATGGTTTCAAAATTCCATAGAATATTAATTCTGACATCATAAGTCAACAGTGGTCCAATAATGGTTAGTTAAGCACTTAAGCTGCATAGCCACTAAAGTTTCCAGTTCCAAGTCAATGAATCTCAACCTCTTAAACATAAGGACATGCCATGCAAGAACATATAGTTGAAAAACACTCACAATTTCTTTATTTCTTGGCCGTTTACTGTTTACAAATAACACAAGACCAACCCAAGGATTAAGTCTTTTAATATTGCTTTATTTGAAGTTACCGTTCTTCCTTTTCTTTATTAGGCGGGTGCACAAGTTCATCCATACATATGCATCCTAAGCAAATTAATTACACATGCACTCATGTTATGTCTATGACTCTACGTGTCTGTAGGTTATTTATAAAAAACCCAACCCCTTAATTTGTCAACGTAACTTGTGCCTGCAATTCCTTAAATCGTCAGCATAACTTATGCGTATTGTTTTGCAACGATTGAAACTAGAACTGAGGTTGTTAGTACAACAGATCATTTTAAAAAATTTCCATTTGGGGCACCAAACAAGGTGAGCGGTGTTTGATTGTATGCTAGAATTTCAGGTACATTTAGTTCCATTAAGCAGGGAGAGATGGTACAGGCCAAGTTTGAGCTGCCAGGGATGAATTGGTAATTTTCTCTTGTAATTATACTTTCTGTGAATGTGTACAACATGTTACAGTTTAGGTCCTTATTCATTGTGTAACGGTTTCATTACTGTATCACTTTTCTCCCGTCCCTGTATCAAATGAATGAAACCAGTGATCACATTTCATTCCATCCTTCTAATTCCTTTGAGATAAATTGATTTCAATGTTTGCGACACCTATTTTCTGCCTGGAAGAGAGTTCCCATTGTTGCTATGGCAAGATGCAAGAATGTGAGAAGTTATTCGTCTCCAACAGTCCATTGTATCATGTATGCTGATAAGAAATCCTAGTACTTTTACAGGTGATTAGATTGAGATTTGTTAATATATACCTCCTGGTACGTTATTCTTTTGTGAGAACTTAATGTTGATTAGTGAGAAAGTTGATGGCTCGGCTTTTTAGTGGCTGAAAGGTAAATTGTTGATTGTAGTTAGCTCGAAGAAGAGGGCCTGATTTTAATGCATAAAGGATGTGTGACTGCGTTGAATTGGATGGTTGTACGTGTATGTGTTTATACTCAATCTCCAATTAATGGTCAAGAAAGAGCAACAGTTCATTTAATTCCACTTAATGAATACCGAGTATTATAATTTCTTATTATTTCATTTTTATCTGAATATTTTATCTTCACTCACATTTTATTATCTGAACATTTATTCTTCATCAACATTAGTTTATTTTTCAACCAGTCTCGATGGGACCTGCATTCAGATTCCACTGATCCACTCTTCCAGACCCACCCAAACTATGGTGGCACTAACATTTGGGATGATATCTTAATTCTCCAATCCTCAAATCAATCCTGCAACAGTTTGAATTCTGCATCATATTCAACTATTGCAACTAAAAAGTGAGAAGTGACCGTTCCCTTACGCCTAACTAGTTCAGGAGCGGTGAAAGTCCAAAGCCCTATGGATCGATTCATCCCTATTGTTATTGTGGCTAATACATTGGATAAAAGAATGGGTTAAAGGTTGATTAGAAAAACAGAAGTGACCTTCACTATGTATGGAAGAGGGGAAAGCCACATGCCAGAAAAAAAAAAAAAAAAAAAAAAAAAAAAAACAAAACAAAACAAAACTCTTTGCATGTTACCCACATACACTCGACATTTGCTACAAAACAATATCTTCACTTGGCAAATTTTCTATAATATGTGTTAGTCACACATACAAACCGTTTTGCGATACCAAACCCATTACTATTGTGGACATGGAAACTAGCACAACAGGAAGCAAATAAGTGTAAAACTCTCCGGATAGGCTAACACCATTGTTCTGGTCTACAAATATATACATGGGCGCTAGGTTGACTAAGAACGAAGCAATACAAACCAGCAACACCATGTACAAAACTTCAAAGCATTGCAAGGGTTGGATACAAAATTCTTATGGCACCTTTCTTAGTGCCTCGAAGAGATAATTTCTATGACTCACTCTTGATCAAAATGCATTATTATGGGTGCAATTCGCTAACACCATTAATATGGTATTTTTTTAACATATACCTAGGCAGTAACATGAAGTATATGATTCAAGTAGGCATACTACTATATATAGAACTTTTTTAACATGATTCAAACTGGTAACCTTTTGGCCAAGTATAGTAATATCAGTTAAGAAAATATTCAGTGTGCAGCAAAGTGAGATATATATACAAACTTGGGCAGGAAATAAACAAAACTATAAACATGCAAAGCATAACTTCTTGTGTGGAGATCATGAAATAGAGATAAAGTATAAAACGTTTACTCAAGACCAAAAGACAGAAGAGAGTTATACCATTTGTGATCCTCACTGCCAAGCCAAAATCCGCAAGTTTAATTTTCCCCGATGCAGTCAAAAGAATATTCTCAGGCTTTACATCCCTATGTACCACACCCATATCGTGACAATACTTAATCACCGCCATCAATTCCTTAAATATATTAGCCGCCCGTTGCTCAGAATACCTACCCTCCTTAGTCATCTGATCAATCAACCGTCCCCCCGAACACAACTCCATAACCAAATGAAACGACTCCGGCTCCTCATAAACCGCCTTCAATGTCACAACACCCGGATGCCCCGACAAATGCTGCATAATCTCAACCTCCCTGTGAACCGTCTCTTCCCCTTTCACCAACGTCTTACACGCAAACTCAACACCACTAGCCCTACACCTACACAACCAAACCGACCCAAATTTCCCCTTCCCGATACTATCCCCCTTAATATAATCCTCAACAATCTTATTCTTCCTACCCATCTGCGTTGCTACATCAATACACCCAATCTTCCTCTTAATCCCTCTCCCATTCAAAACCAACGAAGACGTCGCACACGGCGGAGCAGTGGCCGCAATCTTACGCGACCCAGTAACACCCTCCCCACTACACGCCACATCTTGCTTACAACACCGTTTCTTTATCCTAACGTAATCTTCTAACGAGTAATGGCACTTTAAATTCGATATCAACGACTCCGAATCACCCGTCGATTCGACTATTTCCTTCTTCTTATTACTAGTACTACATAATAAATCACTACCTTTTCTCTTCTTCCTCATCAAACCCAAATTAAGCCGACTTCACTAAAAACAAAATAATCTTAACACAACCCTGCAAAAAGTAACAAAAATTAGTAACAGATAAGTAAATAACGCGCCATTGCGATCCTATAAACAGATTAAAAAATATATAAAATTAGTAACAAATAACTGTAATCACTAATGTGATCCTACAAACAACATAATTATATAAAAATTAACCTAAAAAGTAATTATTATTATTTTTATTTTTAATTTGATCCTAACAATAAAAAATTAAAATAAACGTATATATGAAAACTAACCTAATAATCAAAATGAGATCATTATAAATTTCCTAAAAACAATCAGAAATAAATGAGGATCAGTAACAAATAAATGAAAATTTTAAACTTTTTGGTTGCATGTGAATTAAATTAGGGCAAAATTGACAAACCTTAATGTAACGACTGAATAAGAAAATGTGGATTGATGAATTTTATGGATTGATTTATTGGTTGATTTTATGAGTGAATTTAATAAAAAAGCCCTAATATTGGAATTGTATCTTAGAAATTGGGGGTGAGTGAATGGTGGATTGATTGATTGATTAGTTGGGGAAGATCTGGTTGTTGATTTTACTTGGAGGGTGTTTTTTGTGGAAACGCTTTTTATAAATGGGGACGCCTTCCAGATTTTGCCAATCAACAACCCGAAAGATTGCGTTTTCTGTTTTCCTTCTGTTGCTTTCCTTTTCTTACCCGGGTGTTCGGTATTTTTGGTATATTCCATTCAAAACAATTAAAAATACACTGATAACACGCGTTATGCCCATGACGGGATCATATGCCACACGCCACAATGTGTTATGGCATGTTATAGGCGCGTCATAGGTGCTATTAACATTCTTGTACTCAGTTCTTTTATATTTTGATTGATTTATGCTATTAAATAGTAATGTGTTTTCTTTTACCATTTTGAAAACCATAAATGTTTTACTAATTGCAGAAAAGTTTTCAAGATTTGCCTCATGTTAACAAAAAATATTTGTTTACCCTGAAAATTAACGCAAGTGACACCTAAAAGCAAAACTAAGAAAACTAAGCATTGAGTTCAAGAAATATTATAAAAAACATAATTTGGCCTCCATAATTATAGTTGTCCCAACTCTAAACTAACCATGAGGTTCAAAATAATATTACAAAATATGAGGCGTAAGTACGTACGTAATACAATTTCCTCGACAAGAAAACTAACATGTGGCTTCAAAAGATGTTAGCAAAACTAAAAAAAGCATATTATGTTCATCCATAGATGTCCCCGATTATTTATTATAATTATAGCAAAGAATAATCTTTCAATGCTTGCAGATGCAACCGAACAAAATCGACACCAACTTTAAGAGTAAATAAACTTGTGGATAAACGACATGCTTCGTTTTCTCATCCAACTTCTCAGCTAGTGAAACCAATTCTATTGAGTAGTCTTAAAACATCATTTGAAGTTTTGAACGCATTTCATACATACAAGAACCCAACTAGTTATTTCTGAAAATAGTTATCATTAAATGCATATTCAATATGAAGTCAGAATACTCAACACAACCGAAATATAACATTTAGCTTTAGCTCTTACCTCAGAATGTAACATATCGTCTGCAACAAAATCAAGGACGTCACTAATTAGCTTAAATTGAATAAATAAATTTATCGATGTATGGTAATGAGAACTTCATCATGTGTCTGTAGGACGTTGGAGACCCCTTTCTTAATTCAAGCCATGACGTTCTTTTTCACATAATGTAATTCCATTTGTTCTTTGCAAGATATATCACGAGACTTGTATATTAAAACTTTAAAATTACATCTCCTAATTCACTAAAAAAGAATTTGTCGTTTCAACTGTTTTCACTTCTGTAATGCTTATTTGAAATTCATGTGATGTTAATTTGTCATCATGTGGATGATTTCCCCAAATGACCTAACTTGTGGTTTGAGAAGATAAGGTCGTCTTAGTCATTTGCATTCCTTGAATCGTTAGGGTTTATGCTGAAAAAAATTGATGAATTATGTTTCTTTGGTGTATATAGGCATGTGTGATGATTGTATGAAAAAAACTAAAAATACTAGTTAAGGTTGGAGTGGAGTAAGTTTAGATTTTAAATATGATACATGATATAAAAAACACCCAAATCCCTTCGGTATTTATAAGAGAGGGAAATTTGATGTTACGGGCTTCAATGTGATATTATCAAAGTTTTAAATTTTTTATCGTTAACGTCATAGCATCGTTAACGCTGCCACACAACTAACTAGTTGAGACGAGACTAATATGACATCTACATAGACACCAAATTCAGACTATACCAAGTGGATGAAAAAAAACCTAGTAAATAAGATCATATGCATCAATCGTCAACACACATTTAGTTTTGAAGTAGTATCGCGTGTTATCGTCGCATTCATTTTTTTAACTTAACCAGAACTCTGTCCATATCGATTCCAAACAAAGAGGAATTTTATTCTGGATTTAACGGTATAACTTTTAGAACATAAAACGCTATACATTTGGAGATGTCAAAGTTTTAATCGGATAGCGAGTGTTAAAGATAAAAAAAAAAAAAAAAAAAAAAAAAAAAGGATGAAAAATATGCTTTCAAGAAACTTTTAGGAGAAGAATTATCAGAGAACATATACTAAAAAAGTGTACACTTATAAAACACTATTTAAAAGGATGTGTATGAAGGAAAATCTGAGAATACTTCGTCAAATCTCTACTACTTATAAAGAAAAAACACATTAACTTCATGGTTTTAAATATCGCTCGACGGTACCGTGGCGGTCGACCGCTGCCAAGCGCCATATTGGTCTTGGCGGTGATATATCGGATACCATAAATTATAAAGAAACAAGTGGTGCGTCGAACCCGCGCGTTGCGGCGGAGCCGTTATTCTGTAGGAAATTTATGCGGTTTGTTTGTGTGCGTTTTTTTTGTAATTCTGAGTATATGGATAGATAGCAGAAACAAAAATAGTCGGTAATACAATGTTACAAAGAAAAATGCCTTAGCTATGGTGCAATACAAAATGTCTTAATGCTATCAATCAAAAGCCTAATTCTTTTTCGGGTATGTTCTTTTTGTAGAACTGAAGCAATTGTAGATGCAGATGTTATCGTCTCTCAGTAGAATGAAGTCCAAAAAGGTCCGTAGAATGAAGTCGAAAAAGGTTTTTATGTTGATGCTGGTTATTGTTGCTTCTGTGGTGAAGTTTAACTGCTGCAAATGTTTGTGCAAATAATCAGTTATGCATAAAATATTGTAACAGTTAGTGTATTTGATAATGCATTATACAACATTTACCTTATAGGTGTCTTGTGTCGCGGAAAATAAATATGCGCTCCTCTTTTGGATCCTTCAACAGTATATGCATAAAAAAGAAATAACGATCTTTCTGGGCTATTAAATGCTATTTTCTGACACATAGATCGCATGATTCATTAAATTTATGTCTCAGAAAATAGCATTTAACAGCTCAGCAAGATCGTGTTTTCTTTTTCTAGCAGTTCAACCTTTCTGTTGTTTCCTCTTCCATGTTGGAAAAGGTGAAAATATTGAAGTAAGTGATTTAAATTAATGCAACTTGAAGCATATAATCACTAAACATACATTGTATCCCGAAATCCTACAAATCCAACATACCTTGGATCAGCAGCCGTAGTTGAGCGAGGGGCTGCACGTTCTGATGTCAGTAAGGCTCAGATATGTACGTATGTAATCAGCATTAAATGCACGTCGTGGCTGCAACCCAAAGCGTGGTTGACCTGCCAACGAATGCGCAGTTTTGACAATAGAAGCATATAATCACTAAACATACATTGTATCACGAAATCCTACAAATGCAACATACCTCGGATCAGCAGCCGTAGTTGAGCGAGGGGCTATATGTTCTGATGTCAGTAAGGCTCAGATATGTACATATGTAATCAGCATTAAATGCACGTCGTGGCTGCAACCCAAAGCGTGGTTGCCCTGCCAACGAACGCGCAGCTGGAAAAATGGAGATGTACAAAGTTATCATCATCGCCTAAACAACGTGGCTGCAAACCATTCAGAAAAAAAGGGTTTTAGAAAGTCACAAAAAACAATAACTTGCATTCAGAAAAAGTTAGTGTTTGAAGCAAGAGATAGGAGGAAACGCACTTGGTATTCTTCCATCTCGTCGTACTTCTGAGCCTAATGAGTGTCAGAAAACCTATTTTCCAAGCCTAGTATTGGGTTAGTGGTTTCTTGCGTGGCCAGTTTTTTTTCATTCTGATGTCAATTGCAAGGTTGCATGTCGATTATGATGCAATACAAACAGGTAAATAGACAAATGTAATAATGAGAGTGAGCGTGCAAACCTGAGGAGCAGGAATTGAATGCAATCACCATGGGAATACGGTGATGGTTCAGAACTCATCAAATCCATCGGCCGACAGTATTTCATTTGAAAAACATGGATATAAAAGAGAATAGTTACTTTTAAATATCATGTAATGTAGTATAGAAATTTTTTTATGATAAAACTAATGAAATGGATATATATATATATATATATATATATATATATATATATATATATATATATATATATATATATATATTCAAAAAGTCTATCGTAGAATAAAATTTGCCGATTCTTGAAGAACATGTAAGCATCAACACGTGTGTTGAATGGGATAATGAAAGTGTGGCCTGTTATAAACAATACACACTATATCATTATCACAATCAACACGTCTCAGTTATTAGAACCGATCTATCAAACGATGTATATGACTTCTATAAACAACGGAAGTAAGATACATTGTTAGATAGATCTGCCCTAATAACTGAGACTTTCAAAGCGAAATTCAATGTAGCCAGCTATGTATGGTGACGTTACTTTGTAGATGGTTGTTTTAGGCTGTAAAAAAGAATGGAACCAAAAAATAAATATAGTTAAGCTTTCTAAGTCCCCTTACAGTTCCATTTGTTGTTTCAACTTCCTTTGTGCAACCGCTTGCACCAAGCGAGTTGCTAGGTTGTTGAAAGAACAAAAGGAACTGTATGGGAACTTAGAATGAGTAACTATGTTTAAGTTCCAGACTAATCGATTAAGTTAAAGCATTCATCGACTAAGTAATGTAGATATCCAACAGACAGGTTGCTACTTTAAATTTCTTTTTTGAACGGTTTGATAGAATCCGCAAGTATAATTTACAATAAACGTTTGGTATTGTAAGTTACGGTCTGTGAAGATTAACAACTATGCTAATGTGAAATAAGGCAGATGATATACCTGTACATGCATGACCATCTTATGTTTCAGCTGATCAACAGACGACTTAATTGTGAGGCATTTGATAAAAAAAAAAGAATTTTACCATAACAAACAAAGGGTATCTATTACTTTTTTTTTTGCCGATACTAAAAGTTGATGTCATGTGCCTCTGAAAGTTAACTTGTTGTCGTATATCCACAACCGGAGTTGGAGAAAAGATGCTGATCAGCAGTATGGGTCAATTATCGAAGAAAGATGGGAAACGGAAGAGGATAGTGCAAAGAAGTAATTTGTACCAAACTACATGGCACACCATCCTCTCCGGTTTCTCAGCTTTCTTCAAGAATTGTACCTTAGTGGTGATCAGGTCCTTTTCTGGACCTACACTTATGCATATGCGAGTAAAAGGTAACTATTACAGACACATGACATGAATTGTTAGTATCAGCAACCAAAAAAACTACCAAATAGTCTTTGTTTCTTATGTTTAGAATTTTTTTTTATCGACATATAGGTGGAAAATCTGATCTCCATCTCAAACCCCTTTTGTTATTCAAATGGTCTTTAAACAATACTCTGCACCAGACATATTGATAGACCATTAAAATACCAAAAGGAAATCGAGGTGAAGGTCAGGTTAATGATCCTGGCTGTACTCATGTGCTGCACGTAGTGGTGTTGTTGAATGAACGACACCTGTTACAGATATTAATACATGAAAAAATCTGGTTAAAATGAGTATAAACTTTAGTTTTGTAATGTTCAATTGAGGGCTTTCTTTACCTGGTAAAGGGCGGATACAAAAAGTTGATGTTATGTACCAGTAAAAGGTAAAAAATTTTCCGCATAGACGCAACTGTAGTGACACAATTGGTTCTGGTCAACAATATGCTTCAAGTCCGAAGGAAAGATGGGAAACGGAAGAGGATCCTGTGAAGAAGAAATTTGGATCAAATTACTTGTCACAGCATTCTCTTCGGCTTCTCATCCCTCTTTCCGAATTGAACCATATTCTTGACCAGAACCATTTGTGCCACTACAGTTATGAATATGCGGAAAAAAGTTTATCTATGATTGGCGCGTGGGATCAAATGTTAATATCTGCAAATAGAAAAAGATCACATATTAGTAGTTGCTACTATTCCTGGAGCGAAAAACGATGATAAATTATGATGCGTATTAACTGTTATTTTTCTTTTAACCTGGTTCAGTTTTTCTGATAAATATACCTACCGTCTGGATACTTCCACTGGTTTTTGGTAGTTGTAACTGCCACTGTATTGCTTTGTTCAAAGTGGGTTTGAAAAGAAACATAACATCAGACAGCTCCTTTGACAAACAGCCGCAGCGAACAATATGTTTGAAACATGGAAAGATGAAATAAAGAATATTAGTAAACGATTGATGGACAGTGAATGGTTACCCTCAGATAAATGAATCCAACATACCTCAGATCAGCAGCCGTAGTTGAGCGAGGGGCTACACGTTTTGATGTCAGTAAGGCTCAGATATGTACGTATGTAATCAGCATTAAATGCACGGCGTGGCTGCAACCCAAAGCATGGTTGCCCCGCCAACGAACGCGCAACTGGAAAAATGGGAATGTACAAAGTTATCATCATCGCCTAAACAATGTGGCTGCAAACCATTCAGAAAAAGGGATTTTAGAAAGTCACAAAAAACAATAACTTGCATTCAGAAAAAATTAGTGTTTGAAGCAAGAGATAGGAGGAAACGCACTTGGTATTCTTCCATCTTGTCGGACTTCTGAAATAGACAAATGAAAATCTATCGGCCATGAAGTTACCCGAGTGTAAACAGCAAAATGTGTTGACAATTATCTATTATATAATGGAGCGTCAACGTAAAAACTATGAAATCGACCATTGTAGCGTGCTGTTGAACTGGGCAAAATGTACATACTTGTAAATATGTCGTATGCATTTAAAGATAACAGCAACCACAGATGTGCATTCCCTCGAGCAAAAGTCATGGTCAACAATATGGCTGAATTTTAGAAGATCAGTGAGAAGCGAAATAGCATAGTGTAAAGAAGTGATCTGCACCAAATCATTTCTAAGACTATACTATTTCGCTTCGCACTGATCTCCCAAAATTGCACTTAATTATCAGTGACCGGCTTTTGTTATATATAACATGTATTAAATAGATGCACACTTTTTTTTTTGTACATATCTTTGTTATTAATTCTTCTAGTAAAAAGTTTAAACTAACTGTATATATATATATATATATATATATATATATATATATATATATATATATATATATATATATATATATATATATATATATATATATATTAATGTGTTAGTCTAAACATTTTAATAGAATAATGAATAACAAAGATATGCACCCAAAAAAAAGTGTGTATGTATTTATGTATTTTACATGTTATATATATATATATATATATATATATATTATATATATATATATATATATATATATATATATATATATATATATATATATATATATATATATATATATATATATATATATATATAGTGCATTCTATTAGGTATTGAAACCGGGGCAAAGCAAAGTTCAACGTAAGTAGCTGTCTATGGTCACATTACTTTTTGAGAGTATACTCTTACACATGAAATATCAGCACGTAAACCATAGAGAACAGGCGCGTAAATGCAGCAGGTAACCTGAAGAATACAAAAAGATCATTAAATTATGTACATGAATGCAGTAAATATAAAAACAGGTTGCAAAATTTAACCGATGCTTAACTTCTGGTCATTGGCGTATGTAAGAACACAAACCTGAACAATAAAAAAATATAAATAAATTATCTATATGAAGACAGTTACTACGAAAACACTTAAAAAGTATGAATGGTGAGTGTAAATACCATGTAAATACATTAGTAGTTGAAAGGAGGCAATTATATGTAGTGAGACAGTTCAGTGTCAAAAGTTGTGTAGCACAAAAAACAACAACAAAGTATCAATGATGGATGTACACACCATACGAAATCGGGAATAGCTGCATATCTGCAGTAACCGTGATTGGTTGCCATACATCCATCACTGATATTCTGTCTATTTTTGTTACAACGTTTAGGTTTACTCCCTTTGCTTTCCGACACCTATAGTTTCTCTGTCTTGAATGTCTAACTATAACAGTCACGTAAACTGACTAAATGGTGCCATTCTGTTAATAAAGCATGTTATCCGCTTTGGATCTGTGGAGAAGTTCAGAATCTGATATCATTGGATTGATATTAATAACTGATTGCAAGAAGTAAATACACCTGGCACGGCTGCAAATCTAAAAGCTTGCCCTGCCAAGAGCCACGGATTCACTTCTTTAATCAGAATGACAGATTCATGAGAGCCTATCATAACCAATAAACGACAAACTCAAACATTTTAGCTCAGATCTGTGAAGAAGTTCTGAATTTTATATCATTGGATTGATATTAATAAGTGATCGCAAGAAGTAAATACACCTGGCACGGTTGCAAATCTAAAAGCTTGCCCTGCCAAGAGCCAGGGATTAACTTCTTTAATCAGACTCACAGATTCATCACAGCCTATTGTGCAAACATTTGTGCGAGTTCACTATTTGATATGAAACATCACGACATTTCTACAGCAACCGATGAAAGTTCACGAAGAAAATCTGCGCAGATACCGAGAAAAGCACACAGAAGACACACTTATAAGTCTCCAGTGCATTCTATTATTTGTTAGCTATAGAAAACGGGCTAAAGTAGGTATCATAGACAGGCCCAGGTACAAAAAAAAGATCAACACTAAAGACACGGCATGGCTGCAACCACAATCCTGGTTACCTCGCCAAGTAGCATGCGTTCAGAAAATGTAAGTTGACAAAATTATCAGGATCGCTGTACAAAGACAACTGAAAACAGGTAGTGGCTGCAAAATAAGCCCGGTTGCTTAGTTATTGTTTATACTATGCCGTCCGGTAGTTGGCACGACGCTACCTAATTATAAAAAAAAAGCTACATCTAAAAAAGCAGCTATCATAACCGATCTGTAACTAAACAATATCGGCAGTCAAGTAGGGTTTCGCCAGAAGATGCAAGAATAAGTAACGCAAGTACCGCATCAAGTGCATTCTATAATTAGTTAGGTATTAAAAACGGGCTAAAAAAAGTGGCAAAACAAACGGAAGGGAAAAAGCGGGAGGCCACAACCCAATACTGAGTCCAACACTGTAGTTTTTTGGTTGATGTTTTCCGACACTTATAGTTTGTCTGTCTTGAATGTATAACCATAACAGTCACAGATCATAGTAAACCGTTTTGAATCAATGAATGTGGAATTCAGAAAACATGAAACTATCATCTATTATCTATTATATAATGCAGCATCAGCTAAAAACTACACTGCTAAAGCATCATAAACTGGGCTCAGATCTGTGGAGAAACTCAGAATTTTATATCATTGGATTGATATTAATAAGTGATCGCAAGAAATAAATACACCTGGGACGGCTGCAAAGCTAAAAGCTTGCCCTGCCAAGAGCCAGGAATTCACCTCTTTAATCAGAATGACAGATTCATCACAGCCTATCATAACCAATAAGCGACAAACTCAAACATTTTTTCTCAGATCTGTGAAGAAGCCTATCATAACCAATAAGCGACAAACTCAAACATTTTAGCTTAGATCTGTGAAGAAGTTCTGAATTTTATATCATTGGATTGATATTAATAAGTGATCGCAAGAAGTAAATACACCTGGCACGGTTGCAAATCTAAAAGCTTGCCCTGCCAAGAGCTAGGGATTCACTTCTTTAATCAGACTCACAGATTCATCACAGCCTATTGTGCAAACATTTGTGCGAGTTCACTATTTGATATGAAACATCACGACATTTCTACAGCAACCGATGAAAGTTTACAAAGAAGATCTGCACAGATACCGAGAAAAGCACACGGAAGACATACGTAAAGTAGGTATCATAGATAGGTTCAGATACAGGAAAAAAAAATCAACACTAAACACACGCCATGGCTGCAACCACAATCCTGGTTACCTTGCCAAGTAACATGCGTTCAGAAAATGTAAGCTGACAAAATTATCATGATCGCTGTACAGAGACAACTGAAAAGAGGTAGTGGCTGCAAAATAAGTCCGGTTGCTTAGTTATTGTTTATACCAAGGTTTTCAGGATCGCGATCCTGCTCGTAGGATCGTACGATCCTACGATCCTACACACACAAAACGAGCAGGATCGTTACGGGATCGTAATTCAGGTAGGATCGTTACAGGATCGTGGGATCGCTCGTAGGATCGTAGGATCGTGAACGATCCGATCCTGTTGATAACTCTTTTTTCAGGTAGGATCGTTACAGGATCGTGGGATCGCTCGTAGGATCGTGAACGATCCGATCCTTTTCTTTTTTTTACTTTTTTTTAGAGGAAGGTTTTTAAAAATGGTTTGTATACATATGTAAAGGAAAAGCCGAAAACGATCCTAGGTAGGATCCGATCCTACGATCCTACGATCCCGATCTTGCAAAGCCGAAAACGATCCTAGGTAGGATCCCGATCCTGACAACCTTGGTTTATACTATGCCGTCCGGTAGTTGCCACGCCACTACCTAATTATATAATAGCCACTCTAAGTTGAGGGCAGTTGCAAAACGGATCCAGTTACATAGTCAGTATTTATACTATGACATTCAAGAATTGCGTCGCCAATACCTTTGCAAGGAACACTAAACACACGCCATGGCTGCAACCACAATCCTGGTTACCTCGCCAAGTAACATGCGTTCAGAAAATGTAAGTTGACAAAATTATCATGATCGTTGTACAGAGACAACTGAAAAGAGGTAGTGGCTGCAAAATAAGCCCGGTTGCTTAGTTATTGTTTATACTATGCCGTCCGGTAGTTGCCACGCCACTACCTAATTATATAATAGCCACTCTAAGTTGAAGGCTGTTGCAAAACGGATCCAGTTACATAGTCAGTATTTATACTATGACATTCAAGAATTGCGTCGCCAATACCTTTGCAAGGCAACCGTGCAACCAACACAGAAGCAAAAGGCCAATAAGTAAATTGAATCACCCAGAAAAATATGAAACGTTGGTTACACCACTTGATATGGCACTCATATCTGTTTTTTCCACTAATAACAGGTATAGGTGACATATCAAGTGACTCAACAAACGCATCACAATATCAGAGAGTAACTGCATAAACATACACAAACAAATTATAAACTAAACCAAATAAAAGAGTAACACAAACCAATATCAACATAACTTTTTTACCCACACAAAACATAAACCATAAAACAACCCAACATGACATCAAAAAACAGATGCATAAAAAAAAGAAAATACGCAAAGCCAACATCCACATATAAATCATAGACCATTCGACAAATCAAGAAATATTACAATTTTTTAACCCACAAAAAACAGCAAGTACCACAAAAAACAGCTACATAAGCACTGAGTCCAACACTGTAGCTTTTAGCTCGACGGTCCATTATATACTTAGTATAGATCTAAATCATAAACCATAAAAACATCTATAGATCTAAAATCCCAATATCAGACCTAAAAACGGATACATAATATAGATCTAAATCATAAACCATAAACAAACAAAATATCGGCAGATTACCACAAAAAAGCAGGTACATAAGCAAAAGATGAACAAATAAGCTACCACAAAAAACAGCAAGTACCACAAAAAACAGCTACATAAGCAAAAGACATCTAAAAGAGCAGCTACCATAACCGATCCGTAAGTAAACAATATCGGCAGTCAAGTAGCATAACCGATCCGTAAGTAAAAAATATTGGCAGTCAAGTAGGATTTCGCCAGAAGACACCAGAAGCTACAAGAATAAATGAGGTAGGTACCGCATTCTATTATTATTAGGTATTACTATTAAAAACGGGCTAAAAAAAGCGGCAAAAACACACGGAAGGGAAAAAGCGGGAGCCCACAACCCAACACTTAGTCCAACACTGTATCTTTTAGCTTGACGCTCCATTATATACTTAATAATTTACCGATTTTAACATTTATTTGATATAAATTGTGCATAATTTACATATTTTTATTAAACTTATTAGTCTTTCTATTATTTTTAGTGATACACTTATTTATATGTTGCAAAAATTTACATTATGTGTGATTTTGGTAAGTTTTAATTAAAGTCCATCAAGTTATTTGTTGGGCCAATTGTGTAAGCTATTTATTGGGCTCAAAAAACCACTTGAAACTCATATAACTTATTAGGTTAACTAAAAATTGTAAATACCGCCCTTCTCTTCTCCCTTTATCTTCTCTCCCCTATTTTGCAACTACCAGAATATCGAACCACCACCTTCTCACCATTGTCACCATCTTCGAAAAAGGTATGTCTTCTACTCTTCATCTCCGATTATGTCTTCTACCAATAATTGACCGATTTTGACCGATATTTAACCGATTTTGGCCGATTTTGACCATGACCGATATATTTGACCGATATGCAAAATATCGTGGCGGTGGACCGCCGATAAGCGATATATTAGTGATATATCGGCCGCCAAGACCGATATTACAACACTGATTAACTTACAAAATAAGTATTGTTATTTTAGAACCATATTTGCATAATTATAATCAAATTTTAAAAGAATCAATGTAATAATTATAGTTAATTGTTAATGCGTACATCTTTCGAAAATTATAATCAATTTCCCAAACATCTTCCAATGCAATAATTATAATTTGTTATCTTTTGTGTTAGATTTGATACATTTAAAGTATTACGGTTTAAATGATTTTCTGTTATATGTATTTTTGTTGTAGGAATCACATAATAGTCTGAATAGATAGTTTCTATCTTTAACGGCAACAAATATTCCTTTATTAAACCACACAAACAAAAAATACTCAAAACAAAGAAAATACACGCACGCATATCAAAAGTTTCCATTGCCTCCTTAGTTTAAATTGTATGCGGCAATCCGTTGCGCTCAAGCTCCCAAAGACAGATGCGTGATACGGTTGCACGAACGCTCGATGTTAGGTAATAAATAAAAAATATATAATATTTCTACTTAAATAACACTACAAGTAAATGATTAAACATAGAATAAGTCACGTGCACACTGATACTACTTAATGTTATAATTTATAACATCAAATATATCACCTACATACATATTCCTAGCGAGTAACGACAATGTCAAAAGTCGGTTACTATTTACTATTTTACTAATGGCAATTGATATCTACACATATGAATTTGATTCATATACATAAATAACATTGTATATTGACCATTATGCCCTCCAAATAATATATGACTGAAATATAATGGAGTCCAAACCTAATAATACGATAGACAAAATTACAGTTTTAGTCCCTGGAGTTTAGTTTCATACGCTCCCCTATGCATTGTAAGTTGACACTTTTGGCACAAAACCCTAATATATATCTCTTTCTCTCACTCTAACCCTACCATAACACTGTGTTCTCCAGTTTTTTTCCTAAAGAAAGGAAAGGAACATGAAGGGAAACATAAACAAATGGTGTTCTCAAGTTTTTTCTGAAATGGAGGAAAGTAAAAGGGGAAGGGGAAAGGAAGGGACCTTCAATGTATTTTGTTCTAAACATGATCCATCCAAAATTGGGTGTGGGGGGGGGGGGGTAAGGTGGGGAAAGAGTTTTGTGTAGCAAACTACAAAATTTCCTATAATTAACGACGTTTAATTATATATTAATCTCCGTCATTATTTTTAATCACCATTTTTTTTACGGGAAAATTTAAAATTTTCTTTATTATATTATTTTAACGTGGAAACATTATCGCATAAATTACCAAATAACGGGACTAGCTCGTACGCGAACCACGGATAAAACATTTCACAAACTACACACTAATAAAAACATCACACGGGCCAAAAACAACTCAACCCATTTATCATTCTCGGTTACTGTTCATCCAGCCCAACAACTAAAGCCCAAATCTCCCTTTCTATTTCATTTCAATCGAGCAAACAACCTCCAAAACGCCCTCGTATCTTTAAATTTTTTAGCACAACATATACCTATTTTTGTACCACCTAATTGTTCCCCCACCAAGGAACTAGGATGCAAAATATTTGCTCGTGATACGAAGGTTTGATACGTTCTCAAAAGCCAAAGTGTTTGGCCACTTAACACATAATCGGTACATATATTTTTCACAAACTCAACCGTTTTGACCCGGGTTTGTTTTGACCTCATTCTAATGATTATGTTTGATCATTTAGGAGTTAATGAAGGTATTCCTCACCCGAGATCACAACCCTACCCGCTAGAACTCGATTTTTGGTACATGCTTAAATTCTAGTCAACATATATAAAAATATGTCGACACATATTGTTTTCCCTCACTTGCAAACTCCCTAAAGTCTTCTAAAATGTCAGTAGAGCCATCTCAAAGTCCTCATATTTCTGACACTCAATAGTTTACATAAGTGGGAGATGTTTTCTAAATATTACAACACATACATATTACATATAATACGCATAACCTTCCCCTCCTTCACCACCTCTCACCCTCACATCCTTTACATAATTTTCAGTTCCTTTCATCATTTAGAAACCACAAAGAGGATCAATTCGACACAAGTGTTTTACAAATAAAACATATATTGATTTTAGCAAGGCTACCGGATTTTCGTGTGTTCTAATCCTTTGTACTCATTCACTACCCACCTAAAAGGGTTTTGTAAGTCCTCCTTGATCCTCTCTAATTTATTTCTCACGTCTTTATATTTCCATGCATCACATAATAACAAATGTCGAACGTATACATTGTCTATTTATTTTTCGTATCACATGTTACTCTAGAACACCAAATCGTGATTTGCCTCCCTTGTGGAAGGCCTAGGAATCACTAACGACACTCACTTCACGTTTATATCATGCATACATACTCATTCGACACCCATTTTAATTATACCTCATACGTACAAGTCACAAAAATATCAAAAAATTACTAAGTGTCATCTTGTATAAACAGTCCCAAGTCGCCCCAAGAATGGCCTCGTAAAACAAAATCTAGATTAACGACCACCCTATATTTTTACACCAACTAATAGACCATATTGCAAACTAAATGTTTCGTGTCTATAATTCGTAAATACAAACTCATTTGCTAGTCCTAATTTGGCTAAAGTAAACCAACCAACACGTATATAACACAAACACTTAGAAAAATATTCTAAGTCTTTTACTAGTTTAAAAACTGTTCCAAGCGACCACATAAATGACTTTGTAAAACTCGATTCGATTTAACAACGACCCATTATTTTTACATAACCTACTTCTCCTTGCTACAAACTACAAGTTTCGTATTTATACTTCGTAAAGATAAGCTCGTTTGACCCTTTGAAATTAGCCAAAGCTAGTCGACCAAAACCATTCTCAAAACAGTCAATTAGTTTCAAATTGGACTTAAAGCCCAATAAGCTGGTCCCATAAGCCTTTTGAATATGAAATTTTCACTTAAAAACAAGCCCAAGACCAAGCCCAACTTTCCTTAAAACCCCCCGGCTCTAAAAACCTTAACGGGCCTTTAATTAGCTCGTTAAAAGCCCATTAGGTGAAAATAAGCTATTTTTGCTAATAAGCTGTTGAAATAAGTTTTAATAAGCTTCCTTAAGCTACAGAAAATCTCGGAATATTTTTCCCCATAATTTTTGGACGTTTGGACTAAATTTGCAAACTAGTTACACCTTGAGGGACTAAAATTGTCAAACCTTTAAAACTTGGACTGAAACTGCCAAAACAGAAACATTAGGATAGAAATTGACGTATTATCATATTCCAAGCTCATAAAGTTATTTTGGACATGTAGTAGACTGTAAATGCAATTATTATATAATTAAGGACTAACGGTGCAACGCTAATGCCGTTAGGGTGTAAAGTGTAAAAATCAGTGAAATTGAAAGGACGAACAGAACCTGATACATATTTTCATTTCCATATTTTATTTTACGAATTCCCGTCAGGTCACATACATTTTTGCATATTTCATTTACTTAATATTTAACGTCCGTTATATTCTTATATAACGAGTTTTAAACGATTTAACTTAACGATTCGTTTCGCCACTTTCGAGAAATGATATTTTGGAATAATTGACATAAAAACAAGATAATATGATGAATAATATTATTTTTAAACTTTAGGCATTTTAAGCATATCACATTCTCACTCTAACGATCAAATCGTTATTCGTTCTCGTTATCACTTCCATCGTTCGTATTTGGTCAGATTCTTAGACTTCCCCATTTATTCAGGTTGTATTTGGAAGCCGTTACCATAATCTCATCTGAACTTACTTTTCACCATCCTCAGTATCATATAAGGTGAGTCATAGCCCCGTTTTTATACTTGTGTTATAAATACTCTTTGGGGGAGATACATGCTAAATTACATGCTTTTATTTGTATAAGTACATTGAAAACTATCATGATTTACTTGGAAATATAACTCCTACTTATATGTTTTGAATTACTCCTTGGGAGAAATATACGCTTGTTTTACTTGCAAATTGCTTGCTTAGCTTGAATACTGAACTCAGAAGATAGCATTTTCAAACTACTTGTTGTAACATGATATTGGTTTTTAAGATACACATTCAAGTAACATCATGAATGTACATCCCCTGTTATATGTTAATTCCAAACTTCAACGGGAATACTTGCTAGAAAAGAGCATACGTACTTTAGGTACACCTTTACCTTGATATTGCCTAAGCACCCTTACTGCCAGAAAGTCCCTTTATCATGAGCCATTAATCACTAGTAGTGAACGCGAATATAGTGGACAGCTTTGAAAACTGTTAGAGGCTTGACATCCTATCCCACTAATTACTTGACGGAATGCCTTTGTGGCTAGTCGTATTAGTCGCGATGCACTATATTTGAGAAAAATAGGAATTGGCAAATCACCTATTACTCGAGGGCATATATCCATCATTGATTTGATGTTGATCACCTCCGTTTTTACGGTACTTTGTTAACGTTTGCGTGTCATGAGGCTTAGAGCAATATCCATAAGATATTATGTGTCTTCACATATATCTAGATACAGCTGTATTAGTATTTCACCAGACCTTGATTATAGATTTCAGGCATAACATCATTGGTTCCACCTCATGCTAGGATTATGATCCTATACTTGAACTTAACTGAATACATATATGATTTACTTGTGGTTATACTCAACACCACTCATTACTTGTTTCATCGCTGTTAGCATTTATTACAGTTATTACCTCGCTCTTGAAATTATTGAAATGAACTATTTATCAGTACTTGAAACTTATTTCGAATATCACTTCACCTCTGAAATTATTGAAAACTGACTGTTTACTCATACTTGAATTTATTTCAAATATTACTGAATTCATTGAAATAAATGGTTTTCCATTAAACTCTATGAACTCACCAACCTTTGTGTTGACGCTTTAAGCATGTTTATCTCAGGTAATTAACGGAGCAGGACAAGACACGGAGAGGGCATTATATACTCTGATAAATTAAATGGTGTAAAAATCAAATATGTCATTCTTTTCAAATTATCATACTCTTTTATGAGATTTACAAATCAGATATTTCACCTTTGTATCAAAAATATTATTTGAATGACAAATAACTTTCAAAACGCCTCTTTCGAGCCGTTTTCTGTGATTATGACTTTGATCATCAACGTAATACCCCAATTACTTTTTCGCTGCTTTAACATAATTTAAGGGGTGTTACATTTTGTAACAGTTAAAAGTTCTTCAAAATTCCAAATTTAACCCTGTTGACCTAAGCTCTTCTTCCTCCCATTCTTATAACACAGATCACGCAGCCTTTGACTTTTTAAGAAAATTGATTTTTCAATCAATTCTTCATCTCATAAATGATAGTAATGTTTAGTGATCATACTTTATTAATTTTGTTAAAGTATAATAGTGTTATACGCTTATATGTAAATAATCAGATATCATGTTCTTCACGTGTAAAAGGCAAATCATGAATGATGGTTTCACGTTATAATGTTTCATACCAATTGTTTATGATTATTAAATGAATTTGTATACGTTTAATTTATAAATTTATGCTTTATCAATTAACAATTACCCATCAATTCGTATAAGAATTTCGGTTGTCTATTTATTGTAAAAGGGTATGTATGTAAATTTTATCTCCCTTGTTTTTCTTTTCCTTATAACTAGAGAACACAAGATAAAGTAGCAACTTTCTTTATCATCTCTTCCCTTTCTCTACCTTACTTTACCTTACCATACCCTTCCTTTCTTTTAAAAACAACTTGAGAACACAACGTAAAGAGATAATACTCCCTCTCCCCCCTCTCATTTCCAGCCGACACCATTACCACCACTTAGCGCCGCCCTCACCACCATCATACGTCGCCACCTCCAAATACCACAACCACCTCCCCCTTGCATAAATCCGTCCACATCGAAGGCTATAAAGGAAGGAATGATTGTTTTGATTCGCGTTTTGAGTCGCCACCGCCTCTCCTTTTTATTCTCTTTTGTTGGTAAGCGTCTTAAAAACGAAAACAAAACAAAAAGGGTTGTTAAAAATAACGATTCACACTTTAGTGTGAATCGGTGTGAGTTAAAATGAAAGGGTGAAACGGTTTTAGAAGAAAACGAAACGTAACGCAATTTTGGTATCATCTAATTTTGTGTTTATCCACCTTATCTCTTTTGGTACTACGTTCGGGTTGATAAGCTCTCGACCGAGCCTATTTTAAGCTTATTTTCGAGCTTATTCTTGTCTTTGTTTTTCAGCTTATTTTTACTAGGCCTAGTTTTGTATCTCTTAGTTTGGTCTCGGTTAGAAACGACAGCCCACAAGGGCGCTGGGTTAATGCCATTTGGTTTTGTTTAGATCAGGTTTGGATTTGATTAGGGCCGAGACCCAGGTGAGTTATTCTTGGATCCGAATTTGTGGTCATGTTTAGTTTTGGAGTTTGTTTTGATTTGAAGTTGTTAGATTTAGACTGGTTGGTTTAGATTTGGATTGGATTTGATACTTGGTCCGTTTGGTTGATTGGCGATGCCGTATGGCTTGCGGTCACTTTTACAGTCTATGTAGCATTTTGGCATCAAGGGTTTGAGCCGAGACCACAAGGTCTCGGTGTGGTAAGTTTGGTTTTATTTTTCCATGGTCCATTTGTGTTTGGATTGGACTTGTTGATAAACTCGAGCCGTAGGAATTAGTTTAGCCGAGTAGGATTAGTATTGAGTGAATGGTGATATTGTGATGTTGTAACACGGGTTTGACTTAGATTGATTTGTGATGTTTCGGCCACGTCGAGTGTTAGTTGAGACTCTATGGTCTCGGTGTTACCTCGATTGCCTAAAGTGGACTTGATATATTGATATGTAGACTTGTTGACCCGGCACATGTGACCGAGGGTTTGTTTGGTTTGATTTGGGTTCGGGATTCAAATTGATTGACCAGAGGGGAAATGATAATTGACTGTGGCTCGAAATAGAAAATAACCCGTATAACGAGACTCGTGTTTTGACTCGATATGGAGAAAAGAAAGGAAATAATTAAAATTTGATTAGATATATTAAGTGGCAAGTTTTAAATTTGTTATTTAATATATTAATGACAAAAGTAAAATTTTAAAGTGTAAGTATTACTTTTTGGAATAAAAATGGAAAACACAAGGGTTATTGGACGTTTCGAGGCACGTTAATCATAGACTACCATAATTGGATTTATTGGAACATTTGCTGAATCATTTATTTGCTTGTTGGATGGTAAGTCGGATAGCTTTGGGATTTGCAACAGCGGACTTGGAAAATATACTTTGAATTGGAATATTATTGGATTTTGGATATTTTGAACTATTAGACACGAAACGAATATAGTAAATTAGACTCGTAATGAATTTAATGTATTCGATTCGCAACGGGAAAACAATGGAAATAATGTCAAACGGACAATAATATTTATAAATACTTGTTGTCTAAATTACTTTGGAAAATAATTTTTAATAAAGTCGTCCGACTTGGAAACGTTCAATGAGCGAACGAGTCATGACGAAATTTTATGAAATTAATAAACTGAACGTCTTTTCAAAAGATTCTTTTGTCTTAAGTCCAAGCTTGTTTTAAACTATAAAACGAGTATGTTTAATGTAATTAAAATGGGATTATGGGAAGATTCCGACGAATACCAATCAACTCACCTTATTTGATTCTAGCTTCAAGACCCGCTCGATGGGCGGGCTAGCTCTATTAGTTTCTTTTGATTATTAGTATATTAAGTATTAAAATAAGACATTGAAATACCATACGAATAAGTGATAGATTGAAAAAAATAAAAAAAAGTACATAAGAAAAAAAATTATGTATACTACAATACGACTAAATAAATAAAGGTCAAAATACAGACAAAAGAGAAAACTAAAATGCTTAAAGACGATGCAACACTTCTTTGTAGACAACGTTAGGCATTTCATCAGTGTAGTTGCCATCTCTATCACAACAGAGTACTTTAAGACCTCGCTTGCTCTTAACTCTCGAGACAACTACATATAACTGACCATGCGAAAAGACAGGCCGTTGTAGCAATAATCCAACCTGAGACAACATCTGGCTTGGCTTTTGTTTATGGTCATATCAAAACAAACAGAACAGGGAACTGTCTTCTATTTAACTTGAATGGCATTTTAGTATCTGACGGACTTATGACCATTCGTGGTATAGCACATATTGTTCCAACCTTTCCACCTGAAATGATTCGTATTTCAATATTAATAGTTCCCATACGTAATACCTGCAACCTTGTGTCATTTTAAAGACCATTCCTTTGGTCAATGTTTCTCAAACACATGATAGGGGCACCTACCTTCAATACCAGTTCATAATGCGGAACACCTGACATATGAATGCTATTAAGAAACTTAGGCGTGTATAAAGACTCGTCAAAATTGAAATCCACATCCGTATCGCTTACTGTATCAGAACTATAGTAAATATGTTCTTCTTCAGGAAGCATAGACATCATATGTTGGTTAACTTTATCCACTTCGTCATGTGTAGGCGCGAGTATGGCTCTCTCTTGGAAATACGCCGGGAGCCATAAATTAGGCACTATGTTAGGGTAAATATGTTGTGTAACAACATGCACATGATTATCAGAATCTAGAATGAGCATATCCTTAGGAAACTTAACAACAACTTCACCATCGTTAGGCCCACCCACTTTTCCATCACCTATGTCAAGAATCCAATCAGCAAACTCTTTGATTTCTTGAGAGTGTGCAGGATCGCTGTCTACACGCAACCTCGTATTCACAGTTAACTTCAATACAGTACAATGCTGCCAGAGATATGACGCGTTCAGTGAGGAGTGCACAACATCTTGCCTACTGCCATTAGGTATTACAGGGAGTATTTGTCGAAAATCACCACCTAATAATACCACCTTTCCACCAAAAACCGTGTTAGGATCTCTGGGAAATAAGAGTTCATTGTTGCTGCCGATAGTGTAAAGTTGGTTCCTGCCGATAGCTTGGTTCCTGCTGAAATCTCATTGCTGCCGACAGTGTTATCTTGTTCCTGCCGATAGTATTGTTGCTGCGGATAGTATTATTTAGTTTCCGTATATTTAGAATGTTTGTTATGATTTATTTTTAGAAGAGATTGTTGTTAATCTCTTTACACGTTTTCTTGTAGAACGGGTTAGGGTTAGGTGATCTTGTTAGTATAAAAGATAAACCCGTCTATGAGTTTATGTACGCCTTGAACATCTTTTAATATTCAATAAACGATTCTTAGTTCAATAGTTTGATCCATAGAGGATCATTGTTCTTTTAGAGTTTTCTTCTTTATAATACTTGCTGTTTAGTTTCCGCATAAACACTTGTATTGCAGAGGTTCTTGTTTATACCAAGCTCAATCAAGCTCGAAGTACTCGATCCTACAAGAAAAATACAAAAGGCTTACAACCCCACCAGGCAGTGTACCTGACCGATGTAGTATAGTGTAGTGGTAAGTACGGGGGATTGATCGTTCTCCACAGGGAATAGTGTTCGTTAGGTATGAAAGGCTACTCTAATTAGGTCTAAGGGTTGAGGAAGATTCTTTTTATGTTTTTATAATTTTATGAAAGCAAGTAAAATCTCGGGTTTGAAGGAGTGGGCGGAATTAGTTGCTAGTCAACTAACCCAAATGACTACGAATGCAAATAAAATAAAATAACAAAAATGAAAAGTGGTGAGAAACTTATGTGTAGAGAAATGTGTTTACTTAGATTTCCTTACTCCCTAACTATCTTTTACCGGTTAATTAGTGTGTATTAGTCGCGTGGATGACGGGTGTATTCCTTAATACCATTCGTGGGGTGGCGTACTTACTTCCCCAACTCTACAAGCTCCTACTTCACTCCTATGTCGAGCCGGCTAGGAAGCTCCTAACATGGGATCACTAGAATTCGCTTGTGCATTAAATACAACCATAAAAACCTTTAGTACGCGTTTGGTTCATGTTTCTTAAGACGTTCAAGCAAGTTACCGAATAGGAAGTTAGCCAGTTTTCTTAAGCCTAACATAGATAAACAATCATCCAATACAACTAACAACACACTAACAACCAATAATCAATAGCTAGGTTTCATTAGATCTAAGCAAACACAAGATAAAATTAGCCTAACATGTTAAACAAAAGACAAGCATAAGATAGAATCAAACAACACATAGACATATTGAATGATTAATTGATAACTTATCTTTCAATGAAACATGAAAGATCTCAAGGCAAGAAGCCCTGAAAAAGTAGCTAAAATCGTCTTAGGGTTTTATCCAAAAATTCCACACACTAAGCTCTCTCTTAATGACAAAAAATTAGAAAACTATATATAGATTTTTGGATCTGACGGCGTCACCTTATGCATTGTGACGCCGTCACCTCGCCGCTTTTAGGGTTCCCGGGTGACCTTCTTGACGCCGTCCCTCTTTAGCTCTTCAAAAATCCATTCTGGCCTATCAAGGCTTGACGCCGTCGGATCATGAACGTGACGCCGTCCCCTTATGATTTAAGCCGTGACGCCCTTGATTTAGTTAAAGCGTGACGCCGTCAGAATTCTCATGCTAACTCACTGGCCCGTCATGAGTAAATTTCACATCCAACTTTTCTTGCCAAGGCATGACGCCATCCCATGTTAATTGTGACGCCGTCAAGAGTAACTTTTAGCCGATTTTTGAGACTTTGCCGTTTTCTTCACTTTAATGCTCCAAAAACGTCCAAAATGCCTCCTTTTCCAGATTTCTCCTCAAAAGTACCTAAAATGACAAAAGGAACGATTTAGGGCAATATTTGATCAAATAAATACGATTTCGGGCTTAAATGACCCCTTAAAAGCGGTACACTTTTCGCCTCATCAAATACCCTTACACTTGAGATTTGCTTGTCCTCAAGCAAATGCGCTTTTATTCTAATCAAAATACAAGTTAGGGGTCATTTAATGCAAACATAAAAGTAATTACAACAAATAATCGTTCCACTTCAATCATAATAAGCACGGAGATTACAAACTAGCACCTCACAAGTAGTGTTTAGATACTCACATCTCTCAAGTGTCATCAAAATAAATCTCATAAATGAAAACGGAAAATATCTCTCACTACCTGTCATAGCAAATAGATTACCATAGGCTTGGGAAAGGATCGAAAACCTCCTCCACTAGGCGTAAGCACCTAAGATAAACTATCAAAGAGGGCTTTTAAAATGGGTTATAATGTTAGGTGTAGGGAAAAGGAAAACACGGTTTTGTTGGATACGGGATATTTTACTGGTGGCTAGTTAAAGATCTTGATCAATTACATGTACTATACAATGTTGCTAAGCCAAGACTCGACTCGATCTTAAGCTAAAAACGAAATAACAAAATAACAAAAACATAAAGATAAACATAAAATGAAACGGGATGGTAGTCCGTATGTTTTTTCTATTTTCCATTTTCTCATTTTTTTGTATTTTTTTTGATTTTTTCGATTTTTTTTTTTTTTTTTTTTTTTTTTTTTTTTTTTTTGACATACATTCTTGCCCTACCATCCAAAATAATACATCATAGGGGCATTGCATCCCCTTACACTTGAATTTTTACATAACTTTACAAATACTAATCTAATGACTCGAATTAAGATAATTGAAACACTTGGAGTACTTTTAAAACATTTAGCACATATGGGGGTAATAAATGATGTTCTTCCCCATTACTCCATTATACTAGTACTTTACCCATGAGTCCCAATCGTCCCAAAACAATATGTACAAGGATATGACTCAACTTAGCAACCATGTAATCAACTAGATAATTAACTTGGGTTTAAACAAATGTTGTAACAATAATGCACTAAAAATGAGTGCATACAAGGTAGGCTAAGGCGATTTGGGTGTACATTTAAGTGGGGTGTAACAAATTCTTCCCTTAAGTAAGATGCTTAAAGGTCGAAACGAAAAGATAGGCTCTGAGGGGTGTACTAGGGGTATCGTGTACTAAAAATGAGTACAACGCAAAGGGTGTGGGAGAATTACTTGACCAATGTAGCCAATGTAATTATAACAAAAACACAGGTGTAAAACAATGGGTTAATCCTAATGCCTCTTATCATGTAGTAAATCTAACTACACGAATGTAGTCTCACTTGTGGCCTCGGAATGGTCCTAACGCAAGTTCTAGAATCTAAGTGCTACCGGTACACACATCATAGCATAAATGCTTTTCCTACCAATTCTAGGGGCGAACCTCACATATTTGGGGGTGGAAAATTTTTTAGTGGTACGGTTTTTTGTGCTAGTCATATAACTCCTATCCGTGAGACGCTCATTAAGATCAAAGTTTCACTCCTATATGTTGTAAAAAATTTTAAATTTGGCACTAAAATTACCCTAATCAAGTATTTCTCTCAGTTTTATTACACATCTATTATTAAACAAACAAAAATCAAGCGCAATTGTATTCTCTAAAATCGTACTTTTACCCTCCCCTTACACTTAAGATGAACATTGTCCCCAATGTTCAAATAACAAGATGTAAAAGCATAAAGTAAAAGAATGAAATCAAATACTCCCCTGATTCGCTCGTTGGATAGTGAAATCACACGGTTAAATCTTCCTCCAAAGAGAATGTTGAAGCTCCATGACTAATGCATCGCCATAAGCTTGATTCCATAAACATTTCCTTGTCCAAAATAACCTGTTAAACCTGAGAAAACAAACACGAAAACCTGCATAACATCGGCGGGATAAAATCTATATATAAGGATATAATGCTTGTGGAATGATAATTTTGCAGATTCCTGGAGATTATAAGTTGGAGATTTTAATAAAACTTTTTATGAAAACAAAACTTTCAAAAATTTCTGGAAATTAAATCTGACGCCGTCAGGTTATAACCCCTGACGCCGTCAGAAATGACCTGACAAAAATTTTCATTTTAAGTTTCCGGAAAATTTCTGGAAAAACCTTTACCTTACTTCCTGGAAATCCTGCAAAACATCATTATGACTCGATACAAGCATTTGACTCAAACAAATACTAATATGTATGCTAATTTATTATTATTACGATTCATGTTAATTTGTGTTCTAATAAACCGATTTAGATTTCCCTTACACTTATCTTTTGCAAAATACCTTTATATGTAGTTAAGACGAAGTTAAAAACAAAATAAAGCATTTTCACAAATTACTTTTGAACATGAATCAATAAGAATAAAAATTAAACACACATACGGAAACAAATAAAAACAAACAAACAAATAAATAAACACTCAAAGCAAATAAAGCAGATAAAGCTTGGGTTGCCTCCCAAGAAGCGCTTTTCTTTATTAACGAGTCTTGTAGCTAGACTCAAAGTCACGCACATTACGTGACTCCATCATCGGTCACGGTTCCTAGGCCATTCTCCTTCCCGGTTTTATATTCCGGTCCTAATTTCAAACAATCCTTGTAGAAACCGAATATCCTTTCCATAACATAGTCTACTCCTTTACTTCTATCCTCATCATTCCTATAGTAGACCGCTTGCTTAAGCTCCTTCTCAACATTTGACAAGTGTTGGAATTGTTCTATCTTATATGGCATTTGGTAGCTTACTTCATCGGTCTCATCCTTAAATCTAACTATCCCTAAGGAAGGTTCATAAGTCATTCTAGAGACCTCAACAAATGGTTTTCCAAAAACCACTTGAGTCAAGGATGCATCGACTATTGGGCGGATATCTTCTACAATTACAAAGTCGGTGACATAGGTGAAGTTTCCTACATAAACCGGTAATCCCTTAACTCTTCCCGTGAAGTTACTCATCCAACCCTTGTCAGGGAGCATCCTATACCCAAGTTGATTTTTCATTATCAAGTTGTAGTGGGCTCTAGTCATGATGTTTATGGGCGATCTAAGGTCGATGTAAGCTTTCCACACATGTAGATGTCCGATGTTACATGGTATGTTGAGATTAGAAGGGTCGCCTATTTCTATGATTGGTCTACCTAGGAAGTATGGTGTCTCGGGGTCATCGAATAGGTTTGTATGATATGCACGCTCTTCCTTAGTGGGTAGCCTATTGAAGTAGTCCTCATCATCATCTACTTCTTCAATCTCACTTGTCCTAACTTCCTTATCAACCTCGACTTTCCTATCCTCATCCTTAGGTTCACTATTATCCTCATTCCTATCAATTGGTTTAATAGTGACAATGTTGACAAAGTGGACGTGTTTGGATGAAGAGGGGTCTTTTACTTGGGGTCCGCTATTTGTGTTCCTAGCGTCCTTATGTGGAGGTGATAACACTTGGTTATTGAGGGCTTTCAACAAGTTGTCAATTTTATTGGTCATCTCAGTTTGTTGTTGATTGAATTCGGTCTCGAATCTAGCTATCCGAGCTTCTTGAGATGCCATAAATTGGGAAATCAATCCTTCAAAGTTATTGGTACTACCATTGCCGGAAGGATTGTTGCTGAAAGTACGGTTCGAGTTGGAACCGCTTGATTGGAAACGATTAGGTGGGTTGGAAGAATTGGTTTGTTGAGAGTTTTGGTTTTGTTTCCACCTAAGGTTCGGGTGATTTTTCCATGAGGGGTTGTATGAATCACCATAATGGTTTGGCTCGGGTTTGAAAGTGTACCACTTGTCTCCCGCTCCGTCGGTACGCGAGGATGCGTAGTCCACAAAAGCTTGTTCGGGGAGTTCCATGCAATCACGAGTGTCGTGGGGACCACTACATAATTCACATGAGGAAGTGATTTTGTTCACTTGGCTTGAAGGTTTAGGAGCCTCGTAGGATTTCATGAGAAACTTGACTTGATCTTCAAGTTCTATGATCCTACGGTCAGAAGTGCTTGAATTGTTAGAAGGCAAAGATATTGCCTTGACCGTTTTATTCAAATCACGGGGATCACTCCAACTTTCGTTGTCATAAAGAGCAAGATCCTCTAGGAGAGCCCATGATTGTTCCGCACTTAGATCACGTAGCTTGCCACCGGCCGATTGGTCAATGGTTTGCCTCGTGGAGAGATTGATATGGTCATAGAAGATTTGGACTTGGAGCCAAAGTTCTATGCCATGGTGAGGGACTTTTTGGAGTAAGTCCTTGAATCGAGTCCATGCCTCGTAGAGAGTTTCGCCTTGACGTTGTTGGAACATCAAGATATCATTCCTTAGCTTGGTAGTTCTTCCCGGTGGGAAAAACTGAGCAAGGAAACGAGTGGTGAGATCATCCCAAGAGGTGATGGATCCTGCGGGTTGACGTTCTAGCCACTGACTAGCTTGGTCCCGCAGAGAGAATTGGAAGAGACGCAATCGGGTCGTCTCTCGAGTGGCAACATCAAGGTCTATAGAATCAACGATTTTAAGAAAGTCCTTGAGATGTTGATTAGGATCTTCAGAACGAAGTCCATGGAATGCGCATCCACTTTGCACCAACCGGATGGTGTCGGATCGCAAGGGTGTGATATTGGCTCCTTGAGTGAGCTCAATGGTGTTTCGATAGCCATGGTGGCTAGGACGGGAATACTCTCCTAAAGTACGGGCTCTAGGAGGTGGTGGTGGTTGTTGTGGTGGTGGGTTGTGTGGGTTAAGGATATTACCATCTTCCATGATGTCGGACGGTATGGTTACGAACAAAGACACGAAGAAAATAGATAGACTAAAGAAAACCTAGAAAAATAAAATAAAAATCTCACTAGAAAGGAATCTAGTGAGTAGACCTAATAGAAATAAAAATTTCAACCTAAACAATAACTATTCCCCGGCAACGGCGCCAAAAACTTGATTGCGTGGTTTTGTAACCTTACAACAGGTTTTACCTCTCGAGGGATCTCAAGAGGCTTACAACCCCACCAGGCAGTGTACCTGACCGATGTAGTATAGTGTAGTGGTAAGTACGGGGGATTGATCGTTCTCCACAGGGAATAGTGTTCGTTAGGTATGAAAGGCTACTCTAATTAGGTCTAAGGGTTGAGGAAGATTCTTTTTATGTTTTTATAATTTTATGAAAGCAAGTAAAATCTCGGGTTTGAAGGAGTGGGCGGAATTAGTTGCTAGTCAACTAACCCAAATGACTACGAATGCAAATAAAATAAAATAACAAAAATGAAAAGTGGTGAGAAACTTATGTGTAGAGAAATGTGTTTACTTAGATTTCCTTACTCCCTAACTATCTTTTACCGGTTAATTAGTGTGTATTAGTCGCGTGGATGACGGGTGTATTCCTTAATACCATTCGTGGGGTGGCGTACTTACTTCCCCAACTCTACAAGCTCCTACTTCACTCCTATGTCGAGCCGGCTAGGAAGCTCCTAACATGGGATCACTAGAATTCGCTTGTGCATTAAATACAACCATAAAAACCTTTAGTACGCGTTTGGTTCATGTTTCTTAAGACGTTCAAGCAAGTTACCGAATAGGAAGTTAGCCAGTTTTCTTAAGCCTAACATAGATAAACAATCATCCAATACAACTAACAACACACTAACAACCAATAATCAATAGCTAGGTTTCATTAGATCTAAGCAAACACAAGATAAAATTAGCCTAACATGTTAAACAAAAGACAAGCATAAGATAGAATCAAACAACACATAGACATATTGAATGATTAATTGATAACTTATCTTTCAATGAAACATGGAAGATCTCAAGGCAAGAAGCCCTGAAAAAGTAGCTAAAATCGTCTTAGGGTTTTATCCCAAAATTCCACACACTAAGCTCTCTCTTAATGACAAAAAATTAGAAAACTATATATAGATTTTTGGATCTGACGGCGTCACCTTATGCATTGTGACGCCGTCACCTCGCCGCTTTTAGGGTTCCCGGGTGACCTTCTTGACGCCGTCCCTCTTTAGCTCTTCAAAAATCCATTCTGGCCTATCAAGGCTTGACGCCGTCGGATCATGAACGTGACGCCGTCCCCTTATGATTTAAGCCGTGACGCCCTTGATTTAGTTAAAGCGTGACGCCGTCAGAATTCTCATGCTAACTCACTGGCCCGTCATGAGTAAATTTCACATCCAACTTTTCTTGCCAAGGCATGACGCCGTCCCATGTTAATTGTGACGCCGTCAAGAGTAACTTTTAGCCGATTTTTGAGACTTTGCCGTTTTCTTCACTTTAATGCTCCAAAAACGTCCAAAATGCCTCCTTTTCCAGATTTCTCCTCAAAAGTACCTAAAATGACAAAAGGAACGATTTAGGGCAATATTTGATCAAATAAATACGATTTCGGGCTTAAATGACCCCTTAAAAGCGGTACACTTTTCGCCTCATCAAAGGTGTAAAGTTGGTTCCTGCCGATAGCTTGGTTCCTGCTGAAATCTCATTGCTGCCGACAGTGTTATCTTGTTCCTGCCGATAGTATTGTTGCTGCGGATAGTATTATTTAGTTTCCGTATATTTAGAATGTTTGTTATGATTTATTTTTAGAAGAGATTGTTGTTAATCTCTTTACACGTTTTCTTGTAGAACGGGTTAGGGTTAGGTGATCTTGTTAGTATAAAAGATAAACCCGTCTATGAGTTTATGTACGCCTTGAACATCTTTTAATATTCAATAAACGATTCTTAGTTCAATAGTTTGATCCATAGAGGATCATTGTTCTTTTAGAGTTTTCTTCTTTATAATACTTGCTGTTTAGTTTCCGCATAAACACTTGTATTGCAGAGGTTCTTGTTTATACCAAGCTCAATCAAGCTCGAAGTACTCGATCCTACAAGTGGTATCAGAGCCTGGTAAGGATCTCTGATAAAGAAGGAAACAGTGTTGAAGTGTGTCTCTCTTGAATCTCTTCACAATGTCCCTATCAGGAGATAATTTTGAATTATGCGCAAGGAGGATTAGGAACTTGTTCCACAATAAGTCCTATGAAGAAAAAGAAAATTTGGAAGAATATGCTCTGTTAGGATTCCCATCTCAGGTACAAAGATGTAACTCAGCATGTCAAGAATTGTACTCAACTCTTAATATTGAATATGATGACATGAAATCCAAGTATAATGAATATTTTATTAAGGTACAGGCTTATGACAAAGCAGTTAAAACATTAGAAAAGCAAAAGGTTTGGTTTCAAAAGAATCAGTTAGCATATGAGGAAAAGATAAAGGTTTTAGAAAGGGACTTGAAAAACACCAATAATGAGCTTAAACATTCTGAGTCTCAAAAGGCTAAGATGATGTTAGAAAAACAGGATGTGCAGACTAAACTAGACAATACCTTGGCTAGGTTTAATAAATGGAAAGATTCATCTAAAAACCTAAACAAGTTAGTTGATAGTTCTATGTCTACGAAAACAAAAAGAGGTTTAGGGTATAGTAATTTGATAGGGCCAAATCAATTTTATGACCCTAATGAGTATAGTGTTTTTAACCCTGAACCTGTAGACTATCAAAAACCTGTTAAATATGTGAAAGAAGGTGGAATGAATGCTGTTTCTCCACCTATAAGAGGAGTTTTTATGCCTTCTCCTGTACACTCTCTCTCTGATATTGACTCAGATGAGTCACAAATGGTTTATGGTAAAAAGTCCAAAGACTTACCTGAATCTAATGATTGTGTCTCTTGTCACACAAGTGACAAATCCTCTGAAGCAGAGTCTAAAGACTTTGTTTCATGTGACTCAAGTGAAAAGTCAACCACACCCAAATATCACAGGTCCTCAAGTTCAACAAATGGTATATCTACTCCCAAATCAGTCTTTTCAGATAACAGCTCATTGAATTCTTTTAAAAACAACTGTGTCTCTAGTTCCACTAGTGATAATGGTGTCCATATTAAGAAAAGCTGTAGTAAAAACAAGGCTGTTAGGAAGAAGACATGTTTTGTGTGTGGTAGTCAATATCATCTTATAAAAGATTGTGATTATCATGAGAAAAGGTTGAATGGTGGGAAACATCAGAACAGATCATTGTGGAAAAATGTTAAACAAATCCCACCATATGTTCCACAAGCAGCAGGAATGAATTTTTATAGGAGTCCTTTTCCTGCTGATAGACCTATTCCTGCTGGTTCTTCTGTTCCTGCTGATTTTCAGGGAACCATTCCTGTTGGTACATCTTCATATTATCACAGGGATTTTTGGCCTGTCTATTCTAATCAAGTCTTTGGAGGGGGAATGGCTTATTCTCCATGGTATCCTTGATAGTTGTTTTGTTTGGTTGTTCATGTTGTTGTAATTGTGTTTGCTGATTTATAAGGTAGCTTTAGCCTAAGGGGAGGCTAATGCTTGTTATTTTGTCTTGTTTTTCATTCTTTTAAGTTTTGTTTGTGTTTCTCTAATCTTATCTTGCAGGATTTTCAGTGTCTTTTGTTAGTTAACTTTATTTTGCAGCTTCTTAATGCTTGGATTTAAAGCTTTATACAGCAATTTTCATTCATCATAAGAAAGATCAGTACATTCAGTTGCTGGTTACAAAAGATTTCGAGTTACAAAAGATACTTATCAACTTCATTCAAAACATCATTCCACATCATACAAAAGCTACAAAAGATTCCAATCATCCACCATAAATCTACCTAAACCTTACCACCTATTCCATCTTCTCTTTACCCTTACCCATGTTTTCAGGCATGTACCTCTTTCCTCTCTGGCGAATGATCTCTTCATAAACATGGGGGACTGCAAGTGCCAAGATGACTGGCCGTGGTTGTCTTTGTTCAGGGGATGGCTTTGAAGAGCTTGAGGTAGTTGACCTCTGATGAGTTCTGGATCGTGTCCTTGAAGATGGATGGATTGGTTGTGAAGTAGGGATACCTGCTTGTGGAGTTGGTTGGGTTGGTTGTGGTTTTGGGTTGCTTGGTTGTGAAGCTGGCTGGGTTGGCTTGGGAGTGGTTCTGGTGAGATTCTTCCTTTGTCTTGGATCTTTGCCTTCACGTTGTCGATTGTGTCGACTACTAGGGTTTGGTTTTTCTCGGCTTGAACCTTCTTGATGTTTAGCCTTGCCTTTTGGTACCGGTACTTTATAAAAAGCTGCAGTTGCTCTCTCCATCTCTTCAGCAAGCAGAGCTTCAGTTTCCTTCATCTGTCTTCTGTCCTCATCTGTTAAAGGAAAATTGGGAGGGAAAGTCTCCCATTCGCCCTGGTAATACACCAAAGACTTCAACTCTGATGAGTCTTCATCATCAGAGCTAAAGTACTCAAAAGAAGAAGGGGTAGATGGAAGAGGATCAGATGAATCCTCCTCAACCTTGGCCTTACCTTTGGTTCTAGAGGATGATGCTGTTTTGGGGAAGTAGTTGTTCCATCCTGAGTCACTAGAGGAGGAAGAATCTGATGAGATTTCGATGATTGGATGTTTGGATGAACTCATTCTGTGGTTTGATTTTTGGAGATTTAGTTTGATTTGTGGTAATAAAGGGTTTTGTGATGATAAAGTTATGTGATCTGAGGGTTATATAATGATATGGAGATTAGTGCAAATTTATTGCTGGTTGGTATTGAGAATTAATAAGGGTAAGTTACTCTTAATGACTATGTTCGGTAGATTGACTTCGGTCAAACCACTTCATTCCTGCTGAATGGTCAAAGATTTTATTGCTGCCGATTGACCAAGTGTTACTGCCGAAAGGTCAAACTTTCTTAAGTTAATTGATCAATGATACGTGCAATAAATAGCAGCAATTTCAAGTGATATTTTTGGAAACTCAACATATAATTGGACATCTCTCATCTCTATTTCTTAGAAACCTATCAAACCCTAATCTTCTCATTTCAAACCCTAAATCATTCCTTCAATACAATGACAACTCTTCGTTACAAAGATGATCATAACAAGGTTGCTTATTTGGAATCATCTTCAAAAAGTGTTGGTTATGATGAAGTGCTGGAATTTCTTCGTGGGTCATCTATTTGTTATGCGCTCACATATTGCCCAGTAACGGTATATGATTCTTTGGTCAAACAGTTTTGGAGAACAGCTAAAGTAAGACATGTTGTGGGAAGGGAAAATGATATTGTTGCTACCATCGATAATCAAGAAGTGGTTATTACTGAGGAGTTGATTCGAGTTCAGCTTCAATTTCCTGAGGAACAAGGAGAATATGATCTTCCAAGGCAAGACATTCTTGATGGTATGGCAGCTATAGGGTATCCTGTTGCTGGAAGTTGCACCTTCTTGAAAAGTAGGTTGTCTCCTCAATGGAGGTTTCTGATTCATACATTACTCCAGTGTCTTAGTGTTAAGTCAGGTGGTTGGGATCAATGTCCAAGTCCTATTGCATCTGGTTTAGTCTGTTTGTCTCAGGGTAGGATCTTTAATTGGGCAAAATATATTTTTGAGGGAATGATTGAGAATCTAAGTAATGGTAAACACAGCTTTTTGATGTACCCTAGATTTCTTCAAATCATCTTAGGTGTACAGACCATTAATACATCCCCTAAGATTATAAATAGGTTGACTGCCAAAATGTTTGCCCTGATGAAGATGAACTTTACTGGCCAACATTTGCCTTTGTTGCCTCATATGTTACACCACCCTGATCCTGCTGATATCCCTGATCCTGCCGACAATGCTGATCCTGCTGATAATATCCCACCATCACCTAATGCACCTGAGCAAGAGACTTCAGTTGATGCTGTTGCATCTGCATCTATTGCTGCTGATGATCCATTACCACCTTCACCCAGACCAGTGACACCTACACCTGAGACTAATGACAATGTTGAATTCAATGAGCAGCCCATCTCAGCTAATACACCTATTGTCCAGCCATCTCCTTTAGAGGATTTACCTTCTTCTTCAAGGTTTTCATCACCTAGTCCTACTAGGCAGCCAGTTAGTTCTGACATCAATGCAGGGGAGGGATTTAATGTTTCTCCACCCAGAGTCAGTGAAGTACCTAATACTTCAAGTGTTCCTGCTGGTGGAACTGATGATGCTGTTGATCTCACCTCTATGTCTCAGCTACTTGAAAGATCTGTGAAGAAAATTGAGGCATTGGAGTCAGAACTTAATGAGACAAAAAGGATTTTTGGTGAGAAAGTGGAGAGCTTGGAAAAGGAGCTCAGGGATTCTAATGAAGCATTTAGTAGAACTATCCAAGAACTAAATGATAAGATCAGCATATTGGAGGGTAGTCAAATGCAAAAGAAAAGAAAGGTTATTCTTTCTGAGTCTGAGGAAGATCAGAATGATATGATATTTGATGGGCTTAATGTTCTAGCATCTGTTTCTCTTGATGGTGCAAATACTGTAGTTCCTACAACTTCTGAGCACAACATCACTCCTCAAGCACAGGTCTCCACTGAAGCAAGGACCATTGCTGCTGATGTCTCCATTGCTACTGATGTTGCCATTGCTGCTGATGTGTCTGCTGCTACTGCAAATGTTGAAAATATTTCTTCCGCATCTAAGGATCCTGTTACTACTGTTGGAAGTTCATCTGTTGCTGCTGAAAGTAACATCATTCCTCCTGAAGCAACTGAAAATGATGAAGAGATAGCTGCAAAGGTGCATGAACAGGAAGTTGCTGCTGAAGAAGCTAGATTAGCTCAGCTTGCTCAAGATGAAGAGCTTGCAAGACAATTGTCTGTTGATGAGAAAAATGTTGCTGGGATTATAAATAACCCAAGTTCAGATGATCCTTCTTCAGAAGTGTTTAGTGCACAAGTTGAATATTTGTTGAACACTGACATGATTATTAGAGCTCATGGATTTATGGTTCTTCAAATGTCTGAATTGGATTCAGATACAAGGTCAGATCTGCTCAAGGCATTCATATTGAAGAAACAAAGAGCAACCACTTGGAATGAATTGATGCACAGGATCAAGGAAAGACAAAGGTTAGGATATAAGATGCCAACAAACAGAGATAATATCAATTTTATGAAGGTGTATCTAAGGAATGAAGCTAACTACAAGATCAGTGATTTCAAAGGTTGGCCTGAAGGTGCAATTCAAAAATTGTTCCTTGATACTTATGCAAAGCTCAACTCTTTAGTAGATACTGATATTCCACAAAGCAGGAAAAGAACATCTTCATCTTTGGAGTCTGATGTTGCAAAGAGAATGAAGTCTGGAGAAGGCTCTAAGGATGATTCATTCATTGCTCCAAGTTCTACTGATGATGCATCTGAGGTACCACAAGAAGATCTTGTTCCTGCTGATCTTCCTACTGCTAATGCTTCTATCTCTGCTGAGCCTTCTGTGTCTATTCCTATTATTCGATATGGTCTAAGATCAAGGCAGAAGAGTCATTCTTTCCACTCTTCTTCTGTGGATATTCTTGAAGTGGATGATCATGATTTGATTGAGGTTGCTTCTGAAAGTGATTCAGAAGGTGACTCCATTCAGTCTTGGGGTCATATTGCTCATTGGGAGATTAGATCTACTTCAGATGGTGATGTAAATGTTTGGTTTTCTCTTAATGGGACAGTCAAGTTCTTTACATTTCTAAGGGAGATCTTGGATAGGGTTGAAAGACAAGATTTGGAGCGTCTTTATGAGATTGTAGACAATCATTATCAATCTAATACTCCTACTGAGATTGGTCTATTGTTATGGGGAGATTTACAAGTCTTGATGAATAAATTGGTTGGTGACAAGACTAAACTAGTGTGGGGTAATCAATCTTCATGGAGAGTATTTTCTTGGAAATTATATCCCTATTCCAATGTTCATGTTGTGGAACTCACCTCTGGCAAGTTCCTCACTATGTTTGTGGATATTGCTTATCCTTTAACTGAAGGAGTGTTAAAGAGAATGCTAACACAGAAGGTCAAAGTTCCTAAGCATACTATAGGAAATGATCTAACCACAGCTGAACAATTGGTTAAATTCATCAAGGATCAAGTTGCAGCTAAGGGATCATCAGCTTAAGGGGTGAGTTGCTGAGTTTAAGGGGAGGAATGCAGATTAAGGGGAGGATAAAGCTCAAGGGGAGGATTGTTTCTTGTTGTTGTTGTATATTTTCTTTCTTTCTTTCTTTTGTTTCTTTTCTTATTTTCTTTTATTTTGGTGTGTTTCTTAGTTAAAAAAAAAAAAAAAAAAAAAAAAAAAAAAAAAAAAAAAAAAAAAAATTGTATATTTTGTGTGCTAATAAGTGGTTTTGAGCAACACCTTGCAGGTACAGTGTTGGTGTTTACACCTGCACAATAAATGGTGCTCAACTCACCATGTCTTGCAGACAAGAAAGAGTTGACTCACCATGAGGGTACGGCTCTGGTGTGACAATCAAATCCGTTGATAGCTGTAATAGCTTGCTCAAAGCTATAGGGTACTTCAACTCACCCATGATTTATTTCTGAGAGTTGAAAATGGTTCTCAATTCACCATGGATGTAACCCTTATGGGATCCAAAGGATTGGCTAGTCCACAAAAGTATGGTTTGTGGTAAAGACACTTGGTATCCATATTTGGTATTCAATTCACCAAGGTTCAGTTGAAACCAAAGAATTGGCTAGTCCTGAGCAAACGGCTACAGGTAAAGACAAGTCAAATCCGTTTATAGTTGCTGATTTGCTAATAAATCAGATGGTTATCAATGTACCATGGTCTAACACACCTAAACATTGGCTACTCCAGTAGTGATGGCTATTGGTAAAGAGACATCAAATCCATTAATTTTCAATGATTCACCTCTCACAGGAGTTAACACACCTGGATGTGATGAGAAAAGTATGAAACTTAAAGAGATTTGATGTAAATTTTGTCATTAGTAGCAGCCAAGTTCAAGTGATGTTATGGTGACCAGTAAATCTATTTTGAAGAAGATTTCATGTTCCTGCTGCTCTATTGAAGTTGCTGCTGGATGCTATAGAAGTTGGAATCTTGAAGTTATTGAAGTTGTTGCTGGTTACTTCTTATTGTTGCTGCTAAGTCGCAGTCCTCAAGCCTGAGTTTATGAAAGCCTTATCACATGGGAATCTTGCAGGTTAACCTAGTCAACCTCAAGATTAGGGGAGGATTGTTAGGATCTCTGGGAAATAAGAGTTCATTGTTGCTGCCGATAGTGTAAAGTTGGTTCCTGCCGATAGCTTGGTTCCTGCTGAAATCTCATTGCTGCCGACAGTGTTATCTTGTTCCTGCCGATAGTATTGTTGCTGCGGATAGTATTATTTAGTTTCCGTATATTTAGAATGTTTGTTATGATTTATTTTTAGAAGAGATTGTTGTTAATCTCTTTACACGTTTTCTTGTAGAACGGGTTAGGGTTAGGTGATCTTGTTAGTATAAAAGATAAACCCGTCTATGAGTTTATGTACGCCTTGAACATCTTTTAATATTCAATAAACGATTCTTAGTTCAATAGTTTGATCCATAGAGGATCATTGTTCTTTTAGAGTTTTCTTCTTTATAATACTTGCTGTTTAGTTTCCGCATAAACACTTGTATTGCAGAGGTTCTTGTTTATACCAAGCTCAATCAAGCTCGAAGTACTCGATCCTACCTAATAATACCACCTTTCCACCAAAAACCGTGTCTGCAGCAGACGGTGTTTCAGATGATACTATATCACGCATCGTCCTGTCAAAAGCTTCAAAACAGTATCGGTTCATTATAGGTGCTTCGTCCCAATTTATAAGCTTAGACATTTGTGATAGTTTGGCAAGATCACTGTCGACACTTATAGAACACATAGAGTCTTCAACAACATTAATAGGGATTGCAAATTAAGAATGACCAGCTCTGCCACCTTCTAACAAAAGGGCGGCTATACCACTTGATGCAACATTCAAGACAATTTCCTTATTTGAACGTAAATATGCTGTCAACGTTTTGTACAAATAAGTCTTGCCACTTCCTCCATATCCATAGACGAAAAACATGCCACCTTCATCTTTATCCACATCATCAATCACAGTTGCATATATTCCTTTTTGTTCATACGTTAAACTATCATATAACGTTTGATGCTCAACTATAAGGTCTGGCACGTTGTAATTTAGCTCGTCATAGACCGTACGGTTGTATCCAGCCATTGTGTATAATTCACCCGGACAGGGAAAGTTTACTATACTCTGTAGACTCCTACCATTGTTAAGTAACAAATCTTCTATGTAAGTAAGACAAATGTTTTCCATTTGCTTATCCGACAGCTCAAGTTCTGTGACAAACACATCAAAATCATTGTTACGTAGATAAATAGACATAAAATCAAAAAATATTATCAAACTCTACAAATCATAGTCATATATGTAATAAATATTAATGCAGTATTACAATTATTGTGTACATGTAATAAAAGACAATAAAAAATAGTTACCTGGATGATTATGCCTAATTCGTTCAGTATGAAGCACATCTTCAGCCATTAAATGCCAAGTCTGCTCCCATACCTTTTCCAGTCGCGCAATGCTATCTGTTAGTATAAGCTTAACTAAGTAATCGCGAAGATAGTCACCGATACCTCACTCACTAGCCTCGATAAAACCATCAATGTATTCTTTGTCTTCATCCAACAATCCACGTGCGTAGCAAGCTTCTTTGAACATGCCATACACAACATCATCATACTCCTTGAAATCGTTAAAAGTTTTGGCACCTCTTACTTTGTTTAATAAAATGCATAGTTAAAACAGTTCACCCAACGATGGTGGAACATGGTGAATACGACCGATGCTAATTACTTTTTTTCTCTTGGTCCATATTATATCGTCTTTATTCCACACATAAAATTTTGGAATATCTACATACAACAGCTCCCTCACATCTTCATTGGTTTCATTCAACTCCATCCACTTTAAGAACTTAGTTGTGTTCGCCGATTCCTTTTCCAAAGTAAAGTCAATGCTTTATGTCGCATAAAAAACAACAGAATGCTCATTTGGCAGATGAAACGGCAACCATTCTACAGCAGGATACCTGTGATGTATGTCGAATTTAAATATCCTCCAGGCAGCTTCACAAGCAGACAAATACCGATAGTCTAGGTACTCTTGTATTTCGTCTTTATCTTTCTCCTCAATGGCTGTCGTTATCCTGTTCGAACCCTTGTTTATGTACTTGAAAAGATACTTTATTGAACCGAATTGGTTGCACCATTCTACGTTAATATGATCTTGATACTCTTTAAGCAACCTTGGCTGTAAGGAACAACACTACCATTAAAAAGCTCGGCACCACTCTTTGTAATTGACCTACCGTTGTCCGGACTTTTGGAGATAGCATATCCACTCTCGTCAATAAAAGCACTATCATTAAATGTTTTAGGAAAACTCTTTGAGCACCTGTTGTCAACCATGCACCGACATCTCTTATGCTCAGGACCGCATGGTCTGTGAATCATGAATTCTTTCACAAGAGTGTAAAGTTCCGGGTCAGACTCCTTATTCGCTATCTCAGCAGAAATGCACTGGTCAATGTCTACCGGATTTCTAAGCTTATCTTCGCTCTCTAACCAAATTAATAAATGACAATGCGGCAATCCGTGTTTTTGGAATTCTATTGTGCACACCTCTGCATTTACGAATAAGCAGATATCAGAAGTGCTAATAATAATAAATACCTGTACTTATAACAAAATATGTATACACAAAGATTATACGATTAATACCTGCTTTAACTTTACCAAAAATACGCTTTTCCTTAATATCTTTTAAAAGATTATCAAGCTTAATTTGAAAACTCTTTTTAGTACATCTGGTCGATATTCGGTTTTCAAGCCCCTTTTTCTATAGAAAACGCGTAATTTCGGGCCATTTAGGATTGCAAGTGAACGTTATGAAAAGGTCAGGGTATCCGTAAAACTTGCATAACGCCACTGCATCCAAATAGTTCCACATCATTTACCCTGGACTACCGGTAACGGAGGAGGGCAAAATAATTTTTTTACCATGCACCTTGTTTTAATCACCTGATGATTCTGCTAATGCTTCTAATCGAGCATAAGTCTCGCTTCATAGATCCTTATTTTTGTTACGCACGTACCTTACTTGTTCTGCCTCAACCATCGTATAGCCGTCAACTAAAAATTGCTGAAATAGTTTCCTACTATTAAGTACAGTAGAAAATACTCCTGGCATGTCTTGTATTCGATGCGCAAACCATTCTCTCATGGTAACTCTTGTTTTCTATTTTTTCGGAGTATCAGCTGTAACATGCGAATGGTATATATCTGTCCTATACCCATCTTCTACATAGGGAAACAACAAAGGATACTGCAGTGGGAGGTATTCAACATGTAGTTCACTAATCCTTTTTGTCTTTCCATCTTGTTTGTATAATATAATCTCTTTCGTCAGAATCAAAATACTTACAATCAGAGCAGCGACCTGATGAGTGTGTAAATACTCATCATTTTATGCCCATTTTAGACCATAAAAATACCAAAAACACCAGAATAGACCATATTATACTGCAAATATCCTTGGTTTGTGTTTTTATGTGTTTCAGGTACAAAAGGATCGAAAACAGGGCAAAAACAGACAAAACCGAGCACAAGATTGGAAAATCGTGAAAAGCCGAGGACGGGGACGGAATTTATGAGTTTGGTCCAGGAAATTGCTCTACTTGTCAAGAATAACCCTTGGACATGATTTTCAGAAAATACAAGATTGGTCCCTGAAGTTTGAAACTTGGCAGCATTGGTCCTTGAATTTTCAGGAAATTACACAAATGGTCCCTAAAGTTAAATCCTATCCTAAACAAACTACACATAACCGGACCAAACAAAACCCATCCCATTTAACCCTATTAAACCCATTTACCCAACAATCTATTTCCCAGCCCAACTAACCTAAAGCCCAACACCAAAATAACCCAACCCTTTATCCCTAAGCTAATACCAGAGTTTGACCAAGTCAAACCCACCTTCTTCATTCCCACTACCCGCCTAAAACCACCCTAATCCCTGCACCTTCCCTGACACTCCACCACCCCCCTCCTAAGCTTCTTCTACACACTCCCTAACAATCCAAAAACATTAAATGCTTCGCCCCCTCCCACAAGTTATCAGAACCATTTGCAACCCACTTGACTATTTTCCTGCCAAAAATACCAATTGACGGCTGAGATGATTTGAAGCATATCCAATGGTGGGATTTGATCAGAAGGATGAGAAGAGTCTTTTGGGATATCTATTTAAAGAAATGAAGACACATAGAGATAGTTGTCCTTTCTTTAGACCATTCGTAGTGTAATTTAATTATTGTTCTATTTTCAATTTCAAATTCAGTTCTAAACTTTAATGTAAACTCATTTCAGCTCTTTTGTACTTAATTTAAGAAGCTTTGTTTCAATTTCAAGTTAAATCAAAATTTCAAGTACTCAGTTGTTATTGTTAATTCGAATTCAAGTTAGTTATTGTTGTTTAAGTATTCCAAAAGCCTTTGCTCTGTTCCCTTTTAGCTTATGCATGATCCTGATAGCTTGTTTTTAGCTTATTATTGCTTAATTCAGTTTCAATTTCCAAATTTCCAAAAAAGTCAAAAAGTCAACTCTGGTCAACATTACTGTACATCTGCTTATTTTATTGCTTATTGTCATTTTCTCAGTTTACATGTTCTGCTTGAAGTAATTGTAGCCTAGTTTGATAATTAGTATAGCCTATGCTCTATTTTCCTTAAAAAAGTTTAAAAAAAAAGCCAAAAATAAGATAGCTTATTAGAATTGCTTAATTTTCAATTAAAGTTACTAGTTAATGCTTATTATACTTTGTTGACATCTTAGAATTCATATCTTAGCTCAGTTTACTTTGTTGCAGCTTAAAATTTTCAAAACAGCCTTGAAAGGGCTGTTTGGGTTAAACTTACATTAAGGGTCAAACTAGCTTTGTACTGTACAATTACCATTTCATCAAATTCAATCCATCTTAATTTGTCCCATATAAGTTGTTTCTAAGTCCTTTTTAGCCAATTAAATAGAAAATATAGTTTTGAGCCAACTGTGGTAATCATAGGCCCTTAACTGCTCAAATAAGCCATAATAAGCCTTAAGCCCATTTAGACCTTTCTTGTGGCATTTCTGTGGTCTTTTAAGTTCATTAAGTAAGTACAAAATAGTTGGTTAAGTTTCATTTTGGTTTGTGCCCTCTGCACACACCACTGATCACCTTAGTGTATCAGCAGACTTGTCCCACTCACCCTCTTTTTATCAGCTTATTTATAAGCTAATATTAAGTCATTAAGTTCTGATTTTTGGTTTATATTAAGTTCATAGTATAAGCTTAATATGTTTTTACTTTTTAGGCCATAGCTTATAGTTTTTAACAGCTTTTAGCCAGCTTAAAATTCACCACAAACCATCCTTAGGCCTGCAACATCAGTCCACCCTTGTAGCTTATTTGTTTGATTTCAGTGCTTATCTGTTAGTTTTTGTTGCTTTTTCATTTTCATTTTAGCTTATTTTCATTTACTTAACTCATTTTCAGTTTGCTTTAGCTTATTTAATAGCTTATCAGCTTTTTGGTCCTAGTTTAGCTCATTTTCCCTTTTAAGTCCACTGATCAGCCCTTGTGGCTTATTTCTGGGCTTATTTGTGGTTTTAAAAATAAGTCATCTTCATTAAAGTTGCTTAATTTTGCTAGCTTTTTAAGTTTTTAAAAGAAAATCCCAAAAATAAAATAATTAGCAAAAGGTCAGGCCTGGGATTCGAACCCTGGACCTCCCCCTTTGCAAAGCACTCACACACCACACACTTAACCATTGCGCCCTTGGGTCTTTTTCAGTTTACTCTTACCTTGTTTATTATTTAACCCTTATTTCCCATTTTGCTTAGTCGAATCATTTTAGCTTATTACAGCTTATTAGAATAAGCTGGAATCTTTTTTATATTTTTCCTAGGACTGTTATTGTATAAAGTATTTTTAGAAAAAGTTTCAGATTTTTCTAAATAGGTTTAGTATTTTTAATAATTTAATTAGAGTAACTCAGTTTTTAATTCATAATAAAAAATATAAAAATCAGAAAGATATAAATCTTTTTTCTAAAATTTTCTTTTATTATTTAGGATTTAAGAAAAATAATTTAGTACTTGTAGGATTAAATTTTATAGATTTCACTTTTTAATCCCGTTTTAGAATTCCCGTAACGCGTTTTTAATATAATTTGTTAATCTTAATTTTCTTGTGAGAATTTGTTTCTCATTTGTTAAATTAGAATTAAAATACAAGCAAAATTTCATATCCCAATCATCAGCCACTCTAATTCCGAACCTCAAACGGTTGTCCATTCACACCTCGTTGGGACACGACCCGGGTAATCACTTACCTGGTATCACACATATCACAAACGTGAGTTTTTGCAAGTTAGCCTTTTTTCTAAAGGGTTGATTTGTCTTTATTCACGCGTATCCGTCTGATATTATTTATATACGTACTTTTGCACGGATCAAATTTTGGCGCCGCTGCTGGGGAGGTTGTGTTGCGACAATATCGTTGAGATTTTTAACGATTAGTGACTTGAGATCCTTCTTTCAGAAGTTTCCACTTTCATAAACATATAAAATACAAAAATATTTTTTCTTTTCTTTTATATATATTATCATATAAAAAATAAAAACCCAAAAACATTTTCCGTTTTATTGTAAAATAAAAGATAAAAGCAAAACTCAATATAATATTCCTCAACTTGGAGTATTATCATAATAAGTTCCCAAACATCAGATTAAAACTTGCCTTTGTGTCGCTTGCGAATTCGGCTCACCTTTGATTGATAAACAAACTCTAACGGAGGTTTCAGGAGGTTTGGCATTAAATTGACGAACCGAAAGGAGCGGGTTTTTAAGGAGCATTTATTGCCCACCTTTGCTCCTCCGCCACTCTGTGTGTTTTTCTTTCAGAGAGCTACCGTACGCTTGTTTGATTTAAGGTTTAAGTTTTTTCCGAAAAAAAAAATAAAAAAATATATATATATATTGAAAAACCGAAAACCCAAAAATATTGTTCTTCACCCTCTATCCGTTTAATTCTTTTTCTTTATGTCTTCATCTTACCACTATGGTTGTCAATGGTGTGGAGGTCCTCATAATGGTGGGAATTGTCCCGGTTGTAGCATGGTGGAATCAGGAAACGGGTTTGTTTATGACCAAAATCCTTATTCTTACCATGAAACACCCGACTTTTTCAACCAGCCCCCACACCATGAGATGGAAACATATTCTTGTGAATATTGTGGAGGTCCACACCCAAGTTTTGATTGTCAAGCAGGGAATACGTCTGTCTATGAACAAGATCCATGTAATCAAAACTTCGGGTATGACCATTATCCATATAATTCACCGAATCAGTCACAACAGTTTTACTGTTGTGAATTCTGTGGAGGTCCGCATTACGAATCCGATTGTCAAACGAGGACCCCGCTTGTCTATGAGCATAGTCCTTGTAACAATTTTGATTATTCTTATCATGACCAACCTCCACAGTATGAAACGATTCAAACTCAGCCTCAGCTATCTCTTGAAGAATCTTTCGAAGATTTATTCCAAAAACTTCAAGATGTGCAAAATGAACTTAAAAATTTGGCTGATAAACATGCCCAAGATGATCGTCATGGTGAATCTATGGAAGATTTACTCGCCGTAGAACGAGCAGCACAAAATCGTTTCTTGTTTAATCAGGCTTGCATGCTCGATGACGAAGATGAAGACGACGAGGAGAGTGTTATTCCTTTGAGCGATATCATTTCTCAACTCCCTCAGTCTATTGCAATCACATCATTCTTTCCAACTTTGGTCCCCAAAGACTCTCTTATTATGGGGGACGAGCATATTAGCACTATTCCTGAAAAGGAATCGGACGAATTCATAAAGTCTAGTGCTGAGAACCTTTTTCCAATCCCAAGTGAGTCTGAGGATATTTCCGATAGTGAAAGTGATGGTTCTTTTCGTTGTGATCAACCTCTTGACACTACTGATGATTTTTTCGGGACATTTTCTAACCCTCTTTTCAATTCAAACGATGAATTTTTCGGGATTTTCTCTAATCCCCTTTTCAATTCCAATGATGATTTTTCCTCTAGTGATGACGAATCACTTTCTGATGAGGACGTTCAAAATGAAAGTTTCAAAGTTTATTCGAATTCTCTTTTTGAATTTAACAATGAGTACTTTTCTAGCAAAATAAATCCTCTCTTTGATGAAGAGTTAGAAAACGATGAGGTCAAGGACTCTATTATTCATAAACTTGATAATGTGACCTCAACTCTTAATCCCGATATTGATCTTTCTCCGACATATGTGACATTTCTCGTTGAGGACAGCCATTATATTGACATCACATATGTCGTTCGAGTTTTTCTACCTTTCTGTGCTTATAAGGTAGCTTGTCCTTTCCCTCACTCGTTTGGGAATGAGGACAAAGTTTTTGACCCCGGCATCTCCATTTATCATTCTTTTGAGCCGGATATATCTCATCGGAGTGGAACTTTCATGAAATTCAATGTTTATCCAAACATTTTGAATGAAAGTTCGATGGAGATGGTTTCTTCCACTTGCTCCCCCATGAACCAATGAATTCGGGGTCGAGTCAAGCTAGTGACTCGGTTAACAAAAACATTAGCATTGCATGGGTGACAACCCATGTTTATGACTTCTTTCTATTTTCTGATACTAAGTGTGGGGGAATCCCACTGTGCTTGCTTCTTTTGTGTTGTTTGCTCTGTTTTCAGGTTTCCCTTGGATTGTGATGATTGTCGCGCCTGTTTTCAATCCAGCCGCCCAATATCCTATCCTTTTGCTAACGATTATCTAGGGATGTCTTTTTAATCCTTTTGTGGAAAATTGAGATTTCTTTCACACACTTGGCTATTAGTATTACCTTTTTATGTTCTAAGTGTCGGCATAATACCCGGTACTTTGAATATTGAGGGCAATATTCAATTCTAAGTGTGAGGGGGAATTCTCTCGAATTTTGTCACATTGTACCTTCTAGTGCCCTAGTACCCCCGTTTTGGCCAAAATTTTAAATTTTTTTCGTTTTTAAATAAGAAATTGCAATAAAAAAGAAGTGTTTAGTCTTGATTAGGCTAGAACAAAGGGAATCCTGACTCTGTCAGAGTGTTGATCTGGCTGCTTCCTTAACGATTAGACTAAGGTTTTACAATATGTGCAAATAAAAATGCTAAGCGTAGAATAGTTGGTTTTCTTTAGAGCTTATATAAGTAATCTATGGTTTTTCCTCCCAGGAGATAACTAATCTGACTTAATTAGTGCTTATTTTTCAAACTTTTGAACACACAAAATCATTTTTCTTTACGATTTTGAAAAATACTAGTTCAAAGCTTTATTTAAACTTCAGAACAAGCATATGTCATAATAATGTAAAAGTTAAGTAATAAATAAATGTGCTAAAAAGCTAAGGTTCAAGATCGGCCCTTGGATCCTTATTTTCGGAAGGCGTTTAGGTCTTGGCTACCCTCTTACACCGGCCCTTGGACCCTTAATTCTGAAAGGCGTTAAGGTCTTGGAACTCTCCGTTGTAACGGCCCTTAGATCCTTTATTCCAGGAAGGTTTAAGGTCTTGGTTCCCGTGAAACTCCGTTAGTTTATATTGCACAAAGTTAAGTATAAAAAAAAAAAAAAAAAAAAAAAAATGAAAAAAATGAGAAAAAAAAATAAAAATGGAATGATATTGCAAAATGCAATAAATTTTGAAGCTTGCTTGTTGTGAATTTTAAATCTATCTTTCAACTAGTATTAGTCAAAGTTTTATAAAAACGTCGATTTTTGTTGTCAAGATTTTGAAAATCAAGCACAGTCACCTAAACTTGAATATATGCGGGAGTGAAAAGTTAAGTTTCGGCTTACATAGATTATTGATATAAGTAGTGTTAGCATTTTACAAAAGCATTTGCACATTGAGTCTAAGCTTAGTTGGGAGTATAAAAAAAAAAGGATGACGATTTCAATTCCCTGGAGACACCCATTTTGTGTGAATCCCGTTCCATGATACCATTTTTGGAAATCAAGCATGTTATATATTTTGTTCTAAGTTTAAATTTCGTGCATTGTATAGAAAATCAAAACGGGGTATGCTTTGTATTCTTTTGATCCTTTCATTACTTCATATGATCGGATTGCTAGGGACTAGCAATAGCTTAGTGTGGGGGATTGATGAGTGTGTAAATACTCATCATTTTATGCCCATTTTAGACCATAAAAATACCAAAAACACCAGAATAGACCATATTATACTGCAAATATCCTTGGTTTGTGTTTTTATGTGTTTTAGGTACAAAAGGATCGAAAACAGGGCAAAAACAGACAAAACCGAGCACAAGATTGGAAAATCGTGAAAAGCCGAGGACGGGGACGGAATTTATGAGTTTGGTCCGGGAAATTGCTCTACTTGTCAAGAATAACCCTTGGAGATGATTTTCAGAAAATACAAGATTGGTCCCTGAAGTTTGAAACTTGGCAGCATTGGTCTTTGAATTTTCAGGAAATTACACAAATGGTCCCTAAAGTTAAATCCTATCCTAAACAAACTAAACATAACCGGACCAAACAAAACCCATCCCATTTAACCCTATTAAACCCATTTACCCAATAATCCATTTCCCAGCCCAACTAACCTAAAGCCCAACACCAAAATAACCCAACCCTTTATCCCTAAGCTAATACCAGAGTTTGACCAAGTCAAACCCACCTTCTTCATTCCCACTACCCGCCTAAAACCACCCTTATCCCTGCACCTTCCCTGACACTCCACCACCCCCTCCTAAGCTTCTTCTACACACTCCCTAACAATCCAAAAACATTAAATGCTTCGCCCCCTCCCACAAGTTATCAGAACCATTTGCGACCCACTTGACTATTTTCCCGCCAAAAATGCCAATTGACGGCTGAGATGATTTGAAGCATATCCAATGGTGGGATTTGATCTGAAGGATGAGAAGAGTCTTTTGGGATATCTATTTAAAGAAATGAAGACACATAGATATAGTTGTCCTCGCTTTAGACCATTCGTAGTGTAATTTAATTATTGTTCTATTTTCAATTTCAAATTCAGTTCTAAACTTTAATGTAAACTCATTTCAGCTCTTTTGTACTTAATTTAAGAAGCTTTGTTTCAATTTCAAGTACTCAGTTGTTATTGTCAATTCGAATTCAAGTTAATTATTGTTGTTTAAGTATTCCAAAAGCCTTTGCTCTGTTCCCTTTTAGCTTATGCATGATCCTGATAGCTTGTTTTTAGCTTATTATTGCTTAATTCAGTTTCAATTTCCAAATTTCCAAAAAAGTCAAAAAGTCAACTCTGGTCAACATTACTGTACATCTTCTTATTTTATTGCTTATTGTCATTTTCTCAGTTTATATGTTCTGCTTGAAGTAATTGTAGCCTAGTTTGATAATTAGTATAGCCTATGCTCTATTTTATTTAAAAAAGTTAAAAATAAGCCAAAAATAAGATAGCTTATTAGAACTGCTTAATTTTCAATTATAGTTACTAATTAGTGCTTATTATACTTTGTTGACATCTTAGAATTCATATCTTAGCTCAGTTTACTTTGTTGCAGCTTAAAATTTTCAAAATAGCCTTGAAAGGGCTGTTTGGGTTAAACTTACATTAAGGGTCAAACTAGCTTTGTACTGTACAATTACCATTTCATCAAATTCAATCCAGCTTAATTTGTCCCATATAAGTTGTTTCTAAGTCCTTTTTAGCCAATTAAATAGAAAATATAGTTTTGAGCCAACTGTGGTAATCCTAGGCCCTTAACTGCTCAAATAAGCCATAATAAGCCTTAAGCCCATTTAGACCTTTCTTGTGGCATTTCTGTGGTCTTTTAAGTTCATTAAGTAAGCACTAAATAGTTGGTTAAGTTTCATTTTGGTTTGTGCCCTCTGCACACACCACTGATCACCTTAGTGTATCAGCAGACTTGTCCCCCTCACCCTCTTTTTATCAGCTTATTTATAAGCTAATATTAAGTCATTAAGTTCTGATTTTTGGTTTATATTAAGTTCATAGTATAAGCTTAATCTGTTTTTACTTTTTAGGCCATAGCTTATAGTTTTTGATAGCTTTTAGCTAGCTTAAAATTCACCACAAACCATCCTTAGGCCTGCAACATCAGTCCACCCTTGTAGCTTATTTGTTTGATTTCAGTGCTTATCTGTTAGTTTTTGTTGCTTTTCCATTTTCATTTTAGCTTATTTCCATTTACTTAACTCATTTTCAGTTTGCTTTAGCTTATTTAATAGCTTATTAGCTTTTTGGTCCTAGTTTAGCTCATTTTCCCTTTTAAGTCCACTGATCAGCCCTTGTGGCTTATTTCTGGGCTTATTTGTGGTTTTAAAAATAAGTCATCTTCATTAAAGTTGCTTAATTTTGCTAGCTTTTTAAGTTTTTAAAAGAAAATTCCAAAAATAAAATAATTAGCAAAAGGTCAGGCCTGGGATTCGAACCCAGGACCTCCCCCTTTGCAAAGCACTCACACACCACACACTTAACCATTGCGCCCTTGGGTCTTTTTCAGTTTACTCTTACCTTGTTTATTATTTAACCCTTATTTCCCATTTTGCTTAGTTGAATCATTTTAGCTTATTACAGCTTATTAGAATAAGCTGGAATCTTTTTTATATTTTTCCTAAGACTGTTATTGTATAAAGTATTTTCAGAAAAAGTTTCAGATTTTTCTAAATAGGTTTAGTATTTTTAATAATTTAATTAGAGTAACTCAGTTTTTAATTCATAATAAAAAATATAAAAATCAGAAAGATATAAATCTTTTTTCTAAAATTTTCTTTTATTATTTTGGATTTAAGAAAAATAATTTAGTACTTGTAGGATTAAATTTTATAGATTTCACTTTTTAATCCCGTTTTAGAATTCCCGTAACGCGTTTTTAATATAATTTGTTAATCTTAATTTTCTTGTGAGAATTTGTTTCTCATTTGTTAAATTAGAATTAAAATACAAGCAAAATTTCATATCCCAATCATCAGTCACTCTAATTTCGAACCTCAAACGGTTGTCCATTCACACCTCATTGGGACACGACCCTGGTAATCACTTACCTGGTATAACACATATCACAAACGTGAGTTTTTGCAAGTTAGCCTTTTTTCTAAAGGGTTGATTTGTCTTTATTCACGCGTATCCGTCTGATATTATTTATATACGTACTTTTGCACGGATCAAGCAGCGACCTCATCGGCTGTTGGTAAATCATAGTTTCTTCCATCCTTTGCTCTTCTACCTATGAGTCAAAGTTTTACATCATCATCATTATATGAAGCGAACCTCTCCTCCCCAGCTATACGAAACTGCTAAACCAATGGATTGTTTTTGTCAATCATATCTTTAAGTTGCTTTGTAAGACGATGGTCAATTTCTTTGTTTCAGGAAGAACGTGGTTCAGTTTCGTTACTGTATTCGTATAAGTAAAATGATAAAACAAATTAGGATAAACGTACATGTCAAAATAAAAATAAAAAATAAAAAATTTAAATGATATTTAAAATGCGTTCATAGATTTTTACCTCACAACATTGACTCTGTTTTGTACTTCATCGGCTGTATCAAATATGCATAGCTGCGAGAATTTAGGCGGTGTGTCTGGCTTAGGCATTAGCGATCCAGCAACGTGATGGTTTTCACTGTGCAATCTAAAACAGTAAGGTCCGCGTCCTTTGTTAACGTAATGATCTATCTTCCCACCCATAGATGTAAAGGCAAACATGGAATTGTATCTTCTGATGTTTTCAATGAACGTATTGCTCTTTGGATGGTCTTTCGTAAAAAGACTCTTCAATAACAGAGGTGGAATTTTCAATGCAACAGGCAATTTAACTTTGCCTCGCATGCAGCAGATAGAGTATCCATCGTTATTTCCATGTGTCGATCCTCTTTTACTTTCATTCAACCAAAGCATGGCACGACACGATTTACACTCATAAATAGGATCTCCATGATCTATGTAATCTGTAAAGAAAAATTAAACCGGACAGGGTGTTTAATAGAAAATATATAAAATCAAAAAAACAAACAAAATTTTGCAGCATTCAAAGGTATATATGCATAAATACCTTTTGATAGACCAACCGTATGATCTCTTGTAACTTCTAAAAGGTCATCCACAGAATCATCATCAGGCACATACGAAGCATCATCCTCCATGTTTGAACCGACATTTAAATCATTGTTCAGATTCTCATTATTATCAGCACAAGATGCACTGTCATGAGTATCGATGTTGGGGGAACACGAAGTACCTCCTAATGTATTATAAGGTGCAACAGATCTCTTGTATGGGTTTGCCCATTTGTTGGCAGTGTAGAGATTGGCTTTAACCATTCTTTGTTGCAGTGTGTTTGAATGTGAGTGAGTAAGGAAATTATAATACAGAACTATAACAAACTTGTACGAAATAATGGAGGGAAATAAATCTGTTAACTTGTTATTAAATTGTCAATACAAATACATATATATAGGTTGTGAAAAGGCATGATTGAAAAGGTATGATGGTTCAGTTTTGGACCAAAAGAAACACCTTTTCATGTGTAACTGCCACAACCATAACTAACTATAATAACTGTCAAATGACAGGTCATCAATCCTAGTATTTCAACCTTATTGGTCGAATACAAGTCTGCATAATACATAGAAATAAATTTTCTGCAATATCTAGTAATTAGAGAAGCATTTGGACTTATAAAAAATCCAACACTCCTCCCTAAGTTCAAATGCTTGATCCTTCTGTCTTGGTGGTTTAAACAATGATGGTGAAATCATCATTGCTATCATTGTCTTCTGTTAACCCTTCCTTGTTGATGCTTGCTTTTGCTTCTTCATTTTGAGTGCTGAATTGGCCATTGTCATTGAGATCTTCAAGCTTTATGCCAAAGTGCTCCATCTTTTCTTCTTTTTGAATGTTCATAGCAGTGGTGTTAATCACATGATCTTCTCGACCTTCATGGCATTTTCCCTTGCCTTTGGAAACAGATTCTTCTGTTCCATAGTGTGATACCCTAGCTGTGTTATAATAACAATTGAAAACATTCAAGTATAGATTGTAGCAATCTTTTATCTCTTGACCATTTTTCCTTTGTAAGCCAAAAATTTCAGCAATATAAGCAAAGTCATTTGAAAAATCTACACTTAGATAGCCCCCTTAGTGTATCAACAAGTTTATGAAGATCCATTAAGTGGATCTCTTTCCCATGTATTCTGGGTGGTAAGGGTCCTGGTAATTCCTTTTTACGGTAGACATTATAAAACCATTTATAGACTTTAACGAATTTTTCTCTAAAACTATCCCATTCCTGACTAATTAGCAGATCATCTTTTAGCAAATCTAGGAATGAAATATAATCATTGAAAGAATTAATTGGAGTTGGAAGATGTACACCTTTCACAATGACATAATCTTTGTCTTGTGATGTGTCTTCTGCAGTTGATAATTTGGATGGACACATGTAGTCAATATGTCCTTTTTCTTCACATATGTTGCATTTGTGTGAGAAGACAACTGCCTCTTGTTTTTGTTCTTCCTTGAATTCTTTCTTGTGTTAAGAATCTTCATCAAGCATCTTAAAATAACCTTCCATGTATTCATTCTGCCTCTGGTTCATCTTATTTTGATCAAAATGGCAATCTGATGGGTTCATGAACATAGGGATAGGTTTGCACCTATTTCCTTTGTAAGTTAGTTCCAAACCTTGTGCTTCCAACTGTCTTACAGAGAGTATGTTGAGGGATACATCTGGTGTAAAACACCGAAATTAATATAATCTGAAAAGACTAAAATACCCTCTGAATTTGAACTTTTAAGAACTTACGAAAATATATAAGTAATCTCATTTTGAACCTAACCTAAGTAAATATGATTTATAACAGGAAAATCACATAATACAAAAGTCTATAAATTAAGTTACAAAAAAAAATTGACACACGTGATTTCCTTGTAAAATTTATCACACGTCTACCATGTCTCTATAGTGCCTAAAATGATAAAACTTTGTACACAACCTTTTTGGCTACAATTATGTCAAGATACTTTAATATTTTGAAATGAGGATTTGGTCATTTGACTTTCCCTTTTTCTCGGCAAATCATCATAAATCTCCCATTTCCTCTCCTAATTATTCAACCAAATATACACAAACAAAAGACACACATAAAACCCTAAAAACAAACTAAGCGGCGGCAGTTTCCATCTTCCTTCAAGAAATTGTATAGGGTGCGAAGCAAGGAGAAGAAGGTAGTGTTTCAGCCTGGGTGATCGTGGCAGTTTTGGTGTCTCTCGTTCTTTTCATCTTTGAGGTATCCCTCATATTGTATTGGTGTTCTTTTTTTTTCGACATATGAAACATATACACGTTTAGAACATATTAAGCAAATTGCTGTTAAACTACACGTATGAATGATAGATCACATAAAATTATAAAAACTGTGTAACAGGTGTCGAGATTAAATCTGTTTTGCTTTTCGAATACGTTTTGATATACGTTTAACTTGGTTATGAGAAACATGCGAGCGACACATTTATATAAGTGCTGAAACCTGGAATAAACCTGAAACGATGTGTGTGTGTCGTGGGGGTGTGGATGTGTTTAAAAATCGAGTCGGGTCGCTTCTCTTCTCTGTCAACCCAAAGCAGAATCGAGCAAGATAAAATGAATCATATGAATATGCGTAAGCGCGATGTGTGTGGGTATGTTGTGTGGGAATCATATTCGTGTTCGAACTCGTCACTTCATTTTTGTGTTCTTCTAGATCAGACCTCATAAGATTCACGTTCGTTTTCGAGTCTAGAAGGGCGCTTGTTCACGTTGGCTTGCATGGCATGAAAGTATATTTTGAACATATGATTATTATAACATGTTAAGAATGATATCAAACAGTTGGTAAATTGTAAAAAAAAAAACATGTAGGATAATGGCCATGCATGTTCCCTGAGTTGAAGTTAGGATAGTAGAGTATACGTATGATCTAGAAACGAGTCGGGTCTGGAATATATTTAATTTTATTGTTCACCTTGTGTCATTTTGGCAAGCGTTCGAATGCTAGGGGATCTGATTCCATGTCGTGTGAGTTGGGTTGTTCTGAAAGAGATATTTTTTTTCATGTTGCAAATCACTTTAGATGGAGTGTGGTTATGTTATTGGCTGCTCCTTTTTTTTTTGGCTCGCTAGGGTCATTTTGGCCCTAACCTTGTCTCGTCTATTTTGACATCTCGCGGGATAGAAAGACCGGGAAGGCAAGATGGGTTTTGGTTTGTTCTCGTTAGATTCGATGTGATACCGAAAGTTACGTTACTGTTGAATCTGAGTTTTGTTTTGAATGTGTGATATCCGAGTATGTTATATTCATTCGAGTTCGATATCGGGTCTTGCCATCACCATGTGACCGAAGTAAACTTAAAATGAGTTGGAACTAAGTCATTGTGATCCGTACATGTTTATGTGTTTCGAGTCGATGTCGCGTCTCGGTATGACCTTGTGAACGAGAAGAACTTAGAGGATGTAGGCATGTTTTCAAAAATTCCTATCATGCAAACGTACGTGAACTTTTGAAATAAAAATTTGCATGTGGATTGCCACATGATGCCTACATCGTGGGCTTTATAAGCCAAGAAATTATATTAACTCAATCTAACCCTAAACAATGATAGAATTACATGTTAGACCCTGAATTTTGCTATATTAACACTTTGAACCCAAAACTATTATATTGGTCATTTTAAACCTTAAATATTATTTAATTGTAAATTATAACTTTAAAGTATTAAATTACTATTTCGGGAAGTTACTAATCATAAAAATTACTTAATCTGGAAGGGTACTAAAAATAGAAAAGAAACCTAAATCATGTAATCTGATTTTGAAACGAGCCTATGAGTAACATATGATTATAAATTGATAGGTTCGGTGAAGGAGTGACCTTCCGTTCTGTGTGATCCGCCTTTCATCAGTTTGTTTATTTGAATAAGGTATAGATATTCTGCTCTTTTGATAAGGAGCCTTCGCTCTCATATTTTGATTTGTATTAGGGTTTTTCCTAAGCCATTGCTATGCTTCCCTACACTTTGATAAGAACCTTTGATATGTGAACCTTTGATATGATCCTTGACATGTGGACCTTTGATTTGAACTTTGGACATTTGAACCTTTGATATGAACCCTTTGCCATGAACCTTTGATATTTGGACTTCGATTTTTGACTTAGACATATTGAACCTTTGCTATGATTTGGACCTTTGACCTTTGACCCCAGTTTGATACCGAGCCAAGTTCGTTTTCCTAGCCATGAAGGTAACATGGCCATGCCTGTGATGCACCACTGGCATGACTCGTGTGTGGTTCGCGTGATTAGCCACACTGTCCCCATTTTGATTTGATATGAGCTCACTATGATATGATATGATTTGTTATGGCCAATATGATTTGTTCGGGGGGCGTATGGATGCATCCTAGGTTCGAGTCCGTGTTCGTGGACATTTTGATTTGATATGGTTCGGTGAATGATGATGGGTGCAATCCACGTCTTCACAAAGTTCGGGAGCTAGCTACTCCATTTGAAGAATGAGGACACCCCTCATATTATCTGATTATCTGAGAGGTCTCCCCTCTATATGATTATGAAGATATGATATGATATGATATGATATTTGATTTGTTTGGGCTTGTGGTGGATGACTGTCCTAAACCTTTACTCTTGTACCTTATACATTATACTATATTCGTTTATTTCCATTTGCTTTCGTTTCCGTTTATTATATATCTGTTCACTGGGCTTTTTAAGCTCAGCCGCACGTTTCTTTTCGTGTGCGGCAGGTTTTAGTTGGAAGCTGGGTATGAGTGAAGAGACTGTTGGACTTAGAAGACCTTGATAGTTATTCGGAAGTAGAAGTCATTAGAAGGATTGCATTGCAGACTTAGTATTTAGCTTTTGTTTCCTTTGTAACCTTGTGTATTCAGTATTTCTTTTGTAACCTTTGAGAATCCTTGTATTACTATTGAATGTATGCTTTGGTTTGATCTGATATGAAGCCATTAATGTGACACTTCTACCCTTGCCGGGTTGGGGTGTTACAATTATGGTGTCAGAGACAGGTTGCGATTCATAATACATTTACCCTTGGCCTGTGTAAGTTAGGACCACTAAGTTTCCCCTGTAGGCGCTCATAGGACAACCTTTGAAAATTTGCTTTAAGATTCCCTTATAGGAACGTAAGTTTTGACCAGTGAGGAATGGGTAGACTATAAGGCATTTGTTTAAGTGTCATTGCTTCCGCATCACTCTGATTCGTGCCCTACTTTTGGTTAGATCCGATTGATATCACTTTTGGAAATTGAAAGCTCACACCTTGCACCACCTGAAATTTGAATCTGATTAAATCTGGAAGGCTTTGAGAACTGCATAGTAGTTGCCTGACACTAATTGATCCTTATCTTCAGATATTGACTCTGACCTCTGATCCTTTCGTTAATCATTTTGATGCCTCTTCGATCATTCTGAGAATTCCCCTAGCAATGGCGTACTTGATGTATTCTCTTATTTGTCTCTTGCTTTTGCTAAGTAACTATGAATCTTCCGACACTAATTGATTTCGTTTCACCCATCTCTGCCCTATGAGAAGTCTTGTAGTGTGTAACCACGAGTATAAAATGTTTTCCCCCACTTTTAAATGATAAAGATTTGATTTGTGATCTGTCTATCTTGGGATAGTTATCTTCAATCTTATTCTGACAAGGAATCGGCTGATTGAGCATTCAAATATGGACAATTTCCCTTCTATGTCTCACCTTTAACGTTTGCAACAATTTTGAACTCCCTACCATGATTACCGATTGTTAGACCCTCTGCTATCACTATTACTCTGGAGACTCGTGTGTTAATTTCGCGGTTATGAAGTTTTCCTAGAACCCATTTCGTACACCAATGAATGAACCTCATCTTGAGAGCTCTTTGGCACCTTGAGTCTTCTAAACATGAACCTTATCTTGAACGTTATTTGGCACCCTGAATCTTGAATATGATTCCTGGTCGAACCACCAAAATTTTCCATCGAAGCGTGAAGTAGGATTTGACTTGATACAGAGAGATTGTCTAGTCACCAAGCAAAGGTGTCTTTCAGATGTGTCCGGGATCATGTAAATTGATTTGAGCAACCAGGAAGAGCAGCAATCGAAGACCAGGAAGTGAGTTTACCTAAGTGTATTTCCTGGGCGTGTTTTAGTTTCGTTCGCGATAAAGAAGGACGGTGAATGGAGATATATATTGATTACAGGAAGCTGAACCGTAATACCGTTACGAGCCAATATTCCTCCACCCTGAAACGACTATGTGTTTGTTTAATTCCAGAACGCGAAGTTTCCTTTCTGATGAATTGATTTTATTCTTGGAATCGCCTTCAGTATTCGTAAAAGACTGCGATGACGGTTGGTGACGCTAATAGTATTAGCTAAAGCTCTGATTTGTTTTGCGAATTTGATAAATGATGTTTTCTCGTGAGTACTTGGATAAATGGTCATTGTATGATTTAATAGTACGTTCGGAGACGAGGAAGAGCATGAAAATCATCTTTGCATTTCGTTAGAAAATTCGTCGGTCATTGGTGCCTTCTGAGAGATTGATATTTGTTGAAGACAACGATGTTCTTAATCGAGGATATCTCTTTAAATCCCGCAAGTTTTGAAAACTATCACCATGTGGTCAAGATTAATAACAGAATGGAGAACTGAAACCTTTTGAACTTTGCAGAAGAATTCTGGAAGATGTTTGCTACTTATGATACCATTGAGAAATTTCGTGAACTTAGAGAAACAACTTAGTTTGAATTAGAATGGAGCTTTAGAAAAGTTGAAAAAGGATTAGCTTCCACACCCTCGGGCGGAGCAAACTTTTGGGATAAATCGGAAAGAAAATTGGTTATACTCCCTTACAGCACAGAAGGCTTTTCGTATGCAGCAGGACAACTAGAAGCACGTCAGAAGAGTTACTTCACTGCCTGACCTGGAGTTGACAACAACGGTGGCTATCTTGAAGAGTGAAGACATTACTTACAAGGTAGAAGTGTTGGCGATGCAGAAGAGGAAATTCTTGTCAAGATGGAGAACCTGGAGCTGATGAAGACATGTAGTCTCACTTCCCTATTCATCTTGGTTGTACTAAGATGAATTGAGAGAGGAAGTAGACTGGATGATGAAGAGATTTAAAGATCGTGCCAAAAATCCACATTACTCCATCACAGAAATGCAGGAGGCTCGACGAACCAGACACAAGTTTCCGATTTTAGTTTCACTTTCCGAGTGATGGACAGACGAAGACAGATTAAACGGACTTGAAGAGATTGGATGTGTTGAATGAACGGATTTTTGAAACAGACCCTTTATGTTTGGAAGAACTGATTCTATGAAGGCCGAAATTCTTGGCGACTAACTTCATTCCGTTGACTCTCTTAAGTTTCGTTATATAGTAATAAGATTCTTTAACGATTCAAGTTCCCTAGAAGCATTTCAGATTCCGTGTTCATTTTTCATATGTTCGGTGATGACTTTGATTGAGAGATTTTGGCGAGTTCTGGAAGATATGATGCTTGTGATGGCGTACCTCACTTCTGCTAGGCAATCTGGGATTTTGATACTCTTGCGAGTAGTTTTGTTGTTCCTCTTGGTTATGCCATTGATTTTGTTGACCTCTGAAACTGTAGGAGTACTAGGTGGATTAAGATAGGTGGTTTTGATTACGACTTGAGATAAAGTATGACTATCATGAGGGCATATTTATATGATGCCGGTATTATGACGTCTGGCCAACGTGATAATACTTCCATCATATAACGTGCACTTGTTGTGGGCATAGGATATCTTGGGGAGTACCTAAAAAGTTTAGAATTTGAACTCCGTTGGATTATCCGCGAATAGTGAGACTTTAGGTTCATCCTATCTATCCGTATACCCTGCTTTCGTTCGTTAGATATTTGATTGAGTTTGAACTCTCGATTTGAATTCTGTTGACCTCAGTTATAAGTCTTGAACTCCCTTTAGAACTCCCTACTATTGATACAGTTAACTCGACGTGAAATCTTGTTCGTATTCTATATGAGCTTTCTAAAGATTTGCCTATCGTCCATTTTATGTTGCATGGACCTTTTGATCAAGATCAACTTATTTTGTTTCCTTCTGAGGAATTTGAACCCACCTCATTTTGATTTGAGTCATGAGAAACTATTAGGTCTGAAGATCTTTTGGAAGAACCGCCTCGGGCGTGAGAATGTTTGTGATGACCTTTTTCGACTCGCTGCGACTTCGTTTAACTTTGCGACTTCAATTTTCGAGGACGAAAATTTCCTTTTAAGAGAGGAAGAGTTGTAAAACACCGAAATTAATATAATCCGAAAAGACTAAAATACCCTCTGAATTTGAACTTTTAAGAACTTACGAAAATATATAAGTAATCTCATTTTGAACCTAACCTAAGTAAATATGCTTTATAACAGGAAAATCACATAATACAAAAGTCTATAAATTAAGTTACAAAAAAAAATTGACACACGTGATTTCCTTGTAAAATTTATCACACGTCTACCATGTCTCTATAGTGCCTAAAATGATAAAACTTTGTACACAACCTTTTTGGCTACAATTATGTCAAGATACTTTAATATTTTGAAATGAGGATTTGGTCATTTGACTTTCCCTTTTTCTCGGCAAATCATCATAAATCTCCCATTTCCTCTCCTAATTATTCAACCAAATATACACAAACAAAAGACACACATAAAACCCTACAAACAAACTAAGCGGCGGCAGTTTCCATCTTCCTTCAAGAAATTGTATAGGGTGCGAAGCAAGGAGAAGAAGGTAGTGTTTCAGCCTGGGTGATCGTGGCAGTTTTGGTGTCTCTCGTTCTTTTCATCTTTGAGGTATCCCTCATATTGTATTGGTGTTCTTTTTTTTTCGACATATGAAACATATACACGTTTAGAACATATTAAGCAAATTGCTGTTAAACTACACGTATGAATGATAGATCACATAAAATTATAAAAACTGTGTAACAGGTGTCGAGATTAAATCTGTTTTGCTTTTCGAATACGTTTTGATATACGTTTAACTTGGTTATGAGAAACATGCGAGCGACACATTTATATAAGTGCTGAAACCTGGAATAAACCTGAAACGATGTGTGTGTGTCGTGGGGGTGTGGATGTGTTTAAAAATCGAGTCGGGTCGCTTCTCTTCTCTGTCAACCCAAAGCAGAATCGAGCAAGATAAAATGAATCATATGAATATGCGTAAGCGCGATGTGTGTGGGTATGTTGTGTGGGAATCATATTCGTGTTCGAACTCGTCACTTCATTTTTGTGTTCTTCTAGATCAGACCTCATAAGATTCACGTTCGTTTTCGAGTCTAGAAGGGCGCTTGTTCACGTTGGCTTGCATGGCATGAAAGTATATTTTGAACATATGATTATTATAACATGTTAAGAATGATATCAAACAGTTGGTAAATTGTAAAAAAAAAAACATGTAGGATAATGGCCATGCATGTTCCCTGAGTTGAAGTTAGGATAGTAGAGTATACGTATGATCTAGAAACGAGTCGGGTCTGGAATATATTTAATTTTATTGTTCACCTTGTGTCATTTTGGCAAGCGTTCGAATGCTAGGGGATCTGATTCCATGTCGTGTGAGTTGGGTTGTTCTGAAAGAGATATTTTTTTTCATGTTGCAAATCACTTTAGATGGAGTGTGGTTATGTTATTGGCTGCTCCTTTTTTTTTTGGCTCGCTAGGTTCATTTTGGCCCTAACCTTGTCTCGTCTATTTTGACATCTCGCGGGATAGAAAGACCGGGAAGGCAAGATGGGTTTTGGTTTGTTCTCGTTAGATTCGATGTGATACCGAAAGTTACGTTACTGTTGAATCTGAGTTTTGTTTTGAATGTGTGATATCCGAGTATGTTATATTCATTCGAGTTCGATATCGGGTCTTGCCATCACCATGTGACCGAAGTAAACTTAAAATGAGTTGGAACTAAGTCATTGTGATCCGTACATGTTTATGTGTTTCGAGTCGATGTCGCATCTCGGTATGACCTTGTGAACGAGAAGAACTTAGAGGATGTAGGCATGTTTTCAAAAATTCCTATCATGCAAACGTACGTGAACTTTTGAAATAAAAATTTGCATGTGGATTGCCACATGATGCCTACATCGTGGGCTTTATAAGCCAAGAAATTATATTAACTCAATCTAACCCTAAACAATGATAGAATTACATGTTAGACCCTGAATTTTGCTATATTAACACTTTGAACCCAAAACTATTATATTGGTCATTTTAAACCTTAAATATTATTTAATTGTAAATTATAACTTTAAAGTATTAAATTACTATTTCGGGAAGTTACTAATCATAAAAATTACTTAATCTGGAAGGGTACTAAAAATAGAAAAGAAACCTAAATCATGTAATCTGATTTTGAAACGAGCCTATGAGTAACATATGATTATAAATTGATAGGTTCGGTGAAGGAGTGACCTTCCGTTCTGTGTGATCCGCCTTTCATCAGTTTGTTTATTTGAATAAGGTACAGATATTCTGCTCTTTTGATAAGGAGCCTTCGCTCTCATATTTCGATTTGTATTAGGGTTTTTCCTAAGCCATTGCTATGCTTCCCTACACTTTGATAAGAACCTTTGATATGTGAACCTTTGATATGATCCTTGACATGTGGACCTTTGATTTGAACTTTGGACATTTGAACCTTTGATATGAACCCTTTGCCATGAACCTTTGATATTTGGACTTCGATTTTTGACTTAGACATATTGAACCTTTGCTATGATTTGGACCTTTGACCTTTGACCCCAGTTTGATACCCGAGCCAAGTTCGTTTTCCTAGCCATGAAGGTAACATGGCCATGCCTGTGATGCACCACTGGCATGACTCGTGTGTGGTTCGAGTGATTAGCCACACCGTCCCCATTTTGATTTGATATGAGCTCACTATGATATGATATGATTTGTTATGGCCAATATGATTTGTTCGGGGGGCGTATGGATGCATCCTAGGTTCGAGTCCGTGTTCGTGGACATTTTGATTTGATATGGTTCGGTGAATGATGATGGGTGCAATCCACGTCTTCACAAAGTTCGGGAGCTAGCTACTCCATTTGAAGAATGAGGACACCCCTCATATTATCTGATTATCTGAGAGGTCTCCCCTTATATGATTATGAAGATATGATATGATATGATATGATATTTGATTTGTTTGGGCTCGTGGTGGATGACTGTCCTAAACCTTTACTCTTGTACCTTATACATTATACTATATTCGTTTATTTCCATTTGCTTTCGTTTCCGTTTATTATATATCTGTTCACTGGGCTTTTTGTTAGGAATATAAATATTCAGATGAAGGCTCGGTCACCCCGAGCATCTAATTAGCATTTCTATAGCTCGTAGGCTTATCTATATTAGCTTAGTATTATTAGTATTAGTATTAGTCGTATCTATATTTGTGGAGTGGGTCGGGGCTTTCCCCACTGTCAGCTCGCTCCACAGTCCACTAGGGACATAATATGTAGTAGTATATATATCCCTTCCCACACAAGGGAAGGGTTGGACCTTTTGAAGCTAATATTACACTAGTTACTTTCTCTCTCTAAAGGCTCCCACTTCTCTCTAGAATTCTTACATAGTTCGATCCAAACTAACCTCAAACTAGTGATTCATGTATTGTGAATACCCTACAATTGGTATCAAGAGCCATGGTTAGGTCCATGAGAGTTGGTATTCACGAATTAGTGTAGTTCTTGAGGTTTTTTGTTGGATTCGAATTGTAGTTTTTTTTAAGTTTTTTTATTTTGTTTGTTTAGTAGCATAAATCTCAATTTGTACTTTGTTTAGTGATTAGAAGTTGTTTTTCTTTGTACTTTCTAGATTAAGATTAGTATTAGAGTGGTAGTTAGTGTTTGGATTCACAGATTTAAGGCTCGTGTGGTGTTTGTGGGTGATTCGAAGGTTTTTCTTTCAAAAGTTCTTGAATGCGGTTTGTGTAGCATCGTGAACTCGGTTTGTCTTTATACTAGTTTAGGCAAAAGGACAAACGGCATTGATAGTGACAGGTTTGGAAATTTGAGCCAACGCGGTTTGTCTCTACGGTGCGTACGCGGTTTGTGTCTACGGTGTGAACTCGGTTTGTCTCTTTGACGCACACGCGGTTTGTGTCTTCTGTGTGGACTCGGTTTGTCTACGCGGTTTGTGTATCAGGTGTGAACTCGGTTTGTCTATTTGGCGAGTACGCGGTTTGTGTCTTTGGTGTGAACTCGGTTTGTATCTTCATTGTGAACTCGGTTTGTCTCTTGGCACATACGCGGTTTGTATCTTCATTGTGAACTCGGTTTGTCTATTGACACATACGCGGTTTGTACCTCCATTGTGAACTCGGTTTGTCTCTTGACGCATACGCGGTTTGTGTCTATGCTATTTGTCTAGGCGGTTTGTGTCTTGGTGATTTTCGAAATTCCCGCGAAAGATTCTATTTCTCGGTTAAATCACAAGATCAGCATAATATTGTATTCACTATGACAACTAACTCAGACTCCATCATATCGGAGGTTCTCAAACTGTACGATGATGCTAAGGATCATGGGAACTATGATTACACATCTCTAACAGAAACAAATGATACTGATTCTGCTGGAACTGATGTGTCACACTCGCAGTTACACATGAATGAATGCCTTGAGGATATGCAGTTGACTAATGCAAAGGAAAGTCAAGTAGCATGCTTCCGTTCACTTCTATCACACATTAAGGCTTTGTTCGGTAACTCTGAATATGTGATGGGGTACAGACGGGCATTTGCTTCACTCTTTGGTCAGGAAATTAGCGATTTCACAGTCATGATGACATTATATCTGGATCAACTTGAACAGGAGCTGGTCAAGGAAGAATATTCTGAAGGTAAATCCAAAGACGCTCTCAATGTGATCAACAATCAATTCCAAATGTTCATCAACTCTCAATACACTGGGGACTATTATTGTGACTGTCAAGTGACTAAAGAGTGTTTCGCTAAATATACTGGGTCTGAAATTGAAATGTACAAAACGACACTGCTACTGCGGATAAGGGATGTCTATGGGTTCATTGAGGAAAAAGGTCAGCAGGGTAGGAATGGAACAAAATCAGACAAGAAGGATGATAGTGTTAGCACAGGAAGTGACCTCTCAAGATGTGAGATGAAATCTCAAGAATCTGAAAATCATCAAGCACGGTCTACTGTGGTACATCTGGCTTATCTAGATAATATTGTTTCTAATGAACCTGTACATGTTAATTCGTCGGGTTCTCTGCCTACGACTGATTCTTCCAAATCACATTTTTTTGAAAAACATGATATGATTGAAAAAAGGGTTTACAATGAACTTTTAAAAGGATTTTCAAAACTTGAAAAACATTGTGTTGATCTTGAAATTTCAATGCAACAATTAAAAGAAAAGTTCCAAATTAACCTTCCATCAAAAAATCCTGAATTACCTGACTTTCGGGAATTTTTCATGATAAATGAGTTGAAAGATCAGCTGGAGGCCAAGAACGCGACTATTAAAATGCTAAGGACCAAGTTAAGTGTATTACAAGAAAAAGTCAATGATGATAAAACCTTACGTGACACAAACACCGTTGTGGTACAGGCTGAAAATGATCACCTTCAAGCACAAAACATTAGGAAAAGTTTCTCATTAGATTCTCGTAGGAATGATGTAAAGAAGTCGGCCAAGAACAGGGTGAATCCTAAGTCTGTCAAATCACCAGTCTTGGGAACATCTTCTCCAAGGTGTGCTCCCCGAGTTGGTGAGACTAAGAGTTTGCCTAAATCTGTCACTTCACAACCTAGACATAAGGGAACATTTGCTAAGAGTCACTTTCAGGATAAGTCTCATATGACATCAACAATGGAAGATAATGATCATGTCACTGCAACCATTACGTCTACAAACAATCACCATAGGCCTCTAAAATCAATGAAGCACCCTAGGAAACCTAATAGATCTAGTGCAAAAAAACAAGAAACTTTCTCTTGTAAAAACACTAAGGTGCCTCAGGAACATAGCTTATTTAGAACGTGCCTAAGATGGTTGCCAACTGGTAGAATCTTTAAGCAAATTGGTCGTCAGTGGGTACCTACTGACACGGAAAATGATTCTAAGAATGGTTGCAAGAAATCACAGAGACAGGACCCCACAGTCACTAACCAATATACATGCGTACAAAATATTTATGATAGTGCAGGGAGACGGTTTCCGCGTGCAGCTACTCTCTCAGAATGCATCATGAAAAAACTCAAGGTGTGGCTACCAAAGGGGACATCAACTCCCATAGAGGAGGTTCGGAAAACCCACCGGTAATGCACGGGAACAATGACTTTTGAACAATTCAGTTCAAAACTCGTACAGATTTTACGAAGAAAATCTCAAGTATCCTTTTTCTTGGTGTATATAGCTTCTCCTATTTTATAGGTACATGTTTGTTGTATATATATAGTATTATGTGTTCTTGGACAAAGAGAGGCATGTCTTCTGGATATCGATAACATTTACGACCCTAGAAATGTCATTCAATAATGACACGGGGTTTTAAATGAAGCTCGAACAGAAGTAGATCTTAATAAGTAAATCATGTCTCTGTGGTTTGCTATTACTTTAGATAGCAACCCGCGCTTCATTTTGGGGAAAGCACGTCGCCAAAAGGACGGCTGTCCCTCCAACAAGGTGATGTTCACCTGAGCATGGATTACTTCATATTCATGTTCATTCATACTGATGATTTCTGTTGGTCTTAAAACATTCACCGTTGATCTCATCAAGTGATAAATTGCTGTTCAATCAATGTCTAAATCTCTCTACAAAAGCTCAGTCATTGATTGAGGGGGAGAACAATAGCAATTTAAACTTGTATATGAGTATTCATTGTGTAACTGACTGGGCTACTATTAAGTCCTTAGGGATTTAGTGTGTCGTAACTGGTTTGGATGCCAATAAGTGTTAGAAAGTATTTTGTTTGGAAAGCCAGGGACTACAGGAGTCACTTTGTACAAAGAGGAGATTTAGGAATAGGGTGCTAGAATTGTTAAAAGTGGTGAGTTAGGAGGAGGTTGTTAAATTTGTAACTTATGCGGTTTGTCTAACCAACAACTACGGGGACCAAAAGTGTCGTTAAGCTAAACTTCAAAGATTGTAGCCTATGCGGTTTGTCTAACTAACAACTACAGGGACTAAAAGTGTCGTTAAGCTAAACTTCTAAGTTAGATAATCTTACGAAACGCGGTTTGTCCCTCAAACACTCTCTCTCCTCCACAATTTAACCAATCGAACCTATCTCTCTCTCTAACCAAATCCACGATCACCATCTTTAGCCATTCATCGAGATTTCCCTAGGTAATGATCGACCCTCACTCAAATCAGTAGGTTGTTACGAGTTTCACTCCTAGATTCTTAATGACTTACTTATTTTTTTTAGGTTGATCCGTTCGACTCGTCTTTCGATCCTAGGTGAGTCTGTTATTTCTTATTTTGAGTGATGGGATTCTTAGTTATGAATGTATTGATAAGTGTTATATGCTTTGATTGCTTCATTATTCATGTTGTGTGTTGGATTGGTGAGATTAGTCGAGCGATGTTTGACTCCTTAAGTCAAAATCACTCATGAGTCTTGAATTTGTTCAATCAGTGTTAGATTAATATGTCTCTAGGGTCGAATGGGTTTCTTTTATCACTAACCAAATGAGTAATCTGATTTGAGAAATTGATATGTCGATTGTTAGTTCTTTCATGGTTAGATGCGATTAAGTCGATTGATAGTTGGTTTAATTAGGGTGAATGTGGACTGAAATAGGGTTGTTTGATATAAGATCTTGGTGTGTTGTTGTCGTATGTACATTCACTTGCATAGTATTGAATGATTTGATGATTAAGTAGTGATATATCCTTCAATGCGGTTTGTCCAGCTTAGGTCGATAGTTTGCAATGTGTTGTAATTAATCTCGGTATGGAATTATGTGATTCTTGTGTGAAGTGATTAGCATGTCATGAGGTTTTTGCATAATGTGAAATCTGTTTGTATCACTCTCTACATGATCTAGGGTGTAGGTTACTTTATGATATGTTCATCGGTGCTATTTGTGTGTTTTTTCTTGAATGCTGTTTGTCTATACATCACAGACTCGGTTTGTCTGATTAGTCACAGACGCGGTTTGTATGTTTGATCACAAATGCGGTTTGTCTGTTTAGTCTCAGACGCGGTTTGTTTGATTAGTCTCAGACGCGGTTTGTATGTTTAGTCACAGACGCGGTTTGTATGTTTAGTCACAGACGCGGTTTGTCTGTTTCATCACGAACGCGGTTTGTCTAAATAATAACGAACGCGGTTTGTCTAAATTATCACTTACGCGGTTTGTCTAAACAATAACGAACGCGGTTTGTCTAAATTATCACTTACGCGGTTTGTCTAAACAATAACAAACGCGGTTTGTCTTAACTATCTCAAACGCGGTTTGTCTTATTTGTCATGAATGCGGTTTGTCTGATTGATCATGAATGCAGTTTGTCTATGATTATAGATGTTGTTGTATACTTGGAAATGAAATGATGTGAAGTTAATGCTTTATAATGGTAATGATGGTTGCTGCATTTTAGGTCTCTCACTATTGGGTGTTACTTGATTTACTGTAGTCTTGTGTTCTGTACACATTGTCTCTGTGCTAACCTCATGGATTGATTCACATCTAACTTGCATAGACATACTTTCGTTATGTGAATGTGTGTGTAGATACAATGACAGATACAGGGATCACTACTTCCTCAGAACCAAATCCTGCAGTTCCAACACCTGTTCGCACAGATGAACAAATCCTTCCTAAGAACAAATGGATCCCTATTGGAAGGAGCAACTGCTATATCGATGTGGCAAGACCTCAACCCAATCCTATTTACAAGATATCTGTTGATATCTTAAAGGATACCAACTTCTTCAGAGCATTCACTGCATGTGCAACCGTTCCGTCCATATACATTCAACAGTTCTGGAATACTATTGAGCTCAACAAAGACACTGGTAATTACCATTGTCAGTTAGATGAACAATGGTACGAGCTGACATCAGACACCATCAGAGAGGCTCTTCAAATCTCACCGGTTGTCATTGATAAGCCCTTTACTCAACCTCCTACATCCGAGGCTCTCGTTCATTTTGTCAATGATCTGGGCTATCCATCAACCGTCCTCAAGGTGTCAGCGGTAGTCACCAGTGAAATGTATCAACCATGGAGAACACTCGCCACCATCCTCAATCTATGTCTTACTGGGAAGACTTCTGCTTATGAAAGACCTAGGGCTCCAGTGCTTCAAATTCTGTGGGGAATTATTAAACGTTCCAACATAGACTTCGCTGAAAGGATCTGGGAAGAATTCATTCACTCCATTCACACATTCCAAGAAGACAAAGCAAAACTGGAATCTAATCTGGCCACCAGGAAGACAGTGAGGAAGATGTTAATCCCTAGCATCAGATTCACTAAAATGATTATCAATCACCTCTACTCTCTTCACAAGTTCCATCCTAGAACTGATTCTCCTCTCCATTTGTCCTCTGAAGAATTTGTTCTGGGAAATCTCAAATGGGCTGCTAAAGGGGTCAAACAAGAAGTCTTTGGAAAGCTTATTCCTGAGCCTCTTATCTCAGATAACATTCGTCAAGCTTCCTATTATAAGGAATATCTGAGCAAAGTAGAGGGATATCTTAAGTCTCTCTCTAAGAAGGTAAGAAGTGAAGCAGAAACCTCTGAACCAGAAACCCAAAAATCCATCAAACAAACCCAATCTAAGTCAAAATCAAAGAAAAGAAAGGATGCACCCACAGAAGTTGAGGAATCTAAGAAAAGTAAGAAAATCAAAAGGAAGGCTTCAAGCAAGAAGGTGAAATCTAAGAAAATCAAGTCAAAAGGAAGAGATGATGATGAAGAGATGGTGATTCCTGAACTAAGTCTAAGAGATGAAGAAGATCCGGATTTATTACAAGCCCTGGAGCTGAGTGCTAAAGAACACGCTGAATCAACAAAGATTGCTACGAAAGGAGTTGTCATTAGAGAACCTGGTGTTGAGAGCAGTAAACCATTACCTGCAGTAGAGGGCAAAGGTAAAGGAGTAGCTACAGTGGTACAAGCGGCTAAGACTCTTCTCACCATATCATCTCCAGCATCCAAGACAACCACACGATTTGTGCTCAGGAAACGTGAGCAGGGATCATCTAGAGCACTTGACCTCTCTGAAGGACATCAAGACGAATCACCAAGTTTAGAAGCTGCTCAAGATTCCAGTGATACAGAAAGCGATGAACAGTTGTACAAGGAAAAGAAGGTGGAAATGAAGATCGCACATGCAGAAGTTAAGGAACCACAAGATCAAAGTGAGAGACGAGAAGAGGAAGTTCATAAGGAAGCTGAGTCTGGTAACGTTATTAATGAAAAGAAGGAGGAGGTGAAGGGCACACACACTGACATTAAGAATCCACAAGATCAAGGTGAGAGTCAAGGAGAGAAAGTTCAGAAAGAAGCTGAATCTGATAACATCGCTAAGGAAGCTCATGATCAGATTACAACAACAACTACAGAACCTCCACAAGAGATACAGCATGAAGAATTCGTGGCTTCTACATACCCGGGGATTCATGAGAATCTGAAAATGAAGGAGGATGAGCTAACTCTCCTGAATGAACCAACAGGGTCTACTGGCACTCTATCGTCTCTGAAGAACCTTGACACAGACTTCAACTATGGTGATCAATTCATTCTGGATAAAGCCAACGACAACATCACAGAGACTGACATACCACATGATGATAAGGAAGTGGAGTCAATGGTGTCTGTACCAATTAAACAAGACATGACTGGTATTAGACCTTTGACAACTCCAGTGTCCACAATAGCAACCATCATAGTAGATCCCTCACCAGAAGCAACACCAGCAACACCCATCCCACCAGAAGTACCATCCAATTTAGCATCAAAACTAACTGCTGCTACAAAGCTCATTGATGACATGTCACTAAAGATGAAGAATTATGAGCAGAGACTACTCAATGTGGAAAAGCTTAATATAGAACAAAAAGTGGCTCAAGCTGTGAATGATCAAGTGGAAGAAGCAGTCAGATGGGCAATGGAAGCTCCTATGAAGACACGATTCAGAGATCTTCCTACTGCTGATATGAAATCAATCCTATATGACCGAATGTTTGAATGTGGTCAGTATCAAGGTCACGAAGATCATCAACGGCTTTATGAAGCGTTGGAAAAATCGATGCATCGTGACAATCAGGATTTCCTTATGGCTGAGCTTGAAGAACAACGGAAGAAGAAGAAAAGGAGACAAGATAAACCCGGAACACCCCCTGGCTCTCCACCACATCCTCCTCCACCCCCTCCACCTAGTGGTGGATCTGGAGCAGCAATGATGTCAGGAGCTTCAGAATCCACTCAAGCTCAAGCTCATCATCGTCCAACTGAATCTTCTGGTGGTAAAGATCAAACCACTACCTCTTCTGGCCCAAACACATCTAAGGGTGTTTCAAAGGCAGGATCGCTTGCATGGACCACAGTTGATGACAGATACAAGCCCTCGTTCTCGCCAGTTCCTGAAGATTTTGTCATGAATGAGGAATCGGTTGCAGACGATCTGTCTACTCAAACTGATGAAGAAGATGTCTCAGCTAACACCAATATCCCAACTGTTGATCCTAATCAGAAATGGTGGTTGGAATTCTTGCGCACAGACAAACCGGATGATTCAGAATCCTCGAGAAAGCGACCCACCAGGGAGGATAGGGAATCCTGGATAAAACCTTTATCTGATGAAGATCGAGAACAAATTCCTGAACCTAATTGGTCTATACCATCATCATCATCAGACAAAAGCATTCCGGTAAACAATTGGGCAGTTACTATTGCTTCGCAACATAAATCTCCTTCAGAGAACTCATTGCTGGCAAAGTCTAATGACATGGGGGCATTTATTAGTTGGTTCTGTAAAAAGAAAGGCATCACAAATCTCACTCCCCAAGACTTGGAAGGTCCTGCATATGAAATCGTTAAAGTGTTTCATCCTGACGTGTATCATCTTCAATATCAAATGGAAGAATGTCATCGACTATTTACTGATCAAGTTGATGACCGGATTCTTGCCTACGACGTCAACCGACCTCTTCCCTTTGATGGTCCTCCAGGTCAAAAGAACATTCAAGCAGATCTCTTCTTTAACAATGATCTGAGGTATCTCCGGTTCGGGAATAATGGTGATCGTCAGGCATTATCTATCTCCAAGATGAAAGCAGCTTACTACCCAGACATTGGGCTGGAACAAATGGTGCCTGATCACGTATGGTCAGATGAAGAATACAAATTTGAACTTGCTGCATCCTATGGGGTCACACATTGGTGGTTCCACAAGAAGAGATTTTACATTGAACGGCACGCAGGAGAGGGTAGTCGTCAGGGTATACGCTCACATCTGAGAATCTTAAGTGTTATCAAAGTTGATATTCACCCAATGTATGGATATGAGTATCTTAAAAGGATAGTGCTTCGTCGTGCTGATCAAAAGGATTATATCATTTCTGAAAGCGACTTCAAATATCTATCTCCGAGTGACTTCGAGGATCTCTTCCTTTTGAATCTTCAAGGGCACCTGAATCATCTTCCACCTCGCGACAAGAAGGCGCTTGCTGCTGCTGTTAACTTATGGATCCGGGGTCTTGTCATCAGGCAAAGGGTGAGTGATTTTCAACTAGGGATGGAGAGCTATCAGACCAAACTCAATCTCACGAGACCATATTGGGAACGTAAGGGTCTCGAGTACCTTCACGACTTCAAAGTTATCGAGTCTCCAAGAGCTGTCAAGTTCACTGACCAACATGGGACTCCAATGATGATGCAATTCAGTGAGATTCATAAATTCAGCGATGGTACCCTGAGGATGATTGATGAAGCACTGGATTTCAGGATTAAAGACTACAAACTAAATCCCCACAACCCACAATTGAAGACTCAGTTCTGGACTGATCTGGATGTACAGAGGAGCAAAGAGTTTATGAATGCCATAGAGCGTAGACTGAAAACAAGAAGGATCTTTCGCAGCTTGGAAAGCTTCGTTGGGGGAAGAGTTCGTGAAGGAGATTACAGATTGATGGAAAGAACGACATGAGCTGATCCGCTCCACAAGTGGTCTCTGTAGTAATAGTAATCTTTTGTTGGGCTCTTGTAATGCTACAATGTAATATCCTATAATCATGTAATACTCTATGTGTGATCTGTGTATATTGACAAGTAATCCTCTGTCGTTAATTTATGAGGGAGCATAGTATGCTCCTACCTCAGAATACGTTTAAACCTGACCACGTTTTCTCCCGAATTTTACTAAACATATTTAAATCAATTGGGATCACAAATCTCAAATGGTTTGAAATTTTTGATCGGGGGAGAGAATGTGATTTAAATAGGAAATTCTGATAAAATGTGATGATTTGGAAGTTAATGTATGCTCTCCCGTATGTGCTAAACCATTTTGTAAATCATGGCACATATTGAGGGGGAGCAAAATGTTTTGGTCATAAAAGCAAGCTCCTCCATATGTACGAAAAACTTTCTTATATCAATGCATATATTGAGGGGGAGCAAATGGTTTTACAAAACAATGGATTTTGGCATCTCGTGTGGCTGTGACTCAGAATTGACGAAACTTGAACTGTCATCAATCGAAAGGATTCGTCTTGGCCGGGTAATGACTTCAAGCTGGTCTAACCAGTGATGTAAGCGTGTCTCGAAAAAGATGAATCTAAGTAGAGTGTACCATTTCGAGAAACTTTCTATGGACTTGACCAGGACGGGTAATAATTTCAAGCTGGTCTAACCAGTGATGTAAGCGTGTCTCGAATCGGTCATGTTCACTGAAAGTGGATCAATTCAAAAAGTGCAGGCTCTACCTAACATGTGCAAATTTATAAAACAATCAACCGAGCGCATGTTGAGGGGGAGCATTTGAAAAAATATAAAACTCTCAAGTGTTTGCAAAAATGTGTTTCTGAATCATGAACACTTGGAGAGATTTTTCAAAGATTTGGTTTGGCAATCGTGGATGAATATCAAAGACCTACCATTTTAACTAATGTATGGAGTTATAAGGATGGTTAGGTTAGGCTCAAGTTCCCACGATCCCGCCAGAGCCGGAGGGATCTACCCAGGGACAATCCACTAGTTAGTGTAGAAGTCCTTAGGTATGATTAAAAAGGAGAAAAGTGAATGAGGGAAAAGTGCCGACTGAGATGGAGCTAGTACTGGAATAAACCCAACAAGGTACTAGTAAGGAAGTCTCGGTAAGCACTGAAGGGGTTGAAGAATGAAAAAGAATTGTAAAGATAAAGGGTGAAAAGAAATAGCCCTCCTTACAACTTAGGCAGAAACCGGGTCAATACATATGCTGTCAGAATCACTTAGTTGATTGCTGGCATTGAAGACAAAGTATCATGGACCCAGTGATACGCTGCACAACCCTCCCTAGCCACTCAAGGTCCCTCAAAGGATTCTTGTTTCAATTGTCACGGAGTTCAATACATTCCTATCGTCTCTCTCACTCCGAGTTAGATGATATTGAAAAGGTGGCAGTCCTCTCCAGCCTCCGATCACCAAATCAAAACGCACAATTGAGTCTAGAGCCACGAGATGCATAATAAGATCTCATAGGGACACAAATTATTTCTACACTGGGTGTTCAACATTAAGGACACCAGTTGTAATCTTAAGAGTCCTACGCAGATCTTAGCAATCTGCCAGAACATTTATGAGAGAATTTACTTATGTAATTCTCAATGATTGAATGGAAATTCCTGCCAGGGTCAACATCAAGCAGCCCTGAAAGCAGGTCACTTAGGTAATTCCTCGTGGATTACGCTTTGTGGTCGCGGCGGTTTCAACCGGTCTACAGTCGTGGAGTGATCTCCAGCGACTCACCTAATCGTTGATTTACTACGGTAAAATCTTAAAAAGCCCTCTGTGGGTTTTCGATTAGGAACGGTCTTGGTAAGGATTAGAGAGAGTCTTCACACTATGCTGTTGACGATCTCGAAGTCCAAACTTGTAAGTACCGGTCGAATTATTGCTAACTGTCGTATGCAGGAATTTCTGGCGGAGGTTGCTGTGGAATGCTGTAGCTGGTTGCTGTTGTAGCTGGTTGCAGAAAAGATGCCAATCCATCACCACATGTTCACACTACATAATCATTGTTATTCAACAAAGTCATGATCAACCTAAAGACCTTCAACACGGCTTCTGCTAACTCTGATGCTGAAGATCATGACACCAACCAGTGTGAGCATGTCGGCGCGAAGATTATTACATCACAAGGAAACATACTGCTGAAAGATGACTTAAATACAAATGTTGGATGATAAAGTCGAAGAATACTCAAAGATCATCCAAGACAATCGATCAGTCATCAAATCATCACTGCTGAATGCACAAAGATACTAGAGTGTGAAGAATCAAAGACTACGAGCTATAAAGACAAGTTCAGAAGAAAGAATGCTAGAATTCGAATTATTATTTCCGGGGTGACCTCCCTTAGGGGGAGATTGTTAGGAATATAAATATTCAGATGAAGGCTCGGTCACCCCGAGCATCTAATTAGCATTTCTATAGCTCGTAGGCTTATCTATATTAGCTTAGTATTATTAGTATTAGTATTAGTCGTATCTATATTTGTGGAGTGGGTCGGGGCTTTCCCCACTGTCAGCTCGCTCCACAGTCCACTAGGGACATAATATGTAGTAGTATATATATCCCTTCCCACACAAGGGAAGGGTTGGACCTTTTGAAGCTAATATTACACTAGTTACTTTCTCTCTCTAAAGGCTCCCACTTCTCTCTAGAATTCTTACATAGTTCGATCCAAACTAACCTCAAACTAGTGATTCATGTATTGTGAATACCCTACACTTTTTAAGCTCAGCCGCACGTTTCTTTTCGTGTGCGGCAGGTTTTAGTTGGAAGCTGGGTATGAGTGAAGAGACTGTTGGACTTAGAAGACCTTGATAGTTATTCGGAAGTAGAAGTCATTAGAAGGATTGCATTGCAGACTTAGTATTTAGCTTTGTTTCCTTTGTAACCTTGTGTATTCAGTATTTCTTTGTAACCTTTGAGAATCCTTGTATTACTATTGAATGTATGCTTTGTTTTGATCTGATATGAAGCCATTAATGTGACACTTCTACCCTTGCCGGGTTGGGGTGTTACAATTATGGTATCAGAGACAGGTTGCGATTCGTAATACATTTACCCTTGGCCTGTGTAAGTTAGGACCACTAAGTTTCCCCTGTAGGCGCTCATAGGACAACCTTTGAAAATTTGCTTTAAGATTCCCTTATAGGAACGTAAGTTTTGACCAGTGAGGAATGGGTAGACTATAAGGCATTTGTTTAAGTGTCATTGCTTCCGCATCACTCTGATTCGTGCCCTACTTTTGGTTAGATCCGATTGATATCACTTTTGGAAATTGAAAGCTCACACCTTGCACCACCTGAAATTTGAATCTGATTAAATCTGGAAGGCTTTGAGAACTGCATAGTAGTTGCCTGACACTAATTGATCCTTATCTTCAGATATTGACTCTGACCTCTGATCCTTTCGTTAATCATTTTGATGCCTCTTCGATCATTCTGAGAATTCCCCTAGCAATGGCGTACTTGATGTATTCTCTTATTTGTCTCTTGCTTTTGCTAAGTAACTATGAATCTTCCGACACTAATTGATTTCGTTTCACCCATCTCTGCCCTATGAGAAGTCTTGTAGTGTGTAACCACGAGTATAAAATGTTTTCCCCCACTTTTAAATGATAAAGATTTGATTTGTGATCTGTCTATCTTGGGATAGTTATCTTCAATCTTATTCTGACAAGGAATCGGCTGATTGAGCATTCAAATATGGACAATTTCCCTTCTATGTCTCACCTTTAACGTTTGCAACAATTTTGAACTCCCTACCATGATTACCGATTGTTAGACCCTCTGCTATCACTATTACTCTGGAGACTCGTGTGTTAATTTCGCGGTTATGAAGTTTTCCTAGAACCCATTTCGTACACCAATGAATGAACCTCATCTTGAGAGCTCTTTGGCACCTTGAGTCTTCTAAACATGAATCTTATCTTGAACGTTATTTGACACACCTTTTCATGTGTAACTGCCATAACCATAACTAACTATAATAACTGTCAAATGACAGGTCATCAATCCTAGTATTTCAACCTTATTTGTCGAATACAAGTCTGCATAATACATAGAAATAAATTGTCTGCAATATCTAGTAATTAGAGAAGCATTTGGACTTATAAAAAATCCAACAAAGTACCTCCTAATGTATAATTTCATAATCATATAATTTAAAATATTAAAAAAATGAAATACAATAAAAATAAACGTTTTGAAAATTTTCATATACATATATTATAATTTAACACACCTATTTCGAATGGTACAGGGGTCAAGTCTTTAAACCATGAACGTGTATTCAACATATTCTTCGAGCCTATTAGGTAAGTAAATAGATGACACCATTTTGTTAGAAATTGATATTTACAGGGAGAGTTAAAACATGAAATACATATGATGATAAACACAAAATGAATAATATAACCATATAACCATACTTGATACAATACGTTGGAGTCTTGTTACGGGAACACCTGACATCGAACGAATTTCAGTAGGTAGTCAGTCTATTAATGTACTCCGTGGAATAGCTGCAACATTCAGTATAAGGATTATTAAACACACGTTTATTATTATTTTCCTTCATACGTCATATACATGAAAAGGTGATCATTTATAGTAATAACAAACTTAAAATTGTTTACATTCAGATTAATAGATAGAGGCGTTTGAAACGTAAGTTCATCATTTGCGACATTCGGTGTTCTATTCACGGCGTCGTTCGGTGATATTATACCACTACCTTGAAGGACAACACCGTTTGTACCTTTATCAACAAATGTTGAAACAGAATGCTTGCGAGATCTTCCTCTCGGGCGAGTAACTTTTTTATTCGCATGACATGATGTTCCGTCTGATATATTACTTTGCAACATACTGGTTGTCCAGCAGCAATACTGGTTAACAAATTGTCATCTGCTGCAACGAATGTTAGCTAACGCAATATAAAATGTATGTACAAAGTTAAAGATATAAGTATTAGCATATTAACACTTACTTTGAGTAACACTATTTTTGCGCGGCCTCCCTCTTGGTTTAGGTTTACTTTGAATCGAATTACCGACCGAAGGTGGTATTTCACTTATAGATATATTTTCTTTGTTGTTCACACTTGTAAGAAAATGAACATTTTGTATTAAACAATACAGAATAAAAAATATCAACATTATATAATAGTAAAATAAACATTTATAAAGAAAAAAAAAAAAAAAAACGCTTACTTGTTTTATTTAGTCTTGGTCGTCCAGCCTTTTTTACTGGTGGTATAAAATTATTTACGCAGGACATTTGGGTTACATTTGTGATTGATATTGCAGAAGGTGGAGTGTGAACATGAATTCTTGATGTTGGTTTATCAGATAAATGTGAGTTTTTATTCTGTAATATAAGGTCACCGCGTTCCTCGCTATTAGAAGAACTTGTTATTGAAAAATGTATTAATTTCACAAATGGATTATGTAACTAAAAAATTCGAAGTAAATATAGACAAGAAATGATTTAAAACTTACATATATCATCAATTCTAGGTTGTCCACCCTTTGGGTTATATAATATAGATTTACGCACAGATGAACCTTCGTTTACACTTCTATATTGAAACATGGGAGGCGTGGTTTGAATAGGCACGTTTAATGATCACTTTGTCCGAGAAACGAGTTTTTTTTTAGTTTGATACAAACTGTTACTGCGTTCTTCGTTAAGTGAAGAGCTTGAAATGCCTTAAAAATCAATTAAAAGATAATTATAATTGTAATACAATGGTTGATATAATCAGCATCATAATAAAAAAAAAAAGTACAAAAACTACCTGTGTTTAAAGATATATCGCCTAAAGGCGTCCTTGGATGCAAGACATGAGTATCTGGCACACGTTTGTTAGAGACAACCAACGGAATACATACGCTTGTTAGGGTGGTGGCAACCATACCTCCTAAAAAAACTCATAACTCCCAACCCACCAATAATATCATTCCACCTCACTCACACTTTTTCCATACCTCCCAACCCTTTTTAGTGGCAATGGTCACTTTTTTCATACCTCCCAAACCACCAACTTTTTATTTTTTTATTTTTTATTTTCATAAATAAATAATTTAATAAAAACATAATATTTCATTAATAATTAAAATAAAAATACATAATACTTGGAAAAAAAAAAACATAATTAATAGAAAATTACATAATACGTAAAAAAAACAAAAGAAATAACTAGTCATCGAGGTATGCTAAGTTTTGAGCCTCAACGTGCTCCGTAAGATCATATTGGAGACGATAATGGATTTGTTCGTCGAGTAACTCCGGTAGTACACTATCGTCATATACTGGCGCGACCGGCGGATCCATTATATGAACCGGTGATATTGCCACCTCGTCGTCTTTTAAAATCATATTGCACAATATGATACAAGTATTAACGATTTGTCGAATCTTTTCGACCGTCATAGGACGGAGAGGGACGACTGAGAATCATCCATTTTGCCTTAAGACGACCAAAAGCTCGCTCGATATCTTTTCTTGCAGACTCTTGTAACTTCTTGAATCTCTTTTCCTTCGGATCAGTGGGATACTTATATGCTAAAAAGGTTGATAGAGTACTACCCGTTGAATGATTTTGTTCGAAAGTCGCGGGGGGGAGATATAACTCATCGGATGAAGAAGATGATGACAACATTGTGTGAAATGTAAAGGATTTAGTAGTGATTTGTATTGTGTGTGGTATTTGAATAGGTGTAGTTTATGTGTATTGTGTGTAGTATTTATAGGAAATTTTTTTTTTTTTTTTTGTTCCAATGCTCCAACGTCTATTTATTTGTTCCACAGCTCCAACGTTCCATTTCAAACGGTAACATTTCTTCCCAAACCGCGACTGTGAACTTCCCCGTTGGACCATACCGCCCACCCAAACCGCTGGGGTGGCGGCGGTGTTCCCCGGCGGTTTGGGGCAAACCGATGGCCAAACCGCCATGGCTGCCAGTACCCTTAGTGGTCTCAAGACTGGACGTTATCGCATTGTGCTTATTACTATTTAACGATTCAACAATATAACTATTCAAACTGCTACTATCTTTATTTAATATGATTGGAACAATAGGATTTTTTTTCAATTTCGCATCTTCGTTTTTCGAATAAGATGTTCCTGCATGATTATATAATGGTAACACAATTACTAAAAAAAAAAAAATAATAACAGTAAGTAATAATAATAAAAAAAATCTGAATATACTATAACAACATGATTTGGTCTACATCATGAAACTGTTTGGAATCGACATCAACATAGACAATTACATGAATGTTGCAAAAAAAATGAAAAAAAAAAAACTCCCTCCGTCTCAATATATATATATATATATATATTTATATATATATATATATATATATATATATATATATATATATAGGGAGAGAGTATATATATATAAAAATAAGAAGAAGAAGACAGAACACATATGTGAAGAAGTACGACGCGAATTTATTTGTGGTACGTGTGAATTAGCCTGAAAATCATTGCTACGATCATTGGCATCTTCCATCGAGAGCGATATAGTGACCTATTTTTTTATTGTTATAATCGTTGTAATTAGATATAATGCTCGCGTATGTGCGGGGTTTTTTCTAATCATTGAAATAAATTATTATTTTTAATTTCGGGTTTTAATTATTATAACAGGACCTTCAAAACCATTGTACTTTGATTGAGGTATTGAATTAGGGTTATTTACGAATTTAGTGGGTTTTAATATTAATTAGATTTGAAGGAAATGTTCTTGTGTCAATGATTGTGCGTGAATGAATGATAAGAGATCGAATTTGATTGATAGATGAGGAATTTGAGAATGTTGGGACTTCAAATATTTAGTGGGAATGATACTGAATTTTAAATTTCAGCCCAAATCTTTTAAAAACTTGCTCCACCGTTTTCAAGTTTTAATTTTTTATATTTTGACACATATATTTTTGTAAGCTTTTATTGAATGATTCCAAATCACATTCGTTTTTTTTTTTAGAATATGGATAAATTTAAAAGTATTTAGGCTTTTCTTATTTAATATTTAAGAAAATAATAATAATAATAATAATTTGATTATTACTTAATAAGGTATGATTTAATTTTTTTGAAATGTAAAAATCTTCACTAAAAGTTTTTTTTTATTATATAAAAGATACACAAATTTGTTGGAGATGTTTTTCTCGGTGTTTGAATTGGTAGATCGATCATTTGAAAATTCAAATAATTCGAAGGAGATCCCTTATTATAGGGAATGATTTATGTATGGAAAAAATTAAGTGTTGATCTTGTACCTTAAAATAACATTGTTATGTATTATTATTTACATTGACATACACATTAATATGTGTTTTAATATTTCGTTGATAATTTATGTAAAAAATGAAATTCACAAGCTCCATGGATCGGGATTGTCATGGGACGGAGGTTATTATTTTATGCGTTTAACGAAAATGTATTAGGTTTATGTGGTTGGTTAGTGGTATTTTGTGGTTTTGAACTTAGCATGGATCTCCATAATGGTTTATGTAAAATTAAGGATATTGCATATTATAATATCACTTATTATCATGACGCTTGTTTTTTTAGAAGGAGATAGCGCTATAGTCGACAATTAAAATTAGTAGCCACGATATTAAAAGATTATGCATAATAAATTTATACGTTAAAGAATTGTTATAGAATATTTTGTGGCCTAATACGGGATTATTGAATATTCAAAATAACATCGTACGTCGATCAAAATAACATGCAAAGTAGAATCCTAGACAGTGGCGGAACTAGGAGTCAAGTTCAGAGGTAGCGAAATACGAAAATGTGTTTAGGGGTAGCGAAAATTTGTTTCAGGGGTAGCGAAAATTTGTTTCAGGGGTCGTCAAAAAATGGCCAAAAATCGTAAAAAAACGTAAAAAATTGCCAAAAATTCCACTACCGGGTAAAAGTTCGGTCGCTACCCCTGGGTTACATGTAGTTCCGCCCCTAATCCTAGAAAACATCGTAAATAATCTACAGGATTATTGAACCTTCAAAACAACATCATACGTCGATCACATATCGTCCTCACCGTCAGTGTCAATAAAATAAGACGAAAATGGTTTATAACTTTTTGTTTTAGATCGACGACGATCGGCTTCAACATGTCCACTAACAAAACCAATTTTCTCCCACCTTCATCGTAACCATCGTGTAGTGTTTGTGTCAATAAGCGTTGGATAACGACGATGAGCAAAGTAAATATCCAATGCGTGACCAACCTGAATATTAGATAACCATACCTCAACATAGAATTAGGTTGTGTTTGTTTTTCACAAAAATCTCTGAACATCATCTGAATCGACCTAAAATCTGAATCGGTCAGATAAAACTCTCAAAAAGTGCGTTTGTTTTTTTCTTCCCGTTCAGACACGATCAGATGGGTCAAGCTCTTACCGAACCAGACTTGTAGATGGTCTCTGACTCCATCTGAACTAGACTTGTCCGTCACCTGCCACCTCCCACCAGCCTGCGGCCACCACCAATCGCCGTTAATATCCACCGATCATCAAAAATTACAGAGGGTAAAGATAGATGGTGGATGATAGCAAAAAAAAGTGAGAAAGAAGGCTATCCCGGTGAGAAAGAATATCCACCGATCATTAAAAAAAAAAAAAAAAAAAGTGAGAAAGAAGACTATAAAGATAGATGGTAGATGAAAACTCCAGTAAAGAATTTTTTTATATTATCAAAACTCCACTAAAGAAAGAAGATGCGTACCTTATATATTGGCATTTGTGGGTAACGATACAAAGAGTTATGGGTGGCAGTGGGATTTACCATAATCTTATCTTCCATTTTGTGAGTGAGAAAACAGATATTATGAAGGTAGTGTTGACGTGGTCCACATGTTTTTGGAAGATGAACCAGGAAGAAAACCAGGAAGAAGTTAAAGAAAATATGGATGGTTGTGGGTGGTTGTACCAAGAATAGGAGATAAGGGGTCATGTGGGTTGGTGTTTTATTATTGTAAAGTGTATTTTGTGTACTCCGTGTTTCGTTGAGCTAAAATGTAAACGTGACACCTTGTTATATAACTGAAACTTGCTTTACATTTACAACATTTACAATATTTAGACGCTTAAAAAAAAAAAAAAAAAGGGTCTTATTGGATTCAGATTCAGACATTTACGCCTCAGATTCAGATTCAGATGTGCGGTTCAGATTCAGATTCAGAACCTCTTAATAAACAAACAGCACCTTAATGTTCTATTTTACGAAGGCTCCATTCTTCTTCAATCTGGACAGTGGGAACGCGCAAGTAGTATGCAAATACATCATTATAATGACTTAGACATTGGGAGGCTAATTGTCTAATGGAGGTGTATGTCAAATTGTGTGTTGGCACATTGCATATCATGATTTCATCGCCACCCCAATAATCGTAGAGTACTGTTTAAGCATATTTCCGTCGGGTAGGTCTTGACGGCTTCCACGTGCCATTCATCCTTGTCCCGAGCATGAAGTGAGCTACAAACACAAAAGAACCCGTTAGAAGGAATCCCGAGGCCGGAGCCCCGGGATCACCCTCCGACGGTCAAGTCAGTATGGAGGGATGAACCCTCTAGTAATTCTAGAGAGAGAGTGTATATGTGTGTGTTATAGAGAGGGAAAGAACATACCCTTGAGAGTGGTAAATACACTCTATATATAAGTGAGCTTCCTTGTCCTTACCTGGTGATAGGGACACATTTAGGCGGGAAGCATTTAGGCGGGAAACTGTAATATTTCCTTGGTCATTCGGCTTGGGCCGTTCGGCCAAGTGCCCTTCATCCAGGCATTCCATCTTGATGTCCTGACGGATCGGGTCTATCAGACCACATACGTCAACATGTCCCCCCAGTATAGTATTGTTGACATAGTCAATGATGCTATACTTAAGTTCAGTTTGTTGACGCCACACGAAGCACTTTCGTATTAGCTTTCTTACCCGGACGCCCTATTGGCGTGTCTTCTCTGTGAAGGTAAATGCGATGTATTGTTCATTCACTGTGCCGCGAATGTTCTTTTAAACAAATCGGGTCCATCAGACCACATACGTCATCATGTCCCCCCAGTATTGTAGTATCGGTTGAAGACCGATGGTGCAATACTTAGATAATATCCGTTAGGGGCGGATACGCCTCGGCATGTGCCTTTTTTATTCTGACTTTGTGTGGCCGTTAGGGGCGGATACGCCTTGGCTAAATTTTGAAGATTAATCACTGCCGTTAGGGGCGGATACGCCTCGGCTAAATTTTGAAGATTAATCACTGCCGTTAGGGGCGGATACGCCTCGGCATGGCCGTTAGGGGCGGATACGCCTCGGCTAAATTTTGAAGATTAATCACTGCCGTTAGGGGCGGATACGCCTCGGCATGGCCGTTAGGGGCGGATACGCCTCGGCTAAATTTTGAAGATTAATCATTGCCGCTCGGTGAATAGCACCTGGGCCTTCCGTAATGACATAGCACCCGGGTAAAATTATGTCCGTAAGTAAATATACCCCGGATAGACATTGACTACATTACTCGATCGGAGGTAGCTAATCTCCGTCGGAGTCATTATGATGTTATGTCTATTTTCTTGTAATTGTCCTGCATGTGGAACCTCATATAATTATTCCTGCACAATAAAGCATGAAAAGCTCTTCTACCTTTTCCCATTAGATATGAAAGATATAATATTTCACATGTGTTAATACATAAAAAGAGTCACAACGGGATAGTAACACAACCGATAGAGTTGTTATGCTACTATACCCCCCCAGTTCATCGGTGCTATTACTTGTTAGTATCGTTGAACTGACAATAAGATGTCAATCATCGCAAATTTTGACATTACATCCTCACATATATACTTTTTGCCTTGGTAATAGTGGCTCGAAACATTATTCTTTATTGAGACCGAAGGCTCATAGATAACACGTTGGTTCCAAAGATAAGAGATTGAATATAGGTCATTAAAATTTTAATCGCTCCAAACGATCGTATTTCATATGACGTCCAGAGAATTATTGAGCCACTGGCTCGGTCTTTACGAAAGAATTGTTGAATTCACGACCGGATTATTACAATGTTTACCTTAATGATCATGCTCAAAAAGAGTAAACCAAAGGGGAGTGTGAAATTGTAATTTTGACGCGTTTGATTTTGGGAGCCCCGTCTCCTTCATATACACCCCCTCTAATAGCGCCCATACAGAGCCGGACCGCCATAAGACTTTGGTTTAAACGTCACCAGCAATTTCTATGTATATAAAAATCTTATAGCTTTAAATATTTCACGGAGTTCAATGCTACTTGTATTGAATAAAAAGTATAGAGCTTTAGTAATTTTCTCTTAGATAATTCGGGAGAGGGTCTACATATGTAGAGTTGTAGGCAACGTTTATTGAATAAAAAGCATATAGCTTTACACACACCGCTGATTCTCTTATCCCTCTCTCCAAACTTTTTATCTCTAGACAGATAAAACCAAAATTCATCTTTCTCTTCTCTTTTTCCACAATCACCAGAAAAGCTTTTTCATCCGGCTGCTTGCTCCAAAGAGCAAAATCCTTTTCGACTATTGATCTTTAAACCGAAACACAGAGACCCACGAAACCCTTCGGTACCCATCTGGGTATTTCGGTTTCAAGATCTTTGACAAAATCTTGTGCGAGTCGGTATTTCATTTTTCCCGTTTCTGCTTCCTTTATCATAGATCGATGGTGTTTTTAGTTCAAATACATGAGATCTTTAAAGATTGTTACATAAGCTGAAAAAATTGAGGTCTTGCTCGGAGTTGTTTTTATATATATATATATATATTTTTTTTTATATATATATATATATAAAGAGACCATCTATGTGAGTATGTGACACATTTGCCAACACCACTCATATTAAAATAAGAAATGAAGAGGAAATACGAGTTAAATATTTATAAAGGAGTTGATGTCAGACACATGTGAGAAATCACACACACCATTATACCCTATAGTTGATTCTTCCTCAATCTCACCAACTTTTCTATCTTACTAGAAAATAAACTCAATATCAATCTGTTTTTTATATCCTTCTCAGCCACAAGCGTAGACCAATCAATCTTTATTTGTGTTTTTTACCCCAACCTCAAAGAGCAAAAATTTCGGTTAAACCACCGCTTGCGGTAGTTATTCCTATCTTGGTTGAAGGTCTTGTGTTCTCAAGGATAGATGATGGGCTTGTATCAGACTTTTAGGATATCTTTAAAATTTTGTAGCGAAGTTGAAAAGCCAAAGATCTTGCGGTTTAAATCTCGAGGAGGCAGTCTTGTGCGTTGTTTGGTTTTGTTCCTCAACTTGTCGGATTTCGTTATTGTTTAAGATCTTGACGATGGTATCGCTGTTGTGATTTGTTGCTTAGTGGTTATTGCTGGTTAATTTGTAGTAGCTTGAAATCATTGATGATTGTTGGTTGTTTCCGGACGGGATCGTAGTCCGATCGTTGGTTGTTATTGTCTTGTTTGACTTTCCGGTGATCGAAAGGAGAGAATCGAGGGTTAAAGCTCGAACGGTAGTTGTTATGGCCGTTTAATGTAGTTTAGATGGCCGAATGGAGTTCAAGTAGCCGAAGAGCTAGAAATTGACGATCGGAAACCGGGGCATAAGAAAGTATTAATCCGCATAGAGTCATCCAGGCGGGTCTTCGGACAATGTGAGAGTATTAACCACAATTCATATTCACAAATATTGGATGATTAACTTTACCGAACGGCCAAATACTGATGTCCGGAAATTGACATTCGAACATTGATTAGAGAAGACTATTCAAGCATTATGACACTCCGAGAAGCCGGAGCTCGGAAGTAGCAACACAGGGATGAAAAGAACGGAGTTAGGTAGATGAATTAAAACGTCAATACGATGGTTATCGGAATCATGACGGACGAAAGTCATTTTTCTGCATGAAACGGACGAACGGCCTGTTTTCAACGGCCATGTTTGCTAGAAGTTCCAAGCTCAGAAGCTCATCCGTGTAGAAATTTAGAGATGAAAATTGTTAAAGTGCGATATGATTTGATTATTTTTAGAGGACCGAAAGGAGGTCAGGTAACTGGAAGACCAAAAATTGACGGTCGGAAACCGGATTGAATTAACTGGTGGCCTTCTAGGCTAGTTGTTGTGGCTATAAATTTAATGGGTATAAGTCATCCGAAGGATCCTTGAAGAAGGTAAGAGAGTATTAGACCGCGACTCACGTGTTCAAAGATTGTCCTTATCGCCCATAAGGTCATCCAAAGGATCCTTGGAAGGTGTTTAAGCTCAATACGATTGGGATTGGCTGACAGATTTAACTCGAGAACTTCGATCTCGAACATGCTCCTATAGCGACGAGGATGAAGTGTGTCTTGTTTCTTCGGATGTAGCTGTCAAGATGAAGTTTGTTGCTCTCCGGATATGGAGCTGTGTAATTCGGATCACGCGTCTTTTATTTTTGTTTGCTTGTTCTTATATACGATTGTATTTAGGAAAGCAGTATATGCTAAGAAATTAAACATCATTGATATTGTTGGATTTCCACCGGAATACATAACCGAAGGTCAACCGAATGAAGTCAGATTTCCATGGTTAGAATAAATAAGAAGTACTTTCTCCCCATAGATTCGCTTTTGTCGACAAACAAATCTACATTTTATAACAGCTAAAGTCCTTCAAAGAGTGCTTTTTCTGGGCCGTTTATATGTCGGGGGTCAAGTAACCGAAGGATAGGCATCCACCTGATGCGTACTGAAGGACCAAAACGTCCCATGCTTGAAGCTTTAAAAATGTTTTTTTTTTTTTTTTTTTTGAAAAACTCCAAGTGAAGATGATGTTAATGAGCTGGGATATAGATCCCGATGATGAGAGCTTTGACACCCGATACCCGCGAGGGCCGAAGCTCATGAGGATTACCATTCTCGTTTATTGAGAACCGAAGAGTCATTCGGTTGTGTGAGAGATAAAGTAAAAATATTACTTTTTATTGGTCACGTGAAGTATTAAGGGATAATTGGACAATTTGTAAGGTAAGATGATAAAAAATTATATGGTAGTACAATGAAGATAAAAAGGGGAATAACAGATATGTTAGATCACATGATACTCCTGTTTTTACTTTGTCATTAAATACTCTTTAGAGCACTAGATGCATAAAGCAAATCTCCCTTAATATTTCTGCCATCTGGTCTTGTATTATTGCGCATCTATCATCTAGAGCCTCTATCACGTGCAATAATGTTGGGTAGCAAGCGTGGATTAATAAATGTTATCGACCATTTACCTACCCACCACACATATCAAGCGGTGTGCAGTAAAGAATAATAAAGATTTTTGCTTGTACTTTTAGGCCTCGTAGCATGCAAGATGTTCTATTAAAGCATCACCCATTTCAGTTTTTTTTGTTACCCATCGGCATTGATATAGCACCAACTTACTAACGAACAAGTCTTTATTATTGTTATTTATTTTCTTCTAAGCATATGGCAAAACGAGTAAAGATATCAGCACATGTTTACATTTTCTCACCTCACATGTGTTGACGGATGTGCCCGGACGACCCATCTTGACTAGCCGTCCGAACGACGCGGAGCCATCCGGAAATACCGAAGGGCACGCGAAGCCATCCGGCTAATATCACTGTAAGTAATAGGACAGATGGCAGCGCCAGACTACGCCGCCTAAGCCCGGATATTAAGGGATTGTGTCTGCCACCTAATCCGGGTATTGTGGGATTGTGTCCCCACTTTCTCTCCCTATAAATACTACTACTTTATGTCATTATTATTATCTTGTCTCATAATATAAAAACACACACATGCATATTCTCTCTCTATTATCTCACATATATTTATCTCTGTACATACCGATACATACACAACCGGATCATGCATATGACAGATATTAAATCCTCTCCATCGGAGGTTCTGACTTGACCGTCGGAGGGTGGTCCCCGGGGCTTCGGCCTCGGGACCACCTTCTAACGGGTTCTTTATATATGCAGCATGCTTCGGAGCTCGGGACAAGGACGAAGGGCCTGAAAGAGCCGTCCGATCTCGCCTATCCGAAGGATCGGTGCATAAGTCTTCCGGGAGAACCTTTCCTTGGCTCATCCGGAAGACCCTCTTTATTTGTTTAAAGCGGTTGCAAGAAATTGCTTCAACAAATTGGCGCCATCCGTGGGACCCTACCATTCGATCTGCCAATGGTTTAGAATGATAGGGTCGCATTTTCGGTCCGCTCGCGGACGTTCAGCACAAGCTTCCGGGAGGAACGTTTGTATAAACGTTCGGCCTGGTTGTTCGGATACTTTATGTCATTCAGAGATACCATCTCGTTCGGATATAATGGTGACACATTTTTCAGTCCGGTACAGGCATTCGGTATGAACGTCCGGTATGGTCAACAGGCAGTTCGAACCGACCAAGGGCTGCCCGGTACGGCTTCTTTTGGTCACATTGTTCAAATGCCCTATCCTCTTCGGATGTGTTCTTTCGTTTGAACACGCTGTCTTGTCCGACATGGACATGCGATGACGGGTTTTAACTTCCGTTATGGGCGTTGAGTATGGATGTCCGGTACGAATCGACTAAAGGTTGCCCGGCGTGATTCCCTTCGGACAAGCCGATTGAATATGCTGTCTCTTTCGGATATACATGCGATGACGGGTTTTCACCGATGGTCTTCTCCCAAGATCAATTGGTTTGTAGCGTATGTGAAAAAGGGATCGTCATTCCTTCGGGTACTGCACGGGGTATATCGTTCGCTTGGGTATTGACTTGGTGATGGTTCTTCTACGTATCTTATTCTGAGATTTACCAAAAGGATGCTTGAATAAAAAGAAAAGGGATATCAAGAAGATGATGAGAAAGGTGGAAGGTGAGGATTGTGAGCTTGTTGGGTGACCGAACGGTTGCAGTAGCTTCTGGTGTTCATACTAATGGGAGAGATAGTATTTCTTTCAAGCCTATCCGCTTTTCACTTTGTCGGTATTGTGAGCTTGTTGGGTGACCGAACTGTTGCAGTAGCTTCTGGTGTTCGTACTAATGGGAGAGATATTATTTCTTTCAAGCCTATCCGCTTTTCACTTTGTCGGTATGTTTCATTTAACTAATTTAATGATATTTGGAATTGCTTTTTGACCAAGTTGGGTCATATAGTGGACAGTGGGGTCTGTGCCCATTTGATAAAACTGTTTCCACATAAATGAAATAGATAGATCTCTTGTTGATATGAGAATTTAGCAAAATAAAAGATTTGGTGAATCCCCACCTACTTTTCACCAGCACATAGAAAAAAGAGATGATAAGTTGAGTAATATTTGTTATTTTTTAGTTTGTAAAATATGGCATTAGGTGGCCTTAGATATTTAACAAATGATAATCAGATTTGCAAATGATACGGATTTCCATCGTTACATGTTTCGGTCATTAACCCACGTGCACCTTTATTCTATTATGACCAATAAATGTAGCTATTAAAGCTTTGCTCTACCGAAGTGATTTAAGCAGTGCACCGTGACCCATATTTATTGATGCTAGTAGAATATTTTATTTGTCATATTTAACGGGAGAAAGCAAAAAAGCTTTCGAGTTTTGTTCCACAGGAAAGGCAAGCTTCGGATCTAACGATTGTGGAAAACACTCCGGCGATTTCGTCCGGACGTCACATTTCGTCCGTACCATGCTAAAAATCTCCATCGGTTATGCTACGAGTTTTCATATTTTATTGTGCAGGAACAACACCCATTGTAGACAGATTGAAAATGACCGGTGTGTCGATGTCTAACCATTGTGACTCTTATGTATCAATGCATGTGAAATATTATGTCTTTAATGTCTAACGGAAAAGGCGCGAGCTTTCATGTTTTACTTGGCAGGGATAACGATTGCAAATTTATGAACAAGTAGAAAGTGACCCCTCCGACAGGTTCGCGTCTTTCGGGGACGGGGTGACCGTGTAATCATTTATCATACTCTGAACATAAGTAGAAAGTGACCCCTCCGGGAGGTTCGCGTCTTTCGGAGATTTTGTGGTCAATGTTCATTTCCACTCTGGACATAAGTAGAAAGTGACCCCTCCGGGAGGTTCGCGTCTTTCGGAGATTTTTGTGGTCAATGTTCAAAGTCCAGCTCCAACGTAAGCTTGCACCTCCGGAGCTATGAAAATAGTGAAGGTAATAAAAAACAAGCAGTACGTTCATAACCCGAATGTATGCCGAACGTCAGCTTGTACCTCCGGGAAGGGTCAAACTTGAACCCTTCTGGTAATAACAAACAAGTGTTCGGTATACGCGTGGGGTCGAAGTTTTACTTGTACGGGAAGCAGGCGAATTATTGACGTATATGTCCGAATGATGTTTGCCGAAAGGCACAAAGGTATTATTTAATTATTGCAGGAGTATGTGTCCGAGCGACGTGTGCCGAAAGGAACAAAGGCATTCTTTAAGTATTACATCATCGGTCTTCAACCGATAATGCAATACTGGGGGGACATGTTGACGGATGTGCCCGGACGGCCCATCTTGACTAGCCGTCCGAACGGCGCGGAGCCATCCGGAAATACCGAAGGGCACGCGGAGCCATCCGGCTAATATCACTGTAAGTAATAGGACAGATGGCAGCGCCAGACTACGCCGCCTAAGCCCGGATATTAAGGGATTGTGTCTGCCACCTAATCCGGGTATTGTGGGATTGTGTCCCCACTTTCTCTCCCTATAAATACTACTACTTTATCTCATTATTATTATCTTGTCTCATAATATAAAAACACACACATGCATATTCTCTCTCTATTATCTCACATATATTTATCTCTGTACATACCGATACATACACAACCGGATCATGCATATGACAGATATTAAATCCTCTCCATCGGAGGTTCTGACTTGACCGTCGGAGGGTGGTCCCCGGGGCTTCGGCCTCGGGACCACCTTCTAACGGGTTCTTTATATATGCAGCATGCTTCGGAGCTCGGGACAAGGACGAAGGGCCTGAAAGAGCCGTCCGATCTCGCCTATCCGAAGGATCGGTGCATAAGTCTTCCGGGAGAACCTTTCCTTGGCTCATCCGGAAGACCCTCTTTATTTGTTTAAAGCGGTTGCAAGAAATTGCTTCAACATTTTCTCATCTCACATGCAAAGTACTTGAAGGGTAGTTTCACTTTATTGATTCTACCAATGTTGACTTGTGAACCATGTGCAAAGCTGGTGGTACAGTGCAGTGCAGGCCCTTTTAATAACATGTGAAGTACAGCATTTAATTAGTGGACCGGTGTGTATATAGGCACAGCCGTCATGGCGACATGGAAGAGTTAACGAATTTGTATCAGAAGTGTGGTACTAACCCATGTAATCAGTTCTGAAACACATATCCGGATCCTAGCCTACCAACCCATCGTCGTTTTATTCTTCATGCCCAACGGATGAAACCCACCACTGGCATATCCGAACGACTTGGCCGAAGGAAATCACGCCGGACAACCTTTAGTCGGTTCATACCGGGCGTCTACACTCAACGTCCATAACGGAAGTTAAAATCGAATGTCCATGCCGGACAAGACAGTGTGTTCAAACGGAACTACCTATCCGAAAGGGATAGTGCATTCGAACAGTGCGGCCTAAGGAAATAGCACCGGACAACCCTCGGTCGGTTCACACTGCACGTTGACCATCCGGACATTTATACCGAACGACTATTCCGAACTGAAAGTGCGACCCGTCATTCTTAACCCTTGGTAGAATGAATAACGGGTCCCACGGATGGCGCCAATGTTTAAGCATATTTCCGTCGGGTAGGTCTTGACGGCTTCCACGTGCCATTCATCCTTGTCCCGAGCATGAAGTGTGCTACAAACACAAAAGAACCCGTTAGAAGGAATCCCGAGGCCGGAGCCCCGGGATCACCCTCCGACGGTCAAGTCAGTATGGAGAGATGAACCCTCTAGTGATTCTAGAGAGAGAGAGTATATATGTGTGTGTTATATAGAGGGAAAGAACATAGCCTTGAGAGTGGTAAATACACTCTATTTATAAGTGAGCTTTCTTGTCCTTACCTAGTGATAGGGACACATTTAGGCGGGAAACTGTAATATTTCCTTGGTCGTTCGGCTTGGGTCGTTCGGCCAAGTGCCTTTCATCCTGGCATTCCATCTTGATGTCCTAACAGATCGGGTCTATCAGACCATATACGTCAACAATCGTAGAGTACGTTTGTAGTTACAACTCTACCACCATGATGAATGCAAATATCAATGGTTGGAGGAGCCACACCAAATCCACTGTTATCAAACAAAATTTTTAATGATTACATCACACCAAATGTACTACATACGAATAAAAAAACAAAAATAAAAAAATAAAAAAATTATACAACTTACTTGAACGCCCTAATCCCGCGATTGCCATAGTTGAATCAGAGGGGCATTTTGTTGTGGGTGTGTGTGAAGGTGTGAGAAGTGTATTGTGTACACATTTAAATAAATTGTGTTTATTTTGTTGTGGGTGTGTGTGAAGGTGTGAGAAGTGTATTGTGTACACATTTAAATAAATTGTGTTTATGTTATTATCCTTTAAGTATGGGAAGATAAATATGTTCCAAATTTTAATACAGTTTGTTACACAATATCCGGAATATTTGTTAGCTAATTTTATATTCCAAAAATTATTAAAGCGTATACATATTTGATGCGTACATTTTGTATTATCGATGATAGCAATATGTTAACTTGAGCACAAATTAAGGTTTGTGCTGAACATTGTGCCTCATTTAGATTAAAGTATATATGTTACAAATAATGGATCATTGCGATAACCAAACACCGGGCAACCAAGTGGTTGGCGGTTTTTGCCCCGAAAAAAAAACTCCTGATATTAGACCAGGGCAACCTGTACTTTTTGGGCAACTGAAATCTGCAAGTGACTTTTCTGACTATTTTTTGGGCAACGGGAGGACACTTGTCATCGTATGGGCCGAGATGCCCAGTTGCCTTGTCTAATATCAGAAGTTTTTTTTCGGGGCAAAAACCACCAACCACTTGATTGCCCGGTCTATTTTAGTAATTATCCCTATTTTCAAAGTATAGTAGACTATCGTTGATGAGATCCCTCTAGACCTCCCATTTTCTATAGATCCAATGAACACATCTCAACCATCCATCTCAAAGGCTGAGATTGAATCTGATAATTACACAACAAGGGCAAAAAGGACAAATAAAAAAACAGAAAAACAAGCGGGCTTCATTTTTCTCTCCCAAAAAAATTGAGCAAAAACACACATGTAGTATTCGACAACCTACAACCCAAGAACTAAAAACGAAACCGATCGACTTCTCGAAGAATATTGACACACAACAATAGCAACAATAATGTGACAGAAAGATAGAAGCTTTGCACAAGTAAGTATCCCTAATCGAACCTTGATTAGTATTGAAAGAATGATGTACAAACCCCTTCCCCCCTCACCTCCTTTTATAGAGATGAGGGGGAAGGAAAAACCGACTCCAATATGGACTCATAGTCGGCTGTTACAAAGACACGGGTTGGGCTTGGGACACAAGCCAATCAACCGACTCATACATAGCTAATAGAGTTTAACACTAAGACCCCTAGACTTATTCATAAGCTAATATAGAGACTAATATTGTAACAATTTCCACCTTAGGCTTTATATTAGCCTACACCGACGCTCAGCAACTCCAAGCAATGCTGAAACTTAAGTCCAGGTACCACCTTCGTCAAGGCATCCGCAGCATTGTGTTCAGTACCCACCTTCAGAACTTCAACCGTCTTTGCTTCCAAGACCTCTCTGATAAAGTGATAACGCACATTGATGTGCTTAGTCCTTTCATGAAAAGCATGATTCCGCGATAAGTGAATCGCGCCTTGATTATCACAATTAACTGCCACAGTGTTAAGCTCCACGCCCAACTCTTCCAAGAGTCCCCTTAGCCAAATAGCTTCCTTCACAGCCTCCGTAAGGGCCATATACTCCGCCTCTGTAGTTGAAAGAGCCACCACGTGTTGTAGCGTTGCCTTCCAGCTTACAACACATCCCTGTACTAAAAACGCGTAACCTGTGATCGACCTACCTTTATCCGGATCCTTTGCGTAGTCTGAATCAACAAAACCTGTTACGTCCACATGGTTGCCATGATTTGTCCCAAACACCAAACCCACGTTTGCAGTACCCCGCAAATATTTCAAAATCCACTTCACTGCTTCCCAATGATTTTTACCTGGATTCGCCAAATATCTGCTAACAACACTTACTGCATACGCTATGTCTGGCCTCGTGCACACCATCAAGTACATTAAGCTCCCAACCGCATTTGAATACGGCACCTTACTCATCCTTTCAACATCACAATCCCTAACCGGACAATCCTTCAACGACAGCTTGAAGTGCCCACCCAATGGCATCTGAACCGATTTCCCATTGTCTATTCTAAAATTATTTAAAATCTTAGAAACATACCCGGATTGTGATACCCTCAGAATCTTGCGACTCCGATCCCTGATGATCTCCATACCAAGAATCTTCTTTGCTTCCCCGAGTTCTTTCATGTCAAACTCCTTATTAAGCAAAGACTTGATAGACCCAATCTCAGCCTTGCTTTTACAAGCAATCAGCATATCGTCTACATATAACAGTAGATAGATATACTCACCTGGTGCATAACTCCTGTAATATACGCAGCTGTCGTAACTGCTACGCTTAAACCCGTTGCTCAGCATGTACTCATCAAACCTCCTATACCATTGCCTAGGTGACTGCTTCAAACCATAAAGAGATTTCTTTAACAAACATACCTTGTTACCTTGTTCATATCCTGGTGGCTGCCTCATGTAGATCACTTCTTCAAGATTTCCATGTAAAAATGCCGTCTTTACATCAAGCTGCTCCAGCTCATAATCTCTACACGCAGTCAATGCAAGTATAACCCGGATAGATGTGTGTCGAACTACCGGAGAAAATACTTCATTGTAGTCAATACCTGCCCTCTGTGTGAATCCACGAGCCACCAACCTAGCCTTGTACCTAGGCTTTTGAACACGTTCAATCCCTTCCTTTATCTTGAACAGCCATTTGCAGCTCACCAGCTTTTGCCCAGCTGGATGATCTACTAACTCATAGGTCTTATTCTTTCTCAGAGAATCCATCTCTTCATCCATAGCAGCTTTCCACTTAGAACTGTCTTCACAAGCAACTGCCTCCTGATATGTCAATGGTTCATGAGTATCTTCTTCCTCTGCTGCAGCAAACGCGTAAGCAGCCATATTACTCTCATCTCGAAACCTCAAAGGTTTCGTTCTTGTCCTTGGCTCTCTATCCCGAACCAACTGATAATCTGTGAGATCCGGTGTTTGATCATGATCCTGATCCCCTGCATCTTCATCATCGCCATCTTCCTGATCATCTGTCTGATCTTCCTCAAGCGAATGATTATTTAACCTTTGCAGTTCCACCTCAACCTGTAGTTCCTCAACAGACTTATCAGTACCTGCACCAGAATCCTTCAATGTGTCTTTGTACATGACACTTTCATTGAAGACCACGTTCCTGCTAGTGACTATTTTAGGTGATTCATTATCAAGCCTATATAGCCTGTACCCCTTTACACCTTCAGGATACCCCAAAAGAACGCATTTTACCGCTCTCGGCTCGAGCTTACCTTGTTTAACATGTGAATATGCGACACAGCCGAAAATCCTCAACATCCCATAATCACTTGGATGTCCCGACCACATCTCCATAGGTGTCTTTTTCTCAATCGCTGTCGATGGTGACCTATTGATAAGATATGCGGCCGTACATGTCGCTTCCGCCCAGAAGGTCTTGGGCAATCCAGACTGAATTAATAAACAGCGTACCTTATCCATGAGAGTTCTATTCATCCGTTCTGCTAATCCATTCTGCTGCGGCGTCCCGGCAACTGTCAAATGTCTAGCAATCCCACACTCTGTGCACAACTGTTCAAACTCCCGGTTACAGAACTCAAGACCATTATCTGTCCTAAGCTTCTTAACCGTCCTCCCAGTCTGATTTTCTACTAACTGCTTCCACTTTTTGAACTTTTCAAATGCTTCGTGTTTGAATCTGAGAATATAAACCCATACCCTCCTGGAATAATCATCAACAATAGATAAGAAATACCTCTTACCTCCCAATGATTCCACCTGAGACGGACCCCATAAGTCTGAATGAACATAATCTATCACTCCCTGAGTAGTGTGCCTTCCTACACCGAAACTGACTCGATGTGACTTTCCCAGAACACAATTCTCACAAAAATCGAGCTTACCTAGACTCTTCTTTCCAAACAGCTCCTGCTTTTCTAGCACCTGAAGTCCCGCCTCACTGATATGTCCCAGTCTTTTGTGCCAAACCTGCGCAAGACTGTCTTTTTCTTCAACACTAGCATTAAGCTCACCCGCCACTGCATGGCCATCCAAAGAGTATACACAATTATCCCTTCGGGTTCCAGATAAAATAACCCTGGAACCATTAATCACCTTGATTTTGCCCGACTGCATTTTTACGGTATATATCCCTCTTTTTCAAGAGTTCCCAGCGATATCAAGTTTCTTTTCAATTCAGGAATATACCTGAAATTGTGTAACACAAAACTTGACCCATCTTTCAGTTGTACCCTTACCTTGCCAATACCTCTGATCTTGCACTCCCTGTTGTCACCCAACAGTACCCTGCCCCCATCGCATTCCAGAAAATCAAAAAATAAATCTAACCTGGGTGTCATGTGGTATGAACCTCCTGAATCCATGATCCAATCTAGCAGAGCCTCTGCACTCATAACCATCATCACCTCAGAACCGTCATAAATCGAACCACTGGAGCTTGGCTGATCATCTTTCTTGACGAAACCATTTGACTTCTTGCGATTATTCTTTGGACAGTTTTTCTTCAAGTGCTCCTCAGATTGGCAAATATAGCACTTGAGTCTTCCACCTCGAGACTTCGATCTTGACTTTCCCCTAGACTGATGCGAATTCCTGCGATCAGTTCTTCCCCTCACGTATAACCCTTCACCATCATCCCCCTTCGCCTTGGATCTTTCTTTGATTTCCTTTGAATTCAGTGTGGCCATCACATCCTCCAAAGTCAAAGCTTCCCGTCCATAAAGCAAGGTATCCATAAAGTGTTCGTATGATGCTGGTAAAGAAGTGAGTAATAATAAAGCAAGATCTTCATCCTCGAATTTTACCTCAATATTTGCTAAATCAAGAACGATTTTGTTGAACTCATCTATATGCTCGGAAATCGTACGTCCAGCCGGCATGTAGAATGTATACAACTTCTTCTTCAGGAATAACTTGTTGGCCAAGGACTTTGTCATGTACAAAGTCTCAAGCTTGGACCAAACCCCCGCTGCAGTCGTCTCCCCGGTAACCTCTCTCAGAACCTTGTTACCTAAACACAAAATCATGGCACTGTGAGCTTTCTTGTTTAGCTCAGCTTTCGCTGTAGCATCCATATTTGCGGGTAAAACCTCCAGAGCTGCTTCACATCCATGTTGGATTAATAAAGCACGCATCTTGATTCTCCATAACCCGAAATCACCAGTTCCATCGAATTTCTCGATCTCAAACTTGGCTCCCGTCATTCTTTAATCCCTTTGTTAATTTGCTAAACCTTGTGAAAAACCTCACAATCACAAACCAACAAAGTCCCTTGTGCAATACCCTTCAAATATAATAACCTTTTTGCTTTAAGAATAAAACAAAAATAATAATAATTGAATCTATAAAGTCTTGGACTTATCCTACCAAAACTTTAAAACAATATATTACGGAGTAATACTTTGAAGTATGTGGCAAAAAACAACAACCAGATCTACTGTTCACCTTCTTCTTTATCTGTCACCTTAAAAACGAATCGACCAGAAAAATTAGTCGATCTTCAATACACCGAAAACCAACCAAACCTCAAGTCTTCTATACCTTGTCGCAAACCCGGACAATCGAAGACCCAAGCACCCTTCTCTGTCGATATCAACCTGCTGCTCGTTCTTGTTGTTCTGAACCGAACTCAAGAACCCTTCAAGATGATCGAACCTAGCTCTTGTTAGTCTCCAACCTATCTCTGATACCACTTGTAGTATTCGACAACCTACAACCCAAGAACTAAAAACGAAACCGATCGACTTCTCGAAGAATATTGACACACAACAATAGCAACAATAATGTGACAGAAAGATAGAAGCTTTGCACAAGTAAGTATCCCTAATCGAACCTTGATTAGTATTGAAAGAATGATGTACAAACCCCTTCCCCCCTCACCTCCTTTTATAGAGATGAGGGGGAAGGAAAAACCGACTCCAATATGGACTCATAGTCGGCTGTTACAAAGACACGGGTTGGGCTTGGGACACAAGCCAATCAACCGACTCATACATAGCTAATAGAGTTTAACACTAAGACCCCTAGACTTATTCATAAGCTAATATAGAGACTAATATTGTAACAACACACACACAAACACTCGATCCGCCGTTGCTCCGCCGTCGATCCGCCACCGTCATCCGCCTTCGATCCGACGTCCGTCCGTCGATCCACTGTACGTTGTTGATCTAAAATTTGTTAAAATCAGTTAATTGGACAAACTTGAAAGAAATAGAGGTTATTGAAGATGATGAACCACAAATTACAGATCTAGAAGATGATGTACAAGAAATTGCAGGTAAAATCACGTGTCATTTTTTTTTTTTTTTTTTTTTTTTTTTTTTTTTTTTTTTTTTTTTTTAATCGAAAAATGTATATCACATGTGATTTACTCTTTGTTCAAGTTATGGATGTTGAAAATCGTGTGGTGGATTCTGAAATCCAGGTTATGGATGAAGTTGTTCATAATCCAGATGCACACCATGTGTTTGATAAAATGTGTCTGTGATAATCACATGTGATTCGGAAGCAAAATCACTTGACTATGCTATATTAGATGAAAATTTGGCATTGAATTCATACAGATTTTGGAATAACTCATCTGTTGTACCTGATTGTTAATATCATGCCACATGGGTAACATACTAAAGTTGGAGATATTATATTTTCCCTTTTATATATAACAAATGATGTTGCTTTTCCAGGATATTTATTGTTTGGATGCGGATGGTGCTCTATTTGCTTTCTCCCATTGTAAGTGGCCTTACATTCTTGTGCTCTTTTTGATTAGTTAACTTTAGGGTATATCCATGTTCGAAGGTTGTATCTCCATCTCCCATTTTTAGTGCACTGGCCCTTATTTTTGATAAATTCATGATATTCTACAATTGAGTTTAATTTGACCAAAGAATGAATCATTTTGCTGCTATTTGGAAACTTTTGATAATGTTACATATGATAGCTTGAGAACACGTACTCCTATCAATAATAATGGTGGTGATGTTGTAGTAAATGTAAATCAGTTGGTCGGTACCTTCTCATCGGATCCGAGCTTGATTACTTTTGGTGCTCTCTGCTGTGATCATTCATGGAACACAAGTACATTACACTTTAAGAAATTGTTACAATCCTATGATTTTATGAATATTCATTGATGTTAGATGTGTTAGGTTATTTAACTTGTGAATATTGATCTTAGGTGCTTCTATTTTAAGAAACTCTTCAATGAAAAAAGACAAGTTCAAGTCATAAGCCTTCTTCGTTGCTTTGTCTATTGTATTTTACGCAGGTTTATATAAAAATCACATGTGATTTAGCTCAAATCACATGTAATTTAGCTCAAATCACATGTGATTTACCTCGGATCACATGTGTTTTTACCTCAAATCATTTTTAGTTTTTGTATGCTTTATTGTTCTAGATATGAAAGCAGTGAGCCTCATGGATACTGGAAGCTGTTTTGTTATTGTTTGCATTCATACTGTTTACATGAAATCTTGTGTTTCGAACGATCACATTTCATGCTTACTTAATGGTACTAAATGTTTGTCTGTTTTGCAGACTTGGCTCATGCATTCTCCTCCATTAGCAATATTCTAATTTCATCGATCATACCAGTGAACATGGATGGAAAGAGTGAACATATTTCAGTCGTCTCTATGGTTTTATAATTATTTTTTATCCAGCAACCCAGACTCCCAGACTGATCTTGACTTTTTCTTTGTTTAGGGATCAAAGAATCCGGCCAATCATAGTTTTGTGAATCACATGTGATTCTGTGTGAATCACATGTGATTAGGTATGAATCACATGTGATTCTTGTCATAATTATTCATTTTACTTACCAGCATTTTTTTTTGTAGAAAACTTTGTTTTCCAAGCATCTGCGTAATTATGAACATCTAAAACATGCTTATGTTGCTAAAGTAAAACCACACTTTCCAAAGTTGAAACGGAGGACAAAGACGAACCACAAGGCTTTTGATGGTGGTAGTATTGATCGTTGATAACTGATGGTAGTCTTCTGAAAGAACATGTTTCTCGTACTTTCTTTATAGTTTGTGTTATCGTATTTCTGGACAAGTTGTAATGATCTTATTAGAAGTATGTAATGATCTTTGAATAAGCCGTAATATTTATGAAGTGGTCTTTTTGTTGTATGTTTTTAGCATGTGTCTTTTTAATTTTGTTAAATGTGATAACTGATCGTCGTAGGCTGGACAAGTTATACAACTAGATCACTACATGTGATTTTGACAGAATCACAGGTGATTCACAAAGAAGCGCATGTGATTTTGACAGAATCACATGTGATTCACACAGAATCACATGTGATTTTTTTACCATGAAGCATAAGTGTTTCTAAGAATCTGCTAGAACATAAAAAAAAATCAGTTCAAGTAAAATTTTGTATATTCGAATTAAGAATCCTTATAACACTTTTGCAGAAGTTCCAAAAAAACATAAAAAAATCCTTATAACACTTTCCAATTGTTTTGCTATTTTCAAGAATTTTGGATTTTAACGGACATGTAATCTTGGTGTGCTTGTTAGTCTTCTCTCCACAACATCCACATTTCTTTTTCGTCTTAGATCTAACTTGAAGTGCTATTTCTCTTCCATTCTTTCTACGCGCTCCTTTAATACCACCTTTTTCCATACCTGTTTGTGTTTCTTCTCATAGCACGTAGTATTATATCTCTTCTCCAACGCCTCAAAATGTACTTTTCCAGAATCATTTGAATATCACGGTTCTTCAATGCACAGAAGGCGTGTCGACAAAGAAATCCAACCCGAAGAAAATGCCTACTAGTACATTCCAGTGACACGTCTTCAAGAGAACGCAGAACCTTATTACAGAACAGAAAAGAAAGAAAATTAATACTTTTATGCTTGAATCACATGTGATTTTCATGAAAATCACATGTGATTGTTATAACAGAACTAACAAATTTTTAAAAATTGCAAGTAAATTACCTTGGAAGCTGTTACACATCATAACCAGATCTAAATACACAACACTAAAAGTTTCGTAAACTGATCTAAGCAACAAAACATGCAAATACACAAAGCTAAACATCATATCACAGTTGGCAATACCTTCGCGTATTCATAGCTAACCGATTTGAAAACCAAACAAATCACCACTCACCATCCAAATTTTACACAAAATCAAACAAGCTTCAAGCACAAATCAAATTTCGAAGAGCCGAAGATGGGTACTTACCTCTCATATGAATTACCTGTTATAGAATCACATGTGATTTTGCTTCCGAATCACATGTGATTATCACAAACGCATTTCATCAAACACATGGTGTGCATCTAGATCATCAACATCTTCATCCATAAATCAACCACATGATTTTCAGCATCCTACAACACCAGAATCACGTGTGATTTACCCCTTTGTATATCAAAATAGTCTCATTCGATTGAGTCTACAACAATAAAGAAAAAATCATACGTGTACAAAGATACACGTCTCCCTAAGGTTTTTAAACAACTATAGCAATTTGTTTTTCATTTTTTTTTTGTTTTTGTTTTACCTTCTACAATGTGATTTGGTAATGACCAATGACAAACATTTGTAGAGTTCGTACTCTCAACAACAACTACATCAAGTATGGAGCTGGTAACGATAAGATTGGTGCTTACCTCTCATATGAATTACCTATTACAGAATCAAATCACATGTGATTTGCATACCAGTCAAATGAGTAAAATGGGTAAATGAGGTTGTCATATTACAGAAGTAAAAAAGCATGCACACGATGATGGAAGTGATATCATTTAAAGATGAGTATTATAAGAGAACTAATGAATTCAATAAACAATGTTGTTCTTTTTCCAGTTCTATTATTGTAGGGACGATTAAGAACAATATAAGCAACTATACATAAGACAACACTAATTCAAACTTACAGCATGTGACGCAACACATTGTAATGCCCCTTCATTAACAAATAAATCTTTCAACGCAACAGTCGCTACCGTTAGTATTTTGAAGATATTCTTATATACGTCTGATATCATTCACAGAAAATTACTAAGATAAGTGAATGAGTTTCATGGTAAGTAAATAACAATAGTTCACTGAACTAAATAATCAAAAACAAAACTTAAATATGAAAGTGGAATATTTTAGATTCTCGTAATCAAAACTCCGTTAATGCACAAACAAGGCTATGAATTTTTGAGATTTTCTTTCTTATTTCTTTGCTTAGAGGAATTTCAACTAAATCAACGCCAATATATGACAGTTCAAAACATCAACTATTGCATTAAAATATCAACTAAAGTCCGGAAATAACAACTAACACAATTCAAAATATCAAGTAACGCAACACCTAAAACATCAAGTAACCAACGCAGCACCTAAAACATCAAGTAACCAACGCAACGCGCCTAAAACATCAACTAACGCACTAACTAACCTAGACATCAACTAACACATCACGCCTATAACATCAACTAATTCAATAAAATCACTAATAACATGCCAATCAAATCTAACTAACACAATAATCAACCTAAAACATCAAATAACTTATCATAATCACAAACGAATCAATCAAAAACACAATAATCAACCTATCAAAAATCATAGATCATAAAAAAAAAAAAAACTAGTTTAATTTCAAAAATAAGAATCAAAATAGCAATTAATCGAATAATATGAACAATAAATCGATTTTATTTACCAAAATCGACACTTTGATGCTCATTTTGATCAGCGACTCGCAATGAAGACGATTGAGGAAACGGTTCACCTTTAGATAATGATACTTCATCCCGTATGTCCGTTATTTATAGAAGATTTGGTAAATTTTGCATTTGATTTGGGAAAAAAAGGTTAGGGTTTGATTTGGGGGAAAGCGGTTTAGTAAGGAAACATGGTTTTTGTGTGAGTGAGAGGAGAGAAATGAAATCAGTGAATGAAAATTGTATCTGACCCATAACCCCTTTAGCTTGACTGATGATGTTACTAAAATGCCCTTTGGTAATAAATTATATTAAAATAACAATTAATATTAGCCATTGGATCGAAGTTAGATGAGTGGTTGAGATCAGCTGGTTTGATCTTTAGTAAAAATGAGTTCTATACCGAACTTTTGTCAAAGTATAGTATACTATCGTTTTTGATTAACTTGATAGTAACGTTATACTATTAGACAATTTTACATACTACTTACAACTTCATGGATTATTATAAAGATGTTTATAAAGAAAAAAAGGAACAAACAAAGATGTTGTGTTAAAAATAAACTTACTTTGATACGAACATAGTAATGATAACCATGGTTTGCAAACATTGCAACAGCCAACTTATTAAAAGAATTACCGAAAGTACTACTTCAAACATACGAAAAACAAACCAACATTAAATAAGGCAACAAAACGTAAAAAACAAAACATGGTGATAATGAGAATTATCATTGTCACCAAACTTTTCCAAAACTTATTATTGATCGTCGCTAACATTGTGATCAACCATATAATCATCTGTTATCTTGCGTCCTGCTGCACGTAGTTGTTGGAGCACTTCATCAGCCTTTTTGAAGGAATCCATCACGATATTCCAATCGCCATTACAAATATGCTTCTTCTTAATCTTAAGCCAAGTACCATTGTAGCACACATACTTGTCTCTTTCAAGTCATTAAAAAATATTTGCATTATAAATTTACAAAACAAATTAATATATGATAGTTTGTCTTGTATATGATTATGTATACAATACCTTCAGGCTTTTGTAGAGTTTCAACATTCTTATTTTCCTTTTCTGTGGAAACCGTGGGGGGGGGGGGGGGGAGGTGAATACGTTTCCATTTAAAAACTTTTTGTATCAAACACCCGATCAAGTGTGACGTAATATGAAAAGTGTCAACAATGATCATACAACAACTAGAGATGGTATAAAGTAAATTACAACACAAACACAATCAAACCATGACATAAAGTAAATTACAACACAAACACAATCAAACCATGACACAAAAATAATCAACATAATATAAGCAACAAACCACACAAACATGAACGCAATGCAAATATAAATATAAAGCGATAAAGACTAAGATAAAAGTAAAGAGATAAGTAAAGAAGGCGCAAACCGGATACGATGATTTATAGTGGTTCGGTCACAAAGCTCCTCTTCGCCCTACTCCACTCCCCGAGTACCCAATTCGAGAGTTACTTCACTAATCAACAAGCTCCATTCTTGGCGGAGAAAACCATACAACGTCACTTACAATATTTTCTGACACTAAGCTAGATGTCGAATTCTTCTTCGGGTGCAATCAAACCCGTTATGTTTTATGGCCCAACATAACAAACCTTGTGTTTTGAGGCCTAAACACATAAACAATGTCGCTTATATTATTTTCCAACATTAAGCTAAATGCCGAGTACTAATCTAACTAGTACCAATCTCACTCACGATCTACCCGATCCTCACATATCACACAAGCTACAAGATCCACATGATCTACACTCGATCTACCCGATCTACTCACGATCCACCCGATCTACTTACGATCTACCCGATCTACCCGATAACAACACAAGCTACACAAGATCTCCCCGATCTCTACAAGATCACAATGATCCACGCAAACTAACTAAACAAGATGATATACAACTTGATGTATAGCAAGATACAACAAGCGCGTAACAAATGTTATGAGTGCACTAGACTAAGGCCCTGTTTGATAGCCTTTGAATTGGACGATTCAGAGGAGAAATTCTGGATCAGTCAGTGCACTTCGTGTTTGATAAAAAAAGTAAATGATACTGAATCAATCTAAAAGTTCAAAATCATTCAGGCCTTAGAGCATGCAAAATCATTCAGTGGTCCCTGTATTCCTATTCTATCCTTTTCTTTTTGTTGATAAATAATTCAAGTGGTCCTTGTATTACTATTCTATCCTTTTTCTTTTTGTTGATAAATGATTCTCAGTTATCACATTTACTCCAAAAATAAAACTTATACCTTGCATGATGTTAACGAGTGTGGTAGTCCGCACGTTGCCGCGTGAGTGGTTTGTCGATAGTGTCGAGAGTTTTTTGTCTTATAAATTAGTACGATAATCAAAATAGTATTACCTAGGCCAAATGCTGTTAGATATTATATTTTCAACCTTGTTACTGCTACCTTGTGGTGTATACTCGAAATGCATTAAGGACCATGTGATGTTCAATGTCAGCAGACCAACTGGTATAGGTCTCAGTTTGTCTTTTGGTGCATCAGGTAGTTGAGGTAGGGATGAGCATTTGGACCCAAATCTCGGTACCGAACCAGGACCGTACCGAAACGGTACCGACTCCCAATACACGGTACAGTACCGGTACCATGAATTGAGACAAAAAAAAATCGGTACCACTAATATGATCTTTCAATAAGACTGTTTACATTTTTTTTTGTTTATTCCAACATTACTTTGTTTATATTATATTTTTATTCGAGTTAATAACTTTTTTATCAGACAGTATATTTTGTTCAATACAAAATCAGACAGAAGGTTAAATTGGTAATTTCAGGCAACTCAGATTGCTCATTCAGAGCAAATATCAAACAATCATTTTCACTCAGCATCTTGGAATCATTCAGCAGCTTTGATTCATTCAGCGCTAAATCATATTTTTTATCAAACAGCCCCAAACACTATAACACTTTGTATCTTTGTGATACTATGTGTTCTTCTCTTGCACTAGTAGAAGAATGAAAGTGATTTCTTGGTTGGATGAAAGGATCACTCTTAAACAAATCAAGACTCTCTAAATGATCAAAGAAAGTGATCTAAATAAGAAGGGATTAGACCAGATAAAACTGACTGGAAAAATCAAGTTAAAAATGTAAAATGGTCCACTATTTATAGGCAAAGAAAAAACTAGCCGTTACGTACGGACGGTACCACTAAAGTTCAGACGGTATCACTAATTGTCAGACGGCACCGTTAAATTTAGTGGTACCGTCCCAGACAAAAACGCTTCTCTTTTTGTTTTTAGCAGGGAAGGTTTATTTAGGGATGTTTGGAGCTGTTTTGGGGGGAAAATAGCTGTTGGGATTTTTTAAACTTATTTTTCAAAATAAAGCATTTCTTTTTAATTCAAAAATAATTTGTAAAATGTATTTTTGAAAAAATGTTTTGTCACATTAAAAATGTGAAGTTTAGAACAAAAAATTTATTTCTTTGATCATTCGTCAAGTTTAAATTTGTTTGTTCATACCTTGAGTGATTTACGTCGGGATGAAAATCTACGACTCTGTTGAGGCATACTTGATACGTTGAGAGATGTTGATGTAAGTATGCGTTGATGATTTGTGTTTACAAGTAACTTGCGCATTTTACGTTATGCATTACATGTTACATGTTTGTCATTATTAAAACCGAAGAAACCGTTTAGTTTAAATATCGTAATATTTGCACTAACAATCTCCCCCTTTTTGATGATGACAAATATGTAAACCGTAACACACAGTAAAATGTAAAAGTTACTTGTTTACACTCCCTTCTCCCCCTTTTGTCGAATAAAAAGGTAGTTGAGCTCTCCCTTGAACTCACTCCCTACTCCCTCTTATTACACTACTTTCATTTCTCCCCAGAAAGGGGAGCTTGCATCATCCCAGTAAAGCCTTCTATCACCACTTGTGAAGACAACTCCATGCTATGTATTCAAATACCCCCGAGCTCCCCCTAGCTCAATGCACCCCTATGGTAATTGTATTTCCTTCTATTTTTACCTTTGTTTCTAGCGAATCCATGGATCAAATTCTTACAAAGGCTTTTTCTATATCAAGGGTTAGCTTCGTACAACATAATATCTTAAAGAATAGGAACAACATTATAGGGATAAAATACTCATAGCAAGACATGCAAGGGTTAAACGTAGCTAAACAAAATGAGTTTAATGAGCATATCAAAGTATGCAAGAAGTTAGACACGTGATGAAAGTGTGCCAAAAGGATAACACCCAAGACGAAAGCCTAAGAAAGTTGAGCGACACAAAGATGTGAATGCGTAATGCAATTCAATGACGCTAGAGAGTTACAACTTGACCGAAAACCTAAGGTGTAATTGTTCAATCAATCATACTAACAAGAACGAGATTCGTTCATTGACTGACATACAAAATGACTTCTTCCAAGTTGTCATTGGGAAGGCGAGTTCCAACAAACCTTTTGAACGACATAATCATCTACCTAAGATGATTGGTGTTAAGGATAGTTTGTTGATAAGACATACTCTAAGTGAGGTAGATATATGTCAACATTATTATGATGAATCATGTCACAATATAGACTCGACAAAAGATATAATTCAAAGACAAGTGAAAATGGGAACGATACGCACCTAGATGCGAATGGAAATGATTCCATAAGATGGGAAGTGTTGGATTTGACCTTTGAGAAAAGGTGGAAAAAAATGGTTTAGATTAATATATCGTTGGCACTGACAATGAGATGCATGATATATTTCAAAGGAGAAAAAGAAAATGTGCATGTGGTCCTAACAGGGTTGTGGGCGAATATCTCTAACAGGGTTGAGATAACGAAGTTCTAGAATTCTAGTTTGGATGATCCTAGTTGTGAGTTAGAGATGATTTGGTGTACGAAGGATTTTGTGTGATTGTGTAGTTTATACATATTGGTTATAATGATCGTGAGGATTGAAGGTTATTGAACTAACTGTCACTATCAAGAGTGATGTATGGTGATAAGGTTTGAGTGGGATTGATATAAGGGTTGAAGGTTCTGAAACCAAATATCACTATCAAGAGTGAATTTGAGTTATAAGGTTTGATGTGAGGATTGAAGGTGCTTGTATAGAACAAATTGCTAAGTGTTCTCAAAGAGTAGAGGTTAGGAAGCAAGATCCAATTGTGGTTTTGTGACTGGGGTTTTGCTAAGTAGCGGGTACTTAAGCAGTGAGTGTTTCAGTAAAGAATTCTAGGGAATAAGAACCACATTTGTGTGTTCTTGAGAGTGTTTGGTGAAAGACTATATGAGTATGTCTTACACAACTTCTAACAAAGACAAGCAAAATATGACTCAACTAACCATATTTTGAAAGTCGGTTACGAAGATGACATGTCTTACACAACTTCTAACAAAGGCAAGCAAAATGTTTTGTTAATACAAATATCGTCTCAAAAACGTTATTTATATTCTTTGATCTTTTTTTAGTTTTGTTAATGACAAATAAAAGGAATATCTTTTAGCAAATAATAAATACTAGCTTAAGTCTCTTAAGTACACATTTTACACTTCACATAATAACCAAGAATTACAAGTTTGCTTATTTAGTAACTTGTTTCCTTAAAAGGAAACTTTAATTCTAAAATCATTCCATGACATCATTGCATACATCACATATAATATCTTTGTTAGATCTTGATATATCTTGTTTAGATTTACAAGCTACATAGTTGACATTTGATGATTTGGTAAGATATGGAAGATTTGGTAAGATACAACAAATCCTTAGCTGTCACATCCCACGGATCCAAGTCTAATGAAGGACGGATCCCTATTATGGGATCCGTAGGATCCGTCAGCTGAAGATCAGCTTGCCTATAAATAGCAAGCTGATCATTTGGCTTTCTCATCACTCATATAGCTTAACACACATATTCATTCAGTACATATCTTACTAACATCATTCATAGTTGCATTTCACTTTGATCTTTCATTTTGTAGAAGAGAGATCAAGCTTTCAAGGATCTACAGAACCGTAATCCTTTAGTTGCATTACTGTGTGATATTGTAGTTTGTTTCACACATCATATCTATCATTTGTAATCAGTGAGTGTGGTTAGTGCTTTAGTCCTTAAAGCACAAAGAGTGTAGGGAGTGGTTGTACCCTTGTAAAGAACTCGACATCTAGCTTAGTGTCGGTAAAGTAAATAGGCGACGTCAGGTTGGTTCTACCTTGTGAAAGAACCCGGTGTTTAGCTTAGTACCGGAAAAGGAAGTAAGCGACGTGTAAAGGTTTTCTCCGCCTAGAAAAGGAGTTTGTTTCTTAGTGAAATATAAACTCTCGAGTAGGAAGCTCGGGGAGTGGAGTAGGGCAAGGAAGAGAGTCCTTGTAGCCGAACCACTATAAACAACAGTGTTGTGTGGTTTGATCTTTCCTCTCTTTATCTTTTGTTTACATTGTGTGATTATTTATTTGTGATTGTTTCCTTTGAATTAACATATAGTAACAAAGCAAATAAAACTTGAAAAACGGAGAAAACTATTCAACCCCCCCTTCTAGTTTTCCACAATTGGCATCAGGAGCTACGTTACTTAAGATTTTTAAAATATATTGTATTTTAAAACTTAAAACGATCCATGGATTTTGAAAACTTTAAAGAAGGGCAATCTATGCAGAGACCACCTCTATTTGAACCAAATTGCTTTATTTATTGGAAAAATCGCTTTGAGACTTATGTAAAGTCAAAGGATATAGATCTATGGTATATAATAGTTGATGGTGACTACAAACCTATTAGTAATAATATTTCGGGTGGTCGGGATGAAGGAGCTTCTCTTACTCGTCACAGTGATGAGCAAAAGAAACTAATTGCCAAAAATAATGAAGCCAAAATGATGCTTTATAATGCCTTACCTAAGAAAGAATATGAAAGAGTTTTTATGTGTAAAACGGCTAAGGATATTTGGCAATCTCTTATTATCACACATCAAGGGAACTCACAAGTAAAAGATAACAAAATTGATCTTCTTGTTCAACAATACGAACAATTTGTTATCTCTGAAGATGAGACCATTGATAGTGCGTTTGCTAAGTTCAATACTATTATTACATCACTTAAAGCACTTGACGAATCTTTTTCTAGTAAGAATTTTGTCAGGAAATTTCTAAGAGCACTCCATCCGAAATGGAGAGCAAAGGTGACAGCTATTGAAGAATCTAAGGATCTCTCAAGCATGACACTGGATGAGCTCATAGGAAACCTAAAAGTTCACGAAATGATTATGGAAAAAGACTCGAAATTGTCAAAGGCAGAAAGGAGAAGATTAAGTCTATTGCCTTGAAAGCCAAAGCCGAGTCAAGTGATGATGATGAATCTTGTTCAAACTATGATGATGAAGAGTATGCAATGGCCGTGAGGGATTTCAAGAAATTCTTCAGGAGACGAGGAAAGTTTGTAAAACAACCTCGTGATGAAAAGAAATCCTCTCGAAAAGATCGTGACGATAAGAAAGGTAAGGTTGATAGGAAATGCTATAGGTGTGGTGACTCCAGTCACTTAATAGGAGAATGTCCAAAGCCTCCAAAGACCAAGTCTCAAAGAGCCTTCGTTAGTGGAGTTTGGAGCGATAGTGAAGGAGATGATGATGATGAGCCTATGAACAACGAAATTGCTCTTATGGCTAATGACACAGAAGAGGTACATTCTGATTCATACTCATCTATAGATGATGAAACCTTAGAAGTAGAATATAAAAAACTGTGTGACGTCACTTTAAAAATCATAAACAAAAACAAATTTTTGAAAACAAAGACAACACTGTTAGAAAATGAAGTATTTTGGCTTAAAGAAAAAGCAATACGAATTGAAAAAGGTAAAGATAGTAAAGAAACGTGTGTGTCTTGTCAAGAACTAAAACTTGAACTAGAAACCTTAAGAACCACACAGGAAGATTTAATCAAACAAAATTCAAAGTTTAAAAGGTTTGATAAAAACATAAGTTGTGCAGATGAAATAATGAAAATGCAAAAACTACCTCATGATAAAACAGGACTTAGCTTTATGAAACTAGGAACATTAAGTGATCATAAGGAACAGACTGTGAATAAAACTGATTCAACCAAGTTGGACACTCACGGATCCGACGGATCCAAAAATTTGGATCCGCCAGGTGTATCCAAAGGATCCGCGGGTACAGAAGTTGAACAGAAGGTTCACAAAGTCGACCGTTCCAAGTTTGTTAAAGTTACTAAGAAACCTAACAGTAACATAACCAATAATAAACACAAACCAGCAGTATCTTTAGGAAGAGGTCAAGCTAGAAATGAATATAGAGTTAAAACGGATCAACAGAGACCTCAAATGAGTTTTCCCAAACATCCCTTTCCAAAGAGTATAGTTAATCCACAACACACTTATCAAAATAATTGGAACCAAAACATGCCTAGAAACTTTCATGGTCCTAACTATATGCCATGGAACAATTGTCCACCATTTCAGTACATAAACCATGATAATGTCATGTTTAACCCAAACGGACCTATGAGATATTGGGGACCAAATGCTTGAGTCTTTTATGAACTTAGGTATGCTTGAAAGTTGATCTTGAACCTGATGAGTGGATCAAAGATAGTGGGTGCTCAAGACACATGACGGGAAACAAAAATCTTTTCTCAACCTACCAAGTGTATGACGGAGGTAATGTCACATTCGGTAGCAAGCTTAAAAGTAAAATCATCGGAAAAGGTACAATCTCTCATGACTCTCTATCTATTGATGATGTTGCTCATGTAGATAATTTAGGATTTAATTTGCTTAGTATAAGTCAATTATGCCGCAAAAAGTATAATATCCTTTTTAGTGAAAATGGAAGTAAAATACTTAAAGATGGCATAACCGTAGGAAAATGTGTTTTAAAGAATAATGTCTATGTTATGAAATTAGATAAAACACCTAAAGATAAGTTATGTCTTACCTCCTTGGACGAAAACTCAACTCTATGGCATCGACGCTTAGGTCATGCTAATATGAGGCTTATTCAATCTTTGTCATCCGAAGAACTCGTTAGGAACCTACCCAAGTTGAAATATGACCAACACTTTTGTGATGCTTGCAAAATTGGGAAACAAGTACATAATAGCCATAAGGCTAAAAACATGGTATCTACATCTAGATGCCTAGAATTATTACATATGGATTTGTTTGGCCCGTCGGCTATACAAAGTTATGGAGGAAATTTTTACACTTTAGTCATAGTAGATGATTACTCTAGATATACATGGACAAAATTTTTGAAAACCAAAAATGAGGCATTCGATAAATTTGAAATTCTAAGCAAGAAAATTCAAAATCAAATAGGAAGTAACATAGTATCTATTAGAACTGACCATGGTCGAGAATTTGATAATGAAATCCAATTTGGAAAGTTTTGTGATAATAATGGAATAACTCATAATTTCTCGGCTCCTCGTACACCTCAATCTAATGGTGTAGTAGAACGTAAAAATAGAACAATTCAAGAAATGAGTAGAACTATGTTAAATGAACAAAACATACCACAAAAGTTTTGGTGTCACGCTGTAGATACTTCTACATATATCCTAAATAGAGTTTTAATTAGACAATTTTTAAATAAAACTCCCTATGAAATTTATCGAGGTAAAAAGCCTACATTAGGATATTTTAGAGTTTTTGGAAGCAAGTGCTTCATTTTGAACACAAAGGATTATCTCACCAAGTTCGACCCAAAGTCGTATGAAGGTGTATTTCTTGGGTACTCACAAAACAGTAAAGCATACATAGTATTAAACAAGGAAACATCAAGAGTCGAGGAATCGTTGAACGTAACATTCAACGAAAGTCCACCTCCCTCTAAGACATCACCTTTGGTAAATGATGACTTAGTTGAAAGTCAAATGGCTAATGATATAGAAAACATTGAAAATGACAATGAACCCGTAAAAGGAGAAATAGTCAATATTAAAGAAACTAAAAGTCATCCATTAGAAAACGTCATAGGAAAACTTAATGAAAGAACATTAAGATCCAAAGCTCAAAATGAAAGTAATTATTTTTGTTTTATTTCAACGGTTGAGCCTAAAAATATAAACGAGGCAATAAAAGATGAATCTTGGGTAATTGCTATGCAAGAAGAACTAAATCAATTTATTAGAAATGATGTTTGGACATTGGTCCCTCCACCTAAAAACCAAACCATAATCGGCACCAAATGGGTCTTTAGAAATAAAATGGATGAAAATGGTATTGTATCTAGAAATAAAGCTAGGCTAGTAGCTCAAGGCTACAATCAACAAGAAGGTATAGATTACGATGAAACTTTTGCACCCGTAGCTAGACTTGAGTCTATTGGGATATTACTTGCATATGCATGTGCACATGATTTTAAGTTATTTCAAATGGATGTCAAAATTGATTTCTTAAATGGTTTTATAAATGAAGAAGTATATGTTGCACAACCTCCCGGCTTTGCCGAATTTGAAAAACCAAATTATGTTTTCAAACTTAAGAAAGCTTTATACGGACTTAAGCAAGCACCAAAGGCTTGGTATGATCGACTCAAGACCTTCCTAGTTGACCATAAGTATACCATGGGCCTAGTAGATAATACTCTCTTCACCAAGAAAAAGGGATCACATATTATCATAGTCCAGATATATGTGGATGACATTATATTCGGTTCAACTTGTCAAGAGTTATGCGACGATTTCTCAAAAATCATGCATGACGAGTTTGAAATGAGTATGATGGGGGAACTAAACTTTTTCTTAGGTCTCCAAATTAAACAATTAGAAGATGAGATATTCTTCAACCAATCAAAGTATATCAAAGATATGCTTAAGAAGTTTGGTCTTGAAGACTCAAAACCCATGAGAACACCCATGTCCTCCGAAACCAAACTCACAAAGGATGAAGAAAATGAATCCGTAGATTGCACTAAATATAGAGGAATGATTGGTAGTTTACTCTATCTTACGGCTAGTAGGCCTGACATTATGTTTAGTGTTTGTCTATGTGCACATTTTCAAGAAGATCCAAAAACATCCCATCTTGAAGCCGTTAAACGGATATTTAGGTACATCAAAGGTACTACACACTTAGGATTATGGTATCCCAAAGGAACGGGTGTAGAAACCATAGTGTATACCGACTCAGATCATGCCGGAGACTATGTTGATAGGAAAAGTACTAGCGGTATTTGTACTTTTGTAGGATATTGTCTCACATCATGGTTCGCTAAGAAACAAACTGCCCTCGCAATCTCAACAACAGAGGCAGAATATGTGTCTGCAGGAAAGGCGTGTCAACAAGCACTATGGATGAAACAAGCTCTCGTCGACTATGGAATTGAACTCAACAACATTCCCATTCTTTGCGACAACAAAGGTGCTATCGATCTAAGCAAAAATCCAGTCCAACATGCTAGAACCAAACATATTGAAATACGCCATCACTTCCTTCGCGACAATGTAGAGAAGGGAATCATCTCAATTGAGAAAGTTTCCTTAGAGGACAACATTGCCGATATTCTCACAAAACCACTTAAACGAGAACCTTTCAACTATCTTAGACTTGGATTAGGATTAATGGAACCTAGTGATTTGTAAAAACATTAGTGTAAATATTAGTTTAACCACACTCGACACTAAACCAAAAATTGTGTTCTGTTCCGCGGATCCAATCGATAACAAGGACGGATCCTTTGTTTTGGATCCGCCGGATCCGTCGCATGCACAGTCAAGTTTATTATTTAATAAACAAGAACAAGTACTATTCATTCCTCACTCCAAAACATATCACCCTACTGTATTCGACACACACTAAATCTCCATCACAATTTAGACCATTTTCTTCCACAAATTTGTGCTTCTAACACCACTGCAAGTATTCTTATCATATTTATACTCCTGATCTGCGTCTAGGATTTCTATTTCATGCACAAAACCAAAACTTGGGGTATATGCATAATTTTTGACAAATCATGAAGCATGTTTACTGCATTACACTTAAAAACATGTTTTTCTTAGTTAGGAATTACATCTCATAGCACATTGTCTTAATTTAACAAAAACCCCTTGAAAATTTTCTTACTAAAACCTTCTAACGACTAGGTAAAATGATTTTTTTTTAACATTGTTCATACAAATGCAAAAACGTTATCTTTTAGACATCACTTGCATAATGTCTCTTGAATGCTAAAGGGAATACATAATTAATATGTATTTTCGGGTACATTCAACCGTAGCTACATTGAAATAGGAGCGTTTGGGTTATCTCTTGTTTTTACACAAAACTTGCATAAACTAAATTTTCATGCATCAAAAAGGGTCGAGATAACCGCACCTCCACATTGTCCCCATGTAGGCACACACTAGGAATTTTACACTTAATTTGATCATTTAAACTAAAACTATGTAATTTTTGTATTTAGGAAAATCATGCCTCCCGCAACTAACTACGATCACAAAAGAACCATTAACTACTTACCCGAAGTCCACAAAACCAAAGGTCTAACCAATGCCCAAATCGAAATTTTCAAAGCTTTAGAGAAAAAGTATGTCCATGAGGGTAGAGTCGTAGATTCCTCGTTCTATGAAGGAACACAACTTAGGGAACAATTAGCCGCCATACGATTTGATACTCTTTTGGATATAGATGAACCAATCGTCCCTAGGTTCATTCTTGAGTTCTATGCTAGTGTAGGTCTTAGTTCATGTGACCAAGGTTTCTTAAGTCTTCAGTTTACTCTAAATGGAAATTTTGTCAACATCCCTCTTGATCAATTTGGTGAGGTCTTGGGCATTCCAAGTCAAGGGACATGTATTTACTCGGACAAATGGTCCTTAACAATCTTAGAATCCAATCTCGATAGGACGGCACCATATGTCACTCCTCTCGCATCAAAAGAAGAGATTAGGGAACATCTCTTCATTCCTAAGAACAATCCCACAAGGATGTATCGTGGCCGTGAAGTTGCTAGAGATCCATTTGCGATGGAACTAAATGAACTCAAACCCAAATTTAAGAAAATGGAAGACGTCTTAAGGGCTAATGTGATGTGCACCATAGGAAACCGTGATCACATCAATGCTTGTTTGTGTCATATGATGTACAACATCTCTACTCATCAACCCTTCAATCTTGCTTATTATGTTGCCAAAAGAATGTGTGACATTCCGGTTCAAGGCAAGATTGCAATGCCTTATGGAATGCTTTTAACCCGACTCTATAGAGCCTTTGCACCCGCCCGTCCAAACCCATTAGGTTTTGTTCCGGAATACAATGAAATTGAACATACCTTTGTTCCTTTGAGTGACTTTAGGGTTAGTGTTGATAAAGGTAAACGTCCTCGTGTACCAACTTCATCCTCATCATCTTCAATGAGTGAAGATGATGGTTTGCCAAATTCTAGAATTCCTCCACCCGAATACTTGAGCCATCTTCCTCCAATTCCAAATGAATCCGCTGAGTATCGAAACATTAAAGGAATGGTAAAAAATCTTGGTCGTTGGATGATGAAATTGCACAAAGGAATGAAGAAGTTGAAGAAGAAGCTTAGTTGAAGGAATGTTTGGATTTGAACAATGTTAGACTATGTGATGTTAAACTTCTATGTGTCTCGACTTTTCTGATAATACTTATTATGTATGTGTAATAACTAACATTTGCAGGTAGATAACCCTCATGGTTATCAATTTTCCGGGTTATAGCCTATGTTTGGCATAACACCTAAAACGGTAAGTTTCTAAGAACGGATTAAACTATGTTCAATCGTGTGTTAATATTGTCATATTTAGTTGTTTTGCTATACATATTAGATGTTAAGTAAGGTCTAAGTGAATTTTCGAGTTTTCGTCGAAAAGCGCAAAATATGACAAGTCTTCTGTTTAGTTTAGAAATTTAGCACACGGATCCGGCGGATCCCAAACTTTGGCTCCGCCAAAGCTTATCGTTGGTTCCGCCATCCGCCTACCTGCGGATTCGGCGGATCCCGAACTTTGGATCCGCATGTGTAACAACTTGGATCCGCAGGTTCCCCAGCAAAATTCTTAAACTTTTTCGACTAATCACGATTCTTAAATCTTAGTGTTTAGTATCATTTAGGATTCATTCACTGATAATAATTCATCTTAGAATCATTTAGGAATTCTTAGAAACTTAGGAACAAAATTTCCCACCAAAATTTAAATTTTTGAATTTTAGGTGTGAGTTACCAAACTGATACAAAGAAGGAACCCTTTTTAGGGATCCATCAAATCCGTGGAAATATCAAATCATAAGATTTTCCACTATCTCCTTGTATTTACTGCAAATCCACAACACATTCTCTATAAATTAGCACTTTAGGATCTTCAATTTACATCACAACCATTTCTTCTCCTGTACATTTTAGCTATCATACTTCACCAAAAAGTCTCAATGACAAAATCAAACAACTCCTCCACATCCAAGCCACTAAAAAGAACAGCCCGTATGAGTGTGAAACCTTGTTGTTTCATCAACATCCACAATTCATCCTCTGAAGAATCATCACCACTAAACATATCCTCACCCATTGCTAGTGAAAACTTCCTTACTTTAACCACTCCAACTCCCTCACATGTAGTCATAAAAACACCACCTCCTACCATTACTCCTGTAGCAACCACACCACCACCCGCTCCCGCTCCATCACAGTCTGAGAAGTCTGCATCATCACCATCCTCACCAAAACTCCAACCCATGGAACTCTTTAGGACACCACCAACATCTCCACAACCATATCTTGAAGAGTTAGAAGATCTTCCACCTACATCAACCAATCCTCCACCAATAAGTCTTGAAAACTTAGAACCTATGCTATTTCATCCTCTCCATCCGGAGATTCATGGTCCTCTATACCGTGAAGTACCACAACCTCATCCCCAAATACCACCACTATCACCAACTTCAACACTCATCGCCATAGATGAGGCGATGTGGAGCAACATTCCTCAAACACAAGAGGAGATAAGTGCGGAGTTAACACAACTCTATACTCTCTCGGGTATGGTTGACCATCGCCTTCATGAAACCATAGACATTCAAAACATCCTTATGAACTCCCTCCGAACACCACAACAACCATCAAACAACAACAACAACCAACCACCATCACCACCACCACCACAATACTTGGAGCCTAGTCTTCCTCCCGGCTTTTCAAGTCATGATTGCGCACATTGTGAGAGAACGACTCACTTGGCCCAAAGGACCAACATCTTGGTCTATGAGCTTCAAAATGAGATGAGGTTCATCTTGAACCATGTTCTTGAACGTTTAAACGCCATCTCTCATCCTCCTCAATAGGAGCTTTCTAGACTAGTTGTTAGGACCTTTTGGATTGGTGCTTTAGGACTTTTTATTTCTTTCTAGGTTGTCTTTATATTGTACTTGTAACATCATTTCATCATTGTGACTTTTGTCACAAAATTTTCAATATCTATGAATGTGATGTTTTATGCTTATGATTGATCAACATATTGCATATTATCATTATCATTGTGAACTAACATCCTTATATAACCTATATTATACATTGATTATGATTGCTTTAGGTACAAATAATGATCAGACACTTACTTTGACTTTTAAAAGTCAAAACATATTGAAAGCCTTGTTTGGAAGAATACTTCACAAGCATTCTACTTCTTCATTGAAGTCATTCATTACTAACATTTCATTTGCAACATATCATACCCTTCAAAGTATACGTTGGTACTCGAGAAGTGAGGAGTATACATCGAGGGGGAGCATTTCATAAGCATTTCATATACTAACCGTTTGTTTTGTAGATTCATGCATCATTTCCTTGATTACTCCATCTAGGGGGAGTATAAAACAAGGGGAAGCTTTAAAGTTCTCAAAATCGCATTCCGCTACGCTACTCTTTTTGTTTCGACAAAAAGGGGGAGAAAGGACTAAGTTTGCATTAACTGTGATTCATCACAGTACATACATTTTTATAAAACTTTTCTTTAATAAACAAACTTAATATATATTTTTAAGAACTTATACTATATTTATTTTCTTGCTCAAAAATATACCTTATGTTTTGTCATCAACAAAAAGGGGGAGATTGTTAATACAAATATCGTCTCAAAAACGTTATTTATATTCTTTGATCTTTTCTTAGTTTTGTTAATGACAAATAAAAGGAATATCTTTTAGCAAATAATAAATACTAGCTTAAGTCTCTTAAGTACACATTTTACACTTCACATAATAACCAAGAATTACAAGTTTGCTTATTTAGTAACTTGTTTCCTTAAAAGGAAACTTTAATTCTAAAATCATTCCATGACATCATTGCATACATCACATATAATATCTTTGTTAGATCTTGATATATCTTGTTTAGATTTACAAGCTACATAGTTGACATTTGATGATTTGGTAAGATATGGAAGATTTGGTAAGATACAACAAATCCTTAGGTGTCACATCCCACGGATCCAAGTCCAATGAAGGACGGATCCCTATTATGGGATCCGTGGGATCCGTCAGCTGAAGATCAGCTTGCCTATAAATAGCAAGCTGATCATTTGGCTTTCTCATCACTCATATAGCTTAACACACATATTCATTCAGTACATATCTTACTAACATCATTCATAGTTGCATTTCACTTTGATCTTTCATTTTGTAGAAGAGAGATAAAGCTTTCAAGGATCTACAGAACCGTAATCCTTTAGTTGCATTACTGTGTGATATTGTAGTTTGTTTCACACATCATATCTATCATTTGTAATCAGTGAGTGTGGTTAGTGCTTTAGTCCTTAAAGCACAAAGAGTGTAGGGAGTGGTTGTACCCTTGTAAAGAACTCGACATCTAGCTTAGTGTCGGTAAAGTAAATAGGCGATGTCAGGTTGGTTCTACCTTGTGAAAGAACCTGGTGTTTAGCTTAGTACCGGAAAAGGAAGTAAGCGCGTGTAATGGTTTTCTCCGCCTAGAAAAGGAGTTTGTTTCTTAGTGAAAGATAAACTCTCGAGTAGGAAGCTTGAGGAGTGGAGTAGGGCAAGGAAGAGAGTCCTTGTAGCCGAACCACTATAAACAACAGTGTTGTGTTGTTTGATCTTTCCTCTCTTTATCTTTTGTTTACATTGTGTGATTATTTAATTGTGATTGTTTCCTTTGAATTAACATATAGTAACAAAGCAAATAAAACTTGAAAAACGGAGAAAACTATTCAACCCCCCTTCTAGTTTTCCACATGTTTTAATATCGTGTTTGAGAGTTAGAGGTTATTTGGTGGAGATGGTGCATTTTATGATCTCTTGGATAACATATTTGTTTGTTGAGTTGTTACATGTTATTTTAACATGATTTGGTTTCCTAGAACCAAGAGATGCTTTAATGTGATACAATGTAGAATCTACTACATCGACAGTGTTTCAATAATGCTCCTTTGCATATCTTGAGAGAAGAATCTAGTAAAGGTTACTTACCTCAATAGATCTTGTGAGTATTATATGATGTATGATTGAAATGAGACATATTGTATCTTTCAAGAAATATGCTTTTCTAAGAGGAAACTTATCACTCTTACGAATGCTTAGTAAAACAAGTATTTTAGTGTATGATCAATTTTACTTGTTTATGCAATGACACATGTTGTATTGGGTTATCACTCAAATCTAATATCCTATATTTGTTAAACAAGATGCAGTGTATTCTCTTGTAACATAACCATTCATGTTACAAAGAAAATAAGATGCATAAGATATAAGTTATCCTTTGTCAATCTTTTGATAAGAGAAATACATGTGATATTCTCGAAGATTGATGACGTACATAATAGTTAATAACATATTATGTGTGACACTTTTACTAGACATGTAATTTTGAGTGTTGAGTCGTTCATGAGCAAAGTTTACATATGTTGTTTGTTTGCTCGCGTTTGGTTTTTCGGAAATGACACATTTACTAATTGCATTGCAATGTAAATTACTTGTATATTTCGGATGAAACATCCAAGTTGTCAATCCTACTTAGTTGTGTATTTTATGCATCTTTTAAACATATTAGTTTAATGTTTGGAACACAACCATTGGACAAGAAGACACAATATGGCATCTTCAACACAAGTGTGAGTTATGATCCGATGCATATTATTTTCGTCTTGAGAGGAAGTCATTATTTTCATAACAACCGAGTGTGATTGAGTATGTAGATTCAAGATAATATATTTCGTTATATTTTGATGTTATCTTGAAGCTAGACAAATAATGACTCCAATTTCATGTCCATACTCGAAAACTTGTCAATTAAATTCGATGATGATATCAATCATAATTTGAATAATGAATTGATATGTACTCAAAATCTTTCTTGACCCTCATGATCACTCCTTTTAAAAATAAAATAAAAATTTAAGGAAAGTGTTCCATTTATTCTAATACTAGTTGTATGTGTGAGGTTAATGACATATTAACTTACTACTTCGATATTGTCATTTATTTTTATTTGCGAAAAACTATTTATATTATTAAGTATAATATTCTTAGTTTTCGACATATCATGAGTATAAAAATAATTATCTTAACCATTTTTATACAACATACGTAAAATACTAAATGTTTAAAACATTTTTGTGTGTGTTAGATCAATGCAAGTTTAATACATTTTTTTTTACTTAAATACTAATGTATTAATATGATCTTTTATCTTGTTTAGACAACTCATGGTCAAGCAAGACAAGAGGATGTAATGTTTTAGAGATCATGCTACGGATTTAATGAAAGTGTTAAATATTTTGAGGTGATATACTTTTTACACTTAAACATTTGAAAAAATAATTGTGTAAAACAATATCTTTCGACACACATGATCAACCAACTTAGTTTCTATTCCTAAGAAGATTACTAAAACATTTTAAAACTTGCAAGATGTCGAAAACACATATGCAAGAAAAGTGGTCTATGCCTATATGCAATGCAAAATCAATTAAGCAACTTAGTGCAAGAAGTCTAGTCTAAGTCCTATTAACGCATAAACTGAAAAACTAATAATTAACACATAGCAACAAGGCATGTAAAACACTTGTGATTATAGATATAATTAGCTCAACTAAAGATAACAACAAGAACACAAAAATATTAATTAACAATACTAAGACACAAAGAAACAAATAGTCATTTAGCATAACACACAAAAATACTTATCGTCATTTTGTGTATTAAATATAACAATGTATACTAAGCTTGATTTTATTTGAAAACGAATTGGTTTCCTCCCCATTTCAAATATTTTTACCAAGCCACTTTGAAAATACGTCAAGGTTCAAAAGTTGAAACGCCCTTTTTCAGTTTAACCAAAAATTTACGTAAATGACATGACCAAAAGGAACTTTAGTTGAAAATCAAGGACTCTAATATACTTTCATTTAGAACTAATTCATAAAAGTATTTTTCAAATGAAAGTAGACTCAACTTCGTTTATAATGATGGGTGACACGACTCCTACGGACTTATGGTTGATTTTATATGAATTTCTGAAAATGACCCAATACTGAAAACAGACAGACAGATGCATGGTACCTTTAAATACCCCACGGTACCATTAAATACAACGGTACCGTCCTATATTTAGTGGTACCGTGACCTGTTTCCTGATTCAGTTTATTATTTTAGTGCGACGACTCGACGGAAAGATGTAAAATTTAATAAACAAGATACCAAACATAAAAAATATATATTAAGCATCATTTCCACGTTTAGGACTAAGAAAGACATTTACGATAATACTTTTACTACAAATTAATGGTTTGTCCTAAACACTCCTTTCAAAACCGCATGACTTTAAGACTCGTTCTAAAGATATGACCGGACACTTACAAACTTTATTCTTTTATTGGTTTAAGAAAACCTTCAAACTAGTATGACAAAGTATACTTAACAACAAAACTTGTAAGTATTAAGAAAGTAAATACTTTTCATATTTTTTCACCTTCATGGGTAATTTGATACATGGGTCGTACTCAATTTTGAAAATCATTTGTTTTAAAATTTTGAGCAACCTGGCTCTGATACCAATTGTGAAAACCGTAGAGGGGGGGGGGGGTGAATACGTTTCCATTTAAAAAATTAAAAACTTTTTGTATCAAACACCCGATCAAGTGTGACGTAATATGAAAAGTGTCAACAATGATCATACAACATCTAGAGATGGTATAAAGTAAATTACAACACAAACACAATCAAACCATGACACAAACATAATCAACATAATATAAGAAACAAACCACACAAACATGAACGCAATGCAAATATAAATATAAAGCGATAAAGACTAAAATAAAAGTAAAGATATAAGTAAAGAAGGCGCAAACCGGACACGATGATTTATAGTGGTTCGGTCACGAAGCTCCTCTTCGCCCTACACCACTCCCCGAGTACCCAACTCGAGAGTTACTTCACTAATCAACAAGCTCCCTTCTTGGCGGAGAAAACCATACAACGTCGCTTACAATATTTTCTGACACTAATCTAGATGTTGAGTTCTTCTTCGGGTGCAACCAAACCCGTTATGCTTTATGGCCTAACATAATAAACTTTGTGTTTTGAGGCCTAAACACATAAACCACGTCGATTACATTATTTTCTGACATTAAGCTAAATGTCGAGTACTAATCTAGCTAGTACCAATCTCACTCACGATCTACCCGATACTCACATATCACACAAGCTACAAGATCCACATGATCTACACTCGATCTACTCACGATCTACCCGATAACAACACAAGCTACACAAGATCTCCCCGATCTCTACAAGATCACAATGATCCACGCAAACTAACTAAACAAGATGATAGCCAACTTGATGTATAGCAAGATACAACAAGCGCGTAACAAATGTTACGAGTGCACTAGACTAACACTATAACACTTTGTATCTTTGTGATACTATGTGTTCTTCTCTTGCACTAGTAGAGGAATGAAGGTGATCTCTTGGTTGGATGAAAGGATCACTCTTAAACAAACTAAGACTCTCCAAATGATCAAAGAAAGTGATCTAAATAAGAAGGGATTAGACCAGAGAAAACTGACTGGAAAAATCAAGTTGGAAGTGTAAAATGGTCCACTATTTATAGGCAAAGAAAAAACTAGCCGTTATGTACGGACGGTACCACAAAAGTTCAGACGGTACCACTAATTGTCAGACGGCATTGTTAAATTTAGTGATACCGTCCCAGACAAAAACGCTCCTCTTTTTATTTTTAGTGGGGAAAGTTTATTTGGGGATGTTTGGAGCTTTTTTTTGGGGGGGGGGGGAATAGTTGTGTTGGGATTTTTTAAACTTATTTTTCAAAATAAAACATTTCTTTTTAATTCACAAATAATTCTTAAAATGTATTTTTGAAAAAATATTTTGTCACATTAAAAATGTGAAGTTTAGAACAAAAAATTTATTTCTTTGATCATCCGTCAAGTTTAAATTTGTTTATTCATACCTTGAGTGATTTACGTCGGGATGAAAATCTACGACTCTGTTGAGGCATACTTGATACGTTGAGAGATGTTGATGTAAGTATGCGTTGATGATTTGTGTTTACAAGTAACTTACGCATTTTATGTTATGCATTACATGCTATATGTTTGTCATTATTAAAACCGAAGAAACCGTTTAGTTTAAATATCGTAATATTTGCACTAACATTTTCGTTACCATGGTTAGTATGATGTGTAACATTTTCCGTTGGTGGCTCGTCAAACTGAATGTTTTCTACGTACTTGTGTGTTTCCATGTTCAAAGAATTGGATGCACGTGTTTCGAATGCTTTTGCAGGTGTAGACATTTTCGATAAAAAAATCATGTATTATATTCTTTTGGGATGGGTGCCGAATGATATATATAATGTGGTAGATGTTTACATTTAATTCATATATTTTAGGAGTTGATATAGTTTATAATTTAAATTGATATCAATATTATTAAAGATTTGATTTTTTAAATTTAAAAATTAAGATATGATTTTTATTCGAAAATAAAAGGTTTTGACATGATAAGATTACTATAAATATTATAATAGAGTTAAAAGTAAATTTAGTAAATGATAGGGATTAGACAAACATTTTAAATGTGAATTGAAGCATATCATTCACACATGAATGTTTGTTACGTGTATTTTTTTAGCACTGGATTAAGACCAACTTAATATGACATTGAAATAAGATAAGCATGTTACCGATAACGAACATATGATAGTTAAATTTGATTGTTAAGTTTTATAAAAAATGGTATTTTGAATAAAGCTTAAACTTATGGTTTAACAAAATTAGGAAGCATGGTTTAAAATATTAACAATAAAGGTATCTCATAGTTTTTACAACAAAATGCTTTGGACTTGGGTACTATTTTTGAGACTTTCATCCAAACAATAATTCTATTTTTTTGGCTTTATGAAATCGTTAACCATTTATAAGAAAACTGCATTATGTTGTTAACACACAAAGATAAAACAATTTACATATCAGGCCCAATCCGTTTTATTATTAACACCATTTGATCCGGCCCAACTAATTGTGTTGCCATGGTGGGTTTAAGTTATTTGTTTTGGACTTGGGTACTATTGCTGCATGGATATTGAATGTTAAACAAAACAATGTAGTAAATAGAATTCACTATATATATTATTTATAATGTAAAACGACGTCGCTATTGCTACAGTTGCCACGCTACAGTACTGGGCTGCTACAGTACTGCAGCTACAGTACTGTAGCTACAGTACCGGCCCAGTTTTTTTTTTTTTTTTTTTTTTTTTTTTTTTTTTTTTTTTTTTTTTCGTACCAAACGGCCTCGAAAAATTATGAAACTTGCGTCATTATTAACGAAATAATTTTCCCAACAAACTCACCCCTTCCTCCCGCAACGCACGGGGTTACAGTACTGGGCTGATGAACAGTACTGTAGCTACAGTATTATTATTTTTTAACTTTAATCAAAAAAATCCCGCCGCAACGCGAGGTTATATTAAAAGGCAACCAAAACGACGTCGTTCACAACGCCCCGCCGCAACGCGGCGGATCATTGCCATACTCGTTCATAACATGAATAAGAAATTTGCAAATAACATGACCTAGCATGAATGCATATCCATAATTAAAAAGGCATATAAGAAATCCTAGGAAAACAACGTAGATAATCTACGGGATTATTGAATCTTCAAAATAACATCACATGACGATCACACAACGTCATCGTCATCGGTGTCAACATCAGTTTCCTCGTCTATTAGAGAGTAGGTGCATTTTGGTTTGTCTGATGGTGCGTCCACAACTGGGGGAAAGTATTAAAAAATGTATCGAACTTTATTTGAAAATCGGTTTTGTGTAGTGAACTAAAATTTTTAAGGAAAAGAGCATCGAACTTCAAAAAATGCATTTATTTATGTAACATGTGACCTGCACAGCAGGTAAAAAACCTAGTCAGCAGGTTTTTTTTTTTTTTTTTTTTTTTTTTTTTTTTTTTTTTTTTCCCACATTAACCATACTAACCCGAATTTACATAAATGGTCCCTCTTGTTACATTAAATTGCGAAAAACGTCCAAAATCATAATTTTTTTAGAAAAAGAAATATTTTATTTCGGAAATAAATTTTTTTAGAAAAATAACTTATTTTTTCCTGAAATTAATTTTTTTTTTCGGAAAAAAATTTTTTTAGGAAAATTTTTTTTTGAAAAAAGAAAAAAATTATTTTCGGAAAAAATTTTTTTTCTGAAAAAAAATTTTATTTTTCTGAAAATTTTAAAAATAAAATATTTTTTATTTTTCGAAAAAAAATATTTTTTCGGAAAAAAAAAATTTTTGGAAAAATTAAAAAATTTTTTTTTATAAAAAATTTTTTTCTGGAAAATTTAAAAAAAATAAATATTTTTCGGAAAAAAATAATTTTCTAAAAAAAAATTTTGGAAAAATTAAATTTTTTTTTATAAAAAAATTTTTTCCGGAAAATTTTAAAAAATAAATATTTTCCGGAAAAAAATAATTTTCGAAAAAAAAAATATTTTTGGAAAAAAAATTTTTTTTTTTATAAAATTTTTTTTTTCTGAAAATTTAAAAAAATAAATATTTTTCGGAAAAAAAAAATTTCGAATAAAAAATATTTTTTTTTTACAAAAAAATTTTGTTCGGAAACAAAATAAAAAAAAATTCCGAATTATTTTTTTTCCGGAAAAAAATAATTTTCTTAAATTTTTTTTTGAAATTATATATAATTTTCTAAAAAAAATGATTTTGGACCTTGGACGCAATTTAGCGTAACGACAAGGACTATTTATGTAACTTACTATTAGGACCTTGGCTGCAATTTGCAAAATAAGGAAGGGTAAAAAGGTCATTTCCCCTTAAAAAAACCTGCAACCTGCTGTGCAGGTCACATGTTACATAAATAGATGCATTTTTGAAAGTTCGATGCTCTTTTCCTTAAAAGTTTTAGTTCGCTACACAAAACCGATTTTCACGTAAAGTTCGATACATTTTTTAATAATTACCTGATGGTGCGTCCACAACTGATGATAGTGTTAACTTCCCCGCTGATGCGGATTCATCCGGAGATTCCTACAAAAGAAAAAAATAAATAAACACGTTAACATGCATTGCATAAAACATATAGAATATACACATAATATAATAGAAATTATGATGAAAATAAAGAAGATAAAAACATATGTGTACATACATTATCATCATCGTCAGACGATACAATTTCAATAGGAGTTATAGGAGATGAAAAAGTAGTGTTTGAAATTCTTCTTCTTTTCGTTGGTACCGGGGTCATATGTACAATTAACAAAATCACAATATATGTTAAATGAATAATATTGACAAATCAAAAAAATTAAAAATTATTGTAATATTTTAGAATGTATATTCACTTCCTTATTTATGTAATTTTATACTCTAGAATATTCTATTAGAGCCTATATATACAAGGCTATGATTGTAACCCTAATGAATCATTCAGTAATATACATCATTCTCTCCTAACTCTTCTCTTCACATTATAATGCGTTATCAGCACGCTCTACTTCAAATAAAGGTTTACGTTGAGCACGCTCGATCTACGAGAGATAAAAGTACAAATGGATTCCAAAGCCATCATCATAACTGAGGTAACAATTTATAACCATAAAAAGTTCTCGTATATACGTATCACACTAATATAAATTATATATTGTTTAATTAATAATTATCAATACAATAATACGGAGTAGTTTATACACATGTAATACGGTGACACGTCACAATTTTGTTCTTGTTTGTTGAACCGATACGCAAAATTTTGTTCTTTGTTCTCTTTGGTTAAAATTATTCTCTTCTTATCGAAAGAAAAAATTATATTTAATTTGTGAAAAAATTATATTTAATTTGTGACATGTTTTTCAAAGTCAATAGATTAAATATCAACATCTATATATATACATAGCTTAAATTAATATCTTACGGCCTTCTAAGACTAATAAGTCAAACAATGGATTTCGATTGCCAAACCAAAGATGTTTCTTTTGATACTTTTGGTTATTAGTCCAGAGGTACGTTTTATAAGTATGCGTAGGTACGTTTAAATTATCTTTTGATTTTGAGTATATGTTTTAGGGATGATTATAGTTGCATTTTAATTGTTTTTGTCACTCGTGACATGTGACTGATATTATAACTTATAAAACTTCTCGTATAAATGGATTTTGATATTTATTCTAAGTGATTATATCTTCCTATGTGGGCATGTTTCTTTTGCGAATCTAGCTTAATCGGTTTAAATTTGTGAGAGTTTTGACATGCGTAGACTAAACTGAGTAATTATCTCCAACTTATTATGATTTGTTCAATATTTGATATATGCTTCAATATGACATGATTTTAATTATTATGATGTCAAACTGTATGTAGAATTAACCTAAGCGACAACTATACTTGTGTTATGTGTTTTGTTTTAACAATGGAAACATGAGATCAAGAAGACATTAGTTGTAAGCAATGATGATATTGATATGATGTTCTTTGATAATCGTGACTCAATTACAAAAGGTAAATTTAAACCCCCAACTAGTCTTTTGTTTAGAGGAAAGTTGCATGGACAAAAATCAAGATTTCGTATATGCACTATATTGATCAAGAAAACAAAATTGTTCTAACATCATGATTTACGTGTACTACACAACTTATATATGGAACAACATATTAACATTATAATGTTAACTAGAAGCAAACATTAATTTGTAATATGAAGCACATTTTCTTGATATTCCAAATATGATAAATTGTTTATTTGTTAACTTGTACAGTAATGTTTAACATGTGAATTTCAATGTTTATTTATATTTGTAATCATGTTACTTTTGTAAGAACCTACGAACATGATGATTCTTTGAAAATTATCTCAAAGTTAATGAAAAACAAATCGGTCTATTAATTTAAACCCACTATTATATGATTCATGATGTGTAAAATAAATCACATAAGTATATAACATTGTCTGAGTAATTAACTGTTTGTAGATCAAACAGTTTGATTGGATTGTAATTATTAAAGTATTAACCAACATTCAATTTACAATATACAAACATCTATGTATTTAATTAGTTGCTACAATTTGTGCAAGATGCTATTTTATGTATATGGTAATTATATAGATCATGAGTACATATTAAAACCCATTTTGTGGTGATATATGCTAAATTATATGCTTGCTCTTTTTATGTAGTTAAAATGTAAAATTCAAAGCTTTCAAATATATTATTTAGTGATGTATGAAATCACTCTTGCTTTGAGACTCGTTGATAGTCTATGTGACGTGAAGAAAAAAAATTATTAAGATAATTCCTTATGTACGCTCACGCTAGTAAGGTGCTTGATAGCTCCTAATGAGCTAAACATAATAGTCAAGAGAAATATTATTTTTTTATGAATTGATCAACATAATGACATCCATTCCTTTAAGTGAATGTGATGAAGTGATCAACATAAAGATGTTCATTTCCTCAAGTGAATGTGATAAAATGATCAACATAAGATCTCAATTCCCTCAAGTGAATGTGATCATATAACGATAAACGATTAACGATCATTTATTAAGGTCATAAACATGGTCACAGTAAAAGTAAAAGATGACCAACCACTAAAAGTGGCAAAAATAAGTACGGAGCAAATAAAAATGTCATGTAAGAAAAATACAAGTGTGTCAAATATATTACACACTATCTCCATAGATGTAAGAATCTATGCTAATATATTTTGAGATTTACATGAATGCTCCGTAAAAGAAAATAAAAACTTGTTACGAGGAATGAAATTTCATATTAATGATGCATTATATTCTCTTGCATCTTCCTCGACAAGCCATAACATAAGTTTATGTGACAAAATTATATTATTATGTGGCATGACCAGTTGGACCATCCCGAGTCAATGATGATGCGAATATATAAAAGAACCATGAGTTCCTTCGATGATTTTTTTCATTGTCTTTATTGCTCTCAATAGAAGTTAATACTTCACCTGCCACCACCAAATTAGAATAAGGGCTCATTCCCTTATATTTTCTTTGAAAATATCCGAAGGAGATATTTATAGGCCTATACAAGTGCCATTTAGATCATTTTGATTTAAAATCGATGCATCGTGATGAAGCGAAAAGTGTACCGCTTTTAAGGGGTCATTTAAGCCCTAAATCGTATTTATTTGGTCAAATATTGCCCTAAATCGTTCCTTTTGTCATTTTAGGTACTTTTGAGGAGAAATCTGGAAAAGGAGGCATTTTGGACGTTTCTGGAGCATAAAAGTGAAGAAAACGACAAAGTCTCAAAATTGTGCTGAAAGTTACCTTTGACGGCGTCACATTTTACTCTGGACGGCGTCATGGCTTGGCAAGAAAAGGTGGACGTGAAATTTACTCATGATAAGCCAGTGAAAATAGCATGTGAATTCTGACGGCGTCACGCTTTAACCTGATCAAGGGCGTCACGGCTTAAATCAAAAGGGGACGGCGTCACGTTCAAGGTTCGACGGCGTCAAGCCTTGATAAGCCAGAATGGATTTTTGAAGAGCTAAAGAGGGACGGCGTCAAGAAGGTCATCCGGGAACCCTAGAAGCGGCGAGGTGACGGCGTCACACTCCATAAGGTGACGCCGTCAGATGTAAAAATCTATATATAGTTTTCTAATTTTTTGTCATTAGTGTGGAACTTAGTGTGTGAAATTTTGGGAGAAAACCCTAAGACGATTTTAGCTTCTTTTTCAAGGCTTTTTGCCTTGAGATCTTCCATGTTACATTGAAGATAAGTTATCAATTAATCATTCAATATGTCTATGTGTTGTTTGATTCTATCTTATTCTTGTCTTTTGTTTAACATGTTAGGCTAGATTTATCTTGTGTTTGCTTAGATCTAATGAAACCTAGCTATTGATTATTGGTTATTAGTGTGTTGTTAGTTGTATTGGATGGTTGTTTATCTATGTTAGGCTTAAGAAAACTGGCTAACTTCCTATTCGGTAACTTGCTTGAACGTCTTAAGAAACATGAACCAAATGCGTACTAAAGGTTTTTATGGTTGTATTTAATGCACAAGCGAATTCTAGTGATCCCATGTTAGGAGCTTCCTAGCCGGCTCGACATAGGAGTGAAGTAGGAGCTTGTAGAGTTGGGGAAGTACGTACGCCACCCCACGAATGGTATTAAGGAATACACCCGTCATCCACGCGACTAATACACACTAATCAACCGGTAAAAGATAGTTAGGGAGTAAGGAAATCTAAGTAAACACATTTCTCTACACATAAGTTTCCACCAAACCTTTCATTTTTGTTATTTTATTTTATTTGCATTCGTAGTAATTTGGGTTAGTTGACTAGCAACTAATTCCGCCCACTCCTTCAAACCCGAGATTTTACTTGCTTTCATAAAAAATATAAAAACATAAAAAGAATCTTCCTCAACCCTTAGACCTAATTAGAGTAGCCTTTCATACCTAACGAACACTATTCCCTGTGGAGAACGATCAATCCCCCGTACTTACCACTACACTATACTACATCGGTCAGGTACACTGCCTGGTGGGGTTGTAAGCCTCTTGAGATCCCTCGAGAGGTAAAACCTGTTGTAAGGTTGCAAAACCCACGCATCAAGTTTTTGGCGCCGCTGCCGGGGAATAGTTATTGTTTAGGTTGAATTTTTTATTTCTATTAGGTCTACTCACTAGATTCCTTTCTAGTGAGATTTTTGTTTTATTTTTCTAGGTATTCTTTAGTCTATCTATTTTCTTTGTGCTTTTGTTCGTAACAGATTTTCATTGACTATTCAGTTTGCCATTATGGAAAACGCGAATCCACCCCTTACACCTGGCGAAGTGGCTTTGTTGCGTAGCCAACTTGAGAATGAGATTAGTGAGCTCAGGGAGCTCAGTAGAATGATTGATATAGAGCTTGATTATGCCTTGAACAACTTAGGGACCGCCATATACTCAGATAATTACTTAGAACGTAATAATCTTACGGTTGATAAGTTGATTGAGAAAATTGAGGAAGTGAAGGTAGATCCTAGGTTGGATGATTGTTTCAATGAATACCCCACTAAGGAGGAGATTGCTTACTATAACAACCTAGTTGATAACCCTCGACCACCTTTTGTTAGAATTGACCCAAAGATTAAGAGAGGTGATCCCGGGAATGTGAAGATACCATGTATGATTGGGTACCAATACGTTGAGCATGCTTACATTGACTGTGAATCCCCAATCAACGTTATGTCCTCAGGCCTTTATAGCCAAATCATAAACACACCACTTGAGCCTAGGATGGACCCCAAGTGTCCAGGCGGAGTTTGCAACTTCGTTGGAAGGATTAAGGATATACATATCCTTGTTGGGAACTTTACCTTTGTCACCAACTTCATGATTTTAGAAGATATGGCAAGTGTTGTTGACTGCCGCCTATCTCGCGTTGTGTTAGGTAAGCCATTTATTGAAGCATCCAATTTAAGGTATGACCGTTTGAAAGGCACGGTTCAGTTTTCTAATCACATAGATAGGATCACATATAGGATGCCTTATCGGGTTAATGAATTTCGTTTTGTGTCTCGATTTGACATGGACAACATTGGTGCGATTGAGGACATCAATGAAGAGGATAAAGAAAAAGGCACGGACCATGTTTGGAATAAGAGAAGCCTTTATTATAAAGATTGCTTAAACCTTGGACCTAAATACAAAATTGATATGGAGGTTGTTAGGATGATTAGAGGGGCAATTGAGAAGCAAAACGGAAAAACGTAGACCCCGTGACTTTGAGTCTAGCTACAAGACTCGTTAATAAAGAAAAGCGCTTCTTGGGAGGCAACCCAAGCTTTACTTGTTTTATTTGCTTTGTGTGTTTATTTATTTGTTTGTTTTGATTTTATTTTCCGTATGTGTGTTTAATTTTTATCATTATTGATTCATGTTCAAAACTAAAATTGTGAAAATGCTTTATTTTGTTTTTAACTTCGTCTTAACTACATATAAAGGTATTTTGCAAAAGTTAAGTGTAAGGGAAATCTAAATCGGTTTATTAGAACACAAATTAACATGAATCATAATAATAATAAATTAACATACGTATTCGTATTTGTTTGAGTCAAATGCTTGTATCGAGTCATAATGATGTTTTGCAGGATTTCCAGGAAGTAAGGTAAAGGTTTTTCCAGAAATTTTCCGGAAACTTAAAATGAAAATTTTTGTCAGGTCATTTCTGACGGCGTCAGGGTTTATAACCTGACGGCGTCAGATTTAATTTTCAGAAATTTTTGAAAGTTTTGTTTTCATAAAAAGTTTTATTAAAATCTCCAACTTATAATCTCCAGGAATCTGCAAAATTATCATTCCACAAGCATTATATCCTTATATATAGATTTTTCCCGCCGATGTTATGCAGGTTTTCGTGTTTGTTTTCTCAGGTTTAACAGGTTATTTTGGACAAGGAAATGTTTTGAATCAAGCTTGTGGCGATGCATTAGTCATGGAGCTTCAACATTACTTTGGAAGAAGATTTAACCGTGTTATTTCATTATCCACCGAGCGAATCAGGGAGTATTTGATTTCATTCTTTTACTTTTTTCTTTTACATCTTGTAATTTGAACATTGGGGACAATGTTCATCTTAAGTGTAAGGGGGGGTAAAAGTACGATTTTAGAGAATGCCATTGCGCTTGATTTTTGTTTGTTTAATAGTAGATGTGTAATAAAACTGAGAGAAATACTTGTTAAGGTAATTTTAGTGCCAAATTTAAAATTTTTTACAACACTTAGGAGTGAAACTTTGATCTTAATGAGCGTCTCACGGATAGGAGTTATATGACTAGCACAAAAACCGTACCACTAAAAAATTTTCCACCCCCAAATATGTGAGGTTCGCCCCTAGAATTGGTAGGAAAAGCATTTATGCTATGATGTGTGTACCGGTAGCACTTAGATTCTAGAACTTGCGTTAGGACCATTCCAAGGCCACAAGTGAGACTACATTCGTGTAGTTAGATTTACTACATGATAAGAGGCATTAGGATTAACCCATTGTTTTACACCTGTGTTTTTGTTATAATTACTTTGGCTACATTGGTCAAGTAATTCTCCCACACCCTTTGCGTTGTACTCATTTTTAGTACACGATACCCCTAGTACACCCCTCAGAGCCTATCTTTTTGTTTCGACCTTTAAGCATTTTACTTAAAGGAAGAATTTGTTACACCCCACTAAAATGTACACCCAAATCGCCTTAGCCTACCTTGTATGCACTCATTTTTAGTGCATTATTGTTACAACATTTGTTTAAACCCTTAGTTAATTATCTAATTGATTACATGGTTGCTAAGTCGAGTCATATCCTTGTACATATTGTTTTGGGACGATTGGGACTCATGGGTAAAGTACTAGTGTAATGGAGTAATGGGGAAGAACAACATTTATTACCCCCATATGTGCTAAATATTTTAAAAGTACTCCAAGTTTTTCAATTATCTTAATTCGAGTCATTAGATTAGTATTTGTAAAGTTATGTAAAAGTTCAAGTGTAAGGGGGATGAACGCCCCTATGATGTATTATTTTGGATGGTAGGGCAAGAGTGTATGCAAAAAAAAAAAAAAAAAAAAAAAAAAAAAAAAAAAAAAAAAAAAAAAAAAAAGAAAAAAACATACGGACTACCATCCCGTTTCATTTTATGTTTATTTTTATGTTTTTGTTATTTTGTTATTTTCTTTCATTTGCTTAAAATCGAGTCGAGTCTTGGCTTAGCAACATTGTATAGTACATGTAATTAATCAAGATCTTTAACTCGCCACCAGTAAAATATCCCGTATCCAACAAAACCGTGTTTTCCTTTTCCCTACACCTAACGTTATAACCCATTTAAAAGCCCTCTTTGATAGTTTATCTTTGGTGCTTACGCCTAGTGGAGGAGGTTTTCGATCCTTTCCCAAGCCTATGGTAATCTATTTGCTATGACAGGTAGTGAGAGATATTATCCGTTTTCATTTATGAGATTTATTTTGATGACACTTGAGAGATGTGAGTATCTAAACACTACTTGTGAGGTGCTAGTATGTAATCTCCGTGCTTATTATGATTGAAGTGGAACGATTATTTGTTGTAATTACTTTTATGTTTGCATTAAATGACCCCTAACTTGTATTTTGATTAGAATAAAAGCGCATTTGCTTGAGGACAAGCAAATCTCAAGTGTAAGGGTATTTGATGAAGCGAAAGTGTACCGCTTTTAAGTGGTCATTTAAGCCCTAAATCGTATTTATTTGGTCAAATATTGCCCTAAATCGTTCCTTTTGTCATTTTAGGTACTTTTGAGGAGAAATCTGGAAAAGGAGGCATTTTGGATGTTTTTGGAGCATAAAAGTGAAGAAAACGACAAAGTCTCAAAATTGTGCTGAAAGTTACCTTTGACGGCGTCACATTTTACTCTGGACGGCGTCATGGCTTGGCAAGAAAAGGTGGACGTGAAATTTACTCATGATAAGCCAGTGAAAATAGCATGTGAATTCTGACGGCGTCACGCTTTAACCTGATCAAGGGCGTCACGGCTTAAATCAAAAGGGGACGGCGTCACGTTCAAGGTTCGACGGCGTCAAGCCTTGATAAGCCAGAATGGATTTTTGAAGAGCTAAAGAGGGACGGCGTCAAGAAGGTCATCCGGGAACCCTAGAAGCGGCGAGGTGACGGCGTCACACTCCATAAGGTGACGCCGTCAGATGTAAAAATCTATATATAGTTTTCTAATTTTTTGTCATTAGTGTGGAACTTAGTGTGTGGAATTTTGGGAGAAAACCCTAAGACGATTTTAGCTTCTTTTTCAAGGCTTTTTGCCTTGAGATCTTCCATGTTACATTGAAGATAAGTTATCAATTAATCATTCAATATGTCTATGTGTTGTTTGATTCTATCTTATTCTTGTCTTTTGTTTAACATGTTAGGCTAGATTTATCTTGTGTTTGCTTAGATCTAATGAAACCTAGCTATTGATTATTGGTTATTAGTGTGTTGTTAGTTGTATTGGATGGTTGTTTATCTATGTTAGGCTTAAGAAAACTGGCTAACTTCCTATTCGGTAACTTGCTTGAACGTCTTAAGAAACATGAACCAAATGCGTACTAAAGGTTTTTATGGTTGTATTTAATGCACAAGCGAATTCTAGTGATCCCATGTTAGGAGCTTCCTAGCCGGCTCGACATAGGAGTGAAGTAGGAGCTTGTAGAGTTGGGGAAGTACGTACGCCACCCCACGAATGGTATTAAGGAATACACCCGTCATCCACGCGACTAATACACACTAATCAACCGGTAAAAGATAGTTAGGGAGTAAGGAAATCTAAGTAAACACATTTCTCTACACATAAGTTTCCACCAAACCTTTCATTTTTGTTATTTTATTTTATTTGCATTCGTAGTAATTTGGGTTAGTTGACTAGCAACTAATTCCGCCCACTCCTTCAAACCCGAGATTTTACTTGCTTTCATAAAAAATATAAAAACATAAAAAGAATCTTCCTCAACCCTTAGACCTAATTAGAGTAGCCTTTCATACCTAACGAACACTATTCCCTGTGGAGAACGATCAATCCCCCGTACTTACCACTACACTATACTACATCGGTCAGGTACACTGCCTGGTGGGGTTGTAAGCCTCTTGAGATCCCTCGAGAGGTAAAACCTGTTGTAAGGTTGCAAAACCCACGCATCATTTTGATTTAAAATCGATGCATCGTCAAAATGATCATGAAAGACGCAACATGAAGTTAGCGTGATTAGTGGCTCCGCTAATAAGAACACGAGCACGTTTTTCATATTATATTTTTGGAAATGGTGGTTAGTAATTCCAAGTATTTGGTAATTATTTAAAGAAGTGTTGAACACTTGTAGCTCATGTTGGTAAACGAAATGCTTTTGTTGAAGCGTTTATAAACGTTTTCAATTAATTACAAAGCCAATAATTATGAGAGCAAAATTAATGATTTATGGGGACATGATATTTTACATGCTGCGGTATTGGTTAGATTAAGACCAAGTGCATATCACAAGTATTCTCCACTACAATTGGTCTCTGGCAGAGAACCAAGTTTGTCTCATCTAAAAATCTTTGGTTGTGTTGTTTATGTCCCAATTGCTCCTCCACAACGTACAAAGATGAGACCACAAAGAAGTTTGTGAATATATATTGGTTTTCAATCTCCATCAATTATCAAATATATGGAACCATTAACTGGAGATGTATTTACAGCACGTTTTGCTGATTGTCACTTTGATGAGACAATATTCTCGATGTTAGGGGGAGAAAAAGAAAAAGAAAAGCCTGAAAAAGAAGGTTTAACATGGAATGCATCATCCATATCATATCTTGACCCTCGAAGTGGTCAAAGTGAACTTGAAGTTCAAAAGATTATTCAATTACAAAGAATAGCCAATGAGCTGCCGGATGCATTCACTGATGCAAAACGAGTTACTAAATCACATATACCGGCTGCAAATGCTCCCGCACGAATTGATATTCCGAAAATATCGGATGAGTCTATTATACGTAGAAAACACGGACGACCAATTGGGTCAAAGGATAAACATCCACGAAAAAGAAAAGAACAAAACAATGAGATTGGCAAAAATGTTGATATTATGCCAAAAGAGGTGGATAACATCCTAAAAGAAAATGGCAATTCCACAATTGATGTGGATGATTCTCTGGAAGAGACACAAGTACCTAATGATGAGATCTCAATTAATTATGTACAAAATGGTACAACATGGGAAAGAAATAAAACACGTGTTGATGAAATTTTTGTATATGCTATAGCAAGTGATGTGATAAATGATGAAAACTATGTTCCCAAATCTATGAAAGAATGTCGAAAAAGTAAAGATTGGGAAAAATGGAAAGAAGCTATTCAAGCAGAGCTAGATTCACTTGAAAAACGTCAAGTGTTTGGCTCCATGGTTTTAACCCCACAAAATGTTAAGCCGGTTGGCTATAAGTGGGTATTTGTGATAAAAAGGAATGAGAAAAATGAAATTGTCAGATATAAAGCAAGACTTGTGGCACAAGGGTTTTCTCAAATACCCGGAGTTGATTATGAGGAAACATATTCACCTGTTGTTGATGCCTCAACTTTAAGATTTCTAATTAGTCTTGCAAATATGGAAAAACTCCAAATGCGCCTCATGGATGTTGTTACGGCATACTTATATGGATCACTTGATAGTGATATTTACATGAAAGTCCCTGAAGGACTAAAGATGCCTGAAGCATATCAATCAAAACCCCGTGAGATGTTTTCCATAAAATTACAACGATCTTTATATGGATTAAAACAATCAGGGCGAATGTGGTATAATCGCCTGAGTGAGTATCTTTTGAAAGAAGGATATAAGACTAATCCTATTAGTCCTTGTGTTTTTATCAAAAGATCGGAAAGGGGTTTTGCTATTGTTGCAGTATATGTTGATGATCTAAACATTATTGGAACTTCAGAAGAGATTGAACATACTGCAAAATTGTTGAAAAATGAATTCAAAATGAAAGACCTTGGCATAACAAAATTTTGTCTTGGCTTGCAAATTGAGCATTTTCATAATGGAATTTTTGTCCATCAATCTAACTATGTAGAGAAAATATTGAAAACGTTTAATATGGACAAAGCTCATCCATTAACTTCGCCAATGGTCGTTAGATCACTCCATCGGGAAGATGATCCATTTCGCCCAAAAGAAAGTGATGAAGAAGTTCTTGGCTCTGAAATACCGTATCTAAGTGAAATTGGAGCTCTAATGTATCTTGTAAATAATACACGTCCCGACATTGCATTTTCTGTAAATGTATTAGCAAGACATAGTTCGATGCCAACACGGCGACACTGGAATGGAATCAAGCATATATTTCGTTATCTCTGTGGTACACGTGATATGAGATTGTTTTATCAAAGGAATTCGAAATCAAAGTTGGTCGGATATGCTGATGCTGGATATTTGTCAGACCCGCACAAAGCAAAGTCACAAACAGGTTATGTTTTCACATATGGTAACACTGCAATTTCATGGAGATCAACCAAGCAAACACTTACAGCTACATCATCAAACCATGCTGAACTTATTGCACTTTATGAAGCCGGTCGAGAATGTGTATGGTTAAGATCGATGATTCAACATATTCAAGAAGAATGTGGACTCGAGTCAATCAGGGAAACTCCAACGGTGTTGTAAGAACATAATGCTGCGTGTATCACTCAAATCAAAGAAGGATATATTAAAGGAGATAAAACAAAATATATTTCACCAAAGTTTTTCTCAACACATGATCTTCAAAAGGATGGATTGATCGATGTTCGTCAAATTAGATCAAGCGAGAACTTGGCAGACTTGTTCACAAAATATTTACCACCAAAAGTTTTTGAGCAACTTGCTTATAAGATTGGAATGCGACGATTGAAGAATATATGTTGAATTGAGGGGGAGTATTATATGCGCTGCACTCTTTTTCCCTTCACCGAGTTTTTATCCCACTGGGTTTTTCTTGGTAAGGTTTTTAATGAGGCAGCAAGCATCATCTTTGCGTATAATATAGTGTGAATATCCAAGGGGGGAGTATTGTAATATTTTAGAATGTATATTCACTTCCTTATTTATGTAATTCTATACTCTAGAATATTCTATTAGAGCCTATATATACAAGGCTATGATTGTAACCATAATGGATCATTCAGTAATATACATCATTCTCTCCTAACTCTTCTCTTCACATTATAATAAAAATATTAAATACTAAACGTGAGGATATATAAATACATCATCATCATCAGATAAGTTAATGACATCGACAGGATCAATGTTTTCAAGCTCCTTATCATTATCGACATGCTCCAAAGGTTGTTATATACATAAAAAACACAATTGTTTATCAAATGTCATACGAAAATGATTAATTGATTTTTGTATAACATATTTTTTAGGGGTAATTCTACAAATAGCCCGGTCTAGTGAAGTGTTGGGCCCCAAAAAAGTCGCTTTCCCAAAATAGCCCTAGTAAAAAATCGCGTAAATGTGGGAGTGACATGTGTCTGTGTACTTTTCAAGCGACTTTTCTTAAGCGAATTTATGTTAATTAAGCGACTTTCTATTTTGTCCTTTTTCAGCCCAAAAGTCAAACCGCGAAAAACGTTGTTTTATTCGTTTTACTTCTTCCACACCTTGAGCGACTTATTTTTTATTTAAGCGACTGACGCTTGTACTTTGAGCGACTTTTTCACCTGCCAACTTTTTTTACTTCTGCCAGTTAACTTTGTACTTTCTAACTTTTACACTTTTAATACTTTTAATATTTTTTTATACTTTTTATACTTTTATACTTTTATTTCAAAAAATAATACAAACAATAATGCAAAGAAGTGTATCAAACACACTTCGTTTAAAACTTCTTTCTCTTACTCTCACTTTACTATTACTCCGTATGTTTTAGTGTTACTCTAGCAATTAGAGACACACAAAATACACTCAGCCGACGTCGATGAACAACAGATCGAACGCCCAAGTCTAGCAATTAGACACACACAGACCTGAAGCACCCCACAACAACCTTGGTTTTCGATTTAGGGTTACGGTAAAGTAATTTCATTCGATCTAATGAAATAAAAAATGGTTTCGGGTAGGGTAAGTAATTATCTTTTCGATTTAGGGTTACTCAAATTTAGGTTTAGGGTTTCTTGTATTGGTTTTGTTTGTTGGTTTAATTGTTTGAGGATTATTTAATTGTTTTTTGGTTTATCTGATTATTTAATTGTTTGTGTTTCTTTAAATATGGGTTTTTAGTGTTAGGGTTTATGTATCTGTATGTCATGTTTTTTATTGTTAGGTTTTTGTTAATTATAACCCGAAGATTGTATTTAAAGTTGTGATTTCATTGCTAGTGAATTCAGTAAAATGTTACATAGTTAGATGGCTGTTTTGGGAGTTGTATATTGTGGTTGTTTCATACTTAGATGGCTTCTATACTGTGCCTAAGTGTGACAGATGATGTCGGTTTTGGGAGTTGTTTATTGTGGTTGTTGTTGTTAATCTGCCTAACTGTGCCAAATGTGTTATTGGAAAATGAAACTTCAGACAATTTTACAAAACAATTTTCAAGTGCGAGCGTTGGAAACCTTTGTTTTTGTCTTTGCGATCGATCTAAGTATTGTATCACCATGGTGGTAATCGGCTATTCTATGGGAAACAACTAGGGTAAACGGATCAATTGGTGATTCCGGGCGACCTTGAACCATAGATGGTCGGTTTACTTAACCCTGTAGAGTTGGGCTCAGATATCGGGCCTCAGATTATTCATCCTGCTTGTGATTAAGACACAGCGGAGGTAGTCTGTACTCCCGATCAGGTTCAAACTACACGGGCAACTGTTTTGACAACTTGTGATCTCGCGAAGATTTAGTGCATCGGCGGTACACACAATCTTGTAAATTCTTTTGCAAAATTTTTGTGAACTTTTATTTTCCACTAACAGTTAGTTTACGGATATGATAAAGTATTTGGAAAGTTGAGTTTACCTTGAATTTAGTTTAAAGTTGCTATTTCTGGTCTTAAGGCTGACGTTGTCATATATTATGATGTATGTGGTCCATTAGGTACCTAGCTCGAAAACCTAGTGGGAGCCTTTTGATTCTCCAATTGGGGAAGACTCCTTCCTTGTAATGAGGATTGAGAACTCGGTTTCATTTGAAATTATAGGTAATATAGTGTTTTCGTTGGTTAATGAAAATATATGTTGAAATTTGAATAAACCTATAATAGGTTGCTATCCTATATGGAATGAGCTGAAATATAGTTTTGTTGCTCTTCATGGCGTTTTGCTTCTAGTGCTTGATCTTCCATCTGCTTTTTTACAGTGGCAACCAAAGGCTTTCCTATTTCTTCCGCTCTTTTCTCTATTTCTAGTTCACGGCGTTTTTCCTCTATTACTTTTTCTTCCATATGCTTTTGTACAATGGCAACCAAAGATAAAAATCTATGGTTGCCATTGTACAAAAGCAGATGGAATAAAAAGCACTAGAGGCAAAACGCCGTGAACTAGAAATAGAGAAAAGAGAAGAAGAAATATGATTGGCCAGAAGATGTTCCATTGTGGCTGGGTTTCGTTGGTGAAGGGTTTTGTGATGAAGGTGAATCAAGTGATGTGGATGTGGATCAAGAGACTAAGAGTCTGACCCAGAAACAATTTTTTAAGATGATGGTTGGTATGGATTATGGAAGGTCGTTTAGGTGTTCTAGATCGTTGGTATGGATTATGGAAGGTCGAGTGGCATACTAACTAATTCACGAGTTTCATATTTACATTCACAATGTTTGGCAAACAATTTATATTGTATACAACGTGAGTGCAACCCAGCTCTTTGTCATTAATAAAGAATGGATAATAAGTGTACTAAGGTTATGTTGTGTTTAGAGATGCTGCTGCTCAGAATAGATACAACTGCTCATGGTGTATAAAGGAAAATACTCCAAGTGTCATACTACTGCTAGTGTATTTTATACTACTACTAGTGTATTCTATACTACTGCTCGTGTTGGTGATTCTGCTGATGCAAGAATACTACTGCTTGATTAAAAGATACTGCTGTTAGAGTAATTGATACTACTGGTTTAAGTGTAACCATATATACATCTAATTATCCAACCTAAATACTAAAGATACTGAAAACATAAAAAGACCATCATCCTAAACTGTTTCACTCCATTTCACCCCAACTTGTTAGAACCAGAGCTCTTTTCCCTGCTTTCCATCAAATTCTTCCTTTGCTTGAGTCGGTTAAACAAAATTTCAAGATCGCTAATCCTCTTTTCTAGATTATAAGGGTCTTGAAACCCATCTTGTTGCTCCCCCTGGTTTTGAGGCACCACCACATATTGCTGCTCCACCACATTTTGCTGCTGATCCTTTTTATTTTTCTGCACCAGTACCTCACTTTGAGCCACCTCCTCCTCTTCACCTTCCTCCTCCTCTTCATCTTCATCTTCCTCTTCATCTTCTTTCTCCTCCTCATACTCATTCACTCCCCAAACCTCATCCCAGTAAAAGTCTTGCGCATGCAGCCAGTTCAAAATTTGACCCCTCATCCACGTATCTACCTGCCTATACGACCCATATTCTGCAATGGGTTCATACCCGAAAGCATCAAAACATGCGTCAAACAGCAAATTGTTGTTTAACACCCACTCGTACTCTTCAGCATCATTTTGAAAGTTACCATTATTTGCTGCCATTGTTGAGGTTTTCTTTGAATTGAAAGGGATATATGTGTTTATGTGCGTTATTTGGTATACAATCGATAGGTATAAATAGGCTGGAGAGGTAGATGAATGGTTCCCAAGACTTTAGGCGGGAAAAGGGACCAAAGGCGCGCGCCAAAAGGAAACTGTGAATTTAAGTTGTACGAAAAAGTCTCCAATATCCTTTTACCAAGTATTTACTTTTCATGTACAATGAGTTGATGCAACAACTAGTTGTATCTCATGCTTTGTGAATAATAAACTTCCAAACTCAATATTTCCAACTAGTTGTTTGTGATGTTTGGGATGCTTTGGGATCGGGTTCATTATTATTGACCCGAGGGAATAAATGTTTGACCGTTACTCGAAAGGAAATATTAACTCATTTTTTTGGGCTTGATATTGACTCGACTTGGACAAAAATAAAATAACAAAATAAAAACAATTGTTAAACTAAAAGTTGTAGAGATATTTGTTATTAAATATGGTGAGAAGTGATTCAAATCCTGTGGCTCGAAAGGATCTCCTAACTTCTTCATAAAGGGTTAAGTTGGGGTTGACAAACCTTCCTTCGTGAAAGTATCGTGACTGAACATTTTGGAAGCTAGAAATGACTTGTAAGGGTGTTTAAAATTCAGTTGAAATGTTCGGAATGTAGAGATTGGTTAGATGATGATCAAAGTCATATGTATGTGGCATTATTGAAACCTATACAAGATTAAACAAAATGATTTTTTTTAGAAGAGTAGTGTTAGTTGTTTGGTTAACTTTATCAACTCCTAAGCAAACGGGTTATTATGAGGAAGGTTTTAGTTTAGGGCCCCTTTATTTTATTAACAATTATGTTAAAACAATCGTTTGATTAACTTAGACTAATGAACACACCTTATTTTAATTAGTTTTTGATAATCAATCCCTAGGATTAATTTAGAATCAAAAAGATTAAAAGGAGATAATATAATTACTTACATTTATGATTAGAAGACTGTTTTTGAGGAATAAGAAGCCTATTTATGAGAGGTTTTTGTTTTAGATCGTTCTTGATGTAGTGGCAGGGAAAGATTGTTGTTTGTTTTTTATTTCAACCATTTTAGCGACTTAATAAACAATTTAAGCGACTATATTTTCTTTAAGTGACATTTTTGTTTTAAAACACCCTCCCATTAACACACACACTCAAATTCCATCAAAACACATATACTCAGTGGCACAACCTCTCCATTTACCTTTACACCTGCTGTAAATCAAACCCAAAATTAAAATCAAAATTAAAGTATCTCAAACATTACACGCATCTTCTATACTCGAGCTCCTAACTTTAATAATGAATCGTATTAGGGTATGTATACTGTTATTTTTTAACTCTTATAGTTTTATTTTTATTCCAATCATCATGCCTTTTGCAATCGAGTTACTTGATGTATGTGTTTTTCTTGTTCTTTATTACTGTATTGTACATCAACTATATTTGGTTATTTGATGTCTCTTTGTCTGGCCCAAAAAATATGATCATTTATGTCTATTGGAGTAGTATGCAATATAGAACTGTTTAATGATATGAATGTTACCTTAAACTGTCAAAAAAAAATATAAAAATATGAGCATTTATAACACAACCTGTTTGAATAGATGGTTGTTATTCATTTACACCACACCTTGTTTCCATATTAGCATTTATGTCTATTGGAGTGCTTTTTTACCAGAATATGAGCATTTATAGCACAACCTGTTTCAATATAATAGCTTTTAGAGTAGCTTTTGTTTTTGTTCTTGTAGGAATATGAAGCCAAAGCCATCATCAGAAGTAAACCAAATTACTTTTCTTTAATGAAATCCAAATTGGATCAGAAACGAAGGAAGTTGTTTCGGGCTACTTGTTTTGGTAAATGGTTGGACCTTTCTTATTTTGACCACGAACCACATATGATAGATTATATCTTACATAAACAATGTTGTCCGAGTAATGCTCATTATGATATGCCGATTATATATTATGTTGAAGAACGTCCTATACATTTCGGCCGACCTGAATTTTGTCTTATCACTGGTTTTCGTTTTGGAAATGTAAGTTTTACCTTATATAAGTCGGGACACCTCAATTTTAGGAACAGGGTTTTTCCACTCTATGTAGGTAAGAAAGTAACCAATCTAGATATTCTTGGTCTAATTGAAGATGAGCAGGCATTCGGTATTATATTCAACAAAGATGCAGTACGTCTTTGTCTATTGTTAGCATTGGAGGTTATCTTTATGGGCAGATTAATAATTGAAGAAGTTGATGATACACTCTTCCGATTGATTGAAAACCTTGATGACTGGGATGCTTTTCCATGGGGGGAGCATATTTGGAGACATTTGTATGATCAAATTTTGGACGTGGCGGATAAACACAAGTATAAATTCCTTGAAGGTATTAACAAAGACCGCAAGTTTGTTCCAACAAATACGCTTTCAGGATTTGTTTGGGCTTTCAAGGTTTGTATATATTTATTTTTATTTTTTAAATTATAGACAATGTATGCTACTTATGTTATGTTTCTTTCACTGAATTCGAAGAATTCATTCACATTTTATAGATATGGATAATGGAATCTTTTGAAAGAAGCATTCTTTGGTGGAATAAAGTGCCAGAAACGATACCAAGAGGAGTATCGTGGTCAAAGAACGCAACATTTAAAATATCAGATTATAAGTATCTTTTTGGAAAGGTAAAACTCTTCATCAAATTTGTCGTATTAATGTTTGCTGTTATTATAAATTTTATGTTTTTACTCGTGGTCAAAGAACGCAACATTTAAAAGATCAGAATATATATATATATATATATATATATATATATATATATATATATATATATATATATATATATATATATATATATATATATATATATATATATATATATTTTTATAATTTTGTAAGGAGGCGAATGTTGTTCAAGATCTTAGACCGACATTAGCTGAGAGGAAATCTGATTGGTATATACACTTTATGGATTTTTTCCATCATTACATACCTAGAACTCCCCCAGTGAAAACCACACATCTCGCTGATGAGTATTTCAAGAAGTTGGCCGCAGCACGCAAACGTGGAAAGATAGAACGTAAACATTTACCTATTATACGCAAAAGTGAGAGCAGTATAATAGAGACCAGCATAATTCAGGATGCTGTTATTACAGAGTTGAATGCCCGTGTGTTCAAACTCGAGGGAATTATTCATGTTCTTGCTATATCCGGTTGACTTGTTCACTTACCTTGACATGCCTTTTTTCTTCTTGATTTTGTTTTTTAACCACTATTGTTCATTCGCAGGAGAAATTGGTGTTTGATGATGATCTTCGGAATCTCAGTGCAGAGTATTGTGACGAGCTTAATCATGATTTTCTTGAGTTGTTCCATTCAACTATGGATACCAGTGGGTCACAACGTGTAGATGTGGATGACGATGACGATGACGATGTTGCAAAGGTAAATTACGGATTTAATGTACATGTAAACTCTTACCGTACCGTAAAATGATATATCAACTTTAAACTAAGTTAACTTTGACAGGAATTTATTATTCAAGAAGAATTAAGATTGCGACATGAAGAATTAGAAAAGGTGCGGTTAAAAGAGCAGAAGTTGAGCCAAGAGGAGAAGAGGTTGAGGATGGAAGAGGATAAGATGATAAGGATGGAAGAGAAAAAGAAATTGATCGATCAAAGGGATAAAAATAAAAGGAAAGAGGCGCTTAAGAATACTAAAAACTGGAAAAATGCTATGGCGCGCATAGCCCATACAAAGAGGAGTGAAAGTTCTGGTGAAGCTAATGCATATTATTGGAGTAACGCATATGCGGAAAAGAAAGCACAATGCTTTGACTTACGGAATCCAGATATGACGGAACAACTTCAGAATGTTAAGCCATGGGTTGAGGTATGAAAACTACTAATTTGATTGTTTAAAATATATCATATTTTTCATTTATGCTCGTAAGCGTAAGTGTGTCGTATACTAGGATCTGAAACGTTGGAACAACGCGGCGAACAAGGTTCATTTGACAGATGAATTTGACCGATATCTTGGTCAAATTGTTCCGCTTAATTGTAAATTCCCATGGTGTGAAGATGTGAATGTGGATAGAAGGTTCTGGGAAACTTTAGTTTGCTTAGACCCGACTAGGCAAGGTTGGCTAATGGATGAGGCAAGTACTTATATAACTGTAATTCACCCTATACTATTGAATTAATTTCTTTTAAATTTGTGAGGTCGTTTATGATTCACAATTTACAGCACATAGAGTTGTGGGTTAATTACATGTGGCATGTGAGACCCGATACGGCTGATTGGGCGATGGTTAGTGGCTACTTTGTTCAGCTTCTACTTCAAAACTCGCTGCCTTTGTGGTATGCTAATGGGGAAAGGTACTCTGTTCCATGGTCCGATGTTAAGCAGGTAAGTCCTTTGATTTCCATCTTGCTGGCATAATCCGCTTACTTGCTTCATTGGCTCCACTATTTGGTTCACGTAACCCAATACTTTTTTTCCCGCACACCTGCTTTGTAGGTTTTTATGCCTATTAATCAAACGGAATCTCATTGGTTTCTTGCACGTTTTGAGATAGAGACAGGAGTAGTTACATTTTTCAATAGCGGTGAAATTTATGTCGGGGAATTGCCAGAATTTTATATCGCAGTGATGGAGTGTTTACGGGTTAGGCTAGCCGCTATATCCATATAATTAAGCTTGAAACATTATATTGTTTTAACACTTTTAACATTTTCCCGCAGTCTCAACTACCCGAGGTCCTAAGTCAAGCGCTAGTATTTGAGAAGAAAGGCATAAATCCTTCAACTTACAGCATTACGTTTTCTCACGCTGAGAAAGTACCTAAGCAGGCCGGGATATTTGGTGATTGTGGTATTTGGGTTTGTATTTTTTTATACCGCTTGGCTTACGGTAAGTCGTTGGACGTTAAGGATCCTATTCAGGCTGCACTTGCATACCGTGAACAAATGGCTAAGTTTTTTTTTAAACATCGGGTTTGTATTTAGTCATGTATCAAGTATGTTGTAGTATCTCAAAACAATTGCTGAGCATATGATGCCTTTAATGGGTTCAACCTTTTGTATGTCAACTCTTGTTCGATGTCTTTTGTGATATACTCGGACAAAGGCACTTTTCTGTTTTTCTTGTAAATTGCAAATCATTATGAGTAAATTTTTATTGTTGTCTTAATTAGCATTGATGAAGCGAAAAGTGTACCGCTTTTAGGGGGTCATTTAAGCCCTAAATCGTATTTATTTGATCAAATATTGCCCTAAATCGTTCCTTTTGTCATTTTAGGTACTTTTGAGAAGAAATCTGGAAAAGGAAGCATTTTGGACGTTTTTGGAGCATAAAAGTGAAGAAAACGACAAAGTCTCAAAATTATGCTGGAAAGTACCTTTGACGGCGTCAGGGATTGGTCCAGACGGCGTCACGGCTTGGCAAAAAAGGGTGGATATGAAAATTACTCATGATAAGCCAGAGAATTTCACAAGGGAAAATCTGACGGCGTCACCCTTTGAAGTGATCAAGGCCATCACGGTTTAACTTAAAGAGGGACGGCGTCAAGCTCATTTCTGACGGCGTCACCCCTTGATAGGCCAGAGCGGATTTTGGAGCACTAAAGAGGGACGGCGTCAGGAAGGCCATCCGGGAACCCTAGACACGGCGAGGTGACGGCGTCAAGATCTTTAACGTGACGCCGTCAGCCCTTAAACTCTATATATAGTTTTGCAATTTTTTGTCATTAGTGTGCAACTTTGTGAGGAGAAACCCTAAGACGAATTTCTGCCATTTTTAAGGGTTTTCATACCCTTGGATCTCCCATGTTTAATTGAAGATAAGTTATCACTTAATCAATCAATATGTCTATGTGTTGTTTGATTATATCTTGTTCTTGTCTTTTGATTAACATGCTAGGCTAGATTTATCTTGTGTTTGCTTAGATCTAATGAAACCTAGCTATTGATTATTGGTTATTAGTGTGTTATTAATTGTATTGGATGATTGTTCATCGATGTTAGGCTTAAGAAAACTGGCTAACTTCCTATTCGGTAACTTGCTTGAACGTCTTAAGAAACATGAACCAATGCGTACTAAGGTTTTTATGGTTGTATTTAATGCATGAGCGAATTCTAGTGATCCCATGTTAGGAACTTCTTAGCCGGCTCGACATAGGAGTGAAGTAGGAGCTCATAGAGTTGGGGAAGTACGTACGCCACCCCACGATTGGTATTAAGGAATACACCCGTCATCCACGCAATTAATACACACTAATCAACCGGTAAAAGATAGTTAGGGAGTAAGGAAATCTAAGTAAACACATTTCTCTCCACATAAGTTTCACAACTCTTTTCATTTTCAGTTATTTAATTTTATTTGCATTTGTAGTAATTTGGGTTAGTTGACTAGCAACTAATTCCGCCCACTCTTTCAAACCCGAGATTTTACTTGCTTTCATAAAAACATAAAAATACAAAAAGAATCTTCTCTCACCCTTAGACCTATTAGAGTAGTTTTTCAATCCTAACGACACTATTCCCTGTGGAGAACGATCAATCCCCCGTACTTACCACTACACTATACTACATCGGTCAGGTACACTGCCTGGTGGGGTTGTAAGCCTCTTGAGATCCCTCGAGAGGTAAAACCTGTTTTAAGGTTGCAAAACCACGCATCAAGTTTTTGGCGCCGTTGCCGGGGAATAGTTATTGTTTAGGTTGAATTTTTATTTTATTAGGTCTACTCACTAGATTCCTTTCTAGTGAGATTTTTATTTTATTTTTCTAGGTTTTCTTTAGTCTATCTTTTTTTCTTCGTTTCTTTGTTCGTAACCATTACCATCCGACATCATGGAAGGTGGTAATATCCTTGATCCCAACAACCCACCACCACAACAACAACCACCTCCTAGAGCCCGTACCTTAGGAGATTACTCCCGTCCTAGCCACCATGGTTATCGAAACACCATTGAGCTCACTCAAGGAGCCAATGTCACTCCCTTGCGATCCGACACCATCCGGTTGGTGCAAAGCGGATGCGCATTCCATGGACTTCGTTCTGAAGATCCTAATCAACATCTCAAGGACTTTCTCAAAATCGTTGATTCTATAGACCTTGATGTTGCCACTCGAGAGACGACCCGACTGCGTCTCTTTCAATTCTCTCTGCGGGACCAAGCTAGTCAATGGCTAGAGCGTCTACCCGCAGGATCCATCACCTCTTGGGATGATCTCACCACTCGTTTCCTTGCTCAGTTTTTCCCACCAGGAAGAACTACCAAGCTAAGGAAGGATATCTTGATGTTTGAACAACGTCGAGGCGAAACCCTCTACGGGGCATGGATTCGATTCAAGGAGTTACTCCAAAAAGTCCCTCATCATGGCATAAATCTCTGGCTCCAAATCCAAATCTTCTATGACCATGTTGATTACCACACCAAGCGTGCCATCGATCGAGCCGCCGGAGGCAGATTGCGTGACAAAAGCGCCGAGGAATCATGGGAAATCATTGATGAGCTTGCATCCGACAATGATGAATTGTGGCAAGTTTCCCACGACGTACGCTCGGCAGTCAAGACATATTCATCACCCGATAAGGCCAATCAAATCACCGAGGAAAGCGTTAGTGAACTTGAGAAGAGGGTTGCATATCTTATGGAAAAGCAAAAGAGACCCTTAAGTCCACAAAATGCAACAGTTAACTCGGTCTCAAGCATTAAGCAAATACCATTGTCCGAATCACCCCAGAGGGAAAATACTAAATCCTTCCATAAGCACGCTCAACCCAACTCACCACCTCAGGAACTTAGTCCAACATTCGAAGCTCGAATGAGAGAATACATGTCAAAACACTCCGAACGGTTGGCAAAATTTGAGGAAGCTATCTACAAACAAAAGGAGGAGATGGAAGAGAAGATGGCTGAGATGATGGGTCTTTTGAAAGAATACACAAAAACAAAAGCTCCTAAAAATGTGTTAGTGCGAAAAGACGTTGAAGTTCCCAACACTAAATGTGTTAATGCCATCTCCGTCGTCCAAGAGGGCGAAAATGATGGAAGAGGGAAGTTGATAACTATGGAAGTTAACAAAATTGACCTCGTCCCACTTAATGACGGAAACACCAATGCCTACAAATGCGATTCCGACAAGGGAAAGGAGGCGCCCTCTGAAGAGCGCCAATTGGTAGAACCGCCTAAGTCACAACAAGTGAGGCATTACTTGAAGCACGAGATAAACAAGGAGACCATAAACGATTGGGTGAGAAACTATCGACGTACTCATCTACCCAACAAAGAGTCCAAGAGGACGGAACCGGATGATGAATCTGACACATTACCCGGAGGGCAATTGTATGAGAGCCTCATAAGACAAAAGTTAGTGGAAAAGCAGGAATTCCACGGGGTCTTCGAAATACCATGCAGCATTGGAAAACTCAAGTATCTGGATGCGGTAGCTGACCAAGGTTCTGACGTAAATTTGATGCCTTTATCCGTTTATGTCCAGTTAACCGACGAACTGCCATCCATCACCCGTACTAAACTCTCCTTTGCAAAACATTCTTATGAGTACCCGTTAGGAATTGCAGAAGATGTGTTGGTCAACGTTGCCGGATTCCTGTATCCGGTCGACTTCATGATTATTGAAAGAAATGATATGAATATGCCAATAATCCTTGGGGCACCCTTTCTTGTTACCACTAGGGCACAAATCGATTACGAAAATAGTATCATCCAAATGAGGAAGGGGAAGAAAACAATAAACTTCCCAACGATCCCACGACATATACGAGATGTTGCTTTACAAAAGAAGACGGAGGCGAACCCCAATATAATCCGTGGTAATGTTCGAGAGAAAATCCTTGCATGGGAGGCAAGGATTAAGAATTACAATGAGAATGAGATTAGAGGATGTAAGGGCGGAAATAACAATTATATTGAGACTGATGAGCAGACCAATACCCCCGTTGAATTTACGAAAGGAGACTCAGTGCTCCTACGGCATTCAGAAACAAAAGCACCTACCGATGAACCAAGTCCCTGGTGGTACGGACCATTCACAGTTAAAAGTTTACACCAAGATGGGGTAGTAAGCTTGACCAGCAAGGGAGGAGGTGAAGTGACTGCGAATGTCGAGCGATTGAGACACCACCACCCTGATAACAAGGATTACACTTATCAGGGATACGTCATTATGAATGATGGAATCACGTAATGTACGTGACTTTGAGTCTAGCTACAAGACTCGTTAATAAAAAAAAACGCTTCTTGGGAGGCAACCCAAGCTTTATTTGCTTTGTGTGTTTATTTATTTGTTTGTTTGATTTTATTTGTTTCCGTATGTATGTTTAATTTTTATTATTATTGATTCATGTTCAAAACTAAATTGTGAAAATGCTTTATTTTATTTTTAACTTCGTCTTAACTACATATAAAGGTATTTTGCAAAAGATAAGTGTAAGGGAAATCCAAATCGGTTTATTAGAACAAATGAACATGAATCGTAATAATAATAAATTAACATACATATTCGTATTTCTTTGAGTCAAATGCTTGTATCGAGTCATAATGATATTTTGCAGGAATTCCAGGAAGTAAGGTATAGGTTTTTCCAGAAATTTTCCGGAAACTTAACATGAGAATTCTGTCAGATCATTTCTGACGGCGTCAGGCATTACAACCTGACGGCGTCAGGTTTTAATTTTCTGAAATTTTTGAAAGTTTTATTTTTCTACCGGAATCAAAGTTTTTATTAAATCTCTAACTTATAATCTCCAGGAATCTGCAAAATTATCATTCCACAAGCATTATATCCTTATATATAGAATTTATCCCGCCGATGTTATGCAGGTTTTCGTGTTTGTTTTCTCAGGTTCAACAAGTTATTTTGGACAAGGAGATGTATGTGGAATCAAGCTTATGGCGATGCATTAGCCTTGGAGCTTCTACTTTCTCTTGGAAGAAGATCTAACCATGTTACTTTTTATCCACCGAGCGAATCAGGGGAGTATTTGATTTCATTCTTTTACCTTATTTACTTTTACATCTTGTTATTTGAACATTGGGGACAATGTTCATCTTAAGTGTAAGGGGGGGTAAAAATACGATACTTTAGAGAATACAATTGCACTTGATTTTTGTTTGTTTGATGGTAGATGTGTAATAAAACTGAGATAAATACCTGTTAGGGCAATTTTAGTGCCAAATTTAAATTTTTTTACAACATATAGGAGTGAAACTTTGATCTTAATGAGCGTCTCATGGATAGGAAGTTGTATGACTAGCACAAAACCGTACCACTAAAAAAATTTCCACCCCCAAATATGTGAGGTTCGCCCCTAGAATTGGTAGGAAAAGCATTTATGCTATGATGTGTGTACCGGTAGCACTTAGATTCTAGAACTTGCGTTAGGACCATTCCGAGGCCACAAGTGAGACTACATTCGTGTAGTTAGATTTACTACATGATAAGAGGCATTAGGATTAACCCATTGTTTTACACCTGTGTTTTTGTTATAATTACGTTGGCTACATTGGTCAAGTAATTCTCCTACACCCTTTGCGTTGTACTCATTTTTAGTACACGATACCCCTAGTACACCCCTCAGAGCCTATCTTTTCGTTTCGACCTTTAAGCATTTTACTTAAAGGAAGGATTTGTTTACACCCCACTTAAATGTACACCCAAATCGCCTTGGCCTACCTTGTATGCACTCATTTTTAGTGCATTATTGTGACAACATTTGTTTAAAACCCAAGTTAATTATCTAATTGATTACATGGTTGCTAAGTCGAGTCATATCCTTGTACATATTGTTTTGGGACGTTTGGGACTCGTGGGTAAAGTACTAGTGTAATGGAGTAATGGGGAAGAACATCGTTTATTACCCCCATATGTGCTAAATATTTTAAAAGTACTCCAAGTGTTTCGATTATCTTAATTCGAGTCATTAGAATAGTTATTTGTAAAGTTATGTAAAAGTTCAAGTGTAAGGGGAATGCAATGCCCCTATGATGTATTATTTTGGATGGTAGGGCAAGAGTGTATGAAAAAAAAAAAAAAAAAATCGAAAAAAATCAAGAAAAATACAAAAAAAAAAAAAAAAAATGAGAAAAAGAAAAGTAGAAAAAAACATACGGACTACCATCCCGTTTCATTTTTTATTTATTTTATGTTTTTGTTATTTTGTTTTTAGCTTAAGTCGAGTCTAGTCTTGGCTTAGCAACGCCATATTGTACATGTAATTAATCAAGATCTTTAACTCGCCACCAGTAAAATATCCCTTATCCAACCAAACCGTGTTTATCATATCCCTACACCTAACGTTATAACCCGTTTAAAAGCCCTCTTTGATAGTTTATCTTAGGTGCTTACGCCTAGTGGAGGAGGTTTTTGATCCTTTCCCAAGCCTATGGTAATCTATTTGCTATGACAGGTAGTGAGAGATATTATCCGTTTTCATTTATGAGATTTATTTTGATGACACCTGCGAGATGTGAGTATCTAAACACTACTTGTGAGGTGTTAGTTTGTAATCTCCGTGCTTATTATGATTAAAGTGGAACGACTAATTGTTGTAATTACTTTTATTTTAGCATTAAATGACCCCTAACTTGTATTTTGATTAGAATAAAAGCGCATTTGCTTGAGGACAAGCAAATCTCAAGTGTAAGGGTATTTGATGAAGCGAAAAGTGTACCGCTTTTAGGGGGTCATTTAAGCCCTAAATCGTATTTATTTGATCAAATATTGCCCTAAATCGTTCCTTTTGTCATTTTAGGTACTTTTGAGAAGAAATCTGGAAAAGGAAGCATTTTGGACGTTTTTGGAGCATAAAAGTGAAGAAAACGACAAAGTCTCAAAATTATGCTGGAAAGTACCTTTGACGGCGTTAGGGATTGGTCCAGACGGCGTCACGGCTTGGCAAAAAAAGGTGGATATGAAAATTACTCATGATAAGCCAGAGAATTTCACAAGGGAAAATCTGACGGCGTCACCCTTTGAAGTGATCAAGGCCATCACGGTTTAACTTAAAGAGGGACGGCGTCAAGCTCATTTCTGACGGCGTCACCCCTTGATAGGCCAGAGCGGATTTTGGAGCACTAAAGAGGGACGGCGTCAGGAAGGCCATCCGGGAACCCTAGACACGACGAGGTGACGGCGTCAAGATCTATAACGTGACGCCGTCAGCCCTTAAACTCTATATATAGTTTTGCAATTTTTTGTCATTAGTGTGCAACTTTGTGAGGAGAAACCCTAAGACGAATTTCTGCCATTTTTAAGGGTTTTCATACCCTTGGATCTCCCATGTTTAATTGAAGATAAGTTATCACTTAATCAATCAATATGTCTATGTGTTGTTTGATTATATCTTGTTCTTGTCTTTTGATTAACATGCTAGGCTAGATTTATCTTGTGTTTGCTTAGATCTAATGAAACCTAGCTATTTATTATTGGTTATTAGTGTGTTATTAATTGTATTGGATGATTGTTCATCGATGTTAGGCTTAAGAAAACTGGCTAACTTCCTATTCGGTAACTTGCTTGAACGTCTTAAGAAACATGAACCAATGCGTACTAAGGTTTTTATGGTTGTATTTAATGCATGAGCGAATTCTAGTGATCCCATGTTAGGAGCTTCTTAGCCGGCTCGACATAGGAGTGAAGTAGGAGCTCATAGAGTTGGGGAAGTACGTACGCCACCCCACGATTGGTATTAAGGAATACACCCGTCATCCACGCAATTAATACACACTAATCAACCGGTAAAAGATAGTTAGGGAGTAAGGAAATCTAAGTAAACACATTTTTCTCCACATAAGTTTCACAACTCTTTTCATTTTCAGTTATTTTATTTTATTTGCATTTGTAGTAATTTGGGTTAGTTGACTAGCAACTAATTCCGCCCACTCTTTCAAACCCGAGATTTTACTTGCTTTCATAAAAACATAAAAATACAAAAAGAATCTTCTCTCACCCTTAGACCTATTAGAGTAGTTTTTCAATCCTAACGACACTATTCCCTGTGGAGAACGATCAATCCCCCGTACTTACCACTACACTATACTACATCGGTCAGGTACACTGCCTGGTGGGGTTGTAAGCCTCTTGAGATCCCTCGAGAGGTAAAACCTGTTGTAAGGTTGCAAAACCACGCATCAAGCATACACAAAAGAAATAAGAGCCACTCAACAAAAATAAAAAGCATAAACTATGTAAAGTTTTATGGGTTAATATCCTCCTAAACACCTAGTTAAAAAGATAAGCAATTAGGCCCACACCAACTAGATATTTTGTAAGTATTTGTACGACATAACAGCTTCCTATCCATTTTATGTTTGGAACTATCAACTGCTATCATAAAAATAGAGCTTGGGAGATTCTGCTGTTGGTGACAAAGGAAAAGTAGCCAAAGATGATTCTGCTGCTAGTTCAGAACATTCTGCTGCTGGAGTTAAAGAAGCTGCTGCTGTGCCAGAGCAAGTTCCTACTGCTTGTGCTAAAATTCCTACTGCTGAGACTCAGGGAGATTATACTGTCGAGAGAATTGTCGATGATGATTTGAGTCTAGCTGAGGCAATAATCCAACTGAAAACAACACCAGCACCTAAACCACAACCACCTACTCCTCAATCACAACCAGAACCACAACCAAAAAAAAAGCAAGTAACACCACCACCTCCAAGAGCTCCTGTCAAAGGAGTTATAATTAGAGAACCTATCACAACCAAGAAACCTGTTCATACACATACATACTCAGGAAATGGTAAAGGAATCATGACTGAAGAGCATGAATTTAATCTTAAAGTTCCCTTTGAGTACTGGCCAAGGGAGCTTCAAGAAAAGTTTAATGAAGAAGCTGAAGCAGAAGCAAAATTGAATGCTTGGAATGAGGAAGATGCAAAAGAAAAAGAAAACAGACTGAAGCAGAAGAAAAAACAAAGTTTAATGAAGAAGCTGCAAGGAAATTTGTGTTACCACGAACATAAACCGATCAACTTCATCCAACAAAACCCATCCATGATGTATTTTATTTTTTTTAATTGCAAATCATTATGAGTAAATTTTTTATGTCTTTATCAAGTATGATGTAGTATATTTTATGTCTTTTGTCATATTCTCGGACAACTTAAGTTTATGTATTTATTTTAAATTGCAAATCATTATTTGTCACACCCCGAAAATCGGGTCCAGCGGAAGCATACATGTCACTGGGGTGTTACACAATTGATATCACAACACAAGTTACCAAGAACGGTTTTACCTCAACCGTTTAGGAGAAAATTCATTATCCAAAAGTAATACGTTTACATCATTTGAAAATAGTGCGGAAGTAAGGCCCATAATAATAAAGCGGTCCCAAATATAAATATCAGAGTCGTCTATGACCATGCCCCTTGCCAAGCGCCTTCAGAAACAAGTTATCACCTTAAACCTGAAAATACATGCTAAAAGTGTCAACACGGGGTTGGTGAGTTCATAGGTTTGTTAAATAAACCACGAAACTTTGAATAATGAAGCGTAGGACAACGGTGAACATGATATACAAATATGAGCACATAACAACTAGCTACAACCGATCCTTAGACTACAAACACGCATAATCGATCCACACATAGTTTGGGTGCCACTTCCCAAAATGATATACTGGGTGCCACTTCCCAAAATGTATACTGGGTGCCACTTCCCAAAATGTATACTGTCAACGCATCACTGAACAGTTGAACACGTTCAATCCATATCACACAAACTGAATTCACACAATAAGGCACATATTGCAATCACACACACATATTGTCCAAAATCACGAAACTAGTGGATCACAGCATGAAAACATTCAAAAGTATTGAGTTTGGTTAAAAACGACGAGCATGTATTCTCCCCCAAAATGGTTATAAAAGAGTAAAAGTAGGGGCCATGAACTCACCTTAGCCACAGCAATGCAAGATCACAACTGACACGACTGGCATCGAGGAGCAAAACACAACGATCTCAAGAAATACGGCACGACGGTATACGGAGGTACAAGCACGGCGGTACACAACGGTCTAGGATCGGCACAACCTAATACGTATACGATTATCTCAAAACACGTCTCGCAAAATAATAAAGTCTATAAAAGACTAAGTGTCGTAGTTTTCGTGGATTACTCAGTCTTCAAAACTTATCAAAAGTTTAGTTTCACGTTTCGTGTGGTGTGGTAAGAAGACATAGACTCGACAGACAACTCACGCCAAAGAGAATAGACATCGACATAGTCGAGAGAATACTGATGAGAACTCAACCAAAGAGGACAACTCTAGAAGTTTACGATAAACAAACAACTCAAATCAAATAACTCAGTTTGTACGTTTCGACATTTACCCCGTTATCCCCAAATAATTTGTATAAAACATAAACGCTTTATAATAAAAAATAAGTTTAACTAATAAAATTAGTGTTTCTCAAGTCGTCGAGACTTTGATTAATTAAATCTAAAATTACAATATTTAACAAGTTTGTGTCTCGCTATTATTCTTGTAAATATTAGTTTTGGTTTTATTGAAGATTTTGTGTCCGTTTCGTGTTTAATATATTAAGTTCCCTTTGAAGTTAATATATTATACCGTCCCGCGTCTCAAAATATTCAATAAGTCCAATGTCTAATGTCGTAAGTCCGATAGCGATCCACATTTGTCCAATATCCAAGTACAATAATCAAATCCGTATTCAAATTCAATTCACGATTTTTAATATAATCCGAAACGTACCAATATGGCATTATGTCAAATTTATTATTTTGATGACAAAATATATTGACACTACATTTTATAATTAACATACCCTTTATAACATATGTTGGGCTTGTGTGCCTTTTAACCAAACAAACTTCATTGGGCTTCGGCCCATTGAATCCAACCCAAGTGCAGCCCACTATGGGCTCTACAGCCCAACAATTTAACAACCAAACCCAAATACTTTTTACAGCCTAAAAAGGCCAAAAGTAGTTTAAGACAGCCAAAACCAAATCAAATTTTAAATTCATAGGTTTTCCTACTCGACTAATCATGTAACAAAATGTATCGACAAGTTCACTCCCATCAAACGGACCAAAATGGTATTCACAAGACTCACCGAGACCGCTTGGTCTCGGTTTAAACTTACTTTGCTCGAACTAGTATTGACAAAAAAAATTCCCAAACCGAAACCAAAACAACCACATTTCAACAATATATCTATGATAACAATAACATAACCACAACGACCATTTTAACACAACATCAACAGTGACCACAAGAATCAATTTACCACCCCGAGACCACTTGACCCAAGTGGTTTTCCATACTTGACCGATAACAAGGAATCAAACAAACACTATTTCTGTTAATTCTTACCACACGATCAAAACTCAAAAACGTTTTTAATCCAAAATTTTAATCCACAAACACTTATTAACTTGTTATTATAACTTTAGATCCACGAAAATATAATAACAATAATAATCGGTAATTAATAAAAAAATAAAGATGGGCTTCTCGGTTTACCAAGTCGAGAAGAGAGTAGCACACGACGGTGGAGACGGCACGTAGTGGTGACAGCAGTGGTGTCGGCAAAGGCTTGAGTCGCCGAAAATATCACCGGAAAAATTGTAAGTTATCGAGAACGAGGGGGTTTCTTGGCGCGTGGATTATGTGGAAATGATGAGAAGATTAAGAGGATTAAAGTGGTGGTGGCGGTGAGAGGTGGTGACCGGCGGTGGCGGCACTACTGGCCGGAATGTGGCCGGAAAATATTAGAGATGAGAGAGGTGAGGGAGATGTCGGCTGGGAAATGAAAGAAATGAAGTGTAACCCTAAAAAATATATAATAGTAGTATATATAGTGTTAGGGTTAGGTTAGAACAAGTCTAGGGACCAATGTGCCCATAACCAAAGTTTAGGGGAAAAGAAATAAAATTTACTGCAGGGACCATAGTTGTAATTTAGGCTATCTTTCATGAAATGAGTCTCGGGGCTCGTTTAAGATAGCAAACGATCGATTCAAAACATGAGGATTTCACCACTGCGCTCGGAATAATTTTTCCAATAAAAACGACTATTCATACGCCTCGTTTCTCACGAATAATAAAATAATCAAAACAAATCGTCGGTTGGGCCAGTACGCGTTGTGTACGAATTTCACGTTTCGCGAGATAACTTCACGTTTTAAAATCAACCAAGTTCAGAAAGGATTCGTTTATGAGAAATAGGGAAAGTCTCGTATAAAAATATTTTTGAAAAATTACGGGTGGTTACAGTCTCACCTCCTTAACGGAATCGCGACCTCGCGATTCAATTCAAGTTACTCGTTACGGTTGAAAAGAGATTAGCATGTACACACGAGGATTCATCGTCACGTTCTCACGTGAATTCAGGACTTTTTCACGAGCTTCGACGAGCTTTGTCGATAAGGATGCGACTTTACTAAAGTCGTTCGTCTTCACGGTTCATGATTTAGATAGGTTTCTCAACAAGGTTTAAACATTCATCAATCTGGATCTCTCCCGGAGGAATAGTGGTTGCCTCATCGGCAAGTCATTTCTTCAAAATGCGCATAAAAACATTGCGAACACTGCTGAGCCCTGACGGTAGCTCGAGTCTGTGTGCTACCGGTTCAACTCTAGCAAGGATTTCAAAAGATCAATACAGCGAGATTAAGCTTCCCACGTTTACTAAACGTATCACACCGTCTCATGGTGAATCTTAAGCATAATCTAGGCTTTACTGAGAATTCAAGAGGTTTACGTCATTTGTCCGCATAACTGTTCTGACGATTCGTGAGCAGCTTGCAATTCGGTTTTGATCTAAATGATCTTCTCGGTAGTCTCATCAACAAGTTCGGGGTCAGTAAGCTGGGTACCCCCAACTTCTACCCATCAAGTTGGCGATCGGCACTTGCGGCCATAAAGTGGCTCATATGGTGCCGTCGAATACTGGAGTCGTAGGTATTGTTATAAAAGAATTTGGTCAGCTGGAGGTGTCGATACCAACTATTGCCAAATTACGCAGGAACACAATATGTCCTCTAACACTTGAATGATTTTTCCACTTTGGCCATCAGTCTGGAGATGATACACAGTATTCATCTCCAAATCTATTCTCATGGCTCTTTGAAGTAATTTTCGGGAATTTGATGTGAAACATCTATCCCGACCAGAGAATGGTAAGAGTCGACACTCTATACCGGGTAATGATTTCATATGAGTATGGACGAGCAAGTTTGCCCATACTGTCGTTTCATCGATTAGAGAAGGTGAGTAGATTAAGTATGATTATCAACAATTACTCTGGTAGCGGCGCGGGATTCACCTCCAAGGTTTCGTTTATGATATAATTTATCAACCGATAAGAAAGCAGCAAGGATCACTGGTACTTCCGAGGGACGAGTGAAAAGTTGGGCGGTTGTCCCAAGGAATCGCGGTTTCAGTTACTCCTTAGAGTCTCACGATTTCTGCTGGGCATGGAATCTCTGCCAAATAGAGAGTTTAGCGAGTTCAGAGTATAATTCTGAGGAAAGATGTTGATTGTCATAAGCAATCAGTTGGTTGAATCAGTAGTGTACATAGTACTTAAAGCGGGAGATACAACATTGATTGAACCGCTTCGATTAAACAGTCCCGATCGGAAAGATGAACATCATCGATTGAGCGCAAGGCTTAGGGTAGAGGCGACTGTAGCAAGGTCGCAACAAAACGAGGTCGGATAACAAATCCAAATCCAGGATGACGTTCAAAATCACAAAATCAAACATTCCGAGTTCAATCAGAATCAGAATCAATCCAAACGTAGTCGATATCGAATCTAAACGTAGCCGAAATCAAAACCAAACGTGGCCAAAAATCAAATCCGAACGTAGCCAAAAATCAAATCTAAACGTAGCAAAAATTCAAAACCAAACGTGGTCAAAACCGAATCTAAACGTTCCAGTAAGCTCGGACGGCTTATAGCGCTCTTAAGAGGTTACAAATAAGTAACTCAGATTCAAACGGTGCCAATCGAGTCTAACTCGACCCGATGCAAAATACGGCCAGACGGCGGCAACAGGATTTCCATATAATGGAGACGTATAGCGATGCCAAGGGCATTACGGTTCATGCGGTGTTGTGATGCCAGTGTGTAGTGTGTTGTGGAAGTAAAATTCCATGTCCGTGTACACACGCGAAATTTTACCATTCCCAAAATCCAAAAATCAACCCGGACATAATTCCATTATAACTACCCTTAGTATTGCAAAATTCACCTCTGAGTCGGACATAGGTGATCAGGCTATGTCCCACTGTCCCTGGTTGAATATAGGTGATCAGTCTATATTCAGCCGAGGTTCAATGAATTTTGGAATACTCAACCTAGTTATACTAGCAGTATGTCCTTTACGTCCAAATTCATTCCCAAAACCACAACAAATGTACAAACTCGACATTCAATAATAAGATTACGCAAGGAAATAGCGTAACTCTGTGACAGGTGCGGTGCGTACATAAGCATATGGAAATGCTTATAGTGAACAGCTAAAACAGGCGGATATAAAATATCCAAGCACACATCTCAACAAGTATAAAATCAAGCATCTCATCAAACAACTCGTCAAATAACGAATGAACATCTCATATAATATATCATAAACATCTCATCTAATATATCATCAACTATCTCGTCTCATCAATTATATCCTCAAACAAAATCATACACGAGGCATCAGCTTGGCAGGCAGGCATGTGGCAGTCATAGGGTTAAGTTTTCATAAAAGTGGTTATAGTCCAGGTTTTAGAAAATAAACCCAGTTCTCTATAACCTGAGCTCTGATGCCAATCTGTCACACCCCGAAAATCGGGTCCAGCGGAAGCATACATGTCACTGGGGTGTTACACAATTGGTATCACAACACAAGTTACCAAGAACGGATTTACCTCAACCGTTTAGGAGAAAATTCATTATCCAAAAGTAATACGTTTACATCATTTGAAAATAGTGCGGAAGTAAGGCCCATAATAATAAAGCGGTCCCAAATATAAATATCAGAGTCGTCTATGACCATGCCCCTTGCCAAGCGCCTTCAGAAACAAGTTATCACCTTAAACCTGAAAATACATGCTAAAAGTGTCAACACGGGGTTGGTGAGTTCATAGGTTTGTTAAATAAACCACGAAGCTGTGAATAATGAAGCGTAGGACAACGATGAACATGATATACAAATATGAGCACATAACAACTAGCTACAACCGATCCTTAGACTACAAACACGCATAATTGATCCACACATAGTTTGGGTGCCACTTCCCAAAATGATATACTGGGTGCCACTTCCCAAAATGTATACTGTCAACGCATCACTGAACAGTTGAACACGTTCAATCCATATCACACAAACTGAATTCACACAATAAGGCACATATTGCAATCACACACACATATTGTCCAAAATCACGAAACTAGTGGATCACAGCATGAAAACATTCAAAAGTATTGAGTTTGGTTACAAACGACGATCATGTATTCTCCCCCAAAATGGTTATAAAAGAGTAAAAGTAGGGGCCATGAACTCACCTTAGCCACAGAAATGCAAGATCACAACTGACACGACTGGCATCGAGAAGCAAAACACAACGATCTCAAGAAATACGGCACGACGGTATACGGAGGTACAAGCACGGCGGTACACAACGGTCTAGGATCGGCACAACCTAATACGTATACGATTATCTCAAAACACGTCTCGCAAAATAATAAAGTCTATAAAAGACTAAGTGTCGTAGTTTTCGTGGATTACTCAGTTTTCAAAACTTATCAAAAGTTTAGTTTCACGTTTCGTGTGGTGTGGTAAGAAGACATAGACTCGACAGACAACTCACGCCAAAGAGAATAGACATCGACATAGTCGAGAGAATACTGATGAGAACTCAACCAAAGAGGACAACTCTAGAAGTTTACGATAAACAAACAACTCAAATCAAATAACTCAGTTTGTACGTTTCGACATTTACCCCGTTATCCCCAAATAATTTGTATAAAACATAAACGCTTTATAATAAAAAATAAGTTTAACTAATAAAATTAGTGTTTCTCAAGTCGTCGAGACTTTGATTAATTAAATCTAAAATTACAATATTTAACAAGTTTGTGTCTCGCTATTATTCTTGTAAATATTAGTTTTGGTTTTATTGAAGTTTTTGTGTCCGTTTCGTGTTTAATATATTAAGTTCCCTTTGAAGTTAATATATTATACCGTCCCGCGTCTCAAAATATTCAATAAGTCCAATGTCTAATGTCGTAAGTCCGATAGCGATCCACATTTGTCCAATATCCAAGTACAATAATCAAATCCGTATTCAAATTCAATTCACGATTTTTAATATAATCCGAAACGTACCAATATGGCATTATGTCAAATTTATTATTTTGATGACAAAATATATTGACACTACATTTTATAATTAACATACCCTTTATAACATATGTTGGGCTTGTGTGCCTTTTAACCAAACAAACTTCATTGGGCTTCGGCCCATTGAATCCAACCCAAGTGCAGCCCACTATGGGCTCTACAGCCCAACAATTTAACAACCAAACCCAAATACTTTTTACAGCCTAAAAAGGCCAAAAGTAGTTTAAGACAGCCAAAACCAAATCAAATTTTAAATTCATAGGTTTTCCTACTCGACTGATCATGTAACAAAATGTATCGACAAGTTCACTCCCATCAAACGGACCAAAATGGTATTCACAAGACTCACCGAGACCGCTTGGTCTCGGTTTAAACTTACTTTGCTCGAACTAGTATTGACAAAAAAAATTCCCAAACCGAAACCAAAACAACCACATTTCAACAATATATCTATGATAACAATAACATAACCACAACGACCATTTTAACACAACATCAACAGTGACCACAAGAATCAATTTACCACCCCGAGACCACTTGACCCAAGTGGTTTTCCATACTTGACCGATAACAAGGAATCAAACAAACACTATTTCTGTTAATTCTTACCACACGATCAAAACTCAAAAACATTTTTAATCCAAAATTTTAATCCACAAACACTTATTAACTTGTTATTATAACTTTAGATCTACGAAAATATAATAACAATAATAATCGGTAATTAATAAAAAAATAAAGATGGGCTTCTCGGTTTACCAAGTCGAGAAGAGAGTAGCACACGACGGTGGAGACGGCACGTAGTGGTGATAGCAGTGGTGTCGGCAAAGGCTTGAGTCGCCGGAAATATCGCCGGAAAAATTGTAAGTTATCGAGAACGAGGGGGTTTCTTGGCGCGTGGATTATGTGGAAATGATGAGAAGATTAAGAGGATTAAAGTGGTGGTGGCGGTGAGAGGTGGTGACCGGCGGTGGCGGCACTACTGGCCGGAATGTGGCCGGAAAATATTAGAGATGAGAGAGGTGAGGGAGATGTCGGCTGGGAAATGAAAGAAATGAAGTGTAACCCTAAAAAATATATAATAGTAGTATATATAGTGTTAGGGTTAGGTTAGAACAAGTCTAGGGACCAATGTGCCCATAACCAAAGTTTAGGGGAAAAGAAATAAAATTTACTGCAGGGACCATAGTTGTAATTTAGGCTATCTTTCATGAAATGAGTCTCGGGGCTCGTTTAAGATAGCAAACGATCGATTCAAAACACGAGGATTTCACCACTGCGCTCGGAATAATTTTTCCAATAAAAACGACTATTCATACGCCTCGTTTCTCACGAATAATAAAATAATCAAAACAAATCGTCGGTTGGGCCAGCACGCGTTGTGTACGAATTTTACGTTTCGCGAGATAACTTCACGTTTTAAAATCAACCAAGTTCAGAAAGGATTCGTTTATGAGAAATAGGGAAAGTCTCGTATAAAAATATTTTCGGAAAATTACGGGTGGTTACATTATTAGTAACTTTTTTATTGCTTTTTTAATTAGCGTACACTCAAACATTTTAATAGGCATAAATTATTTAAAGTTTTATGTGTTAGTATCCTCCTAAACACCTAGTTAAAAATATAAGGAATAAGGCTCACACCAACTACATCTATTAGGTATACGGGATACAAACAGTAGATCTATTGTACAACATGTAAGTATTTGTAGTATATAACATCTTCACATGCATTTTATTCTTAAAAAAAAAAAAAAAAAAAAAAAAAAAAAAAAAAAAAAAAAAAAAAAAAAAAAAAAAAACCACTTTGTTTTCTCTATATTTTCATTTTTTATCAAAGGGATGTCATCTACTGGATCAGGATCAACAACCTGTTATGATATTGGGTTTGACCAATGCGTGTATGTTTCTCTATTATTTTTTATATCCTTTTTAAAGATTTATTGTTTGTGTAATGATATATGCTTGTTTTAATTCTTTCCATTGTTAGACAGGAACTCTAATAACCCTGACGAGCTTGTGTTTGAGGTATATTATGGTAGTGTTTTTATGTATCTTCCCTTAAGGTACGCCGGTGGAGAAGTTATATACTTGAAGTTGTCTAGGTCAAGTAGGTTATGTTATTCTGAGATGTGTGACCTTTTGTTGAAAAACATAAAAGAGGATATATGGGCGTGGTTTTATTGTAAACCTAGGTGTAGCGTGGAAGAAGGTTTGACCATTTTCGTAACTGATAATGATGTCAAGAGAATGTATGAATTTGCTGAGATTAATGGGGTCATTCAGGTATTTGTTAGTGCAATTCCGCAAGCACATTTAGTTACCCACTATCATAAGAACTTGCCCTTTGATGACTCTGACGATGAGGTTACATCTAAAGTCAGAATGCATGAAAAAAGAAAGAAAGCTTATGAAAACATGTCTTTGGAAGAAAAAATTGCCTGGGAACAAGCAGAACAAAATTCCCCAGGCATCCTTAAGACACCCTTATCTTAAGCCTTTTGTCGAGGCAAGTCTTTTTAGAGGGTTGGGAGAGATGGAATACAATGATGACAGCTTATATTCTCCGGAAGGGTTCAGGTCTGTTAATAGCCCGTACATCCCAAAGGATTGTGACTATGGCTGTAGGTCTCCGACTTTTGTAAACTCCCTTGTTAATGACTTTGACGATGATCCTACAGTTGTAGGGTCTACTCCTTTTAAGGGTAAGAGGGTTTCAAATGACCTTGATGATGATGGCACAGTTGCACGATCTACAGTTATACAAAAAGCGCCAAAGGAAAGTCGTTTTCAAGATATCAGTTCAAAAGGCAGGAAACTTTTGAATGATTTTGAATCCGCTGGTGATGATGTTCAGCATGTGTGTGATGGAAACTCGGTTGTTGGTGGTACAAATGATAGCACCTGTATTTGAACTTTGTTTCTTTAACTTTCCTATGGTAACAATGTGTCTACGTAGTGCTTGTAATAGTTATGTTAGGAACACTTTATCGTATTTTAGGGTTAATTGTTGTCATAGGTTAATTTGCAAAAGCTAAAAGTATGCGTTTTCAGAGCTTTTTGCTTATTGATGTACGCTTATTCAAGTTCCTTAATGAAAGCAACTTTTGTATTTCTAGTTAAATAAGCTATAAAAAGTCCCTTAAGCGACTTTCTAAAATCCAACTCTAGGGCGCAAGTGGCATGTAATGATGACTGCATTGCTTGGCAGGGTAAACAATGTCAACCAGACTAGTGGTTAGATTCAACCGATTTTTTTTTTAAATGACATTTTATGAATTATTTTTTATAGCGCCTTGTAACCCAACCACCAAAATTTTGTGTGCTTTTTGTTTTGTTACGTTATTAGGGTCTTGTACTGAATTAAATATTGTTGCGCATGTAGTATGTTTGTCATTTGTTCGTGCGCATCTAGTATGCATGTAGTCTATCAAAATCTACTAAAAGAAAGGATTTATCAAGTTTGAAATTGAAATTGTTATCTAACAAAGTTTAACACGTACAAGTCACTTTATTTGGGCAACTTATAACGTGGGTGGTTGTTTTTGGCTTTAACGCAAGACCACAGTTGCGTTAACTTGGGTTTAACGCAACTAATAAACATATGAAATAAGAAAGTAAAGCACAAATATGCACAAGAAAACCTGTAAATAAAAAAATTAGCCCTATATGTTTAAATTCGATTGCTAAAAGTGGTAAATAATTTTTTGAAAAAAAAATATATTTTTATGCTTTTTATTTTATTTTTAATTAATAAAAAACACTTTTATACTAAAAATAATATTAAAAATAGTAAGTTAATACGAAAAATTATGAAAAATTATGGAAAACTACTTTAAGGTATAAGTAAGTTATGAAAAATAAAAAAGGAATCGACAACTTATCTAAGGAACGAAAAAGGTCAATTATGAAAGCAACTTTTTTATATCTAGTTAAATAAGCTAGAAAATAGCTGAAACACCCAACAGCTTAGCTAAGGAACGAAAGAAGTCTATTATGCGACTTTAAACTTGGTAGATAAGCGACATTCTAATTTCCAACTGTAGAGTGCAAGTGGCATGTAATGATGACTTTCATTGTTTGTCAGGGAAAAAAGGCGGGTTAATAAAGAAAGAAATTAGGCGGGATAAGCGACATTCTAAATAAGCGACTTTTAAGCGGTAGATAAGCGACTTTCTAAAATCCACCCCAAGGGTACAAGTGCCATGTAATGATGACTAGGTAACATAATTGTACTTAAATTCAATTCCAAATAAAGACACTATAATTAGAATGTGTCTAGGTGAAAAAGTATACTGATCGAATTCGTATGGCTCCTAAGTTTCCAAAGTGTTTGAAGATAGCGAATCAAATTGGTGATCGGCGAGTTCATAGTGTTCTTCATGCTATCTTTTTGCGAGAGAAGGAGGCTTATAGGGGTGATGAAAATAATTAAAACGAAATGATTGAAGAAGTAGAGGCTAGGGTAGAGCATAGGCATGGAATAATTCTTGAATTGAAGAAGTTTATGAGTGATGCTGTTGTGGATGAGTGTGTGGCAGCTTTGATGGTTGCTGAGTAGGACGATTTTGTTGAATTGGGTCGTCTGATTCAGATGAGTCATGCTGCTGCTTTACGTGTTGGTGAGAAATCCAGAATTATCAAGAAACTTAACAAATTGAAATAACTATGGAAGTTTAAATAATATTGTTAATCTTTGGGTCTTTTGTAAGTTTATATGCGATGATGGCTGACAGTTTTTTGTGGTCGCTTGCGGGGTAGAAAGGGTAGGTTCAGTTTAAACGGTATTAGGGTTGTGTTTGTATTGTATGTTATGTATTTTGAATGGCTGGAATATTAACAATATCTGTAATGTATAAGTGTTTTTAACGGTATGAATGGAAGTATTAGTTATTAGCTTATTTGATAAATTGTTTTGCCTTTAATTGTTTTTGATTTTAAAGATTCTAAATATAGTTGGATGAATATTATGAGTGATGCATGTTTTGCTGGTTTCAAGTTGGAGGAACAGGGAGACATATTTTGTATGATACTTGGTGCATGTTTATGGCTGTCATTGTTTTGAATTTTATTATTATTTTTTATTTTTTTATTATTATTTTTTTTAACGAAAGGATTGAAGAAGTAGAGTCTAGTTGAAAAGCATACTAGACGTGTAAATTCGATTGCTAAAATTGCTAAATAATTTTTTGAAAAAAAGATTATATTTTTATGCGTTTTTTTTAAGTAATAAAAAACACTTTTATCCTGAAAATAATATTAAAAATATTAAGTTAATACGAAAAATTATGAAAATTTATAGAAAACTACTTATCTAGATAAGCTGTGAATAAGCTAAAATGGGAAATTCACCGTGTGATACTACTGCTGGTAACAATGATACTCCTGTTAGTGTATTTCATAGTACTGCTGGAGATGCTAAAAATGTGAAATACAAGTGGATACTACTGCCAGACGTAGAAGATACTACTGCTAGAGATAGTTTCTACTGCTTATGTGATAACTATGTATAGCATGTTTAGATAAGTTTAGAATAGATACGAAAAAAAGTCTATTATGCGAGTTTTAACTGGGTAGATAACTGAGTACTCATTTCATACTCTTATCCATCTAACCTATCATATCAATATGTAAGAAATAAGCAATTTACACCACGGGTCCTTAAAAGTTACACAAGTCTTATATGGAATTAAAAATTGCAAAACACAAAAAAAAAAAGAGTAAGTATCTGGAAACAAAGGCCAACATATTTTTAAATTACAAAATACATAAGCGCAAAACAAAAAGTACGTGGGATAAAAATTAAAACCCATAAAAAAGAAGCCTATAACAATTTCTTCCTTTTTCCTTGTTCGTTATAGACTTTCTATATGGTTGACTTGCCTCTAAGTGTTTCCTCGATAGTTGGTTTAACAATGCCATTTGGTTCAGCATCTGGTTTAACAGCTTCTACTTGTTCCTCACCGTATACTTGTCGTCTTAGCTCTTCGAGAATTTCAGGTGGCAATTGCTTCTTCAGTTCAGCATTTAGGCCATATCTCTTATAAATCTCTGGAAATATGACCTCTCTTAATACCTTGTTTGACCATTCCATATCATCGACATTATGCTCGAACCTAACTCTTTTACCAGTTGACATATTTTGGACGAAGTGATGCTAATATGGCGAAGAAAGTGATGAAAATGGGGAGTAAAATGAGATGAAGGAAAATGCTTTTTTCAACACTTTGTTACCCCACTTGAGAGTTGAGATCCAAATTTGTGATTGGGGTTGTATGCTTTTTTCAACACTTTATTCCCCCTTTTAAATGGTAAGTTAGGTTGAATAATTTGTGGTTGGGGTTGTATGCTTTTTTCAACACTTTAGTCCCTACCTACCTAATTATCATATTACACACAAAATAAAACATAACAAATAGAAAAAATAAGTAACAGTTTACATATAGATTCCATTGCATAAAGGTTTATAGTACATCATGCTTGGATAAGAAGAGCTTCACAAAAAAACTGAGAAAGATAAACATAAAACAAGTTATACAAATAAAAGCTTGACAAAGAGAATGCTGAACCTAGACCTAAAAGATACATTCGGGCAAGTTGTTAATGAATGAATGTTTGCATTTTGTCAATTGTTAACCTGGTATGGTCAACCAGTTCCATAATTAAAGAGTAAGAAACCAGCAATTGTAAACATCTAATGCACAAACATGCGAGTTTTGATTTAATACCATAATACATACTTCAAACCATGACGCTTGTACAAAATATAACATAACATAACATCGGTTGCCTAGAAGTTAACCATTAAATTACATAACTAGCCCAAAAAGATTTGCACCAACCTAAACAAACCCTAACATAACCTAAAACCCCAAATTAACATCTGCAAATCATAAACGAGTGCCCATTAAAAGAAACCCCAAAAACCACCATGCAACACATCAAAGCATGTCAATGAAGTGAACCAAATCACGAATGCGCACACGCATTTGTGAAGCAACAACAAGTAGCCTATCAACGTCACAAAGATCTTCAGCATTCATACGTAGCATGTCATCAATAATTTTGATTGACGAGTCTGACCCACCAAGTTGGAGAAGTTCCTCAACAGTTTTGATCCTACGATCAAGACAACCACTTATTTCTGTAGCCTTGGACTTAACGTCTGATTCATCCCGAACAGTTTCTTTAACTTCCTCCCAGTAATGTACAAGCATGAGGTCTTTAACTAGCCTGGTTTTCGCAACTTTTGCTAATTGATCTATAATTGGTACGGAGGTAGCCATTTTTTTAATAGAGATATTGTGATTTTAGATTTAAGAAACTGTGGTGGATGACGAATGGAATGGGTAGATGTTTGTATATATAAGTAATGATAACATCAAGACACAAAAACAACTAACAAGTAGGGCTGTAAACGAACTGAACGTTCAGTGAACATTTCATGAACCGTTCGGTAAAAAGTTCGTTTATGTTTGTTTATTTATTAAATAAACGAACATGAACAATATTTTACGATCGTTTAGTTAAATGAACGAACATGAACAAAAGTCACGTCGTTTATTTATGTTCGTGAACGTCCCTTTATGCGTTCGTTAATTTTCGCTTATGTTCATTTATTTATTTATGTTCGTATATCATATCTTTTAATTGTATAATTTTAAAATTAGTTTGTTTAAACAAAACAACACTTATAAAATAATATTAGATGCATAATTTAATAAAGATTATGTTTGTTTGTCTATGTTCATTTATGTTCGATCGTTTATGTCCATTTAGCGTTCGTTTATTGTCTTAATAAACGTACATAAACGAACATGAACAAGTTCTTTTCTTAATAAACGAACATGTACAAGAAAATTCATCCATTTAAGTGTTCGTGTTCGTTTTTTTGTTTAAATTTTTATTTGTTTTATTTTGATTATTTTTTGTTTTTTTTTGGTATGAATAGACTTAAAAACTTGTATTAATTTTCAATTATTGGTATTATAACGTTTTTAAAATGGAAAAACGTTGTATTTTTTAAAATAAATACACAACAATCTTTTAGAAAATCGGTAACCAAAAAAGCACAAAACCGAAAAAATTTAAAATCTACGAAATTAAAAATAAAGTACACAACAATCTTTTAGAAAATAATTACACTACAAAATATTGTGGTGTTTGGGTGGGAACTCACTTATTTGATAGGTGACGATCTTAACAAATTTATCAACACTAAATTTATTTGTGTGAAGTGCGACTGAAGTGAGCATTACATGCCCACGAGCACACTATATTTTTTTAGAAAGTCGCTCACTTTCCCCGTAATAAGTAGCTTAAGCGACTATTTTCCCGCCTTTTTTTCCTTTACCCTCACAGCAGAAGTCATCATGGAACTTGCTTACTAGGACTAAATTCATCATTACATGCCACTTGCACCCAATACTGGGTTTGATTAAATCGCTTAAATACCCCTAACAAGTTGCTTAAGCGACAATTATGTTACCTCTTGTTTAAAGTCATCGTTACATGCCACTTGTATATTTGGATGGATTTTATAAAGTTGCTTATCAACCCCTTGAAACTCGCCTAAGAGACTATTTTGCCACTTGTACTTTTGAAGTGGATTTTATAAAGTCGCTTATCAACCCCTTCAAAGTCGCTTAAGAGACTATTCCCGTGTATAGGAAAATAATGTTGCTTTAAAAAATATATATTAACCATAACTTAACTATGATTACTGAGTTCTATATTTTCATCATAAAAACAACCTGATTCTACAAATTACTATTATCACATCTCTAAAACCCCATAGCAATAGTTCCAACAATATAATCATATCGACGAACAACAACAACTACTCAGTCACAGAAATTAATCACATACTAAAAAAACTACATAATAAAACACAAGATTAGATTAAAGATAGCCATACTTCCATTCAGACCATTAAACTGTTCATCATTACAGCCCACTGCCCTGTTACATACACAAAAACCTAATAACCTAATCATCTTCAAACCCAACAAAAGAACCTATCCAACCATAACCTAATCATAAAAGTCCATAATATCCATGTAATGCTGACTCTCAGTCAGACCATCACGAACTTCAACCAACAAACCCCTCAACACCTCCAACCTCCTACGAGCCCTAACCTGCTTCTCACGCAAACACTCATACGTGTTACCCCCTGCTTCTTCTTCATCGTGATTTAATGACCAAACCTCCGCCATTCGCTGTAGGGAGTGTTTTGATAATCGGGATAAACTTTATTAAATTAATCATCCTTCAATTAGTCACAGTAGTGGCAGCCCTTACCAACACGTCACTCTCCCCACCAGTGACAGCCTCATCCGCAACATTGGGTGTAGAACCACTAGCCTGAGGTAGCCTGCATGGAATAAACTCTTTTATGACTTTTGGGCTTTCAAGTTGATTGTCCAAAAAGAGTTGCAAACCGATGTACGGTTTGTACCTATCCCTAGCCACAAGTGCTCTTCTCATTCTATATCTCCCTTCCGTGCCCCTATGGTTGCCATCTCGATCAACCATTAAACATACCCGCTTTTTACCACTTTGATGGCCAACGAGAGCCTAATTGGTAGTTAGGCTTTCCATGTCAGTGGTATTGGGAATGATTGTAATGGAAGGATGGAGGGCGGGCAGATGAGATGCCTTTCGGTACAAGAACGGTTTGAAATTCACCGTATTGCTCGAATGGACGCTCGAGGATGTTATGGAAGGGTGTTTAGATGAATGGGATTTGTAGAGCATTATGGTTTAGGGTTATTAGTCGTCATTTAAGAACGACTAACAGCTATTAGTAGTCATTTAAGAACATGTCTGGGCCGTGAGATGACCCTCTTGACGCTGCTTGCTAACCCATGTAATGTGTGAGTACATACTTGAATTAACTCTGAGTATGTAAATAATGATCATCAGCAAATGACGTTTTGTCATTGAGTGAAGACCTTGGTTATCATATATGGTAAACAACTTCAACATTTTGTTAGATGGTAAACAACTTTATATGGTTATCATATATGGTAAACAACTTTATATTGTGGGATTGGTTGCGGCTTCTTTCGTTGTAATAACCTTTTATAGAGGAGGATCGAGTGTTGTTTCTAGTGTGAACAGTGACTTTGCCTAAATCTTTAGGGCTTGTTGGATTTGACATAAAGTAGTCTGTCCTGTCTTTTCAACGTCTTGGGTAGCGGCATGATGAATGTATAAGGCGGGAAAATAGTCTCTTAATCGACTTTTAGGGTTAGATAAGCGACTTGGTATTTAACCCATTTAACTTGGTGGATCCTTTTTAGCTTATTCACAGCTTATCTAGCTAAGATGTCAACCCAATTTTATTTTTTTCCTATATTCCTCATTGTTTAAGGTACTTTCCATTGATTTTTCATCTTTTTCCTATATTCCTCATTGTTTAAGCGCTATATATACCAGTTCCAACCAAAGCAGAACATGCGCATTCAACAATAGTAACAAGTGAGAATTCCATAACATAGTTAGAGTGTTAGAATCCTCAACAAACTTAGAACCCAAGCCTAGCTTCTTTCTTTCTGTCTCTTATTTGTCTCTCACCAGAGTAACCTTGTAATTTTGCCCATCATGAATCATAAACTCGTTATTCTTTCAATGTCCAAACGGCACGTGTTTATGTTTATCTTGTTAATTCATGAGTTGCTCAAGTTTAAACCGGACCAACAAGTGGTATCGGAGCGGGTGGATCATTCTTATGATCTAGATCCGTTCTTAAATGACTACTAATAACTTTTAGCCGTTCTTAAATGACGGCTAATAACATACAACCACCATCCTCTACAAAAACCCTAACATCAAAATCCCCTCCATGTTGTTATCGAGTATCTCCTCACATTCAACCTTTCTGGTGTGTGGAAGTACTCAAACTGCCTATCCACAATCTTTCCCTTCACTCCACCTCAACACCACCAGTTCTTAAATACTGGTGGAATCTTGTTGGGAACTTAGTCCCATGCAAGCTTAATGAGAGAGGAACATCCAAGGGTGTAATATGGTTGATCTCAGTAACAACCATATTTGAAGCGAAAAATGGTGGATCATCAGAGGCTATTAAAGGGGAACAGAATGGGAAGAGGATACGTCGTAAGGGATACATACATTTCGAACGAACAGTGATCGCTATAATCCCTGATCTTCAAGGAACATCACGTAACAACGTCAAGCAACAAAGGATGAAAATCCCTGATTTCTCATCCTTGTTGCTGCCCAGCCCGGAAGATCAACCAAGATCAATCAGGGATTTTCATCCTTTGTTGCTTGACATCGTTAGGTGATGTTCCTTGAAAATCAGGGATTATAGCGATCCCTGATGTATGATTTCTCATCCTTGTTGCTTCCCATCTGAGCAACCAAGATCAACCACTGAGGCCAGTGTGTTTGCTGGTTCACAAAGCACTGAAACAGATTCAAAATGAAAAGGTTGCAGAACTGAAGATAACAGATTGAAGCTCCAGTCTGTATTTTTTCTTCATCAGCATCAATAGAATTAGGTATGATAAATATTGTAATTCTTTGATGTAATAATCAGTATGTAAAAAGAAGCCAAAGAAACTGAGCAGTACTAACTAAAACCCAAGTGGGCACTTAACATCTGATGCATGCAACATATGTTCAAACCATACCCAGTAATTGTAAAAGGTTACATGTATTCAAAATGAAAATGTTAATCCCCTTATCGTTTTGTGCCATTGTTAGTTATTTTGGTTGAATGTGTGTTGATGGTAATTTAGGGTTGTTATAGAATTTAAGTAAAAGGGAAACAATACTACGGTACAACTTTTGGTTTACTAGATTATAGTTATAAATGTGGTTGGACTATCATGCCCTTGAAAATATAAGACAAAACGTGTGTTGACTGCCACATTATAATTTAAAAACCTTTTCTTCAGTTACCAAAACAACAAATATTTTGACAAGTGTCCAAGTGTCGTTCTACTGCTGGGCTTAATGACATTACTGCTGGTGTCATTCTACTGCTGCGCTTAATGATACTACTGCTGGTGTCATTCTACTGCAAAGACAACCATGGGTTTTCTGATGAGAAAAAGGTGTTTGGCAAGTTCAGCAGGCATTCTACTGCTGGTTACAAAGTTTATACTAATTAAAATTCAAAATCTTCAAATAAGCAGACATTCTACTGCTGGTTACAAAGTTTCTGCTGGTTACAAAGTTTCTATATCAAATAAGCACTGATGAAACTGAATAAGCGAAGATCAATAACATATGCACAAGCTAATCTTAATACGAGGTTAATTGTCATAGGGTATTCAACCCATACATAAACTACAAACACTAAAATAATTCCACTAAGGCTGTGCGGGAAGCTCGGTGGAGTTTCAACAGCTTCCTAGCCAACTCCCAATTCATCCTCAGATTTTCAGACACATCATTACTCAAATTGCTGAGCTTGATATAAACCATCTTCAGCAAGGGGGAACACGCAAGTATGAGCTTTAGTATTGTTAATTCATTCTCTGATATAGGAAAAGATCGAAACACCACACTCTTCAGCTGCCCCGACCTCATTCTGTTGCTACCTAAATCTAATGAATAAACTTTCAAAGGTAGATCACTTTCCAATGCAGCCTGCAAATTGAGATAGTATTGAGATGCACAACCATGGCAATTTAAGATGATGTATTTCATACATATGCATTCCACTTACTATGGTTTCTAGAGTTGGCAATTTTGGAGCTCCACAAATCATTTGAATGATGAATGACACCATTGCATTGTTCCCAAAATCCACTCCGGATAGATTTAGAGTCTTAAGGGATACAAATGCCACAGGGACATTCATCCAGGAGCTACCTTCTGCCAACAACTACAAAAGGTCAACTTTTCGTAAGTTTTAAAGATTACATTTCATAAGTATTAGAGATTACTTTAACATTATGTAATTTGAAGTGTAAAACTCATATTTGTCTAACCTTGCACCCCTGAAAGTCCAATGTAAGGGACTCAAGATTGGGAAGAGTTCTAAGCTGAAAGATATTGTAAGTTGTGATTGTCGTGGGATGGTTCCAAACACCGAATGACAAATACAACTTCTTCAAATTTCCAAGTTGTGCAATATCCAACAGTCTCATGTCGTTTGTATCAATACGATTCATTTTAAGAGACTCAAGTAACGGACAACGAGAAATAAACTCCCAAATTGAACCGGTTTGAAAGTCAACAGATAACAATTCTAAGCTCAATAGATTTGGAAAGCTAATAAAAGATACCAAACTAGGAAGAGTACACCAATGAAGTTCAAGATGTTTCAACTCCATACGAGAGTACAGTTGGGTTGGCAACATAACTGGTTCACCATACCAGTTTCGAATTGTGAGCTCCTCAATTCCTTCCCGAGCCAAAAACAACAGCCAATCATGAATCTCTTCATAATTGAAGTCATCTTGTCCAAACAGCGGTTTGGGATCTACGGAGAAGACAAACCTTCTTACGGGACCTTTGAGCTGAAGTAGCAGACTAGTAAGTTGCCTCCCATCAAACTTATTTGTCAAAAAATAAAAGAAATCCTCATCAACTATAACATCGGTGAGCAAAGTCCACTTAAACCTCCAGTTTCTCGCTAAACTATCTGTCCTCATCGCATCTTTTAGTGGCAAACGATTCATAATATTAGTGATCACGTTATCTGGCATGTTGCTAATATAATCCGCCATTTTAGGGATAACATTGCGTCCAAAAGACATGGTATTGTTGGAATTTGATTTGGTTTTGTGAGGTCTGGAAAATGAGAGTTTGGATTTCGTTTTCGAATTGTTTTTTTGATAAGGGTTTGCGTAATTATGGTGGGTATAGGGGTTTGGTGGGTGGGTTTATCGGTTCCCGCGAAAAATTAAATATTTGTCAGAAAAGTCGCTTATCTAGGCATTTAAAAGTCGCTTAAGAGACTTTTTTGTTCCTTAGCATAACTGTTAGCTGTTTTTGCTATTTTCTAGCTTATTTAACTAGATATAAAAAGTTTCTTTCATTAAAGATGCTTATTTTTAACTGCTTAAAAAAGTTCCATAAAACTTGCGTTGAACTCACCATTATAATGTATTTTTGAAATTCCAATAAAACTTTGCGTTGACCTCACCATCATAACACAAAACTTGCGTTGACTGCACCATTATAATTTAAAAACCTTCTAACAATTACCAAAACAACAAATATGAAATTAAAATAATTAGTACGCAACTATGTTTTATAAAATAATTAGACTACAAACAGTGACTTTGCCTAAATCTTTTTATAAAATAATTAGTACGCAACTATGTTTTATAAAATCCAACTCTAGCGTGCAAGTGGCATGTAATGATGATCGAATGTTGCTTCTAGTGTGAACAGTGACTTTGCCTAAATCTTTAGGGCTTGTTGGATTTGACATAAAGTAGTCTGTCCTGTCTTTTCAACGTCTTGGGTGGCGGCATGATGAATGTATAAGGCGGGAAAATAGTCTCTTAATCGACTTTTAGGGTTAGATAAGCGACTTGGTATTTAACCCATTTAGCTTACTGGATCATTTTTAGCTTATTCACAGCTTATCTAGCTAAGATGTCAACCCAATTTTATTTTTCCTATATTCCTCATTGTTTAAGGTACTTTCCATTGATTTTTCATATTTTTGTTAAATAGATTAATATTTTCAATATATATATATATATATATATATATAATATATATATATATATATATATATATATATATATATATATATATATATATATATATATATTATTTTTCTAGGGTCAATTTATGAATTTTAATGAGTTTTAGAGGGTATATAAGCGACTCTATAAAATAAAACTCTAGGGTGCAAGTGGCAATGATGATTTCATTAGTGTCAGGCGAACCATGTCAGTCATAACTGTAGTTAAGTCATAACTACTTTTCTTTTCTTTTTTATGGAAAAAATAAAAAAGCGGGAAAAGAGTCTCGTAAGCGACTTATTGGGTGGTAAGTAAGCGACCTGATAAAATCCACGTGTAGACCGATATTTAGTTTTCTACGTTACTCGACCAAAATCCACTTGTTAGCAAAAACAACACAAAGGGCGGGACCGAATAAAATATCCGTCACATTTGGTTATCGGCCCATATTTTCGGGTCTATCATTAATATCACGATTGGCTATGCTATTTATGGATTTCTTAAGTTACTCTATCAATTTTTGCAAGTTGTTAATTCCTTAAGATAAGTTAGTAAATCATTGAGGTATATCATAAACATCATAACAATCTTTTACAAAATATTTACACTACAAAACATTTTGGTGGTTGGGAAATAAGTCGCTTTAATCAAACTTTCAAACTCTTTTCAACACACACACACGTCGTGTGAGACCCTAAAAAATATTCGCTAAAAAATTTGCCAAACACATATAAGTCGGATTTTAGAATGACGCTTATCTACCCACCTGTAAGTCGCATAATAGACTTTTTTTCCTTCCTTATAATTACTCCCTCCTTTCCCCCAATCATACATAGCCACACATAATAGATTCTAGTTATAAATGTGGTTGGACTATTATGCCCTTGAAAATGTAACACAAAACGTGCGTTAAACTGACCATGTATGAAATTAAAACCTTTTGTGACAATTTAAGAACCTTTTGTAACAATTACCAAAACAAAAAATATGAAATTAAAAAGAATTAGTAGTACGCAACAAACTTTTACCTTAATGTCGCATAATAGATTTTCGTAAGATTTTAAATGTGATGCAGTATTTTTATCACTTTAAAGAACACCAAAATTCTGAATTAAAACCACCATTCAACACTTAATAAAACAATTAGATAATAACTACGAATTTCATTAACATCATTCTGAAGATAAATAGTACACATTACATAAACTTCATCAAAACAAGTTTTTTTGACAAACAGCAAGATAAAGAGTAAGCATAACATAAAATTCCCCACGACAAGTTTTTTCAGCAAACCTACTCCATCTTGCTTAGCTTTTTCAACATTCTAGTATTCTCCAATGAACGACGCCCACTTGCCTGACGCCTTTCAGTCAGAAATTCTATTTCTTTCAAATCTTCTTTGTCTTCCAACATGAGATATTGAAATTGTTCCTTAAAGATGCCCTTAATGCTCCCAAACTGCTCCAACTCCATTATTATATCGTGTCTTTTCTTAACACGATTTTTCAGTTCTTCAATCATCTTCGAGTAATCTTTTTGATCAGATCTGTTGGCCATTCTTTCCCTATTAAAAATAACATTCAGCACCTTATGCATTTTACCAGAACGAGCCTCTTCTGCAATTTGATCAATTATTGGAAACTTAGACTCCATTCTTTTTAGAGAGAGAAGATCTTTTTCTAGTTGTTTTGTTATTATGTGATGCTATGAATGAAAAAACCTGTTTGTTTCTACCTATATAGAGAACTAAGAATGACGTTTAGCTTTTAAGAAGCGTTTGGTTTCTAACGGGTATTTTGTACTATCACTAAAGATAAGAAAAATAGGGAGTAAAAAAAGATAAGAAAAATACGGGTATTTCTAACCGTTTAGTTTTTAAGAACCGTTTGGTTTCTTATCTCAACATTATTTTTTAGTCTAACATAGTAAGCATTATCCGTTCCATTTATAAGAAAAATAAAAGATTGTGTTTGTTGGGGAAAGTATTTTAAGACAAAATATAAAAATTACATGCAGTTTACTTCTCTAATCTTGTCAATCAAGATTAGAATTAAGGATGTCTCTTAGCAAAAAGGTGTGAATTCAGGATGTCATTTGAGGTTTAATTTTTAAACTTCCTAAATGATAAAAAAAAAAAAAAAAAAAAAAAAAATTAGAAAAAAGAATTATGTTTAGTTGATTAATATTTATTTATTATGAATTAAAATATATATATATATATATATATATATATATATATATATATATATATATATATATATATATATATATATATATATATATATATATATATATATATAAAGAGTATTGATGTGTAGGAGCAGCAGTAGCTTCATTTTCACCAGCAGTAGGATGAATCACTCCAGCAGTAGAATCAACCTTAGCTTTTTTATCACCAGTAGCAGATTCAACTTGAATGTCAACACTTTCACCATTCGAAGAAGATTGAAGATCGTAATAAAGTCATAGAAGAAAACCAACTTGAACTACATTTGGAAAAAATGTAGTTCGGGTCAATTTGGAACAGAAAAACTTCCTATTGAACTTTATAGTGACCGTATCAAAAGGCTTGAAGAAAAAAACAAATAAGATGAAGCGATTATATTGGTGCATCAGAAGACGATTGAAGATCGTAATAAAGTCATAGAAGAAAACCGACAGAAAATGGTTGGAGTTTATAAAAGTATTGAAGATTATTCATCTATTTAAAATGTATGTGCTATGAGATTTGACAATATGTGATGTTGGACTATGATTGATTTAAATTATATGTAATGTTTGTTATACTATGTCAATTTTAATTTGCAAATGCTAACCTATATGTAATGTTTCGTTTAAAACACTTTTCTCCAAATTTTCTTCAGCAGTAGAAACTTGTTCCTTTGGTTCAGCAGCAGTATGTTGTACCTTAGCAGCAGTCTGATTAACACGAGCAATAGTATCAACCTTAACTGTTTCTTTAGTATCACCAACTGCAAGACCAACTTTATCTTTAACAGTAGAATATCCCAAGCTTTAAGTGTATGTTCAAATTCAAAATCAAATGCAAACTTAAACTTCAGATCAAAACTTCAAAGATCAAAATAAGAGCACTCCGGTGTCTTAACGTGACACCCGAATTAAACCAGGTTTTCCTAAAACTTTTTGTTAGTACGCCTTAAGTTTAGTAATCCTAGTGTTGCAGTTATAGCCCAAGTGGGCACTTAGCATCTGATGTATGGAACATATGTTCAAACCATACCCAGTAATTGTAAAAGGTTACATGTATTCAAAATGAAAATGCTAATCCAAACACCCACTATATTCCAAAAGACAAATCGTTTTGATTTGTAACAGTCAAACTAAACAATTACCAACAACAACCAAACTTTTATTGATCGGTTTCATGTTGACAAACATTACAAACTTCCCTATCATCTAAACATACACTTAGCTAGATCCACATTAATTATTAAGGGGACCGCCCACGCTCCTCTAGCCCCCAGCTTTGCCTATAAATACTGGTTCATTCCTGGACTTTTTCCTCACCTTTTGCACCCCAAACCTTCTGTTCTAAATCTCTTCTTATATCTTTCTAAATCCTTTCTAAATCCTTTGATCATATATTCTTAAGCATTGGTTTCTAAGTGATCCAAGCTTCTACCATCCAAGTACAAAAGAAGAATACTTCTATCAATCAAGACTAGAAGTATTACAACTTAGTATCATCTTGTTACCTAAGTTGTTAGTTTAGTAAAGTTTGTAAATCATTCATTCATTTGTATAAGTTGTGTATATTTGTTAGATAGGTGTGAGCATAATTGTTTAGGCTAGATTAGTGTGTAAGTAGTGAAGTTGTGAAGAAGTTAAGGTATGTAAGAAGTATAGCAAAGGTGTGAAGAAGTAGTATTAGGAAGTGAAGAAGTAGTGTATAGTTGTGAACTAGATTGTAGTTGTGAAGAAATAGTAGTGTTGTGAAGAAGAAGTAGAGTAGAAGTTGTGAAGTAGTTGTGGTGTGTAGTAGTCGTGAGAAGTCGTGAAGAAGTTGTGAAGCCATAGTGAAGAAGTTGTGAAGAAGTCGTGAAGAAGTCGTGAAGAAGTTGTGATTGAAGTTGTGAGATTGGTTCTAGCTATGATGAAGCGAAAAGTGTACCGCTTTTAGGGGGTCATTTAAGCCCTAAATCATATTTATTTGATCAAATATTGCCCTAAATCATTCCTTTTGTCATTTTAGGTACTTTGGAGAAGAAATCTGGAAAAGGAAGCATTTTGGACGTTTTTGGAGCATAAAAGTGAAGAAAACGACAAAGTCTCCAAAGCTGCTGGAAAAATACACATGACGGCGTCAAGGATTGCTCCTGACGGCGTCATGGCTTGGCAAAAGAGGTGGATATGAAAAATACACGTGACTCGCCAGAGAGTTTTACAATGGAAAGTCTGACGGCGTCACCCTTTAAGGTGATCAAGGCCATCACGGTTTAAGTTAAAGAGAGACGGCGTCAAGCACTACTCTGACGGCGTCAACCCTTGATAGGCCAGAGCGGATTTTGGAGGATTAAAGAGGGACGGTGTCAGGAAGGCCATCCGGGAACCCTAGCCGCGGCGAGGTGACGGCGTCACCTCCTACAACGTGACGCCGTCAGCCACTAAACTCTATATATAGTTTTGCAATTTTTATTCTTAGTGTGCAACTTTGTGAGGAGAAACCCTAAGACGAATTTTCTGCCATTTTTAAGGGTTTTATACCCTTGGATCTCCCATGTTTAATTGAAGATAAGCAATCACTTAATCAATCAATATGTCTATGTGTTGTTTGATTATATTTTGTTCTTGTCTTTTGATTAACATGCTAGGCTAGATTTATCTTGTGTTTGCTTAGATCTAATGAAACCTAACTATTGATTATTGGTTATTAGTGTGTTATTAATTGTATTGGATGATTGTTTATCGATGTTAGGCTTAAGAAAACTGGCTAACTTCCTATACGGTAACTTGCTTGAACGTCTTAAGAAACATGAACCAATGCATACTAAGGTTTTTATGGTTATATTTAATGCATGAGCGAATTCTAGTGATCCCATGTTAGGAGCTTCTTAGCCGGCTCGACACCGTCTCATGGTGAATCTTAAGCATAATCTAGGCTTTACTGAGAATTCAAGAGGTTTACGTCATTTGTCCGCATAACTGTTCTGACGATTCGTGAGCAGCTTGCAATTCGGTTCTGATCTAAATGATCTTCTCGGTAGTCTCATGAACAAGTTCGGGGTCAGTAAGCTGGGTACCCCAACTTCTACCCATCAAGTCGGCGATCGGCACTTGCGGCCATAAAGTGGCTCATATGGTGCCGTCGAATACTGGAGTCGTAGGTATTGTTATAAAAGAATTTGGTCAGCTGGAGGTGTCGATACCAACTATTGCCAAATTACGCAGGAACACAATATGTCCTCTAACACTTGAATGATTTTTCCACTTTGGCCATCAGTCTGGAGATGATACACAGTATTCATCTCCAAATCTATTCTCATGGCTCTTTGAAGTAATTTCCGGGAATTTGATGTGAAACATCTATCCGACCAGAGAATGACAAGAGTCGACACTCTATACCGGGTAATGATTTCATATGAGTATGGACGAGCAAGTTTGCCCATACTGTCGTTTCATCGATTAGAGAAGGTGAGTAGATTAAGTATGATTATCAACAATTACTCTGGTAGCGGCGCGGGATTCACCTCCAAGGTTTCGTTTATGATATAATTTATCAACCGATAAGAAAGCAGCAAGGATCACTGGTACTTCCGAGGGACGAGTGAAAAGTTGGGCGGTTGTCCCAAGGAATCGCGGTTTCAGTTACTCCTTAGAGTCTCACGATTTCTGCTGGGCATGGAATCTCTGCCAAATAGAGAGTTTAGCGAGTTCAGAGTATAATTCTGAGGAAAGATGTTGATTGTCATAAGCAATCAGTTGGTTGAATCAGTAGTGTACATAGTACTTAAAGCGGGAGATACAACATTGATTGAACCGCTTCGATTAAACAGTCCCGATCGGAAAGATGAACATCATCGATTGAGCGCAAGGCTTAGGGTAGAGGCGACTGTAGCAAGGTCGCAACAAAACGAGGTCGGATAACAAATCCAAATCCAGGATGACGTTCAAAATCACAAAATCAAACATTCCGAGTTCAATCAGAATCAGAATCAATCCAAACGTAGTCGATATCGAATCTAAACGTAGCCGAAATCAAAACCAAACGTGGCCAAAAATCAAATCCGAACGTAGCCAAAAATCAAATCTAAACGTAGCAAAAATTCAAAACCAAACGTGGTCAAAACCGAATCTAAACGTTCCAGTAAGCTCGGACGGCTTATAGCGCTCTTAAGAGGTTACAAATAAGTAACTCAGATTCAAACGGTGCCAATCGAGTCTAACTCGACCCGATGCAAAATACGGCCAGACGGCGGCAACAGGATTTCCATATAATGGAGACGTATAGCGATGCCAAGGGCATTACGGTTCATGCGGTGTTGTGATGCCAGTGTGTAGTGTGTTGTGGAAGTAAAATTCCATGTCCGTGTACACACGCGAAATTTTACCATTCCCAAAATCCAAAAATCAACCCGGACATAATTCCATTATAACTACCCTTAGTATTGCAAAATTCACCTCTGAGTCGGACATAGGTGATCAGGCTATGTCCCACTGTCCCTGGTTGAATATAGGTGATCAGTCTATATTCAGCCGAGGTTCAATGAATTTTGGAATACTCAACCTAGTTATACTAGCAGTATGTCCTTTACATCCAAATTCATTCCCAAAACCACAACAAATGTACAAACTCGACATTCAATAATAAGATTAAGCAAGGAAATAGCGTAACTCTGTGACAGGTGCGGTGCATACATAAGCATATGGAAATTCTTATAGTGAACAGCTAAAACAGGCGGATATAAAATATCCAAGCACACATCTCAACAAGTATAAAATCAAGCACCTCATCAAACAACTCGTCAAATAACGAATGAACATCTCATCTAATATATCATAAACATCTCATCTAATATATCATCAACTATCTCGTCTCATCAATTATATCCTCAAACAAAATCATACACGAGGCATCAGCTTGGCAGGCAGGCATGTGGCAGTCATAGGGTTAAGTTTTCATAAAAGTGGTTATAGTCCAGGTTTTAGAAAATAAACCCAGTTCTCTATAACCTGAGCTCTGATGCCAATCTGTCACACCCCGAAAATCGGGTCCAGCGGAAGCATACATGTCACTGGGGTGTTACACAATTGGTATCACAACACAAGTTACCAAGAACGGATTTACCTCAACCGTTTAGGAGAAAATTCATTATCCAAAAGTAATACGTTTACATCATTTGAAAATAGTGCGGAAGTAAGGCCCATAATAATAAAGCGGTCCCAAATATAAATATCAGAGTCGTCTATGACCATGCCCTTTGCCAAGCGCCTTCAGAAACAAGTTATCGCCTTAAACCTGAAAATACATGCTAAAAGTGTCAACACGGGGTTGGTGAGTTCATAGGTTTGTTAAATAAACCACGAAGCTGTGAATAATGAAGCTTAGGACAACGGTGAACATGATATACAAATATGAGCACATAACAACTAGCTACAACCGATCCTTAGACTACAAACACGCATAATTGATCCACACATAGTTTGGGTGCCACTTCCCAAAATGATATACTGGGTGCCACTTCCCAAAATGTATACTGTCAACGCATCACTGAACAGTTGCACACGTTCAATCCATATCACACAAACTGAATTCACACAATAAGGCACATATTGCAATCACACACACATATTGTCCAAAATCACGAAACTAGTGGATCACAGCATGAAAACATTCAAAAGTATTGAGTTTGGTTACAAACGACGATCATGTATTCTCCCCCAAAATGGTTATAAAAGAGTAAAAGTAGGGGCCATGAACTCACCTTAGCCACAGAAATGCAAGATCACAACTGACACGACTGGCATCGAGAAGCAAAACACAACGATCTCAAGAAATACGGCACGACGGTATACGGAGGTACAAGCACGGCGGTACACAACGGTCTAGGATCGGCACAACCTAATACGTATATGATTATCTCAAAACACGTCTCGCAAAATAATGAAGTCTATAAAAGACTAAGTGTCGTAGTTTTCGTGGATTACTCAGTTTTCAAAACTTATCAAAAGTTTAGTTTCACGTTTCGTGTGGTGTGGTAAGAAGACATAGACTCGACAGACAACTCACGCCAAAGAGAATAGACATCGACATAGTCGAGAGAATACTGATGAGAACTCAACCAAAGAGGACAACTCTAGAAGTTTACGATAAACAAACAACTCAAATCAAATAACTCAGTTTGTACGTTTCGACATTTACCCGTTATCCCCAAATAATTTGTATATAAAACATAAACGCTATATAATAAAAAATAAGTTTAACTAATAAAATTAGTGTTTCTCAAGTCGTCGAGACTTTGATTAATTAAATCTAAAATTACAATATTTAACAAGTTTGTGTCTCGCTATTATTCTTGTAAATATTAGTTTTGGTTTTATTGAAGATTTTGTGTCCGTTTCGTGTTTAATATATTAAGTTCCCTTTGAAGTTAATATATTATACCGTCCCGCGTCTCAAAATATTCAATAAGTCCAATGTCTAATGTCGTAAGTCCGATAGCGATCCACATTTGTCCAATATCCAAGTACAATAATCAAATCCGTATTCAAATTCAATTCACGATTTTTAATATAATCCGAAACGTACCAATATGGCATTATGTCAAATTTATTATTTTGATGACAAAATATATTGACACTACATTTTATAATTAACATACCCTTTATAACATTTGTTGGGCTTGTGTGCCTTTTAATCAAACAAACTTCATTGGGCTTCGGCCCATTGAATCCAACCCAAGTGCAGCCCACTATGGGCTCTACAGCCCAACAATTTAACAACCAAACCCAAATACTTTTTACAGCCTAAAAAGGCCAAAAGTAGTTTAAGACAGCCAAAACCAAATCAAATTTTAAATTCATAGGTTTTCCTACTCGACTGATCATGTAACAAAATGTATCGACAAGTTCACTCCCATCAAACGGACCAAAATGGTATTCACAAGACTCACCGAGACCGCTTGGTCTCGGTTTAAACTTACTTTGCTCGAACTAGTATTGACAAAAAAAATTCCCAAACCGAAACCAAAACAACCACATTTCAACAATATATCTATGATAACAATAACATAACCACAACGACCATTTTAACACAACATCAACAGTGACCACAAGAATCAATTTACCACCCCGAGACCACTTGACCCAAGTGGTTTTCCATACTTGACCGATAACAAGGAATCAAACAAACACTATTTCTGTTAATTCTTACCACACGATCAAAACTCAAAAACATTTTTAATCCAAAATTTTAATCCATAAACACTTATTAACTTGTTATTATAACTTTAGATCTACGAAAATATAATAACAATAATAATCGGTAATTAATAAAAAAATAAAGATGGGCTTCTCGGTTTACCAAGTCGAGAAGAGAGTAGCACACGACGGTGGAGACGGCACGTAGTGGTGATAGCAGTGGTGTCGGCAAAGGCTTGAGTAGCCGGAAATATCGCCGGAAAAATTGTAAGTTATCGAGAACGAGGGGGTTTCTTGGCGCGTGGATTATGTGGAAATGATGAGAAGATTAAGAGGATTAAAGTGGTGGTGGCGGTGAGAGGTGGTGACCGGCGGTGGCGGCACTACTGGCCGGAATGTGGCCGGAAAATATTAGAGATGAGAGAGGTGAGGGAGATGTCGGTTGGGAAATGAAAGAAATGAAGTGTAACCCTAAAAAATATTATAATAGTAGTATATATAGTGTTAGGGTTAGGTTAGAACAAGTCTAGGGACCAATGTGCCCATAACCAAAGTTTAGGGGAAAAGAAATAAAATTTACTGCAGGGACCATAGTTGTAATTTAGGCTATCTTTCATGAAATGAGTCTCGGGGCTCGTTTAAGATAGCAAACGATCGATTCAAAACACGAGGATTTCACCACTGTGCTCGGAATAATTTTTCCAATAAAAACGACTATTCATACGCCTCGTTTCTCACGAATAATAAAATAATCAAAACAAATCGTCGGTTGGGCCAGTACGCGTTGTGTACGAATTTCACGTTTCGCGAGATAACTTCACGTTTTAAAATCAACCAAGTTCAGAAAGGATTCGTTTATGAGAAATAGGGAAAGTCTCGTATAAAAATATTTTCGGAAAATTACGGGTGGCTATTTTAAATTGCAAATCATTATTAGTAACTTTTTTAATTAGCATACACTCAAACATTTTAATAGGCATAAATTATTTAAAGTTTTATGTGTTAGTATCCTCCTAAACACCTAGTTAAAAATATAAGGAATAAGGCCCACACCAACTACATCTATTAGGTATACGGGATACAAACAGTAGATCTATTGTACAACATGTAAGTATTTGTAGTATATAACATCTTCACATGCATTTTATTCTTAAAAAAAAAAAAAAAAAAAAAAAAAAAAAAAAAAAAAACCACTTTGTTTTCTCTATATTTTCATTTTTTATCAAAGGGATGTCATCTACTGGATCAGGATCAACAACCTGTTATGATATTGGGTTTGACCAATGCGTGTATGTTTCTCTATTATTTTTTATATCCTTTTTAAAGATTTATTGTTTGTGTAATGATATATGCTTGTTTTAATTCTTTCCATTGTTAGACAGGAACTCTAATAACCCTGACGAGCTTGTGTTTGAGGTATATTATGGTAGTGTTTTTATGTATCTTCCCTTAAGGTACGCCGGTGGAGAAGTTATATACTTGAAGTTGTCTAGGTCAAGTAGGTTATGTTATTCTGAGATGTGTAACCTTTTGTTGAAAAACATAAAAGAGGATATATGGGCGTGGTTTTATTGTAAACCTAGGTGTAGCGTGGAAGAAGGTTTGACCATTTTCGTAACTGATAATGATGTCAAGAGAATGTATGAATTTGCTGAGATTAATGGGGTCATTCAGGTATTTGTTAGTGCAATTCCACAAGCACATTTAGTTACCCACTATCATAAGAACTTGCCCTTTGATGACTCTGACGATGAGGTTACATCTAAAGTCAGAATGCATGAAAAAAGAAAGAAAGCTTATGAAAACATGTCTTTGGAAGAAAAAATTGCCTGGGAACAAGCAGAACAAAATTCCCCAGGCATCCTTAAGACACCTTATCTTAAGCCTTTTGTCGAGGCAAGTCTTTTTAGAGGGTTGGGAGAGATGGAATACAATGATGACAGCTTATATTCTCCGGAAGGGTTCAGGTCTGTTAATAGCCCGTACATCCCAAAGGATTGTGACTATGGCTGTAGGTCTCCGACTTTTGTAAACTCCCTTGTTAATGACTTTGACGATGATCCTACAGTTGTAGGGTCTACTCCTTTTAAGGGTAAGAGGGTTTCAAATGACCTTGATGATGATGGCACAGTTGCACGATCTACAGTTATACAAAAAGCGCCAAAGGAAAGTCGTTTTCAAGATATCAGTTCAAAAGGCAGGAAACTTTTGAATGATTTTGAATCCGCTGGTGATGATGTTCAGCATGTGTGTGATGGAAACTCGGTTGTTGGTGGTACAAATGATAGCACCTGTATTTGAACTTTGTTTCTTTAACTTTCCTATGGTAACAATGTGTCTACGTAGTGCTTGTAATAGTTATGTTAGGAACACTTTATCGTATTTTAGGGTTAATTGTTGTCATAGGTTAATTTGCAAAAGCTAAAAGTATGCGTTTTCAGAGCTTTTTGCTTATTGATGTACGCTTATTCAAGTTCCTTAATGAAAGCAACTTTTGTATTTCTAGTTAAATAAGCTATAAAAAGTCCCTTAAGCGACTTTCTAAAATCCAACTCTAGGGCGCAAGTGGCATGTAATGATGACTGCATTGCTTGGCAGGGTAAACAATGTCAACCAGACTAGTGGTTAGATTCAACCGAATTTTTTTTAAATGACATTTTATGAATTATTTTTTATAGCGCCTTGTAACCCAACCACCAAAATTTTGTGTGCTTTTTGTTTTGTTACGTTATTAGGGTCTTGTACTGAATTAAATATTGTTGCGCATGTAGTATGTTTGTCATTTGTTCGTGCGCATCTAGTATGCATGTAGTCTATCAAAATCTACTAAAAGAAAGGATTTATCAAGTTTGAAATTGAAATTGTTATCTAACAAAGTTTAACACGTACAAGTCACTTTATTTGGGCAACTTATAACGTGGGTGGTTGTTTTTGGCTTTAACGCAAGACCACAGTTGCGTTAACTTGGGTTTAACGCAACTAATAAACATATGAAATAAGAAAGTAAAGCACAAATATGCACAAGAAAACCTGTAAATAAAAAAATTAGCCCTATATGTTTAAATTCGATTGCTAAAAGTGGTAAATAATTTTTTGAAAAAAAAATATATTTTTATGCTTTTTATTTTATTTTTAATTAATAAAAAACACTTTTATACTAAAAATAATATTAAAAATAGTAAGTTAATACGAAAAATTATGAAAAATTATGGAAAACTACTTTAAGGTATAAGTAAGTTATGAAAAATAAAAAAGGAATCGACAACTTATCTAAGGAACGAAAAAGGTCAATTATGAAAGCAACTTTTTTATATCTAGTTAAATAAGCTAGAAAATAGCTGAAACACCCAACAGCTTAGCTAAGGAACGAAAGAAGTCTATTATGCGACTTTAAACTTGGTAGATAAGCGACATTCTAATTTCCAACTGTAGAGTGCAAGTGGCATGTAATGATGACTTTCATTGTTTGTCAGGGAAAAAAGGCGGGTTAATAAAGAAAGAAATTAGGCGGGATAAGTGACATTCTAAATAAGCGACTTTTAAGCGGTAGATAAGCGACTTTCTAAAATCCACCCCAAGGGTACAAGTGCCATGTAATGATGACTAGGTAACATAATTGTACTTAAATTCAATTCCAAATAAAGATACTATAATTAGAATGTGTCTAGGTGAAAAAGTATACTGATCGAATTCGTATGGCTCCTAAGTTTCCAAAGTGTTTGAAGATAGCGAATCAAATTGGTGATCGGCGAGTTCATAGTGTTCTTCATGCTATCTTTTTGCGAGAGAAGGAGGCTTATAGGGGTGATGAAAACAATTACAACGAAATGATTGAAGAAGTAGAGGCTAGGGTAGAGCATAGGCATGGAATAATTCTTGAATTGAAGAAGTTTATGAGTGATGCTGTTGTGGATGAGTGTGTGGCAGCTTTGATGGTTGCTGAGTAGGACGATTTTGTTGAATTGGGTCGTCTGATTCAGATGAGTCATGCTGCTGCTTTACGTGTTGGTGAGAAATCTAGAAATATCAAGAAACTTAACAAATTGAAATAACTATGGAAGTTTAAATAATATTGTTAATCTTTGGGTCTTTTGTAAGTTTATATGCGATGATGGCTGACAGTTTTTTGTGGTCGCTTGCGGGGTAGAAAGGGTAGGTTCAGTTTAAACGGTATTAGGGTTGTGTTTGTATTGTATGTTATGTATTTTGAATGGCTGGAATATTAACAATATCTGTAATGTATAAGTGTTTTTAACGGTATGAATGGAAGTATTAGTTATTAGCTTATTTGATAAATTGTTTTGCCTTTAATTGTTTTTGATTTTAAAGATTCTAAATATAGTTGGATGAATATTATGAGTGATGCATGTTTTGCTGGTTTCAAGTTGGAGGAACAGGGAGACATATTTTGTATGATACTTGGTGCATGTTTATGGCTGTCATTGTTTTGAATTTTATTATTATTTTTTATTTTATTATTATTATTATTTTTTTAACGAAAGGATTGAAGAAGTAGAGTCTAGTTGAAAAGCATACTAGACGTGTAAATTCGATTGCTAAAATTGCTAAATAATTTTTTGAAAAAAGATTATATTTTTATGCGTTTTTTTTAAGTAATAAAAAACACTTTTATCCTGAAAATAATATTAAAAATATTAAGTTAATACGAAAAATTATGAAAATTTATAGAAAACTACTTATCTAGATAAGCTGTGAATAAGCTAAAATGGGAAATTCACCGTGTGATACTACTGCTGGTAACAATGATACTCCTGTTAGTTTATTTCATAGTACTGCTGGAGATGCTAAAAATGTGAAATACAAGTGGATACTACTGCCAGACGTAGAAGATACTACTGCTAGAGATAGTTTCTACTGCTTATGTGATAACTATGTATAGCATGTTTAGATAAGTTTAGAATAGATACGAAAAAAAGTCTATTATGCGAGTTTTAACTGGGTAGATAACTGAGTACTCATTTCATACTCTTATCCATCTAACCTATCATATCAATATGTAAGAAATAAGCAATTTACACCACGGGTCCTTAAAAGTTACACAAGTCTTATATGGAATTAAAAATTGCAAAACACAAAAAAAAAAAGAGTAAGTATCTGGAAACAAAGGCCAACATATTTTTAAATTACAAAATACATAAGCGCAAAACAAAAAGTACGTGGGATAAAAATTAAAACCCATAAAAAAGAAGCCTATAACAATTTCTTCCTTTTTCCTTGTTCGTTATAGACTTTCTATATGGTTGACTTGCCTCTAAGTGTTTCCTCGATAGTTGGTTTAACAATGCCATTTGGTTCAGCATCTGGTTTAACAGCTTCTACTTGTTCCTCACCGTATACTTGTCGTCTTAGCTCTTCGAGAATTTCAGGTGGCAATTGCTTCTTCAGTTCAGCATTTAGGCCATATCTCTTATAAATCTCTGGAAATATGACCTCTCTTAATACCTTGTTTGACCATTCCATATCATCGACATTATGCTCGAACCTAACTCTTTTACCAGTTGACATATTTTGGACGAAGTGATGCTAATATGGCGAAGAAAGTGATGAAAATGGGGAGTAAAATGAGATGAAGGAAAATGCTTTTTTCAACACTTTGTTACCCCACTTGAGAGTTGAGATCCAAATTTGTGATTGGGGTTGTATGCTTTTTTCAACACTTTATTCCCCCTTTTAAATGGTAAGTTAGGTTGAATAATTTGTGGTTGGGGTTGTATGCTTTTTTCAACACTTTAGTCCCTACCTACCTAATTATCATATTACACACAAAATAAAACATAACAAATAGAAAAAATAAGTAACAGTTTACATATAGATTCCATTGCATAAAGGTTTATAGTACATCATGCTTGGATAAGAAGAGCTTCACAAAAAAACTGAGAAAGATAAACATAAAACAAGTTATACAAATAAAAGCTTGACAAAGAGAATGCTGAACCTAGACCTAAAAGATACATTCGGGCAAGTTGTTAATGAATGAATGTTTGCATTTTGTCAATTGTTAACCTGGTATGGTCAACCAGTTCCATAATTAAAGAGTAAGAAACCAGCAATTGTAAACATCTAATGCACAAACATGCGAGTTTTGATTTAATACCATAATACATACTTCAAACCATGACGCTTGTACAAAATATAACATAACATAACATCGGTTGCCTAGAAGTTAACCATTAAATTACATAACTAGCCCAAAAAGATTTGCACCAACCTAAACAAACCCTAACATAACCTAAAACCCCAAATTAACATCTGCAAATCATAAACGAGTGCCCATTAAAAGAAACCCCAAAAACCACCATGCAACACATCAAAGCATGTCAATGAAGTGAACCAAATCACGAATGCGCACACGCATTTGTGAAGCAACAACAAGTAGCCTATCAACGTCACAAAGATCTTCAGCATTCATACGTAGCATGTCATCAATAATTTTGATTGACGAGTCTGACCCACCAAGTTGGAGAAGTTCCTCAACAGTTTTGATCCTACGATCAAGACAACCACTTATTTCTGTAGCCTTGGACTTAACGTCTGATTCATCCCGAACAGTTTCTTTAACTTCCTCCCAGTAATGTACAAGCATGAGGTCTTTAACTAGCCTGGTTTTCGCAACTTTTGCTAATTGATCTATAATTGGTACGGAGGTAGCCATTTTTTTAATAGAGATATTGTGATTTTAGATTTAAGAAACTGTGGTGGATGACAAATGGAATGGGTAGATGTTTGTATATATAAGTAATGATAACATCAAGACACAAAAACAACTAACAAGTAGGGCTGTAAACGAACTGAACGTTCAGTGAACATTTCATGAACCGTTCGGTAAAAAGTTCGTTTATGTTCGTTTATTTATTAAATAAACGAACATGAACAATATTTTACGATCGTTTAGTTAAATGAACGAACATGAACAAAAGTCACGTCGTTTATTTATGTTCGTGAACGTCCCTTTATGCGTTCGTTAATGTTCGCTTATGTTCATTTATTTATTTATGTTCGTATATCATATCTTTTAATTGTATAATTTTAAAATTAGTTTGTTTAAACAAAACAACACTTATAAAATAATATTAGATGCATAATTTAATAAAGATTATGTTTGTTTGTCTATGTTCATTTATGTTCGATCGTTTATGTCCATTTAGCGTTCGTTTATTGTCTTAATAAACGTACATAAACGAACATGAACAAGTTCTTTTCTTAATAAACGAACATGTACAAGAAAATTCATCCATTTAAGTGTTCGTGTTCGTTTTTTTTGTTTAAATTTTTATTTGTTTTATTTTGATTATTTTTTGTTTTTTTTTGGTATGAATAGACTTAAAAACTTGTATTAATTTTCAATTATTGGTATTATAACGTTTTTAAAATGGAAAAACGTTGTATTTTTTAAAATAAATACACAACAATCTTTTAGAAAATCGGTAACCAAAAAAGCACAAAACCGAAAAAATTTAAAATCTACGAAATTAAAAATAAAGTACACAACAATCTTTTAGAAAATAATTACACTACAAAATATTGTGGTGTTTGGGTGGGAACTCGCTTATTTGAAAGGTGACGATCTTAACAAATTTATCAACACTAAATTTATTTGTGTGAAGTGCGACTGAAGTGAGCATTACATGCCCACGAGCACACTATATCTTTTTTAGAAAGTCGCTCACTTTCCCTGTAATAAGTAGCTTAAGCGACTATTTTCCCGCCTTTTTTTTCCTTTACCCTCACAGCAGAAGTCATCATGGCACTTGCTTACTAGGACTAAATTCATCATTACATGCCACTTGCACCCAATACTGGGTTTGATTAAATCGCTTAAATACCCCTAACAAGTTGCTTAAGCGACAATTATGTTACCTCTTGTTTAAAGTCATCGTTTCATGCCACTTGTATATTTGGATGGATTTTATAAAGTCGCTTATCAACCCCTTGAAAGTCTCTTAAGATACTATTTTGACACTTGTACTTTTGAAGTGGATTTTATAAAGTCGCTTATCAACTCCTTCAAAGTCGCTTAAGAGACTATTCCCGCGTATAGGAAAATAATGTTGCTTTAAAAAATATATATTAACCCTAACTTAACTACGATTACTGATTTCTATTTTTTCATCATAAAAACAACCTGATTCTACAAATTACTATTATCACATCTCTAAAACCCCATAGCAATAGTTCCAACAATATAATCTTATCGACGAACAACAACAACTACTCAGTCACATAAATTAATCACATACTAAAAAAACTACATAATAAAACACAAGATTAGATTAAAGATAGCCATACTTCCATTCAGATCATTAAATTGTTCATCATTACAGCCCACTACCCAGTTACATACACAAAAACCTAATAACCTAATCATCTTCAAACCCAACAAAAGAACCTATCCAACCATAACCTAATCATAAAAGTCCATAATATCCATGTAATGCTGACTCTCAGTCAGACCATCACGAACTTCAACCAACAAACCCCTCAACACCTCCAACCTCCTACGAGCCCTCACCTGCTTCTCACGCAAACACTCATACGTGTCACCCCCTGCTTCTTCTTCATCGTGATTTAATGACCAAACCTCCGCCATTCACTGTAGGGAGTGTTTTCATAATCAGAATAAACTTTATTAAATTAATCATCCTTCAATTAGTCACAGTAGTGGCAGCCCTTACCAACATGTCACTCTCCCCACCAGTGACAGCCTCATCCGCAACATTGGGTGTAGAACCACTAGCCTGAGGTAGCCTGTATGGAATAAACTCTTTTATGACTTTTGGGCTTTCAAGTTGATTTTCCAAAAAGAGTTGCAAACCGATGTACGGTTTGTACCTATCCCTAGCCACAAGTGCTCTTCTCATTCTATATCTCCCTTCCGTGCCCCTATGGTTGCCATCTCAATCAACCATTAAACATACCCGCTTTTTACCACTTTGATGGCCAACGAGAGCCTAATTGGTAGTTAGGCTTTCCATGTCAGTGGTATTGGGAATGATTGTAATGGAAGGATGGAGGGCGGGCAGATGAGACGCCTTTCGGTACAAGAACGGTTTGAAATTCACCGTATTGCTCGAATGGACGCTCGAGGATGTTATGGAAGGGTGTTTAGATGAATGGGATTTGTAGAGCATTATGGTTTAGGGTTATTAGTCGTCATTTAAGAACGACTAACAGCTATTAGTAGTCATTTAAGAACATGTCTGGGCCGTGAGATGACCCTCTTGACGCTGCTTGCTAACCCATGTAATGTGTGAGTACATACTTGAATTAACTCTGAGTATGTAAATGATGATCATCAGCAAATGACATTTTGTCATTGAGTGAAGACCTTGGTTATCATATATGGTAAACAACTTCAACTTTTTGTTAGATGGTAAACAACTTTATATGGTTATCATATATGGTAAACAACTTTATATTGTGTGATTGGTTTCGGCTTCTTTCGTTGTAATAACCTTTTATAGAGGAGGATCGAGTGTTGTTTCTAGTGTGAACAGTGACTTTGCCTAAATCTTTAGGGCTTGTTGGATTTGACATAAAGTAGTCTGTCCTGTCTTTTCAACGTCTTGGGTAGCGGCATGATGAATGTATAAGGCGGGAAAATAGTCTCTTAATCGACTTTTAGGGTTAGATAAGCGACTTGGTATTTAACCCATTTAACTTGGTGGATCCTTTTTAGCTTATTCACAGCTTATCTAGCTAAGATGTCAACCCAATTTTATTTTTTCCTATATTCCTCATTGTTTAAGGTACTTTCCATTGATTTTTCATCTTTTTCCTATATTCCTCATTGTTTAAGCGCTATATATACCAGTTCCAACCAAAGCAGAACATGCGCATTCAACAATAGTAACAAGTGAGAATTCCATAACATAGTTAGAGTGTTAGAATCCTCAACAAACTTAGAACCCAAGCCTAGCTTCTTTCTTTCTGTCTCTTATTTGTCTCTCACCAGAGTAACCTTGTAATTTTGCCCATCATGAATCATAAACTCGTTATTCTTTCAATGTCCAAACGGCACGTGTTTATGTTTATCTTGTTAATTCATGAGTTGCTCAAGTTTAAACCGGACCAACAAGTGGTATCGGAGCGGGTGGATCATTCTTAAGATCTAGATCCGTTCTTAAATGACTACTAATAACTTTTAGCCGTTCTTAAATGACGGCTAATAACATTTGATGAACTCAAATAAGTACATTTTATTACTATCATTTATCCTATTAATTTGACTTGTTTTACTATATTATGTATGAGGATTGATACTTAATTGTTTACTTTTGTAATTCTCAGGTAAAAACAAGCATTTGGTGAAACTTAGCTATTTTGGACTAATAATGGAGCAAAACGTGCATAAAGTGAAAGTCTACTGACATGGACAAGATCAAGTCAATTCTGCTCCAGATGCGCCGCATCTCACTCTCAACATGCGCCGCATCTCTATCAAGATATCACCAGATACGATCCAAGATACAAGAGGACATGCGCCGCATCTAATAAAGAGTTACGCCGCATCTTCTAGCGGTGTACGAATATTCCTGAATATTATAATCTTGGACCCCACGCGAAGTTAAGTACATGCGCCGCATCTACTCCTTAGATACGCCGCATCTTCCCTCAGACAGAAACTATAAATACCCCGTAGACCAGACGAATTAAAGAGTTCCAAAACCCTAACACCGAAGACCGAACAGTAGGAACAAAGGACGAATTCAGTCAAGGAGGCAGCACAAGACACACCCAAATCAAAGATACAAGAGCTGTAAGAAGGTGCTGCATATGTTTAATTCATTAAGTAGTTTTGTTTTATTGTGTTAGTAAACTTTAATTCATCAAGATTGGTGGCTTGTGTAATGTGGCAACGGAAAGATTGCACTCCCTTAAAACTGCTTTCTCATTAATTAAAGTTTATATGTTGATGTCTTTGGTTACTACTTATTAGTGCATTGATAACCTCTGTGTTTATTAGTGGCTTGCGGGCATTTGACTGCGGGACATAATGTGGCTCCCACGGTTGTTTCTAAATTGATCACTTAGGAATAACTTTTAGACATAAGTAATCATTAAGGGTTTACTCGCCGATAAGAATAGGACCAACGAGAAAGGATTAACTACATACACTTCATATAAAGCTATCAATAAAACAAGTGACAATCTACTTAATTATAAGGACAGCCCTCTTATTGTATCGAGTATTTATCTGTGTACGTGTGTGCTACTTGCTGATTCGTGCCTATTGGTTTATTTTATTATATTAATTGCAACAAATCGTGCCAGTCTCTCAGGCTGAAACCCCCTTGCGTTAGGATATTAAAATACTGATTAGAATAACTAGATAATACGTTCCACTCTTAGTGATCGACACTCTACTTACCATTATCTTCATACTGACCGGGTACACTGCTCGTTAAGTGTGTGTGTTATTGATAAGTCGGCTAAATATAAATTTAAAACTTGAGTAGGCATTAAAACTGCTAAACCGCAACGACACATCACGCGCATCAAGTTTTTGGCGCCGTTGCCGGGGAGTGAATTGTTATTATCTGTTATTTTAATTAGTATTTTAAAAGAAAAACCTAATTAAAATACTCGTGGCGTATCTTGATTTGTTTTTCTTTTTATTAGATTAATTGCATCATTGTACTATTTTGCATATTTGTTGTATTGTGTGTTAATTGTTTTCTTTTATTTTGTGTGTTTATTTTTGTTTGTGTGTTTAATTTTTGTTTTTATTTTTCGTATTTTTCTGTTCTGCTATCGTTGTACTGTGCTAAATCAAACGATACGGCGCATCTGATCTCTCAGATACGGCGTATTGCGTTTAATTTTTTTTAAAAATACAACGCGTTTAATTAATTCGATACGACGCATCTTTTCCCCAAGATACGGCGTATCTGTTTTTAACAAGAAAATTTTTCTAAGCGATAAAGTAATACGACGCATCTGCTTTTGCAGATACGGCGTATCTGTTTTTGATAAAAAAAATTTCTAAACATTCACGCCATACGACGCATCTGATTTAGCAGATACGGCGTATCTATTATTTTAATTAAAAACAGTTTGCGAATTATTAAACAGATACGGCGTATCGATCTCTGTCGATACGGCGCATATTTCTGAATCAAAAATCTTTTATTTTTAAACGTAACGAAAATACGGCGCATTAACTTTTGTTAATACGACGAATATAATTTGATAAATATAGTTGATTTTTGATATTTACCTTGATCGGTCCGCTACTCTCTTGTGCAAGTTGTTTATTTTCAGGATAAATGATGACTCAAGCATCACCAAGAAGGATTACATTCTGAACCAAACCAAGAGACGCTAGCTGAAGTGACCGAACATAAGACGACATGAGTGGAGGAAAACCCAGTACTGGTAACATTGAACTTCTTTAATTCTTGAAATAGAATCCCAGGTAAACTCTACGATAATTCAACTGCCCAAAGGAAAGTTCTCTACACTATGATCTCAGTTTTATTATCCTTATTATACGTCTGATTCAATTCGTAATCTTAATTTTGTATGCTCAAAAACGATATTTGTTCCTAACCTCGGAATAAATCGTTATCCACTAAACAATAAGATTACAATTATTAATGAAACGTTTATGCCTATTACTCTTATTTTGAATTCATCTATATGGTGTGCCGTTTTTACCCAAATTTGATGTATAAGGAACTGTGTTGCGGAGGCCAAGGTACGTTCTTCATTTAAATTTCGTTAACTAACATAGAGATACGGCGGATCTAAATATCCAAAGCGCCGTATCCCTGACCAACTAGGACTTATTGACTAGTCAACGGAATTAAATAGATACGGCGCATCCCAATTTTCTAATACGGCGCATCGTGTCGCCCTATAAATACGACGGGAATACGCCGCATAAATACACACAGTTAAGAACACGCACTAAAATTATACTCAAAATCCGATCATCTTTCTTAAATCCTCCATTGGAACAACAAATTAGTCAAATGAGCAAAGTTCTTCAAGAAAGGGGATATGGAAGTTTACCGAGCTCAACTGAAACCAACCCAAGGGATCATGTCAAGGCCATAAGCACCACTGAAGAAGTCACTCCTAATATACCTAGAAGGTCGATGAATGGTAATGATGGTGCAAGACCCGAATTTTTCTTTAACTCTTCAATCAGCTTAAGGAGACTACTAAAAGAGAAGACAAAAATTGAAGAGGAGATCAAGGCAACAATGAAAAAAGAGAGCCCTGCAACTGATTCAAATGCCTTGCCTCATAAAGAAAGAGACCCAGGAAGTTTTACTCTACCTTGTTCTATTAATAATATATCTTTCAATAATGTGTTGGCTGACTTAGGAGCTAGTGTTAGTGTTATGCCTCTTAAGACATTCGCTACCCTAGGACTAGGAAAATTAGCACCAACTAAATTACTTATTGAATTGGCTGATAAAACAGTAAAACGACCTGAAGGGATTGCTAATAATGTGCTAGTTAAGATTGAGCAGTTTATTTTTTCCCGTAGACTTTATTATACTAGACATGCCCGAGGATGTTAAGATTCCTTTAATCCTCGGAAGACCTTTCTTGTCTACTGCCCATGCTAAGATTGATGTGTTTAAGAGAAAAATTTCATTAAGGGTAGGGAATAATAAACTAGTCTATAAGTGCCAAGATCCGGTTAAAAGCATAATTAGAAGTGTTTATGTACTAGGATTAAGAGAACGTATGGACCTCGATCTTGAAGCTAGACTTATGGGAGAAACATTGATTCAAAACAACTCGACTAATCCTAATCATGAAGACTTTGAGGAATTCATTGACCTTAATGTACCTACCGAACTTAGACGCGATATTGTTAGTGATTCTGATGACGAGTGGTATGATTGTGTAGTAATTAATAAACGTAGGAGAGTAGTTGAGAAAACGAATTTGAACAATGATGTGTTTATTGAACTACCACCCCACCTTGCTTATTTGTGCCTATATGATAATAAGAATTTCCCGTCTATCATTTTGTCATCTCTGCCCGAAAGGGACAGGACTTTGTTTATACAGATATTAAAGAAGAACGGCGTGGAAATTAAGGACGAGCAAGGAGTGTTCAATATTACTAAATTGGGGATGAAGGAGCGTGATGTTTCCGACTCCTTCAATGATCGATACTAAGGAGCTGAACGTGAGTCTAACTTGAAGACTCTGGAATAAAGACAAGTGCTTACCGGGAGACAACCCGGATTTATCTTTTATTATTCTGTTTTCTGTGTCGAGTCAGTCCAGGCCGCACGAAGATACGGCGCATCTCAGTTCTGAGATGCGACGCATCCTCTGCAATGGTCATATCTTATTTTATTTTTCTGCATTTTTATTTTCGACTTTAAAACTATTTATCAGTTTATTTTAATGCGGCGCATCCCTGGTTAAGGATGCGGCGCATCTTTATTCTGATCCGTATTATTCCAGGCTCGATACGGCGTATCTTCTTCAATAAGATACGGCGCATCGACTGACCTGATGATTTTCAGTTTTAATTCTTAAGTTTTATTTTTCCTAACTACTAATGTATTATGCAAGTTTGAACCTTTCTTATCTTAGGTGTGTTTTAAAGTGTTGGTGGTATTATAGTTTCCTGGATTTCATGTGGATACATCAAGTATGAAGCTTTAACGTTCTAATCCACAAGATAGATGATTTTTGCTCTTATACTAATGGAGGATCATACCGAGCAAATCTCAGGGGAGTTTTTCTGTTCTAATTCTTTTATTTTCCAGTTTTTAACCTTTTATACAAACAACGAGGACGTTGTTTAACTTAAGTGGGGGGATTGGAGAATTAGAACACTTAACACTTACTTGTCCTAAACTTTTTCAAAAATTATGCTTAAAATGTGCTTAATATATCAAACTTAAAATTTTTTTTTAGCATGTTTTTGTTTAAGATCTAAGTTACATAACTGCACACATGACATTATTTTCAAAAATTGTGATTTTTCAAAATTCACAAATCTATGAGTGTGCCGGTGACTTGTAAACTTTAGAACTTGGCTTGTATACTATTCGAGACCACCATAATGAGTATTATTTATATAATTGGAATGACTTGTCTAAATTGGTAAAATTCTAGGATTACACCAAATAGCCTTTATATGTTATGTGTTATTAGCTAACTACACTAGTTAGTTAACCCCCGTATAAACCCTTTTGTTACTCTCATTTTTAGAGTAAGATACCCCTAGAAAAACACTCAGAGCCATTCCTTTCGTTTCTTACACCTATATTTAAAATGTTTCGTTACACCCTTACACCTTAGCCTACCCTGTAGATTAGAATCCGTGGTTGGTTAATTGCTATAGGCAAAGAGTGTGTTTCCTTACATTACCTGTGTTCGCGTGCGTAATTCATTATCTATGGTTAGGTCGGGAAATTGCACAATGCAAATTGGAGTGAAAGTAAATATTGTATATCTTTGAGTTTATTTTTCGTGTGTTTACTACTTTCACTATTACCATTATTTCTGAAGTATGAAAAGTATGAATAAAAATTATCCGGAAAGAAAGTTGTAGTGATGTGGTGAAATTTTACACATCTATGTTTATGTTTATAGTTAAAAAAAAAAAAAAAAAAAAAAAAAAAAAAAAAAAAAAAAAAAAAAAAAAAATCGAAAAAATAAGAAAAGAAAAAGAAAAGTTGGATGTTTATTTTAACCAACTTATGTAAAGTTATGTAAGTGGTCGATATCACCACTATTTGTTGTATTATATCTATGGATTGAATGGGAATTGGCAGTTATGGGAACGCCAGTTAAGGTTTATTCTTTGATTAAGATTTTGTTGAGTATATAATTCGTGTCTACCTAAAGCGTGTGTTTCAAGTGTTAAAGCGTGAGTTATTCAATGATATGAGTCTTATTCATGGGATGGTTGGGATTGTGATTAACCACACTTAGGATTTTAATTTATTTGTTTTGTTTTGTTTATTTTTATTTTTACACCAGTTTATATCCCAAATGTTTTCCATACCCTATATTATTCGTTATCCAACCGAACCTTTGATTTATTGAGATTAGGGATTTGAGCAATCTTAAGTATCGTAGTCGTGGATTCGGCTATGTATTTATGATTTTGTCGCCCTTTTTGATATATTATTATTGGTGAAGTTTGGACCTATCTTTAGCCTATTCGAGTTAAGGATTTGAGCAATTGCAAGTATCGTGTTCGTGGATTCGATCATGTATTTGTGATTTTGTCGCCTTTTCTGGAATTTGAGATCGATAGTGATTAAGAATAATTAACCCTTAAGCCTAAAAACCCTTTTTACCGCTTTAGACTTGTTATTCCTTAGCTTTAGTGGTGGAGATGTGTATACTTGCCAAGCTTATGATAGAATATTCGTCGCGACTGGACAGTTAAACGATTAGATTTGATTTTATCGACTTATTTTATTTTACTTCTAATTCGTTAAGTGTTTAGTTGTGTGATTATGAGTTAAACGAATACATGCTTAAATATAAAAATAAATCCTAACATCTTTTAGGATACATTTTCATAAATGAAATTCTAAGGTTTACTTGGGGACAAGTAAAGTTCAAGTGGGGGGATATTTGATGAACTCAAATAAGTACATTTTATTACTATCATTTATCCTATTAATTTGACTTGTTTTACTATATTATGTATGAGGATTGATACTTAATTGTTTACTTTTGTAATTCTCAGGTAAAAACAAGCATTTGGTGAAACTTAGCTATTTTGGACTAATAATGGAGCAAAACGTGCATAAAGTGAAAGTCTACTGACATGGACAAGATCAAGTCAATTCTGCTCCAGATGCGCCGCATCTCACTCTCAACATGCGCCGCATCTCTATCAAGATATCACCAGATACGATCCAAGATACAAGAGGACATGCGCCGCATCTAATAAAGAGTTACGCCGCATCTTCTGGCGGTGTACGAATATTCCTGAATATTATAATCTTGGACCCCACGCGAAGTTAAGTACATGCGCCGCATCTACTCCTTAGATACGCCGCATCTTCCCTCAGACAGAAACTATAAATACCCCGTAGACCAGACGAATTAAAGAGTTCCAAAACCCTAACACCGAAGACCGAACAGTAGGAACAAAGGACGAATTCAGTCAAGGAGGCAGCACAAGACACACCCAAATCAAAGATACAAGAGCTGTAAGAAGGTGCTGCATATGTTTAATTCATTAAGTAGTTTTGTTTTATTGTGTTGTAGTAAACTTTAATTCATCAAGATTGGTGGCTTGTGTAATGTGGCAACGGAAAGATTGCACTCCCTTAAAACTGCTTTCTCATTAATTAAAGTTTATATGTTGATGTCTTTGGTTACTACTTATTAGTGCATTGATAACCTCTGTGTTTATTAGTGGCTTGCGGGCATTTGACTGCGGGACATAATGTGGCTCCCACGGTTGTTTCTAAATTGATCACTTAGGAATAACTTTTAGACATAAGTAATCATTAAGGGTTTACTCGCCGATAAGAATAGGACCAACGAGAAAGGATTAACTACATACACTTCATATAAAGCTATCAATAAAACAAGTGACAATCTACTTAATTATAAGGACAGCCCTCTTATTGTATCGAGTATTTATCTGTGTACGTGTGTGCTACTTGCTGATTCGTGCCTATTGGTTTATTTTATTATATTAATTGCAACAAATCGTGCCAGTCTCTCAGGCTGAAACCCCCTTGCGTTAGGATATTAAAATACTGATTAGAATAACTAGATAATACGTTCCACTCTTAGTGATCGACACTCTACTTACCATTATCTTCATACTGACCGGGTACACTGCTCGTTAAGTGTGTGTGTTATTGATAAGTCGGCTAAATATAAATTTAAAACTTGAGTAGGCATTAAAACTGCTAAACCGCAACGACACATCACGCGCATCAACATACAACCACCATCCTCTACAAAAACCCTAACATCAAAATCCCCTCCATGTTGTTATCGAGTATCTCCTCACATTCAACCTTTCTGGTGTATGGAAGTACTCAAACTGCCTATCCACAATCTTTCCCTTCACTCCACCTCAACACCACCAGTTCTTAAATACTGGTGGAATCTTGTTGGGAACTTAGTCCCATGCAAGCTTAATGAGAGAGGAACATCCAAGGGTGTAATATGGTTGATCTCAGTAACAACCATATTTGAAGCGAAAAATGGTGGATCATCAGAGGCTATTAAAGGGGAACAGAATGGGAAGAGGATACGTCGTAAGGGATACATACATTTCGAACGAACAGTGATCGCTATAATCCCTGATCTTCAAGGAACATCACGTAACAACGTCAAGCAACAAAGGATGAAAATCCCTGATTTCTCATCCTTGTTGCTGCCCAGCCCGGAAGATCAACCAAGATCAATCAGGGATTTTCATCCTTTGTTGCTTGACGTCGTTAGGTGATGTTCCTTGAAGATCAGGGATTATAGCGATCCCTGATGTATGATTTCTCATCCTTGTTGCTTCCCATCTGAGCAACCAAGATCAACCACTGAGGCCAGTGTGTTTGCTGGTTCACAAAGCACTGAAACAGATTCAAAATGAAAAGGTTGCAGAACTGAAGATAACAGATTGAAGCTCCAGTCTGTATTTTTTCTTCATCAGCATCAATAGAATTAGGTATGATAAATATTGTAATTCTTTGATGTAATAATCAGTATGTAAAAAGAAGCCAAAGAAACTGAGCAGTACTAACTAAAACCCAAGTGGGCACTTAACATCTGATGCATGCAACATATGTTCAAACCATACCCAGTAATTGTAAAAGGTTACATGTATTCAAAATGAAAATGTTAATCCCCTTATCGTTTTGTGCCATTGTTAGTTATTTTGGTTGAATGTGTGTTGATGGTAATTTAGGGTTGTTATAGAATTTAAGTAAAAGGGAAACAATACTACGGTACAACTTTTGGTTTACTAGATTATAGTTATAAATGTGGTTGGACTATCATGCCCTTGAAAATATAAGACAAAACGTGTGTTGACTGCCACATTATAATTTAAAAACCTTTTCTTCAGTTACCAAAACAACAAATATTTTGACAAGTGTCCAAGTGTCGTTCTACTGCTGGGCTTAATGACATTACTGCTGGTGTCATTCTACTGCTGCGCTTAATGATACTACTGCTGGTGTCATTCTACTGCAAAGACAACCATGGGTTTTCTGATGAGAAAAAGGTGTTTGGCAAGTTCAGCAGGTATTCTACTGCTGGTTACAAAGTTTATACTAATTAAAATTCAAAATCTTCAAATAAGCAGACATTCTACTGCTGGTTACAAAGTTTCTGCTGGTTACAAAGTTTCTATATCAAATAAGCACTGATGAAACTGAATAAGCGAAGATCAATAACATATGCACAAGCTAATCTTAATACGAGGTTAATTGTCATAGGGTATTCAACCCATACATAAACTACAAACACTAAAATAATTCCACTAAGGCTGTGCGGGAAGCTCGGTGGAGTTTCAACAGCTTCCTAGCCAACTCCCAATTCATCCTCAGATTTTCAGACACATCATTACTCAAATTGCTGAGCTTGATATAAACCATCTTCAGCAAGGGGGAACACGCAAGTATGAGCTTTAGTATTGTTAATTCATTCTCTGATATAGGAAAAGATCGAAACACCACACTCTTCAGCTGCCCCGACCTCATTCTGTTGCTACCTAAATCTAATGAATAAACTTTCAAAGGTAGATCACTTTCCAATGCAGCCTGCAAATTGAGATAGTATTGAGATGCACAACCATGGCAATTTAAGATGATGTATTTCATACATATGCATTCCACTTACTATGGTTTCTAGAGTTGGCAATTTTGGAGCTCCACAAATCATTTGAATGATGAATGACACCATTTTATTGTTCCCAAAATCCACTCCGGATAGATTTAGAGTCTTAAGGGATACAAATGCCACAGGGACATTCATCCAGGAGCTACCTTCTGCCAACAACTACAAAAGGTCAACTTTTTGTAAGTTTTAAAGATTACATTTCATAAGTATTAGAGATTACTTTAACATTATGTAATTTGAAGTGTAAAACTCATATTTGTCTAACCTTGCACCCCTGAAAGTCCAATGTAAGGGACTCAAGATTGGGAAGAGTTCTAAGCTGAAAGATATTGTAAGTTGTGATTGTCGTGGGATGGTTCCAAACACCGAATGACAAATACAACTTCTTCAAATTTCCAAGTTGTGCAATATCCAACAGTCTCATGTCGTTTGTATCAATACGATTCATTTTAAGAGACTCAAGTAACGGACAACGAGAAATAAACTCCCAAATTGAACCGGTTTGAAAGTCAACAGATAACAATTCTAAGCTCAATAGATTTGGAAAGCTAATAAAAGATACCAAACTAGGAAGAGTACACCAATGAAGTTCAAGATGTTTCAACTCCATACGAGAGTACAGTTGGGTTGGCAACATAACTGGTTCACCATACCAGTTTCGAATTGTGAGCTCCTCAATTCCTTCCCGAGCCAAAAACAACAGCCAATCATGAATCTCTTCATAATTGAAGTCATCTTGTCCAAACAGCGGTTTGGGATCTACGGAGAAGACAAACCTTCTTACGGGACCTTTGAGCTGAAGTAGCAGTCTAGTAAGTTGCCTCCCATCAAACTTATTTGTCAAAAAATAAAAGAAATCCTCATCAACTATAACATCGGTGAGCAAAGTCCACTTAAACCTCCAGTTTCTCGCTAAACTATCTGTCCTCATCGCATCTTTTAGTGGCAAACAATTCATAATATTAGTGATCACGTTATCTGGCATGTTGCTAATATAATCCGCCATTTTAGGGATAACATTGCGTCCAAAAGACATGGTATTGTTGGAATTTGATTTGGTTTTGTGAGGTCTGGAAAATGAGAGTTTGGATTTCGTTTTCGAATTGTTTTTTTGATAAGGGTTTGCGTAATTATGGTGGGTATAGGGGTTTGGTGGGTGGGTTTATCGGTTCCCGCGAAAAATTAAATATTTGTCAGAAAAGTTGCTTATCTAGGCATTTAAAAGTCGCTTAAGAGACTTTTTTGTTCCTTAGCATAACTGTTAGCTGTTTTTGCTATTTTCTAGCTTATTTAACTAGATATAAAAAAGTTTCTTTCATTAAAGATGCTTATTTTTAACTGCTTAAAAAAGTTCCATAAAACTTGCGTTGAACTCACCATTATAATGTATTTTTGAAATTCCAATAAAACTTTGCGTTGACCTCACCATCATAACACAAAACTTGCGTTGACTGCACCATTATAATTTAAAAACCTTCTAACAATTACCAAAACAACAAATATGAAATTAAAATAATTAGTACGCAACTATGTTTTATAAAATAATTAGACTACAAACAGTGACTTTGCCTAAATCTTTTTATAAAATAATTAGTACGCAACTATGTTTTATAAAATCCAACTCTAGGGTGCAAGTGGCATGTAATGATGATCGAATGTTGCTTCTAGTGTGAACAGTGACTTTGCCTAAATCTTTAGGGCTTGTTGGATTTGACATAAAGTAGTCTGTCCTGTCTTTTCAACGTCTTGGGTGGCGGCATGATGAATGTATAAGGCGGGAAAATAGTCTCTTAATCGACTTTTAGGGTTAGATAAGCGACTTGGTATTTAACCCATTTAGCTTACTGGATCATTTTTAGCTTATTCACAGCTTATCTAGATAAGATGTCAACCCAATTTTATTTTTCCTATATTCCTCATTGTTTAAGGTACTTTCCATTGATTTTTCATATTTTTGTTAAATAGATTAATATTTTCAATATATATATATATATATATATATATATATATATATATATATATATATATATATATATATATATATATATATATATATATATATATTATTTTTCTAGGGTCAATTTATGAATTTTAATGAGTTTTAGAGGGTATATAAGCGACTCTATAAAATAAAACTCTAGGGTGCAAGTGGCAATGATGATTTCATTAGTGTCAGGCGAACCATGTCAGTCATAACTGTAGTTAAGTCATAACTACTTTTCTTTTCTTTTTTATGGAAAAAATAAAAAAGCGGGAAAAGAGTCTCGTAAGCGACTTATTGGGTGGTAAGTAAGCGACCTGATAAAATCCACGTGTAGACCGATATTTAGTTTTCTACGTTACTCGACCAAAATCCACTTGTTAGCAAAAACAACACAAAGGGCGGGACCGAATAAAATATCCGTCACATTTGGTTATCGGCCCATATTTTCGGGTCTATCATTAATATCACGATTGGCTATGCTATTTATGGATTTCTTAAGTTACTCTATCAATTTTTGTAAGTTGTTAATTCCTTAAGATAAGTTAGTAAATCATTGAGGTATATCATAAACATCATAACAATCTTTTACAAAATATTTACACTACAAAACATTTTGGTGGTTGGGAAATAAGTCGCTTTAATCAAACTTTCAAACTCTTTTCAACACACACACACGTCGTGTGAGACCCTAAAAAATATTCGCTAAAAAATTTGCCAAACACATATAAGTCGGATTTTAGAAAGACGCTTATCTACCCACCTGTAAGTCGCATAATAGACTTTTTTTCCTTCCTTATAATTACTCCCTCCTTTCCCCCAATCATACATAGCCACACATAATAGATTCTAGTTATAAATGTGGTTGGACTATTATGCCCTTGAAAATGTAACACAAAACGTGCGTTAAACTGACCATGTATGAAATTAAAACCTTTTGTGACAATTTAAGAACCTTTTGTAACAATTACCAAAACAAAAAATATGAAATTAAAAAGAATTAGTAGTACGCAACAAACTTTTACCTTAATGTCGCATAATAGATTTTCGTAAGATTTTAAATGTGATGCAGTATTTTTATCACTTTAAAGAACACCAAAATTCTGAATTAAAACCACCATTCAACACTTAATAAAACAATTAGATAATAACTACGAATTTCATTAACATCATTCTGAAGATAAATAGTACACATTACATAAACTTCATCAAAACAAGTTTTTTTGACAAACAGCAAGATAAAGAGTAAGCATAACATAAAATTCCCCACGACAAGTTTTTTCAGCAAACCTACTCCATCTTGCTTAGCTTTTTCAACATTCTAGTATTCTCCAATGAACGACGCCCACTTGCCTGACGCCTTTCAGTCAGAAATTCTATTTCTTTCAAATCTTCTTTGTCTTCCAACATGAGATATTGAAATTGTTCCTTAAAGATGCCCTTAATGCTCCCAAACTGCTCCAACTCCATTATTATATCGTGTCTTTTCTTAACACGATTTTTCAGTTCTTCAATCATCTTTGAGTAATCTTTTTGATCAGATCTGTTGGCCATTCTTTCCCTATTAAAAATAACATTCAGCACCTTATGCATTTTACCAGAACGAGCCTCTTCTGCAATTTGATCAATTATTGGAAACTTAGACTCCATTCTTTTTAGAGAGAGAAGATCTTTTTCTAGTTGTTTTGTTATTATGTGATGCTATGAATGAAAAAACCTGTTTGTTTCTACCTATATAGAGAACTAAGAATGACGTTTAGTTTTTAAGAAGCGTTTGGTTTCTAACGGGTATTTTGTACTATCACTAAAGATAAGAAAAATAGGGAGTAAAAAAAAGATAAGAAAAATACGGGTATTTCTAACCGTTTAGTTTTTAAGAACCGTTTGGTTTCTTATCTCAACATTATTTTTTAGTCTAACATAGTAAGCATTATCCGTTCCATTTATAAGAAAAATAAAAGATTGTGTTTGTTGGGGAAAGTATTTTAAGACAAAATATAAAAATTACATGCAGTTTACTTCTCTAATCTTGTCAATCAAGATTAGAATTAAGGATGTCTCTTAGCAAAAAGGTGTGAATTCAGGATGTCATTTGAGGTTTAATTTTTAAACTTCCTAAATGATAAAAAAAAAAAAAAAAAAAAAAAAAAAAAAAAAAAAAAAAAAATTAGAAAAAAGAATTATGTTTAGTTGATTAATATTTATTTATTATGAATTAAATATATATATATATATATATATATATATAATATATATATATATATATATATATATAATATATATATATATATATATATATATATATAAAAGAGTATTGATGTGTAGGAGCAGCAGTAGCTTCATTTTCACCAGCAGTAGGATGAATCACTCCAGCAGTAGAATCAACCTTAGCTTTTTTATCACCAGTAGCAGATTCAACTTGAATGTCAACACTTTCACCATTCGAAGAAGATTGAAGATCGTAATAAAGTCATAGAAGAAAACCAACTTGAACTACATTTGGAAAAAATGTAGTTCGGGTCAATTTGGAACAGAAAAACTTCCTATTGAACTTTATAGTGACCGTATCAAAAGGCTTGAAGAAAAAAACAAATAAGATGAAGCGATTATATTGGTGCATCAGAAGAAGATTGAAGATCGTAATAAAGTCATAGAAGAAAACCGACAGAAAATGGTTGGAGTTTATAAAAGTATTGAAGATTATTCATCTATTTAAAATGTATGTGCTATGAGATTTGACAATATGTGATGTTGGACTATGATTGATTTAAATTATATGTAATGTTTGTTATATTATGTCAATTTTAATTTGCAAATGCTAACCTATATGTAATGTTTCGTTTAAAACACTTTTCTCCAAATTTTCTTCAGCAGTAGAAACTTGTTCCTTTGGTTCAGCAGCAGTATGTTGTACCTTAGCAGCAGTCTGATTAACACGAGCAATAGTATCAACCTTAACTGTTTCTTCAGTATCACCAACTGCAAGACCAACTTTATCTTTAACAGTAGAATATCCCAAGCTTTAAGTGTATGTTCAAATTCAAAATCAAATGCAAACTTAAACTTCAGATCAAAACTTCAAAGATCAAAATAAGAGCACTCCGGTGTCTTAACGTGACACCCGAATTAAACCAGGTTTTCCTAAAACTTTTTGTTAGTACGCCTTAAGTTTAGTAATCCTAGTGTTGCAGTTATAGCCCAAGTGGGCACTTAGCATCTGATGTATGGAACATATGTTCAAACCATACCCAGTAATTGTAAAAGGTTACATGTATTCAAAATGAAAATGCTAATCCAAACACCCACTATATTCCAAAAGACAAATCGTTTTGATTTGTAACAGTCAAACTAAACAATTACCAACAACAACCAAACTTTTATTGATCGGTTTCATGTTGACAAACATTACAAACTTCCCTATCATCTAAACATACACTTAGCTAGATCCACATTAATTATTAAGGGGACCGCCCACGCTCCTCTAGCCCCCAGCTTTGCCTATAAATACTGGTTCATTCCTGGACTTTTTCCTCACCTTTTGCACCCCAAACCTTCTGTTCTAAATCTCTTCTTATATCTTTCTAAATCCTTTCTAAATCCTTTGATCATATATTCTTAAGCATTGGTTTCTAAGTGATCCAAGCTTCTACCATCCAAGTACAAAAGAAGAATACTTCTATCAATTAAGACTAGAAGTATTACAACTTAGTATCATCTTGTTACCTAAGTTGTTAGTTTAGTAAACTTTGTAAATCATTCATTCATTTGTATAAGTTGTGTATATTTGTTAGATAGGTGTGAGCATAATTGTTTAGGCTAGATTAGTGTGTAAGTAGTGAAGTTGTGAAGAAGTTAAGGTATGTAAGAAGTATAGCAAAGGTGTGAAGAAGTAGTATTAGGAAGTGAAGAAGTAGTGTATAGTTGTGAACTAGATTGTAGTTGTGAAGAAATAGTAGTGTTGTGAAGAAGAAGTAGAGTAGAAGTTGTGAAGTAGTTGTGGTGTGTAGTAGTCGTGAGAAGTCGTGAAGAAGTTGTGAAGCCATAGTGAAGAAGTTGTGAAGAAGTCGTGAAGAAGTCGTGAAGAAGTTGTGATTGAAGTTGTGAGATTGGTTCTAGTGATGAAGCGAAAAGTATACCGCTTTTAGGGGGTCATTTAAGACCTAAATCATATTTATTTGATCAAATATTGCCCTAAATCGTTCCTTTTGTCATTTTAGGTACTTTGGAGAAGAAATCTGGAAAAGGAAGCATTTTGGACGTTTTTGGAGCATAAAAGTGAAGAAAACGACAAAGTCTCCAAAGCTGCTGGAAAAATACACATGACGGCGTCAAGGATTGCTCCTGACGGCGTCATGGCTTGGCAAAAGAGGTGGATATGAAAAATACACGTGACTCGCCAGAGAGTTTTACAATGGAAAGTCTGACGGCGTCACCCTTTAAGGTGATCAAGGCCATCACGGTTTAAGTTAAAGAGAGACGGCGTCAAGCACTACTCTGACGGCGTCAACCCTTGATAGGCCAGAGCGGAGTTTGGAGGATTAAAGAGGGACGGCGTCAGGAAGGCCATCCGGGAACCCTAGCCGCGGCGAGGTGACGGCGTCACCTCCTACAACGTGACGCCGTCAGCCACTAAACTCTATATATAGTTTTGCAATTTTTATTCTTAGTGTGCAACTTTGTGAGGAGAAACCCTAAGACGAATTTTCTGCCATTTTTAAGGGTTTTATACCCTTGGATCTCCCATGTTTAATTGAAGATAAGCAATCACTTAATCAATCAATATGTCTATGTGTTGTTTGATTATATTTTGTTCTTGTCTTTTGATTAACATGCTAGGCTAGATTTATCTTGTGTTTGCTTAGATCTAATGAAACCTAACTATTGATTATTGGTTATTAGTGTGTTATTAATTGTATTGGATGATTGTTTATCGATGTTAGGCTTAAGAAAACTGGCTAACTTCCTATACGGTAACTTGCTTGAACGTCTTAAGAAACATGAACCAATGCATACTAAGGTTTTTATGGTTGTATTTAATGCATGAGCGAATTCTAGTGATCCCATGTTAGGAGCTTCTTAGCCGGCTCGACATAGGAGTGAAGTAGGAGCTTGTAGAGTTGGGGAAGTACGTACGCCACCCCACGATTGGTATTAAGGAATACACCCGTCATCCACGCAATTAATACACACTAATCAACCGGTAAAAGATAGTTAGGGAGTAAGGAAATCTAAGTAAACACATTTCTCCCCATATAAGTTCCACGACCTTTTCATTTTCAGTTATTTTATTTTATTTGCATTTGTAGTTATTTGGGTTAGTTGACTAGCAACTAATTCCGCCCACTCCTTCAAACCCGAGATTTTACTTGCTTTTATAAAAAATATAAAAATACAAAAAGAATCTTCCCTCACCCTTAGACCTATTAGAGTAGTTTTTCAATCCTAACGACACTATTCCCCTAGAGAACGATCAATCCCCCGGTACTTGCCACTTCACTATACTACATCGGTCAGGTACACTGCCTGGTGGGGATTACAAGCTTCTCGAGATCCCTCGAGAGGTAAAACCTGTTGTAAGGTCGCAAAACCACGCATCAAGTTTTTGGCGCCGCTGCCTGGGAATAGTTATTGTTTTGGTTGAATTTTTATTTTATTAGGTCTACTTACTAGATTCCTTTCTAGTGAGATTTTTATTTTATTTTTCTAGGTTTTCTTTAGTCTATCTTTTTTTTCTTCGTTTCTTTGTTCGTAACCATTACCATCCGACGTCATGGAAGGTGGTAATATCCTCGATCCCAACAACCCACCACCACAACAACACCCACCTCCTAGAGCCCGTACCTTAGGAGACTACTCCCGTCCTAGCCACCATGGCTATCGAAACACCATTGAGCTCACTCAAGGAGCCAATGTCACTCCCTTGCGATCCGACACCATCCGGTTGGTGCAAAGCGGATGCGCATTCCATGGACTTCGTTCCAAAGATCCTAATCAACATCTCAAGGACTTTCTCAAAATCGTTGATTCCATAGACCTTGATGTTGCCACTCGAGAGACGACCCGACTACGTCTCTTTCAATTCTCTCTGCGGGACCAAGCTAGTCAATGGCTAGAGCGTCTACCCGCAGGATCCATCACCTCTTGGGATGATCTCACCACTCGTTTCCTCGCTCAGTTTTTCCCACCAGGAAGAACTACCAAGCTAAGGAATGATATCTTGATGTTCCAACAACGTCAAGGCGAAACCCTCTACGAGGCATGGACTCGATTCAAGGACTTACTCCAAAAAGTCCCTCACCATGGCATAGAACTTTGGCTCCAAGTCCAAATCTTCTATGACCATATCAATCTCTACACGAGGCAAACCATTGACCAATCGGCTAGTGGTAAGCTGCGTGATCTAAGTGCGGAACAATCATGGGCTTTCCTAGAAGATCTTGCTCTTTATGACAACGAAAGTTGGAGTGATCCCCGTGATTTGAATAAAACGGTCAAGGCAATATCTTTGCCTTCGAACAATTCAAGCACTTCCGACCGTAGGATCATAGAACTTGAAGACCAAGTCAAGTTTCTTATGAAATCCTACGAGGCTCCTAAACCTTCAAGCCAAGTGAACAAAATCACTTCTTCATGTGAATTATGTAGTGGTCCCCACGACACTCGTGATTGCGTGGAACTCCCCGAACAAGCTTTTGCGGACTACGCATCCTCGCGTATCGACGGAGCGGGAGACAAGTGGTACACTTTCAAACCCGAGCCAAACCCCTACGGTGATTCATACAACCCCTCATGGAAAAATCACCCAAACCTTAGGTGGAAACAAAACCAAAACGCACAACAAACCAATTCTTCCAACCCACCTAATCGTTTCCAATCAAGCGGTTCCAACTCGAACCGTACTTTCAATAACAATCCTTCCAACAATTATGGTAGTACCAATAACTTTGAAGGATTGATGTCCCAATTTATGGCATCTCAAGAAGCTCGTTTAGCCAAGTTTGAATCCGAATTCAATCAACAACAAACGGAGATGACCAATAAAATTGACAACTTATTGAAAGCCCTCAATAACCAAGTGCTATCACCTCCACATAAGGACGTTAGGAACACAAATAGCGGACCCCAAGTAAAAGACCCCTCTTCATCCAAACACGTCCACTTCGTCAACATTGTCACTATCAAACCAATTGATAGGAATGAGGATAATAGTGAACCTGAGGATGAGGTTAAGAAAGTCGAGGTTGATAAAGAAGTTAGGAAAAGTGAGATTGAAGAAGTAGATGATGATGAGGACTACTTCAATAGGCTACCCACTAAGGAAGAGCGCGCATATCATACAGACTTATTCGATGACCCCGAGACACCATACTTCCTAGGTAGACCAATTATAAAAATAGGCGACCCTTCTAATCTCAACATACCATGCAACATCGGGCATTTGCATGTGTGGAAAGCTTACATCGACCTTAAATCGCCCATAAACATCATGACTAGAGCCCACTACAACTTGATAATGAAAAATCAACTTGGGTATAGGATGTTCCCTGATAAGGGTTGGATGAGTAACTTCACGGGAAGAGTTAAGGGATTACCGGTTTATGTAGGAAACTTCACCTATGTCACCGACTTTGTAATTGTAGAAGATATCCGACCAATAGTCGATGCATGCTTAACTCAAGTAGTTTTTGGAAAACCATTCATTGAGGTCTCTAGAATGACTTATGAACCTTCCTTAGGGATAGTCAGATTTAGTGATGAGACCGATGAGGTAAACTACCAAATGCCATATAAGATAGAGCAATTCCGACACTTGTCAAATGTTGAGAAGGAGCTTAAGCAAGCGGTCTACTATAGGAATGATGAAGATAGAAATAAAGGAGTAGACTATGTTATGGAAAGGAAATCCGGTTTCTACAAGGATTGTTTGAAATTAGGACCGGAATATAAAACCGGAAATGAGAATGGCCTAGAAACCGTGACCAATGATGGAATCACGTAATGTACGTGACTTTGAGTCTAGCTACAAGACTCGTTAATAAAGAAAAGCGCTTCTTGGGAGGCAACCCAAGCTTTATTTGCTTTGTGTGTTTATTTATTTGTTTGTTAGATTTTATTTGTTTCCGTATGCATGTTTAATTTTTATTATTATTGATTCATGTTCAAAAGTAAATTGTGAAAATGCTTTATCTTGTTTTTAACTTCGTCTTAACTACATATAAAGGTATTTTGCAAAAGTTAAGTGTAAGGGAAATCCAAATCGGTTTATTAGAAACAATGAACATGAATCATAACAATATTAAATTAACATACATATTAGTAATTGTTTGAGTCAAATGCTTGTATCGAGTCATAATGATATTTTGCAGGAATTCTAGGAAGTAAGGTATAGGTTTTTCCAGAAATTTTCCGGAAACTTAACATGAAAAATTTGTCAGATCATTTCTGACGGCGTCAGGCCTTACAACCTGACGGCGTCAGGTTTTAATTTTCTGAAATTTTTGAAAGTTTTGTTTTTCTACCGGAATCATAAAAAGTTTTTATTAAATCTCTAACTTATAAACTCCAGGAATCTGCAAAATAATCATTCCACAAGCATTATATCCTTATACAGATTTATCCCGCCGATGTTATGTAGGTTTTCGTGTTTGTTTTCTCATGTTTAACAGGTTATTTTGGACAAGGAAATGTATGTGAAATCAAGCTTTTGGCAATGCTTTAATCTTGAAGCTTCAACATTACCTTGGAAGAAGATCTAACCATGTCACCCCTTTATCCACCGAGCGAATCAGGGGAGTATTTGATTTCATTCTTTTACCTTATTTACTTTTACATCTTATTATTTGAACATTGGGGACAATGTTCATCTTAAGTGTAAGGGGGGGGGGTAAAGTACGATACTTTAGAGAATACAAGTGCACTTGATTTTTGTTTGTTTAATGGTAGATGTGTAATAAAACTGAGAGAAATACCTGTTAGGGTAATTTTAGTGCCAAATTTAAATTTTTTTACAACATATAGGAGTGAAACTTTGATCTTAATGAGCGTCTCACGGATAGGAGTTATATGACTAGCACAAAACCGTACCACTAAAAAAATTTTCCACCCCCAAATATGTGAGGTTCGCCCCTAGAATTGGTAGGAAAAGCATTTATGCTATGATGTGTGTACTGGTAGCACTTAGATTCTAGAACTTGCGTTAGGACCATTCCGAGGCCACAAGTGAGACTACATTCGTGTAGTTAGATTTACTACATGATAAGAGGCATTAGGATTAACCCATTGTTTTACACCTGTGTTTTTGTCATAATTACATTGGCTACATTGGTCAAGTAATTCTCCCACACCCTTTGCGTTGTACTCATTTTTAGTACACGATACCCCTAGTACACCCCTTAGAGCCTATCTTTTCGTTTCTAACTTTAAGCATTTTACTTAAAGGAAGAATTTGTTACACCCCACTTAAATGTACACCCAAATCGCCTTAGCCTACCTTGTATGCACTCATTTTTAGTGCATTATTGTGACAACATTTGTTTAAACCCTAAGTTAATTATCTAATTGATTACATGGTTGCTAAGTCGAGTCATATCCTTGTACATATTATTTTGGGACGATTGGGACTCATGGGTAAAGTACTAGTGTAATGGAGTAATGGGAAAGAACAACATTATTACCCCCATATGTGCTAAATATTTTAAAAGTACACCAAGTGTTTCGATTATCTTAATTCGAGTAATTAGAATAGTTATTTGTAAAGTTATGTAAAAGTTCAAGTGTAAGGGGAATGCAACGCCCCCTATGATGTATTATTTTGGATGGTAGGGCAAGAGTGTATGGAAAAAAAAAATCAAAAAAATCAAGAAAAATACAAAAAAATGAGAAAAAGAAAAGTAGAAAAAACATACGGACTACCATCCCGTTTCATTTTATGTTTATTTTATGTTTTTGTTATTTTGTTTTTAGCTTAAGTCGAGTCTAGTCTAGGCTTAGCAACGCCATATTGTACATGTAATTAATCAAGATCTTTAACTCGCCACCAGTAAAATATCCTTTATCCAACAAATCCGTGTTTATCATATCCCTACACCTCACGTTATAACCCATGTAAAAGCCCTCTTTGATAGTTTATCTTAGGTGCTTACGCCTAGTGGAGAAGGTTTTCGATCCTTTCCCAAGCCTATGGTAATCTATTTGCTATGACAGGTAGTGAGAGATATTATCCGTTTTCATTTATGAGATATACTTTTATGACACCTGAGAGATGTGAGTATCTAAACACTACTTGTGAGGTGCTAGTTTGTAATCTCCGTGCTTATTATGATTAAAGTGGAACGACTATTTGTTGTAATTACTTTTATATTAGCATTAAATGACCCCTAACTTGTATTTTGATTAGAATAAAAGCGCATTTGCTTGAGGACAAGCAAATCTCAAGTGTAAGGGTATTTGATGAAGCGAAAAGTGTACCGCTTTTAGGGGGTCATTTAAGCCCTAAATCGTTCCTTTTGTCATTTTAGGTACTTTGGAGAAGAAATCTGGAAAAGGAAGCATTTTGGACGTTTTTGGAGCATAAAAGTGAAGAAAACGACAAAGTCTCCAAAGCTGCTGGAAAAGTACACTTGACGGCGTCAAGGATTGCTCCTGACGGCGTCACGGCTTGGCAAAAGAGGTGGATATGACAAAATACACGTGACGCGCCAGAGAGTTTTACAATGGAAAGTCTGACGGCGTCACCCTTTAAGGTGATCAAGGCCATCACGGTTTAAGTTAAAGAGAGACGGCGTCAAGCACAATTCTGACGGCGTCAACCCTTGATAGGCCAGAGCGGATTTTGGAGGATTAAAGAGGGACGGCGTCAGGAAGACCATCCGGGAACCCTAGCCGCGGCGAGGTGACGGCGTCACCTCCTACAACGTGACGCCGTCAGCCACTAAACTCTATATATAGTTTTGCAATTTTTATTCTTAGTGTGCAACTTTGTGAGGAGAAACCCTAAGATGAATTTTCTGCCATTTTTAAGGGTTTTATACCCTTGGATCTCCCATGTTTAATTGAAGATAAGCAATCACTTAATCAATCAATATGCCTATGTGTTGTTTGATTTTATCTTGTTCTTGTCTTTTGATTAACATGCTAGGCTAGATTTATCTTGTGTTTGCTTAGATCTAATGAAACCTAACTATTGATTATTGGTTATTAGTGTGTTATTAATTGTATTGGATGATTGTTTATCGATGTTAGGCTTAAGAAAACTGGCTAACTTCCTATACGGTAACTTGCTTGAACGTCTTAAGAAACATGAACCAATGCGTACTAAGGTTTTTATGGTTGTATTTAATGCATGAGCGAATTCTAGTGATCCCATGTTAGGAGCTTCTTAGCCGGCTCGACATAGGAGTGAAGTAGGAGCTTGTAGAGTTGGGGAAGTACGTACGCCACCCCACGATTGGTATTAAGGAATACAACCGTCATCCACGCAATTAATACACACTAATCAACCGGTAAAAGATAGTTAGGGAGTAAGGAAATCTAAGTAAACACATTTCTCCCCATATAAGTTCCACGACCTTTTCATTTTCAGTTATTTTATTTTATTTGCATTTGTAGTTATTTGGGTTAGTTGACTAGCAACTAATTCCGCCCACTCCTTCAAACCCGAGATTTTACTTGCTTTTATAAAAAATATAAAAATACAAAAAGAATCTTCCCTCACCCTTAGACCTATTAGAGTAGTTTTTCAATCCTAACGACACTATTCCCCTAGAGAACGATCAATCCCCCGGTACTTGCCACTTCACTATACTACATCGGTCAGGTACACTGCCTGGTGGGGATTGCAAGCTTCTCGAGATCCCTCGAGAGGTAAAACCTGTTGTAAGGTCGTAAAACCACGCATCATCTAGCTACGATTAGAACTCGACATTTAGCTTTGTGTCGTAAAATTGGTGTAAGCAAAAGTTGTGTAAGGTTTTCTCCGCCATAAGGGAGCTTGTTAACATAGTGAAGAAAACTCTCGAGTTAGGTGCTCGAGGAGTGGAGTAGGGCAAGGAAGGTGTCCTTGTAGCCGAACCACTATAAATCCTTTGTCTCGCGGTTCGATCTTTCCATCTCTATCTTTCATTTCATTTCATTACTTTACTTGCATTGTTAATTTAGATTTACTTATATTTGTTCATATTGTTCAAGAGTTGAGTTCACATAAATTCGAATCTAAGTTTTTTAAAAGTAAACAAAGTTTTTATAATAAATTAAAAAGACGTAAAACTATTCAACCCCCCCCCCCTTCTAGTTTTCCACAATTGGTATCAAGAGCCACGTCAAACAAGATTTTTAAAATAAATTGTATTTTAAAACTTGAAACGATCTATGGAATCCGAAAAATATTTAGAAGGGCAATCTATGCAAAGACCACCACTATTCGAGAGTGATGGTTTTCTTTATGGGAAAAATAGATTCGAAACTTATGTGAAATCAAAAGATCTTGATCTTTGGCATGTTATTACCTATGGTGATTTTCCCCCTATTCAAAATAATCCTTTAACTAAAATAGATGAAATTGTACCTTTTGAAAAACAAAATGATGATTTGAAAAAGAAACTAGCAAAAAATAATGAGGCTAAAATGGTAATTTATAATGCATTACCACGCAAAGAATATGAACGAATTTTTATGTGTCAAACCGCAAAAGAAATTTGGAACTCTTTGCTAATCACTCACCAAGGTAATAGTCAAGTCAAAGATAATAAAATAGATCTTCTTGTTCAACAATATGAACAATTTACGATTCCGGAAGAGGAATCAATAGATAATGCTTTTGCTAGGTTTAACATTATCATCACAAGTTTAAAAGCACTTGATGAGAATTTTTCTAGTAAGAATTTTGTTAGGAAATTTCTTAGGGCTCTTCATCCAAAATGGCGAGCTAAAGTTACGGCGATTGAAGAATCAAAGAATTTGTCAACTCTACAACTTGACGAATTGATCGGCAACTTGAAGGTCTACGAAGCAATAATAAAGAAAGACTCCGAGATGGTCAAAGGTAAAAGAGAGCAAAGCAAGTCAATTGCATTGAAAGCTAGGAAGGAATCTAGTGACGAGGATAGCTCAACCTCCGAAAGCGATGACGAAGAATATGCCATGGCCGTAAGAGACTTCAAGAAATTCTTTAAAAGACGAGGAAGATTCGTTAGACAACCACATGATGAAAGAAAGGCATTCCAAAGATACAAAGAGGACAAAAGCGAAAGGAAGTGTTATAAATGTGGCGACCCAAATCACCTCATCGGAAAATGTCCAATGATGTCAAGGGATCAAAATCAAAAGGCGTTCGTTGGAGGAGCTTGGAGTGATAGCGATGAAGATGAGAAAGAAACCACAAAGGAGGAGAAGTGTCTTATGGCTAAGACATCAAGTGAGGTACATTCCGAAACCGAATACTTTAGTGATGAAAATTTATCATTAGACGAAAAAGACTTAGATAGTGAATATAATAGATTATGCAAATTAGGTCAAAAAGTAATGACTAAAAACAAATCACTAAAACGCATAAATAACCAATTAGAAAACGAAATACTTGAATTAAAAATTAAACTACACCATTTAGAAAAGGGTAAAGAAATTTTGTAGAGTGTAGAACATGTCAAGATTTTAAAAATGAAAACGAAAAACTTAAGGAAGAAATTTGCAAACTCAACAAATTTGAAAATAGTAGTAATTCACTTAAGAAAATAATTAGTGTCCAAAGAATATCTGGAGATAAAACTGGTTTAGGATTCAATTCAACGGAAGCTTCAACTAGTGAAACTAAAAATGTAAAATTTGAATGTGAATCTAGTAAACAAAATAATTTAGAGTCAAAACCTAAATATATACTTTAAAAAAATAGAAAAATACCCATTGCTAGCAATAAGGAAGTAAAAAGCCTTTACAAACCATCTTTAAAAACCGAAGTAGAATCTTCTAAACCGAAATTAAGGTCAAAAACACCTCCCCTAAGAAGACCAAATAGTCCTCACCCTCGGCCTAAAACTCCTCAACCTAGAAGAAACCAAAATAGACAAAACCTCCATAATAATAGTCACCCAATGTGGAATTATTCAAATCCACCAAGTTTCAATCCTTGGGGAATACTTCCACCATATATGCATCCTAGTCAATTGCAAACCATGTTTGGTTCAAACAACTATGGACCAATTAGACAATGGGCACCAAGTGGCTAAATTGTCAACTCATCGGGAAATTCGGTATCGCATCTATGATTGGCTTCTATAAGTCAATATAACACCTTGAAGTATTTGAAGAAAATCTACTGAAGACTAAAAGGTACGTTTCTTTTTAAGCTCATTGTTATAATATATAGATTAATGACTAGTTATTTCATGCCTATTTAGCTCATAATGCCTAGTTTTATATATACTCATAATAGCTTATATGAATCTACTTATAACCTAGAATCACTTGTTCTTTTCCCTTTGGCCCTCTTAAGCTATAACGTTTAAAATGGAAATCTTCTATGTCCACTATTAGAAAACTCATGGTGATGAAGAGAAATGAGTTAAGTGGATTAATCATTAACATAGAAGTAAGATTAGATTTCTCGCGTTAGAAAACTATGGATGAAACATGCTCTCGTAGACTATGGCATCAAATTAGATAAGTGTGCGACAACAAAGGAGCTATAGATGTTAGGTTATACCCCATTCAACACTCTCGCATCAAACATATAGAATTTCGTCATCGCTTCCTTATGACCATAGGATATATAGAAAAGGGTAGCATGTGACAATAGCCTTAACCAATTCCCTTGAGCATGAGATCTTTAACAACCATTTTTTAAAATCTAGGATTAATGGTATTTGTTGTCAAAAATCTAGTATCTTTAAAAATATACAGAAACTTCACATTTTGGAAAAATGATTTTTTAGATGACTATTTCACTTTTCTATTAACATGTTTTACTATCTCATTTTTCTTCTTAATCTATGTCCATAATTCTGTTTTGATCAAAGTCAAAGATTGGGAATTTGTTTTCTTACCCATTCTTCATAAACACATTTTGAAATAAAACCCAATCTATTTTATTCAAATAACTTTCACATCTACATAAAAACCCACTTTCAAACATTGTTGAATAATGCTAAAAATATTTCTTTAAATCATTCATGGTGATCTCATATTTGTCATCTATATTTATGTACATGACATTTATAAGTGAACTAAGTCAAATCAAGCGGACCATGGTTTGTCTATTAAGATTTTGCTTGTAACAAGTCTAGAAGTCCATGCTATCTTAAGTTCCCATTTATTGCACATAGGCACACATTAGGATCCATCAAATAGTTCATTAATCTTCCCACTTATATATAATTAAGAAAATACTTGGTGTAGTTTATTGTTTCCTAGTCCATATATATTACTTGCTTGATGAGTATGTTTACATGCTAGATGAAATTACTTGTTTGCTTAATCTCTTTAATTAAAATGTTTTGCATAAATATCTATTACATGCTTAATTGCCTCAAAGAGTTGGACTTGCTTGAAACTAAAGCCAAAAACACAACCCTTTCTACAATTTTCTGCCAAAAACCCATTTCTAGTAATCTGGGAACCAACAGATGGGCGGCCCCCTTAATTTTTAAGGGGACCGGCCATCTGATGGTCGAAGGTGCTGTTTCCTTTTCTATTTTTTTAGCCCATTTCATCCTAAACTTCCCAAAATTTACAAACATATCTTATTCCAATCCATCCAACAAATTTTATCCATTCCTTAATCCCATCAATCCTACACTATAAACACTTCCATTCCTCATAATCTTCCATCATCTCATCATGCCATCTCCCATCAAACCAAAGCCAAAAACCTCAAGGTTAGCAAGGATGACCAAAAAACCCGTTTGGAGAAGAAAACCTAACCCCCGAAACAAGTCCATCTCAACAAATGATGTGGCTAAACAAACAACACCTCCACCCACATTTGTTCCCAACTATACTCCCAATCCTCAAGCTCATTCCAATGAACCCTTTCACAAACCTCATCATAATAACCAACCATCCATCTTTACTCCCAAAAATACACCTTCATCTTCATCCATTAATGATTACCCAAACTCAAAAATGTCTCCACCACCAAAAGTATCACCACCACTTCCTACCAACTCACATGCTACTTCTATGTTGCATATCCAAACATCCATCCAAAATAACAACCACACTCCGCCATCATCACCTTCTTCCGAACACTTGAAGTTCATTGAAGAACTTAATGAAGCCCATGAGCTTAGTGCTCCTCTTGCCTTACACCTTGCTCAACTCAAGTTGGATTAACTCCCTTCTAGCTCTTCTTCATCACAAACTAACCTCAACCTCCACCTTCGTTCCAAACTACACATCTCAACCTTAAACTAACATCATTGAAACCTTTCAAAACCCTCATCATATTGGTCAAACATCCAACTTTACTTCCAACTACACACCCCAGTTTCATCCACTTCCACCAAATGACCAAATCCACATTCACACGGAAAAGGAAAAGTTCCGTGAAGAGATAAACCAAATCCATGACCTTTGTGATCTCCTTGCTATGCACCTCGCACAACACAACAAGGGCCAACCTCGATCCTCCATCCTCACTCTACTCAAATTGCTTACCTCACCCCCACAACTTGAATCAAGTTGATAATCATGTCAACTATTTTGCTTGTCGTATCCTTCTCCAAAAACAAATCGTTGCCTTAAATGAACATTTCACTTGGATTAAGTATCTTATCACTAGATCTCATCCAACACCTCCACTCCAAACTCTAGCACAACACCTCCACTAGCACAACATTCTTACCCTCACTCAACCAATTCCATCCCAAACACTCTACCATCAACCATCTAAGCATACTATATGCTTATGTTTCTTATTTTCCAAGCTTTCGTGTCGCAAGCAAGTCCGAAAGCTCTCTTTGGCAATTTAGGACCTTTTTCTTGTTATATGTTTCAAGCATACTAAATGTCGTTGCAATGATTATGTGTTTCTGTAAAACCCTAAAAATCTAAAACATGTAAAATGACCAAAATGCCCTGCAAGTTTAAAAATAAATTAAAAGTTTATAAAGTATCAAATAAATTCCAAACTTCTGGCAATGCATAAGTTATGATCCCAAATAATTTTAACAATCTCATTTAACATTTATACAAGAGATAAAATTACCAAAATGCCCCCATAGGGCCGAATAACATTTTTATTAACATTTAAATTGTATAAAAGTAAAATAAATGCATTTAAATGTGGAAATAAATCACATTAATTTGGCCAACCCATTTTGACAAGATTTCTGGTCCAAGCCCACCCCATTGACTCGGTTTCCTATTTTAAAAATCAATCACACCTTTTCTTGATGACCCTAAATTACCGAGTAAAACAACACACACAAATAAATCCCTATAGCCTCCACTCGACACTCTAAAATCCCTAGACCATTTTTCTGTGTTAGATCATCATCCAAGGAGTTCTAGAAAAATAATACTTCGAATTGTGGTGGCCGGATTCAAGGGTTTTCGAAAATTCTTGTTTAATTCAACCCGAAAGGTAAAAATCCCATTTTGATTCATTCGATCTTGGAAAAATTCGTTTCTTATTTTTATTGTGTTCCTCACATCATATGTGACACGTGAAAATTGGTTTCAAGATTTTTAGATCATTTTTGAAGCCGTGGTGAATTCTTGTTCGATTTGCTCATACGCGTAAGGAAACAAATCGTGTAGCCCTCTCCCCACGTTCGATCTTTGGTTTGGTAATTTTCTCAGATCCTATATGTCATATTAACATCAAATAAAATGTATAAGTCGATCCATGCATGCTTTATATAATATTTGTGAATTAAATCTTAAAAACGTGTATAAAACATAAATAATTCAATCCGAATTTTTGAGGCTTCTTATTTATTTTATTTGGACTCTACATGATCATAATAATCTGAGAAAAATATTACTTCGAATTATTGGGGCCTAATCGAATTATTTTGGGATTTAATTAGTTTACCGATTTAAAGGAAATTAAAAAGAAAAAGAATATAAAATCGTATAAGTTAGGGTTTGAGGATTAGGGCTTGTTTTGATCATATTAAATGATGTGTAATGATGGTATAATTATTGGGTAATGAATTGTATTTTTAGGGTTAGGGTTTTGGTTAATAAAAGTGTAAACGAGTTGTTTTAAAATGTGTAGGGGGCGTTTTGTAACTTTTAAAACTCTTGGGTCATTTTTAAAACTTATTTTGGGACATGTACTTACTGTATAAAATATAAAAGGAGGGGGTCTAGTATCATTTTTGTATCTTACAGGATTAAAATGTTTTTAGGGTTTAATATTGGTTCGAATTATAACGTAATTAAATGGAGGGACTAAACTTGTAAATTATGGAAAGTTAGTGCTGTTTTGAGTAATATAATATACTCAGGGGGTTATGTGTTAATTTGGTGATTTAATGGGTTAATATGTAATTATTAATAAGATAAAGTTGAAATTGTAAATTAAAGGACTAAATATGTAACTTTGTAAACTAGAGGGACCTATTGTGTAAATTCTGTAAAATTGAGGATACATTCATGTAATACGATAAAATGAGTGACCATTGTGAAACTTTGATAAATAAAGGGGCTAAAGTGTAACTATGAACAATTGAAGGGTTAAAGTGCAACTTTTGAAACTAAAGGGTGAAAAGTGTAATTTGTGAATTCTTAAGGACCTATTATGTGAATGTAATAAAAGATACCCAAATTTCTGTAATAATGATTTAACTAAGTATGTTTCTCCAACTTTCTAAATGGAAACTTTCTAAAAGTGGAAACTTACTAATTTTGGAAACTTACCAAATATGGAAACTTACTTAAAATGGAAAGTTAGTGTAAACCTATAGTAATACTCTTCCACATTCCTTTAGGTGTGAAGAAGGAGATATCCTGAGCCGTTTCCATTTCTGTGCTTTGTTTCTGTTTGTGTTTTCGTCATAAGGTACAGATATTCTGACCTTCTCTGTAAGGTTTCCTATGATTCTTCTCCGATCTGTTAAATCTCTGATTTGATACCCTGTTACGATCCTTTGCTATGACACCTTTGCTTCGACCTTTGATCTCTGATTTTGGACCTATGATATGAAGACCTTTTTGATATGAGATGGAAATGTTTTAAGTAAAGCATTTTGAAAGGGTTTTTTTTTTTTTTTTTTTTTTTTTTCAAACATGATATATTGACTTTAAGAAAAATATTTTTGAAGATCGTTTTATGAAAACTATTTGAAAGACCATTTATGAAAACTATTTTGAAGGATTGTTTTAAATGAACCTTAAGAGAAAACCTTTTGAAAAATACTTTTGATATTGAACCTTTTGAAGATTTGACCATCTGATACTTTGACCCTTTTGGATATTGACCTGGGATATTTGATCTTCTGATATGAACCTTCTGATATGACCTTTCCGATGTGACACTCTGATTATGATATGAACCTATGACCTTTGACCTTGACCCCAGTTTGATACCCGAGCCAAATATGTTTCCTAGCCATGAAGGTAACATGGCCATGTCATTGATGCACCAGTGGCATGACTCTAGTGTACTCGAGTGATGTTGTACACCGTCCCCATTATGATATGATATGAGCTCACTATGATTTGTTTATGGCCAATATGATTTGTTTGGGGGGCGTATGGATGCATCCTAGATATGTTCTGATATGATATGTTTTGATATGATATGATATGGTGACTGGGGCTGGGTGCAATCCACTCCTTTCACAAAATATGGGAGCTAGCTACTCCATTTGAAGAATGAGGACACCCCTCATATTATCTGATTATCTGAGAGGTCTCCCCTCTATATGATTATGAAGATATGATATGATATGTGATATGTTATGATATGGGCTCGTGGTGGATGACTGTCCTAAACCTTACTCTTTGTTTCCTTTTTCCTATATCTCATTCATTATGATATGTCTGTTCATTTCCATTTGATTTTGGTTTCCGTTTATTATATATATCTGTTCACTGGGCTTTTTAAGCTCAGCCGCATTTCTTTTCCTGCGGCAGGTTTTTAGTAGGAAGCCAGGAGCTTGGGTTTGCTTTGGGATGAGAGATTAGCTTTTGAAGACGATACCTTAGTTTTAGTATTCATTTATGTATGACCACGTAGATTTGGTATATTTTCCTTTGTAAACTTTGTAAACCATTTGTATTATGTAAGTCGTATGTTATGCTTGCCTTTGATATGTTACCATTTGCGTGACACTTCTACCCTTGTCGGGTTGGGGTGTTACAATTATGGTATCAGAGCCAGGTTTACGACTTGTAGTACATCTACCCTTGGCCTGTGTAAGTTAGGACCCCTAAGTTTCCACTGTAGGCGCTCGTAGGATAACCTTTGCGATGTTGCGTAGGATTTCCCCATAGTAACATAAGTCATAACCGGTGAGGAATGGGTAGTTTAGGACATCCATGTGAGTAGTATTTGCTTCCGCATCACTCTGAATCTTGCCTTTGCCTTTAGTCATGCCTTATAAGAACGTTTGTCGCAGAAGACGAGGAAGTCTTACCTTTCGTCATTTGAATGATGAACGTTGTATGTTAACCAACTTTTCCTTTAGAAGGATTTGATGTTGATATTTGTCTAGTACGGAATTGTTATCTAAGCATGCTGATGCTAATAACTGATATTACATACATCTCAACTCTGACAGTTAAACGATGTTCGTATTACTATCGGTGTGTACCCTATCATTCCTATATTATAAGATTCCAATCTTTTGAACAGTTCAAAATTCTAACCTTCAATTTGGTATATTCGACCTTGATATATTCTAACACTCTTCCATCCCACACTTTGATGAACCATGTATCTAAATTTGACATGTGAACTATCCGTATGATTTGACAACCACATTCGCTGTGAGAATCCGTTTCCCTTTGGATGTATTTGACTTTGAGGTCTCCTGATTGTGGATTGATGTTTTTTTTTTGTAAAGCTATCATGGACTGCAATATTTGAAATGCAACTCTTTAACAATCTGCTTCACCATATTTTGGTATGATATTCTCAATCATTTGAATCTGTTAAAATTATTGTTGCGATGAAGCACATACTCCGATCTCTTTGATTCCCAATTTTCTCCTAACGCCTGTTAGTATCCACTCTTGGAAAGCTCCGGCATTTGAAAGTTTGTTGTACGAATTTCTGGTGCTTCTGATGAACCTTTTGAGATCCGTTTGGGAAGTAAAGTTAGCATTGAACTAATCTGAATTGGCAAAACCACGATACTGAAGAAGTTAAGAGATTTTAGGAACTGATGGAATATGAGTTTGTTCACTTCAGTAATCTCTTTGAATGCTCCTGTCTGTTTATGAAGAAGAAAGAGAGAAGTATGCGGCGGCACACCGACTATTGTGAATTTAACCGGAATCATTATTCCATTTTCCGCGTATCAATATTTGATTCGTTCTACCTTTGAAAATCCGTAGCAGGCGACCTCATTCGAGTTTGAAAGACTGAAGAAGCAACCACAAGAACATCTGAGAAGGAAGTTGATTAGTTGAGATTAAATTCCGCGAAGCATTGCAATTTGATTTGTGAAGAGAAAGATTTGTGATATGGAGTTTCCCCTAAGAAGATTTCCTGAAGTTGCTTAGTACCCGTGTAACCACTATGAGTTTTGAATGATGTCAATTGTATTGGCTAGAAGATTCATGTTTTCGCAAGTATTCGGACAATTGTCATAGTATGACAGTATGTTTGTGCTCAGAGACGAACGAGGGACACGTTGACCATTTTAGTATGAAGTGAACCGACCCTTTGTTCTAGAAGAATAGATTCACTTGACGATCAGAGATTGTAGCAGACAACGCCACCAGGTGTCCGATGACGACAAAGTTTCCACAGAAAGGACCAAGACTGAAGACCATTGTCAGAGTTAGAAACCTTGTAGGAGATGTGCAGAAGAGGTTCGTGGCAGGCGTTACCAAGAGAGAAGCATGTGAGGAGAAGACAGACTGGGATGAGACTCAAGCAGCACGTGGAGATTTCAGTTGGACATCAAGACGACCAGACCGTAGAAGATGAGCTTTCAGCACATAAGCCAGGAAGTCCACAGCAGTTTGAGTTGGTGAATTTTGAATCATGTTAGAAGACCTGTAGGAGGCACGCAACCTTGTTTCTCTAGTCATTTTAGTTGTACTAAGATGAATTGAGAGCTGAAGCAGACTCGCCAATGGAGGAATGCACGGTGATCACGTCAGAGATTCACGCTACCACCCCGAAGTGTCCAGAGAAGTGTCGAAGACTTGAGGAACCAGACTCAAGTTTATGATTTCCTTTTCACCCTATGATCGTATGATTAGACAAGAGAGCGACTACTTGGAATTTGAAAAGATTCGAGATTATGAAATTGAATGGATGAAATTTTGTAGTAAACGGTTGGATTCGGAAGATTTGATTTTTGTAAAGGATGAAGATATTGAAGACGTAATTCATTTCCTCTTAGACCACTCAAGTTTCCGTACCTTTCGATAAGATCTTGAATGAGCCTTTTTCCCTATTAGAAATTCCGTTCGATGTTCATTATGCATGTGTTGGACGTTGGTTCGTTATGAGAAGGATGATGAATTGTGGAAGACCTAACGTCTCGACGACGAGTTTCATTTTGAGGTGTACACATTTCGTTACGCTATTTGTACGTTCAAATTCCTCCGATTTAGAATCCGTAGTGATGTTTGTTTTGGACCAACCTTAGGAGGTAGAAAGACTGATAGGTGGTTAAGATAAGTAGTTCTGTTCGCGACTTGAGATAAAGTATGACCATCATGATGGTATACTCATATGATGCTGGTATTATGACGGTTCGCGAACGTGATAATACTTACGTCATATGACGTACCCTCATTGTGTTCATAGGATATTTCGAGGAGTACTTTAGAAACCTTAGAATTTTGATTTGATATGTGAGAAATTTCGCATTTGTAAGATTTAGGTTCATTCCACCTATACGCTTAATCTGTTTCGCCGTTATACAATTTGATACGTTTGGATTCTCGGTACGCGGTTGTTGACCTTTGTAATTCCAATAAGAATCTTAAGTTCTGCTATAAGTTTCCTCCATTTGATATCACCTACAATTTATTTTCTGTACGATCTCATCTGATTTGTCTAATCGAATGCTATGGACGGTATATCCGTCACAATCTTGCGTATCCTTGTATCTCTTCTGAGAGAATATGATAACCATTCGTCATGTTTGAATATGATCCTTGCAATCTGAATTCCGTATGATATGTCATTTCTGGGAACTGAAGTTACTTTTGGATCGGCAATGAAGAGTCATAAGAAACAAGTCTTTTTACATTTCCGTTCGCTGTCCGTTGTGTCTTCTGTTTCGTTTCATCTCCGTTCGCAAAGATTCTTTGGAAGAACCACCCAGAGCGGGAAGCTACCTGGGAAACCGAGGAATTAATACGAGAGAGTTATCCGCATTCTGATCTAGTACGTTCTTATTTTGTTTTCGATCCTTTCACTTCTGATTCTTTGCAAATTTCGAGGACGAAATTTTTCGTTTAGAGGGGAAGAGTTGTAAAACCCTAAAAATCTAAAACATGTAAAATTACCAAAATGCCCTGCAAGTTTAAAAATTTGTTAAAAGTTTATAAAGTATCAAATAAATCCCAAACTTCTGGCAATGCATAAGTTATGATCCCAAATAATTTTAACAATTTCATTTAACATTTATACAAGAGATAAAATTACCAAAATGCCCCCATAGGGCCGAATAACATTTTTATTAACATTTAAATTGTATAAAAGTAAAATAAATGCATTTAAATGTGGAAATAAATCACATTAATTTGGCCAACCCATTTTGACGAGATTTCTGGTCCAAGCCCACCCCATTGACTCGGTTTCCTATTTTAAAAATCAATCACACCTTTTCTTGATGACCCTAAATTACCGAGTAAAACAACACACACAAATAAATCCCTATAGCCTCCACTCGACACTATAAAATCCCTAGACCATTTTTCTGTGTTAGATCATCATCCAAGGAGTTCTAGAAAAATAATACTTCGAATTGTGGTGGCCGGATTCAAGGGTTTTCGAAAATTCTTGTTTAATTCAACCCGAAAGGTAAAAATCCCATTTTGATTCATTCGATCTTGGAAAAATTCGTTTCTTATTTTTATTGTGTTCCTCACATCATATGTGACACGTGAAAATTGGTTTCAAGATTTTTAGATCATTTTTGAAGCCGTGGTGAATTCTTGTTCGATTTGCTCATACGCGTAAGGAAACAAATCGTGTAGCCCTCTCCCCATGTTCGATCTTTGGTTTGGTAATTTTCTCAGATCCTATATGTCATATGAACATCAAATAAAATGTATAAGTCGATCCATGCATGCTTTATATAATATTTGTGAATTAAATCTTAAAAACGTGTATAAAACATAAATAATTCAATCCGAATTTTTGAGGCTTCTTATTTATTTTATTTGGACTCTACATGATCATAATAATCTGAGAAAAATATTACTTCGAATTATTGGGGCTTAATCAAATTATTTTGGGATTTAATTAGTTTACCGATTTAAAGGAAATTAAAAAGAAAAAGAATATAAAATCGTATAAATTAGGGTTTGAGGATTAGGGCTTGTTTTGATCATATTAAATGATGTGTAATGATGGTATAATTATTGGGTAATGAATTGTATTTTTAGGGTTAGGGTTTTGGTTAATAAAAGTGTAAACGAGTTGTTTTAAAATGTGTAGGGGGCGTTTTGTAACTTTTAAAACTCTTGGGTCATTTTTAAAACTTATTTTGGGACATGTACTTACTGTATAAAATATAAAAGGAGGGGGTCTAGTATCATTTTTGTATCTTACAGGATTAAAATGTTTTTAGGGTTTAATATTGGTTCGAATTATAACGTAATTAAATGGAGGGACTAAACTTGTAAAATGGAAAGTTAGTGCTGTTTTGAGTAATATAATATACTCAGGGGGTTATGTGTTAATTTGGTGATTTAATGGGTTAATATGTAATTATTAATAAGATAAAGTTGAAATTGTAAATTAAAGGACTAAATATGTAACTTTGTAAACTAGAGGGACCTATTGTGTAAATTCTGTAAAATTGAGGATACATTCATGTAATACGATAAAATGAGTGACCATTGTGAAACTTTGATAAATAAAGGGGCTAAAGTGTAACTATGAACAATTGAAGGGTTAAAGTGCAACTTTTGAAACTAAAGGGTGAAAAGTGTAATTTGTAAATTCTTAAGGACCTATTATGTGAATGTAATAAAAGATACCCAAATTTCTGTAATAATGATTTAACTAAGTATGTTGCTCCAACTTTCTAAATGGAAACTTTCTAAAAGTGGAAACTTACTAATTTTCGAAACTTACCAAATATGGAAACTTACTTAAAATGGAAAGTTAGTGTAAACCTATAGTAATACTCTTCCACATTCCTTTAGGTGTGAAGAAGGAGAGATCCTGAGCCGTTTCCATTTCTGTGCTTTGTTTCTGTTTGTGTTTTCGTCATAAGGTACAGATATTCTGACCTTCTCTGTAAGGTTTCCTATGATTCTTCTCCGATCTGTTAAATCTCTGATTTGATACCCTGTTACGATCCTTTGCTATGACACCTTTGCTTCGACCTTTGATCTCTGATTTTGGACCTATGATATGAAGACCTTTTTGATATGAGATGGAAATGTTTTAAGTAAAGTATTTTGAAAGGGTTTTTTTTTTTTTTTTTTTTTTTTTTTTTTTCAAACATGATATATTGACTTTAAGAAAAATATTTTTGAAGATCGTTTTATGAAAACTATTTGAAAGACCATTTATGAAAACTATTTTGAAGGATTGTTTTAAATGAACCTTAAGAGAAAACCTTTTGAAAAATACTTTTGATATTGAACCTTTTGAAGATTTGACCATCTGATACTTTGACCCTTTTGGATATTGACCTGGGATAATTGATCTTCTGATATGAACCTTCTGATATGACCTTTCCGATGTGACACTCTGATTATGATATGAACCTATGACCTTTGACCTTGACCCCAGTTTGATACCCGAGCCAAATATGTTTCCTAGCCATGAAGGTAACATGGCCATGTCATTGATGCACCAGTGGCATGACTCTAGTGTACTCGAGTGATGTTGTACACCGTCCCCATTATGATATGATATGAGCTCACTATGATTTGTTTATGGCCAATATGATTTGTTTGGGGGGCGTATGGATGCATCCTAGATATGTTCTGATATGATATGTTTTGATATGATATGATATGGTGACTGGGGCTGGGTGCAATCCACTCCTTTCACAAAATATGGGAGCTAGCTACTCCATTTGAAGAATGAGGACACCCCTCATATTATCTGATTATCTGAGAGGTCTCCCCTCTATATGATTATGAATATATGATATGATATGTGATATGTTATGATATGGGCTCGTGGTGGATGACTGTCCTAAACCTTACTCTTTGTTTCCTTTTTCCTATATCTCATTCATTATGATATGTCTGTTCATTTCCATTTGATTTTGGTTTCCGTTTATTATATATATCTGTTCACTGGGCTTTTTAAGCTCAGCCGCATTTCTTTTCCTGCGGCAGGTTTTTAGTAGGAAGCCAGGAGCTTGGGTTTGCTTTGGGATGAGAGATTAGCTTTTGAAGACGATACCTTAGTTTTAGTATTCATTTATGTATGACCACGTAGATTTGGTATATTTTCCTTTGTAAACTTTGTAAACCATTTGTATTATGTAAGTCGTATGTTATGCTTGCCTTTGATATGTCACCATTTGCGTGACACTTCTACCCTTGTCGGGTTGGGGTGTTACAGTTTCACATAATCACTTTAAATTAATGAATGTCTTGCTATGTGTTCTTAATATTTGTTTGCCATGATTGTTGTTTTTATATTCCATATTTTGCTATGTATGCTTGTACTTCTAATATTTTTGCAGCCAAGATTTCCATAGCTCGACTCCTTGGTGCCCTCGAACGAGGGGGAGCACACATCAAGGGGGAGTTCTCGTTCCTACAAATTTCGTAACTTGTCGGCATAACCTTTTTGATTCTACAAAAAGGGGGAGAAGTAGATATAAACTCACTAAATACTTGTCTAAAAATTAATTTTTTAATTTAATGAGTTTAGATTTTGTAATCATCAAAAAGGGGGAGATTGTTGATATAAATAATGCCTAAAAACGTTATTAATATTTTTCGATACCTCTACGTTTTGATAATCACAAAATGTAAAATCATTAAACGAAAGATTATAACGTAAACAAGTATTTAGTTGTAAATATCTACTTTAACAACTTAATCACTTAAGGTATGAATAAACAAATGCCTAATGCATTATATGATCAAAAGAACTTTTTCTTAATCACTAGATTTTTTATAAAATGACACAAACATTTTATATCTTTTACAAAATCATTTTTGGAAATTAAAGGAAAATGTTTAATCCATAATAAATTTATGAATTCAAATTTTCAACCAAAAATGACAAAAATGTTCCAGAAAAACCTTCCTCACAAAAAGACAAAGCTGGGCAACGGATATAAGGGGCGGCCCCCTTAATTATCTAGGCGGCCCCCTTAATTATTAAGGGGACCGATCCCCTATTTAAGGGGACCGCCCACGCTCCTCTAGCCCCCAGCTTTGCCTATAAATACTGGTTCATTCCTAGACTTTTTCCTCACCTTTTGCACCCCAAACCTTCTGTTCTAAATCTCTTCTTATATCTTTCTAAATTCTTTCTAAATCCTTTGATCATATATTCTTAAGCATTGGTTTCTAAGTGATCCAAGCTTCTACCATCCAAGTGCAAAAGAAGAATACTTCTATCAATCAAGACTAGAAGTATTACAACTTAATATCATCTTGTTACCTAAGTTGTTAGTTTAGTAAACTTTGTAAATCATTCATTCATTTGTATAAGTTGTATATATTTGTTAGATAGGTGTGAGCATAATTGTTTAGGCTAGATTAGTGTGTAAGTAGTGAAGTTGTGAAGAAGTTAAGGTGTGTAAGAAGTATAGCAAAGGTGTGAAGAAGTAGAGGCGTGAAGAAGTAGTATTAGGAAGTGAAGAAGTAGTGTATATTTGTGAACTAGATTGTAGTTGTGAAGAAATAGTAGTGTTGTGAAAAGAAGTAGAGTAGAAGTTGTGAAGTAGTTGTGGTGTATAGTAGTCGTGAAGAAGTTGTGAAGCCATAGTGAAGAAGTTGTGAAGAAGTCGTGAAGAAGTCGTGAAGAAGTTGTGATTGAAGTTGTGAGATTGGTTCTAGCTACGATTAGAACTTGACATTTAGCTTTGTGTTGTAAAATTGGTGTAAGCAAAAGTTGTGTAAGGTTTTCTCCGCCATAAGGGAGCTTGTTGACATAGTGAAGAAAAATCTCGAGTTAGGTGCTCGAGGAGTGGAGTAGGGCAAGGAAGGTGTCCTTGTAGCCGAACCACTATAAATCCTTTGTCTCGCGGTTCGATCTTTCCATCTCTATCTTCATTTCATTTCATTACTTTACTTGCATTGTTAATTTAGATTTACTTATATTTGTTCATATTGTTCAAGAGTTGAGTTCACATAAATTCGAATCTAAGTTTTTTAAAAGTAAACAAAGTTTTTATAATAAATTAAAAAGACGTAAAACTATTCAACCTCCCCCCCTTTCTAGTTTTCCACAGTTTTGACATTTGATTTTCAACAAAAATTACTTACTTATTAAGCAAAGGAACTCTCAACTCTTATATGTTTGTTATTTCTCTCAAGTTGTCCACATAATCGATCATTTTAAATATAAAGTGTAACAAAAAGAATACGCTCAAAAACATCTCCGACCTTTTTTTTTTTTACTTTTTGGCAAATCGTTAATGGTTTGTTATTTCCCTCATTTCTTACTTCTAACCGCGTCTTCAGGATTAGGAGCGAAGAATACGTCCATTGGACCTTTTTGTTTTACTTTTTTTGGTCGAGGCAACTTACTTCCCTTTGATACTCGAGCACACTCTACTTTTGCTACTTCATCATCATAGTCATCATATTGTCCCGTATTCATTTCCATTTCTACCCTTGCAATATTTGTTTGTAACTGATTTGACCTCAATTCTTCCGAACATTTTCAGAACATTCATAGCACTTAGAAACACATCTAAAACTCCAGTCAAATGTTTCTTTAAGCGACTTACTGCTCCTTAATTACTCATGGACAATAGCGACATTTAAAATTATTTCTATTATGTGGGTTTTGTGTTCCATGTTTTCTACCCGGATCACTAAGATTCGATGGCTTGGTTGAGCCCAAAGTTAAAGATGAATCCATTCAAAAAGTCAACTTGATTGTTTGACCAGAAACAAAAAGTCAACATAAACTATAAAAGTCTATACTAGTCATTAGTCAAAATTAAAAGTATTTAAGTTAATTACTTAGTTGATTATAGAAGAATAGAATAGTGGTTTTTAATGTAGAGGAAGTGGGTAGATTTAATTGGTGGAATTAAAATGTCTAATCTAGGGTTTTAGTGTGTGTCATAAAGTTACTTCAATAATTGATGAGAAGAATTTAATTGGAGTCCCATATATATTAATTAAAGGTCTTATGGGCCTTTTTAAAAAGAGGTAATTACCATTTTAGTATTTCAAAAAAAAATGATCCATTTAATAGTCACTCTCAACACCTCTTTCCCATTTTGGTCACGCTCGACTGCTCGACTCCATTACTTTTGTGCCACGTGTCCTTACAAGTACAATAGTTAGGTGAGAATATTTTATTCATTTTAGCTTAAATGACAATTACACCCTCCTATATTATATTATTATCCTTTTCCCACCTAACCCCACTCACCCACCTAACTCCCCCCACCCTCACCACTTTAACAGTCCATCATCACCACCACCACCACCACTGCTCGACCACCACCACAACCACTGTTCGACTGCTCAACCACCACTACTCAATTACTCAACTACTCGACTACCTCAAAATACTTAACTAAACATTCCAAAAAGCATAGCACATACTTTTATTCTCCAAAAACAGAGCAACACATTTTTTGACCAACTGGTAGAAAGTTTGTGCCTCAATAGGTTGTACTATAAGCTTCATGAGTTGTACCTTTGTTAAATCTTGAATATTAAATAACCAACCTGTAACTTTGATAGACTCATGGATCTTGAAGATCACACTCTGAGACATTCAATTTAATTTGGATCTAAACAACTATGTGCAAAATCGAATTCATAAAAAATCAAATCCAAAACAACAATAGTCTTATCTTTTCATCAATAGATAGTCAAATAAAATTAATTGAAATAAAGAAAAGAAAAGATATGGATGCCAGCAACAACAACCAAAAAAAAAATACATATATAAATCTGCTACATATCTTAGTCCCTTTACCGAAGAATTTTTTGCTTTTTTAAAAACACCTTTCAACCACCAATTTTGTTCCATCACTAAAACTAAGAACATACCATTATTAAATTGGATATCAACAAATTGTTATATGGAGGTGACGTGATGCAGTAAACGGGTATCCACATAAGGAGATTCATGATATGGATATCTTAAAGAATCAGAGGGAGATGACGGCGACCGTAGCCGGAGACTTGGGAAAAACTCGCCTGAAAATAGTGATATTGGGACGTGTGTCCATAGTAGGTTATTGATTGTGTGGTTCTTAGCCAAGCTTTAAGAGACAAGAGAGAAAGTAAACTTCTTTGGTGGCTGCAATTTAGGACTGAGATGATAGGCGACGTTATGTTCTTGTGTGTGATTAGGTTAGAGAAATATGAGTGATATTAGGGTAAAGTGTAACACCCCCAAATTTGTGATATGCAGCAGAATTTAAATTGGGTGTTACTTCATGGCACAACAGTTGAATAGTAGAAAACGATCACCAATTTAGTCGTTTTAAAAGATTTATCATTCGAATATCAGAGTTTACAAAATAAGGTCCCAGTGGTTCCAAAGTTTATTAAATAGGTTTTCGAATGATAATAAAATTTATAGCCTTCATAAGTATCCGTGCTCCTCCGTGCCATCCCTGCTCATTTTAGACCTGAGATAAATACATGCTAAAAGCGTCAACACAAAGGTTGGTGAGTTCATAGAGTTTGTAAGTAAAAACTGTTGATTTCCAAAATCAAAGAGTTTGTGAGTAAATACTGTTGATTTCCAAAATCAAAGAGTTTGTGAGTAAATACTGTTGATTTCCAAAATCAAAGAGTTTGTGAGTCCATAGCAGTTGTAAATAAATAGTTGATTATCAAAATCATAGAGTGAGTAATACCATAGTGTTTATAGTTAAACCAGTTGATTGTCAAAAATCAAAGTGTGAGTGAATCCATAGAGTTTGCATAAAATCAGTTGATTATTAATATTTCCAAGTTTAGGTAATAATTGTAATAAATACAATTATTAATAAAATAATCGGTGGGTTATTATATTATACACCCCTAGTTTGTTTGTTAGCCCTAACCGGGTCAACACAAAATAGTTATTGTTTGCCAGATAGTGATTTTCTGCTATATAGTGAAAACAAGTTCAAGTTTTATAAAAATAATGGCAATACTGTATCATGACTACAGTATCGTTCTATTGCTCTAAGTCTCATGAAACTCAACGTTTAACAGGCATCAAAATGATGTAAAGTATATAGGCCCTTAGGATGGGTATTTGCCAATAACCCATAAGTTTGTTCAAATAAAGTGCGCCTGGGTGGCTCATCCTAGCAGACCCAAACAGGGATTGTCAGTCCCAAATAGATCTATTCACAATTATTTACGTTCACTCGCAAGTGATTAAGGTTCATGATATGAGGGACTTCGAACTTGGCAATAATGGTAAACTTAGGCAATAGTGAATCAAGTATAGCATACAGTTGAAAATCATTTGTGATCATGTTTATAGCAGGTATCTCTCCATGAGATATAAAAATGTATAAAAGTGGATTCATAAGTTTATAGTAATCCGCAAAGGTTATAGTGTTCTTGTAATTAAAATATAAGTGTTGCGTTTCAATAACAGCAAAGTGGTTTATCAACTGAGTATAATGTTAAAGGTAAACTAGTAAAGTTTATATGAAATACAAGCATGTATTTCCACCATAAGTAATTCAAAATAGGTAAAAGAGTGGTCTATGAAACTCACAGTAACATGTATATAGATAAGAGTACTTGTAAAAGTATAAACATTGTAATTGAGCATGTATCTCCCCCAAAAGTAGTTCAAAACGTTTAAAAATAGGGGCTATGAAACTCACTTTGGAATGCAGTGATGTAAGTAACACAATGGTGCCAATGAGTATGGCAGAATAGTGTAAGGAGTATCGCACAACGATACAGAATCAGCGTAACCTAATGAATATAAGCTTGTCTCAAAACATAATACGCAAAAAGAAATCGATACGTATGAGTTTCAAAAGATAAAGTGTTGTAGTTTTCGTGGAATATTTGTATCAATGTTTGTAAAAGTTTAGTATCTTATTCGTGTGGTGGTATAAAGTCATAGACTCAGACAAACGCACGCCAAAGCATAAAACATATAGCACAAGTATACCAGGCAAATAAACAGGTAAGTATCAGATAAGCATATAAGTGAAAGATAAATAGATGATTGAGTTTTGGGTATTTATCTAGTACCTCAAATAGTTTGTATAAAACATAAATGTTTTATACATAAAGATATGTTTTAACTTTATAATAAACGTTTTATAATTTAAAAATACACATTTCGTCATTCGACTAATTAATAATAAAAGTGTTTTCAAAAATAAAGTGCGAGTATAGAAATTTGTATAGAATTTCAGTATAACTCTTCCGTTTATGCAACGTTTCAAATAGTACTTTTTAAACTGTTTGAAAATCAGTTTAAATAATTTAGTTAATAATCTAAAAACTTTTAGAATTTAAATAATTTTAATGAGCTATTGAACTTAATATCCCGATAATAGTCCAACGATCATTTGCCCAATACAAATAGTCCATTAAGTATTTATGAAGTCAAATAGTCTAATAGTCCAACATATCAAGTCCAAAGCAAGTAGTCCATCATAAGTCCGATATGAGTTACATGTCCAAATGTAATAGTAAGTCTATTATGAATTTGTTAAATCTAATATGTCAAGTCCGTTATGAGTTCGTCAAGTCTATAACTATTATATAAATGGCCCATCATAATACGTTTAGTCCGTTAAGTACTATAAGTTGGCCAAATAAAAATCCTGGCCCATAACCGAAATAAACCAAATGCTCCTATGGGCTTTATAGTCCAATATAACCATATTTTGAACTTGGCCCAATAAGAATTATAACATACCAAAACTCAAGCCCAATGATAAAACTAAAAAAAATATATGCTAAGGATAAGCATATATAACAAGTTTAGCAGTTGAACAAGTTTAGCAAGTTTCAGTTGTTCAACAAATTTAACAAGTTTAATAAGTTCAATGATGCGAGTATAAACTGATAGGCAGTTAAGCAGTTAACAACAATAAGTAGTTAAGTAAGCAGTATCAAAAATATAAGTTTGAACAACAAACACCCTCTTGGGTGGTTTTCTGTTTTGGGCCGACAACAAACAAACACCCCTAGCGGGTGTGGCTGTGAACGATCAAACAAACATCCCTTGGGTTTTGTTGTACACCGGACTAGACACACACACACCCCTTTAACGGGTTTTATTTGTTCATACAAAATCAAACACTCTCGGCTGTGATATTTAAAAAAACAAGACGTACCCCTGGTGGGCTGTTTTGGTGGACCGAGACCCAGGCCACACGCACCCTTTTTGGCTGTGGTGTGGGTCAAACTAACGAGACCAGACACACCCTCTTGGGCGTTAGATTAAACCGAAATAACCACAACGACACCCCTTCGGGGCTGTCGTGTACCGAGCCAAGCAAACACCACATGTGGTGGTTTTCTCTTTTATTATCGAGACTAGTAAACACCCTCTTGGGTGTGTCTCTTTTGGTCCAACAACAAGCATCACAAAGCAGGAATACAAACACTCTTGGCAGTTTGTTGTGGGAACGAACCAAGGGCTCACCCTTCGTGGGTGATAGTCGAGGTCAACCAAACATCTTACGCAGCCTTACTCGGCTGGAACTAACCAAACACCCTACGTGGATGACTCACCTGAACCGCAACAAACCAAATGACAAGAAGCAAGAACAACACCTTTTACTTGACTAATTATAACAAGCAAACACACCCTACATGGGTGATGGTCGACCCGACACAAACAACAAACACATACCAAATATGATAAGCAACTAACAATTAGCACATGGTCAGTTTACAAAATAGTAGCCACAAGTGGGATAAGCAATTACCATATGAGCAGTTTCAAAACATGTCCAAACTACGATAAGCTCGAAGCAAGCAAACAACATCCTTGCGTGGCTATGACCCGCAAACAAAACCAAAGTCAAACACCAAGTAACCACAACAACATCAAGATAACAATAAAAGGAAATCATACACAAACCCGTGGTCAATCGGGTCGACCCGACCCGATTACATAACCGATCATAACAAACGCCCTTCAATCCAAGTTTTAATCCACACGAAAATGAATTTAAAAACATGATTTAATCCAGTTTTATTCCACGAAAATATAACAATCGTTTAATTAATCGGTGTAAATAAGAGTGATAACAAAATAAGTGATGTCGACATACCCTAAAAACGAGAAAGATCGAGAGGATTAGTGAGATGAAAGGCTGCGGTGGCGATGGTGGTGCGGCTGTGTGGCGGTGTGAGATGGCAGTCGCATCCAAAGAGAGGGAGGAAGAAGAGAGTATATCTCTCTTTCTTGTTTTTAAGTGTGTATGTGAAATGCCGAAGGTATAGAGGCCTTTTATGGGGTGAACTTTAAGTGTTTGTGGGGTTGCTGCTGATCTCCAAAGAGAGGAGGGAGGAGAGTTATCTCTTCTCTTTCTTTGTGTTTATAGAATTAAAGGGAAACACTAGTATAAATATACAAGGTCGGTTTGGGTTTTTGGAGTTTTGTACACCGAATATTAATGAGTGGAAGAGCATGTGTAAGTTGAGTGTGTAAGTACTTTAAGTGTATAAGTAAACTTAATGATGGTGACATTTTGTTGTGTTAGTCGGTATAAAGAACCAAGAAGAAGAAAACAAAACGAGTTTAAGGGTGATTGTTTTGATTCGGTAGTGTATTCCAAAGGTCAACAAAATTTCAACATGTGCTAGTTTTAATCTGTGGAATGACTTGAGTGTGTAAGTAGACTAAATGATGGTTCATGATTTTTATTTGTCCTCTCTTGTTTGCCTAGGACTTGATTCTTCACTAAATATCTATTAGGGGTCGGTTGTAAGTTGTGTTTTGAATGATGACAATATAAAGTGATACCGAGTATGATTTGTTTGTTATTTGGGATAACGTGATACGTATATGAGCTTGTCACAAGGAATGTGAGAACTGTTACAACGTCCCGTTGAGTAATAATGTTGAATAAAAAGCAAAAATTTAGCCCGTAAAAATGGTTAATTAAACTGTGATGATGGATTACTCTCGTTAATCATTTATAATTAGGTGGGAAATTTTACGGGATATTACAGTACCTACCCGTTAAACTGAATCCCGTCCTGGGATTCCAGGCTAAGGTTGTTGTCAGGGTTGTTTTGCAGTAAGTGGAAGTCATTGGAATGAAGATTCTCGCATGATAAGTTGTTATGAAGTCGTCTGTTGAGCAATCCTCTATACGAGGTGTTGGAAAGAGTGTACGTATAAACCAAGGATTTGAATCCATATTTATTTACGTAAGAGTCGGATATATTGTGGTACATGTGAAAATCACTATTCCCATAGTCAACTTGACTTGAGAAAATATCATTTTTGAATGAAGATTGCTATTTTTCCGTGTTTTGAAAATAAATATGGTTCATAATTTTTGAAAATAAAAAATCTACGGGGTAACCTACCCGTTAAACAAAGGGTTTGTAAGTAATAGACTTTTAACAATGAGGGTTTCAAATGATAATTTGTAAAGAAAATTATTGAACTTCAGCTTTTGTAAAGAAAAACTTGTTAAATAAATTTTTAAGTGACAACACAGAATCGGTTCCAAGTTTTTGTAGATGATGAATCAGTTTGCTTCTGAGTAAAAAAAATATACACAAAATTTTGTTTGCTTTATATATAAAATCGTGTCTTACGTTAATAACTTGTTTGTATCTATCATTCAAAATATCCAAGTTGTTAGATAGGTATGGAAGCTAGGAGGGGAAATCAAGATGTCATAAGATGAAATGTGTTGTAGTTCAAAATCATTTGGTTCCTTAGGGTTGTTAGCCGTTGCTGGGGACAAAAGAGAAACACCAAGGTTGTTTTTGTTTTGGTTGTAGTCTAGTCCACAACATGAAACATGACCCTATAACTAGGTGGGGGTTCGTTTTAGTTTGTTGAGGTTGTTTGGAGTTCGAATGAAACAAAGTACTTAGGCAATATATGATTTTTTTTTTTTTTTTTTTTTTTTTTTTTTTTTTTTTTTGGCCTAGTTGAGGCAATTTGTGAACATGACAGTTGGGTTGAGCTTTGATGATACTTGGTCATCACATGATCGAGTAATCGGTAAAAGACTTGTCACACATGATTCTTTGGTAAGTGCTTAATTGAGACGTGTAAAAATATTGATAGATTGTTAAGAGAATTTTACAGAAAATGACCCAAAGTAAATGGGTATGAGCCGATTAGATTAGAAATAAATCTTAAGTCTTTGGGCTTAAATAGAGTTGGGCTCGAATTTTTATGATAAAGGCCCAATGATAAACAAAGGTGCGTTGGGTTGTTGTGAACAATGGGTCGAGAACCAATGTTTCAAAGATGTGTTTGGATTGGCTTTCGTGAGTCTAAAATGTTTAATAATACGCGTTTTATTATTTCGTGACACATAAAGTTATAGATGTTACTTCGTTTATATTGTTCGTGATCAAGATTTGTACGAATGAGGATGACATTATGAGTGAGAGAACATGTTACGACAGTTAGATTAGTAACCATATTTTGGAAATAAAGGCGCCCATTGTTTCATTTACAGTGTTTGGAATGTAATTGAGATTACTGTAGGATTTACGGTGCCTAAGGTTGAAATATAGGGACCACTATATCACTTACAGTGTCCAAGAAAAGTAGAGGCCACTGTATTTACTTACAGTGTCTGCTAAGGAAAATAGAGACCACTAGAGTTTTGTGATAATTTCAAAGTGGTAAGACTTAAGGTTACGAAATAATTTCGAGACCATTGTACATACAATGTCTGGGAGTTTAGAGGGAGCATCGTGAAATTCACAACGTTAGAGGAATAAGTAGGACCATTGTGTAGTTCTTAATGTGTTAATAGTGGATGGAACTGAGATTACAATGGTTCCACAGTTAACATAACTTGGAAAATTTCTTTTGGAATGACTATTGTTATTCTTTTATGGTTTGAAATTACACATGGTTTTTAATTATAAGGATCTGTGCGGGTAACCTACCCGTTAAACAAAAGAGTTTTGTTGATAACAGATCCTTACATAGAGATATTTGAATGAGAATTCGATGTGTGTAGAGAAAGTTGCTGAATCCCAGCTTTAAGGGATGAGGAATCTTGTTTGTCCTTGTGTGAGGAATAGTGAACGCAAGCGGCTAGAATAGTAGCCTCACTGCTACTCCTCTATATATGCCGGATTTCACTCTTCATCCCACACAATTCCTCTCCTCCCAAACTCTCGAAATGTCTTACACATACACCATTCTCGTAATTATGTTTGCTGCTGCAGCCATCTTCTTGGCTTACGTCCCAGATGAAGATCTGGAGTCCCTGGCCGAGGTCATAGCGCTTCTCATAGCACTCGTGGTTTTGGCCGTCAGCGCAGATGAAATATGGAGGTAAGAGATAGTATTACGATAGGAGTGTTGCTTTGAATCCGTATACTAACACAATGTATTAATGTTTTATTGCGTTAATAACTTGTGTATTCTTGTCGTACAGGATATTCGAGGTGTTGCACCCAGTCGTGGTTCTTGCTCTTGCTGGTGTAGTGGTGTTTTTCATTGGCATAGCGGGTCAACCGATTGGTGATGTTATGCCTTTCTTAGTGATATTTGTAATGTTAGCATTACCAATGCTAATCATATCATTATGTATCAATATTTATGGTTTCTAATGAGAGTTATGCTGTGTGTTTGATGAATTTTCGTGATTATCGGTTTCATACTCGTGTCATTACAGATACAAATAAGCCCACTTATTTATAATTCGTTATTTACATAGAGAGGCGTCCCAAACAATGTAAACAAGGAAATATAAACTTATGGTTCGGCGCTTTACAATTTCTTTATTTAAATAAGAGGCATCCCAATCATTCAAATAAAGACATTGTAAACCATCCTACTTAAGAATTTCTGATTTAACACTCATACTAATCAACAAAATAATCCATGCGCGGATTTTCTGGGAATACGGGAAAAAGTATTTCACACGCATCTATAAAGATGTGAGTAAGATAATTAAGGATGGTTGGTACGGTACTCGAAATAGTTGGTGAGTATATATATCAATATATTAGAGTGTTGGTGTAGCAAAACTATCTAGAAGTCACATAAGCGTCTGTCGGATGGAAAGCATGGAGAGCGGAAGGCTATAAAATGTTTTGTTTGTAAAAGTAGTTATAGTTCGGGCCTCATTTAGACCCGTTTCTCTATAACTGTAGCTCTGATACCAATCTGTAACACCCCCAATTTTGTGATATGCAGCGGAATTTAAATTGGGTGTTACTTCATGGCACAACAGTTGAATAGTAGAAAACGATCACCAATTTAGTCGTTTTAAAAGATTTATCATTCGAATATCAGAGTTTACAAAATAAGGTCCCAGTGGTTCCAAAGTTTATTAAATAGGTTTTCGAATGATAATAAAATTTATAGCCTTCATAAGTATCCGTGCTCCTCCGTGCCATCCCTGCTCATTTTAGACCTGAGATAAATACATGCTAAAAGCGTCAACACAAAGGTTGGTGAGTTCATAGAGTTTGTAAGTAAAAACTGTTGATTTCCAAAATCAAAGAGTTTGTGAGTAAATACTGTTGATTTCCAAAATCAAAGAGTTTGTGAGTAAATACTGTTGATTTCCAAAATCAAAGAGTTTGTGAGTCCATAGCAGTTGTAAATAAATAGTTGATTATCAAAATCATAGAGTGAGTAATACCATAGTGTTTATAGTTAAACCAGTTGATTGTCAAAAATCAAAGTGTGAGTGAATCCATAGAGTTTGCATAAAATCAGTTGATTATTAATATTTCCAAGTTTAGGTAATAATTGTAACAAATACAATTATTAATAAAATAATCGGTGGGTTATGATATTATACACCCCTAGTTTGTTTGTTAGCCCTAACCGGGTCAACACAAAATAGTTATTGTTTGCCAGATAGTGATTTTCTGCTATATAATGAAAACAAGTTCAAGTTTAATAAAAATAATGGCAATACTGTATCATGACTACAGTATCGTTCTATTGCTCTAAGTCTCATGAAACTCAACGTTTAACAGGCATCAAAATGATGTAAAGTATATAGGCCCTCAGGATGGGTATTTGCCAATAACCCATAAGTTTGTTCAAATAAAGTGCGCCTGGGTGGCTCATCCTAGCAGACCCAAACGGGGATTGTCAGTCCCAAATAGATCTATTCACAATTATTTACGTTCACTCGCAAGTGATTAAGGTTCATGATATGAGGGACTTCGAACTTGGCAATAATGGTAAACTTAGGCAATAGTGAATCAAGTATAGCATACAGTTGAAAATCATTTGTGATCATGTTTATAGCAGGTATCTCTCCATGAGATATAAAAATGTATAAAAGTGGATTCATAAGTTTATAGTAATCCGCAAAGGTTATAGTGTTCTTGTAATTAAAATATAAGTGTTGCGTTTCAATAACAGCAAAGTGGTTTATCAACTGAGTATAATGTTAAAGGTAAACTAGTAAAGTTTATATGAAATACAAGCATGTATTTCCACCATAAGTAATTCAAAATAGGTAAAAGAGTGGTCTATGGAACTCACAGTAACATGTATATAGATAAGAGTACTTGTAAAAGTATAAACATTGTAATTGAGCATGTATCTCCCCCAAAAGTAGTTCAAAACGTTTAAAAATAGGGGCTATGAAACTCACTTTGGAATGCAGTGATGTAAGTAACACAATGGTGCCAATGAGTATGGCAGAATAGTGTAAGGAGTATCGCACAACGATACAGAATCAGCGTAACCTAATGAATATAAGCTTGTCTCAAAACATAATACGCAAAAAGAAATCGATACGTATGAGTTTCAAAAGATAAAGTGTTGTAGTTTTCGTGGAATATTTGTATCAATGTTTGTAAAAGTTTAGTATCTTATTCGTGTGGTGGTATAAAGTCATAGACTCAGACAAACGCACGCCAAAGCATAAAACATATAGCACAAGTATACCAGGCAAATAAACAGGTAAGTATCAGATAAGCATATAAGTGAAAGATAAATAGATGATTGAGTTTTGGGTATTTATCTAGTACCTCAAATAGTTTGTATAAAACATAAATGTTTTATACATAAAGATATGTTTTAACTTTATAATAAACGTTTTATAATTTAAAAATACACATTTCGTCATTCGACTAATTAATAATAAAAGTGTTTTCAAAAATAAAGTGCGAGTATAGAAATTTGTATAGAATTTCAGCATAACTCTTCCGTTTATGCAACGTTTCAAATAGTACTTTTTAAACTGTTTGAAAATCAGTTTAAATAATTTAGTTAATAATCTAAAAACTTTTAGAATTTAAATAATTTTAATGAGCTATTGAACTTAATATCCCGATAATAGTCCAACGATCATTTGCCCAATACAAATAGTCCATTAAGTATTTATGAAGTCAAATAGTCTAATAGTCCAACATATCAAGTCCAAAGCAAGTAGTCCATCATAAGTCCGATATGAGTTACATGTCCAAATGTAATAGTAAGTCTATTATGAATTTGTTAAATCTAATATGTCAAGTCCGTTATGAGTTCGTCAAGTCTATAACTATTATATAAATGGCCCATCATAATACGTTTAGTCCGTTAAGTACTATAAGTTGGCCAAATAAAAATCCTGGCCCATAACCGAAATAAACCAAATGCTCCTATGGGCTTTATAGTCCAATATAACCATATTTTGAACTTGGCCCAATAAGAATTATAACATACCAAAACTCAAGCCCAATGAATAAACTAAAAAAATATATATATGCTAAGGATAAGCATATATAACAAGTTTAGCAGTTGAACAAGTTTAGCAAGTTTCAGTTGTTCAACAAATTTAACAAGTTTAATAAGTTCAATGATGCGAGTATAAACTGATAGGCAGTTAAGCAGTTAACAACAATAAGTAGTTAAGTAAGCAGTATCAAAAATATAAGTTTGAACAACAAACACCCTCTTGGGTGGTTTTCTGTTTTGGGCCGACAACAAACAAACACCCCTAGCGGGTGTGGCTGTGAACGATCAAACAAACATCCCTTGGGTTTTGTTGTACACCGGACTAGACACACACACACCCCTTTAACGGGTTTTATTTGTTCATACAAAATCAAACACTCTCGGCTGTGATATTTAAAAAAACAAGACGTACCCCTGGTGGGCTGTTTTGGTGGACCGAGACCCAGGCCACACGCACCCTTTTTGGCTGTGGTGTGGGTCAAACTAACGAGACCAGACACACCCTCTTGGGCGTTAGATTAAACCGAAATAACCACAACGACACCCCTTCGGGGCTGTTGTGTACCGAGCCAAGCAAACACCACATGTGGTGGTTTTCTCTTTTATTATCGAGACTAGTTAACACCCTCTTGGATGTGTCTCTTTTGGTCCAACAACAAGCATCACAAAGCAGGAATACAAACACCTCTTGGCGTTTGTTGTGGGAACGAACCAAGGGCTCACCCTTCGTGGGTGATAGTCGAGGTCAACCAAACATCTTACGCAGCCTTACTCGGCTGGAACTAACCAAACACCCTACGTGGATGACTCACCTGAACCGCAACAAACCAAATGACAAGAAGCAAGAACAACACCTTTTACTTGACTAATTATAACAAGCAAACACACCCTACATGGGTGATGGTCGACCCGACACAAACAACAAACACATACCAAATATGATAAGCAACTAACAATTAGCACATGGTCAGTTTACAAAATAGTAGCCACAAGTGGGATAAGCAATTACCATATGAGCAGTTTCAAAACATGTCCAAACTACGATAAGCTCGAAGCAAGCAAACAACATCCTTGCGTGGCTATGACCCGCAAACAAAACCAAAGTCAAATACCAAGTAACCACAACAACATCAAGATAACAATAAAAGGAAATCATACACAAACCCGTGGTCAATCGGGTCGACCCGACCCGATTACATAACCGATCATAACAAACGCCCTTCAATCCAAGTTTTAATCCACACGAAAATGAATTTAAAAACATGATTTAATCCAGTTTTATTCCACGAAAATATAACAATCGTTTAATTAATCGGTGTAAATAAGAGTGATAACAAAATAAGTGATGTCGACATACCCTAAAAACGAGAAAGATCGAGAGGATTAGTGAGATGAAAGGCTGCGGTGGCGATGGTGGTGCGGCTGTGTGGCGGTGTGAGATGGCAGTCGCATCCAAAGAGAGGGAGGAAGAAGAGAGTATATCTCTCTTTCTTGTTTTTAAGTGTGTATGTGAAATGCCGAAGGTATAGAGGCCTTTTATGGGGTGAACTTTAAGTGTTTGTGGGGTTGCTGCTGATCTCCGAAGAGAGGAGGGAGGAGAGTTATCTCTTCTCTTTCTTTGTGTTTATAGAATGAAAGGGAAACACTGGTATAAATATACAAGGTCGGTTTGGGTTTTTGGAGTTTTGTACACCGAATATTAATGAGTGGAAGAGCATGTGTAAGTTGAGTGTGTAAGTACTTTAAGTGTATAAGTAAACTTAATGATGGTGACATTTTGTTGTGTTAGTCGGTATAAAGAACCAAGAAGAAGAAAACAAAACGAGTTTAAGGGTGATTGTTTTGATTCGGTAGTGTATTCCAAAGGTCAACAAAATTTCAACATGTGCTAGTTTTAATCTGTGGAATGACTTGAGTGTGTAAGTAGACTAAATGATGGTTCATGATTTTTATTTGTCCTCTCTTGTTTGCCTAGGACTTGATTCTTCACTAAATATCTATTAGGGGTCGGTTGTAAGTTGTGTTTTGAATGATGACGATAAAAAGTGATACCGAGTATGATTTGTTTGTTATTTGGGATAACGTGATACGTATATGAGCTTGTCACAAGGAATGTGAGAACTGTTACAACGTCCCGTTGAGTAATAATGTTGAATAAAAAAAACAAAAATTTAGCCCGTAAAAATGGTTAATTAAACTGTGATGATGGATTACTCTCGTTAATCATTTATAATTAGGTGGGAAATTTTACGGGATATTACATACAGAAAATATTATAACTGATTTAGTATGGATAGGGTCGAGGGTGGTTTTTTTGGATCGGGTTGTATCAGCTGGTGGTGGTCTGGTGGTGGTCTGATGGAGGTATGTGTGGTGGTGGTGAAATAATGGAAGAGATGGGTGGGTTAGGTGGATTAATATAGGAGGGTATATTTGTCATTTAAGCTAAAATGAATAAAATATTCTCACCTAACTATTCTACTTGTAAGGACAAGTGGCACAAAAGTAATGGAGTCGATCAGTCGAGCAGTCGAGCGTGACTAAAATGAAAAATAGGTGTTGAGAGTGACTATTAAATGGATCATGTTTTTTTTGAAATACTAAAATGGTAATTACCTATTTTAAAAAAGCCCAAAGTCTAACTTTAGCAATATTAACCAAAACAACACAAATCTCAGTTGTGTCCGTTGCATCAGATGCGAGCAATATACTGTGGTGATGTGATGCGTTCACATTAAGCCGCACCTCGCAACAACCTCGCATCAGGTTTTGTGTTGCGTTTTTCCAAACTCATCACTCGGATGCGCGATGTGAGCGCATTTTTAAACCAAGATAACCTATGCGGGGCTATTGACCTGTAAGCCTAGCCAAACACCCCGTTAGCCTAATACCAAACACCCCAGTGGAACAAGGAATCAAACATGGAATCCCAAAACCCTACTTAACACAACAAATAATAGTATCAAAACCCTGCTTACATTTCAATCTTTCTTTCCAAAAACATGCTATCAAAGATGACATGCATCCCAACCTTAAACCCACCCAAAACCCTGTCACCATCATCTTATTCTGTCAATAAAACTTTACCATTTTCATCATCAGCAAAAACCCATTTCAGGATTCCATCAAAGATATTACAAAAGGGTTTTATTGTAATGGCGACTAAGCAGCAAGAAAATGAATTGAACTTGAATTTGTTGACTAATAGTGACCGTAGAAATGAAGTTATAAATGCTGCGAAAAATTCGCTTTCGAATTGCTTATCTGAGACGAATCTTTGTGCTGAGATTCCTTCTCTGAAGTCAAAGACAAGGGGAAAGGTATAAAAGAATTTATAAATTGGTGAACTTTATTCAGATTGCTACTGTTTTTTAGGCTAATTAGAACCCCGAAACCGATATTTTGCCTGTTATTATTTCCCGGGTTCGTATCCATGGTGGTATCAGCGGTTTTAGGATGTGCATGCTAAGTTAATTATTGTATTTAGGTTTTGTTTGAGTAACCTTAGTGAAGCAGCTTATTGCGTTCTGAGAATACAGTCGGCTCTTTGCGTTTAGGTTGTGTTTGAGTAAGCTTATTGCGTTCTCAGAATGCAATCAGCTCTTTGCATTTAGGTTGTGTTTGAGTAAGCTTATTTGTGTCAAACTAGCTGTTTCATAGCTTATAAACTGATAAGTCAATAAGCACAACCTTTTTCAGATAAGCTAACCCAAATGCAAAGTTGAGAATCAGTATAAGTAAGCAGGTGCTTAACTTTAACATTGATCTTATTTATCGGTTCTGCAAATTCGATTAGTTTGAGATTATATATTAGTGAACTCGATATCGAATACTTTATCGGAGACGAATCTTTGTGTTAAAGGAAAGGTATATAAACATTTGGGTGGGTGTGTTTTGCTCTTTTATTAAAAAGATGAAAAGATGTGATATTTTTAAGGATTTAGAGTGTTTTTAAGGTTCATTTGATCCGAAACCTATATATTGTCTATGTGATTGTTTGCTGCTTTTGTGTGTATTGTGATGTGTGGTTTATTTGGTTTAATTAGGGGGTGGTCCATTGTTAAAATTGATCATTGCATTTAAGAACTAGAACGAGGTAAGAGGGTGTGTACGTTTTATGTTTATCTCAATTATCGATTTATTGGTGTATCTCTAAATTTGATTAGTTTGAACTTAATTCACCAAACATTATATTTATCAGAGTATTAGAACCTTCACCAGTTGCTGCAAGTTATAGTATCTTGACAATATGCCTACTTTATTGGTAAAAATCATTAGGATCGTTTGTGCTTAGCTGTATTCTATACTTCTATTGTCATTAGAATGATCAATAAGCTTTACCCTTCAGCTTTGAAGCTCAGATAATTGCATCTATGTTACTTTTAGTAAATTAGTTTTATTCTTATACCAATGGCCAATTATTGATAAATAGAAGATAATTGTACTACAAGAGTTATTTGGTATAATTAACCTTTACATGAGAAGTCCTTGCTTATATTAGGTGCGACACTCGGGATCCCAATGTAGTTAATGAAAATTTCTTTTGGCACAAGAGTTTAGATAACGCTGCTAGCATTTAAAGTGAAAATGTAGCTTTTCTTTTGAGTTAAGAGGGTAGAAAACCGTGGTTATAATCTTCCTATAACTTTGATCAATCTTTATGTACACTTAAGTATAAAATATTAAGAAAACGCCATGTACATCTGTTTTTGGTCATCTATAAGAAAGTTCTGCTTAATTGAAATTTGCTTAAAGGGAAAGAAATTGAATTTGTGATTTTTGATGTTATGATTTATCTCTTCATATTCATGTTGTTTATGTAATTCCTCTTTCCCTGGTCATTGTGTAACTTAATTTTGGTTTGAAAAATAACTCCAGCTATTGAAAATAACAACTATATAATCAAAACGATTATATCCCCTACGACAAAAGCAACAGTTTAAGTTAAATGATTCCAATCTTGTTTGCAACATAAGCTCATCCGAATTTTGCATCTATAGGTTAGAGATATTTATGATGGAGGAGATTATCTTGTGTTGGTCACAACGGATCGACAAAGCGCTTTTGATAGGGTTCTTGCTTCAATTCCATTCAAAGGACAGGTAATTAGACGCTGTCATCTCCATTCATTAAGTGTCATCCCTTATGTGATTTAATTACTTGCAATAATGCTAGAAAAAGTTTGATTGTAATTACTGATATTTTACAGGTTCTTAATGATACAAGTTTATGGTGGTTTAATCAAACTCAACGCATTGCCCCAAATGCAATAATAGCAGTCCCTGATAAAAATGTTACCATTGCAAAGAAATGTACTGTTTTTCCTGTAGAATTTGTTGGTAAGTGCTACTAGATTAACTTGTTGGATCTTAGTTTTACATTCCACGCCCTTCTGAACTGAAATGATAACTTGTTGCTAAAAGATAACGGAATTTAAGGCTTGTTTTTTTCCAAGGCAACATATATCATTTACTCGTTTTGTGCAATCTGTAACCAAAAGTCCAAAACAATTAACAATTCAAGAATATTAAGCTAAACAACTAATAAGCATATTGCTAAACTTTTGTAGTTCGAGGATATGTGACTGGAAGTACTGATACATCGTTATGGACGGTATACAAGAACGGTGTGCGTAATTACTGTGGCAATGTTATTCCTGAAGGTTTTTAGTCAAAGCATTGGCCATGTTTATAATCTGATTCATTTTCTTTAGTCTGTATTATAACTTCTAAGCGTTTTTTTTTTCTTTTTTTCTTTCTACTTGGCAACAGGAATGGTGAAAAACGAGAGACTACCTGCAAATATAATCACCCCAACTACTAAAGCTGCAGATCATGATGTTCCCATTACTCCGGAAGAGGTTTGTATGACGATCTTCACTTTTTTATTTATCCAACTCGACAGACTATATTCATGGTTGGAGAATGGTTGATCTCGTAAAAATTAATATTGTTCCTAAATATCCGCTCCTGAAAATTTTGAAAATCAGATGAAACGTCGTTAATTGGTAGATTTTTACACCAAACATGGTCTGTGAAGTCATTTGATTGTTAGTCAAATGTCTAAAATACCTTTCAGTTGTATAAAGAAAAAGGTGAGTCCTGTACACTGAAATAATTACATCAGGTTTGCAGTGGTATTTGGTAGTTAATACTTAATAGATAAATAAGTGATTTAATAAATGTATTGTTACTCCATCTTCATCTTGCAGATTGTCATGCAAGGGTTGATGAGTCAAGCTGATTATGATGAAGCAAGTAGGAAAGCATTGAGCTTATTCGAGTATGGTCAGGTATCATTTCTAAATTTTTAACTGGTCCAAACTTACTTTTGATATTACAAGGGAAGTATTTTATGTTGAACCCATGACACTGGGAGTCACATTGGGTTTTTTGACTTGGATATTGCAGAGAGATTAATTAGATAAAATACACATATTATACAAACCTAAAACATTTTTCGATAAATACAAAAATAAAACAATGTTATTGACTGATGTCTCAACTCCCTCAATTTATATGTAATGGCAATGTGTCAAACAAGATATTAACTTGGAAAACTTCTAATGGAGGAAAGCATTATCACGCCATATGACAGACCGTTGTAGTACTAGAGCATGCACTTATATGGATTGAACTATTGCCAAAACTTTGCTCTATATTTATTAATCCCAACAGGAATAGTTTACATATTATTTCTGGTTATGGTCTAGTATCTGTACATTGGATTGTTTATCCTGTAATATTTTTCTTTTGTTCTAAACGGCTTTTTCTGTGATTTTTCTATCTATTTGAAGCGTGTGGCGTCAGAACATGGCATGATATTAGTCGATACAAAATATGAATTTGGAAAGGCCCCTGATGGTTCAGTGCTATTGATTGATGAGGTCTTGCTCTATTACACAAACATTTGCGCATACATGTCTTGTAACTATAAGTAGTCAAGATGACTTGTACAAATTGATGATAGAAATTGTGACTACTTATGCAGGTCCATACTCCTGACTCAAGCAGATACTGGTTAGCACATTCCTATCAGTCCCGGTTTCAGAATGGTCTTGAACCCGAAAATGTCGATAAGGTCCAACGCTTCTCTTTTTGACTACTTGCTACGTATGACTATGTTTGACTAGAATTGTCACTATTGTTGTATTTAGTAGCTTCTTACAGAGTTACAGTGTCCTATGAAAATGCATTGTTTGAGAAGAGTTTATTACTACTTGTCAACTGTTTGAAATACTCTCGTAGTTACTGTCAGTTAACCATGTGGACCCAAATCAGTATCATCTATAGTGATAGTAATATTGGGGTAAATTCAAAATTTAAAAGTTTCTGGTCTAGGATATAATGCAATATGCAACAGAATTCCCAGAAAGAAATATTTTACAATATTCACTTGTGGAGGTCATTTGTTTATCTTTTACAGTTGGTTGACATTGATATATGAAATTTTGTTAGGAGTTTTTGAGGTTGTGGTTCAAAGATCACTGCAATCCGTATGAGGACAAGGTAAATCACATCATTTTTAACTAGCTATCTATTCAAATATTTCTTGCTTAAAACATGATTCAAATAATTCTTGCTATTGTTTAACCATATAGGTTCTCCCTGATGCTCCAGAGGAGCTTGTTACTGAACTCGCTTGGCGGTGAGAGATTAAGTTATTAAACTAGTGTGCTTGTCTTTTAACTAAATGACATTCTTGTAAAAATTCGACCAATAAAACGCAAGTTTTGGACATGTGAATGCGTTTAAACAATTAGGGCTTCTTTTTTTATTCATAGTCTTTCATAATAAGGGGTGTTTGGATGGGTTGATTTTGAAAGTGATAATTACATTTTGAAGAATCAGAATCTGATAATGATATGTTAAAGCTAGGGGATCGACATTTGATTTTTATGTATCTCAATAACCAGTTCATACATCTTTTTCCAAAGTCGATCTTTGACCCGTTAATGATTAGAAATCATAATCGACACTTAAACTGATTATTACGAGTTTACGACTTAAATCATCAGTGGACATCCAAACACTTCCTTATACCTTTACTTATTTATTGAGCATTTTTGCAAAAATGTGGATTGTTTGTAACTAAGAAAAAGCATGATGTCGTAAAAAGTCCTGGATAGAAGCACTCCTAAGTCCTAACACATTGCATTGCGTGGTAAATTGTCTTCATTTTCTAATCATCAGCTGCAAATATATCTTTCTGAATGACAGGTACATTTTCTTGTTTGAGACAATAACAAAATCCAGATTTCAGATACCCGATACAATGGTAAAACTCTTGGATGCTCTTGTAGCTTAATTGATTAAATAATAGTCCCTTAAGTTGTTATTTTGCATGTGCAGGAACCTATACATGATCGAATAACTCGCAATGTCTCAAAGGCATTGTCATCTCTGCAGAACTAATTTTAACGATGTGGCCTGCTCAGTTAATAAGCAAGGATCAAGTTTCTTGAAGCTTGCACAATTTGCTATGCCTTGTAAACAAGCTTCTAACTTAAAATCAGGCCAATATGTGGATGACGGGTTTCATTTTTAAGAGTATGTTTTGATGAATATGATTGTCTTTTACCTAATTGCATCGGTAGATTTAAGCTAATTTCTTAAAGAATTCGTATGGTTTTAACTTGGAATCATGATCATGATAAAGTGAAGAAATAGCTAGAATTGTAACAGGGATAAAATTAGTTAAAAGTTGATCAATGGTGCTGAAGGCACATGTTGTATGGCCTTCTGGCCAAGATGTTGGAAGTTAAGAATTACAATAGGCCTAATACTTAATTCTTCAATGCACGAGCTAGCTTACCAACTTGTGCGTATAGCAACCTGCTTTCATGGATCGGGTAATATTCGCAGTAACCGAAAATCGAAACCGAACCGAACCGAATTCTTAACCGAACCGAATTGGTAAAAACCGAACCGAACCGAACATTTTAATCGGTTTATAGTTCGGTTATGGGTTTAGCATATTGACAACCGAACCAAACCGAAAACCGAATTATAATTAATATTTAATATTTTTTATATATTAATTAAAAAAAATATAACTTGACTAACCCTAGGTCCTATGATGTTAGGGTATTTTGTGTTCAATAGATGTTAAAACTTGTCTAGGTATGTCGTTTTGCATATATTTTGGCATACCGTCATGGGGTCATGTGCTATGATTAGTTATTTCTTAGGAAAGTTTATGTATCTGGATGATGTATGTTCTATTCTCTAGATTTAATCATTTGACATACATATCAATATGTGTATGCAAGACTGTTATGGTTCAATATTAGAGCAAATATAAATGTTGTTCAATATTCAAGTACAAAATTTCGGTTTTCGGTTTTGATCCATAACCGAACCGAACTTTGGTTCGGTTCTCGGTTCGGTTCGGTCACAAATATTTTCGGTTCGGTTCGGTTTTCGGTTATGACTCAAATTTTTTTTTAACCGAACAACCCGAACCGAATAAACCAATTAACCGATAACCGAACCGATGAACGAGCTAGCTTACCAACCCCTATGTATAGCAACCTGCTTTCAAATATTGCTACGTTAGGGTAAGTGTGTTACTGTATACATCTTATCTCCTCATACCCCGCTCCAGTGAGATTGGGTATTGTTGTTAGTTTCAAATATTGCTACGCGCGTCCTTAAGGTAGCATACTTTATACAGACGTCGGAGTTGTAAGGTGTGTTTGGTAAAAGTAGCAGTGAGCTGTGAGCAGTAGCCATAACTCACAGCCCACCGCTCACAGCTTCTTAAAGAAGCATTGAAAAAATGAACATTCCTAAAAAATCGCAAAGTTCACCGCTCCTTTGTCAAACGAACAATAAAAATAAAAAAATTCATTGCTCACCGCTCATCGAACCAAACACAGCCGTATTCTCGAATTTCGTAAACGTCAACTAAGCTTCACATGGATGTACTGATTCATGTTGATCTTTTCTTAACTTTGTTACCCTCTTTGTCCCAAAATAATTATCCACCAACAAAAAACACATGGCTAAAGAAAATCATAATTATTATTGCATTTTCTTTCTCTCTTATTTTTTTTAAAAAAATACTTTTACCCCTAACTAATTCCTTATTGTTTATTGAAAGTCAAAGAGCGAAAACACAATTTTATGTAAACTTATAAACATATGATAAAAAGAAAAACAGAAAAATGAAAACATTTCTTATGAATGACATTATGGTGCTGTGCTATATCAAGCCATTCAAGATTTTACATATTGGAGTTGATCCAAATTTCACAAAGAGAAAGTCAAACTAAGAATAGTCAGCACTTATAGCTGTGGCAAATACATTTTCTTAAAGAGCTTACTTGGTGGCATAAAATCACCATAGAAGCATTGTGGATCATAAACTGAACATAAACAAATGAAGAAAAGAATACCATCTGCATCCCGTTTATGAACATGTTGTTGTATTAAACCATCTAGTTTAAGACATTTCATAAGTAAATAATTGAGATAACATATCATATTGTTTCACACAACAATAACAACTAATAACAGTAGTAAAGATAACATATCATATTGTTTCACACAACAATAACTACAATACTTTTACAACTAATTCCTTATTGTTTATTGAAAGTTTGTAATAACCATTTTAAGGAAGGGCAATATAGTAATCTCGTCAAATTTTTCTATCAATTTTTAAAAATAAATACTCCATCCGTCCTATATTAAGTGTCCACAATGGAATCTTGGGATGTCTCAAATTAAGTGTCCATATTGTATTTCAACCAATGAGATGAGACTTTAGTGGGTAAAATGATATTTGATTGGTAGAGAATGTAGTTAGTGGAATCTTCTAAAACTTTGTGCATTTTAAAAGTGGACACTTAATATGGGATGGAGAGAGTAATTAATTTGAGACTACCCGTAATAAAAACGTGACAATAATATTAGGACAGATAAAGTATTATAATTAATTTCTCACAACCCAATTCGTCATCATTGAAATTAGACCATCACTACCAATGGATGTACCTTCAAATAAACGACTTACAAAGATGATCATTTTGTCTCATCAAAGGATGCAAAGTCCTTCCCCAAAGCCGTCTTTTCGTCCACCATGTATCAATGTACAAAATTTGCCCAACACTTTCATAATTGATTTGATCACTTTTCTAATTTTTTATTCATCAAAAAGTATCGTACGTCCAGACATTACATGTTTTTTTAATGTATATCTACATATCCATCTCCAACGAGGATGTTTCTAAAATACTTAATTAAACTTTATATTTGTGTTAATTCTCTTTTAACTTTCGGATTATTTAAATATGTTTCTTATTACTCGCTAATCTCCTTTATAATAAGAGTATTCCATGAATTGAAAAAAGAACCTAAAAATTTGCAATCGGAAAAATGAGAGTGCACCATTTTGTTCACGTGACAAAATTGACCATTCTTGTTGACGAATAAATGTTAAAAATGAAAATTAATTTGGTCAAACTATTAAATGTTAGTCTAATTTATAAAATGTGCTGAAAACCATGTGTATAAAAAATAAAATAAGAAAATGGGGTAAATAGTAAAACTTTAGTTGTAAATTTTAAATAAAGTATACTTATCACTTTTCATGTTTTTTAATAACTTTATAATTTAATAAATACTCCATACACTTTATACCACCTATATTTTATATTTTATATAAAAGATACAAAAATATGTTGTTATTTATAAATATTATTATCAGTATATATTAAACTAATATATTTACACGGAATTATAAATATAAAAAAAAAAAAAAAAAAAAAAAAAAACAAACACGAGTTACTGTGACATGTAAATCAGTACAAACGACTCATATTATTCCTCTTTATGAGATTAAGTAACAATATCCCCAAAAAAATATTATTTTTTAACTATCCGCATTCAATAACGACTCATATTATTCCTTTTTACAATTTTAACCCGCGCACAGGTTAAAAATCGGCTTAAATTATTATTAACGAGAATATAAATATCAAAATGAAGGCACGACCTCATACGTTACTGTGAGATGAAAATAAATAGACGAGATTCTACATATAACGTCACATATTTTTTCACGGTCACTATATGCTACTAAACACACATAATGAGAACATAATATCAATAGTTAAATTTAAACAAGATCAACCTAAACACTAAGGCAATAAAATAAAGTCAAATCCTTTGTGCAACAAAAATCTATACAAAATATTAATTGATATTAACATATAATAAAAATTTATGTAAAAACTCGTGCATACACGAGTATTATGAGTATACAAGTATTAAAAATCTATACAAAAATCTTAAACATTACAAAATCATGAATTTATGAATTGTCATAATATTAAACTTTAAAACAAATTTATTAAAATATTATTACCCGTTATACTATCTGAAAACCCGTTATACTATCTGAAATCCCGTGAAAATTAGTTTTATCTCAAACCGTTAAAATGCAAATTTGGGAAAGACTTTTAAGCCAATTTTCGGCTTATGAGCTTACCAATTTGATTTTATGGCTTTTTGAGTCCATAAACTGAAAATGATAAGCTTATAATTCTGAAAAACTTGGCTAACAAGTTTTTTATTTATTTATATTGGCATATAAGCACGGTAAATATATTAACACAAACACCCCTTAACCTTTAACATGAAATATCATGGTTACTAATGGCTATAATATAAGTTGAAAGAACACGGGCGTGGTTTGTTCATTATCTTTTGTTAAAGTGTAACCGAAATAACACATAAACCTGAAGGAACAGATTTTCTTGTTTGGTACAAAGGTTGATATAACTAGCGGCATGCTAGAGTAAGTCAAAGCCGAACTAAGACAAGCTAAATCTGTAGTGGCCAAACGTTGGAGCTTTGACTTATTATATAAGGCGGTTTTACCTAAATCTTATACGTGTGCAAGTCTTTGTAAGCTGCGTATGAAGTTAGGCATTTCATATGAAAATACAGCTAAACTTTTTTTTATCGAGAATATATGGTAGTTAAAATACACATAAATCACACCTATTAATTCATACAAGATAAACTGGCCTCATATGAGCTCAAGAAGCCGAGTCTAAACACATTAGTATCAAGCCCCCGTAACCCTAAGCTTGCTAAGCTTTATAATGAGCTGGCTTGTCTTGGCTAAACGACCAAACACAAGTACACATTCACATACAGAAAAGATGTTAGTCTTCTACCCCTGATTTATAAATTAAAAAAAAAAAAAAAAAAAAAAAAAAAAAAAAAAAAAAAAAAAAAACAAAAACAACAACAACAACAACAACAACTAGTAGAATCTTTCATATATTTGCATAACCAGTATTCATAAGATTTTGCATAAGTTCATGAATGATCTGACATTGCCTTCTACTTCCTCCGTTCCAAAATAAATTAAAAATATTCTTTCTACTTGTTTTGATCCGAAGCGATCACCTTTTACATTGCTAATCACAATAAAACTCCAACGCAGGTTTCATCTTTCGCCCTCTGCAAGCAATCTTTGTGACATTTTTAGTACAGAATGAAAGAGAATACTGCAGATGACATTAAATAAATACCAAGCATTTGTTCATGTTCCAGTTAAGATGGTCCAGAAAATTGGTTCGATAGTTGAAACACTTGAGATGCTAAACTGATGGATGTGCATTGTGTAGATGCATAACTGATATTCGCTTGTTAAGGGCAAACCACTAACTACAAAAACTGCTATCAAGATATATTATTATATACATTTGAGGACCAATCTTAGTTTCTAAAAACATGAACTCAGTCTCAACCAGAGCCCTGTATTGACTTTATCATGCTTTACGTGTTGCCCTTTCAAAGAGACAATGTACTGTAAGCAAGGTTGCAAAAATCACGAATCGGTAGTCAGGCGGTCGACCACCTTGTAGCTTTTAATCGGTCTAGGCGGGATTAATCGGTGATTAATCGGATTGGCATTACTGACAAATTTCAGTTATTTCCGGCAAGTTTTGTGTATTTCCGGTGAGTTTTAGGTATTTCCGGCAAGGTACTTTCTAAAAAACAACTTGTAATAGACTTAAACAGTTACTATAAGTAATCAAAATAAGTTTACAGTGAGTTTTGGGTACTTCCGGCAAGATTTATAGGTTTCCGGCAAGTTTGACCACCATTGACCGCCGTTGTCCTATTTGTTTGACCCAGTTACATAAATCGGCAAGGTCGGTGGCCTTGTAGCACCTAATCGGCGATTAATCGGCCTTGTAGAACTTTTTTTGCAACACTGACTGTAAGTGAAGCCAATTTGTAAAACAAACAAACAAACAAATATAAATTCTACTCCAGTTTTAAATAAGCCATAACGAAATTTCGGAAACTACCTACCATTGGTTGTGTTTTGGTAGACGTGGCTGGGTCAAACGGGTTGGGCCTACTAGCAATTAAACAAATAACTAATTTGCTAATCAAATTACAATAACTATGTTATTACAAAAATACCCAAAGCATTTTGATTAAATGGATTTAGGAGGTTCTTATGCATTTCAGTACCATTGGGACGTTTGAAAATTTCCGCATCTACTTATTGTATTTGGGAGTAAATGTGTCAAAAATTTCCACATCTACTTATTGGATGGAAAAAACTTAAAAGTCAAAAGTGACTTGAGCTACATGGCCACTAGTCTTGTTAAACTGCTAGACGTTATAGAATTTAAGTAAATCTTACAACCCGAAATCAATACCACAAGCATTCTGTTATGATGGCAATGATAATTTTAGCGTTAAACTTTTTTTATTTACCTATCTCAGGTATTGATTAACATATTATCTAATTCTGATTTTTCAAGGTGCAATAATCACTTTCACAACACATACCCAAGAAAACGAATTCTCGTTCTTGGAATAGATGCGACATGTGGGCAGAAGAATATTCAAAAGTGAGGTTAAATAGCTAAGCAAAGAACTTTACCTAGTAAAGTGATAAACCCTTGCTCAATAATGCACACAGACCAAACATATTTATGGTTGGCGAATCTAGAAATGGTCATTCATCTAAACATGAAGTACCCATTTGTTAATTTTGCATACCATATAAAGCATGGGTGGATTCCAGTAATCTCAGATTAACCTATAATACTTGAAAAAAATGAACAAAGGCACTAGCTAATACCTGAATCAAATGTTTTGCCTTGTGAATAACTTGTTTTCTTTTAACCTATACACATCTATGACAATGCACTGATTTGTGAAGCTTGAACAAGTGTCTTAGTATCATCATCCATATCTATCTTATCATCCTCCATCAGTTTAACAACAGCACTAAATGGTTCTTGTTTAGCCACATGCATCTTGATTAAAGTTCGGTATACAGACAAACTAGCAAGATTAAGATCTCTAAGCATCTGTAAAAACTCCATCGTCTCTTCTAAATTCCTATTTTTCTCAAAATACTCCAACATAGACTCGACAATCACAGGATCCGGCCTCCACTTACACTTTATCAACATCTTAAACCCATTCTTCATTGCAAAAACTGCTTTTACCATATCTCCATTTTTAACATATCCCTCCATAAGTATCTCCCACGTCTTATAATTCGGGCACCCACCTTTTTCCAATGTGCGATAATGTAACGCCTCGGCCTTTTCAATCAATCCATTCCTAACATAACCACCAAGAAGAACATTACTCACTCTAACGTCATATTTCCTACAGTGACACTCCCATTCGAGAAAAATCTTCTCGGCTTCTTTAAAATCCTTAAATGTTACTAAACATCGCAAAATACACATATAATTTGCACATGTGAGCTTCCTATCAACCCTTTTACAAGCTTCCCAAACACGAAGAACCCCTTCTTTGTCTTTCAAAGAAGCATAATTCGTAATGAGAAAAAAGTAACCAAGATGGTTATAGGATGACAGCATATTCTCTGCAGTTCTAAGTGCCAATGTTGCCTTTTCAACAAGTCCTGATTTCATGTAAATATTAGCCAATGTACAAAGAGAGCTCCATCCAACTTTAACATTCGTATCATTTTTCATCTCGTTGTAAACCATATCCACATGTTTGACCCCATAAACCTCATTACACGCAGTCATCCAAAGATTATAAGAAAGCACATTTCTTGGTATTTTATTTCGCTTCATTTGGGATATAACAGACAATACTAAATCAAACTGTGACGTGGCAATATAAAGCTTCATCATTGCATTAAATGGATGTGGGGTCACATGGGAACCATAACCATACATTTTCTTCATAAGAGACTCGGCTTTTTCTACGTCTTTTTCTTTAACATATGCATTAAGAAGATGGATATATGATGCGTTTCGTGAAGCAATGTGCGGTAATTTTGCGAAATAATCTTCTGCTTCTTCTAAAGTAGCGACTTTGATTGTTAATTCTAACCTCATAGCGCGATCAGCTTCTGAAAGATAGAACTTTTCTTCACCCTCCATCCATTTCAATACCTAACAAAGAATGTACATCAAAAACTTCCATTTTCATTAGCCCGAAAAAAAATCTTTGGCATGAAGGGGTTGTTTGGATACACTTCAACTTCGTTTTTGGACATATAGGCAATTCTACATTTACCTCTATTCATAACTAACTAGAATATCATAACCAGTTTACATAAACATTCAAGAGTAACAATTGTGAGTAAGGCTGTAAACGAACGAAGCAAACACAAATGTGCCTTCTTTGTGTTTGTCCATTAAGGTTTAACATAAAAAAAGGAAGTAAATAACACTTGAACGACCGGATTTCCTTGTTCATGTCCATTTAATAAGTAAACAAGCGTGTTCGTATTCGTTTATGTTCGTTCATCAAGAAGTTAAAAGAGCATAAAGTATCTAACGTGAATAAACAAAGCATAACATAACCAAAATACAATATTATTTGCTATGTTTGTCTTAATTTGTTTAAGCATACCTATTTCGCTAGATATATATAATCTACATAGCTGTATGCTACTAGTAGCAATAAGCAATACCCGTAAGCAGTAGCTGTTTAGTTTCATAAAAATATATGGTAAATGCTAAACGCTAACCGCTCATAAATGCTCCAAAATGTTCAGCGCCAACATACATATACAGGAACCAGGACCAAATATGACCGGGTGCACAAATTTTTTTGAATCCCAATATAGAAACACATTTCGACGGGCCGGGTGCATTTAAGATGCATTTAGGAAAAATTGATGTTTTTTCAAAAATTAACACTAAATTAAAAAAAAATCCATGGGTCCCGGGACCCGCGGGAACCCCTGGTTCCGTCCCTGTACATATATGAACATAAACAAACAGATAACCGGGCGTTCATGAATGTAAATGACAATAAACAAGCCACATTTTACAAAAGGGTCAAACCTCAAAAGCATGTTTATACCGCTCGCGCCTCACAAGCTGCCTCACCACATCTCGAACCTCATAAACCGAAACTTTCCCACTTTCCTGACTCCAATTTCTCAACACTGGCATCACACTTCTCTTAGGATTAACCAAAAACAGCAACTTGCTTTTAAAATCAACTTCAGTATCTTGAAATGTAGATAAAGCGTTCGACGAAATGCCTCTGAGAAAATTTAATCTGTTGGTGGGTGAATTGTGAAAACTGCAGGAAATTGTTAGTGGGTTTTTGTTGGTTTGTTGAAATAATGAGATTGAGATGAAGAGAATGGTGTTTTTACCTTAGTCGTTGAAGATGCTTCAGTAGCGAACGAATCGCCATGGTTGTTTGCTGTGAAGCACCAAGCAGGAGTAAAATCCGGGTCGGGTTAATTGTGATAGTTTGGTTTTGATCAATGATCAATGTGTTGCTTTTTACTAGTCCCTCAAGTTCATTTTTTATTCGCCTTTAAGGGCTTTAATTTGAATATTTTACAAGGGGGCAAAATGCATGAAAATGTACTCCAGTTACTTTAAATATCTAATTGAAATACTTAACTTTATTTTTAACAATTTAAGGTACTAAAATATTAAAAATATTAAATATACAACTAAGGTGGCGTTTGGTTTGTGAAGTTCGAATTCCAGAATTTTAAATTATCTTCGCATATTTGGTTGACAAAAATTCATACTAATATTTTGAAATCTGTCATTATGTGTATTATTGCAATTTTTTAGAGAGTGGCGGATACGGGTGTCAAAAAACCCGGCCTGACCCCGATTAAGCCTATTCGGGTCGGATTACTTAGGTAAAAAAAAATAATCGTGTTATTCGGATCAACCCGAGTAATTTGAATACTAAATAGGATCGGGTATCGGATTGGAAATGTTGGATAACTCGGGTTCGGTCAAGGTTGTAAAAATCGGTCGAGGGTATCGTGGCAGTCGACCCCCTTCAAGCGCCATATCGGTCTTGACGGCGATATATCGGTTTCTCGGCGGATACAATAAATTATAAAGGAATTTATTTAAAAAGAAATTGATATTAGCAATATCCAAACAAAATTTTAGTTGTTAATGTCTGAAAATCTTTTAAATTTTTGTTGTTAATATTCAAACACAAGAATATTCCATTTCAGCCTCATTAACCATTAACAACCAAAATTTTCGGACATAAATAAGGCCCGAGTGAAATAATTCAAGTCCAGTCCAAATATATAGCAACCCTAATATTTAGGGTTAATATAAAAGACACGATCCCCACACTTTATCACTCCAAACCCTAAATATACTCCTTCCTAAACACCCCAAACAGCATACATCAACAGATTCGTCCATTGTTCTTAGATCTAAGCCGAAAAACAAAACAATCATTTAGTCTTTTAGTTTAATCCAACCGAACTTTTTTCTTGTGTTTCTCTTGTTACAACCGATGCTCCACCATCTTCGCCGGAAAAATGGATTCGATTTTGACCGATTGTTGACCGATTTTTACGGATTTAGACTGATTTTTACCATGACCTTCAAATTAGACCGATATGTGAAATGACGTCGCGGTGGACCGCTACCAGCTGCCATGGCGCAGACATATCGGCCGCCATGACCAATTTTTACAACACTAGATTCGAGTCGACTCGATTGACACGAATAAATATATTTATATATATATATATATATATATATATATATATATATATATATATATATATATATATTTTAATATAAATTTTATAAATATCCTGTTTAAACAAGTAAAAAAGGCATTTTTATTATATTTTACTCATATTTTGGCTGACCCGAACCCGAGCGGACCCAACCCAAGTTGACCCGACCCGAATTGACACAAACCCGACTAACCTGAATTCAAATAGGGTCAGGTTAAGGGATGAAATTTTTTACCTTGACTCGACTTTGACCCGATCCGAATTGACCTGAACCCGAACAACCCCACACCCGACTAACACCTCTAGTGACATATTTCCTTTTATTTAAAAATACAACAAAAACAACAAGAAAAAAAATTATAAAAAAAAAAAAAAAATCTAAGGAAATTAAAGTAGAAATTTTAAATTCCTTCATTTGAAATACCAAACACAATATTTGAAGTAAATAAAAGATACAAATGCCATGAAATTCCCCAATATAACCCAACCAAACGCACCGTAACAAGTTTTCCTTCAAAATCAGCAGGTTACTTCATCCGTGTCAGATTTTTTATTTTATATATATGGACTCCCGCGTATACAATTTATTGCTATAAACATTTTCCTATCAATATGTCTTTACTATATTTTTACCTATTAAAAAAATTAATTTACTAGTCCCAACATCGGATGCATAACTATCACCGTTAAACTTAGAGCATCGGTTGTAACGACTAGGGATGAGCATTTCGAACCGAATCCCGGAACCGAACCGGTACCGATTCCTGATACCGGTACGGTACCGAACCGGTACCGATTCCTGATATACGGTACGGTACCGGTACTACAAAATAAGGAGAAAAAAAATTCGGGACCACTAATTCGGTACGGGACCGGTACCAAATCGGGAAATTCCCGAAAAAAATCGGGAAATCCCGATTTCCCGGTACCGGTATCCGAATCCCGTTCGGTACGGTACCGGTACTACTAATTTATGCTCGGGAAATAATCGGTACCACTAATTCGGTACGGGATCGGTACGGGACCGGTACCGTGCTCATCCCTAGTAACGACGAATTCGACGTGACAGCCCGCCGAGCCTCACCATTTCCTCGCGACGACACCATGGATCCTCGCCACTTGTGTCTTCGTCGGATTTCCAACGAAGTTAAAGACAAGATTGATTTTTGTGTTTGTTTTTTCTTTTCTTTTTTTTAGATTTATAATGAGTTTTGTGTGTGTGTTTGATGAGGAAGAAAGTGTGTTTGTATAGTGTTTGTGTTTGTGTAAATGTTTTTCTGTTTTTTCTGTTTTTCTTTTTTTTTTTCTTCTAATTTTATATAATGTTGTAAAAAAAATTTAAATGTTATTTATATTTTAATTTGAATAAAATGAATTTAGTTTGTTTAAAAATTGTAAAAGAAAAATAAAATTTGGGGTGGGTGAAGCCCAAATGGTTGTTTTATACTTAGTTGCGAGTGAAGGAGTATTTTGAATTATAATTGTTGAAATTACGTGACATCCCGTGAGGCCAAAATAACCTATTAAAACTATCCATGATATCGATGCTCTTGGTTCCAACTAAAAATAGTAAATTGGATAGCACTCTCACGTAATGTTGAACTGATGGGGATAGCTTGGCTAGAATTTTTGTAGCTAATTGGCTATAATCTTCTACCAAATACACAATAAAATTAATTAGTGACCGATAAAAAGAAGTCAAGGACCCACAAAAGGACTTAGAGATCCGCAATTTATAGCACAAAATGTAAGAAATTGGCTACGATTCAATTGTAGCTAATATATTCCCACTCTCTCAGGATACAATTTAACATTGTCATGTGAAGGAGTGTAGGTAGGTAACTGGTCTATGTATGTTTGGTGTTTTGCATTAGGTAGACAAACAGATATGTTACATATAGATTGTATACATCAGTTCCCTACTAGGTATAAAAAATACTCCGTACTAAATTGGATATAGGAACCGGTCAATTCAAAAGTATTTATTAAAGTGCTTTTTATTCGAAAAAGTTGCAACGTTAGTAGCAATTTTTGCTATCCAATTTAGTATTTTTGGTTGGTATTAAGTTTTTTTTTTTTTTTTTTTTTTTTTTCTCTCTCTCAAAATAATGTTGGAGTACTCAAAAAATATATGAGGAAAAGGAATAATCAATAAATTATATACATGATACTCCAAATGTACTATAAAATAAGAAATATGATATGGATGAAGTATCCTGCTAATTTTGAAAGCTGTAGGTGTAACACCATAACACTAAAAAAGCGATGTAACCTCAACGTCACATCACTTTAACACCAAAACATTTAGGGGGCGTTTGGTTCGCAGTATGTTTTGAAAGGAATTGTAATCTATTAAAGGAATTGTAATTTGAATAAATTGTAATTCAAAGAATTAGAATGTGTTGTAATTGTAATGTGTTGAAATCGTAATTGATGTATTTTGTCACAGTGTTTAGTTGGATCTCAACGTAATGTAATTCAAAAAAACTAAAAAAAAACAAAAAAAAAAAAAAACTTAATAATAATAATAATAATAAAATCACATTGATAATAATATCAAACTGATAATAAAAAAATAATAAAAAATTATTATGTTTCAATAATAAAATCACATAGATAATAATAATAATAATAATAATAATAATAATAATAATAATAATTATAATTATTATTATTAGTACTATAAATTTTTTTTATTATAAAATTATTTTATTTATTATTAATATTATTATAATATTTTTTTATTATTATTTTAATATTTATGTAATAACAATAATAAATAATAATAATAAATAATAATTATAATAGTAATATTAATTATTATTATTATTATTATTATTATTATTATTAGTATAAAATTCTGAATTACAACGTAATTCAAAACTTTCTATCCAACTTCCTATTAGTCTGAATTTCCTTCTTTTATGTAATTGTAATGACTGAATTACAATTACAACGCAAACCAAACAGCCTACGTAATACAATCAGAATTACGATTCCCTCCATTCTGCGAACCAAACAGCCTACGTAATGTAATCAAATTACAATTACATCCAATTACGCCAGATTATAGCGAACCAAACGCACCATTAACACCAAAAAATCACCCCTTATCATAACACCAAATAACTCCACCTTTTTACAACCCACTTTTATTTAAAAAATACAAATTACAAATTAATCCTTTAAACTAATATTTGATTCATTAAATCACTTTTAAATAATATTTCATTCACCAAATAACACTACAAATTACAAATACTTTAAAAAAAATAAACTTAAATTTATAAAACATCCGAAAATAATTTAAATTAGTTATAAATAATTTAAATAATTATACAAATTATTTGGCCAGATGTGAATAGTATTTTTGATCTCGAGGTTATCAAACGGTTGTGATTAATTGATTTATAATGTAGGGTACGTAAAGACTTCAAAAAATAGAGTAAATGACAACAGCTTTACTGACTTTGACTAAAACATTATTAGCTCAAAACTCATACCCTCTATTTAAACGATTATAACTCATACTCATCCTCACTTTAACATCACAAAGATGGAAAGAAATAATCCTTTCTTGTGTTCTTGTGGAAGAGGATTCATAATTGAAAGAAAATCTTGTCAGCCCGGTACTTATGGTAAACCATATTATGCATGTCCTCGTTCAAAGGTAAATAATCATACGTTTGCTTATTTGCGTAAATATATAAATAATTTGTTTGTTAAGAATATATTTCTTATGACTTTCTGTTAGGAAATTAAGCTATAGCAGTTAGTACTGCTGAAGATGAAAGTTAGTACTGCTGAAGAAGGTTGAAGACATAAGCAGTTAGTACTGTTGAGTGAAGAAGTTTGTACTGTTTATATAATAGATAATTATAGAAAAGATATTGTGAATATCTTATACGGTTTAGTTGATAGTTATCTTGTGAAGGAATCCTTAGTCTATAAAATGATTACCTAGGTTAAAGTTATGATATAGAGAAGTTTTACGATTGTTTTAGTATTGTTAAGATTCAAGGTTGTAAACCCTAGTGATAAGAGATCACTCGTATTATTGATTAATAATATTGAATCGTTGAAGTTGAAGTTGAAGTATATTGTTCATTGTTCATTCTTTGTTGATTCATTAATACAAAACATAAACAAACAAATCTTCTAAGAGCTAGCTAGTAAATTCCGCGTGCTAGACTAGACATCATTCAAATTATTAATCTAACACAAGGAGTGTGTGTAGATCCGGTCAAGTGATATCAGAGACAGGTTACTGATACTTTGGTTTAGAAGATCCAGACGAATTTGTTCAAGAAAAGATGGACATGGAAACAACAACAAGTCAGACTAATATTGCTGCTATGCTTCCAATGCTTAAACCCAATGAGTTCGATATGTGGCGATTAAGAATTGAGCAGTTCTTCCAAGTTCAAGATTATACTCTATGGGAGATCATTGAAGAAGGAAACTCCTTTTCACCCGTATCAACAACAACTGTTGTTGAAGGTAAATCTGAGACAACAGTGCAGACAAAGCCAACCACTACTGAAGACAAGGCAAGGCACAAGAATGATGTTAAGGCTAGAAGTTTGCTTCTGATGACTATTCCCAATGATCAGTTGTTAAATTTTAGCAAGTTTAAGTGTGCTAAAACCCTTTTTGAAGCTATTGTTGCAAGATATGGTGGGAATGAAGCCACCAAGAAATCTCAGAAGACTCTTCTCAAGCAACAGTTTGAGAATTTTTCAGCAACAAGCAACGAGTCACTAGATCATATGTTTAATAGACTTCAAAAACTAGTGAGTCAATTGGCTGTTCTAGGAATTGAGATGCCTCAGGAAGATCTCAACTCCAAATTTCTGAGGAGTCTACCAGCTGAATGGGCTATGTATGTGGTTGTATGGAAAAACAAGCCTGATATAGATTCCATGAGCTTAATGGATCTCTATAGCAACTTCAAGATAGTTGAACATGATATTAAGAAGTCTGCTGGATAAAGCTCAAGCTCAAGCTCAGGGAATTTGGCCTTTGTATCAACTCCCAGTACCTCAAGTCCAGATGAAGAAGTGCAAGTTGCTGGAGCAGTTGGTACTGCTAGTGCAAATCTTGGTACTGCTAGCACCTCAAGCAGTACTAGTGGACTTTTGAATGAAGATACTTATTGTGCTTTCTTGACTACTCAGCACAATGGAAGTATGTTGACTCATTCAGATCTTCAAGAGATTGATGAAGATGATATTGAAGAGATGGATATCAAGTGGCAGCTCTCTCTTCTCAGCTTGAGAGCTAAGAGATTCTAGAAGAAGACTGGCAAGAAGATTGTCATAAACAGCAATGATGTTGCAGGGTATGACAAGTCCAAGATTGAGTGTTTCAACTGCCACAAGAAAGGTCATTATTCAAGGGAGTGCAGATTGCCAAGCCAACAAGATGGAAAGAGCAGAGGATATGGAAACAAGTCAAGGGTTGTGGAGGTTACCGATTCAAGCTCGAAAGCCATGGTTGCCATTGATGGCTTAGGGTTTGACTGGAGCTACATTGCAGAGGAGGAAGCAGAAGCATCGACAGAGGTTGCTCTCATGGCATTCTCAGATTCTGAGGTACAAGTTTCAAAATGTTCTAAATCGTGTGAAGCTTTAAAAGATCTAGAAACACTTAAGAAAAGATATGAGAATCAGAGAAAAGAGCTAGTCGAAACTGCTTTTAACTTAGCAAATCATAAGAGAGCTTTAGCTGTGTTAGAAGAACAAATTGTTCATTATAAAAATAATGAGTCTAAGTTTTCTGATGATATGATTATTGTTAAGAGAGACTTAATGTTTAGAGAGAATGAAATTACTGTATTGAAACATGAGATAGAACAGGTTAAGAAAGCTAAGGAGAACATTCAGATGAGTGTAGACACACTAGAATACACATCAAAAGGTGTTCAAACGATAATTGAGTGTCAGATCCTCAATAAAGCTAAGTCAGGCCTAGGTTATAAGTCAGTTCCACCTCCCTATAGAGGAATTCCAACACCCCCAGGCATAGACTTAGAACACACAGGACTCCCTGAATTTCAATTACCTGTGCTTAACTATGGTCCTCAACCCAAGAAGGATGTAGTTGACAAACCTGTGTATGAAAGTGCAAGTGATGCCTCACTTTCTGAGGATAAGGTGTCCTCAGCTAAGGACTCAGATGCTCCAATCATTGAGGAATGGACTTCTGATGATGAGGATGATCAGGCTGTGGTTAAGCCTGTTAGTGCTAAAGTGGAGGAACCAAAAGTTCCAAAGATGGTTAAACCTGAGACTGTTAAGCTTAGATCAAACGCCAAACCTTTTAGGCCAACAGTTAGGTATGCAGAAATGTATAGAACCACAAACAAGCCAAGAGGTAACCAAAGGAATTGGAATGACCTCAAATCTCACCAATTAGGGGATGATTTTGTCTGTTATAGGAAAGCTTGTTACTCTTGTGGTAGCTTTGACCATCTTGCAGATTTTTGTGATAAATGGGTATCTGGATATACAAATCATAGGTTGAGCATAGCAAGACCTCAATCTTTTCTTAGGAATGATAGAATGATACCTAGATCAGTTCTTTTAAGGTCTGGACCCAAAGCAGTTCAAACTGCTAGACCAGCAGTTCAGACTGTCAGACCTATTAGACCTGTTCACCCAAGGCCAACAGTTCAAGGTGCAAAAATGTTTTCCAAATCAGCACCAACAACTGTTAATAGACCCTTTCATCACAAAGCAGTTGTAACAAACCAAGTTTGGAAACCTAAGGTAACAACTATCAAGCCAGCAGTTCCAACTGCTAGCAGAGTAATTGCTACTGGTCTTAATAAAAACACTGCTAAGGGAAATATGGGAAATGGTGTGAATGCATCAGCATGTTGGGTTTGGAGACCCATCAAACCCAATGGTGCTAAAATTGTTTTGAAAAGAATGAATTATGTTGATGCAAGAGGAAAGCCTAAGTCTGTTTTGGCTTGGGTACCACAAGGAAATTAGTTTTACTTGTTATGTGCATTGTTAGTCATATACTTTTATATTGTGAGACAAGTTCTTTGTGGCTTGTTTCTTTGTTTTTGGACTAACACTTGCAGGTTTTGGATGATAAACACCAAGGAATTAAATGCTATATGTTTTGGACTGTAATGGTGATTTGAAGCTGAGTGTGTGATCTTTGCACACAACAAATGGTAATTGGTTCACCATGTCTAACCCACATAAGAACCAACTAGTCCAGAGCAAACGGTATCTGGTAAAGACTAATCAAATCCGTTGATGGTTGACAATTTACCAAAAATTGTATGGTTATCAGCTCACCATATCTAAGTATGAAGAGTTGGCTAGTCCAAAGCAAACGGCTATTGGTAAAGACATATCAAATCCGTTGATAGCTGATAGTTTGCTAAAAACTATGTTTGAGCCATGGTATTTTAAAATTCTTTACAATAAGTTCATACGGCTCAACAAAAATTTTCCAACAGTTGGTACGGTTAGTACAAAGTTAGTACGGTTCAACTAGCCGTTGTAAAAATCTGTCAGTAATTAATTTTCTAGCCGTTGGGGTAAAACCGTTATTCTTAAGGTACTTATAGGGATTTTTATAGACGATAATTATCTTTTTACCATAAATTCATTTATTCTCTTTCTAAAGATAATTTATCTCATACGCATATTTCGCAAAACCCTACACAGTACCTATAAACTCCAAGCGACTACATAAAACCTCAATTCCAATTTAAACGATCATTGTATTGCTATAATCTTTCATTTTTCATCACTAAGAATGGCTGGATTGGAATTTGTTAAGCGTCATAATCAGGTTGCGTTTCTTGAGAAAACAGAGGCAGGAGATGGGCCAAAGTTTTATGAGATTGTGGACTTTCTCAACCACTCTCACATAAGGTATGCTCTAACTGTTTCTCCTACTCTTTATGTCTCGCACATCACACAGTTCTGGCAGAATGCTACTGTCTCGACTAGTGAAGATGGAGACTCAGAAATTCATTCTAAAGTGGATGGTGTATCTTTTGTTGTTACCGAGTCTATAATTAGGAGACATCTTAAATTAAATGACTCAGATGGTATTAACACTATGCCTAACACTGAAATATAGGAAGAACTTACCAAAATGGGGTATGATACATCTGAACATAAATTAACTTTTCAAAAAGGATGTTTCTCACCTCAATGGAGATTTTTGATACATACCCTTTTAAGTTGTTTAAGTCCTAAAAAGACTGCTTGGGAGCAGTTCAGTAGCAATATTGCTATTGCTCTCATTTGCTTGTCTACAAACAAGGTTTTTAACTTTTCAAAATTTATTTTTGAGGGTATGGATTCTAATGTTAACAGCAAAACAAAGTTTTTAATGTATCTCAGGTTTGTTCAAACACTTTTGAATAAAAAGACATACCTGCTTACAAAACCAACTGAAATTTTTGCTACTCCTAGCCTTCAATCAAAGGTTTTTCAAAATATGGCTATGGCTAGTAGGCTTTTTCAAGGGGAACCAATTCCATTGTTTCCTCAAATGCTTCAAACTGAGTTGGGTGAAGGTTCAGCAGTTCCAACTGATCCCCATCACACATCCACTCAAGTACTTGAAAGAACCCAACCATCACAATTGCGCATCACTTATAGGAGAAGGGAAACACCTAGAGTGATTCCTAGATCCTTTCCCCATGATTCACCTCTCCTAGCAGGTCACACAGCTAGAAGTGCTGAGGGTAGTTCTAATCAAAATGCATTGACGGAATTATGTACCAAGTTAGTTGCCAAAGTTGAAAGTTTAGAGACAGATCTTGCAAGCATCAAGGATGAGCTCAAAGCACACAAGGAGAATTCTGCTAAAGTTTTTAACAGGTTATCTTCAAAGGTGAAAAAGCTGAAAGATCAACTCAAGCAGAAAAGGGCAAGAATGGTATTGGATGATGATTCAGATGACTCAGATGATTCAGATGATGCTGATGGTGGAAATTCTTCCAAACAGGGGAGGAAATTTGGTAAAGACAAAGATGGATCAAGTTCTCAGGGGAGGCATAATGAAGAGGAAGAAGAACAATTTGATATAGGTTCTGGTAATGCAGATATGGAAGAAGAAGAACTTGAAGCAGTTCAGACTGATACCCATGAAGCAGAAAAAGTTCAGACTGTTGAAGCAGTTCCAACTGGTGAAACTTTAGCCGAGCTAGTTGATGAAAGAAGAAGAGCTGATTAAGGTAAAAGAGCTATGACACAAGAGGAAGAGGAAGCAGCTCAAGAACTTGAAAGGCTCAAGACATTAAAACCAAAAACTCAAGCTCAGATAGATCGTGATGCAGAAGTTGCAAGGAGAATGGTAGAAGAAGAATTGGCTGATGAAGAAGCTAAGAAAGCTCAGATTGCTCAAGATGAGGAATTAGCAAGGAAAATGGCTGCTGATGATGAAAAGAACATAGCTGGTTTTATGGATAGAACAAGAACTGAAGATTTTAATCAAGAAGAGTTTAATGAACAACTTCAATACTTGTTAGATTCTGATTGTATTATAAAAGCTCATGCTGTGATGGTTCTTAATGATCAGGAGTTACATGTAGAAGAAAAGTCAGAGAAGCTCAAGGAATTTATCTTGAAGACAAATAAAGAAGCTACTTGGAGTAACTTAATGTAAAAAATCAGAGAAAGGCAAAAGTCAGGTTACAAGACCAAGTTACATACCAAGAAGGAGAAAGTCAATTTCATGAAGCACTATTTGAAGAATCAAGCTGATTACAAGTTGAGTGACTTTACTGGATGGACAGATGCTGAAATTGAAAGGAAATTCTTTGAAGTATATGCAAGGCTAAATACTCAAATCAGAAAGGACATGACAAGGAAAAAGAAAAGACAACCAGAGGTTCTGGAATCTGATGCTGCAAAGAAACAAAAGTCTGAAGAAGAAGGATTAACCAATGAGAAGATCAAGAGTATGATGATGATTGTTCCAGAATCTTCTTATATCAAACCTTTACAAGTAAAACATCCAATCATTGACTGGGAAGTGTTCACTGATGGAAGAATGAAAGGATGGAAGATAATCAGACTTGGTGATATTTCTGAAAGGTACAAGTTGTTTGAAGATTTACTCAGAGGATTTGACAGAGAAGATCTTAATCAACTATGGAGCTTAGTAAAAGAGAGATTCAGAGATAAAGATCCCACTGAAGACAAAGACAAAGAATTATGGGTTCAGTTGAAGAGAATCTATGAACCTGATAGTGGAGAGTCAATGTGGAGATTTGAAGCACAAGTTAAAGATGTATATTGGTATTTATTTGAATCGTGTGGAGTACATAGAGTTTCTACTCCAGATGGGATAGAAATCTATATGTTGGTGGAAAAAGACTATCCACTCAGAACATTTGTGTTAGTGGCTATGATACAAGGAAGACTCAAGGTTGAAGAAGACTCTGAGATGGCAGACTTGTTAGTGACAAAGATTTTCAACCTTGTAGAGCAAAGAAAAGTCAAAGGCTAAAGTGACTGATGGGATAGATGTTTGAAAGAATTTTCCACATTAAGAAGAAGAAGCTTAATTTGAAGAAACTTAGTGATTTGGATAGAAATCATAAGTTTAGGGGAGGATTGTTAGGAAATTAAGCTATAGCAGTTAGTACTGTTGAAGATGAAAGTTAGTACTGCTGAAGAAGGTTGAAGACATAAGCAGTTAGTACTGTTGAGTGAAGAAGTTTGTACTGTTTATATAATAGATAATTATAGAAAAGATATTGTGAATATCTTATACGGTTTAGTTGATAGTTATCTTGTGAAGGAATCCTTAGTCTATAAAAGGATTACATAGGTTAAAGTTATGATATAGAGAAGTTTTATGATTGTTTTAGTATTGTTAAGATTCAAGGTTGTAAACCCTAGTGATAGGAGATCACTCGTATTATTGATTAATAATATTGAATCGTTGAAGTTGAAGTTGAAGTATAATGTTCATTGTTCATTCTTTGTTGATTCATTAATACAAAACACAAACAAACAAATCTTCTAAGTGCTAGCTAGTAAATTCCGCGTGCTAGACTAGACATCATTCAAAGTATTAATCTAACACAAGGAGTGTGTGTAGATCCGGTCACTTTCTTACCATGTAACAGCCAGGAACAAATGATTATGGGTGTTGATACTTTATGTGGAAGGATGCTTTTAAACAACAGTTTGGTCAAGCCTCTTCTTAAACACAGTGCTCAAACTGCAATGTTAAAGATATTACAATTAACATGCTTGAAGCAAGAAACAAGATATTATTTTCTCAAAAAAAGCTGTTGGAGCAAAAAATAAAGATGACGGAGGGATCATTGGAATTGAAAAGGAATTCCGAGGATCACGAATGTCAGTTGGGCGCAATACTCCATGACCTTTTAAATGACATGAATAATCTTCATATGTAGTAGGTGGTGGTGGTGTTAAATAATGTGTTAATGTGGTTGTAATAATAGTAGTAGTAGTAGTAGTAGTAGTAGTATAGTGGTTGTTGTAGTTGTTGTTGTTGTTATGTTATGTTAATGTTTAATGTGTTAATGTTTAATTTGATATTGTTGTTTAAAGTGTTATTGTTGCTGTTGTTTAATAAAATATAAACTAATTTTTTGTTGTTCCCGTTTACATAGTTAGAGTTAACTACACAGTTAATCTAACCATGCACCATGGTTAAGTAATGTAATCAAATTCTTTAACAGTTGTAAGAAAAATGTAAAAGCAAATAGACAAGATTTTTCAACGTTTAATTCTGATTAGAAATAAATCAAAGAATTATACCCAAGTGCTTGCGGAATAACACTTGAGATTGAATGACAAGTATGGTAATCTCCTCTCTAAACTTAAGCTAGGCTTAAGTACAATTATGCTAACCAACTGAGCTATCTCAGGGACTTAGTTGTATTTGAAGGAGTAGAAAGGGTTTGTGAATGCTTTGCATTAATTGCACAAAGTTGTCAACCTTTCTACTCCAACTTATGATCCTATTTATACACAACTGTAATACAACTGTTATCCTAGAAGACAAATATGACCTAAGCTACTTTGGACAAAATGCTTACACATTTTGTCACTGTTACAATTCTTCATTTGGTATAAGACAATGGTGCTTTCTAATGAGCAGTGATGACACTGCTTTGGTTTTATTCCATTCAGGGTAAGTTTGACTTTAGTGATAAAGACTCCCCCTTATGCATTTTAAACTTGTCCCGCCTTATCCCGCCATTACTTCAGGCTCTTCAGGCTTTAGTCTTCTTAAGTCTTCAGTCTTTTTAAGGTGTCAGTCTTTATAGTGGTTGAGGAGATTTGGGGTTCAGTGAATTATTGTCATCTCTCACTGAACTCATCGCCTTCTTCTTTAGCTCAGGTATCATTCACTGAGTTCCGCCTTAGTGAGTGGAAAGCCTTTCATTTTCAGGATTGTCCCGAGTATCCTGAAGGAGACTCACTTAGTGACTATTCACTTAGTGACTTGAATGTCGTTTAAGGTTATCAATCACTTGTTATTTTCTATTCAAATCCTTGTTTAAAGGAGCTTGGGTACTGAATGGACCCAATAGTCTCCCCCTATTTGGATATAAATATAGCCTAAGTGTTTTGTTTAGTGTAAGTGAGTAAAGGTCTTCTTCTTACACTGAAGTTTACTAGAATTAGTTAAAGAACACTGATAAAAATCAAAACATCATTTATTCATTTATTACATTGGTCCTAACAACTACTACTAGAAAAACAAAAAGATAGTTCAACAGCATCAGCATCTCAGCCCATGTAATATCCCAGGGCTTCAAGCTTCACCTTCTTAGACTTCAACTTTTCTTGATCAGGATGGTAAACAATTAACTTTCTCAGTCCCATGCAGAATCTTACATTTTCAGGGGTTTTGACCAGAGAAGCCATCACTAAGTAGGAAACAATGGCATCAAGTCCAGCTTTGTTGATGTCACTCCATCTCTGAAAGGCTTCATTCCCAAGCTCATCAATGAAGAATATACCGTATTCAGGTTCTTCAATGACCATGTTGTTTACAAAAGAAACACCCTCAAGAAGACTTCTATTACAATCAAGGCCAGGGACTTTGATCTCAGGTTGAACTTCAACATGTTTCCTCTTTCTACTTGAGGATTGAGCCAGAGATGGTTGAGGAGCTGGGGCTGGAACGGCAGGCTGAATCTTGAGTTTGTTTGACATTTCTTTCAACCTTTCATACCTTTTGCCCAAGGTTTTCATCAGGTCCTTAACAATTACCTTCCTCTTTTTGTCAAGGATTGGACCCAATTCATCTAGCTCAGTGATCCCAAAATGAGCAAACTTAAAGGGATCATGAACTTCAAACTCCCTTTTATCAGTGCCTCTGTACACCTTAATGACTGTTGGATTGGACTTAGGCTGGATCCATACATCAGTTATTGGTTCAGTCCTTAGTCTTTGAATCATGTACCAGTTGTACTGCTCAATCTTTTGCTTCCTTCTCTCAGTCATTTTTTGTTGCTTTAGCTTAAGGGCCTTTAATGCTTCTATACGAGCCTTTTTGTATATTTCCCCAGCTTTATCAATTGTGACTTTCATTGGATCAATTCCCAGTAGTGGTGCATCTTCCTTAACAATCTTGGTGACTTCCAAGTTTGTCAGGGCCAGTCTCATTTCTTCTTCAGCGACCGTCTTCAATGCTTCTTCTTTCTCCATGTGAGCATCCAATTCTTTTTGGGTCAGAAAGTGCAACTTCCCTTCTATCATGTAAGGTATCCTGATTGGTTCAACAGGGTCCTGATGAACTTCTTTGGATGCTGGCACTAACTTTGGTTGTTCAGGCTCAGTGACAATGAGAATGCCTTTACCTTTGTCCTTTTGAGCTGATGAAGATGGTTGTTCAGTGTTTGGAGCTTCAGTGGAAGGTGGTCTGTAAGACTGTAAGGGCACTGCAACTATGACTGTTGAGAATATGGTTTCAGCAGTCGATGGAGGGGTTGTTGAAATGACCATTGTAGTTGTAGATTGTACATGCTCCACCTTAGACTAAGAGGGAGATGTCTTATGAGGGTCTAACTGCTTTAAAAGTTGCTGGATTGGAGTGATAGCAGCTTTTAGTGTGATCTTCTTCCCCTCAACAGTTGCTGCAGTCTGAGTGGAAGCAACTGTTGATTGATTTACATTAACAGAAGGAGAAGAGGATGGTCCCTTGAAAGCATGATACAATTCGGTCATTATGGACTTGATATTTGAGGTATCTTGGCGAAGCACATCAAAATCGTTGGTGAGAGTAGCCTGAGAACGTTCAATGGCAGTCATCCTAGACCCGAGATTCCAGGCCATGGATGCTTGTGATTGTGCCACTGATTCCAGATGTTGTTGTTGTAGACTGATGGTGGTGGTGATATCTTTCAAGGAGGAGTTGAGGCCCTGAAGATCAAGGCTGTTGAGCAGGGAGATGAGCTCAGTAAGAGATGTAGAATTCTTGATGTAAGTCTCTAAGGTATTAAGAATCTTCTTGGTAAGAGCAGGGTCATCTTTGACAGCTTCCTTGATAGAACTCAGGCTGTTGGTAACATCAGTGAAGAAGTTAAGAAACTTGATCAAATATTGATTCAAATTGGTCAGTGAGCCTGAAAAGAGCTTTTCCGTCCATGCTTGATGGTCAACACGTTCAACAGAGAATGCCTCAATGGTAGCCCTGAGGTCAGGATAGTTGACAGCAGCCTCAGTATGCTGTTTCCATTGGTCTGAAGTGATCTTCCTGAATAATGATGTTGCAATTTGTTGAAGATACTGAACTAGCTGCCTTTCAGTGAGAGATTGCACATTGTCATACTGCCTGAGAGCAAGTGGACATGAAGACTCGGACCTTGAAGATTGTGGCTCTTGTTCAGCTTGATTAGTTTCTTGATTGTCATGATCCAAACTAGCCTGAAATGGTGATTGTTTAGGCTTTTGAGATGGTGAAGATTGTTGTTCTTGTTCACTCATGTTCAGTGTCTAAGGCATCACCAGCCTCAAACATTTCTTCATCTTCAATCTCTTTATCAAGTTCATCATCAGAGGGAAGAGCAGCCTGAACATCTGCCATTGACCCAAACTGCAAAAATAAGTTAGCCGACTCCTCTTCATTAGAAGACTTGCATTGGTTTTGAGCAGGTCCTGACCCCTCAAATCCAACAAAGTGGGTTTGCTCTGTCTGGCCCTCAGGGCCAGTTCCTGACTGATCAGCTCCAGGGTTGGTTAGTGGTTCCATATCAGCGGGTGGTTTGTTTCCCCCTGAGTCTTTGTCCCCATTTGGTCCTTTAGGCAAGGGTGGGTTTTGGCCAGTGCCATCACTAGGAACCGTGGAAGGCAATCCCGTATCAGTGGGTTGTATGTTTCCTCCTGAGTCTTTGGGATCAGTAGTTGTGCCCTCAGAAAAAAGCTGTGATTTACAAATGTCCTCATCAGGCTGAGTGAAAGGCGCTCCCCTACCAGCGGGTTGTATGTTTCCCTCTGGATCTTTGGGAGTAGTCGGTGGGGCCAAGGACACTGACTGTGATGTATCAATGTCCTTCGTTGCCACCGGGGGTGGTTGTACTAGGGTCTCATCAGGTGTCTCAGTGGGCTTAGGCTTTCTTCTCCTTTTAGGAGGTTGTGATCCTGAAGCCTCAGGGCCCTGTGACTTAGGTAAGGTCTTAGTCACAATCTTAGACTTCCTTCCCTTCTTCTTTTTAGAAGGGGGAGGTGGATACACTGATTCCACATGATTGTTTACAACAATCATATGGTCCGTCAATTCAATTTGGGAGACTTGGGAAGGGTCCTTTTTAAAGTTTGATGAACTCAGGATGCGACATGTAAAACCAATTTTTACATCCTGAATGTAGTCAGAACCCAGTAACCTTTCTAGAGCACAAGAGATAAATCTAGGATAAGACACGTAGGAATTCCTAGACTTGCTCATGAGCTTGGTTATGAGATCACTGTAAATGATCTCACCCATGTCGACCTTAGTCCCAGGCATGAGACTATAGGTCATCATCATTTGAACAGAATTAACCTGTTAAAAGGATGAGCAGTTCCCGCCGAGAACGTGAATCACAAAAGTGAACAGGATTCTCCAAGCCATAGGAAACGAGTTTTTGGTTACTGGGACTTTACCCAAGTAACTAGGGTCAAGAGCAATTTTGGTTAGCTCACCCTTTACAGCGTCAGTCTTAGGGTAAGAAATATACTCACCCTGATTGTAGTCCAACCTAGTGGATGAACTAAAGGTGGCAAAGTCTAGGGTCAGTGGCCTTTGGCTGTTAATCACTGAGAATTTGATGATAAATTCTCTGAGTGGACGAGGCTCAGAGTAATCAGTGGATGGGTTTGGGTGAAAGGCAACATTAGTGTTCCAAAACTCACTGAGGAGGTTTTTGTAGAGCACTGAGGGGCATCTGGCAAAGGCATCTTTTAAAGGACAGTTGTATAAAAATTTAACAATTTATTTATAGGCTGGGACTTCCTTAAAACATTATTGGTTTGGAAGGTGACATCATCTAGAGTCATGTGTGCCCATTGTGGTTGGTATGTGCTTAAACACATACCATTTCTAGACCAAAACCGGACCAAAATAACCAAAAACCCGACCAAAATGCCAAAAGATATTGTGTTTTTGTGTTTTTGCATGTGCAGGGATGGATATCGTGAAAATTGACAAAAGACACAAGAAAATCAAGAAAACGAGCACGAGATACGAAAAGGCTTAGAACCGGAACCGGGAACAAAGAAAATGGTCAAAAATGCATCCGAGGTCCTCCACTATCAAAGATTGTCAACTCCAACCCTTAGATTATCTTTTAAAATATGGCAGCCTCAGTCCCTTAATTTCCAGAAATTACATAAAAGGTCCCTACAATCTTTAAAACTCTTAAACCTTTAAATCCTATTCTACCCGAATCCCACTTAAACTTAACCCAACTAGCAACTAACCCAGCCCACAAATAAACTAGCCCAGTCCATCAATAAGACCCCCAACCCACGGTTAAAACCCGCGACTCGTAATAAAACCAAAAACCCGGATTACAACCCGTTCCATACCCGGTCAAGCCTTATCCTCAGTCAAATAAAAGATAAAAACTTTTCACACTCCCTATCTCTCTCACAACGCGCCAATTTCACCCCCAATATTTACTCCCAAGAACCCTAAAATGACCGGCCTTCAAATTACCTCAATTCATAAATAATTAACCAATGATTGAGCTTCTAGAAGCCTCAGCACGTGTCAGAGAAGGCCAGGATTGCCAGCGTGGCTAAAGGGAGCGATTTGATTGGGTACTACACCTCACCATATTGATCGAAGGGCTGTGATTATGAGTTCCACATCAGAAAAGATCCAAGGGCTGATCATAGAGGATCCAGATGCTTCCTTAACCCTTGATCCCTCAACTCAAGGCTATAAATACAAAGCTCTCTCACTCACAATTCGGTTAGTTAGTGAGTAGTTAGTCATTAGGTTAGTAGTAGGATTGTAGTAGTAGTTTTAGTAGCTTATGGTAGCTGGTAATCAGCTTTTAAAATTCTCATAGTATTGTAACTCAAATTTTTATTACGAATGCAATTTCAGTTTACTTTTTAAATTCCTTGTCTCAATTTACTTTAAACACTTGATTTACTTTTACTCATTGTTTTAAAGCTTACATTTCTGTTCAATAAGCTCTTTGTGAGCTTACTTGTGTTCAAATATTGTTTTACCTCTCAAATTCACCATTGGTCAACGAAAGTCAATGGTGTGGGGTTTTTGTGAGAAATGGTGATTCAGATCTGGTTAATGGTTGCAGAAGATTGATTTAAGCCTATTAAAGATACGCTTTGGTTTGGTTGTTCTCCCTATTTCAGTTAGGGAATAGAACTAGTAAGTCTAATTTTACATTTTCTAGTTTAATATGATTTTCATAAGTAGTAGTTTAAGATCTATTTGTTTGTGAGTTTACTGTTACATTGCTGCTATCTGATCTTGTTCTAGTAGATTACTTAGAGTTTCATTGTGTTGATTTCAATCAAAGTTTATATGCCACTTTACTGTTTCTATGCTGACTTGTTTTGATGAATCTGTGATTGAGAGTTTTAGTTGTTTATTGATGATGTTTACTGTCCATGTGGACTCTATTAATGCTATGTGACTTAGTTCAATTGATGGATTGATGATATGTGGTTGTAATCTGCTAGTTGTAGTGTAATTTGATCTTTATAGGGGTGTTTGGATTAGGAGTTATTGCTATGCTATTGCTGTTGTCTTGCTGATCTATTGGCACTAGTAGTTTGCACTAGGATATTATAAGTCAGTAGAAGCATATTATTGGTACTTTATATAGCAAAAGTCAAAATTAGCTAACAAGTTCACTTCTGCCTGCATTTAGGTGTAATATGAATCTGTCCTTTGATTATGTGTGGTATTCTGTGTTTGTGATTGTGTTTTTAGTGCTTAAATATGTTCATTAGACACCTAGGGATAAAATCAAGCTGCTTAAATTGAATTAAGTCAAAGTTAAGGTGCAATTCATAAGTCAAATTTCTTCAGGTAACCTGTTGGAACACTACTGTTCTAGGCCTAATTAAAGGGTTCAATTGGCATTTAGAATTAGGGATTTTGCTATTTTTAGGTTCCCAGCAGTACTAGCTTTCTAGAACAGCTTTTAGATTCGAATTTGGAGCTTATTTGAGTGTTTTATTCGATCCGCAAGTAGGGTGCTTAGATTAGTTTTTTTTTTCTGTTACAATGTCTGCTGCACGATTGTTTGTTTAAATAGTTTTTGGGAAATCGCATTTCAGTCCCTCTAATTTCTATTTTAGTACTTTTGGCTTAAAACTTTTCAATTAAATGTTTTAGTCTTTTATAAGTTTCGAAAATAGCATAGTTAGTCCTTTTACTTTTCAAAATTCCTTTTAAGTCTTTTTGTTTTCACTATAGTTTAATAAAATTGCATATTTAGTCCTTTAGCTTTGCATCTTTTCATTTTTAGTCCTTGCCTTTCACTATAGTTTTATAAATCTCGGGAATAGCCCGAGATTTGCGTTATTTGATTTCTTTTTGTTTTCATTTATTTTGATAACGTAGAATGCTTTTAATTTTTCATATTTTAGTTTAATCAATACCAAAATAATCACGTTCAGTTATTCACTTCACATTTTCACGACTCCGAATCGACTTAAACGCCGTCAAACCTTCGTTGGGAGAATGACCCGGGGAAATTGTATTCGTTGCAATTTCTTTGGAAAAATAAATATATACAAACAACATCAATTGTGGTGCATACATGATTCCTTGGTCAGCAGCCATTTTAGGTCAAGAAAAGGATTTTAGGGTTAGAAATGGTTGTGAATGAAAGATGTTAGAAAATAGATGAACACGAGGATGAAAATCTTGGTGTTTATCAAGGTTTTAACACGAACAAGTTTGTGAAAAATAGTTTTTGACAAGAAGATACACACAACTTTGCTTTGAGAAAATTTTTAGCAGAGTTTCGTTAAGATTTGTGTGTGTGTTTTTCTTTGTTTTGAAAGGGGTATTTATAGAGTGGCGGTGAGGGATTGGTTTTGTAATTTCCAAAATCTTGATTTGAAAATGGTTTTGAATGAAATGTTTGATATCCGCATTTAATGCCACCACTCCACTTTCCTGGTTTTTTGCAACAGTCGAGGTGAACAGTGCGCAGTACTGCAAAAGACGCTTTTGCAGGTATGATGTCACCACATAAAATATTATTTGTGAGTGAGGGCATTTAATGCGAAGTGGGATGTGAAAGGGTATGTGAGGGCCCAAGAGTGGTAGCCAGTTAGGCAAAAAGAACATATATTCTATATATTTAATATGTTTAGTCACCAACCTATGACATTTACTAACTAAGTACTTAGAGCATTTAGTTTCGAAATGAATGTCTTTTGTCAGTGACATGAGCCCTTGAATGAGACTTCATTTAGTGAGTTTGGAGGTTATTCAGTGAGTCAAGGTATGTTTGGCCACTCACTGAGATGCAGTTGTGATCAGGGACCTGAGTATATTTACACCATGAGGATATTGTTCAATCAGTTGACTGATTTTCAATATCCAACATGCCTAATTCTGCTTTCAGTCTTGTGAATGTAAGTTCATCCAGGGGTTTTGTGAATATATCAGCTAGTTGATATTCAGTGGGGATGAAGTGTAACTCAATGTCACCTTTAATGATGTGGTCCCTGATGAAGTGATATCTGATATCAATGTGTTTGGTTCTTTGATGAAGTACTGGGTTGTTTGAGATAGCTATTGCCCTTGTGTTATCACAAAATATGGGTTCCATCTTGTAGTAAATGTCATAGTCACTGAGTTGACTTTTTATCCATAACACATTTGCACAACAACTACCAGCTGGAACATATTCAGCCTCAGCTGAGGACATGGCCACTGATTGTTGTTTCTTAGAGCTCCAATGTAACACCCCCAATTTCGTGATACGCAGCGGAATTCAAACTGGGTGTTACTCGACGGCACAACAGTTATAACAATAGAAAACGAACTCTAATGGAGTCGTTTTTAAAATATTTATCATTTGATTTATATAAATATCAGAGTTTACAAAAATGAGGTCCCAGTAGTTTCACGGTTTACATAAATAAGTTTTCAAATGATAATAAAATTTATAGCCCTCTTGAATATCCGTGCTCCTCAGCGCCAGCCTCGATAATTTTGGACCTGAGATACATGCTTAAAAGTGTCAACACAAAGGTTGGTGAGTTCATAGAGTTTATTTAAATAACAACGAAACACAAGATTCATATTTTAAACGACTATTGTACGACATACAAAGTCAAAATGAGTTTATTATTGCACTAAGCTCATGACACCAACGCCTTAACACAACATCAATTATAGTGCATCTGGTTACCTAACCGGCTAACACAAATGGAATATAATTGATAACAATTTGCCCTACAGGTATCTTGCCAAATACCTCACATCTTCAAATATAGTGCGTCTGGTTACCTATCGGGCTAACACAAACGAGATTCGTCAATCCCATAGGCCTATTCACAAAATTCGCGCCTACACATAAGTAATTAATGGTTCATGATAAACAGGGACTTAATTGGCAATAAAGGTACTTAGTCAATAATAAACACATGCAATTCTACATACAGTTTTATAACACTTGTGTCCGCAAAAACATTTTTTGTAGTGCTCGATGTCGAAAATATAAGTTTTGCTTGTTTGAACCTTTACTTGAGCATTTGCCGTAAACTAAAATGAAAGTTTATGAAGTCTATAGGTTGTTTGGTTATGATTAGGAAATAATATGGTTATTACAAGTTATGAGTATAGTTTCATGAGCTATTGAAGTCGGGAAGAGGTCCTTTTGTGAATTTATTTGGTACATGTTTTGGTTTGCCAAGGCTAAAGCTTTGGCTAATGGTCTCGGCTTTAGGAAGCCTTGAGGCCTTAGTCGTGGCCTTGCCGTGGCTTTGGTCTCGGCTGCCAAGGCCTTGAGACTTAAGCCTTGGCCTTAGTCGCGGCTGTGGTCTCGGCCTAAGGCCTTTAGGCCCTTCGGTTTGCCTTAGCCGTGCGGCTAAATATATAGTTATGTGGTTATATAAATTCTGTTAAGATTTTGATAAAAATAGCCTTTGTTTTGCGGTTTACGGACCCGTGCTCTTGTAATTTCAAAGAAAACGTCGTTCCGGACAACTTTCGTGTTTTAACTTTTTGATGAATCGGACCAGAAGTGCCTCGAAAATCGTGTTTTTAATTATGTTACAGAAAGGTTTGCAGTTTTTCAGTTTCGGGTTTTTGGTAACTTTATTTGGCCATATCTTTTGACTCGTGTGTCCGTTTTGGGTGATTCAAGTTGCTATGGTTTCATTTTAACCTTTTCGAAAATAATATATAAATTACGAAGTCTATATGTGGTCGGTTTTGTGACAAAATTGTACATAAGTTTCTTAGTTTACACTAGTTAACATAATATAGCATAAAATGATTTATAAGTTTTAACTTGTTTTTATAAACTTGTACATCATGATCCAATATAGAAAGCATATATAGTGAGCATATATAGTATAACATGAACATGAAAACAAGTAAATGATGATGTTAAAGAAGCATAAACTAGGGCTTACAAAGGTTGGTTTTGGAAAGAATCTAAAACAAGGACAAACAAGGAACAAACTTCACCCTAGAACTCTTATTCTTCTCTTGTAAGTTTGTGCTAGTCTTTAGTTACTTAAGTGTCTTTAAACTTAAGAATACCACTAAAGAGAGGAAGTAGTTGTTGTAGCTTTGGAAGGACCTCAATACTTGAATATTTCTTGAAATAAGAAAGCAAAAGAGAGTGTGTTTGTGTTTGTGTGTGTGGCGTCAAAATGAAGGGGGGGGGAGAGGGGTTTTTATAACCTCTTGAGGAGGTACAAGAGTATGTGACTCACAAGACTTGCTAGTCTGAATGAGATCAAGCCATTTGGTCTTAAGTAGCAAAATTGGTTACTTCCTCTTGTGTGAAGAAGACATTTGGCCTTGAGTAGTCAATTTGATTACTGCTAGGATCCTAGACACACGATTAAGGTGGTTAAACCTTGTAACTTTGTGTGTATGATATGTTGTGTTAAAATGATTAAGTGCGCGGAATTCACTCAAACAAACTTAGAAGGTTGTGTATGTTATGGAAATGGAATTGTTATGTTTGTTAGTTAGCAATGAACACATAAAGATTATCACCAAACGATTCAATATTATTAAAGATAATAATACGAGTGATCTTGAAATATCACTAGGGTTACAACCTTGAATCTTAAGTTTTTCTAACTTGTGATGTTTTTGTGTTTGTTCTTATCTAACAGTTATATGTTCTTGCAAAAATAACATATGCATGGACACTTTTCTAACTCTTAACACATTACTAATATCACAACTAAGATCTCTTTTATAGTCAAAAGATCTTTACATATTGCTTAAAGTCTTAGCCGACTTACTTTGTTAACTTATCCTTTAGTGTCAGTACATAAGATACAACATGTATCTATGTATACAACTTGTTAACTAAGCACATGGAGTAAGATATTATCTACCGTATATTGTTGACCAAAATACAATAAATATCTTTTCGATCTTATCCTCTCATCAGCAGAATGTTCACTATCAGCAGTAACGAGTTATCGCTATCAGCAGGAACAAGTATCATTATCAGCAGAATGAATGTTAAGCCTATCAGCAGAGTCATTTATCACTATCAGCAGAGTGAAATGTTCTATCAGCAGGAACAACATTAACAGCAGAAACCATTTTGCACTAGCAGCAGAATTACACTTAGAGTATTTCTTGGATTAGAACCCGATATTAGACATCTTGAATATTTAATTCCCAACAATCCTCCCCTAAACATGTGAACCATTTCAAACATGTTTCTGAATTAAATCTTGGATTGAAGATCTTTCAAACACTTATGTTCTTCAAGATTGAATATCTTCTCAGTAATTCATCTACTTTGCTCTTCTTTGACTTTAACAATATCAAAACATATTGAACCAATCTTGGACTAAAAGATGGTGCAATTTCCTTGGATGGAGGAATTATAAGAGGCAATGATGCTGTGTATCTTGGATGCTTGTTTCAACAAGTGAAATCATCTAACCAACATGTCTTTGAAGTGAAATTGAAACTTTTCTTCGTTTGATCTAGATAGAACTTTCTCCTTTGGAATGCTTCATCCCTTCTGAATATATATAATACTCCAGAATAAGCTCTATTCTTGTCATTTTCAACCTCCTCATCATCTTGTATGCTCTTGTCTTCTCCTTCCTTTTATTGGATTATCTTCCTTTTCTGGGCCATTATTTCCTCCCCTGAGATTGTTACCTCCCTTGAAGCAAATAATTTTTGTTTCCTCCCCTTGTTTGGAAGATCTCACTATGTACCAAAATATATCTTTCCTTATCATCTGATACAACATTTAGAATTTGTTGTCAGACAATGTTGTACATGAAGCCATCAATTCCTTAAGAGTTTAAGTTACTGCCCTCATCACTTCTAGGTGTGTTAACTCCTATGAGAGGTGAATCAGTGGACATTTCGATTCATGATCCATCAATGGATGGTTTTTGTGAATCCTTGAAAATCCTTTTAAGAAATCATTTGACTTAGTAGTATGTTCATGATTTTAGAATTGAAAAATCATACTACTTTCAACCATTTTGAAGGAATCAAGTGTATAACAGACACTTAATCAGCATTTCGGTTTAAAGCAACCTCTGGTTGTGTGAGAACCAATATTTTTCAGTTATAAATAACTGCCTGTGTAAAGATAAATCTATTCAAAAGATTTTCTTGACAGGGTTTCCAGTTCATAGTAATTGTTGCCTCTAACACAAGTGTTAGATTCACTTTTACTAGCTGTTCTTTCTATCAGATGTCCTCAGACTTGCACATTATACTTAAAAGTATAAAATGATTGAAAGTGAGTTGCATCAGTTACTATCTGATCAACTAAGTCATCAATTCAATGTGAAATATCATAACTGGATTTCAAGAAAGAAGTTTTAAGGAGCTTTAAAGTCCCAAACTCAGTCCATCATAAACCTATTATGGTCAGCAGCAAATATCTCAATTATGCTGTTTCCATTTCACTTGAAAACATCCTTTGTGTTTACATATTCATACCTGAAATTGTTACTCTAAAACCAAAAGAACAAAATACAAAGTACTTGTCTTGCATTAGTATAATCATAAGACCAACTATATGAATAACACAATTTAAATTTGTACTTTAGCACAAACTTGTGTTATAACAGCAGTATTGGATAAATCAGTAGCAACAACAAAAATTTATTTACAAAAACACATCATATTGAAAATTTAAAGATTAAGCATTCCAATACTTGCTACCAAGTACTGAAACCTTGAAACATCAAAAGCTTTTGTTAGCAGATCTGCAAAATTATGTTCTGAAGCAATTTTAAGAACTTGAATTAATCTTTTCTCATTGCAGTCTCTTATAAAGTGATGTCTAATTTCAATGTGTTTTGTTTTAGAATGTTGCACTGGATTTTTAATAATACAAATTGTACTACTATTATCAATATGAATAACAGTGTTTAAGAAATTGTACCCATAATCAAGGAGTTGGTTTTGAAGCCATAGAACTTGACTAGAGCAACTTGCAGCAGCTATGTATTCAGCTTCAGTTGTTGAATTTGCCACACTTGTTAGCTTCTTACACTGCCATGAGACAAGTCTACACCCAAGGAATTGACATCCTCCAGTTGTTGACTTTCTGTCCAAGCTAGCACCAGCATAATCACAATCCGAATATGCTACCAAGTCAAAAGGAGATTCTTTAGAATACCATATACCCAACCTTGGTTGACCTTTGAGATATCTAAAAATTCTCTTGACTGCAGTTAAATGAGAAACCTTTGGAGTAACTTGAAATCTTGCACAAACACAAACAGGAAGCATGATATCAGGTCTAGATGATGTAAGGTACATCAAAGAGCCTATCATAGATGTAACACCCCAACCCGACAAGGGTAAAGATGTCACACTAATGGCTTCATATCAGATCAAAACAAAGCATACATTTCAAGTAATACAAGAATTCAAAGGTTACAAATGAAATACAGAAACTACAAGGCTACAAAGGAAACAAAAGCTAAATACTAAGTCTGCAAATACAAATCCTTCTAATAATCTCTACTTCAGAATAACTATCAAGGTCTTCTAAGTCCAAAAGTCTCTTCACTCATACCCAGCTTCCAACTAAAACTTGCCGCAGGAAAAGAAATGCGGCTGAGCTTAAAAAGCCCAGTGAACAGAAATATATATACGAAAACGAAAGCAAAAGAAAACGAACATGTATGATATAGTGCAATGGAATAACATAAGGTATAGATAAAGGTACAAAGTAAGAAAGGGAAAAATGGAAGGTCAGTAATCCACCACGAGCCCACACAAATCACATCACATATCACAATTCTGTAGCAATCTAGAGGGGATACCTCTCAAGTAACCAGATAATATGAGGGGTGTCCTCATGTATCAAATTGGAGTGATCAGCTCCCACATTTTGTGAAAGACGTGGATTGCACCCATGCATCAGTCACCGAATAATATCACATATCACATCACAAATACGTACCTAGGATGCATCCATGCGCCCCCCACACAAATCACATTGGCCATAATAATATAAAGCGCGCATATCACAATCACAATGGGGACGGTGTGGAAAATCACTCGACCACACGGGAGTCATGCCATTGGTGCATCAATGACATGGCCATGTTACCTTCATGGCTAGGAAACACATTTGGCTCGGGTATCAAACTGAAGGGTCAAAGGTCAAAGGTCCAAATCAAAGCAAAGGTTCAAATAGTCTAAGTCATCGAATCATAGTCAAAGTTCAAATATCAAAGGTTCATAGCAAAGGGTTCATATCAAAGGTTCAAATGCCAAAGGTTCATATCGAACATCAAGGTCAAATCGAATCAAATAATCGAACCAAAGTGTAGGGAACATAGCAATGGCTTAGGAAGTCCTAATATGAATCAAGATCAATGAGTCCAAAAGAGAGAAAAGCACCCTTACTGAAAAAAGGGTAGAATATCTGTACCTTAACACAGCACACAACGAAAGCAAATGAAATCAAAAGAAGCAGAAGGTCACTCCTTCTTCACCTGATCTACATAATCATAAGTTTTCTTATAAGTTCATAGTCTCATAGTCGTATAGGTTTCATTTTAGTTTTCTTTCCATTTTAGGTAACTTTCCATAATTAGCAGGTTTCCATAATTAGTAATTTTCCAAAAATAGCAAGTTTCCATATTTAGTAAATATTAGTTATAAACATTTCAAGTTTATCATTTAATCAATTTAAGTATTAAAGATGACCATATTAGTAGTTTAAGGTCCATAATGTCGTTTACATAATTTTTAGGGTTCTTAAAGTAGTTTTCATAATTTTAGGGTTTAATATGCAATTAATATAAGTTTAGGGTTTATAGTGCCATTACGATAAGATTAGGGTATAAAGTGTAAATATTATCAAGTTACATGTTTCCACAAGTTAAATCCTTTAGTTTTAAAAGAATGACCATTTAAACCCTTTTAGTATAGAAAATAACACTTAACACCTTTTTAACATCTTTTAAACTTCTTAACAGATTTACACATGAACTGGACCTGTTTAGTCGAATTTATTAATCATAAAAGAACTCCGAAATAAAATCCCAAAAAATTCAAAAATGTACCCAGATGTCTTAAGTATTTTACATAATTTTTCCAGATTTTATTATTTAGCATAACTATAGTATAAAAATCCTTTTATCCATATCATCCAGATTTCTATTCAGATTTTATATACGAAAAGTTTGCAGTTCAAAGCCCTACCAAAGTAATTTATAAAAATCTAAAAAAATTCTAGTAGTTACCTAACATATTAAATATTACTCAGTTCAGAGGGCATCTTCTAATTCTACACGGTTTGCAAATTAAAATTCAAAAACACGGACGTATTTTTCCAGACATACGAATTCCGATTGACACTTAATTTTCCAAAAATCAAAAAGTAACCTTCCAGGCCTCTAAAAATTACAAGATTAATTTTCCCAGATACCTATTTCATTGAACTTAGTTTTAGACTCTGAAAACAACCAAAAACACGTTCACATCATTTATTTACATTCAATTAAAGTGAGATAAATTTCCAGATCAGTAGCAGTTTTATAATTTCATGCATATACTTAGAGTTTTATTATTCCAATCATTAGTTCTTGACACAAAATGATTATTGATGAGTTTAATACATATCTAGGTCGATTGTATGTGGTCTTAACATAACCAAAACCATTAAATTCATCACACACACACATGGATCGATTTGTTCATATTAGGTTTTAGGGTTTATGATCATTATTTTATGTAACCATTATCATTATCATATGTGCTTATTATCATTCGACTAGAACAAGAGAACACGAACAAGAACTAAACAAAGAGGAATTATACAATACCCTTGAAGATCACACAAAGAACAAGAATACAACACGAGATCAAATCACCACGAAACCTTCCTTCTTTCTTCTTGATAAGGATAGAACAAGAACACAACTAAAATCCTTCACTTGGCTGCAATTAGGATCGAATGAGATGGAGAAGGGAATGCCGAACTTTTGTTGTGAGAGGGATTTAGGGTTTTGTAATTTTCAGTTATTAGGGAATAATGGGAACCGGATATTATTTTTGGTGTATTTAGGGAGTGAATCAAACTCCTAAATGGGCTAAATAAATCTTAATTATCTCTTCTTGTTTCTAATTCTTTTGGGCCGAATATTTTAGTGTTGGACTTATCATATGGATCGACTAGCTTAGCGAGTTGTAGAGATTTTATTTGTGATTCACTTATAATGTATTGTTCTCATTTGGAGCTTAATTCGTTACATAACTTAGGATACAATCAATGTAGGTTAAGTATCATGAATGTTATTTATATGATTTTCATAAGTTCTCAGAATTTCAAATTATGGGCATTTTTGTCATTTCAGATTATATTAATTTCGGGGTTTTACAATAGATCTGTAATTGTGTACATCTACATTTTCTCCATCTTCATCTTTCAGAAGGTGCTTCTCAGAGTCCATTGGTGTGCTTGCTATTTTTGAATCAGCAAATTGAAATTTTCTAAGTATCTCTGCAACATATTTGTCTTGACTAATAAATATGCCTTCAGATGATTGCTTAACTTTCAAACCCAAAAAGAATGTAAGTTCTCCCATAGAACTCATCTGAAACTTATCTTTCATAAGCTTCTCAAATTCTAAACACATATCTTTCCTAGTAGATCCAAAGATAATGTCATCCACATACACCTGCACTAACAGAAGATCCTTCTTGTGCTGTTTGATGAACAGTGTCTGATCAATCTTTCCTCTTTGAAATCCATTTTCTAATAAGTAGGAAGCTAGTGTTGCATACCAAGCTCTTGGTGCCTGATGAAGGCCATAGAGAGCTTTCACTACTCTGTACACTTTATTTGGATGTAATGGATCAATGAAGCCTGGAGGTTGTGAAACATACACCTCTGGTTCAATTTTACCATATAAAAATGCACTTTTGACATCCATTTGGTTGACTGTGAAGCCTAAAAATGAAGCATAAGCTAGAAACAGCCTAATTGCCTCAATCCTTGCTACTGGAGCATAAACTTCATCATAATCTATCCCTTCTTCTTGTGTGTACCCTTGGGCTACTAATCTAGCCTTATTCTTGATCACTATTCCCCTTTCATCCCTTTTGTTCTTAAAAACCCATCTAGTGCCAATTACCTTCACACCTGTAGGTAAATCAACTAGCACCCAAACCATTTGAATCTTGAACTGAAGAAGCTCTTCTTGCATAGCCTCTAACCAGCTTGAATCATCTAGGGCTGTAAGAATTGTCTTTGGTTCAGCTTGTGAGAGAAAACATACAAACAAGCAAGAGTTTAAAAGCTCATGCTGTTTTGAAGCATAAAGGGCATCAAGAAGCCCTTGTTGGTCTGAAGACATCAATTGTTGTCTTGTCTTCACACCTGACTGTATATCTCCAATCACATGATCCAGGGAATGAACTTTGTGAATTCTTGTTTGTGGTGTAGTAGGAACTTGATAATTTGATGGAAGATTGTTGAAATCCACCTCATTATCTGAGAATTCTGCTTCTTTTGTTTCTGAAGGGCCATCAGCAGAGTCATTTTGCCTAACAACAGAATCAGTAAGCTTATCAGCAGAGTCATCAGCAGAAACAGATACACTACCAGCAGCAACATAAATACTACCAGCAGAAACACTTTGTTGTTCCTGAGTTCCATATTATTTACTTTCATCTTCAACACCTTCTTTAGCTTTACTAGAAGAAGATTCATCAGTTGTCGAAGTTGATTCCACAAATAAACTTGACCATATTGGCATTATCACATCATTTTGATCTTTCTCTAACTCTGCCTCATTTGTTGTATAAATACCTGCAAAATCATTAGTTTCTGCAACAAAAGGCACATAATTCATTGAATTGGTTAGATATTCCAGATCAAATAGCCATTTTGGTCCTTGACCTTCTACATTGGATTTGTTTTCTAAAAACTCCACATGTAGATTTTCCTCTACTATTTCTTTTCTTGTGTTGTAAACTCTAAATGCTTTGCTATTAAGAGAATAACCAACAAAGAAACCTTCATCTGCCTTACCATCGAATTTTCCTAAATGTTCTAAGGTATTGAGAATTGTCACATGACATCCAAAAGGTCTAAGAAATCCTATTGCAGGAGTTCTACCATTAAAAAGTTCATATGATGTCTTATTGTGAGGCTGCACAACTAAAACTCTATTTTGAACATAGCAAGCAGTGTTGACTGCCTTTGCCCAAAAATTTATTGGTAGCTTAGAATCAGCTAACATTGTTCTAGCAGCTTCAATTAGTGTTCTATTCTTTCTTTCAGCTACACCATTCTGTTGTGGTGTTCTAGCAACACTAAATTCTCTCTTAATACCTTTTTCTTTGCAGAAGTCATCCATAACTCTATTCTTAAACTCTGTCCCATTATCACATCTAATGACTTTCACTTTCTTGCTTACTTGGTTTTCTATCTGTGTAATGAAGTCCTTAAGGATGCTTGATGTCTCATCCTTAGTGGCTAAAAAGAAAACCCATGTAAATCTACTATAGTCATCAGTAATAACTAGACAATATCTCTTATGCATTATGCTCATTATTGAAACAGGTCCAAATAAGTCCATATGTAGCATAAACAAAGACTGATTGATAAAGTTAAAAATCTTGGGCTTACAAGTGGCTTCGTGTTGTTTGCCTTTTAGACAAGCAATGCATGTTTGATCATTTTCAAATCTTTTGTGAGGTAAACCTCTTACCAAACCATTCTTAACAATTTTATTTATGGTTTTGAAGTTAATATGACCAAGCCTTCTATGCCATTTCATTGATTCATCCAATGTGGCCTTTGCAACGAGACAAGTTAAATTCTTTTTAGGGATAATGTTCTTCATGTCTACACTATACATGTTTCCCTTTCTAAGAATTTTAAGAAGTACTTGACTTTCATCAGGCATCTTAAAATCAGGAGAAAGTACAAGACATTCAGTCTCACAGAAAAGAACATTATTCTTTTTGTCACACATTTGTGAAACACTAAAAAGATTATAATTTAGCTCTTTTACATAGTACACATCTTCAAAATCTAAATTTCCGGTTTTGATTGTACCTTTACCAGAAATTTTGCCACGAACACCCCCTCCAAAGGTAACATATCCTCCATTGAAAGCTTCAAAATCTGAGAGATAAGACATGTTGCCTGTCATGTGCCTTGAACATCCACTATGTGAGTATCCTTGATCCTCTTCCTGATCATTTGAATGTTCCTGCACACAAATAAGAGTGTTAGTTTCTTTTTGGGATCCAAGCCATTACTAACTTGGATCTGCCTCTTGCATCAATGTAATTGAATCTTTTGAGGATAGTTGATGCAACATTGGATTTAAGAATCCAACATGCTGAGGCCTTAACAGCATTTGCCCTTTTTCCCTTAGCAGCAGAGTGAACCATATGCTTATCAGCATAATCTGCTAACTTTGTAGTTCTACCCTTTGGTTTCCAAACTTGTTTTTGGACCACTGCTTTTGTTTGAATGGGCCTTAGAACAGTTGTTGGTGCATGTTTGAAAAATGATTTTGCACCCTTAGCTGTTGATTTTGGGTCAATAGTCATAAATGGTCGAGCAGCAGGAACAAATTTTCTAGCAGCAGGATCATTTGGTCTATCAGCAGGATCAGATTTTGAGATAGACTTGTTTTTGACTACTCTGGGGTTTGATTTCTTAGAACTAGAGTGAAAGTGAGATTTAAGAGATTGCCTTTTGAGGTTCACTCTATGGTTTTCATACCCAGATACCCATTGGTTGCCGAAAGCTGCAAGATGGTCAAAACTACCACATGTGTAACAAGCTTTATTATAAAAAGCAAAGTTGTCACCTAATTGGTTAGACTTGAGGTTGTTCCAATTCCTTTGGTTACCTCTGGGCTTGTTGATGGTTCTATATTGCTCACAATATCTAACTGGTTGCCTGACATGCTTAATGTTTGATTTAGGCCTATCAGTATTGTGTTTGACTACCATAGGAACATTTGTTCCTACTTTCTTAACCAAAACAGGTTTAGACATAACCTGCTCTTCTTCATCATCATCACTATCAGTTGTACAATCTTCAACAACTATAGTTTCTCCTTTCTTAGCAAAGGACACCTTGTCCTGATAAAGTAAAGTTTTATCTAAACTTTTACTTATCTTTGCTACCTTAAGGCTCTTACTAGCCTTAGAACCATATTCCATGATTGGTTCTTGAAACTCAGCTAAACCTGTATGTGCTAGGTCAACACCTGGAGGTGAAGGAACACCTCTATATGGTGGAGGGACAGTTTTGTAACCTACACCTGAATTAGCTTTATCAATTACCTGAGCTTCCCAAATCTTATTCATTCCTTCTGAGGCATGTGCTAGAGTGTCTATAGTTACCTTAACATTTTCTTTTTCAGTTTTGACTTCAGATAACTGTCTACTTTGATCATTAAGTAATTCATCTCTAAATGCTATTCCTCTTTTTAAAGCATTTAAGTCATCAGTAAACGTAGATTCATTCTTTTTATAATGTTGAATATGTTTTTCTAAAACTCCTACACACCTCTTATGATTAGCTAAATTATGAAGGGCATCAATTAACTCTTCTCTAAAAGCATCAAATCTCTTTTTAATGTCTTCATAATTTTTAAGATTAGGACATGAATTAGTACAAGTAGGAATGATATCTACCTCTGAATCAGAAGAAGCCATTAGAGCAAATTCAGTGGCCATAAGAGCAGCATTTGGTGGTGCATCCTCTTCAGTAGCCATAGAGCTCCAATCATATCCAATACCATCAATAGCCAGCATAGCCTTTGGCTCTTCCACCAGTACTTCTTTATTCCTTTCTTGTTTATACCAAGTGTTCCTATTATCCTGCTTCCTTGGGCTTCTACATTCTTTAGCAAAATGTCCCAACCTATGACAGTTAAAACATTCCACTTTCTTCTTATCGAACCCAGCAGTATCATTACCATTTATGGTAATTTGCTTTCCAGTTTTCTGCCAAAACTTTTTAGCCCTCATGCTAAGTAAAGCAACTTGCCACTTAATATCCATCTCTTCCAAATCATCACCATCTACCTGCTCAAGGTCTTCATGATTTAAAGGAGAACCACTAGCTTGACTGGTTATAAAGGCATAAAATGTTGGATCTCCAAGTCCAACAATATCCTTTTGTAAACTAGTAGAAGGACCACCATAAGTAACATTAGAAACACTTTCAACTTCATCTACCTCTTCTGTATGAGTAACACGAGGAACTGATAAGAGTGCAGCATTCCCAGAACTAGTACCATAGTTTCCACCTCTCTTTAGACTTTGTTCAACAATTTTAAAGTTGTTGAATAAATCATTAAGCTTCATTGTTTCAATTTCTGGTTTGTTCATCCAGACAATAACATGAGTATGGAAATCAACAGGTAGACTTTTCAAGAACTTCATGTTGAGATCTTCCTTCTCAGTCTCAACACCCAACACAGCTAACTGACAGACAAGCTTGTGTAGTCTTGAAAATAGTTTATCAAGAGACTCATTACTAAAAGCAGTAAAGTTTTCAAATTGGTGCTTTAGTAAAGTCTTCTGTGTCTTTTTGGTAGTTTCATTACCACCAAACCATGCACAAATCTCTTCAAAAAGAGTTTTTGCATCAAGATATTTGCTAAAAGATAGCATCTGCTCACCAGGAATGGTCATAAGCAACAAGTTTCTTGCTTTCTGATCATTTCTCTTATGTATCTTTTCATCATTGGAAACTGGTCCAGTATTTCTTTTTCTAACTGTTTTCCCTTCAACAAGAACATCTGAATAGCCTAAAGTGAAGGAATCACCATACTGAATTATGTCCCAAAGAGCATAATCTTGAACCATAAAATATTGCTCAACTCTCATCCTCCATAACTCAAACTCATTAGGTTTGATCATGGGCAACTTTGCAGCAACATTTGTTTGAACATCTTGTACATCCATTTCTTGTTTCTTCTAAAAACAACAATATCAACCTGAGCTCTGATACCACTTGCTAGGATCCTAGACACACGATTAAGGTGGTTAAACCTTGTAACTTTGTGTGTATGATATTTTGTGTTAAAATGATTAAGTGCGCGGAATTCACTCAAACAAACTTAGAAGGTTGTGTATGTTATGGAAATGGAATTGTTATGTTTGTTAGTTAGCAATGAACACATAAAGATTATCACCAAACGATTCAATATTATTAAAGATAATAATACGAGTGATCTTGAAATATCACTAGGGTTACAACCTTGAATCTTAAGTTTTTCTAACTTGTGATGTTTTTGTGTTTGTTCTTATCTAACAGTTATATGTTCTTGCAAAAATAACATATGCATGGACACTTTTCTAACTCTTAACACATTACTAATATCACAACTAAGATCTCTTTTATAGTCAAAAGATCTTTACATATTGCTTAAAGTCTTAGCCGACTTACTTTGTTAACTTATCCTTTAGTGTCAGTACATAAGATACAACATGTATCTATGTATACAACTTGTTAACTAAGCACATGGAGTAAGATATTATCTACCGTATATTGTTGACCAAAATACAATAAATATCTTTTCGATCTTATCCTCTCATCAGCAGAATGTTCACTATCAGCAGTAACGAGTTATCGCTATTAGCAGGAACAAGTATCATTATCAGCAGAGTCATTTATCACTATCAGCAGAGTGAAATGTTCTATCAGCAGGAACAACATTAACAGCAGAAACCATTTTGCACTAGCAGCAGAATTACACTTAGAGTATTTCTTGGATTAGAACTCGATATTAGACATCTTGAATATTTAATTCCCAACAATTACTTCCTCTTGTGTAAGAGATAAGATTAGTGACTAAATGTGTTAGGATTAAGACATGTATGTAGTGGTGTATCACCAAGACATTATGTCTTGGTGCTCTTTTATTTTATACTCCCCACATAGGAGGAGGAGGAGGGGGAAAATGAGGTGGAAACTAAGAAAACTAAATGTCTCCTTATCTAGTGTTTAGTGTAGTTTTGATCTCGGTAATTATTTGTCGTTAAGTAAATAAATTATGAAACTTAAAACCGGACGAGGTAAAAATATAAGACGCCTGAAAATGTTATAACTTAATTAATACACTAAATCTTATTATATTAATTAGGTGATAAATTTCACCAAACGAGTGGTCGTTGTAGCAATCATAGAAATATAATTCGTACAATGTTTCCATAAAAAAAATGTAACTCGTAAAATATTTACTAATTGAAATATTTAAATGACGTAATAATTTGAATAGTGATGTCAAAATTTGAGAAAGGTTACAGTTTCCACCCGTTAACGGAACTTAGTCCTGAAGTTCAATTTGTGTTAAAGGTTGAAGCAACGTCGGTGAAAAAGGGTAGTTACTTATGGCGAATGGTTTCTAAGGTAGCTAGCGATATAATTTGATTCGTCGTTTCGGAATATGGTGTAGGTTGAGTATCATTAAGAATATACGTGAAAAGTTGTTTGTAATAAGATTTATAAATAACTGCTCACAACATAACAGGATTCCTCCTGAATTAGACATAGGTAATTATGCTATGTATAATTGAGGACCAATAATATAATGTTCGGTTTAGTTGTTATAATTCTCGGTGCTTATATAAAGTGATCGAAAGTGCAAAGTGTGTGCATAAAATATCTAAAAGTCACATAATCGTTTGGAGGATGGAAGACACGAAGAACGAAAGGCTATAAAACGTTTTTGTGGAAAAGCAATTATAGTTTAGGTCTCAATTAGACCCGTTTCTCCATAACTATAGCTCTGATACCAATCTGTAACACCCCCAATTTCGTGATACGCAGCGAATTTCAAACTGGGTGTTACTCGACGGCACAACAGTTATAACAATAGAAAACGAACTCTAATGGAGTCGTTTTTAAAATATTTATCATTTGATTTATATAAATATTAGAGTTTACAAAAATGAGGCTCCAGTAGTTTCACGGTTTACATAAATAAGTTTTCGAATGATAATAAAATTTATAGCCCTCTTGAATATCTGTGCTCCTCAGCGCCAGCCTCGATAATTATGGACCTGAGATACATGCCTAAAAGTGTCAACACAAAGGGTGATGAGTTCATAGAGTTTATTTAAATAACAACGGCACACAAGATTTCATATTTTAAACGACTATTGTACAACATACAAAGTCAAAATCAGTTTATTATTGCACTAAGCTCATGACACTAACGCCTTAACACAACATCAATTATAGTGCATCTGGTTACCTAACCGGCTAACACAAATGGAATATAATTGATAACAATTTGCCCTATAGGTATCTTGCCAAATACCTCACATCTTCAAATATAGTGCGTCTGGTTACCTACCCGGCTAACACAAACGGTATTCGTCAATCCCATAGGCCTATTCACAATATTCGCGCCTACACTTAAGTAATTAATGGTTCATGATAAACAGGGACTTAATTGGCAATAAAGGTACTTAGTCAATAATAAACACATGCAATTCTGCATACAGTTTTATAACACTTGTGTCCACAAAAACGTAGCATGTATCTCCCCTAAGGTTTTATAAAAAAATTAAGAAAAATTAGGGCTACAAACTCACCGTGAGTTATTGATGCTTAGTGAGTAGTGCAAGTAATGGTCATGTCGTGAAAATCTCTACGATCAACCTATAATATGGTATCGTGTCTTAGTTTATGGAAAGCATAAACGAGCCTATATATGTCATTTATATTGATCATGATGCTTTATTTTGTAGTTTTGTGTACGTCGTCTTATAGAAATGGTTTTATGAAACATTTATAGTCTATTTATCTCGTACTACCGTTTGGGCCATCATAATTCAGAGGTCACGTAGTAAACGTTCGAGGAGATAGGACACTTTAAATCGTCAATCCAGCAACTCGTCGATCCGTCCCAAATGAAGCCCCTCACATGAAGTTCCTTAGTTTTGTAGTGCTCGATGTGAAAAATATAAGTTTTACATGTTTGAACCCGTACTTGAGCTTTTGCCGTAAAGTAAAATGAAAGTTTATGAAGTCTATAGGTTGTGTTAATACAAATAAACCTTCAAAATGTTTATTTATATTTTACGATCTTTCAATGTTTTGTCGATAACAAACGTAAAATCATTTTAAAGAGATAAATAAATTACGTAATGCTTTGAGCCAATAGTTTACTAACTCATTTCATTAAACAAGTAAACCTTAAACATATCTAGTTAACAAGTTTACATGAAACCAAAACTATTTTTTAAAAACACTTAAGTAACATTTGTTACTTACATTTTATAAAATATATGTTAAGAAAAAGCTTGTAAACACTTGGACTATCCATGGCCCAAAACCATGTCCATAAACCATAAACCATGGAACTTGAACCATAACCCATGACCCATTGCATGACATCATGCATGACATCCATAATGGGTAAAACCCATGACCCATGACCCAAAGTCCATAACCCATAACCCAAAGTCCATGACCCAAGATGTCTTTGACATTAGGCATGACATCATCTATCCATGGATCATAACGCATAACTCATAACCCGGTTTGTAACCCAAAATCCAGACTGGTTTACCCAGTTACCCGGATCCCTCGGTTTACACTAGCCGGATCCCTCTGAGAAAGGATCCGGTGGAACCAGGTGAACAATAGGCAGTTTTGCCTATAAATAGTGAGTCATTTCTCTCTTATCTCTCACACCTTTTAGAGTTTACTTCTCTCTATATTCTAAACTCTCTAACCTCAGATCCAAGGATCTTTCTATGTAGTTTCTCTTTGTAATTCTCTAGGTTCCTTCCATAAGGCGAGATCACAATCTCTCGAAGACGTGCATGCTCGTGATATGGGTTGCTTTGATTCTTCTCTTCCAAGATCACAGAAGTGATTCTTGTTCTTTCTTTCTTCTCAAAGGGTGTTGTAGATGTGTTGAGTTGATAGGTGTAAAAGGACGTTGGATCCTTTAGTCGAGTTGTATTGGGTGTGTTGGTTTGGTCCGCCATGCTAAGGACGCAGTATCTAGCCTTGTACCGGATAAAGTGTAGGCGACGAAGGTTTGGTCTACCTTATATGAAAGACTCGATATCTAGCTTTTTACCGGATAAATTGTAAGCGACGTTGTGAAGGCTTCTCCGCCAAGTGAAAGGAGTTTGTGTTGTAAAGTGATAACGAACTCTCGAGTAGGTAACTCGGGGAGTGGAGTAGGGCAAGGAAGGTGTCCTTGTAGCCGAACCACTATAAATACTTGTGTTGGGGTTGTGTCTCTCTAACTCTATCTCCAAGTTTAGTTTATATGTTTTTATTTCTATCAATATCCAACACGTCAAAACTAGGTTGACATAAGTCGATCTATAAGTTTTAATAAGTGATTTTAATCGATAAGACTATTCAAACCCCCCCCTTCTAGTTTTCTATAATTGGCATCAGAGCTTCATTACCAAGTTTCTTAGAATATATTATACTTTAAAACATGATACGATCCTGATGCGTTCCAACAAGCCAAAAACTTGATGTGCTTTCGCAACGGGTTTTAAATTTATAAATAAGAAATACCAATTAACTAGGAACAAATACGAGCAAGTATACTCGTCCGTGTGTAGCAAGAGGATTGGTAAGTCAAGGTTGTCCCAAGAGACTTGGTTGTACTCAAATGTTGTTTGATTGTTTAAGCAAGTAACAAGTTGATGGTAATGATTGTCACGGATCAAACCACCAAGAAAACCAATTATAAAAGCATGATGTAAGCACATAAAGAACATACTTTTATGGACAAATGATCACAAGTATATTAGGATGTTTAGTTTGGAAAATATATTATCATTGGTAATCCTTTCGGCCTATAGAACCAATTATAATAGCTTAGCGTTTTATAAATCAAATATACATAAGCCTTAATCAATTGGTCATATCATAAGACTCACGCCTAAACTAACAACAAACAAAGAGTTCTTTCGACTCATAAACTTTGATGTCATCAATTTGTGAAGTTCCATTTACTTGAAAGATGATGAGAACACATATTCAAAAGACTCCTTTCGACCTATAATCTAATATAAACTTTCACTTGTTATATTTATTACTTCACTTGCACAATCGTCACAAAGTACAAGATTAAAACATTCATCGACTAATGAATTGAAACTAATCACTATTGAGAATCCTTTCGGCCTCTAAACTCAACAACGATCAACCAAAACAATAAAAAATGACAAGTTCCAATTTAACCAAATATGATGTCTTTCATTATAATCCAAACAAACACTAATTATATCCGAACATCCTTTTATCACAAGTTCTCATAATAACCAAACAAGCATAAAGAGATAATTGTAATCAAACATGTAACACAACACACAAAGGAATTCTCATGATCAACATAAGCAAAGACATTAATATGATTAAATTTAATAGAAACAATACCAAACATTAGAGTCAAATCATCAAGTGCTACAATTCCAACCATGTGATTCCAACCAAAAGAAACTACCAAAATACAAATCATCCATCCCTAAACCTTCCTGGAAATCGACCTCATGTTGTGAGTATATGACTTAGGGGTGTTTGGTAATAAGGATTGTTGGTGATGTATGTGGTGTTTAATTGGTGTAAACTATAATCAAGTCTTATGTTGTAAGGATGATCAAGTCATATGTCCTACGAATGTAGACCAAACCAACTCCCCAATACCTCTAGAAATGGGTGGGGAGTGGTAGGAGAGAACCCTCCAATTGTAGAGAGAATTGGCTGTAGATGGTATAGATTATGGTATGAGAAAGATTATTCAAAACACTTAACCAAACACTCTTATTTGTAGTTGAATAATCCTTGGTCACCAAGCATGTTTCTTGGCCACAAAGTGTCATAAAGTGCAGGAAAAATGAGTAATTAGGAGTATATGATCAGACTTGGAAGTAATGGCACTTAAAATCCACTTAAATGCAACTTTGGAAGACTTTAAGTGCAGCAACCTGCAGTTGGGATCTCAACCTTGGCGGTTGGGAACATTCTGACCACTTCAACCCCCGGTTTGGGGTCTCAACCCGCGGCCGGATGACTGCTCAACCTCAGGTTGAGGTATTGAACCTTGGGTTTGAATTTCAGCTTCAACCTTTGGTTGGAAATTGGTTTGCATGATTGATTCAACCTTGGGTTGGTAATAAACTCCATCTTTAACAATCATCTTTGGCACTTAATATTAACTCTTTCCTTATTCATAAAACTTCATAATCATTAACTTGAACTTGGAAATAATCATAGCATGAATCATTATCTTGAACGAAAAACTTCTCTTCGTGCACATACTCTTGATTTGTCGACTTTTCTTCGTCTTTCTCTTTATTTCCTTCAACATCGTTGTACCAGAACCTGAATACATCTTTTATATCTTTTATGCGTAAAATGTTCACAAATACAACCAAATAACATGCACAAACATACAAATAACGCTACTAAAATATGTACAAAATGAGCGTTATCAAATCCCCCACACTTAAACTTTGCTTGCCCTCAACCAAATCTAAGAAAAGAAAAATTAAAATACATAACTAAATGGTAAAATTAAAAGAAAATTTTAAAAATTTATGAAAAATTTTGAAAATATCGAAAAATCTTTTTGGGTTTTTTTTTTTTTTTTTTTTTTTTTTTTTTTTTTTTATTTTTTTTTATAAATAAGCTAAAATTGAGCGCACACTCCCCCACACTTAAGGGTTTGCTTCCCCTCAAGGAAATCTAGCAATTAATAAAAATAGATCCCACATGGTGTATGAAAAATGATTATCAAAAATATGATGCAAATCTACCAAGTACAAGTATGAGATACGATTCATCGTTTTAAGCTTTGTGGTGAAAAACCGAGATGTTTGACAATACCCTATTGATTCTCTCGTTTGATAACATGCCTAAGCACCTCACGAAAATGAATGAAAGTATAATTCACTCATCACTCATATATTCTTGGTGGTAGAGTATATAAGAAAATCACACTCATTTTGCTCAGTCATGATCCGTTTATTACCATAGGCTTGTACAAGAAACAAAACTCCACCGACGTGGCGTAAGCACAAAGTGTAAACATCTAAAGAGGACTTTTATTCGGGTTGTAACGTTTAGGCTTCGGGTTAAAAGGGTATGGATAATGCATGAGAATATTTATGAAATTGGTTTTAAAATAAAAATAAAGTTAAGTCAAAGTCCCATGTTGCTAGTTACCGAACAAACCACAAACCCGTAAATGATTATAGTTACAATCTTTTCCTCTTCACATATCGATCACCAAATATATATGTATATCACATCTTAGCACGTTGGCTAATCGATATCTCAAATATACTTCATCTTCCTTCATCTTCATAATAATAATATAGCACATTGGCTATAATTGTCATCGCATATATTTTTTCTTTCATTTTTTTTTCTTCGATGACTTATTCATTTTTCTTTTTTCACATTTTTTTTTCTTTGTACATCACATCACCCCCACACTTCGCATAAGCATACACCACAAAAATACAAATAAGAAGCTGTAGTCTTCGTCTCTGTCGGAATGGTACACACGAATGACAAAGTGTGGCTAACCAATAATCATCAAAAACTATCCAACATACCAAGCAACTAGCAACCAACCGTTTAGACTTTGACAAGGTTAAGGCTAAATTTTAAAGTGTAAAATATTTTTGTTTTTTCTGGATGTAACAAAAATGAAAAGAATGGCTCAGAGGGTGAACTAAGGGTATCTGGTGCTAAAGATGAGCTCTAACAAATGGGTCCATATGGGTGGTTAACTAACCGATTTGGCTAGCTAATATATCATTAGATGTAAACGGAAGGCCATTTGGTTTAATTCCTAAGGGTACCTCTTTATCACACGAATACACTTATATCACAAAAATGTGATCTCACTGCGGTCTAGTAATGATTTACAAGCACAAGTTCTAGAATAAATAAAATCACCGGCACACTCATAGCTAAAAGATTAAGCATAAAAGATATATGCTATATGAAATAGGCTCAAATCCTCACATATTTAGTGGTAAAGGGCTATAAATGCGCTAGCAAATGTTATCGATCCTAAAAATAGATTGCAATGTCAATCGGGATACATCTCGAATTTTTCAAAATTTATTGTAATATAAATTATCCTAAATGTGCGAAAACAACTAGAAGATAAGGGCAAACAAGTATACAAAATTTTAAAAATTGGCCCAAAAATATGAAAATTTGAAACTAGTTTCGTTTTTCACTATTTTACTTCCCCCCCCCCCCCCCCCCCCCACACACTTAAGTTAATCATTATACTCAGTAAAAAAAAAAAATAATAATAAAAAAAAAAAAAAAAAATCTTCAAAGCATGTAAAATAGGGAAAAATAAGATAAGAAAAGACCGAGAGAAAGGAAACTTCACGGGCTCAAGAAATCGCGGTCGAACTCCATATGATAAGATGTTAAGTACGCGAGATCAATCGATTTCTCTTCCAACCAAACATGTCCAATCAAGAGTGTAATGCCACAATCATCCAATCTCCAAGAGCTTATTAAATCTGCAAAAGTAAACTAAACTACAAAAACACATAAAATTCTAAAACTCACTTTCGTAGGCATCACGGTTGTATTTAGCATATGTAACAAGCCTTTTAAACCCCTTGGTGGCCCGAGTGGACGAGTAAAGTCTCGTGAGGGTTTCCAGTGAACATACCCACAAAGTTCGAAACATTATTTATTTATTTTAGAAAAACAAATACTTATTTATTTACAACGTACCAAATTAAAAAACTAAAAATGCAAAAAAAAAAAAAAAAAAAAAAAAAAAACGAATTTAAGTTAAAAGTTTAAACATGTCTCAAGCAAAATAAGGAAAAATGCAAACTTTTTTTCTTTTTCTTTATTTTTTCATTTTTTTTTTTCGACAGCTTTTGGCGGTTCAAGACCTGAACCGGCGGTTCGGTTTGGGTCTGGTTCACAGAAAGTAACCAACCGGTCCGGCTCAAACCCGAACCGGCTGGTTTGGTTTTTGATGTTTCACAGAAAGGTTTAGACGCCGCGGTTCATTCTTGAACCGGCGGTTGGGCCATTTTTTTTTTAATAGAAACATGTTTAAACTTTTAAACTTTTGTTAAACTTAAAAATAAAGTTAAATACAAAAGAGCATATTATACTACTCTAAACAAATATGAAAACACTATTAATCACGGAAAACAATTAAGAAAATTAAGAGAAACACAATTGGTGGGTTTTTTTTTCGCAAGCAATTCGAGCACAAACTTTGAAAGCAAACATTTGAATGAGCATTTTTAGAACAAATGAAACCAAATCCCAACACCAATACACTTGATTTTGATGCCAAGATCATTAAGCAAAAGATGAGAATTAAGATATTTTTGAAACAAAATGCAAGGGAGGCAATTAAGCAATTATCATGAGCTAACAAGCAAGCAAGAGCAATCAAACAAGAGCAAAGAAACAATCATTCATGAGCAAGAACAATATAGCATTCGAACAAATTAGTAAAAAAGAAATCAATCAATATATCAAGCAAACGAACAAACAAACAATTCAATAAGAATTCAATTCAAATAAACAATCAAAGGATCATGCAAGAGCAACTAACAGACAAACAAAAACTTGATGGTGATGGTGCCAGAATTATCATCAAACAAGGAATCAATATACCAAGCAAACGAAAAAACATCAAACAAACAAATGAATACAAAACCAAATCCCCGGCAGAGGCGCCAAAAACTTGATGGTGACGATGCCGGAATTATCATGCAAGCAAACAAACAATATATCAATCAAGAAGAAAATCAAACGAACAAACAAGTGCAAAACAAGTCCCTGGCAATGGCGCCAAAAACTTGATGCGTCCCAACAAGCCAAAAACTTGATGTGCATTCGCAACGGGTTTTAAATTTATAAACAAAAAATACCAATTAACTAGGAACACATACGAGCAAGTATACTCGTCCGTGTGTAGCAAGAGGATTGGTAAGTCAAGGTCGTCCCAAGAAACTTGTTTGTACTCAAATGTTGTTTGATTGTTTAAGAAAATAACAAGTTGATGGTAATGATTGTCACGGATCAAACCACCAAGAAAAGCAATTATAAAAGCATGATGTAAACACACAAAGAACATACTTGTATGGACAAATGATCACAAGGATATTAGAATGTTTAGTTTGGAAAACATATTATCATTGGTAATCCTTTCGGCCTATAGAACCAATTATAATAGCTTAGCGTTTTATAAATCAAATATACATAAGCCTTAATCAATTGGTCATATCATAAGACTCATGCCTAAACTAACAACAAACAAAGAGTTCTTTCGACCCATAAACTTTGATGTCATCAATTTGTGAAGTTCCATTTACTTGAAAGATGACGAGAACACATATTCAAAAGACTCCTTTCGACCTATAATCTAATTTAAACTTTCACTTGTTATGTTTATTACTTCACTTGCACAATCGTCACAAAGTACAAGATCAAAACATTCGTCGACTAATGAATTGAAACTAATCACTATTGAGAATCCTTTCGGCCTCTAAACTCAACAACGATCAACCAAAACAATAAATAATGACAAGTTCCAATTTAACCAAATATGATGTCTTTCATTATAATCCAAACAAACACTAATTATATCCAAACATCCTTTTATCACAAGTTCTCATAATAACCAAACAAGCATAAAGAGATAATTGTAATCAAACATGTAACACAACACACAAAGGAATTCTCATGGTCAACATAAGCAAAGACATTAATATGATTGAATTTAATAGAAACAATACCAAACATTAGAGTCAAAGCATCAAGTGCTGCAATTCCAACCATGTGATTCCAACCAAAAGAAACTACCAAAATACAAATCATCCATCCCTAAACGTTCCTGGAAATCAACCTCATGTTGTGAGTATATGACTTAGGGGTGTTTGGTAATAAGGATTGTTGGTGATGTATGTGGTGTTTATATGGTGTGAACTATAATCAAGCCTTATGTTGTAAGGATGGTCAAGTCATATGTCCTGCGAATGTAGACCAAATCAACTCCCCAACACCTCTAGAAATGGGTGGGGAGTGGTAGGAGAGAATCCTCCAAGTGTAGAGAGAATTGGTTGTAGATGGTATAGATTATGGTATGAGAAAGATTATTCAAAATACATAACCAAGCACTCTTATTTGTAGTTGAATAATCCTTGGTCACCAAGCATGTTTCTGGGCCAAAAAGTGTCATAAAGTGCAGGCAAAATGAGTAATTAGGAGTATATGATCGGACTTGGAAGTAATGGCACTTAAAATCCGCTTAAATGCAACTTTGGAAGACTTTAAGTGCAGCAACCTACGGTTGGGATCTCAACCTTGGCGGTTGGGAACATTCTGACCACTTCAACCCCCGGTTTGGTGTCTCAAACCGCGGCCGGATGACTGCTCAACCTCAGGTTGAGGTATTGAACCTTGGGTTTGAATTTCAGCTTCAACCTTAGGTTGGAAATTGGTTTGCATGATTGATTCAACCTTGGGTTGGCAATAAACTCCATCTTTAACAATCATCTTTGGCACTTAATCTTAACTCTTTCCTTCTTCATAAAACTTCATAATCATTAACTTGAACTTGGAAATAATCATAGCATGAATCATTATCTTGAACGAAAAACTTCTCTTCGTGTACATACTCTTGATTTGTCGACTTTTCTTCGTCTTTCTCTTTATTTCCTTCAACATAGTTGTGCCTGAACCTGAATACATCTTTTATACCTTTTAAGCGTAAAATGTTCACAAATACAACCAAATAACATGCACAAACATACGAATAACGCTACTAAAATATGTACAAAATGAGCGTTATCAAATCCGTGTATGTTTTGAAAACTACAACGAAGGAAAAACCATTTGTAAAAATTGACATTTAACTCATTTTTTTCAAAAATAACAAAACTTTCTTTGTTTGGATATTAATAGTATTATTCTAACATTCTCTTTGAGAAATCTTCTTGATAGGATTCTTCGAAAACTTTGTTCTAACTATGAAGAAAGAGTCAAAAGAAGAATCTAAAAGAAGCTATTTATAAAGGAAATAAGTCTTCTAAAAAACTCATGCAGTGTTTCACTTCTATGGTCTCAATAAAACCATATAGAAAGATTATAGCAAAGGTATGTTTTTCTTGATTAGTTCTATAAAATATACCTTCTTGCCTATATGTGCTTATATGCTTTAACTCTCTTTTAAGTAGTTGTTAACATTTGTTGTCTAAACTAAAACAATATCTACATATACCAAACCACAACATTCAAAAATCTCTCTTCACAAACTCCCACACCACTCGACGCCCTGCTACAGTAAAACGTCACTTCAAAATCTTTTATTTAATCTAAATCTTTCTCATCTTAATCAAATACACAATTCAAATTTCAAATTATCCTTCATCCCCTTCAAACGAAGAAAACTCCGCAAAAATGGTGTACTACGCATTGATCCTCATCATTGTCTCACTCGTGGGACTCATTTATCCCGTTCTCAAGTTCTCCTATGGCGATGTTTACTTTATTTTATATTTTTACTTGTTGTTTATTTATCCAATCCTTTGTATTGCCTTGTGCATTGAAGTTAATGGAATAAAATTAGTTTTCATTTAATTTGTATCGTTGAATCTCATCTCTCGTAAACGCTCTAACTAAACGACTCTTTATACATAGATTTACGATCATTAATAATCTCGTCATGACTTGTACTAATATAAGATTAATCTCAAAGATAATTAGGATCAAAAGCTCTCATCATGAACCAAGCTTTTTGTTCTGTGTGGTTACTGAATAGCCGGATCCCTTGGTTATAAGGCGCCTAATCCCTTTTTCAAAGGATCCGGCAAAACCGGCATATCAGCAAACAGATTATATGCTTGATGATCACTGTACACTCTCTCTTTACTCTTCTCTCATAAACCCGACCTAAAAACCCTCTCTAACTCTCCTGGAGATCCCTCATCACTCATCTTGTCTAGCTAACTATCTTCGTAAGTATTAATTCTACTATATTGTAATTTATGTAATTCCAAGTATGTAGTTCTTAATTTTCATCTAAATGGGTTTATCACAATCAATACTTAATTGTTATCACATTGTGTTTACTAGTCATCTAAGATAATCTTTGTAGTTGAAAAGTATATCCTACTTACAAGAACTTTTCTCAAAACCTTAATTAGAAATTTTTCTAGATACTAAGGATTAAGAGGTATTCTTTCGGCATTGTTAATACAAGTAAAAAGGGATTTGCTAAGTCTTAATGTAATCAATAAAGTTTTCCAACTAAATTGTGATAATTCTCTAAACCCATTTGAGTGAAATTATGAGACGAAATACTTGGAAGTATTTTTTTTTACGTAATTCTCTTTCTCACGACCCACCGTCACTTCCTGTATAGGTTCTCAACATGCCAAAATCAACCCAACAAGATTACCGCGACACCGCCTATTACATTCCTAAGCATCATCACAAGGAAGGACTTTCACCCAACGACAGAAAAAATTTCAAAATGCTTCAAAAGCGTTTCTTCCATGAAGGAAGTGTTGTTGAGCAAACCTTTCTCGATGACACCAACATAGTCCAAGTCTTTTCTAGAATCAACTTTGATTGCCTACTCCATATCAATGAACAAATTTATCCCGTCTTTGTTCTTGAGTTCTACAAAAGTTTTTGAATCATTCGCAACGATGATGAAACTATCTCTATCTCTTTCATTATCAACGAAACAACCATTGTCCTACCTCTTCGTGCCTTTGCCAATATCCTTGGTATCCCTTGTTAAGGCATTTGTATGTACTCAAACGACTGGTCTCTTGCCAAGCTTGATGATACACTTGATCAATATCAAGTCTATCACACTCCTCTTCATGACCCCATCACCGTAAGAAATGCAGTCTTTATTGAAAGGACCTCACCAACCCGTCTCACTCAAAATTTCGAACTCATCCGTCGAGATCCATTCCAAATGGAACTTTCTGAAATGTTTCCTATGTACAAAAAGTGGGAACAAATCCTGAGAGAAAATGTCCTTTGTCTAGTCGGGAGCAAAGATCACCCCAATGCTTGTCTTGTCTACATGAGTTACTGTCTCATCAATGAAACTCATTTCAATAGAGCCTATTACATGGTCAAAAGAATGGCTAGTGTCCTCCAAACGGACAATATGGTGCTTCCCTATGCAATGCTTCTCACTCGCCTCTCAAGGTTCATAAATGGAATGCAACCTTCTCCTATGAACGATGATCATTTTCTTTGTGATCATCTCATGGTACCTCTAACCGAGGGACGGACAAAGAGGTTCATGGTTGATGGAAAAAGGCCACAATCAATAACTATCAACTTGATCCCCACACTTACATTGACCAACTCCCAAGAATCCACAATGAGACCGAGGAGTTCAAGCCAACCAATGGTATGTTCAAGTGTCTCACTCACTTCATATCAAACATGGGAAAAAAGAAGAGGTTAAGAGGAAATGAATGTTTTTAAAACAATTTGTCATTTGAAACATGTAATGTAGGTGATACAATGTCTCTAACGTATGGTGATGCTCAATAGTAGCATGTTGGGTAAAACATAACAATCGTAGTAACTTAAATAACCTACTAGCAAATTTTACCACTTTTGATCTTATATCAAAAGTTGGTCATTATCACTTTTGACTGTCCTTATGTTGTTACTACGTGCTCTACTTGCTATATTAGTCTTGTGTAATTGTTGCCTGTAACACTAGAGATGATATTCGACAAGCTCACTGTGAACATTAAGCCTTAGCAGCCAGATCCATCAGTTATAACTGACCGGATCCCTCCTAGAAAGGAACCGGAAGATCCGGGTACACAGAGGAAGAATTATACCATCTTTCTTCACACTTAGCCATTCTAACCTTAGTACACTAGTTAGTCATCTCCTATTAGTCATATTTGAGTTGAATTTGAGGTTAGTAGTCTTGTTGAACTCTTAAGAAAGACTTGAGTATCATCCTAGGTGTTTTTGATTTATCATTTACACAATAAATAATATTTCTCAGTACCACTTCTTGCATCACCTCTCTCTGATCATTTTACACTTACCTATAATTTAAATAAATTTTTAACAAAATTTATTTGCACTATCTCTACCTCAAAATGCTCTAAAACCATTTTTTTAATTCTTATGATTTTTCAAGAATTTTTTAAAATTTTCATACCACCTTTCCCTCAAACCTACAAACATTTAAAACTTAGTGATATGATTATCTTAACCCATATTCACTTAATGGCATACTTAGACCTCTTTCTCACCTCTAAAGACCATTTATGGCAACCCCCTCATCATTAGTCTTATAACACTCAGAGTTGCCTTCACTAAAACACTATCTTACACTCATTACATCAGGAAATATAGGGCTGCAATAAATAGATGACCATCATTTCTCACCTTTATCTGATCTGTTAGCCGATTCCCTCAGCTAAAGCTAGTCGGATCCCTTTTTAGCAGGATCCGCTGGAACCGGGCAAACAGAAACATATTTTATCACCTAGTCTTCCAAAACTCAACTTTATCCACTCAAACACTCCACATTGCCTTTAGTATATCTCCTAGAAGATTGTATCACTGTAGTTGACCTTGGTGCATGCATATCATTGCAATTCAAAGAATTTTAGTAGTTTAGGCTTTAATTCATTTACTTGATCTTTCACTATTTAAGCCACTTTTGTTTGTGCTTCCAAACCACACCAAAACAAACCATCTTCTACTGCAAACTTACACTCTAAACCTACCCAAAAATATTACTAAGGCACCAATTGCAAGATCATCCACTAGGAGCCCTCCAAGAAAAACCGCACGAATAGTGTATGAAATATCCTCAACCAAAACCTCACCCATTAAAGCACCCTCTACTAGAACACCTCTCCCAAACTACATCCAAACTCCTCCATCTAATGAACTCACTCCAATACAACTAGCTTCCAACAAACCAACCTCACCACAACTTCCATCTCTTGAACCATCACCACCACAACTTGCTTCCACCAAAACAAAATCACCACAATAAACTCCTCTTGAACCTACACCTACCAGTGAACCTACATTACCAAACACTCCTATATCCACTTAACCAACAAAACCTTCTCCTCTTGAACCAAGACTTCTTTCTTTCACCACACCTTATTCATCACCTCACCTCTACTTCAACTCATTGGAGGACTTACCTCCTAGACCTTCTAATCCACCACCATTACTAACATTCTTATCCATTGAGAGAATGTCAACACAACCACCATCTCATCACCTAGATGTTGACATCAACATACCACCACCCATAACATACTTACCTTCCACTCCACCACCCTCAAATGGCCCATTTTGGGTAATGAGAAGATGTCAACCATCACAAACATCTCAATCACCTCAACCAAACAATGACACACTTCCACCCACACATGTTTCTTTACCAACACCCGTGGTACATCCACAACCTCTAAACCTAGGTGCTTCCACCTCAAACGTACATCAACTACCTTCTATCTTAACCTCACAACAAACAAACCACAATGATACTTGTGATCATTGTCAACATGTCAAAACCTTAGTTCATGAACTACGTGATGAAGTACATTTCATGTTCTACCACCTTCTTGAACGTCTTGATGACGTCAACAAACCAAACCTTCCCTAAAAACCTTGTAGTACAAGCACAAGCGGTCTCACTATTATAGCTTTAGGCCTAACTTTAGTCGAATAGGAATTTTTCATGCTAAGATCATTTTCTTAGTTTTTGAGATTTGACCAATGTGTGTATCATTTCTCTTGTTTTATTAAATTAATCTACATGATTAATTGCTTCTTCTCTATGTGAACATGATTTGTGTGATTATTACTTGTCTTCATACCTTTTCTATTATGTACTGCTGCTAACAAGTTGCAGGTAAGCCGGATCCATCACTTTGTACTAACCGGATCCCTTTTTCAACGGAACCGGCGGATCCGGGCAAATAGAATACTAACCAAAATTTTATGCAGCTCCATTTTTAGCAAAAGGACACAATATACTTGTTTTCTAACCTTTGTTTTGTAGATTTTCAAAAATATACATGGAGTACTTAACGCCATCATTAAGGGGGAGCTCTCGTCCAAGCAAAACCATTGCAAAAACTTGCAATGATCACGTCTTAGTCTCCCTAATTACTTGACGCCCTCAACAAGGGGGAACAACTAAGAACTCCTTATTCCTTTTTACACCTTTTCTTCACTTACTTTTCTTAAAACTTGCATTCGGGTTAGTTTTCTTTCGACTCTCTTTTTGTTTCGACAAAAAGGGGGAGAAAGAGTAAAAACTACAATTAAAAAATTTACGAATTTTATTTTTTACTTAAAATAATTTTATGTTTTGTCATCAACAAAAAGGGGGAGATTGTTAATACAAATAAACCTTCAAAACGTTTATTTATATTCTACGATCTTTCCATGTTTTGTCGATAACAAACGTAAAATCATTTTAACGAGATAAATAAATTACGTAATGCTTTGAGCCAATAGTTTACTAACTCATTTAATTAAACAAGTAAACCTTAAACATATCTAGTTAACAAGTTTACATGACACCAAAACTATTTTATAAAAACACTTAAGTAACATTTGTGACTTACATTTTATAAAATAAATGTTAAGAAAAAGATTGTAAACACTTGGACTATCCATGGCCCCAAACCAAGTCCATAAACCATAAACCATAGATCTTGACCCATAACCCATGACCCATTGCATGACATCCATAATGGGTAAAACCCATGACCCATGACCCAAATTCGATAACCCATAACCCAAAGTCCATGACCCATGACCCAAGATGTCTTTGACATCAGGCATGACATCATCTATCCACGGATCATAACCTATAACCCATAACCCATAACCCATAACCCGGTTTGTAACCCAAAATCCGGACTGGTTTACCCAGTTACCCGGATCCCTCGGTTTACACTAACCGGATACCTCTAGGAAGGGATCTGGTGGAACCGGGTGAACAGTAGGCAGTTTTGCCTATAAATAGTAAGCCATTTCTCTCTTATCTCTCACCCCTTTTAGAGTTTACTTCTCTCTATACTCTAAACTCTCTAACCTCAGATCTAAGGATCTTTCTATGTAGTTTCTCTTTGTGATTCTCTAGGTTCCTTCCATAAGGCGAGATCACAACCTCTCGAAGACGTGCAAGCTCGTGATATGGGTTGCTTTGATTCTTCTCTTCCAATATCACAGAAGTGATTCTTGTTCTTTCTTTCTTCTCAAATGGTATTGTAGATGTGTTGAGTCGATAGGTGTAAAAGGACGTTGGATCCTTTAGTCGAGTTGTATTGGGTGTGTTGGTTTGGTCCGCCGTGCTAAGGACCCGGTATCTAGCCTTGTATCGGATAAAGTGTAGGCGATGAAGGTTTGGTCTACCTTGTGTGAAAGACTCGGTATCTAGCTTTGTACCGGATAAAGCGTAAGCGACGTTGTGAAGGTTTCTTCACCATGTGAAATGAGTTTGCGTTGTGAAGTGATAACGAACTCTCGAGTAGGTGACTCGGGGAGTGGAGTAGGGCAAGGAAGGTGTCCTTGTAGCTGAACTACTATAAATACTTGTGTTGTGGTTGTGTCTTTCTAACTATATCTCCTAGTTTAGTTTATATGTTTTTATTTCTATCAATATCCAACACATCAAAACTAGATCGACATATGTCGATCTATAAGTTTTAATAAGTGATTTTAATCGGTAAAACTATTCAAACCCCCCCCCCCCATTTCTAGTTTTCTACAGGTTGTTTGGTTATGATTAGGAAATAATATGGTTATTACAAGTTATGAGTATAGTTTCATGAGCTATTGAAGTCGAAAAAAGGTCCTTTTGTGAATTTATTTGGTATATGTTTTGGTTTGCCAAGGCTAAGGCTTTGTCTAATGGTCTCGGCTTTAGGAAGCCTTGAGGCCTTAGTCGTGGCCTTGTCGTGGCTTTGGTCTCGGTTGCCAAGGCCTTTAGACTTAATCCTTGGACTTAGCCACGGCTGTGGTCTCGGCCTAAGGCCTTTAGGTCCTTTGGTTTGGCTTAGCCGTGCGGCTAAATATATAGTTATGTGGTTATATAAAATCAGTTAAGATTTGGACAAAAATAGCCTTCGTTTTGCGGTTTCCAGACCCGTGCACTATTGATTTCAAAGAAAACGTCATTCTGGACAACTTTCATGTTTTAACTTTTTGAGGAATCGGACCAGAGATGCCTCGAAAATCGTGTTTTTAATTCTGTTACAGAAAGTTTTGCAGTTTTTCAGTTTCGGGTTTTTGGTAACTTTATTTGGCCATATCTTTTGACTCGTGTGTCCGTTTCGGGTGATTCAAGTTGCTATGATTTCATTTTAACCTTGTCTACAACAATATATAAATTACCAAGTCTATATGTGGTCATTTTTGCGACAAAATCGTATATAAGTTCCTTAGTTTACACTAGTTAACATAATATAGCATAAAATGATTTATAAATTTTAACTTGTTTTTATAAACTTGTACATCATGATACAATATAGAGAGCATATATAGTATAGAATGAACATGAAAACAAGTAAATGATGATGTTAAAGAAGCATAAACAAGGGCTTACAAAGGTTGGTTTTTGGAAAGAAACTAGAACAAGGAACAAACTTCACCCTAGAACTCTTCTTCTTCTCTTGTGAGTTTTTGCTAGTCTTTTCTTACTTAAGTGTCTTTAAACTTAAGAATACCACTAAAGAGACGAAGTAGTTGTTGTAGCTTTGGAAGGACCTCAATACTTGAATATTTCTTGAAGTAAGAAAGCAAAAGAGAAGTGTGTTTATGTTTGTGTGTGTGGCGTCAAAATGGAGGGGGGGGGGGGAAGAGGGGTTTTTTTAAGCTCTTGAGGAGGTGCAAGTGTATGTGACTCACAAGACTGTCTAGCTAAGGTTTTCAAGGTGTGATGATCTTAGGTTAGTTTGAATGAGATCAAGCTATAAAAACGTAGAGGGGGGGGGGTTGAATATGTTTTCGTTTTATAATCTTAAAATTTGTATCAAATACCTGATTAAGCTTGTTCTAATATGAAAGATGCCAATTGTAGTTTATGACTAGCATAAACTAAAACATGTTGTCATCCAAGTATGATAATCAAGTCACAACACAAGCAATCACATAATACTACCATAATAGTAAAGTAGTAAGTAAAAGAAAGCGCAAACCGAACACGATGATTTATAGTGGTTCGGTCACGGAGCTCCTCTCCGCCCTACTCCACTCCCCGAGTACCCAACTCGAGAGTCACTTCACTAGATCAACAAGCTCCCTTCTCGGTGGAGAAAACCTTACAATCGTCGCTTACACTTTTTTCGGTACAAAGCTAAATACCGAGTTATAGTTCGAGGTTGAACCAACCTGACGTAGCTTATACAATTTTCGACACTAAGCTAGATGTCGAGTTCTTTTCCAAGGGTACAACCACTCCCGATATGTTTTATGGCCTAAAATAAAAACCTTGTGTTTTATGGCACAAACACATAAACCATCTAATCTAGTTTGGTGAATAGATTGTGATGCAATGATGTTTACAATGATGATCCATGACATAAATGTCCACTGGATATGAATGGCTAATCTAAATGAACTTCCATTGATAGGAAGCCTTCAATGGATGAAGATCACAAGCTCTCTAAACTTGTTGTGATGGATCTTCATATATGCATGCATGAGTAATCTATATGTACTTCTTTAATAAGAAGTCTTCAAACAATGAGGATGACAATTGCTCTTGAATCTTCATATGTTGGTATGCTTTGATGAATGATGGCTTCAAGATCTCCAAGCTTTTTGGTAGATTAGGAAGTATGCTATGCTTGTGATGAATGATGACTCACAATCCCTGAGCTTGCTTCACAGGATCATTTCAGAGTATGCTTACAACATAATGAGAGTTAGTAACATTATGATCATGATGATAAGGGTGATTAATGTATGTTACTACATGGTTATCTACTAATCTAAGTGTATACTAAAGGGTAGGGAGAATGTATATTCAAGTGATGATGAAACAAGAATGAGTGGCCTGCTATTTATAGGAAAAATGATAAAACAGGCCACGGATTGGGCGAAACCAAATCGAGGGTTCCGTCCTTTATGTGATTTGGTTCCGCCAGTTCCCTGAAAGCAAATCTCCAAATATCTTTCTAAATTTATCTAAGATATTACCATATCTAATTCTTTGTGTGAAGATCTAAATATTATATTCTCAAGATCTTCAAGATATCCTAAAGATATCAATAAGATGTATGCAATGATGTCATGTACATATTTTCATTTTAAGAATTAAAATGTAAACTATGTAAATGTATGTAACATGTATATGAATAAGTAACTTGTATATACTAGCTAACTAATATATGTTCACCAAGTTATATCATGTTAGTTTATGTGTTACTAAAGATGTTAAACTACCTATGCTATTATGTCATTAACATCATTTTCATAAGTAACCACATTTGTCTTAGTTTGACACCTAAAGTGTACTTATCCTATGAACACAACTTAGGAAACATGATATACAAGTAAAAGTACTTGTGTATGCAAAATGTAAAATGAGGTTCTAAGTAGAATGGTTAATCTTTTAAAATACTTAATGACCTAAACATATTTTAAACATTCTAAATGGTTTGTTAAGGGTTTCATCATAATGCCACATAACAAACATGTACGAACCTGTGTTGTACCATTTTAGGACTTGAGAAGTCGAGAGGTGTTGAATGTATGTTGAGACAAAATATGATTACAAGTAACTTGTATATTTTACGTTATGTATCAAGTTACATGTTTGTCATCAATCAAAACAAACAAGACTATATAGATTAAATATCGTAATATTTGCACTAACAATGTCCCCCTTTTTGATGATGACAAAATATGTAAACGTGATAGAAAGTAAAATGTAAAAAGTTACTTGTGTTCGTACTACCTTTTACATTACCTTCTTCGTTTACACTCTTCTCCCCCTTTTGTCGAAGCAAAAAGGGTGTGTCCTTGGAGCTAACTTCATTTCTCCCTGAAATGGCGAGCTTGCATCATCCATAGTGAAGTTAAATTGTCTACTCCAATACCCTATGGTTGTTGCGTTCCTTAGGTTGTTAGCGGATCCATGGATCAAATTTAGATCCTTAACCTACATCAAGGTTAGTGTTGTGCAACAAAACAAAAAATATATGAAAAATGCATGATGAATAAAATGCACATAGCCAACGATACACGTGCGTAAGCTATGTTGGACTTTTTGTCGAAACACAAAGGTGTGTTGAAGAATGAGAATGATTATGAATGTGTGTATGCTCCCCCTTGACTGTTGCTCTCCCTTGGTCAATACTCCCCGTTGCTAGGGTACCAACGTATATGATGAAGAATGCTACAAAATAAAGGTTAGTGTAAAACAATATTTTTCCTTGGACGAGTATGTGATATGCAACAATATGTGTATATGATGCATTCTATAAATGCTTAACGGAAGCTCCCCCTTGCTCTAGAGCATTAAGATGAACCTACAAAACAAAAAATTAGTACAATAGAAGCTATGTCTTAAGACAGATATGTCATATACGACCAAGTGTATGGACTATGCAATATGAGTGCTAGACAGATAATCCTCCTAGTTTGAGGACGTCAAGAAGCACCTACAATAAAAGAAGGAAAATAATCGATGCAAACTTCATCCTTAGATGAGTATGCTATATACGATCGAGCGTATATTATGATGAACCTACAATGAAAGATTAGTGCAATATATTTCATCTCAAAGAAAAATAAGATGTATATATATGATGCAATATATCAATGATATAATCACAAGCAACTTAAGACATAGAACTATGATTATTTAGTAAAACATGTTATAAGATGTAATCTTCTCATAAGAATTACATTCACAAAAATATAATATGATAAAATCCTACAAAATAATGCCTAGGAGTGGTGCTAGTGTTGGTGTTGGTTTACTAAAAGGTTTTTCGCTAATCCATGGGAATGATTAGTGAAAAAGGTGATGGAAGGTGGTGGTTATAATGAATGCAATGAATTTAGAAACTTGTATGTATAGTAAATGCTATAAGAGTATTGAAGACGGTTAAGGTTATGATATTATCATCTACTAAAGATGATGTATCGTGCAATAATATATGCTCGAATGGAATTAAGAGGAAGTGAAGACAATGATCACTTAGGAATAGAAATTCCATATGCAAAAATTAGAAATACTAGATACCTATATGAGGATGAAAATGACATCATATGATGGGAGAGTGTTGGTTGGACCAACGTGTTGAGAGCGATGATTTTGATATATCGTTTGCACTGACAATGACGTGCTTGATATGTATCAAGAATGAAAAGGATGAGATCCTATGATGGTGTTCTAGACAATGAAGTTGTGAGATTAAGATTTAAAAAGAAAATCCTAGACTCGTTGGTTGTGAGAGGATTGTTTGGTTTAAATGGTTAAAAACTGAACAAGGTACCCATGGATTGGGCGGAACCAAATTTTTGGTTCCGTCCGTCTTATCAAAGGGTACCTTGGGATCAGAATTTGATTTGATCACGTTTTTTCATTTTTGATCAAACGAAGGTTCGAGCTAAGATCTATTTACTTATAACTACGGATTAGGTTCCATTAATCCTAGTCAAATTCTAAGGAAACTCAATGATTCTCATTTAAGAGGTTTGTCAAACGCATGATGTGTTTTTCACTTGACGAGAAAGTGGTGCAAACATGTGATGTTGGGTTAAGAAGGTTTGAAACATTTGTGATTTTAGTGAGCTGATTCTAACTGAATCGTGTGAACCTATGTGTAGGAATTTGAGGGTGTAAGGGACATGAATAAGTGTTCTTTAATACAAAAAGACAATTATGTGAATGAATTTCTCTCCCCCTTAATCGGTGGATATCCAACATAATATGTAATGTATCTAATGAAGAATGACGATGCAGGTTAATGAAAGCGATGAGCTTAGTAATGTTTTTGCAGATGTTGGTTAGCATACAAAGAACTTCATCTTTGAAGTCATGTAGCTCTTCTCTATCAATACGAGATGATCGCATGACTAGGCATGTGGTTTCCTCATGGGAGGTGTATTGTTTATAACTAAAAGTGATGGGGATGTTTTTAGGGAGGCGGAAGTAATAATGAGATTTGGAAAGAGGTCTATTGAAAGATACGTAAACACAAATTCCAAGCCTCTAAAACTTAATCCTATTAGCTTTAAAAACTATATGCGAGTGAATGAGTCCCATAAACATATTACTAATCTTCGTAGAAATAAAGGGATTACAATTATGGAAAATAGGCATAACGAAGTGAGATAACAACTAATTTGTTATCAACCTATAACAAAAAAGTGTTAAAGACAAAAGATGTGATTATGATAGAAATCATAAGATAACATCTTATATAAACAAAAACAAATAGTCGACTACTAGACAAAAAAATTTACCACATAGTATCATGACAAATAATCATATTACAAGAAAGCATGACTTTGTTTGAGATACTACATTGTGAAATGGTTTTGATGTTAGGCTTAGTCACTTAAGCATACTTACCCATTGATTAACACAATGATCTATATGATTGAGAATAAAAAACGACTTCTAAGTGTTTATCATACCAAAAGCACTTTGACACATTATAGGTGTACATATGGCAAACAAATAGTGTGACAAAGTCACAAAAGAAGTGAGACGACAGATTCATGCAAACCATTCTAACATTTTAGAGCATGTATCGTTTAGGCTATCCTACGAAAAAGCTCAATGAAAGTCAGCAAAAGACAAGAGCTTTCAAATGTAGAAACATCATATAAAAATGACATATCATAAGTTAACAATTTACACGTTAATCTGCGAAACAACATATAATAAAAGAATGAAAATATCATGCAAATTAGGTTACCATCTAGTAGCATGAAAAATATAAGCATGTAGACAAAGCCTTACCAAGGTTTACATGTCACACCCCCAGAATCGGGTCCAGCGGAAGCATACATGTCGCTGGGGTGCAACTCAATTTATATAACGACACAAGTACAAAGAGCGGTTTTCACCTCAACATTTAGAATAAAATTGTTTAATAAAAGTGTTGAATTTTCATTATTCAAAGTAGTGCGGCAATAGGCCCTTTAAACAGTTAAAACGGTCCCCAAATGTTTATCAGGGTCTTCTATGACCATGTCATGCCCTGCCAAAAGCCTCCAGTAGCGTGCTATTGCTTATACCTGAAAATACATGCTAAAAGTGTCAACATGAGGTTGGTGAGTTCATAGAGTTTATTGAATAAAGTAAAGCGTTTGAATGAAGATTTCCCAGCAAAGGCATTGTAAATCCACCCAGTTCCAAGCCCCGCCCATACAAGACTTGCAACCTATGTGTTTACAGCCTACTGCTAAATGTGATCTGGTTGGTGAACGTCAATTGATTTATGGACCACAAAAATTGAATGAACAATATATTCCCAATATATATAGAGTTATGACAACTAAATTTCATGACACCGAAGCCCTAAGATTCTAATTTGGGCATACTTTTGACATAACAGTCAAGTGGAGAAACCATAGTCCGTTTGAAATATCAGCCAAGTGGGGAAACCACAATACATTTGACATCACAGTCAGTGGGGAAACCACAATACGTTTGACATATAAGCCAGTGGGGAAACCACAATACGTTTCACATCTCAGCCAGCGGGGAAACCACAATACGTTTGGCATATCAGCCAGTTGAGAAACCACAACACGTTTGGCATATCAGTCAGTGGGGAAACCACAACACGTTTGGCATATCAATCAAGTGGGGAAACCACCCGGACATTCAAAGTTTCTGGTAGATGTACACCTAGGACATTCAGGGTTCCTTCAATGATTATGCGTCCGTTTGACTTAACAGTCAGGTGGGGAACACCACCCGGACAGGGAGTTCAATCCTAATAGATCTATCCACAAAATTCGCGCTTAACGGGTCATAACATATGTAATATGAAATAGCTTAATGTACTAGTGTCCATAAAAAAATAATCATGGATGAAAAATGTAAACACAAAATACTTTCGAGTAACAAACCAAGTATTTTAGCCAATCAATAATATTTGAAAGACAAATCACGTGTCACGTAAAACAAGCATGAGTTTAATTAAAAACAAGCATGTATTCTCCCCCAAAACAGTTACAAAACAAGTAAAAGGAGGGGCTATGAAAGTCACCTGGTGCGATAGCCACAATGACAAAAGTGGATATGCTGAAATGAGGCTCGGTCTCCAACCGCGACCTAATATGATGGTATGATCTAATGTAAGCAATGAAATGATGCTACACATGCAAATACGTATGTTAACGATACCACTCGTTAATTTTGAAAATAACGTTTATCGACGAAAAAATACATTTTGACGTCTCGTTAAGTTATAAACTACTTTTCGTGTAAATATATTGAAACGGTACTCCCCGATCCTCATTTGGTGGTTTATTGGTAAATATAATGTTTTCGTTGCAAAAATAACACTTTTCATTACTTGTGAAAATATGTCCAAAATGACCTCGTAAAACTAGTCGTGAAATATTGCACGTTAAGTGTTAGTGATTAAACTCAACGTTTTTGAAACCCTTGCAACATAATCTTAATGTCGTTTCATTTGACTTGTGATCATACGCGCCTCGATCATATAGAAAATCGGCTATCAACTTAGTGACTTGTAAAAATACTAGTTTCTATACTAGACTTTATTTTCTATATAATGTTGTCAAATAGTTTTATGAATCGTCGGCTTCAAACGTGTATATCTCGATCGTTATAAGCTCGTTTTCTACGTTCTTTATATCCACGGATTCGTATAAATATGAACTAACATATTTTCAGTAGGTCGGATTGTCTAGATCACGTCTAACGTCTCATTTTGTCCCTTGAAGTTCGGAAAAACAGCAAGCTATTTTCTGAAAATAGTTTTTCGTCGTCCAACTTAGAAAAATCATATCTCCTTCGTTATAAGTCGGTTTTTAGTGATTCAAGCGGCCACGGTTTCGTTTTTGAAAGTATTTTCTAAATATGAAGGCCAAAATAGTCCAAGAGTTACTGATTTTTCCAGATTTTACGTTTTTGGACAGTAGCTTATATATACTTGTTAAAACTCATTTTCATGGTTCAAGACTTGTTCATACCTCTTCCAATCAACACCACAAGTACTCTAATCCTACCATACACCTTCTCAAGGTGTCATGGGGTCCTAAACATCACCAACCATAGTGGGTTTCATGAGAATGTTACTAAAATGTATAGATCTAGTGTTTATAGTGAAAATGGACATCAAGTGGTATGTGTAACATGTATTTTGCATGACTAGCTACTAATAAAACTTGATAATACATCAATATATAAATAAAATGAAAGTATGAAATGATCAAAATGTTCTTGAAGCTTACTTGAATTATAGAAGAGTTTTGGAGAAAATGTATAAGAAACCTAGGGATTTTTATTTCAAAATCCTAGCTAGGGATGTAAAGGGAACTTGTTAATCACTTTAGCTTGAAAAATTTGATGGATCTTCTCTTGTTGTTCTTGTTGGCCGAGCAAAGAAGGAGAGGAAGAAGAGAGGGTTTGATGAATTTTGGCTAGATGATTATGTATGTGAAGTGTTATAGGAAATAAATCAAGTTTAAGTAAACTAGGAGCATTAATGAATTTTGGTGTATTAGGCAAAAGTAATCTTGGATTATTAGGAGGGGGGGGGGGGCGGCAAGTGTAAGCAAAAGAGGATGTATTTGATAGCTAATTAAAGCTTGTGTCCCCCATTAGCTAAGTATTAGTTGTTTAGTGTATACATTAGGTGTTATCGGGTACCGAGTTAACTAGAAATAAATCCTGACGAGGTAAAATAAAATACGACAAAATTGTAAAAATTATAAAATCATATTCCTTGCAAGAATCGGGTGTTAGAATGATTATCGGGTTGAAATTTCGCAAACCGACGGTGTTATAAGCTTTTAACGAGAAATATAGCAATTAATTTAAAAACACCGGGTAAAGTAATAATATAATCTTTATATCATTATACTGAGTATGAAAATATATTAGGATCATAGTCGGGAGTGTCAGGTATAATGTTAGTAGTAATGACTGAGTGGTAACGTTTAATGAATAAATGAACATACGTTAATGAAAATCACACAAACCCGTGCATGACCTAACATGATAATGATGTTACTGATGATATGTAGACTACTCTAGTCTATATGAAGTGTTCTTACTGATGATGCATGAATACGCAGCTAAACCATACTGGTTACGCGCATTTTGGATACCTGTAAACCTTGTTTACGAAAGGATGAACGATAATCCATAAATAGTGATTTTCCTTCGGGAATGAATAGTGTTTCGTGAATAGTGAAATTTTTGAAAACTTCTCGAAGTCTCAAACTGACTTCAAAAATGATAGTGAAATGATTAGTATTGATGAATAGTAATGATGAATAGTAATCCGTGAATAGTGACTTGTCGATGTTTGGAAAATGACCTGAAACTACGGGTTGTCACAGTCTCCACCCGTTAAAGGAATTCAGTCCCTGAATTCAGTTAATGTTGGTCTCCGGGGTCGATTTGGTGAGAAGATGCGGATATTCTTGCAACGATTGAGTACACACACATGAATGAAACCTTTAGAAATTGGGTAGGGAATTAATCTGGACATAAGTCTATTATAATCATTCCCAGTATTGCAAAATTCATCTCTGAGTCGGACATAGGTGGTCAGGTTATGTCCCACTGTCCCGGGTCGAATATAGATGACCAGTCTATATTCCACCGAGGTTCAATGAATTTTGAGATACTCAGCTCAGTTATACTAATACTATGTCCTTCACATTTAAAGGATGTTTCAAAAGACTAAGGCAAGTGACCAAACTCGAGTTCAAATGATGAACTACGCAAGGAAAAGGCGTAACAATGAGACGTGTACAATATGTAAGCATACTTATATGTAAGACAATTATAGAAATCAACGAGAATAAGTGAGTATAATTTATCTGATAATGAGATACAAATCTCATCACATATGTCAGCAACAAACCACAAATGAGGCATCAGCTTGGCAAGCAGGCACGTGGCGGTCATAGGGTTAAGTTTTCGTGAAAGTAGCTATAGTTTAGGTTTTAAAATCACCCAGTTCTCTATAGCCAAGGCTCTGATACCAATCTGTCACACCCCCAGAATCGGGTCCAGCGGAAGCATACATGTCGCTGGGGTGCAACTCAATTGGTATCACAACACAAGTACAAAGAACGGTTTTAACCTCAACATTTAGAATAAAATTGTTTAACAAAAGTGTTGAATTTTCATTGTTAAAAGTAGTGCGAAAATAGGCCCTTTAAACAGTTAAAACGGTCCCCAAATGTTTATCAGAGTCTTCTATGACAATGCCATGCCCTGCCAAAAGCCTCTAGTAGCGTGCTATTGCTTATACCTGAAAATACATGCTAAAAGTGTCAACACAAGGTTGGTGAGTTCATAGAGTTTATTGAATAAAGTAAAGTGTTTGAATGAAGATTTCCCAGCAAAGGCATTGTAAATCCACCCAGTTCCAAGCCCCGCCCATACAAGACTTGCAACCTGTGTGTTTACAACCCACTGCTAAATGTGATCTGGTTGGTGAACGTCAATTGATTTATGGACCACAAAAATTGAATGAACAATATATTCCCAATATATATAGAGTTATGACAACTAAATTTCATGACACCGAAGCCTTAAGATTCTAATTTGGGCATACTTTTGACATAACAGTCAAGTGGGAAACACAGTCCGTTGAAATATCTGTCAAGTGGGGAAACACAATACATTTGACATCACAGTCAAGTGGGGAAACCACAATACGTTTGACATATCAGCCAGTAGGGAAACCACAATACGTTGACATTCAGCCATGGGAAACCACAATACGTTGACATCTCAGCCAGGGGGAAACCACAATACGTTTGGCATATCAGCCAAAAGTGGGGAAACCACAACACGTTTGGCATATCAGTCAGTGGGGAAATCACAACACGTTTGGCAAATCAATCAAGTGGGGAAACCACGCGGACATTCAAAGTTTCTGGTAGATGTACACCTAGGACATTCAGGGTTCCCTAAATGATTATGCGTCCGTTTGACTTAACAGTCAGGTGGGGAACACCACCAGGACAAGGAGTTCAATCCTAATAGATCTATCCACAACATTCGCGCTTAACGGGTCATAACATATGTAATATGAAATAGCTTAATGTACTAGTGTCCATAAGAAAATAATCATGGATGAAAAATGTAAACACAAAATACTTTCGAGTAACAACCAAGTATTTTACCCAATCAATAATATTGAAAGACAAATCACGTGTCACGTAAAACAAGCATGAGTTTAATTAAAAACAAGCATGTATTCTCCCAAAAACAGTTACAAAACAAGTAAAAGGAGGGGCTATGAAAGTCACCTGGTGCGATAGCTACAATGACAAAAGTGGATATGCTGAAATGAGGCTCGGTCTCCAACCGCGACCTAATATGATGGTATGATCTAATGTAAGCAATGAAATGATGCTACACATTGCAAATACGTATGTTAACGATACCACTCGTTAATTTGAAAATAACGTTTATCGACGAAAAAATACATTTTGACGTCTCGTTAGTTATAAACTACTTTTCGTGAAATATATTGAAACGGTACTCCCGATCCTATTTGGTGGTTTATTGGTAAATATAATGTTTTCGTTGCAAAAATAACACTTTTCATTACTTGTGAAAATATGTCCAAAATGACCTCGTAAAACTAGTCGTGAAATATTGTACGTTAAGTGTTAGTGATTAAACTCAACGTTTTTGAAACCCTTGCAACATAATCTTAATGTCGTTTCATTTGACTTGTGATCATACGCGCCTCGATCATATAGAAAATCGGCTATCAACTTAGTGACTTGTAAAAATACTAGTTTCTATACTAGACTTTATTTTCTATATAATGCTGTCAAATAGTTTTATGAATCGTCGGCTTCAAACGTGTATATCTCGATCGTTATAAGCTCGTTTTCTACGTTCTTTATATCCACGGATTCGTATAAATATGAACTAACATATTTTCAGTAGGTCGGATCGTCTAGATCACGTCTAACGTCTCATTTTGTCCCTTGAAGTTCGGAAAAACAGCAAGCTATTTTCTGAAAATAGTTTTTCGTCGTCCAACTTAGAAAAATCATATCTCCTTCGTTATAAGTCGGTTTTTAGTGATTCAAGCGGCCACGGTTTCGTTTTTGAAAGTATTTTCTAAATATGAAGGTCAAAATAGTCCAAGAGTTACTGATTTTTCCAGATTTTACGTTTTTGGACAGTAGCTTATATATACTTGTTAAAACTCATTTTCATGGTTCAAGACTTGTTCATACCTCTTCCAATCAACACCACAAGTACTCTAATCCTACCATACACCTTCTCAAGGTGTCATGGGGTCCTAAACATCACCAACCATAGTGGGTTTCATGAGAATGTTACTAAAATGTATAGATCTAGTGTTTATAGTGAAAATGGACATCAAGTGGTATGTGTAACATGTATTTTGCATGACTAGCTACTAATAAAACTTGATAATACATCAATATATAAATAAAATGAAAGTATGAAATGATCAAAATGTTCTTGAAGCTTACTTGAATTATAGAAGAGTTTTGGAGAAAATGTATAAGAAACCTAGGGATTTTTATTTCAAAATCCTAGCTAGGGATGTAAAGGGAACTTGTTAATCACTTTAGCTTGAAAAATTTGATGGATCTTCTCTTGTTGTTCTTGTTGGCCGAGCAAAGAAGGAGAGGAAGAAGAGAGGGTTTGATGAATTTTAGCTAGATGATTATGTATGTGAAGTGTTATAGGAAATAAATCAAGTTTAAGTAAACTAGGAGCATTAATGAATTTTGGTGTATTATGCAAAAGTAATCTTGGCTTATTAGGGGGGGGGGGGGGGGGGGGGGGCGGCAAGTGTAAGCAAAAGAGGATGTATTTGATAGCTAATTAAAGCTTGTGTCCCCCATTAGCTAAGTATTAGTTATTTAGTGTATACATTAGGTGTTATCGGGTACCGTGTTAACTAGAAATAAATCATGACGAGGTAAAATAAAATACGACGAAATTGCAAAAATTGTGAAATTATATTCCTTGCAAGAATCGGGTGTTAGAATGATTATCGGGTTGAAATTTCGCAAACCGACGGTGTTATAAGATTTTAACGAGAAATATAGCAATTGATTTAAAAACACGGGGTAAAGTAATAATATAATCTTTATATCATTATACTGAGTATGAAAATATATTAGGATCATAGTCGGGAGTGTCAGGTATAATGTTAGTAGTAATGACTGAGTGGTAACGTTAAATGAATAAATGAACATACGTTAATGAAAATCACACAAACCCGTGCATGACCTAACATGATAATGATGTTACTGATAATATGTAGACTACTCTAGTCTATATGAAGTGTCCTTACTGATGATGCATGAATACGCTGCTAAACCATACTGGTTACGCGCATTTTGGATACCCGTAAACCTTGTTTACGAAAGGATGAATGATAATTCGTGAATAGTGATTTTCCTCCGGGAATGAATAGTATTTCATGAATAGTGAAATTTTTAAAAACTTCTCAAAGTTTCAAACTGACTTCAAAAATGATGAATAGTGAAATAATGAATAGTGATTGATGAATAGTAAATGATGAATAGTAATCCATGAATAGTGACTTGTCGATGTTTGGAAAATGACCCGAAACTACGGGTTGTCACATTACATATTTGACTATCAATCAAATAGTTATCATGATAATGTTAAGATACATATCAAACAAATAACATGTAATTAACACATGTATGTGTAATACAAGTGATTCTTAATAAACTAAAGAAAAGTTAATATTCCTACGACAGGATAAAATATCATCTTTTAATATTTACTTTAGGTAAGTATAGGAGTATAGATTTTTCAAGTTGGAGAATGAATATAAGACTATTACTAGCGGTGCTCAATTAAGGCTAAACACGACCATTTTTGCGAGTGATTCCACGTACCCAACTTCTCTCCTGGAAGCAATTTAACCGTTAGGTTAAATTGAGTTTCTAGTGCAATAGATTCTCCAGTAGTCATTCTCATCTTAGAAATATAGGAATTCCTATTTTTGCCTATTGAAGTATATAAAAGATGATAATTTACCAATACTTGGCTTAATGAGACTCAACTATATCTATTAAAACTAAGGTGATGAAGATGTCATGTTATATACGAGAATTTGACAAATATGTGTCAACATATTTTAATCTTGTGTTTGGTTGAACGGAAACAGATACATTTAGTATCTTTCAATAAGTAAGATTATCACATGGGAGAATGTTATCATGCTTAAGTATTACAAAATGAGGGAGACAGTTCATAGAACTTGTAGGTAGGGGTGAGCATGGGGCGGTTCGGTGCGGTTTTTGGCCAAAACCGCCCCGCTCCGCAAAATGCGGTTTTTAAAAAATTGAGGATCCGCACCGCGCGGTTTTTTGCGGTTTCGGTTTTGCGGTTTTGTGCGGTTTCGGGTTGGTTTTTGGGTCAAAACCGCCCGCACCGCAAGATATATTTTTTTATTTTTGGTGCAGTTTTTGGTGCGGTTTTGCGGGTTTATGTGGTTTTTTGTGCGGTTTTAGTGTGTTATTCTAAAAAATAAAAAAATATATTAAAAAAATATATCAAAAAAATAAAAAATATAAATTTTAGTGTGTTATTTTAGTGTGTTATTCTAAAAAATAAAAAAATATATATTTAAAAAATTATAAATTGTAGAGTGGTGCGGTGCGGTTTTTGCGGTGCGGTTTTTCGGTGAAAACCGAAACCGCACCGCAAAATGCGGTTCGGTTTTTTGTGGGGCGGTTTTTTGTGGTTTTTGCGGTTTTGCGGTTTTTGTGGGGTGGTTTTTTGTGGTTTTTGCGGTTTGCGGTTCGGTTTTTGCTCACCCCTGAGGGAGACAGTTCATAGAACTTGTAGGTGTAATGAAATCTCTTGTAACTCAATCGTTCATGTTTCAAGGAGAGAATGATGCATAGGATATACATTATCCTTTTAACAAGATGAAAACTAAACGCATGATTTCTTAGGCATAATGTTTTCCGAAATATCATGTTTTCCTAAATGAAGATATGAACTCAAAGTGTTTGAGTTGGATAGAACTATCCTAAATTTACTAGATGAAGACAGGAGGAATTCACTTGAGTTTCTTAAGTATACTCCTCAAGAGTCATTGTCACTTGGAGTGCATGAGGTTGTCTTTGAGATTGCATTTTAACATATGCTGTTAAAATGTTGATTTAATGAAACTTATGCAGAAGTTTAATGACAAAGTATTACTTATACTTTGATAACTTGTGAAAGTGGTACTATTTAAACATGGTGGAAATTGATAAACAATGGATGTGAGCATCATGCTCATTTGATGGTGAAGGTTCTAATCCTATAGGTGGTAAAGTATGGTTGAGTTTGTTTAATGTGCATTTGATTTTGTACGAGTGTTTGGACAAAGGGCTTTTTGAGCAAAGCACTCAATGGATTCAAATGATGGTAAGGATTGTGGTGTTGTAGGGGTTTGTTGTACTATGGGAGTACTTGGGTTTCATAGATGTTGAAGACAACAAGGATGGAGACTAATTCTTGTGATCCATTGATTGATACAACTAGTGGGTGATGTGATTTGAGGCTTAGGACCTAGAGACATATCACAGAAGTGAATGTGCTGGGATAATGGTGAAAGTACAAGTGTACTTAGGTGATAGGATAAGTGTTTTAACATAAGTTGTTAAAATACTTGGGTGTTGTTTCTTTCGGATATGACTTTTAATGACTACACTCGTAAGTCAAATTTACTTGAATATTTCGGATGAAATACTTAAGTTGTCAATCCTACTTTGTTGAGATTGGATAGCATTCAAGGACAACAAGACTTGATAATTACATCTATAACCTAAGTGAGAGTTATGACTCGATGTAAATCTTTATCGTCTTGAAGGATGACATGTTAACCAAGTAAGGCAACATATGTGGATACAAGACAATATCTATAGTCATAAGTTGGACTTGTGATCTATGATATCTTTGCAAACAATGAGTCTGAAGTTGTCAATTTACAAATCAAGCTAATGGATGAGTAAAGGATGGGAGGATGCAGTGAATGTGTGTAATGATCACAAATACTCAGTGATCCACGGATTGCAAGGAACCAATTTCAGGGTTCCTTTTTGGAGAAAGGTAACTTGAGTGAAATTTTGAATTTTCAAGTTTTTGTGGGAAATTGTATTCCTATTTGTCTAAGGTTGCTGAGATAAACCTAATGTGATGGAAGATCAGTAGAGGTGTCCTAATAACAAGAATCAATGATCTAAAGTGAGAGATTAAACGAAGGATTTAAAAATGTAGCTGTTTATCTGCGGAACCAAACGTTAACACAGGCGGATCCCTATTTTTTGTTCCGCCTGATCTGTTAGGTGAATTTTGGCGGCACCAAAACTTTGAACAGACGGATCCCTATATTTGGTTCCGTCTAATCCGTCAAGCAAATTTTCTTAACAGAGGGCATTTTTTAATCCCCGAAACCTGTTAAAATCCTGTAGTTTCTCCTACAACATGTGTAATTAATTAGTTATGATTGAACAATAACAACAATGCAGGTATTAACACATGTAAGCATATTGTTGGGTCCTTCAGTACCCAAGAGTCGTTAAAACAAGATTTGAATACAAATTAAGCTAAGTGTAAATTAAACCGAAAACATTCTAAGTCACTGAGTGAACAGTCACTCATTGAGTTACCTTCAAGATGCTCAGGACGAGTTGATGAGGCGAAAAGTGTACCGCTTTTAAGGGGTCATTTAAGCCCGAAATCGTATTTATTTGATCAAATATTGCCCTAAATCGTTCCTTTTGTCATTTTAGGTACTTTTGAGGAGAAATCTGGAAAAGGAGGCATTTTGGACGTTTTTGGAGCATAAAAGTGAAGAAAACGGCAAAGTCTCAAAATTGTGCTGAAAGTCACCTTTGACGGCGTCAACATTAACTCCAGACGGCGTCATGCTTTGGCAAGAAAAGTTGGATGTGAAATTTACTCATGACGGGCCAGTGAGTTTGCATGAGAATTCTGACGGCGTCACGCTTTAACTAAATCAAGGGCGTCACGGCTTAAATCAAAGAGGGACGGCGTCACGTTCTGGATCTGACGGCGTCAAGCCTTGATAAGCCAGAATGGATTTTTGAAGAGCTAAAGAGGGACGGCGTCAAGAAGGTCACCCGGGAACCCTAAAAGCGGCGAGGTGACGGCGTCACAATGCATAAGGTGACGCCGTCAGATGTCAAAGTCTATATATAGTTTTCTAATTTTTTGTCATTAGAGGAGAGCTTAGTGTGTGGAATTTTGGGATAAAACCCTAAGACGATTTTAGCTATTTTTTCAGGGCTTCTTGCCTTGAGATCTTCCATGTTTCATTGAAAGATAAGTTATCAATTAATCATTCAATATGTCTATGTGTTGTTTGATTCTATCTTATGCTTGTCTTTTGTTTAACATGTTAGGCTAATTTTATCTTGTGTTTGCTTAGATCTAATGAAACCTAGCTATTGATTATTGGTTGTTAGTGTGTTGTTAGTTGTATTGGATGATTGTTTATCTATGTTAGGCTTAAGAAAACTGGCTAACTTCCTATTCGGTAACTTGCTTGAACGTCTTAAGAAACATGAACTAAACGCGTACTAAAGGTTTTTATGGTTGTATTTAATGCACAAGCGAATTCTAGTGATCCCATGTTAGGAGCTTCCTAGCCGGCTCGACATAGGAGTGAAGTAGGAGCTTGTAGAGTTTGGGGAAGTAAGTACGCCACCCCACGAATGGTATTAAGGAATACACCCGTCATCCACGCGACTAATACACACTAATTAACCGGTAAAAGATAGTTAGGGAGTAAGGAAATCTAAGTAAACACATTTCTCCACACATAAGTTTCTCACCACTTTTCATTTTTGTTATTTTATTTTATTTGCATTTGTAGTAATTTGGGTTAGTTGACTAGCAACTAATTCCGCCCACTCCTTCAAAACCCGAGATTTTACTTGCTTTCATAAAAATATAAAAACATAAAAAGAATCTTCCTCAACCCTTAGACCTAATTAGAGTAGCCTTTCACACCTAACGAACACTATTCCCTGTGGAGAACGATCAATCCCCCGTACTTACCACTACACTATACTACATCGGTCAGGTACACTGCCTGGTGGGGTTGTAAGCCTCTTGAGATCCCTTGAGAGGTAAAACCTGTTGTAAGGTTGCAAAACCCACGCATCAAGTTTTTGGCGCCGCTGCGGGGAATAGTTATTGTTTAGGTTGAATTTTTATTTCTATTAGGTCTACTCACTAGATTCCTTTCTAGTGAGATTTTTATTTTATTTTTCTAGGTTTTCTTTAGTCTATCTACCTTCTTTGTGTGTTTGTTCGTAATTGGTTCGTCACTATGGATAGGGAGATTAAGGCATTCAATGAGCTTAATGAGTTAATTGATAGAAAGAAGAGACTCACCCGCCTTAGCACGAGCAGTGAGATTGAGCTTAGAGATGACTTAAGGTTAGTTCACAATTCCTCACCAATTCTAGAAGGATTAAGTCACCATAAGTTTATCTTTAAATGTCCTTGCCCCGCTAAAAATCGTAAGTACCCATGGATTAGAAAGGGGGGTTATTTTAATGTGAAGGTTCCATGCATGATTGGTCACATGTTTAGGGAGCATACCTATATTGATCTCAAGGCACCAATGAATTTCATGTCTAGGCTTTACTATAATTGGATCATGAGCAATGAGCTGAACCCTAGACAAGACCCGTATGACCCCAATCAGATGTGCAATTTTGTAGGTCTAGCAAGTGGTTTACACATCTTTATCGGAGATTTCGTTTACCAATGTGATTTTGTGATCTTAGAAGATATAAGGGGGATTATAGATCCGTATTTAGGAGAGATAGTTTTAGGAGAACCCTTCATAAGAACGTCCCAAGCAATTTATGATAAGGATGAAGGTAGTGTGACATTCTCCAGCGAAATAGGATGCATCAAGTACCTGATGCCCCATAATGTATCTCGTTTCTCTAAGTTCGAACCAAAATTTAAAGGCATTAAGGGCTTGGATGTCGATAATATCCCAGCACTCGAGGTTGATAACAATAACCAAGGAAGGGCTAGAGTTAAGTATTCGATGTGTTTGGCCTTAGGTCCGGAATACAAGTGGGATGAAAGAGTGATACAAAGCTTTAAGACCATATTTTTTATGCAAAATGGAGTCACGTAATGTACGTGACTTTGAGTCTAGCTACAAGACTCGTTAATAAAGAAAAGCGCTTCTTGGGAGGCAACCCAATCTTTATTTGTTTTATTTGCTTTGTGTGTTTATTTATTTGTTTGTTTGATTTTATTTGTTTCCGTATGTGTGTTTAATTTTTATTCTTATTGATTCATGTTCAAAAACTAATTTGTGAAAATGCTTTATTTTGTTTTTAACTTCGTCTTAACTACATATAAAGGTATTTTGCAAAAGATAAGTGTAAGGGAAATCTAAATCGGTTTATTAGAACACATATGAACATGAATCGTAATAATAATAAATTAACATACATATCCGTATTTGTTTGAGTCAAATGCTTGTATCGAGTCATAATGATGTTTTGCAGGATTTCCAGGAAGTAAGGTAAAGGTTTTTCCAGAAATTTTCCGGAAACTTAAAACGAAAATTTTTGTCAGGTCATTTCTGACGGCGTCAGGGGTTATAACCTGACGGCGTCAGATTTAATTTCCAGAAATTTTTGAAAATTTTGTTTTCATAAAAAGTTTTTATTAAAATCTCCAACTTATAATCTCCAGGAATCTGCAAAGTTATCATTCCACAAGCATTATATCCTTATATATAGATTTTATCCCGCCGATGTTATGCAGGTTTTCGTGTTTGTTTTCTCAGGTTCAACAGGTTATTTTGGACAAGGAAATGTTTTGAATCAAGCTTATGGCGATGCATTAGTCATGGAGCTTCAACATTCTCTTTGGAGGAAGATTTAACCGTGTAATTTCATTATCCAACGAGCGAATCAGGGGAGTATTTGATTTCATTCTTTTACTTTTTCTTTTACATCTTGTTATTTGAACATTAGGGACAATGTTCATCTTAAGTGTAAGGGGAGGGTAAAAGTACGATTTTAGAGAATGCTATTACGCTTGATTTTTGTTTGTTTAATGGTAGATGTGTAATAAAACTGAGAGAAATACTTGTTAAGGTAATTTTAGTGCCAAATTTAAAATTTTTTACAACATATAGGAGTGAAACTTTGATCTTAATGAGCGTCTCACGGATAGGAGTTATATGACTAGCACAAAAACCGTACCACTAAAAAATTTTCCACCCCCAAATATGTGAGGTTCGCCCCTAGAATTGGTAGGAAAAGCATTTATGCTATGATGTGTGTACCGGTAGCACTTAGATTCTAGAACTTGCGTTAGGACCATTCCGAGGCCACAAGTGAGACTACATTCGTGTAGTTAGATTTACTACATGATAAGAGGCATTAGGATTAACCCATGTTTTACACCTGTGTTTTTGTTATAATTACTTTGGCTACATTGGTCAAGTAATTCTCCCACACCCTTTGCGTTGTACTCATTTTTAGTACACGATACCCCTAGTACACCCCTCAGAGCCTATCTTTTCGTTTCGACCTTTAAGCATTTTACTTAAAGGAAGAATTTGTTACACCCCACTTAAATGTACACCCAAATCGCCTTAGCCTACCTTGTATGCACTCATCTTTAGTGCATTATTGTGACAACATTTGTTTAAACCCAAGTTAATTATCTAATTGATTACATGGTTGCTAAGTCGAGTCATATCCTTGTACATATTGTTTTGGGACGATTGGGACTCATGGGTAAAGTACTAGTGTAATGGAGTAATGGGGAAGAACATCATTTATTACCCCCATATGTGCTAAATGTTTTAAAAGTACTCCAAGTTTTTCAATTATCTTAATTCGAGTCATTAGAATAGTTATTTGTAAAGTTATGTAAAAGTTCAAGTGTAAGGGGATGCAACGCCCCTATGATGTATTATTTTGGATGGTAGGGTAAAAGTGTATGCAAAAAAAAAAAAAAAAAAAAAAAAAAAAAAAAAAAAAAAAATTTTCAAGAAAAATACAAAAAAAAAATGAGAAAAAGAAAAATAGAAAAAACATACGGACTACCATCCCGTTTTATTTTATGTTTATTTTATGTTTATGTTATTTTGTTTCTAGCTTAAGATCGAGTCTAGTCTTGGCTTAGCAACATTGTATAGTACATGTAATTGATCAAGATCTTTAACTCGCCACCAGTAAAATATCCCGTATCCAACAAAACCGTGTTTTCCTTTTCCCTACACCTAACGTTATAACCCATTTAAAAGCCCTCTTTGATAGTTTATCTTAGGTGCTTACGCCTAGTGGAGGAGGTTTTCGATCCTTTCCCAAGCCTATGGTAATCTATTTGCTATGACAGGTAGTGAGAGATATTTTCCGTTTTCATTTATGAGATTTATTTTGATGACACTTGAGAGATGTGAGTATCTAAACACTACTTGTGAGGTGCTAGTATGTAATCTCCGTGCTTATTATGATTGAAGTGGAACGATTATTTGTTGTAATTACTTTTATGTTTGCATTAAATGACCCCTAACTTGTATTTTGATTAGAATAAAAGCGCATTTGCTTGAGGACAAGCAAATCTCAAGTGTAAGGGTATTTGATGAGGCGAAAAGTGTACCGCTTTTAAGGGGTCATTTAAGCCCGAAATCGTATTTATTTGATCAAATATTGCCCTAAATCGTTCCTTTTGTCATTTTAGGTACTTTTGAGGAGAAATCTGGAAAAGGAGGCATTTTGGACGTTTTTGGAGCATAAAAGTGAAGAAAACGGAAAAGTCTCAAAATTGTGCTGAAAGTCACCTTTGACGGCGTCAACATTAACTCCAGACGGCGTCATGCTTTGGCAAGAAAAGTTGGATGTGAAATTTACTCATGACGGGCCAGTGAGTTTGCATGAGAATTCTGACGGCGTCACGCTTTAACTAAATCAAGGGCGTCACGGCTTAAATCAAAGAGGGACGGCGTCACGTTCTGGATCTGACGGCGTCAAGCCTTGATAAGCCAGAATGGATTTTTGAAGAGCTAAAGAGGGACGGCGTCAAGAAGGTCACCCGGGAACCCTAAAAGCGGCGAGGTGACGGCGTCACAATGCATAAGGTGACGCCGTCAGATGTCAAAGTCTATATATAGTTTTCTAATTTTTTGTCATTAGAGGAGAGCTTAGTGTGTGGAATTTTGGGATAAAACCCTAAGACGATTTTAGCTATTTTTTCAGGGCTTCTTGCCTTGAGATCTTCCATGTTTCATTGAAAGATAAGTTATCAATTAATCATTCAATATGTCTATGTGTTGTTTGATTCTATCTTATGCTTGTCTTTTGTTTAACATGTTAGGCTAATTTTATCTTGTGTTTGCTTAGATCTAATGAAACCTAGCTATTGATTATTGGTTGTTAGTGTGTTGTTAGTTGTATTGGATGATTGTTTATCTATGTTAGGCTTAAGAAAACTGGCTAACTTCCTATTCGGTAACTTGCTTGAACGTCTTAAGAAACATGAACCAAACGCGTACTAAAGGTTTTTATGGTTGTATTTAATGCACAAGCGAATTCTAGTGATCCCATGTTAGGAGCTTCCTAGCCGGCTCGACATAGGAGTGAAGTAGGAGCTTGTAGAGTTTGGGGAAGTAAGTACGCCACCCCACGAATGGTATTAAGGAATACACCCGTCATCCACGCGACTAATACACACTAATTAACCGGTAAAAGATAGTTAGGGAGTAAGGAAATCTAAGTAAACACATTTCTCCACACATAAGTTTCTCACCACTTTTCATTTTTGTTATTTTATTTTATTTGCATTTGTAGTAATTTGGGTTAGTTGACTAGCAACTAATTCCGCCCACTCCTTCAAAACCCGAGATTTTACTTGCTTTCATAAAAATATAAAAACATAAAAAGAATCTTCCTCAACCCTTAGACCTAATTAGAGTAGCCTTTCACACCTAACGAACACTATTCCCTGTGGAGAACGATCAATCCCCCGTACTTACCACTACACTATACTACATCGGTCAGGTACACTGCCTGGTGGGGTTGTAAGCCTCTTGAGATCCCTTGAGAGGTAAAACCTGTTGTAAGGTTGCAAAACCCACGCATCACGAGTCTAAGAAGAAAGATTCACCACACAGTGAGGCGGGTACTCACTGAAGTGTTACTTGAGACGAAGAAGAAGGTAATGGATCAGTGAACGTTAGACAAGAGCTCACTGAACCCCAAGTCTCCTCAACAACAATAACTGAAGACTGAAGACAAATGTCTGAAGAACCTAAAGCCTGAATAAAAGGCGGGATAATGAGGGAAGGTTTTAAGAAGATAAGAACAAGTCTTATCGGGGTCAGACAAACCATCCCTCAAGTGGCTAAAAGTCGAAGAAGTGTAAGGTCTGACACTCGAAGACTTTTTGGCGCAATCCCATTGGTTCTTGGAAATGACAACTACTGTTGTAGTTGTCAGACACGCTTCCTATTTGTTTATCTAGTTTTAATCTTCAGTACTCTTAACATGTTTGCCTATAAATAGAAAACGAATAGGAGAAAAGGAGGTAAGGTATTTTTGTGCAATTAAAGCTTAGACTTTCACAATACCCCTTTTCTCCTACAAAGAGTAACGTATCCCTGAGATAGCTCAGTGGGTCGAATTGTTACCACTTAAAGCATTGCTTAAGTTTAGATAGGAGACACCATACCTTGTCTATTCAATCCCAAGTGTTTGTTCCGCAAAACACTTGGGTAATAGATTCTTTGATTCATTTCTAATAAGAATTTAAACATTGAAAATACTTGTGTGTTTTTATATTTACGTTTCATTAACTATTAGAATTAATCAATACATTGTATTAGTCATAAACACAAATAGATTAGCTTTATAGTTAACTCTAAGCGTGTTAAGGAAACAACAAGTGGTATCAGAGCCTCTGGTTTATAAAATCTTTCAAAATTAACCAAGAGTGCTCAAGGTTTTTAAAACCAAGATCCTACTATGACTGATGCAAATGTACCCCAGCTAGTCGACAAAAAGGGTGGAAGCTTTTCAGCTGTTGCCCCACGACTTGAAGCTGGTAAATTTAGCAAGTGGAAAAAGCGAATGCTTTGCTACTTGACTGGTATGGAACCATACTACATAACTTGTGTCAAAGATGGTCCTTATGTCCTAAAGACTGCTGAAGGGCTAAACAAGCCTGAGGCTCAATGGACCATTGATGAGAGGAGGGTGGTCAATCAAGACCAACGCCTGAAAAGCATCATTATATCATGTCTTCCTGACGATATAATGGAATCAGTCATCAACTGTTCAACAGCCAAGCAAACTTGGGATAACTTAGTCAATAGCTTTGAGGGTCCCTCAGATACCAAGGAAAACAGGGTCATGGACCTGAAACTTAAGTATAATACTTTCAGAGCAAAAGACTTTGAAAGTCTCTCTCAGACTTATACCAGATACAAGACTTTGATAAACGAACTATCAAATGATGGTGTAGTTTTGTCTAAGCATGAGACAAATGTTGGCTTTGTCAACAGTCTCCCTGAGAAGTGGCTAAACTTCTCACAAGGCCTGAGGAATGCTAATCACATTCAGACTCTTGAGCTCCCTGAGATCTATGAGAAGTTTGTCTATGAAGACAACTTAATCTCAAGGAGATACCCTGACTCAAAAGCTCTTGAGTCCAAAAAGGCCTTGACCTCCACACCTATATCAACTGCTTTTTATACTAATGGTGTTGTGCAGGACTGGTGGAAGCATGATGTGTCATTGCGGTTTAGCAGTATTAATGCCTACTCAAGTTTTAAATTTATATTTAGCCAACTTATCAATAACACACACACTTAACGAGCAGTGTACCCGGTCAGTATGAATATAATGGTAAGTAGAGTGTCGATCACTAAGAGTGGAACGTATTATCTAGTTATTCTAATCAGTATTTTAATATATTAAGTTAGCTATACAACCTAATCTATCGCAAGGGGGTTCAGCCTGAGAGACTGGCACGGTTTGGTTATAATTAAATAGAAAACTAAACTAATGAGCACGAATCAGCGATTAGCACACACGTACATAGATAGATACTCGAGACAATAAGAAGACCTGTCCTGATAATTAAATAGCTTGTCACTTGTTTTATTGCTAGTTTTATATGAAGTGTATATAATTAAACCTTTCTCGTTGGCTCTAATCTTATCGGCGAGTAAACCCTTAATGATTACTTATGTCTATCCTATTTATTTAAGCGTCTCTAATAAACAGGCGAGGAAGGGGCATGGCGACCCAAGCAAGACTCAGCTAGACACAGAGGTTATCAATGCACTAATAAAAGTCACCAAAGACATCAACATATAAACTTTAATTAATGGGAAAGCAATATTAAGGGGAGTGCATGATCTTCCGTAGTCACATGACACAAGCCCATCAATCCTGATGAATTAAAGTGTACTAATACAATAAAACAAAACTACTTGGTCTTCGGTCTTCCGTAGTCACATGACACAAGCCCATCTAATGCTGCTTGGTCGTCTGAATTCGGCTCTAGGGTTATATCTAGGTCTTCGGTCTTCGAGAGAGAGAGAGCTTTGAAATTCGTCTGTTCTTGGGGTATTTATAGTTTCTGTCTGAGGGATCGATGCGGCGCATTGAGTTGTTAGATGCGGCGCATTGACTTAACTTCGCGTGGGGTCCAAGATTAATATATTCAGGAATATTCGTACACCGTCTTCAGATGCAGCGTATCTTGATCTTTGTATGCGGCGCATGTACTTTAGCTGTCTTGGATTGTAACTGATGAAATCTTGATAGTGATACGCCGTATGTTAGAAGTATATTGCGGCGTATCTGGAGTAGAACGAGCTTGATCTTCTGGATTTCAGTAGGCTTTTGACATCTTGCTTGTTTTGCTCCATAATTAGTCCAAAATCGCCAAGTTTCACATAATGCTTGTTTTTACCTGAGAATTACTAAAGTAAACATTAATTTATCGATTCTCATGTATAATATAATAAAACAAGTAAAATAAATAGGATAAATGATGATAATAAAATGTACTTATTTGAGTTCATCAAGGACTTTCAAGAGGATTCTGAGGATGAAATTGATGAAAGGACTAGTGATGAGTACCTAAATGATTTAAACTTGGAATTCCAAGAGAGGGCACTCCTTGCTAGTTCAAAACGTTTCATCAAAAGAAATCAGTCCAACTTTTCTAAAGCAAAAGCAAATGAAACCACTGAATGCTACATTTGGTGGTGTTAGAGTGGATAGTGTGAGAAAATTCTCACTTGCAATAGGTGATGAGATATTTAGAGGAGATGATTCCTCTGATGATGAGTTTGCTAAGTTTATGAAGCACATTGGTTTAACACTAATGCGGGCAGTTCGTTTTGGAGGTCTAGAGGTGGAAGAGTTGTTTGATTTAGTGATGGTGAAGTAATGTACAGGAGAGAAAGTAGAGGAAATGGTGAGTGAGTGAGTTCAGTGATGATCCTAAGGTAATAATTTATAGGCAGAAGGTTTGTTGGTATGTGTGTTTGGATTGGATGTAAATCCAATGGAGAATGTTGGTTCCTAATGATTTGGAACAAAAATTTAAGCTTGTCACATCTCAAGGTCAAACCATTGAAATGGAGTTGAGTGATATGAGGGGGATTTGCAGTAAATGCAAGGGGATAGTGGAAAATCTGTTGATTTGATATTTCGACGGATTTGACGGATCCCTCAAAAGGGTTCCTTACTTGTATTAGAAAGGTAACTCACATGAAAATTTTGAAAATTCAAATTTTGGTGGGGAATTGAGTTCTTAGGGTTCTAGGAGTTCCTAAATCATTCTAGAGAGTTTAATGATCAGTTTGTATAATCTAAAGAAGGTACAAACCAAAATCTAAGTGTCGGGATGAGTCGGGAATTTTTTTGAAAAAGTTACTGTTGGTACCCACGGATCCAATCGACAACAAAGACGGAGCCAAAGTTTGGGAGCCGTCGGATCCGTGGGTTATGGACTGGCGGATCCAAGTGATACACTAGGCGGATCCATATTTTGGGATCCGCCAGATCCGTCGTCCGAAACTTCAAAAACAAACAGAGAGTATTGCAAATTTCGCGTTTTTCGACCAAAACCCAAAATTTCTCCTATAACATATGTAATAGCTAATATGTACTACAAATATGCTAAATACATATATTCTAACACACGTTTTCACATAAATAAATCCGATCATAATATTCTACCATATAGGGAGTTAAGCCAAACGGGGGCTTATTCTCGAAAAATTGATAACACTAAGTGTTATCGACCTGCAAATCTGAGTTAGTTCACATACACATCAAGTACTAACATAATAAGTTAAGAACCATACATGTTTAACACATCATTGTCTAATAATATCTTGACCCAAACACTCCTCTCACTTGAACTTCTTGCTCAATTTCTTCATACCCTTGTGAAGTTTCATGATCCAACGCCCTAGATTCTTCACCATTCCCTTTGTTTGACGATGCTCCTCGGATTCATTCGCAATCGGTGGAAGTTGACGCAAGTATTCTGGTGGAGGAATCCTAGAATTTGGTAAGCCGTCATCGTCACTCATTGATGATGATGATGTTTGAGGACGAGGATGTTTGCCTTTGTCAACCGCTACCCTAAAATCGCTTAAGGGAACAAAGGTGTGTGGAATCTCATCATAATCGGGAACAAATCCCATTGCATTTCTAGGAATGGGTGCAAAGGCTTTATAGAGGCGAGTCAAGAGCATCTCGTAGGGCATAGCAGTGGTACCTTGTACCGAAATATCAGCCATTCGCTTGGCGATATAGTAAGCAAGGTTGAAAGGTTGACGGGTGGACACACAATACATCATGTAACAAAGACATGCATTAATATGATCACGATTCCCTACCGTGCTAATGACATTAGCTCTCAACACATCTTCTAACTTCCTAAACTCGGGCCTAAGTTCGTTTAGCTCCATAGCAAATGGATCTCTAGCTACTTGTTTACCTCGGTGTGTCCTAGTTGGATTGTTTCTAGGATTAAAGAGATGTTCCCTAATGGTTTCTTTGGCGGTCAAAGGTGTGGCATATGGTGTCGTTCTCTTAAAGTTAGACTCTAAGATTGTTAAAGACCACTTATCGGAGTAGACACATGTTCCATAATTTGGAACTCCTAACACCTCCCCAAATTGATCTAAGGGAATATTGAACAAGGTTCCATTGACACTAAAGTGAATACTCATGAGACCATTGTCGCTTGAACTAAGACCTATTGTTGCATAGAACTCAAGAATGAACCTAGGAATGATAGGCTCATCAATATCTAGGAGGCCATCGAAATGAATTACGGCTAATTGCTCGCGGAGATTGGTATCTTCATAGAATGAGGGGTCTACAACCCTACCCTCATGGACGTATCTGTTTTCTAAGGCTTTGAATATATTGACTTGGGCATCGGTAAGACCCTTGGTTTTGTGGTGTTTGGGAAGGTAATGGATGGTCTTTTTGTGATCGTAGTTGGTTGCGGGAGGCATAGTTATCCTAGACACGAAAAATATATAGTTTAGTTAAAATTATTGATGATATGTATAAAGGTCTAGTGTGTGCCTACATGGGGACAATGTGGAGGTACGGTTATCTCGACTCCTTTTGATGCATGAAAATTATGTTTATGCAAGTTTTATGATAAAACGAGAGATAACCCAAACGCTCCTACTTCAATGTAGCTACGATTGAATGTACCCGAAAATGCATATTAATTATGTATTCCCTTTAGCATTCAAGAGACATTATGCAAGTGATGCTTAAAACATAACGTTTTTGTATTTGTATGAACAATGTTCAAAAACCATTTTTCCTAGTCGTGAGAAGATTTTGGAAAAAATTTCTCATGGGGTTTTTGATAAATAATGACAATGTACTACAAGATGCAATTCCTAACTATGAAAAACATGATTTGTTATGCAATTTAGTAAATATCCTTCATGATTTTTTTCAATAATTATGCATAACCCCAAGTTTTGGTTTTGTACATGAAATAGAAATCCTAGACGCAGATCAGGAGTGTAAACATGTTAAGGATACTTATAGTGATGATTTGAGCACAAATTGGTTGAAGAAGATAGCCTAAATTATGATTTTGGTGCATTATGGGTCGAATACAGTAGGTGATAAGTTTTAGGGAGAGTGATGAATAGTACATGGTATTTGTTTAATATATATAAAAACTGCCTCAGCAGTTGACGGATCCGGCGGATCCCAAACAAGGGTTCCGCCCTTGTTGTCGTTTGGATCCGCTGGATCAAAACTCAGGTTGGGTTTTTGCCGTGTTTGGTTAATCTAAGGTTTGAGCTAACGTTTAATCTATTCACTAGGTTCCATTAATCCTAAACCAAGTCTAAGATAGTTGAAAGGTTCTCTCTTGAGAGGTTTTGTGAGGATATCGGCAATGTTGTCCTCTAAGGAAACTTTCTCAATTGAGATGTTTCCCTTCTGAACATTGTCACGAAGGAAGTGGTGACGTATTTCTATGTGTTTGGTTCTAGCATGTTGGACTGGGTTTTTACTAAGATCGATAGCTCCTTTGTTGTCGCAAAGAATGGGAATGTCGTTTAGTTCAATTCCATAATCGACGAGAGCTTGTTTCATCTACAGTGCTTGTTGGCAAGCTTTTCCTGCTGACACGTACTCGGCTTCAGTTGTTGATATGGCGAGGGCTGTTTGTTTCTTAGCAAACCATGAGGTGAGACAATGTCATACAAAAGTACAAATACCACTAGTACTTTTCCTATCAACATAGTCACCGGTATGGTCTGAGTCGGCATACACTATGGTTTCTACACTTGTCCCTTTGGGATACCATAATCCTAAGTATGTAGTGCCTTTAATGTATCTAAATATCCGTTTAACTGCTTCAAGATGAGATATTTTGGGATCTTCTTGAAAACGTACACATAGACAAACACTAAACATAATGTCCGGCCTACTAGCCGTAAGATAGAGCAAACTACCAATCATTCCTCTATATTTAGTGCTATCTACGGATTCGTTTTCTTCATCATTTGTGAGTTTGGTTTCTGAGGACATGGGTGTTTTCGTAGGTTTTGAGTCTTCAAGACCAAACTTCTTAAGCATATCTTTGATACACTTTGATTGGTTGAAGAATATCCCATATTCTAATTGTTTTATTTGAAGACCTAAGAAAAAGTTTAGTTCCCCCATCATACTCATTTCAAACTCTTCATGCATGATTTTTGAGAAATGGTCGCATAACTCTTGACAAGTTGAGCCGAATATAATGTCATCCACATATATCTGGACGATGATAATATGTGATCTCTTTTTCTTGGTGAAGAGAGTATTGTCTACTAGGCCCATGGTATACTTATGGTCAACTAGGAAGGTCTTAAGTCGATCATACCAAGCTTTTGGTGCTTGCTTAAGTCCGTATAATGCTTTCTTAAGTTTGTAGACATGATTAGGTTTTTCAAAATCGGCAAAGCCGGGAGGTTGTGCTACATATACTTCTTCATTTATAAATCCGTTTAAAAATGCACTTTTGACATCCATTTGAAATAATTTAAAATCATGTGCACATGCATATGCAAGTAGTATCCTAATAGACTCAAGTCTAGCTACGGGTGCAAATGTTTCATCGTAATCTATACCTTCTTGTTGATTGTAGCCTTGTGCTACTAGCCTAGCTTTGTTTCTAGACACTATGCCATTTTCATCAATTTTATTTCTAAAAACCCATTTTGTACCGATTATGGTTTGATTTTTGGGTTGTGGAACTAATGTCCAAACATCATTTCTAACAAATTGATTTAATACTTCTTGCATCGCAATGACCCAAGATTCATCTTTTATGGCTTCATTAATATTTTTAGGTTCTATTGTTGAAACAAAACAAAAGAAATTACTTTCATTTTGAGCTTTAGATCTCAATGTTCTTTCATTAAGTTTTCCTATGATGTTTTCTAATGGATGACTTTTTGTTTCTTTGATATTAACTATTTCTCCTTTTACCGGTTCGTCTTCTTTATCATTTTCAACAATTTCTATATTTTCAACCATTTGACTTTCAACTAAGTCATCATCTACCAAAGGTGATGTCTTAGAGGGAGGTGGACTTTCGTCGAATGTTACGTTCAACGATTCCTCGACTCTTAAGGTTTCTTTGTTCAAAACTATATATGCTTTACTAGTTTGTGAGTATCCTAGAAATACACCCTCATACGACTTTGGGTCGAACTTGGTGAGATAAACTTTTGTGTTTAAAATGAAGCACTTGCTTCCAAACACTCTAAAATATCCTAAAGTAGGCTTTTTGCCTCTATATAACTCATATGGAGTCTTTGTCAAGAATGGTCCAATTAGAACTCGATTTAGAATATTTGTAGATGTATCCACAGCGTGACACCAAAACTTTTGAGGTATGTTTTGTTCATTTAACATGGTTCTACTCATTTCTTGAATAGTCCTATTTTTGCGTTCTACCACACCGTTAGATTGAGGGGTTCCAGGAGCCGAGAAATTATGAGTTATGCCATTGGCATAACAAAATGCTCCGAATTGGATTTCGTTGTCGAATTCATGACCATGGTCAGTTCTAATTGATACTATGTTACTTCCTATTTGATTTTGAATTTTCTTACTTAAGATTTCAAATTTATCAAATGCTTCGTTTTTAGTTTTTAGAAACTTAGTCCATGTATACCTAGAGTAATCATCTACTATTACCAAAGTATAGAAGTTTCCCCCGTAACTTTGTATAGCGGATGGACCAAATAAATCCATATGTAATAATTCTAAACACCTAGATGTAGACACCATGTTTTTAGCCTTATGGCTATTATGAACTTGTTTTCCTATTTTGCAAGCATCACAAAAGTGTTGGTCATATTTCAACTTGGCAGGTTCCTAACGAGTTCCTTAGATGATAAGGATTGAATTAAGCTCATATTGGCGTGACCTAAGCGTCGATACCATAGAGTTGAGTTTTCGTCCAAGGAGGTAAGACAAAGCTTGTCTTTAGGTGTTTTGTCTAGTTTCATAACGTAAACGTTATTCTTCAAAACACCTTTTCCTACAGTTATGCCATCCTTAAGTATTTTACTTCCATTTTCACTGAAAAGGACGTTATACTTTTTGCGGCAAAATTGACTAATACTAAGTAAGTTAAATCCTAAATTAACTACATGAGCAACATCATCAATAGTGAGAGAGTCATGAGAAATCGTACCTTTTCCGATGATTTTACTTTTAAGCTTGCTACCGAATGTGACATTACCTCCGTCGTATACTTGGTAGTCTGAGAAAAGGCTTTTGTTTCCCGTCATGTGTCTTGAACACCCACTATCTTTAATCCACTCATCTGGTTCTAGTTCAACTTTTAAGCACACCTAAGTTCAAGAAAAACTCAAGCGTTTGGTCCCCAATATCTCATGGGTCCGTTTGGGTTAAACATGACATTATCATGGTTCATATAAGGAAATGGTAGACAATTGTACCACGGCATGTAATTAGGACCATGAAAGTTTCTAGACATGTTTTGGTTCCAATTACTTTGGTAAATATGTTGTGGGTTAACATTACTTTTTGGAAATGGGTGTTTGGGAAAACTAGTTTGAGGTCTCTGTTGAACTGTTTTAACTCTGTATTCATTTCTAGCTTGACCTCTTCCTATAGAGACTGCTGGTTTTTGTTTGTTATTAGTTATACTAGTACTAGGTTTTCTAGTCACTCTAACGAATTCAGTACGGTCAGTCTTTAGAGCCAACTTGTACCGGCGGATCCTTTTGGTACTACTGGCGGATCCAAAGTTTTGGATCCGTCGGATCCGTGGGCTTCTGACTTAGTTGGAACAGTTTCTTTTTCTTTCACAGTTTGTTTCTTAAAGTCATTTATAGTTCCTAGTTTCATAAAACCTAGTCCGATTTTATCATGAGGTAGTTTTTGCATTTTCATTATCTCATCTGCACAACTTATGTTTTTATCAAACTTTTTAAACTTGGAATTTTGTTTGATGAGATCTTCCTGTGTGGTTTTTAATGTTTCTAGTTCTAATTTAAGTTCCTGACACGACACATACGTTTCTTTAGCATTTTTACCTTTTTCAATTCGTATCTCCTTTTCTTTAAGCCAATAAACATCGTTTTCTAAAAGTGTCGTTTTTGTTTTTAAGAACTTGTTTTTGTTTATGATTTTTAAGGTTATATCACACAGTTTGTTATATTCTATTCTAAGGTTTCATCATCTATAGAAGAGTTAGAATGTACCTCTTCTGTATCTTGAGCCATGAGAGCAACTTCGTCGTTCTTGGGCTCGTTATCATCTCCTTCACTATCACTCCAAGCTCCACTGACAAAGGCTCTTTGAGACTTGTTCTTTGGAGGCTTTGGACATTCTCCTATAAAGTGATTAGGGTCTCCACACCTATAACACTTCCTATCTACCTTTCCTTTTCTATCATCACGGTCTTTTCGGACGGATTTCTTTTCTTCACGAGGTGGTCTGACGAACTTTCCTCGTCTCTTGAAGAATTTCTTGAAATCTCTTACCGCCATGGCATATTCTTCGTCTTCGCTACTAGAACAAGACTCTTCATCACTTGACTCAACTCTAGCTTTCAAGGAAATGGATTTCATTTTCTCCTTCTTGCCTTTAACTATTTCTGAGTCTTTTTCCATCACCATTTCGTGAACATTGAGGTTTCCTATGAGCTCGTCCAGTGTCATGCTTGAAAGATCCTTAGATTCTTCAATAGCTGTCACCTTTGCTCTCCACTTTGGGTGGAGTGCTCTTAGAAATTTCCTGACAAAATTCTTACTAGAAAAGGATTCATCAAGTGCTTTAAGAGATGTTATAATAGTATTAAACCTAGCAAACGCACAATCAATGGTCTCATCTTCAGAGATAACAAATTATTCATATTGTTGAACAAGAAGATCAATTTTGTTATCTTTGACTTGTGAGTTCCCTTGATGAGTGATAATTAGTGATTGCCAAATATCCTTAGCCGTTTTACACATAAAAACTCTTTCATATTCTTTCTTAGGTAAAGAATTGTAAAGCATCATTTTGACTTCATTATTTTTGGCAATCAACTTCTTTTGCTCATCACTGTGACGAATAAAAGAAGTACCTATATCCCGACCACCTGAAATATCATTACTAATGGGCTTATAGTCACCCTCTACAATAATATACCACAGATCTATGTCCTTTGACTTCACATATGTCTCAAAGCGATTTTTCCAATATATGAAACAATTTGGTTCAAATAGTGGTGGTCTTTGCATAGATTGCCCTTCTTTAAAGTTTTCAAAATCCATTGATCGTTTCAAGTTTTTAAAATACAATATATTTTGAAAATCATGAGTAACACCGCTCTGGTACCAATTGTGGAAAACTAGAGGGGGGGGTTGAATAGTTTTACCGTTTTAAAATTTGATTCGCTTTGTTACTTAATGTGATTTTAAGGAAATTATACACAAAGAAATAATCACACAATATATATGAAAAGTAAAGAGAGGAAAGATCAAATCACACAACACTGATGTTTATAGTGGTTCGGCTACAAGGACTCTCTTCCTTGCCCTACTCCACTCCTCGAGCCTCTAACTCGAGAGTTATCTTTCACTAAGAAACAAACTCCCTTCTAGGTGGAGAAAACCTTTACACGTCGCTTACTTCTTTTTCCGGTACTAAGCTAAACACCGAGTTCTTTACAAGGGTATAACCACTCCCGTTTGGTTCTTTCACAAGGGTACAACCACTCCCGTTTGGTTCTTTACAAGGGTACAACCACTCCCAACACTCTTTGTGTTTTAAGGACTAAAACACTAACCTCACTCTACTGATGTAAATGATTCAAACAATGATATGCAAACTAGTACAAGATCACACAGTGACTAAACTAAACGGATAACGACAGAACGTTGATCCTTGTATGTTTGATCCCTTTGCTACAAAAGGAAAGATCAAATGAATGAATGATATGGGTTAGTAAATGAATGAGTATGTATTTAAGCTATATGAGTGATGAGAATGGACAAATGATCAGCTTGCTATTTATAGGCAAAGCTGAGCAACAGGCGGCGGATCCGGCGGATCCCTTAATTTGGATTCGTCTTTGTATCCACTTGGATCCGCCGTGTCAGGCCAGCTAAGAGATCTTCAAATCTTTCCAAATCTTGCCATATCTTTCCATATCTTCAAATGTCAACTCTTTGGCTTGAAGATCTAAACAAAATATCAAAAAATCTTACCAAGATTGTGTACATGATGCATGCCATGATGTCATCCTAATATTTAACTAATAAAGTTTCCATTTTAGGAAATAAACATGTAAATGTATAAAATGTAAATTCTAGTGATCTTGTGAAATGTAAATGTGTTTTAAAAAGACTTTAACTTGTATTTATGATTTGCTAAAAGATATAACTTGTATTTTTCATTAACAAAACTAAGTAAAGATCATAAAATATAAATAATGTTTTTGGGACGATATTTGTATTAACAATATGTTCCCCAACAGCTCTCTTTGGACAACACCAAGCAACACATGCTTCCTTTCATTTTCTTTATTCTACTCGATAGTATCAAGTCACAAGCCATCCTAATATCACAATCTCCTTTCTTCTTTTGTACCACAAGCCACCCTAGTACTAACTTAAGGAATAAACAATTATTCATACCATGCCATGTCTACCTTGACCAAAGAATAAGGTACTGCTACCCTTCCAATTCGACATGACCATTCACCTCATGCTTGGTTGACATACATGCTAGGTCATACAAGACTTTTCTCTTTTTAGTAGCCATGCAAAGTAAGAATAAAATACTCTAAAGGTCATACTTAGATTTGCTATTTAAGCACACCAACTTATACATTCGAACTAACACTGCCGAAACACAAAACACAAACCCACATACTCCTCTTTGTTTCTGTCGAACAAGAAAGGAGAATAAGAAGTCTTTGGTCAAGTAAAGAAGTTCAAGAAAATAATTGGGTTTAGTTCGTTAAGGTTGTTGGAAGCTAAGTTGTAGATCGAGTACTCACATCTTGTTCGTGCCCTTTTTTCACTCGTACTTCATCACCACCTCTTTGGTGTCGTAAGTTTCTCGAACCTATTTCAATATGTAGAGTAACATAAGTCTCGTTAGTTGTGTTCCTAATACTCGACATACTATAAGTTTTGAATTTGAAATTGTTTCACAAAAAGAGTCACGTACTAACTTAAAACATTAAGCTTAGTTAACATAGGTAGTAGCTCTTTGTTAATAGAGTGTTAAATTAGTGAGCATGGAAGTGAAATATAGGCGAAACACCAATATGTTACCATGCACGTTTGAAACCACGTAGTATAACTAATTTGTAAACACAGTTGCGAAACCCTTTAAATGCATATGAGATGCAAAACAGAACACCAAGGAGCCTGTGGCTCAGTAGCTATGTCGATGGTACATAACCATCCCACCCAGGTTCGAATCTGGGCGTGGTCACTTGGGGTTTATATTTTTTTTTAGAACACAGACCATAGACTTGTCCTTACAAACCAAACGCACCTTAGATGGGCAGAAAATCCCAGCAGACATTTCAAACAAACATAAGTCTATGACTTTGGACTAAAATGTAAAAATTATATATTTTGGGTAAAAGTGTAACTTTTATATAAGTTAAGGGTAAACTTTGTAACTTTAGTATATTTTTTAAAAACGTATATTCACGAACTAGTTGCATCAAAATTTTATAAAAACTTACCTAAATAATATAGATACGACGGATATAAAAACATAATTAATAACGTTAAACATTTTCACACAAGCATCGACAATCTAACACTTAATAATACTCACATCGAATCCTAAACCAACGAATCTAAACACTTGCCATATTACTCTAGGTCGCAAGCCGGAGCCATTCACTTACATCACTTGATTTCTACTTGACTACTGTATCACCGAGGTGAGTTCATAGTCCCACATTTTTATACGTTTTCAACCCCGTGGGGAGATACATGCTCTAAACATGAACACATGTATTTTTCTGTATGCTATTCTGATTTAATATTGCCTAAGTTACTGATATTGCCAAAAGCCCCTCATATCATGAACTATTAATCACTGCGAGTGAACGCGAAAATAGTGAATAGATCTATTGGCATTGACGCCCCATTTGAGTTAGCCGGAATGGTGACCAAATGCACTTTATTTGAGAATCAATAGGAGAATGGCAAACTCCTACTACGAGGGCACTATCACTTACATCATTTTTATGATGTCAGTTATTTATATCATTTTATGATATCACACGATGTTAACGTTTACGTGTCATGAGACTCAGGGCAATATATTACACCACAGTATCACCGTTTTACTACTATTCAGCTTGTGTTCAAATTATTACAACTTAAACACTATGGATTCACTCAACCTTTGTGTTGACTGTTTAGCATGTTTTATCTCAGGAACTTAAAGGGCACTTGGCACACTTTTGGAGGTGCTTGGCAAACGGCATGGCATGGTCATAGATGACTCTGATAATCATTTGGGACCGCTTAAATCCTCTTATGGGCCTATATTTCCGCACTATTTTCAAAGGATGTAAGCAAAATACTTTTGACTATGAAATTTCTTCCAAACGGTTGAGGTAAAAACCGTTCTTTATACTTTTTGTTGTGATACCAATTGAGTAGCACCCCAATAACATTATCTTCCGCTGCAAAACATTTTTGAGGGTGTTACAAAGTATTCTCAAAATTCTGATAGATCAAAGTTGGTTGATTTATGTCTTGTCAACAAGTATGATTGTCATAGCTTGAGACATGATTCATCAACTAGAATTTTCTTGCATTGATCTATTTAGTATTTGGATAAAGGATGTTAAGCATTTATTATTTGTAATGAATTTAAGTACTTGGTACGTTTATTTTCATTAATAATAAATTGTGTCATATATTTGCATGTTTAATCCGTGAATAATTTAGTTATTCTAAATCGTCCGTTGTCAATTAATGATATGAGAATATCATTAAATTAAGACAAATGTAAGTTTTGGTAGAATATACTTGAAAGTATATTAATGCGTAGTCATACAAAATTCACATGATATTCAATGAATTGAATATAAGACTTATCCCAAATTACATGATGTTATTTTATAAATGCTGTTATTAAGTAAATCATGAATAGTTATCCTCAGACTTGAGATACCAGATAACTGTTATGAATGTAGTGCATTCTGTGGAACAATTTAACGCTATACGTAACTGGTAGTCATAAGGATTGTTTTCGGAATTGTTACAAAATTCATGGGTTATGCTTGTAGTCAAGATATAATTTGTTCCTTCAAATTTATTTTGAATTTTAATACTGCTGGGCCCCTCGTAGGGTTGACAAGATGTTTGCGTGGCCACGCCCAAGATCTCCCCTGAATGTGTATAGAAGATTTGGTAATCTTACTCAATCACAAATAATGAGAAACATAATAGTTAAATAAAGAATGACTTAGATCCATAGCTTTATTTAACGTATTATTAGTAACAAAAGGATAATAATAATGATGAATCATTAAAGGTTTTTTCATGAGACCTAATCGAGTTGTACTAGATGCATCGAAGTGTTGCTAGACGTTAACCGATGTGATTACAATATTAAAATATGTCCAAGTGGGAGTTGTTAGTTTATGGACATTATTTTAGTAGTCGTATGTTAGGATCGAACTCGAGATCACGGGATTGCACACTTTACGTATGAGAGTTAAAGTTTAATAATTAAATGTAAAAGGTTATGTTCAATTATTAATTACACAAAACGTCTAACGACCGTTAGTATTTAACGAATAATGACTAACGACCGTTAACCAATAAAAGGAAAGAATTATGTGTGAATATTTGGTATGTCAAGAAGGTTCCGGAATACCCCATAGGGGTGTTAGCCGATCGGTTATGGGAGGGGAAACCCAACCCATAAATTAACTTGAGCTTCAAGTTTCTATTCCTATATAAACAAACTTAGGGATCATTATTTGTTAACTCTTGTACACACAGTTTATCCCTAAACTTGTTTTCTTCTTTTCTTTTTGTTTGGCCAATCGACAAACACCCTTCATAGGGTCGATTGGTTTGATTTTTCAAACCAAAACGTTTTGTGTTCTTAAACTAGCATTTACTTTAATTCGTTAATAGTACATGTGTACAAGAACGTGATTCAATCACACTATTGATTGAATCTTGTATCGAATTACAAAACGATAAGGGGTAATTCCAGTAATCTACATAAACTCTAATTAGGGTTCATAAAGTTGATTGCTTGGAATTAGATTCTTGTTTGGCTAGATCTTAAGGTACGCTACTATTTATGTTTGGTTAATTAATTTATACATTATATGTTCCTACTCACTTCCGCTATTACTTTGATGCTTTGTGTATTTAATTTATGTTTGTCATGATATTAAAATTCCAACAGACAATGGCTCCTACACTTCCTCCGATTCCACGTGGTCCTCCAATGTAACTTGGTGTAATTACATTTTTAATTAATATATTAATTAATATTACTTTTTTTTTCTCAAGAGAAAAATGAGTGACAAAGAATTGTCCCTTTAGTGGCCCGCTGGGGAATGCTTAGTTAGTTAAGTGTTTCCGGGTGAGAGTAGTACCGGTATGAGTGACTTACGTGGAAATCCTCACTTGTGGATCATAATGCTCTGTTGGTATTAGGCAATGAAGAGGAGAGCCTGTGAGCCAATGTCACGCAGGTTCGAATCCGAGCCGTCCCCGGTTTTCATCCGACCGTTACTCCAGCGAGAAAACTCGTGTGGAGGCGGTACTGTTTCCGGGCGGACGCCGTTAAACAATCCCCACTACGCCAGCTTAGACCCGGTTAAGACAACATAGTCTGGGTATGTGGTGGATGAGGGCCTGCCGATGTGGCGGGCGCGACTCCAATCCAAAAAATGAAAGTCGCTGTCCAAAAAAAAAAAATATCCGCAATGGGATTGTTTTCAAATGACTTTTCACTATTTAAAAAAGCTATTAGTATTGTTTTAAGCATTGAAACAAATATTTTATAAATGACTTTTTGAAAAAGACTTGTAAACCATCAAGTGTTTGACAAAAAGTTCAATAAGCTATTGTCATTAAATGAGTTAAGCATTAATTATGAAACAAAAAAAAAATGATTAAAAAATTTATTCATTAAATGCATCATGTTTTTAAAGACTTGATACATTGTGAATGCTCTTAGTATGCAAGAAACTTTTGGTATGTAAATGCTTTCTCATCTATAATAAGATATAGATCTCAACAACAAAGCTTATTAGTAGAGTCTCAATCTCTTTTATCGGTTCAATCAAATGTAAGAATAAAGCCATATAAATCATTATATCATGTAACATTATATATTAAATATAGGGAAAAAGTATACAGACGTATAAACCGGTTCGACCAGGGGGTTCAACCGGTTGAATAGTAACCCGGTAAACCGTCGGCTAAACCGAATCAATAAAAAAACCAAATTTTAGAACATTGTACACAAGTGATGAAATTTCCTCAATCTTTGACTAGTAAAATATCTTTAACTATTAAAACGTACTTAGAACTAGTGATCAGGGTGGAGCATTGAACCAGATTTTACCTAGCATCTATTTTCACTGAGCATTTACGTGTAATCTATTTGTTATAGGCCATGCGGTTTATGCGTTTTCTCACTTCTTTTAGTTTTTAATTTTCTGAAGTGGCGTATCTTGTACTCGCACATATCTTTAGGCATGTTTTTTTTTTTTTTTTTAATCTTATTACTATTATCATTACATCCGGACTGAATCAGTTGTGATTTTTATTAACGTGTTATTTGGAGGCGGTTTTAAGAAGAAAAGAAAGATGTAGGGACTATTTCATTTTATGTTCTAATGATGCAATTAGACCCGAAATTAGAAGTCTATAATTGACAACAATAACAAGCTTTCACGTTTTGTTGAATACCAACCCATTTGTCCCCATTCTTGTTTTAAACACAATGGAGAAACTATTAAACGACAGTTTACTGTTGCAATATTAAATGAAATGTGATGGTTTGACAGTTTGATCATTAAAATAGATAGGCCAGCGATACATAACTTTATTGAACAGGGTTAAGTCCAAAAATATACAACATATTTTCTCATATTTTAACATCTAGATAATTTATTTTGTAAAATATCATTATCAATATCAAAACTTTTGAATTTGTTACAATATTAGAAATTTTGTCACATTTCTTTATTTTGTTAAATACCATTATCAGTATCAAAACTTGTTTCGTATTCGTATAATAATAGATAACGTAATTTAAATATAACAAAAATCTCGACGAAATTAACTATCATTTTTTAAAACCTTCTAGAATATGAATCTTATATTTGGAAACACGAATCTGATGTGATGAATATATTGTTTACACTTTCACGACACCAAAGTTTTAAAAGTCACGCCCACTTCCTTTTAAATTTTTTTCTTCGCGATTTTGACACATCTATATTTGGGGAGCTTTTAAAGAAACTCATATTTATTTTATTTTTTTTCCTTGAATTATCAATTGATCAATGAAAAGGTTCCATTGCAAAATTAAACTCACTCATTGGTTAATCGAATCCTTCAATTTAGCTAAAAATGAGTTTTCTTATTATATAAAAGATTATGGTAGTTTTTTCTTATATAAGTTTGAAACATATTTAGCGTGTCAACAATTTAGCCCGATTGGGTTCTCATATGAACCTTTAGTGGCTGGTTCTACTAATTTTTTTTTATATTTTTTTTCCATATTTTTGCTAGATTATTACTGTAATTATATTTATCATGGTTAAAGATCGTTCCCGTATCCAACTTTAAAAAAAAAATTATCTTGCAGGAAAACTAATGATAACGAGGAAGGGAGGTGAAGAGAATAAGGCAGCCTATCTTGGTTTCATTACGCCATGTGAATAATGGGGTCTCAAGTAAGGGTATTTCGGTATTTATTCAAGATAAAGAAGTTGATACCATTTTTGTTTGAAGATGAAAAACGAGAAACTATTGTAAGACCATGTGTAGTGAGGCGTGGAAGCCTCGAATTTTTGCCCAACCGCGCCCCAAAACACCCCAACCACCAAAACGACTGGGCGTGGTTCTCCAAATTTTTTTTGAGGCGTTATGTCGACAGCGCCCTTGCCCAATTCATTTCCCAAAAATACTACCGTTGGCATAAGTACTATTTCTGTGATTATTGCTTAAAAAATAAAAATAGTTTATGAAACAAATATAACTAACCCTTTGATGTTTTCCGGTGACAGAGAAGGTGGGTGGCTGTGAAGGTAATAGGGTTAAAATGAGGTTTTCAAGAATATGTATATGTAGGTATGAAAGTTTGTAACTCTACATGTTTGATCCTTTTAGTTTTAGAAAGTTTATATTTTCTCTACAAAAAAAATATCGATGTCTTGATAGCAATACTTACTTTATTTTAATGAAATTGTATTTTTTTTTTATATTATTTAGTTTTAGTGATTAAAAAGAAATGTGTCACATGGCGCAAAACGCCCCTACTACCACTACACCACTTTTTCTATCAAGCCTCAACATGGCCCACACTGCCACATAGCGCAAAACGCCCCACCGTCTCTTACACACCACTACACATGGTCTAACTAAGAAATATTACTTCACCTAGTTATGAAAATAAAACAAAGTTAACCTTTCATTTTTTGATGTCATTACCCATTACTCATTACATCTAGTTTGCTAGATTAACATAAATTACACACGAATCTATGGGAAATCAATGAACCTTAAATCAAGTACTATTATGGCCAGAAAGGGTGATATATAAGTACACAAATTTGTGCAAAGGATTTGAACCCTACAAAAAAATTGTTTGGCCCACAGTTTGTGGCGGTACTTTATTTGTCTACACAATTTTTAACAAAAAAGAACCCTGATGTGAACATAAGTACATAACTCCCCAAGTCATTGTTGCGATGTTGGGAACCCTTTGCATCTCGTTTTGTATTTTGTCGTCATCGAACAGTACGTTGTCAAAAATTTGCCAGCTAACAAGTCAAAAATTTGCCAAATATTGAAAACGTTAAGTTGAAAACACACAACACAAAAATTGCACCTAAACAGCAAAATAAAAAGAAAAGCAAGCTTGCAACCAGACAAGCGACAGTGTTCTCATCTACAAAATATCCAAAAACACAAAAGTGTAAAATTTTCAGCCAAAATTCCAATATCAAATGCTTTTTACTTTTTTAGTACGCAATAAGCTAACCAAAATGGTATGTAGACAGTTTTAATCCTTTATCAAACTACTGTAAGCTCCAGGCACTGATTTATCATGATAAAATTACAACTGTAGAAAAAGAAAATGAAAAGTTGCTACTGTATAAGTTTGTCTTGGGTGCATTAAATGCGTAGATTTGGGTATAATCATCAAAATGGCAAGAAGATCCTACATATGAATATCACACACTACCCAAGGACCTATCAAATCAATCAACTCCTTTTCTTATATGCCTCTTGTTTATTTTGTGTGTATTTATCGTGGTTAATCAAAACATAAAAGAGGTACTGTATGATATTTTGATACCCATTACTCATCAACCTCTTCGAATTTCTTTTTAACACAATTTAACGAAATTTGACTACATGTTTATTGATGTGAGTAGATGAGAACAAAAATGCCACACGAGAACTCCTTATTGTTGTCGATGAGGCAAATTCGGAAGTCAGGCTCATCGGACGAACAATGCGTTATTCACTTACGAAACTTTGAGTACAACTTAATGTATATCTACATGTGTATCTTTTATGTACTTGTTCAAATTTAGTTTTGGTTTGGAGCTTGCAGATTATGCTACACAACTCTAAAATGACATATGATATGTCTTATACGAGTAATGATTATGATCATAGTATCATACATAAGTTAATTACTACTCCGTAATTGATTTATAAATGCATTTGTACATATGTGATGAATCTTAGCTTACCTACAGAGACCAGAGTGTCAAAAGAGTTAAATCATCAATAATATATCAGAGTTAAAGATCTTAAATATAAGCGAGTTCAGGTATCAAGTTGTCTAAAATTGGGAGGTTGAGATTATACCAAGTTATCGTTCATCATTTTTAAGTTGAAGTTTTTTTGCGGACTTAAGGTTTGGAGTTGATACGAGATTAATCAACACTAACGTTTATTTGTTTCCTCCCATACTTGAGGCATCTTCACCGTTGGTTTGATTATGTATAAATGATTCAGTGTTATTAGGGTGGCTGCTGCATTCCTCATCCATCAAAACATCTTCATTCAATGTTATTTCATCGCCACGTTATTCTCCTTCAATCTCACTTGCTCATCACTCACACCCTCACACATCACTCAAAATTTACTCATACAGCTATACATAATATTTCTTTAAATATACGATTAGATGAACACACAAACACACGAACACACAAAACTTACATACACTCTTATCCTTTTTAGTTCAGTCACCACCGTGGCCGAGCGAAGCAATTTTGCTCCACCATAAGCGTGAGTTTGAGGGTGAGTAATTAAGTCATGAGATATACCCACATCGCGCCCAATCTTAGTATAGTAAAGTGACCTAAATTATTCAAAACTACAACGACCAAAAAGTATAAAGATATTATTAAGATTACATTAGTGAACAAAAAAGATAATACTATTACATCTTTAAGCCTTATCATGTGGCAATCCTGTATTGTGATTCACAAAGGCAACACGACTAAAGTTCTTCCAACGTTGAGTATGACAAATGCATTTTAGGCTTATGCCTCACTGATCCTAATTAACGAATATATTCATTTTGTTTATTATCGTTTATACTTGTATTTCAAAACAGCTTTGATTAAAATGGAGACACTGGGGTTGTAAATCATCTTTTGGGCGGGGAGTAACAAGATTCCTAATGGTTATAATAGTTGAAAGTAATTTCTCATTCTCTATTTGTGTTTTTAGCTCTTAACCAATGGTCATGAACAGCTACAAAACTAGCATGACAGTCAAACTATTTAGTAAATACTTTTCAACAGTCAACATATGCAAAAACACACATAGCAAAAATCGCACCAAAAGAGAAACAAGCAACATTAAGAAAGCTCGAGCAGTTGAAAACAACACTAACACCATTCTCATGTTTCACCAACTCCCAACCCTAGACACATTGTTCAAAAAGTCTTAAAGCAAACATGATCAAATCTTTTGTATCACAACCAAATGAAACAACATGTTCATATTAAGCTAAAAGTGCTAATAGTATTACACTATTACACATGAAAGGGGGTGGACCCCAACACCCTGCCAAGATCTTGGTTTAGGTCCCAAAATCCACCAACCTATCCCTCCTAGTACCCTAATAATTGTGAAAATGACCAATTCAACCCTAATGGTTTGAAGGGTCTTTTTGATACTCCAAGCATTGGACAGTCTTTTCATTACCTAAAACCCTAAACTATTTGAAAATTAAAAAGATATATCTTACACAAATAAGCTAGATATTCCAATGTCTTGATTTGAACTAGTGAAGAAACCTTCCCACCACAAACGTCTTTGAACAATCATCCGACCCATCTCTAGCAGGTGCAAACCAAACAGGCATGTCTTCCTCAGACCCACGAGTAAAGTCCAAATCCTTGCAGTTGTCTACTAAAGCCATTCTGCCCTGAAGTAATATAAACAATAAATATTTATGAAATTTACTTTGTTAAATAAATACAAAAATCAGTAAGTAAAAAGTATACCTGGATTCTAGCCTTTGTGATCTTAGCAATCTTACCACTCTCGAAACATTCCCAATGCTTCCCATCAAACGCATCTCTAAACCTTAAAGCACCTTCTGGATTTGTAAAGTTGACAAAAGCAAAGCCAGCATTTCCCCGTCGACTACATATCATGCCCAAAAAAAAACAGTTTAGTTACACCAAAATCACACATATTAGTTTCAAGTGTATAAAAAAAACTAGTATTAACTTACTGGAAATCAATAGGCAGGTAAAGAAAATCATAAGCAGAAACAGAACCCTTGTCACCATTCTTGTTGCTCTCAAGTTTGCAATGATTATCCAATGTTTGCATAAGTAACTTCCTCCTGAAAAAATAAAACATAAAAATTTACCATTTCAAGAAGTATTTCTTTTTACCAACCCACTTACATTAAATGTTACATAATCATAAGGTAGCTAGAGAAATAAATAAACGGTAGTAATAAATACACTAAACAACATACGTGTATTTATTAGGTATATTCTTGATCATAACAGAAGTTGTATCGTTTTCAAACGGCAAAACCTTATGATACCCTCCACGTCCATTTTTCCAGCGTTGTTTTCCTTTGTTTTCAGCAACCTTCATTTCATTCTGTGGGCATCGGACAACCATCCTTCTGCAGTGTCTTGGAAGCCGAGATCTCGGGATCCTGGGCCCATTGGGAACTGGGGTTAGTGAAGAGATTTTGGTTTTTTGACTTTTTTCCTTAGGTACTGGTGATGGTGAAAAAGATTTAGGAAATGACTTGCATGGTGTGGCTGGTTGTAGTTTCACATTGTATGCTTGAAAAGGTGACCCAACAAAAACTGGTCGGAAGATGCGATGGTAAAAAGGAGACTCTGGGCATACATAAACGTTGTTGAAACAAGTTTTAGAAGGAGTAGAGATTTTGTGGTATGGTGTAGCCATGGGATCCAAGGGTTTTTTGGTTGCCATTAGCTTTGTTGAAAAGAGATATTGTAGGAGAGTATGCTGGTTAGGTGATTTATGTCACTCTGTTCTCAAGTTTTTTCTAAAGAGGGAAATGAAAGCAAGGACGGTAAGCCAGTAAGGTATGGGAAGGGGGAGAAGAAGAAAGGAAGTTACGGAGTACTATCTAGTTGTTCTCTGGATGACCGAAAGTTTATAAGAGAAGTGAAAGAAAGTTTATGTAAAAGTAGGTCTTTTAGAATGAACCTAGTTGACTCTTTTATATATACCATTTAGGTCCTTTCATTTGTTACATATTGTTTATTAACCTCCATTTAGATATATTGATTTGTTTTATATGATTATACTATTGAATTAATTTTTAGCTAATGTGTTAAGTTGTTAACAATTAACATATGCATGTATACCTTCGAAATTATTTAGAAGGGAGTACAATGTTTAAAGTATTAAGGTATATTAGCATCGTACTCATGCGTTGCCGCGACGGATACCCTATAAGTAGGAGTGTCAAAAAATATGACCCGACCTGGACCCGAACCTGATTAAGCCTATTCGGGTTGGGTTAAACGGGTTAATAATTTTATTCCTGTTATTCAGGTCAACCTGAGTAACCCGAACACTAAATATGGTCGGGTATCGGGTAGAAAATGTTTGGCTAACTCGGGTTTGGGTCAACCCGATTGGCCCGAATAAGGATTTTTTTAAATATAATTTTTATAAATTATCAACTTAAACAAATACAAATATGCAATTTTATTACATTTTACTCATATTCGAGTCGACCAAACCCGAATAAACCCGACCCAAGTGAACCTGACCCTATATTTAGTTAGTTTAACAACAACCGCGTCAAACCAATATCCCCCTATGATCATCCATGTTGTATTTGCATTTGCAATTCCATATTATCTCTTTTGAGGTTCTTGTTTTCGTCCAAAAGTAACAACATGTTCTCTTCTTCCATGGATGATGACGATGGCGTTTGAAGATCATTGTTAATGCTAGTGGTATCTCCAGAAGACGGCTTGAGGTATTGTGGAAATGCACTTGGCTCACATTTCTTTCTCGTGATCTCCATGAAAAGGTGTTTACAATCCTTTTCAAAACTTCTCGTGTTGAAATTCCCATCTTTTTGAAGCTGTTTTCTTGAATCGATCCCTATAAAACATCTTTATTAAAAAGTTCTTACATAGATACGCATAAACACAGTATAGTTTAGCTAGTTAGTCTTTGTTAATATATATATGAAATATATTAATTTATATGTAACAATATTAACGTGGATTTAGAAATCTAAAAGTTATGAAGTATAAGGTGAAGACTAAAATATGTTTACATTCTTCATTCACTGGTTACCATTATCCATAATTGTGGTGTAGCAAGTATTCTAGAAAAATATGTCGAATAAATGCCTTTGACGATAGTGAACGATATATAAACTCAAACTTCGTAAAACTCGGTCGACTAAACACCAAACTATAGTCTAACAAATGCATTGACATTAGATGTATGTGTATCAACTTGGTGTTTAAACATGCATTTCCGTTATAATTATTGTATTTTTGATATTTATGGTCAGGTTTACTCGGTCAGGTCCATTCGGGTTCAATTAATCTAAAAATAAGTAAAATTGCATATTTGCTCTCGTTTAAGTAGATAATGTATAAGAATTATATTTAAAAAAAAAAAAAAAAAAAAAAAAAAAAAAAAAAAAAAAACCTTATTTGGGTCAAACGGGTTGTCCCAAACCCGAGTTAGCTAAATATTTTCAACCCGATACCCAACCCTATTTAGTATTCGGGTCGACCCGAATAGCCATAATAAAATTATTGACACGATTAACCGGCAGGAATAGGCTTAATTGGGTTCGGGTCCAGGTCCGAGTCGGGTCATAATATTTGACACCCCTAGTTATAAAGTATCAGCCGCCGCAACGCATGAGTACCATTGCTAATATACCTTAATACTTTAAACATTATACTAAATAATTTAGAAGGTATACAAGTATATGTCAACACATTAGTTAAAAATTAGTAATTCAATAGTATCATCAATATAAAACAAATCAACAGATCTAAATGGAGGTAAATAAACAATATGTAATAAATGAAAGGACCTAAATGGTATATATAAAGGAGTCAGACTAACATGATGGGTCCATTTTATACTAAAAGCAAAAGAACGGTTATAAATAGCGGGTGAGGTGGCGTGACGTCATGATCAAACTTCGCATTTTATTCACTAAGGCGAAGCTTTTGCATTTATAAGACGTAGTATAAGGCGACAAAAATATAAAAATATTTTATATTTATATCATATTTCATATATATCGAGTTTATAAAAAAGACGTGTTATAAGACGCCATAAGGCGTAATATGACGGAATGATCAAGTCTCACGCTTTTGCGAAGCCTTTGCGCGCATTTTAAAACCATGACTAAAAGACCTAGTTTTACATAAGTAAGGGATATACTATACAAGCCCTCATATCATGTGAGCTCCGTTATTTTATCAACATGTACAAATTTAAAACAGACAGTACGATGGCGGCAGCATACAAAAAGTCAAACCCTATGGTGGTTTATAAGTAATTGTAATTGAATCATGTTTGCAAAGAGATTTGAAAAAACAAACATTCTCAAAAAAACTCCAGGTTTTTACAACTTGTCAGGTTAGTAAAGGAAAGAAATAATATGCATATTTTACCATACTATCTTTTGTATGCAACCCAAAAAATGTACGGTAGATAATTTAATCTTTAAATTTAATACTCTCTGCATCCAAAATTATTGTCCCATAACAAAAAGCACATTCTTTAGAAAAACATCACTATCACAACTTTATCTCTTTACTTTTTTGCCAAATGACAGTTTACCTTAAACCAATTAATTAATACTTCATAAAGTTTGTAATATTAATTTCAACCAGGGTAATTAGTAAACTAAACCAAAACTCACTACCTATTCACTTTCCATTTTGGTATGAGACAATAATTTTGGGACGCCGAAATGGAAAATGGGACAATAAAATTTGGAACGGAGGAGTAGGAAATACCCAAAACTTGTTTAATCTTGAACGTAGAGCTGTAATCGAGTTAAACCGAGCTCGAGCTTGAGCTCGACTCAAAAATTATAAGGTAGATTTGAGATTAATTTGATAGCTTGACGAGCTTTAATTATCCAAGCTCAAGCTCGGCTCGAATAAAGCTCGAGCTCAGCTTGAAAAGCTTGAATTTTTACATAAACATTAAATTCAATAGTCAAACTCATCAATAAATTCAAAAAAATACGCGATAAACTCAAAAGCAAATAACTTATACAAAACATTCGGGAGAATTATGGTTTAAATAGTTCTTCTATAAATATTTAATTATTATACCAATATTCACGTTAGCCTTTAGGTTATTTATATAAATATGTATAATAATAATATATATTTTCTTGAAGGCTCGATAAAAGCTCAAGCTCGAACTATTAAATTGTTATTATTATCGTTATCGGTCTATCTGACCAAAGCAACTTTGGTCAAAGGTCTTCTCATCCGTTGGATCTCTCAACTTTCAATGTCAACCATAATAATTAGATATTTGATATGAGCCGTCAGATCTTGAACCCCATGTTGTCAATCGTTGGATGAAAAATAAACCGATCAAATGTCACTCTTTATCTTAAAAGTTGATGCGTGCATTCTTATTATGAGGAGGGGAAGCACTAGATTATTTCCTACACAATTACCCACGTTTATCTGTCTCTAACTTCTCATACTTCGCTTTCCTATATTACTCCCTTATATTTCATTAACTCTCTCACTCACACAAAAAAAAAAGAACACACACATCCTATTCTCTCTCACCATTAACAACCATTAGATGCGGCAACCACCACCATGAGCCACAAACACCACCATCATCTGAAATCAACGCCGCCACCACCAAAATAGTTTAAATTTATGGTTCTAACCAATTTTAAATTTTGGTGGTTATGGTGGTGTTTTGTTTGGAATTAGTTTTGGTGGCGCCATTGTGGTTTTGGTTTATTTTTTTGTTGGTGTAAATGAAGACATATATCTCGTTTATGTTTTAATGATGAAAAACATATATTATGAGATATTTAAAATCATTAGCGATGGCCCAAAACCAAAAGCCCACGAGTCCAGGCCTGGCACGCTGGCCCTATATGGTGGCGCGCCAGGTTCTGTTGCCCGTGCGCTCGGTTTTCAAAAGTCGGGTTTCCTCTTACTCTGAGTTTGATCTTTCAATACATGTTCGTACATGCTATTTAAGATGTTTTATAATATCGCAACAAGATTCAGACTTAGAAGGATTGCCAAAATACCATGACCTGTTTTATAAAAGGCCAACCTCAAAACCTTTTTATAATATCCCAACAAGATTCACACTCTTGTACTTTCTTGTCCCCTACATTCCAACACAAACTTCTACACCTTCCAAACATTCAAATTTTGAAATTGAAATCGTATAAACCTTCTCCACATCCAACCTTCCTCACATCTTTTCAACCTTCACATTTCAAATTTGAAATTTGAAGCAAAGGCTCCTTTCCATCACATCACCATCATCTCACAATCACACCATCTTACTCACTTCTAATTCCATCACATGTGAAATTTGAATTTCAAATTTCCCCCTCCAACATCCACACTTCCTCTCCAATGATGGAACATTCCATTGGCATATTTTTTATCTCTTAACCATGCCAACTCACCAACCTAATCATGGTTAGTTCATAACCTTATCCAACATTTGAATTTGAATTTCAAATGTCTACACTTCCCTCTTATCAACATAGTATATTCCCTTGGATATTCCTCTTGACAACTCGTCGTATCTAAATCTACATTCAACCTCCAACAACTAGTTTCTGAATTTGAATTTCAAATATGGGAGGCAATCTTTTATCCAACATGTATTGTCTAATAGTTCTTCTATTTCTCTTTGATATTGGACAAACACCCCAAGACTTCTTTTAAACACTTCACAAATTATTTTTACCAAATGGCTATTTGAGTTGGTTGACGTTATCACACTATAAGTGTTGGAATGATATTGGAAAGGTCAAATGTGAAGTGCACTTAGTTGTTTAACAAGATGGGGTGATTATCAAACTAAACCCGGGACTCCAGTCCCTAGCGCGCTGCTGATGCGCCAGGTGTCTAAGTTACAATGGCTTGGTGTATGAATACCCCCTCTTATCTTGGGCATTTCTTACCCATTGCCATTCATTCTTTCCTCCTTAGAGGCTGTTTGTTTTTTTTTTTTTTTGATGCCTCTTAATGCCTCTTAACGCCTCTTAACGACCCTACGTCTTAATCGGTCAGACATTTTGGGCGTTCAGACGTTTGTTTTTTTTTTCCCGTTCAGACGCAGTCAGAGGCAGTTAGATCTTAATGGTCTAGACTTGAGAGGGGTGTCTTAATGCCTCTTGTTGACACAAAATAACCAAAAAAAAAAAAAAAAAAAAAAAAAAAAAATTGTACGAGCAAGCAAATGTGCGGTTCAAACATGAGTTTTTTTTTTCTCGTTCAGATGCGGTTAGATTCAGACATTTACGCCTCAGATTTAGATTCAGATGTTTGGTTCAGATTCAGAACCTCTTAAAAAACAAACACCACCTTACTTCTTTTCTCTCAACCCTCTAAGTCTACTATCCTCTTGTGTTGTAATCTTCTTTCTTATCATTCTTCAAAGAACACATCTCCGCAAGGGAAGATTCACAAGAACCTAATACACTCTTGTGAATTATGTCGAGGGTCTTATTCTTTATACCCTTTCTATTAGAATCAAGTCTCTAGGTTAGGTTAGGCTTGGTTCGAACTAATAACCATTATTCATTTGTTACGGGTGTATAAAGTCTTGTATCTTGGTGATCAAGCCTAGATCGGGAAAGATCTAGTTTAGAGTTTGATACTTCGGTCGAGAAGTCTTTGTGGTCTTTGTGGTCTTTGTGGTCTTAGTGGTAAGTCGAATCACGAGATTCTTGAGGGTGGTTTTCGAGGGCGGAATACCGTTAGGAGTAGCTCTTCTTAGTGAGCGCGATCTTTATGCATATCGGTGGAGTAAAGTTGTAACGGTTTGTAATCCACCATAGGATTATACTTAGTAATAGTATCGGTGTCGTTGATTCACAGCGGGACGTACGGATGGTATAAACCCCCCATCACCAACCAGTATATATCGTGGAGTCTCTTTACTCGCTTTATATATTGTGGTTGTGATTGTGGTTGTTGTTATTGTTGTATAACCACTTCTTTATCTTTGAGGCTTGAAGTTGATATACTTTGAAGAAGCCAAAAAGACCATATTCACCCCTCTCTACGGTTCTACAAAATCCTAAAATAATTTTTGCAAAAATTTGAGTAAAATTTATGGTTCAAGAGAACTATGGAGAGGGGTGCTCTATTCAACGGCCACCATTTATTGAACCCGAAGTTTTTCGCTTGTGGAAAACTCGTTTTGAGATATACATTAAGTCAAATGATCTTGACTTGTAGGAGGTGATTATAAATGGTGACTTTGTTTTTATAATTATAGATCCAGAGCGGGAGTTAGAAATTACAAAACCATTTTTAGATCTAAAAGATAAAGAAAAGGAAAAGCTTAGTAAAAATAATGAAGCAAAAATGATTCTTTACAATGCTTTGCGTTGTAGAGAGTATGCACGTGTTTTTATGTGTACAACCACAAAAGAAATTTAGCACACACTTATAATCACCCATGAAGGTAACTCACAAGTCAAAGATTGTAAAATAGATCTTCTCATTAAAGAATATGAGAAGCTTAAGTTGTTAGATGATGAAACTATTGATAGTGGTTACACACGGTTCAACGCTATTGTTACTAGTTTCAAATCCATAGATAAAGACTATGCTAACAAAAAACATGTGAGAAGTTTCTTAGGGTACTTCCGTTGAAATGGCGTCTGAAGGTGACGACTATTGAGGAAGCTAAGGATTTGGCGGAACTATCTCTTGATGAGCTAATAAGTAACCTTAAGGTGTATGAAATGGTCTTAGAAAATGATGATGAAGTTTCTAAGAACAAAAAGGACAAGGTTAAGTCATTAGCTCCTAAAGCTAAAGTCATTAGAGATGAATCTAGTGATGATAGCAATAATCAAGAGGATAGTGAGGATGAAAGTGAAGACCATGAGGAATTCAATTTACTAGTAAAGAACTTCAAAAGGTTCTTTAAGAACGGTAATGGTTTTCGTAGAAGGGGCAATAGGTTTAGAAGAGGTAACTGGTTTGGTGGTAGAGACTGTTAATACAAATAAACCGTAAAAATGTTTATTAATATTTCTCGATCTCTTTAAGTTTTGTCGATAACAACAATAAAATTATATCAAGTACAAATCTAAAGATTACATGTTACTATATTTGTTTTTACTACTTACTTACAACGTATTTGTTTGTAATAATAATGTATGTAAATGTGTTGGGTAATCCAAAACCATAACCCATGACCCAAAACCCATGGCCCATGTGCATTACATCATGCGTGATATCAAAATGGATAATGTCCATGACCCATGAGCCAAAGTCCATAACCCATAACCCAAAGTATGCTTTGCATCATGCATGACATCATGTTGAGTACCCACGACCCATAGTCCATATCCAATAACCCAAAACCCGGAATTGTAACCCAAAATTGGGACTGGACTGACCCAGTTGCCGGATCCCTTGGATTACACTGGCCGGATCCCTCTGGTAAGGGATCCAACAGAACCGGCTGAATAGTGAACTGTTTCCTCTATAAATTGTGAGTCATTTCCTCTTGTTTCCTTACCCTATTCTCATATATCACTTCTCTCATTCTTATATCTCTCTAACCTCAGATCTAAAGATCATTCTTGTAGCTTTCTTTCTCTTGTGTTTCTCAAAGTTCTTCTTACAAGCCGATATCACATTTCTTGCATACAAGTCTTCCAACCTTCAAGAAAAGTGTTGCTAGGCTTCATCATCTTTACAAGACCACCGAGTTATCTCTTGTATCTGATACATCTTCTTATATTCTCGTAGTTGCTGTGATAGTTCTGTAGTATTGTTGGATTGGTTTTTCCATGTAAAGAGCCCGGTATTTAGCTTAGTACATAAAAAAGTGTAAGCGACATTGTGAGGCTTCTCCGCCGGTTAAAGGAGCTTGTTGACATAGTGCTTAAGAACTCTCGAGTTGGGTACTCGGGGAGTGGAGTAGGGCAAAGAAGGTTTCCTTGTAGCCGAACCACTATAAATCATTGGGTCACAGTTCTATCTCTTCCTCTCCTCTCTTTACCATATTTGCTTTCTTTCTTACTAACTTGCATTATCTATATCTCAACATCCAAAGGTTTCACATATATTCAATCTAAAGTTTTATAAACTAAATTTAAATCGTTAAAACTATTCAACCCTCCCCCCTTCTAGTTTTCTACAATTGGCATCAAGAGCAGGTTTTCTAAAATGTTTTTAAGTAAATTGTATTTATAAAAAAATTCAATCAAATGGATTTCGAAAACTACGAAGAATGGCAATCTATGCAAAGCCCACCACTATTTGAAGCTAATGGTTTTATATATTAGAAAAATAGATTTGAAACACATGTGAAATCTAAAGATATTGATCTTTAGAACATTATTGTTGATTGTGACTATGTGCCGGTATTTGAGAGCATCTCTACCGACAAAAATGAGGTCGTTTCTTTAAGTCTAAAAGTTGAATAAAAGAAAATGCTTTCTAAAAACAATGAGGCAAAAATGGTTTTGTACAATGCTTTAACTAAAAAGGAATATGAAGAATTTTCATGCATAAAACGGCTAAAGATATTTTGAATTGTTTGGTGATCACTCATCAAGGAAACAAACAAGTGCAAAATAATAAAATTGATTTATTTGTCCAACAATATGAACAATACTCAATATCGAATGATGAAAATATTGATAATGCATTTGCTAATTTTAATACTGTTATTACTTCAGTACAAGCACTTAATGAAACTTTTTTGAAGCGCAATCATGTCAGGATATTCTTGAGAGAACTTCCGGCAAAATGGAGACCAAAGGTAACGGAAATAGAAGAATCAAATGATTTGAGAATCCTTTCTCTCGACGAGCTCATTGGAAACCTTAAGGTCTATGAAGTTGTGTTAGCAAAAGACTCCGAGGCCTCAAAAGAAAATAAAGAGAAATACAAGTCACTAGCCCTAAAGGCTAAAAAGGAGTCATGTGACAAAGATTTCTCATCATCGAATAACAATGATGAAGAGTACGCCATGGCCATAAGGGACTTCAAGATGTTCTTTAGAAGAAGAGGAAGGTTCGTAAAACAATCTTATGATGATAAGAACGGCTTCCGAAAGTTAAAGGAAGAGAAACAGGGAAAAGATGACCGAAAGTGTTTCAAGTGCGGTGATCCAAATCACTTCATAAGTGAATGTCCCAAACATTCAAGTAATGAACAAAAGGCGTTCGTTAGCGGCTCATGGTGTCCAAGTGAAAAGTAGAAGGATGAGATTTGTCTCATGGCCAAAGAATCTAACGAGGTACGTTCCGATTCTCCTTACTATAGTAGTTCCTCTTTAGATGATGATTCACTAAACTTAGAATATAACGAACTTTGCAAAATTAGTCTTAAAGTCATTAACAAAAACAAACATTTGAAAAGTAAAAATGAACTTGTAGAAAATGAAGTTTTTGAGTTAAAAGAAAAGATAAAGAAACTTGAAAAATGCAAAGAAATTAATTTAGAAAGCAAACTTTGTGTAGACCTTCAAACGATAATTGATCATCTTAAGTCTAAACTTGATAGACTTATCTTGAGTCTAAACTTGATAGACTTAGTACTAAATGCTTAGATGAGATATTTGATAATCAAAATCTAGAGAACAACAAGAGTGGTCTAGGTTTTACAGAAATTGGAGCATCGACTAGCGAAGAAAAGCCAACCAAATTTGTAAAATTTACTGTCAAAACTGTTTCTGATGGGGCGGATCCGGCGAATCCTTTGTAAAAGGATCCGGCCAGGCAAAATCAAGGGATCCGGCCACCTGGTACAGCAAAAGCTAAAATTGACTCGACCAAATCATCTAGAAATGAGTTCGTAGTTGTAACTAAAAAGAAGTTGCCTAATGCTACTGTTAGAAATGTTAATGTACCACATCATGGTAAAGGAATTCTAAGACATAGGCCTAATTTACAACCAACTTCCACCACACCATTTAGAAGACCAAACGCTCCTTACCCAAAAAGTAATTTTGACCAAATGGGATGGAACAACGGATATCACAGTGGTTACCAATTCCAAGTACCTAACTTTGGACCTTGGAACCAATTTCCTTTTGTGAACCAAGTGAATGGTTTGTATAACGCAAATGGACCCATGAGATATTGGGGACCAAACGCTTGAGTTGTTTTGTGCTTATAGGTTTGTCTAAAGGTTGATCTAGAACCAAATGAATGGATAAAAGACAGCGGATGCACAAGACACATGACGGGTAATAAAAGCCTATTCTCATCTTACAAGGCTTGTGACGGGGGTAACGTAGTGTTTGGTAATGGCAAAAGCAAGATCATTGGCAAAGTGTTAGGATTAAGAAAAAGGATCGGTTACCCCGTGTATTTTCATGCTTAGCGTAGCTCTAAGTTTGGTTTGTATTAGTTTATTTATTAGTTTATTTATCGTAGTATTAGTGGAGTTGGGTCGGGTCTTTACCCACTGTCAGCTCACTCCATAGCCCACACTGGGCAAATATTGTGAGTAGTATATATACCCTTTCCATGTTATGGAAAGGGTTGGTTGTTTCATTTAATACACACACAACTAGTGTGTTTCTCTCACTAGAAACTTCCCTTCTCTACTATCTCTCTCTCTCTAACTCTAACCATGAAGATCATGTTCTTCCATAACCCAAGACCTCCCGAATCCCACATAATCAACACATATAATCGATCCTACAATTGGTATCAGAGCGGGAACAGGCACATTCATATTGGCCATGGAATCTGCATAAGAATATCAACATAGATATACATACATACAGATTCACTTTTCATTAACAACTACCACATAGCAGCTTGCCAACTCATAATACCATATTCATCTCATAATCAAACCACAGTCAGGAAATACATCAAACCGCTATCTAGCATGAAGAGCAATCAGCAATCATGAACATGGCAATTCACTCATATTTCAACATTCAACTCAGGAGCTTAGGGACAAGATTCTAACTTGATAGCTACATACCTAAGTAAATCCTGAGTGCACATGCACTAAATCAACAACAATTAAGCAGCAATCGACTAACAAAAGTCAATCAACATATGAAACTCATTCAATCAGATCACACAAATGTCAGTGGAGTATTCAATAACATCAAACACAATGGGTTTTCTAACTTCTTTTAGATTTTGAGTTTTAAAGTATTTAGGGGATTAACCGAGGATTCCAAAGTGACACAAATGGACCTTCTAGTTACATAAAGCTAGGAAACTATACGCAAATTGCACATAATGCCCTAATCTTTCTAACAACTAACACATTTGGCCATTTGAGATAAAGCTTAGTAAGTTCCTCTTCAGCAAATACCCCATTAACTACAAAACCTTTTCAAGCAATTATGAAATAACCAATGAACCCGTTTGATGATATAAAATTTGAAATCACTCTCCCCCTCAATCAATGACCCGTATTCTAGTTAAAGAGCTGTAGTCATTGATTGAGTGACAAATTTTATGAAAAACTTCAAGTCTGATTGATTTCCAAAAAAATTCATGGTACCACCAAGTTTAGCACAAATACTTTCCTGAAGAATCATAAATGGAAAAGTATTTGCGATGTAAAGAAGACTTCTCTTCTTACAATAGTAGGTTAAATGGAGTACTATTTCGGTTATTAATTTTAACGGGGATACATTTTTGTCAAGATTCGTTTAAACCATCTCAGCTAGTATTTGGGTATATGAATGTCAAAGTGATTACGGGGTTGATTTGGTATTACCAATTTGAGATTGAAGTGGAATTTCACGAAGGCGCGTACTTATTTTATATTGAAGTCGGGGATGGTTGGATGCATGACTTTCAAAGATAACTTGCTCGTGTTTAAGATTTAAGTTGAAGACTTGGTTTATCTAGTTTCCAGAAGTCGGGGTGGATGGTTGAAGACCTGGTTAACTATCACTTTAAGGAGTTACATTATAGTACTCAGTGTCACACGCTGAAGACGATGTGGATAATCGCAAGAGGTGATGAAAGTCTCATACTTTGTCAGGATAGTATTGAGTACTTAGAGATTTGCATGGTGCACAAATTCTCTAAACCGTTCTTCCAACAACAGTGCAAGCTTAAGTAACAAATTTGGGGAATTCTACTTTATTTTTTTTAGTTAGGTATATCGGGTTTACTTCACCAAGTGGTCACAGCAATAGCCGACAAAATACGAGGTTGGTAAGGTAGCCAAAGGGTTTAAAAGGTTGAGATGTGAATAGCAATTCTCATGGGATATTCGATGCTACAGAACGTCAATGATACTTCACAGTCTAAGCAAAATCTTTCAAGAATCTTCAATGTCATTCATGATTTTTCAAGATGTTTGCTTAAGACAAGAACTTCTCGTGTATATGGCCGTACACGTCAATGATGCTTCCGAAAGTTCGAAACCATCATGGGGGAGAAAGGTGTACTTTGATGTTATAAGGTCAACTTCCAGGGGAAGTAGTTTATACTACTTTACTTAGCATGGTTTGTGAAGTAGTCTACATATGTGAGAAGAATTGTTGTTGATCTCTTGCGTGTTCCCCCAAACAGTTATTCACCAGAATCAAATTTTTCATAACACATTCAATTTAACATTGTCTCACGGTTTCTTCTTGGTTTTGTAAAATCCCGCGAAAGAATTTATTTCTCGGTTTAAATCATAGATTTGTAAAATCCCGTGATGATGGAACTATCCTGGAGAAAGAAAAGTGCACTTCCGGATCTCAATTGATTCTGGCGCTACGGTTTCAACTTCGAAGAAGGGATAAAGTGTGTACTTCATGTATTGGATGAGTTTTGATATACTTCATGGTATTTTGGTTATAACAAAGTTTTACGGGGTTATGCGTTTTTGACAATGATCGGGATAAAACCATTACCAAAGTTCATTTAAAACATCAAAAAAGGGCTAGATCTGGGCATTTAAACCACAAGATGTGACTACGGCGTTAATTCACTATTATTTATTTGAGGTTGAAGTGAAATTTCACGGGTGCGTGTACTTAGTATCTGAAGATATCGGGGTTGGTTAGATGAAGATTCTTCGAGATCCTTGTTCGAGCGTTTAACCTTTACAATGACGAAGACTTGGATATCTAGTTATTTGTGATTCTTCCTCTCTATTACCACAAAATAACTATCACTTTAAGGAGTTACGTTGTAGTGCTCAGTGTCACACGAAGTTGTGGATATCCAAGAGGTGATGTACGTCTTATACTTGATGGTTGGTTGGTTGAAGAGTATAGAGTACTTAGGGATTCGAAGTTGCTCGAACTCTCTACACCGCTCTTAGTCACTCATTAGTGCAAGTTTAAGTCACAAGTTCGGGTTATATTACTTCTGTCTCAAGTTCATCATATTGGGTTTTTCTCCATCAGTAGTCACGACATCGAGCCGATAGAATGATAATGGGGTTGGTAACGAGTTAGCTGAGAGAAGTAGAAAAGAGAGAGATGACGTCTGTTCACATCAGTTCAGGCCTCGTTCTTCAACGACAATGACGTTTGAACACATCAGTTCAAGCCTCGTTCTTCAGTGAAATATGGCGTCTGCTGACATCTCTTCAGGCCCCGTTCATCAAAGAAAAGAGAAGTGTACGCTTGAGTGCACTTTATCTTCGGAAGAAAAGGAATCTTCTTGTTTATGACCATTCTCATCAACAAGTTTCATGCTCTTCCAATGCTCACTAAGTCATCAAGTGGATCTACTTATATTGGAGTATACTCTTATTCACTTGTTCTATCAAAAATTGCAGTCATATGCAATTTTTGAGGGGGGGGGGAAAGGTGAATAAACTAAATGTCAGTCATCAAGTGGATCTACTTACCGTTGATGGTATTATTATTCACTCGTTCAATCAAAAATGGCAGTTATATGCAATTTTTAAGGGGGGAAAGGGTGAATAAACTACATGTTGATTGATGTTTGAGAAATGGTCATACGACTCCTGAATACATCAGTTCAGGAGTCGTGCAAACCAAGTTTCTTCAACACTATATGTTCCATCGTCCATGAAGAAAGAAGATATGCTGCTTCAACCATTGGTTTGAAGAAGTACCATCTGGTAGTACTTCTCCAACAACTCATGAAAGCATATCTCTAGTCATTCATCAAGGTGTTGAAGAACATTGTCATGGAATGCTAATCGACATCGTCTCACGGGCTGATATAATCAGTGATAAAGGGCTTCTAGTTAATGCTTCATGTACACATCATTATGCTTCATGTACACATCATTATGATGATTCCGATTAATCGTAACCATCAGGGGAGAGAAATGTGTACACCAAGGACGCACATCAAGTTCACGTGATCGGGATTAATGTCTTATGATACAAATTAAAGATGATTAGTGTTTCAACTTGTTACCTTGGTATTATCATTTCATGTGTACGTCACAGGCTGATTATTCGTAACCATCAGGGGAGAGAAATGTGTACATCAAGGACGCACAACAAGTTCACGTGATCGGGCTTAATATCTCATGATACAAATTATAGATGATCAGTGTTTCAACTTGTTACTTTGGTGTTATCATCTCATGTGTATGTTACGGGCTGATGGGTTATATGTAAGATTACTCGAATGCATTTGGTGAGATGAAGATGTTGGTATTCTGTTCCCCCAAATGGACAATCTTGAAGAAGGTCGAGTCTACAGTCTATTCTACATTCTCCGCTATGCGTTAGAAGACTAAAGACGGCATGCATTTGGTTATCAAAAGACTTCTTCATATTATGGGCATTCATCAGAAAGGTGGTCAGTTTGGGGGAGAGCACTAATTAGGGGAGAGTGAAAGGCCAGAATTAATCCCTAATTAAATGTGCTCACATTGCTCTTCAGCAAGTAAAGTGACGGCAGCCGAAAAGATTCAGGAAGCTGAGGAGTAATGGTGTTGCCTCGTATACTTGTATATATTTGATTCATATATCCTTGCATATTTTTGTACATATCTTAAACCAAATTGTAAATAGAAAATTATAAAACCAGAAAACTGTAAATAGAAAAATACTAAAACCATGAAAACCCATAAAAATCAGAAAAATAGAAAATACCAAAAAATAGTTTTTTAAGGCATGTCTTCTGGAATCGATAACATTTACAAACCTAGAAATGTCATTCAATAATGACACGGGTCTTTAAATGAAGTTCGAGAAAAAGTTCAAAAAGTTTTTCAAAACATGCCTAAATGGCTTGCTATTACTTTAGATAGCAACCCGCGCTTCATAATGGGAAAAGCACGTCAACAAAAAGACGGTTGTTCCTCCCACTGGGTGATGTTCACCCGGGCATGGATTAATTTATATCCATGTTTTTCTGATTTGATGTACGTTTCAGTGCATCATTTCTCGTATAAGAAGAGAAGTCTTCTTTACATCGCAAATACTTTTCCATCTATGATTCTTCAAGAAAGTATTTGTGCTAAACTTGGTGGTACCATGAATTTTTTTGGAAATCAATCAGACTTGAAGTTTTTCATAAAATTTGTCACTCAATCAATGACTACAACTCTTTAAATAGAAAACGGGTCATCGATTGAGGGGGAGAGTGATTTCAAAATTTTATACCATCAAAACACGCAACTTTGTACATAATAAGCAAGTGAATAAAATTGGTTGTTATGTGTCAGTGTATGAGAATCATTCAAATATCTTTCAAACTCATCATACCTGACACTAACATTCTCCCTCATTGGTTGAGGGGGAGCATTAGAATGTTCCATTATCAGAATACATATTAAACCTGGCCACATTTTCTCCCATATTTTCTAAACTTATTTAAATCAATTGGGATCACAAATCTCAAAAGGTTTGAAATTTTTGATCGGGGGAGAGAATGTGATTTAAATATGAAAACTGATAAAATGTGATCTTTTGGACTCAAGTGTAGGCTCTCTCATATGTGCTAAACTCTTTCGTATATCGATGCACATATTGAGGGGGAGCGAATGATTTATGATGGCAATTGTGGAAGAATACCAAAGACCGACCCTCTTATTTAAATGTACTGGAGTTATAAGGATGGTAAGGTTAGGTATCAGTCCCATGATCCAGCCAGAACCGGAGGGATCTTCCCAGGGACAATCCTCTAGTTAGAATAGAAGTCCTTAGGAATGATTAAAAAGGAGAAAAGTGAATAAGGGAAGAGTGCCGACTGAGATGGAGCTAGTACTGGAACAAACCCAACAAGGTACTAGTGGTGAAGTCTCGGTATCCACTGAAGGGGTTGAAGAATGAAAAAGAAATGTAAAGATAAAGGGTGAAAAGAAAGAAGCCCTCCTTACACTTTAGGCAGAAACCGGGGTCAATACATATGCTGTCAGAATCACTTAGTTGATTGCTGACATTGAAGACAAAGTATCATGGACCCAGTGATACGCTGCACAACCCTCCCTAGCCACTCAAGGTCCCTTAAAGGATTCTTGTTTCACTGTCACGGAGTTCAATACGTTTCTATCGTCTATCTCACTCCGAGTTAGACGATATTGAAAAGGTGGCAATCTGCTCCAGCCTCCGATCACTAAATCAAAATGCACTTATCGAGTCTAGAGCCAAGAGATCATCCATAAATCTCATTAGGACACATTTCCAATATGCTTGCTGTTTCATACACCGTGAAAAGCAAGAAAATATATATGAAGAGTCCTACGCATTATCCTCGTGGTATTGCCAGAACATCCGAGTGATACATAAGTATTCACAATGAAGATGGAAATCCTGCTAGAGCCAACATCAAACAAGCTCTTGGTAGGTGACATGTGAGATCCTTCATGGATCAAACTAGTGACAACTGGAAAACAACGATGGGGCGATTCAACATTTGAATCAAACTTGTTCCAGGAAATGGATTGACGGATGCTTTTGGAAAATCTTTCATTGTGCTCACCAACTGAGTTTCGAGCAAATTGATTGTGTAAATTTTCAAACAAAATTGTTTATGATGAAAATGTGATTTAACTTATAAAACTCTCGTCGTGTTACATAAAATGTTTATCCAGTGACACGCGAGTGATTTTTCTAATCAATTTCTCATCAATCAGTGGGTATTTAATTCACTGATTCACTCTACCGTGTTGTCTGCTTTGAGACGTTCCGGTATGAGAACATGCTTAGTATGATGATTCTGACATTAATTTGTTGGAAGACTCAAGACTACAAGCTGGAAAGTCCTGTCAAGGAGAATCTTCTTTAAAGGGGATTCTACCTGATCACAGGTCGGTCCTCACGGATCCGAAGGTTAATCCAACCACACCGGGCGAATGACAAAGCCATATTCGTTCCCCAACTTTATTGCTAACTGTTTTATTTCAGATTCATATAAAGATGGTGATGGTGGTACCCAATTCCAGCAGAGACATGTCAATTCATAACCTCATGCTCACACTTCACACTCACGTTCAAAGAAATCATGATAGCAGAATGACCTACAACAATGCTTCCGCAACTCTGATGCTAAACATCATGATCCAGAAAACTGTGTGCATGATGGTCCGATGGTCACTATATCACATGGAGGCGATACTACTAAGGATGATTTGGAGATTTACTGTGGCTGATGATCTCAAAGCAAGCTCAAAGATAACACAAGCCAAAGGAACATTAATCACAAGATCATTGCTTGAAGTACAAAGATTGCACTTGAAGAATCAATTGATACAAGCTAGAGCTAAAGATCTATTTGTAGAATGCTAAGCTTCAATTTGTTTTTTTTCTGGGGTGACCTCCCTTAGGGGGAGATTGTTAGGATTAAGAAAAAGGATCGATCACCCCGTGTATTTTCATGCTTAGCGTAGCTCTAAGTTTGGTTAGTATTAGTTTATTTATCGTAGTATTAGTGGAGTTGGGTCGGGTCTTTACCCACTGTCAGCTCACTCCACAGCCCACACTGGGCAAATATTGTAAGTAGTATATATACCCTTTCCATGTTATGGAAAGGGTTGGTTGTTTCATTTAATACACACACAACTAGTGTGTTTCTCTCACTAGAAACTTCCCCTCTCTACTATCTATCTCTCTCTAACTCTAACCATGAAGATCATGTTCTTCCATAACCCAAGACCTCCTGAATCCCACATAATCAACACATATAATCGATCCTACACAAGGGTACGATCTCGCATAACTCTCTAACTATTAATGATGTTTGTCACATAGATAAACTAGGATTTAACTTACTAAGTATTAGTCAAATATTAGATAAAAAGTTTGAAGTCTTATTTAGTGAAACCGGTAGTAAAATACTTAAAGACGACATTACTCTAGGAAAAGGGGTTAGGAAAAATGGTCTTTTTGTAATGAAAATCGATAACTCACCTAAAGATAAACTTTGTCTAACTTCGATAGACGATACTTCAAACCTATAGCATCGAAGATTGGGTCGCGCCAATATGCGACTTATTCAATCGCTATCATCAAAAGAGCTAGCTTGAAATTTACCAAAACTAATATATGAGCAACATTTTTGTGATGCTTGTAATATAGGAAAACAAGTCCATGAAAGTCATAAAACTAAAAACATGGTTTCAACTACTAAGTGTCTAGAACTTTTACACATGGATTTATTTGGTCAATCGGCTATTCAAAGTTACGGAGGAAACTTCTATACTTTGGTATTAGTTGATGACTACTCAAGGTATACATGGACCAGATTTTTGAAAACCAAAACTAAAGCTTTTGATCACTTTGAAATCTTAAGTAAGAAAATTAAAAAACAACAAGGTGTGGAAACGTAGAGGGGGGGGGGGGGGGTGAATACGTTCCTGTTTAAAATCTAAAAATGTTTCGTATCAAATTCCTGATTAAGCGTGGCTAAATATGAATCGTGGTTATTGACATTTATAACAGTTATGTTTATCTATATTCATCTTACAGAAGCAATTGGACTGATAAAAACAAGACAAGAGACAAACATCATAATCACTTGGACAGTCCTTTAAATGTATGGACGGTCCCATATATATGTGAGACCGCCGGCCTATTTACCGGACTGTCACCAGTGACGTTTCTGATGTCTTGCATTATCACATTATAAGCAACAAACTATGCAAACACAAGCTCAAAGCAAGTATATATGTAGAACGATAAATGCAAGAATAAAAGGTAAAGAGATGAGTAGATAAAACGCAAACCGGACACGATGATTTATAGTGGTTTGGAACGAAGCACCTCTTCGCCCTACTACACTCCCCGAGTACCCAACTGGAGAGTTACTTCACTAGTTAACAAGCTCCATTATGGTGGAACAAACCGTACGCCAAAGCTTACACCAATTTAACAACACTAAGCGGAATGTCGAGTCCTAATCCTAGCTAGAACCAATCTACACAAAAGCCCACGTGGCTACACGAACAAGCACTCTTGTCCACTTGGATTTACACACAATCCAAGTCTTCACATGGACGATCACCCCGTCCTAATATTCACACAGAGGATCACCCCGTCCACTTGAATCATCACCCAATTCAAGTCTTCACGGACCTTCACACGGTCCTAATCTACACACGGACGTACACACCGTCCTAATCTACACACGGACACCCACGGACGTACACACCGTCCTAATCTACACACAATCACCCACGGACGTACACACCGTCCTAATCTACACAATCACCCATGGACTTACACTTTGTCCGGATTAACACTTACACACCTAATCACGACTCACACACAAGTCGGATACACTAATGTACAAAAGAAAGAGTTTGGAGGAAGAAGAGAATCGTAACACAAGTTACGTGTGTGTGGACTACATTATAACACTTCAATTCTTGACGACTTCGAGTGTTCTTCTCTTGCACTTGAGATAGAGGATGACGGGATCACTTATAAACACATACCAAAGAGTTATAGTGATCAAAGAAGAAGAAGGAAAGAACAGAAAATTTTTGTGCCAAGAGGATTAAGAAAATCTGATGAAAATGGGTCAGTATTTATAGGTAGCTCGAGGAGCAGGGGACGGTCCATTATATATAAGGGACCGTCACCTTATTTACGAGACCTTCCCAAAAGATTTTGTCCTTTTGGGCGGGAAAAATAGCTGTTGGGAATTTGAAATTCCAATTTCAAAGTCAAATTTATTTTTCTTTAAAACATTTCTTTATAAATACAAAAATAATTTGTCTAGTTTATTTTTGTAAAATTGTTTTGTCACATTTATAAAAATGTGAGGTTTAAGGACAAAAATATTTTCTTTGATCACTTAACAAAATTGGTATAGAGTTTGTTCATACCTTAAGTGATGTAGACTTGAGCCATCGAGAGATGTTGATGCTTTCCGGCATTGATGATTTGTGTAAACGAGTAACTTGTGCACTTTAGGTTATATATTACAAGTTACATGTTTGACATCATTAAAACATGAAGACACTGCATAGATTAAATGTCGTAACGTTTGCACTAACAATCTCCCCCTTTTTGATGATGACAAAATATGTAAACTTGTAACTCATAGTAAAGTGTAGAAGTTACTTGTTTACACTCCCTCTCCCCCTTTTGTCCAAGTAAAAAGGTGTCGCCAATGTAGAGGTAGAAAGAAGATCAGCAAGAACTTGAGAGGTAGATGACTTGTGCATAAGAATTGAGAAGAAGAGATGTTTTTGCTTGTACTAGAGGAAGACTTGAGATGACAACTTGAGATGAAAACTTGAGAAGAAAACTTGAGAGGAAGACTTGAGAAGATTCCTAGTTGAATGTGGATGATCCCTTAATGTATTTGACGATCCCAAATCCCATCATTCAAAGAAGTGAGCTTGCATCATCCTAGTGAAGCCTTGCTCCTATCGCCATGGTTTAACCAACTCCGAATCATGTACCCAACTACTTTCGAGCTCCCCCTAGCTCATTGCATCCCCATTGAATTTAGAGTATCCATGAATCAAATATGTTGCAAATGCTTAACCTACATCAAGGGTTAGTTTCAAGCAACAAAGTATGTAAAAGGATATGAGTAGCATTATAGAGGTGGACTACACATAAAAAGGAATGTGTAGATGCGTCAACGATTTGCAAACGAGTTTGACATTTGCAAATGCTCCCCCTTGGTGTATGCTCCCCATTGTTTGGGCTACCAAAGAATCGAGCGATGAAGGAATGCTACAAAACAAAGTTAGTAGACAAGTGCACATATATATAATAATGATGATATATATAGCAAGACATTATCGGAGATTAATACACGCATGACTCAAATATAAGTATTCTAAAGTATGGCACGAAAGGAATTGAAACTAAACATATATAATTATTGATTATATATTAACACACCATTCTCTAACTTCTTCCAAGATAAGTGTCTAATGTTTAGGTGATATAGAGTGAAGATAATATGCTCCTAGATGAGAATGAAGATGACTATTTAAAGTGGAGAAACGAAAATAAAGAAAGAAGGTTTTAAGCCAAGATTGGAAAGGATGATGTGAAGATGAGAAGGAAGATATGAGACTTCATATTTGAAGATAGTGGTTTAATTTAGGCTTGTGTTGAAGGAGATGAGAAGAGATGTGTGTAGGGAAACAATGAAAGGACCGTTTGCACTTACAATGAGTGAGGATGAAAAGAAGTGAGGAAGATGGGAGACTTTAAAGAAGGTACATACTATCCTAGTTTTGTTGGGTGCTTTATTAAGAAGAGGTAGATGTGAGAACAAGAAGAGGGATGGTACAATGGACTATGAATATGGTCTAGAGAGTGAAGAAGAAGAAGTTTTTGAAGGGATTCTCATGGGTGGTACCAATTGTATGTATAAGTCGTAGAAAGAAGAGAATGAATGAGAGTGAAGGGATAAATGTTAAGATGATCAAAATGGTTGTTATTTTGGAAAAGGCATGGTGTAGGATGGTTAAAAGTATTGTTTAAAGAGAAAGAAACTGGTCTACAGAGTGGTGAGTCAAGGATGCAGAAAAAGAAAAACAGTGAACCAGTTCATGACACCTTTACTGGGGACGGTCCTGTAAATAAGGGACGGTCCCGTATATATAAGGGACCGCCCATATGTTTTTGGGACCATCGCCAGTGGGGTGCAGAGTCTTTCCAGTTTTCTCTATTCTTCCCAGATGCAAGGATAGGAATAATCAAAGGATTGATTATGTGAGAATCATATTGCCATTAAGAAAGAAAAGAATTGGGCAATAATGATTAAGGAATGATTTAGGGATTTGCTAAAGAATGTTTATAGGAATGTTGGGATTATATGGAAAAGTGTATATAATCATTTGTTGGGTATGAAGAGAATTTACAAATGATTAGAGAATGTTTGGAAATAGGAGAGGTGTAGGTTATAAGTGAAGAATGTAGAGAAGTGTAGGAGTAATCCTTCCTAGACAAAAGAGTGGATTATTTGGAAGAGAGTGAAATGGTGATTAAGGAAATGTAAGTCATTTAAGCAGGCATCACATAATAATCAAAGATATTAACGTGTAAGACTATATGACATCTAAGAAGTTATCAAGATCGGCATACCTAGTCCGTTATATATTAAATCGACATAGTGTGGGTGCACAAATAACACGTAAGTCATGTAAAGTGATGCATACAAAGCATGATTACTATGAATGCAAGCATTAAGTAAAACAAGTTGACATTTAGCTTATAAGAGCATGTATCATGGACATATATCAAGAAATATAACATTAGAAAAGCTAATTCAAAGCAAGATCTTTCTAATGAACAAGCATTCAATAATTAAGCAAGTAGGCATTGAGCATTTAAGAAGGCATGAAGACATTTAATCATATTTCACAAGAGCAAGTTGTTGTTTTCAAATATTACACACATATATGCAAGTAATCAAGGTTTGTCAAGAAGAATCCTAATTACTACTTGTTTAAAATGCAGTCCTAAATGGAGACAAAGATCATCGATATAAAACATCTTTAATCAAATGTAGGAATGAAAATTTTTCAAGTTAGAGAATGGATATGAGACTATCACTAGCAGTGCTCAATTAAGGCTAAACACGACCATTTTTACGGGTTTACCACAAACCCAACTTCTCACCTGGAAGCAATTCAACCGTTAGGTTAAATTGAATTTCTAGTGCAATGGGTTCTCTAGTAGCCATTCTCATATTAGAAGAATTGGAATTCCTATATTTTCCCACCAAAGATGATATTAGCCGATTCCGCTAATACATGTCCTAACCATATTTTAAAAGCCTGTTAATGAAGATGACATGTCTTACACAAAATCATAACAAAGACAAGTGCTGTTATTTTAATCATGCGTTTGAGATTTAGAGGTTGTTTGGTTTAGATGGTGCATTACATGATGACATCTTTGTTTGTTGAGTTATTATTTTAACATGTTTTAGTTTTCTAGAGCAAAGAGAGTGTTTCAAGAATATTCCTTAGTATATCTTGAGAAAAGGAGTCTAATTAAGGTTACTTACCTTAATAGATCTTGTAAGTGTTTTATGATGTGTCATTGAGATAAGACATATTGTATTTTTCAACAAATATGATTATCTAAAAGGACAAAGTTATTACTCTTAGGAAAACAAGTATTTTAGAGTAAAATATGATGAATGAATTTTACTTGTTTATGTAATGACACACATTGTATTAGATTACTTTCAAAATCTAATATCCTATATTTTTCAAACAAGATATAATGTATTTTCTTGTAACACAACCATTCATGTTACAAAGGAAATAGAATGCATAGGATATAAATTATCCTTTGATATGAGAAATACATGTGATTTTGAGTGTTGATTCGTTCATGAGCAAAGTCTAAATATGTTGTTTGTTTGCTCGTGTTTGGTTTTTCGAAAACGACACATTTGCAAATTGCTTTGCAACGTAAATTGCTTGAATATTTTGGATGAAACATCCAAGTCATCAATCCTATTTCGTTGTGTATTTTAAGCATCTTTTAAACATATTAGTTTAATATTTGGAACACAACCACTGGACAAGAAAACTCAATATGACATCATCAACACAAGTGTGAGTTATGATCCAATGCATATTCTTTTCGTCTTGAGAAGGACGTCATTATTTTCATACCAATCGAGTGTGATTGAGTATGTAGGTTCAAGATAATATGTTTCGTTATTTTTTGATTTTATCTTAAAGCTAAACAAATAATGATTCCAATTTCATGTCCATACTTGAAAACTTGTCAATTAGATTCGATAATGATATCAATCATAATTTGAATAATGAATTGATATATGCTCGAAATCTTTCTTAATCCTCACGACCACTCTTTTTAATAAAGAAAATAAGTAAAGATTTATGGAATGTGCTCCATCAAATTTGATACTAGTTGTATGTGTGAGGTTAATGATAATGACATGTTAACTTAATAATTCAAGATTGTCATTTATTTTGTGTGCGAAAAACTATTTATTATTAGGTATAATATGCATAGTTTTTGACATTTCATGAGTATAAAAATAATTAACCTAAAAATTTTTATACAATACACAATTTATGTAAAAATAGTTAATGACTACATGTTTGAAAGAATTATAGTGTGTGTTCAAATACATGCAAGGTTCAAAAATATATTTTCTTTTAGTTAATTACTAATGTATTATTATAAACATTTCTCTTGATTAGACAACTTATGGCCAACCAAGACAAGTGCATGTAATGTTTTAGAAATCATGTAGAAAATTTGATTAAGTGTTAAATATTTTAAGGTGACATATTTTAATACTTGAACATTTGGAAAGATAATTGTGTAAGACAATTGCTTTCGTCATACATGATTAATCAACTTAGTCTACATATCTAAGTGAGTTACTAAAACATTATAATATAAGCAAGCTATCAAAAATAAATAATCATTTAGCATTGCACACATAAAGATATTCGTTATCGTTTTGTGTGTTAAATACAACAATGTATACTTGCTTGATTTTGTTTCGAAAAGAATTTTCCTCCCCATTTCAAAAATCAATTAATATCGATATTTTGAAAAGACAAAGACACCGTTTTTCAAAAATTCATTTACTAGAAATGTCCGACTCGAGAGAAAGAGAAAAAAGCTAGTTTTATGTTAAAACATGACACACGGTTTTGACCACTATGTAGCAATTTGCATTTATAACTTATCTAAGTTTGAAATCAATACTTTGAATTATTTTTAAATGAAAGTGGACTCAATTACCTTTAAACTGGTGGGTGGCACGACTCCTACGGACTTACGGTTGATTTTATATGAATTTTTAAATTTGAGACTATTCTAGTGAAGGTCCCTTAAATACTGACGGTCCAATAAATATTTAAGGGACCGTGCACATATTTGAGACCGTCACCAGTAAACAAAAACACGTTTTTCGTGTATAAATTCATTTAGTCACTTTCAAAATTTTTTGAGAAGTTTTACCTTCAAGAAAGTATACGAAGTGCATTTAACCAACAAAACTAGTACGAATAAAACAACAAAACATTTTAGCACAAATTTAGCAACTAAACACTTGTTTTGAAAACCATTTGTTTCGAAAACTAGAGCGACGTGGCTCAGATACCAATTGTAGAAACGTAGGGGGGGGAGGGTGAATACGTTCCTGTTTAAAATCTAAAAATGTTTCGTATTAAATTCTCAATTAAGCGTGGCTAAATATGAGTCGTTGTTATTGACATTTATAACAATTATGTTTATCTATATTCATCTTACAGAAGCAATTAGACAGATAAGAACAAGACAAGAGACAAACATTTGAATCACTTGAACTGTCCTTTAAATGTATGGACGGTCCCATCTATATGTGGTGCCGCCGGCCTATTTATCGGACCGTCACCAGTGACGTTTCGGATGTCTTGCATTATCACATTATAAGCAAAAAACCACGCAAACACAAGCTCAAAGCAAGTATATATGTAGAACGATAAATGAAAGAATAAAAGGTAAAGAGATGAGTAGAGAAAACGCAAACCGGACACGATGATTTATAGTGGTTTGGCATGAAGCACCTCTTCGCCCTACTCCACTCTCCGAGTACCCAACTCGAGAGTTACATCACAAGTCAACCCGCTCCATTATGGCGGAACAAACCGTGCACCAAAGTTTACACCAATTTAACGACACTAAGCGGAATGTGTGAAAATTTATTGTTTTGCCTTCAAGAATGACATCTGAATAACCTAGTGTAAAAGAATCACCATACAGAATGATATCCCAGAGAGCATAATCTTGAACCATAAAGTATTGCTCAATCCTTAACCTCCATAACTCAAACTCATTCTGTTTGATCATGGGCAACTTTGCAGCAATATTAGTAACCTGAGTATTTTTCACGTCTATTTCTTCTTCTTCTTCTAAATCAAATATATCAGCCTTGCTCTGATACCAATTGAGAGGGATTCGATACACCTAATAGGATGTTAGTCCTTTGTAACTTTGTGTATGTGATACTTTGAGTTAATATGGTTAAGTATGCGGAATCTACTTAACCACACTTAGAAGGTTATTTGGTTATTGGAAATGGAAAGTAATGCTTGAGTAATGAACAATGAACACACAATGTTAACACCAAACGATTCAATATTATTAAGATAATAATACGAGTGATCTTCACTATCACTAGGGTTACAAACCTTGAATCTATATGTTTCTATGACTTATGATTTCTATGATAAGTTATGTTCTTTTTATAGTCCAAAGAAGATCTTTTACAATATTGTCAAGTCTTGTCGAACTACTTGCTAGCTTATGTTGAGTGTGTCAGTAGCTAAGATACAACATGTATCTATGTTTACAACTTGTTTGACTGACTACAAATCAAAGATATTATCTACCGTATATACTTGACTTTTATACACAAATATCTTTTTATACTTATCCAACCAGCAGTAGTAAACGCGACACTTATCCATCCAGCAGTAGTATAAGTTACACCAGCAGTAGGATCAACCAGCAGTACCTTCTTTGTACTAGCAGTACTAACTTCAGTTAGTACTGTTAGTTATAACTTGAGAGGCTTTAGATATACACTAGCAGTATGAACTGTTAGTGGATTCTTCTCAGCAGTACTAACTTTGTGAACTTGTAATTCCCAATACTGATCTTCAGAATATTTAATTCCCAACAATCCTCCCCTAAACATGTGATTCCCTAATCAACATGTTTCTTCTGAATTAAATTTTGATTGTGAGGATCTTTCAAACACTTCATAGTCAGACTCTTGATTTGAGCTTTCCTTTGTTCTTCAAGATTATTCTGTCTAACTTATCTGCTTTCTGTGAATCTCTTTCAGCAATAACATCATCTTCTTTGTCTTAAACAATAGCAGTATCTTGAATAAAAGATGGTGCAATTTCATTGGATGGAGGAATTATAAGAGGCAATGGTGCTGTGTATCTTGGATGCTTGTTCCAAGAAATCAAATCACCTTTCAGCATGCCTTTGCAAGTGATGAACAAACGTAGTGAACTGAAATTGAAACTGAAAGCTCCTAGATAGAACTTTCTCCATTTGAATGCTTCATTCATTCTGAATATATATAATACTCCAAAATCTTCATTTGAACTTTCTTCATTTGAAGAGCTTATTCCCAGTATCCATCAACTGAAAAAGTTTCTTCCCAGCATCCATTAACTGAATGCTTGTACTTATTATTTGCTGAATAATAAGACATGTTAGCTTCTCAAAAAGCTGACATCATCATCTTGTATGCTCTTGTCTTTTCTTTAACTTGATCAATTTGAGTTTCCTCCCCTGATTCTGAGCATACACAACCACAATCTTTTCTTCCCTTATTGGATAATCTTCCTCCCCTGAGATTGGAAGATCTCTCACCATGTACCAAAATATTTCCTCCCCTGTATGGAAGATCTCTCACCATGTACCAAAATATTTCCTCCCCTGTATGGAAGATCTCTCACCATCATCTGATCTACCAATTAGAACATGTTTACAGACAATGTTGTACATGAAGCCATCAATTCCTTAAGAGTTTATGTGCTGCCCTCATCACTTCTAGGTGTGTTAACTCCTATGAGAGGTGATTCATGGGGAATTGACTCATTATCCATCATTTGATGGTTATTCTGAGCCACTTTAAATATCCTTTTAATGAAACTTTTGACTTAGCAGTATGAATATGATTTTTATGATGAAAAATCATACTGCTTGCAGCCATTTTTGTCACAACTCGTAATTTTAGGTCATTTTCCAAACCCCGATAATTTACTATTCATGAGTTACTATTCATCAATCACTATTCACCGATCACTATTCATCATTTCACTATTCATCGTTTTTGAAGTCAGTTTGAGACTTTGAGAAGTCGTCAAAAATTTTACTATTCATGTGACACTATTCATTCCCGGAGGGAAATCACTATTCATGGGCATCATTCATCATGTCGTAAACTTGGTTTACGGGTATTCAAATACGCGTAACCAGTTAGGTTTAGCTGCGTATTCATGCATCATCAGTAAAGACACATCATACAGACTAGGGTAGTCTGCATATCATCAGTAACATCATTATCATATCAGTTCATGCATGGGTTTGTGTGACTTTCATTAACGTATGCTTAATTGTTTAATTAACGTTACCACTCAGTCATTTCTACTAACATTATACCCAATACTCCCGACAATGATCCTAATACATTTTCAAACTAATTATAATGATATAGAGATTATATTATTACTTTACCCGGTGTTTTTAAACCAATCGCTATATTTTTCGTTTGACGCTTATAACTCCGTCGGTTTACGAAATTTCAATCCGATAATCATTCTAACACCCGATTCTTGCAAGGAATATGATTTTACAACTTTTACAACTTCGTCGTATTTCATTTCACCTCGTCATGATTCATTTCAAGTTAACTCGGTACCCGATAACACTCAATGTATATACTAAACTACTAATACTCATTTAAATGGGGGATAAAGCCTTGCTTAAACATCAAATCCATCTCATTTTAGCCACATGTGCCGCCCCCCCCCCCCAACCCCCCATTTAGGCTAATGCTTCCAAAAATTCATTAATGAATTACCTTGATTTAATTTCCATTCCACTACAACAACACATACACTAATAAACCAACTAGCTAAAAAAAGATCAAAACCCTCCCTCTTCATCTCCTAGGTTCGGCCAAACCAAGAACACCCAAGATCATCCATAAATTTTTGAAGTTCAAGTCATAATCAAGCTCCATTTACCTTCCTAGTTATGATTTTGTGATTAAATCTCAAGTTTCTTACTCATTTCCTATCAAAACTCATCAAATATTCAAGTAAGTTTCAAGAACACATTTTGATCATCTTATACTTTTATTTGATTCATATGTTTATGTATTTTCAAGTTATATTAGTTATTCATGCAAGTTACTTATGTTTTAGATACCACTTTTGCACATAAACTATCTTTAACACTAGATCTATAAGTTTCACTAATGATCTCATGAAATCCACCAAGGTTGGTGATGTTTAGGAACCCATGACACCCTAAGAAGGTGTATGGTAGGATTTGCGAACTTGTGGAGTTGATTTGAAGTAGTATGATCAAGTTTAGAACCAAGAAAATGAGTTTTAACAAGTATAAATAAGGTTCTGTTCAAAATCGTGTAAACTGGAAAACTCAGTAACTTTTGGTATATTTTGGCCTTCATATTCAGAAAGTTCTTTCAAAAACGAAACCGTGGCCGCAAGAATCACTAAAAACCGACTTATAACGAAGGAGATATGATTTTTCAAAGTTAGACGACGAAAACTAATTTTCTGAAAATTTAGTTGCTGATCGCCGAGATTCAAAGGAAAAAACGAGGCTTTAGACGTGATCTAGACGACCCGACCTACTGAGATTATGTTAGTTCATGTTTATACGAAGCCGTGGATGTAAAGAACGTAGAAAACGAGCTTATAACGGCCGAGTTATTCACGTTTGAAGCCCGACGTACCAAGTTCATTTTGACAGCCCACTAATAGAAAGTGTTTTAAGTATAAAAACTAGTGTTTTTGCGAGACATAACATTGTTAGCCGATTTTCTAATTGATCGAGGCGTGTACAATCAAAACTTAAATGAAACGACATTAATACATTGTTACAAGGTTTTCAAAAACGTCGAGTTTTATCAACTAACACTTAACGTGCAATATTTCGCGACTAGTTTCACGAAGCCATTTTGGGCATATTTTCACAAGTTAAGGAAAATATTAAATTGTGATGAAAACGTTACATTTTGCCGATAGAACACCAAACGAGGATTGTGGAGTACCGTTTCAACATATTTATACGGAAAGTAGTTTATAACTTAACGAGACGTCAAAAGTGTATTTTTCGTCGATAAACGTTATTTTCAAAACTAACAAGTGGTATCGTTAACATACGTATTTGCATGTGTTGCATTGTATCATTGCTTACATTGGATCACATCATTTATAATAGGTCTCGGTTAGAGACCGAGCTTTATTTCATCATATCCATCATTGTCATTGTTGCTATATCATATCAGGTGAGTTTTCATAGCCCCGTTTTAAATTGTTTATTGATTTCTAAACTCTAGGGGGAGAATACATTGCACCATTTTCATATGCGGACCAAAGTATACAAACTCATTACATTGCTTAAGTTACATCATTGCCCAGATTAAAGTCCCCTTTTATTATCATGAACCGTTAATTGTTAGCAAGTGAGAGTGAGTGAATAGATCTATTGAGGGTGACTCTTCCGTTCGGGTTGGTAGCACCAACTGGTCAAACGAACACATTTCATTTCTGTCATATTAGAGTGATTGGCAAACACTCGGTTGGGGCATTTCATTCAGTCTAGCTTCGGGGTCATGAGCTTAGAGCTAATGTATCATTTTTATGTGGCATGGTTTTGTCATACACTTTATACTTGTGGTATCCGTACAACATTTCATTTACATAAACCTATGATCTCACCAACATTTTTGTTGACCATTTTTAGCAATGTATTTTGAGGTAATTAAGGTGTCGCATGTTGGCTTGCATATGGACACATCATGGAGTCGCGGAGTCGACGCGTCTCACTTTATATTTTATGCACTTATCCATCGTTTGAATTGTATGAACTTGTTTTATGAAAACTTGTTTCACCTTTTGGGACCTAGCTTTGTAACTCTGAATGTTTTTAAATAATCAAACGATGTATTTTCTAAACGACACTTTAGGTCGTTCAATATAACTGCAACTTTGGTGCTATGACCAGTCGCGCCCCTGAATGCTTCATTCCCCTGCAAGTCACGAAATTTGGGGGTGTGACAGATGATACCAAAGCAAAAGTTATAGCGAACTAGGTTGTCCATTATATCCTAGACTATAACTGCACCATCATAGCATCTCATCATTGTAGCATAAGTGCATATTCATTATATCACATGTAGTGATTGCGATTTCATACATATATCATTTCATCATAACTCACATTGTGTAAATGTTTATTTATTTTTATTTCACATCTATTGTCACAGTGATGTCTTCGGATTCACACCCTATTGTTATCTCATCGAACTCTGAGTCAGACGATACTTCCTCACTACCCTCCATCATACTAGAGTCGGTTACATCATCCCCACTACCCACTATCATTTTGTCATCAGTGGAGCCTACTCCACAATCTTCACCTGTGATGTCAGAGGCTGAGACAGAACCCTTTGAGGAGGGGGAAGTCGTGCCTACCCCAACACTGTCACCTGTGATCCGTCGTGGTCCCAGAGTTGTTCCAGTTATCCAGCCAGGAAAGTTTGTACCCTATGGTCGAGTTTACCGTACATATCCAGGTGGGCCGCGCATGAAGCGCACTGCTGCTAGGTGGGTTCATCGTCTCACTGTCAGGTCACCAGCTGCATTTGTATCCCTACCACCACCATCATCACTTACTTTATCTCATCCACTCCGTCGCCGCTTGACAGCGAGGAGGAGTGTGGCATTCAGTACACCAGCACCATTATCACCCTTACCATCCTTATCATAATTGTCTCCACCATTGCCATCCCTATCAGCACCACAGATGCCATCAGCACCAGTTCATACCAGGGATCCTACTCCTATGTCAGACCTACCGCTCAAGAAGCGGGCACGTCTTGATATTCCATCACCAGATACTTCAGATGCCACAGAGACAGCACCACCCAGCAGGTTCGAGGTTGGTGAGAGCTCGAGGGCTGCTGCTGATAGACTGCTTACTGCTGCTACATTTGACTCGCGACTAGATCAGCTTTAGGGAGAGATTGACAGGGCATTAGCTCATTTAGATGAGACCCCAATGAGCCGTATTGAGGCTATAGAGGAGGAGGTCGAGGGATTGATCCAGGGCAGGGTTGCCATTGATGTGTCACACCAGGGTTTAGAGGCCCGTCAGTTAGAGAGTTCAGAGCATATCACCCAGCTGAGGCAGGAGATGCCTGAGTTGTTTGACAGGGCACAGATGTCCCAGGATGAGCATCATCGCCAGGCCGGTGAGTTATCTTCAGTTCAGGCTAGGATGTCTGCATCAGAGACTAGGGAGACTGATCTTCAGCTTCGAGTTTAACACCTAGAGGAGATCGCTGTTGCTATGTCTAGGGATCTTCAAAGGATTTTCCGCAGGCTAGATGGAGCACCCGGAGGAGGTGCCTAGTGTTAGACCTTTATCATGTAGCTTGTACATTATTATCCTAGTCCCGGGGTGTGGGACATAGTTAGGATTTGTTGTTTTTTGCTTGTAGTACAAACAAATATATCAAGTGTGACTCTACTATGCAAGATTTTCGTTGTGCTATTTTATGATATCGGTCTGCGTAACCGAAATTTTCATGTATTATATTCATGTGCGTTGTGATTATATTTATGATGTTTCGTTGTGGTTTCATTGTATTTATACATGCTGTGGTTGTATTTATACGTTTTGTGGATGTATATACATGTTGTGGTTATATATATTGTGTATGATGATCGTTTTCTATTGTGGATTCTCATTGTTGTTATCTTTTGTGATTGTGAAGAATTATGCCACCCAAAAGAGCCACTACTGCTATGACACCAGCCGAGGTCAGAAATCTTGTTGCCGACAGTATAAAGGCAACATTGGTTACAGAAAGAGCTGCCGTAGCTGCAGCTGCTGCTGAAGCCACTTCGCGGGCAGAGACCGCGAAAGCCGCAGGAACAAATACCAATGGTACAAATGGTCGTAAATGTACGTACAAAGATTTCAAGAGTGGTGATCCGGAAAAATTCAAAGGCACTGAAGGGGCCACTGCCATGATCCGATGGTTTGAAAAGACAGAATCAGTATTCCTTCTATGCAACTGTCCGGAGGACAGCAAAGTAAAGTTTGCTACTAGTACACTCGTTGGGGAAGCTATGTCATGGTGGAATTCGTATGCAAAGCCCATGGGAATGGAGAATGCTCACAAGCTTACATGGGACGAATTCAAGAAGTTGCTGACAAAGAAGTTTTGCCCACGAACAGAAGTGAAAAAGATGGAAACCGAGTTTTATGAGCTAGTGACAACAGGTAATGATATCGAGACATATATCAGAAGGTTTCAGGAATTGGCAGCATTATGTCCGACAATGGTTCCGGACACTGAGAAGCTATTAGAGAACTTCATTGGAGGATTACCTCACAACATCTGTGATGATGTGATTTCTTTTGACCTGCAAACATTGGATAAGGCAATCAGAATGTCTGAGAAACTCATGGCTCAGATAGTGAAGAAAGGAATTACTTCAAACAACAACAACAACATCAACAGTAACCGTAACTACAACAACAATTCCAACAACTACCGAAACAACAACAACTATAACAGCAACCGAAACAATTCCAATAACAACAACAACAAAAAAAATGGGGATAACAACCAGAGTAGCAATGTTTCTCAACCACCACCCAAGAGACAGGAAACTGAAAAGGCCTATGTTGCAGGTCAAGCTGAGAAAAGAGGTTACAACGGTACTTTACCCAAGTGCAACAAATGTTAAACCCATCATAACCCTGGAAATTGTCCTAATCCGTGTGGGAACTGTAAGAAGGTTGATCATTCGACCGGGGATTGCAAGGCTCCGATTGTGGTTGATAATCAGAAGCCCCCAGTAACATGCTTTGGTTGTGGAGAAGTTGGACACTTCAAGAAAGAATGTCCAAAAGGAAAGAATCAGGGAAACAATAACCAAGGTGAAACAGCTAGAGGAAGAGCTTATGTCCTTGGAGGAGAAGATGTCAGGGAGGACCTGAATGTCGTTATGGGTACGTTCCTCATTAATAATCGTTATGCATCCATACTATTTGATTCAGGAGCCGATAGAAGTTTTGTTTCTACTTCATTTGCACCATTACTCAACATTGAACCAACCGCATTAGACACTCCATATCACATTGAACTAGCTAACGGTAGTTTAGTTGGCACCGACACGATCATTCGTGGTTGCACTCTCAATTTTCTCAATCACCCGTTCAATATAGATCTCATGCCAGTAGAACTTGGAAGTTTCGACATTGTCATCGGAATGGATTGGTTATCTCAACATCATGCCAGAATCATCTGTGATGAAAAAGTTGTTCATCTTCCTTATGATGGCGAAACATTGGTCGTTCGCGGAGAACGCAGTGGGACTAGACTCAGCATCATCTCGTGCATTAAAACAGAGAAATACATAAAGAAGGGTTGTTATGCATTCTTGGCTCATATCACAGAAAAGAAGTCAGAAGAGAAGCGACTTGAGGATGTACCAACAGTTGAAGATTTTCCAGAAGTCTTTCCAGAAGATTTACCAGGAATTCCACCTACTTGCCAAGTCGAATTTCAGATTGACTTAGTACCGAGAGCCGCACCAGTTGCGCGAGCACCTTATCGACTTGCACCTTCAGAAATGCAAGAGTTGTTGAACCAATTGCAAGAGCTCTTGGATAAAGGATTCATTAGGCCGAGTTCCTCGCCTTGGGGAGCACCGATCTTGTTTGTAAAGAAGAAAGATGGATCTTTCAGGATGTGCATCGACTATCGAAAGCTAAACAAATTAACGGTGAAGAATCGTTATCCACTTCCCAGGATCGACGATTTGTTTGATCAGTTGCAAGGTTCCAGTTATTACTCCAAGATCGACTTGAGATTGGGTTACCATCAGCTTAGGGTTCGGGAGGGAGATATCCCGAAGATAGTATTCAGAACACGCTATGGCCATTATGAATTTTAGGTAATGCCATTCGGACTAACCAACGCACCAGTTGTGTTCATGGATCTCATGAACAGGGTGTGCAAGCCATATCTAGATAAGTTTGTGATCGTATTCATTGACGATATCTTGATTTACTCAAGGAGTGAAGAAGAGCACCGAGAATACCTCAGAACAATTTTAAAGCTGCTCAAGAAAGAGAAACTGTACGCCAAATTTTTGAAGTGTGATTTTTGGATCAGAAGAGTACAATTTCTTGGTCACGTCATTGATAGTCAGGGACTACAGGTTGATCCAGCAAAGATTGAGGCAGTTAAAGACTGGGCAACACCAAAAACTCCCACAGAAATTCATCAATTCTTAGGACTTGCCGGATATTACAGAAGGTTCATTGAAGGGTTTTCCAAGATAGCTAAGCCACTGACCAAGTTGACACAAAAGAACCAGAAGTACGATTGGGTGGAAAAGCAAGAGACCGCTTTTCAGTTATTGAAACAGAAACTTTGCAGCGCGCCAATTTTGTCATTGCCAGAAGGGATTGAAAACTTCGTGGTATATTGCGATGCTTCACACAAAGGACTTGGAGCAGTGCTAATGCAAAACGAGAAAGTGATAGCTTATGCATCTCGTCAGCTTAAGAAGCATGAGAAGAATTACACTACTCACGACTTAGAGTTGGGTGCCGTGGTTTTCGCACTCAAGATTTGGAGGCGTTATCTTTACGGAACAAAGTGTGTAGTATTTACAGACCACAAAAGCTTACAGTACATTCTTGATCAGAAGGAACTTAACATGAGGCAACGTCGTTGGTTGGAACTACTTAGTGATTACGACTGTGAAATCAGATATCACCCAGGAAAAGCCAATGTTGTGGCAGATGCACTCAGTCGGAAAGAGAGACTCAAGCCTTTGAGAGTCAGATCATTGGGAATGACAATCATTTCACCACTACCATCAAAGATCCTCGAGGCCCAAGTCGAGGCACTCAAGGAAGAAAACCTACCAAGTGAAACACTCAAAGGAATGCAAGATAATGCAAACGGTTTAGTAAGGAGATCAGATGGAACATTATGCTTCAAGGATAGAAGCTGGATACCTCTCTATGGTGGAATACGAGAGTTGATCATGCACGAATCACACAAGTCGAAGTACTCCATTCATCCAGGTTCTGATAAGATGTATCAGGATCTCAAGAAGCTTTATTGGTGGCCGAATATGAAAGCAGAGATAGCTACGTATGTCAGTAAATGCCTTACTTGTGCTAAAGTGAAAGCCGAGTACCAGAAGCCATCAGGATTACTTCAGCAACCAGAGATTCCCCAGTGGAAGTGGGAACGCATTACAATGGACTTTGTCACTAAACTTCCCAAAACATCAGGAGGTTACGATGCTATTTGGGTAATAGTTGATCGTCTCACCAAGTCAGCCCATTTCATTCCAATCAAAGAGACTTATACTATGGATCAGCTCACCAGACTTTACGTCAAGGAAATAGTCTCAAGGCACGGAGCACCAATTTCCATCATTTCCGACAGAGACAGTCGCTTTACTTCAAACTTTTGGGAGTCATTGCAAGATTCATTTGGGACTAAACTAGACATGAGTACTGCCTATCATCCTCAGACCGATGGTCAGAGTAAGAGAACGATTCAGACATTGGAAGACATGCTCAGGGCATGTGTCATTGACTTTGGAAATGGTTGGGCTAACCATTTGCCATTGATCGAGTTCTCTTACAATAACAGTTATCACTCGAGCATAAAAGCCGCACCATTCGAGGCACTCTAAGGTCGTAAGTGAAGGTCCCTAGTTTGTTGGGCCGAAGTTGGTGATGTACAACTAACTGGTCCAGAGTTGGTCAGAGAAACAACAGAAAAGATAATTCAGATTAGAGAAAGACTCCAAACAGCCAGAAGCCGACAGAAAAGTTACGCCGATGTTCGACGCAAACCATTAAAATTTCAGGTTGGAGACAATGTCATGTTGAAGGGCTCGCCTTGGAAGGGCGTGATACGATTCGGGAAACGCGGGAAGTTGAAGCCGAGATACATTGGGCCGTTCAAGATTCTGGAAAGGATCGGTCCGATAGCGTACAGACTGGAGCTTCCGTCAGAGCTCAGCAATGTACATAACACGTTTCATGCCTCAAACCTCAAGAAATGTCTTTCAGACGAAACGCTCGTAATCCCATTGGAAGAAATTCATATCGATGATAAGCTTAACTTTGTGGAAGAACCAGCAGAAATCATGGACCGAGAGGTCAAACAGTTGAAACAAAGTCGAATTCCGATCGTCAAAGTTCGCTGGAATTCTCGCAGAGGTCCTGAGTTTACTTGGGAACGGAGAAGACCAGATGCGACTCAAATACCCACATCTTTTCACCGAGACCACTCCAGAGACCAACATCAGCTGAATTCAGGGACTGAATTCCTTTTAGGGTGGTCGACTGTTACAACTCGTAATTTCAGGTCATTTTCCAAACCCCGACAATTTACTATTCATCAATAACTATTCATCATTTCACTATTCATCATTTTTGAAGTCAGTTTGAGACTTTGAGAAGTCGTCAAAAATTTTACTATTCACATGACACTATTCATTCCCGGAGGGAAATCACTATTCATGGGCATCATTCATCATGTCGTAAACTTGGTTTACGGGTATTCAAATGCGCGTAACCAGTTAGGTTTAGCTGCGTATTCATGCATCATCAGTAAAGACACATCATACAGACTAGGGTAGTCTGCATATCATCAGTAACATCATTATCATATCAGTTCATGCATGGGTTTGTGTGACTTTCATTAACGTATGCTTAATTGTTTAATTAACGTTACCACTCAGTCATTTCTACTAACATTATACCCAATACTCCCGACAATGATCCTAATACATTTTCAAACTAATTATAATGATATAGAGATTATATTATTACTTTACCCGGTGTTTTTAAACCAATCGCTATATTTTTCATTTGACGCTTATAACTCCGTCGGTTTACGAAATTTCAATCCGATAATCATTCTAACACCCGATTCTTGCAAGGAATATGATTTTACAATTTTTACAACTTCGTCGTATTTCATTTCACCTCGTCATGATTCATTTCTAGTTAACTCGGTACCCGATAACACTCAATGTATACACTAAACTATCAATACTCATTTAAATGGGGGACAAAGCCTTGCTTAAACATCAAATCCATATCATTTTAGCCACATGTGCCACCCCCCCTAACCCCCCATTTAGGCTAATGCTTCTAAAAATTCATTAATGAAGTACCTTGATTTAATTTCCATTCCACTACAACAACACATACACTAATAAACCAACTAGCTAAAAAAAGATCAAAACCCTCCCACTTCATCTCCAAGGTTCGGCCAAACCAAGAACACCCAAGATCATCCATAAATTTTTGAAGTTCAAGTCATAATCAAGCTCCATTTACCTTCCTAGTTATGGTTTTGTGATTAAATCTCAAGTTTCTTACTCATTTCTTATCAAAACTCATCAAATATTCAAGTAAGTTTCAAGAACACATTTTGATCATCTTATACTTTCATTTGATTCATATGTTTATGTATTTTCAAGTTATATTAGTTATTCATGCAAGTTACTTATGTTTTAGATACCACTTTTGCACATAAACTATCTTTAACACTAGATCTATAAGTTTCACTAATGATCTCATGAAATCCTCCAAGGTTGGTGATGTTTAGGACCCCATGACACCCTAAGAAGGTGTATGGTAGGATTTTCGAACTTGTGGAGTTGATTTGAAGTAGTATGATCAAGTTTAGAACCAAGAAAATGAGTTTTAACAAGTATAAATAAGGTTCTGTCCAAAATCATGTAAACTGGAAAACTCAGTAACTTTTGGTATATTTTGGCCTTCATATTCAGAATGTTCTTTCAAAAACGAAACCGTGGCCGCAAGAATCACTAAAAACCGACTTATAACGAAGGAGATATGATTTTTCAAAGTTAGACGACGAAAACTAATTTTCCGAAAATTTAGTTGCTGATCGCCAAGATTCAAAGGACAAAACGAGGCATTAAACGTGATCTAAATGACCCGACCTACTGAGATTATGTTAGTTCATGTTTATACGAAGCCGTGGATGTAAAGAACGTAGAAAACGAGCTTATAACGGCCGAGTTATTCACGTTTGAAGCCCGACGTACCATGTTCATTTTGACAGCCCACTAATAGAAAGTGTTTTAAGTATAAAAACTAGTGTTTTTGCGAGACATAACATTGTTAGCCGATTTTCTAATTGATCGAGGCGTGTACAATCAAAAGTTAAATGAAACGACATTAATACATTGTTACAAGGTGATGAACTCAAATAAGTACATTTTATTACCATCATTTATCCTATTTATTTGACTTGTTTTATTATATTATCTGTGAGAATTGATACGTTAATGTTTACTTTTGTAATTCTCAGGTAAAAACAAGTATTATGTGAAACTTGGCGATTTTGGACTAATTATGGAGCAAAACAAGCAAGATATTAAGAGTCTACTGAAATGTACAAGATCAAGATCATTCTGCTCCAGATACGCCGCATCCTACTTCGTACATACGGCGCATCACTATCAAGATTTCACAAGTTATAATCCAAGACAGCGAAGGACATGCGCCGCGTAGAGAAATGGAGATACGCCGCATCTTAAGGCGGTGTACGAATATTCCTGAATATATTAATCTTGGACCCCACGCGAAGTTAAGTCAATGCGCCACATCTACTTATTCAATGCGCCGCATCTAACCCTCAGACAGAAACTATAAATACCCCAAAGTCAGATGAATTTTGTGTGCAATATACCTAGTACTAGACTTAGCAGAAGACAGAAGAAACCCTAGGACGAAGTCAGACGTTTAGCAGCACAAGACACGCACTAAACGAAGATACAAGAGCTGTAAGAAGGTCCTGCATGTATTCAATTCATTAAGTAGTTTTGTTTTATTGTATTAGTACACTTTAATTCATCAGGATTGATGGGCCGATTCCATGTGACTACGGAAAACCATGGGCACCCCTTAAAATTGCTTTCCCATTAATTAAAGTTTATATTTTGATGTCTTTGGTGACTTTTATTAGTGCATTGATAACCTCTGTGTCTAGCTGAGCATTGCTTGGGTCGCCATGCCCCTTCCTCGCCTATTTATTCTATCGTTTTAGGATAGTGGGATAGACATAAGTAATCATTAAGGGTTTACTCGCCGATAAGATTAGAGCCAACGAGAAAGGTTTAACTCTCGGTGCGTCGCATCGAACTATACACTTCATATAAAACTAGCAATAAAACAAGTGACAAGCTACTTAATTATCAGGACAGGTCTTCTTATTGTCTCAAGTATTTATCTGTGTACGTGTGTGCTAATCGCTGATTCGTGCTAATTAGTTGAGTTTATTATTTAATTATAACCAAACCGTGCCAGTCTCTCAGGCTGAACCCCCCTGCGTTAGATTAGGTTGTACAGCTAACTTAAGATATTAAAATACTGATTAGAATAACTAGATAATACGTTCCACTCTTAGTGATCGACACTCTACTTACCATTATATTCATACTGACCGGGTACACTGCTCGTTAAAGTGTGTGTGTTATTGATAAGTCGGCTAAATATAAATTTAAAACTTGAATACTGCTAAAACCACAACGACACATCGTGGGTATAAATTAGAGCAATACACACGCGCACACCAAGTTTTTGGCGCCATTGCCGGGGAGTGAATTGTTATTACTCCCTCCGTCCCACTATAAGTGTCCACAATGGAATATTCAAAGTCTTTGTTTTTCAACTTTGACCGTAAATATTTTTGTTTGTGTTATATAATACTTGATGAAAAGTATACCCAATGAAAACACATCTAAAACTAAATCAATTCATATAACTTTCATCAAGTATTATATAACACAAACAAAAATATTTACGGTAAAAGTTGAAAAACAAAGACTTTGAATATTCCATTGTGGACACTTATAGTGGGACGGAGGGAGTATCTGTTAATTTGATTAGTATTTTAATTAGGTTTTTCTTTTTAATTTTTAGATTCTAACCGCTAACCCCTTTGTATATTAGTTAATTTGCATTCATTGTATTATTTGCATATTTTCTGTTTTTGTGTGTTTTTATTTTCTTTAATTTTTGTTTCTTTTTGTTTGATTTTATTTTTGTTTTTATTTTTTTCTGTTTTTCTGTATTTTGCTATCGTTGTACTGAGTTGATTCAAACGATACGGCGCATCTATTTTCTTAGATACGGCGTATTGCGTTTAATTTTTATAAAATACAACGCGTTTAATAAATTCGATACGACGCATCTTTCCCCAAGATACGGCGTATTCTGTTTTTAATAAGAAATTTTTCTAAACGATAACGCCATACGACGCATCTGTTTTTGCAGATACGGCGTATCTTTTATTTAAATTAAAAACAGTTTTTTGAATTAATAAACAGATACGACGCATCGATTTTTATCGATACGGCGCATCTTCTAAATCAAAAATCGGTTATATTTGCTAAAATTAGATACGTTGATTTTTGATAATCTAAAACTGATACGGCGCATTCTAAATTATAAGCAGCGTATCTGCTTTCTGAATAAAAGTCTGATTAAATTTTAATGAAATAAGATACGGCGTATCCAACGTTTTGGATACGACGCATCATCTGCAGATATCAATAATTTTTATTCTTTATATCCGTTTCTAAATTCATTAATTTCTCTTCTAGCGAACAAATCCTACTGACGATTTTACCTATGATGACAGGCTTTGCTATGGAAGACATGTCAGTGAACGGATATCTTGCTATGGAACTCTTGCTTTCGGATTCATTCGAAAGGGAAGTTTTTGATGATGTCAACTTCAATGTGCTCATGATTAATGCCGATTTATTCTCTTGGGAGACCCCTCTTGAAGCTACTTATAAGGAATTCCAACGCTTATGCAATATTGAAGATGGGATATTCTCTTATGATTTACTAATGAGCTACACTGAAGATGAATTGTTACTCTTGTGGCCCATCATTGAATCTAAGGGATTAACTTAGACTACAATCGAAGAAAAAGATGGGAAATTCCAAATTAAATACATGAACTCTGCAAATGTAGTCAACGAATCAAGCAACAAAAGCTATGAAGTCCAACCTTTACAAACTTCTTATATGCCTTATTCCGAACAGTATTGGGGATTTGATAAAAGCTATCTGGATAACGAAAGAATGTATGCTGAATCGAAAATACTATTTCATGGAAAGTTGGTAAGGTTGATGGATATCTCTTTAGAAGAGTGGCTTGAACTTAAATACGGCAATCCCAAATTTGCTCCTATGAATAAAGTCAAAAGGATTGTGACCTCATGGTTGACACGAAGTTTTAAAGAACAATTTAATGAGTTCATGGAGATAAGAAGGAACATGATTGGTAACACTAGCTTTGACGTTAACCGCGATCCTAGTAATGTTGATTTTTCAATTTGGTTCGCTAGTAAGTTCAATAACTATAAGAACATGGACCGAGCTACTAAAGATGTGTTATGGGTATATTGGATGAGAGGGGAAGATGAGGAAGTAGAGAGCAACAATGGATCGTCGGATGACAATTCTACAATCGAGGAAGGAGTTGAAGAATTATTCAGCATTGACATTGATGTGTTCAATTATGAGACACCTTTGTGCAAACAATTCAAAGAATTTAATTACCTTCTTCAAGTCGACGCTGATGTGCTAACTGGAGATCTACCAGGATTCAAAACTTATGATGATTTCAAAAACACCTGGTACTACGAATGGAATGACCAGATACCATGGGTTTGGGATAAACCATGGGAATTTGAGCATATTCATCACACTTGTAACACTTTCCATTTCAAGGATGGGAGTAGTGTATGGCCGACCTGTGATTATAAGAATGATGGAACCTGTAATGGGGGAAGTATAATTGGAATGAAACGGGTTGGAAACGATGTATACTTTGAAGACGAAGATTGGTATGAAAAGGTTGAAGACTGCCCACGTAAAGCAGAGGCTTTGCAAGAAAAAGGTAGAATCAACTACTTAAAAGAACTTAAGGGAGCATCAGACATTACTTTCTGGGAATGGGTGCATGGACAATTTGATGATTACACAAAGCTTAGTCAACGCTTACAATGGGAATTGAAAAAAGAGTGGGATGAGATTCAAGATTATTATCAATCCTTTAACGTGGCTAATTATGATCCCTATGATAATAACGATGAGTCGCAAGAAGAATTGATTGATGAACTTGATGACTATTTGAATAAGGATCCTTATTTCGAGTTTGTTGATAAAGACGAAGAAGAATACATCAAAAGAAAGTGTCGACTACTTGGGATCCCTTATAATAAGCCACCCATGATTATTTCTGAAAAATTTAAAATCATCAAATATTCTTTGGGACCTGATGAAGAATATGTTGCAACAAAGACCAAAAAATTTATTAGATTAAGTCGTACGGAAGAAAATGTTGCGGAGCTATACGGGAACATCTTTCGGATGAAAGAAGAAGGATGGCACGTAACAACAACAAAATAAGGAGCTGAACGTGAGTCTAACTTGAAGACTCTGGAATAAAGACATGTGCTGACCGGGAGACAACCAGGAAATTTTTTACTATTCTGTTCTGTGTCGAGTCAGTCAGGCCCGCAGAAGATACGGCGCATCTCAATCTTAAGATGCGACGCATCGCCTGCAATGGTCATATCTTATTTAATTTTCTGCATTTTTACTTTTGACTTTAAAACTTTCTGTCAGTATTTTAATGCGGCGCATCCCTGGTTAAGGATGCGACGCATCTTCTATTCTGATTCGTATTTATTCCAGGCTCGATACGGCGTATCTTCTTCCATAAGATACGGCGTATCGACTGACCTGATGATTTTCATTTTAATTTTTAAGTTTTATTTTTACTAAATACTAATGTATTATGCAAGTTTGAACTTTCTTAACTCAGGTGTGTTAAAGTCTGAATGGTATTATAGATTCCTGCATTTCTTGTGGATACATCATCTATGAAGCTTAAACGTTCTCATCCACAAGAAAGATGATTTTTGCTCTTATACAAATAATGGAGGATCATACCGAGCAAATCTCAGGGGAGTTTTTCTGTTCTAATTCTTTTATTTTCCAATTTTTAACCTTTGTTACAAACAACGAGGACGTTGTTTAACTTAAGTGGGGGGATTGGAGAATTAGAACACTTACTTGTCCTAAACTTTTTCAAATTATGCTTAAAATGCGCTTAATATATCAAAATTTAAAATTTTTAGCATGTTTTTGTTTAAAGTCTAAATTACATAGCTGCACACATAACATTATTTCAAAAATTGTGAACTTTTCTAAATTCACAAATCTATGAATGTGCCTGTGACTTGTAAACTTTAGAACTTGGCTTGTATACTATTCGAGACCACCATAATAAGTATTATCCACATAATTGGAATGACTTGTCTAAATTGGTAAATTTCTAGGATTACACCCAAATAGCCTTTATATGTTATGTGATATTAACTAACTACATTGGTTAGTTAACCCCCGTATAAACCTTTTGTTACTCTCACTTTTAGAGAAAGATACCCATAGAAAAACACTCAGAGCCATTCCTTTCGTTTCTTACACCTTTGTTATAATGTTTCGTTACACCCTTACACCTTAGCCTACCCTGTAGATTAAAATCCGTGGTTGGTTAATTGCTTTAGGCAAAGTGTGTTTCCTTACATTACCTGTGTTCGCGTGCGTAATTCATTATCTTTGGTTGAGTCGGGAAATTGCACAATGCAATTGGTATGAAAGTAAATATTGTATATCTTTGAGTTTATTTTTCGTGTGTTTACTACTTTCGCTATTACAGTTATTTCTGAAAGTATGAAAAGTATGGAAAAATTATCCGGAAAAATAGTGATAGAAAAGTTGTGAAATTTTACACATATGTTCAAAAAAAAAAAAAAAAAATCGAAAAAAATAGAAAAGAAAAAGAAAAAAAGAAAAGTTGGAAGTTTGTTTTAACCAACTTATGTAAAGTTTTGTATTAAGTGGTCGATATCACCACTATTTGTTATATATTTATGGATTGAATGGGAGTTGGCCGTTATGGGAACGCCAACTAAGGTTTATTCTTTGATTGAGATCTTGTTGAGTATAATTCGTGTCTACCTAAAGCGTGTGTTTCAAGTGTTAAAGCGTGAGTTATTCAATGATATGAGTCTTATTCATGGGATGGTTGGGAAAGTAATTTACCACACTTAGGATTTTAATTTATCTGTTTTTTTTATTTTTCATTTTACACCAATTTGTATCCCAAATATTATCCATACCCTATATCATTCTTTATCCAAACCTTTGATTTATTGAGATTAGGGATTTGAGCAATCTTAAGTATCGTAGTCGTGGATTCGGCTATGTATTTATGATTTTGTCGCCCTTTTTGATATAATATTATTGGTAAAGATTACTTGGTCCTATCTTTAGCCCATTCGAGTTAAGGATTTGAGCAATTGCAAGTATCGTGTTCGTGGATTCGATCATGTATTTGTGATTTTGTCGCCTTTTCTGGAATTTGAGATCGATAGAGATTAAGAAGAATGATTAACCCTTAACCAACAAACCATTTTTACCACTTTAGACTTGTTATTCCTTGGCTTTAGTGGGGGAGATGCGTATACTTGCCAAGCTTATGATAGAATATTCGTCACGACTGGACAGTTAAACGATTAGATTTGCTTTTATCAAAATATTTTATTTTATTTCTAATTCGTTAAGTGTTTGGTTGTGCAATTATGACAAAAAATGAATACATGCCTAAATATAAAAATAAATCCTAATATCTTTTAGGATACATTTTCATAAGATTTATTCTAAGGTTTACTTGGGGACAAGTAAAGTTCAAGTGGGGGGGATATTTGATGAACTCAAATAAGTACATTTTATTACCATCATTTATCCTATTTATTTGACTTGTTTTATTATATTATCTGTGAGAATTGATACGTTAATGTTTACTTTTGTAATTCTCAGGTAAAAACAAGTATTATGTGAAACTTGGCGATTTTGGACTAATTATGGAGCAAAACAAGCAAGATATTAAGAGTCTACTGAAATATACAAGATCAAGATCATTCTGCTCCAGATACGCCGCATCCTACTTCGTACATACGGCGCATCACTATCAAGATTTCACAAGTTATAATCCAAGACAGCGAAGGACATGCGCCGCATAGAGAAATGGAGATACGCCGCATCTTAAGGCGGTGTACGAATATTCCTGAATATATTAATCTTGGACCCCACGCGAAGTTAAGTCAATGCACCTCATCTACTTATTCAATGCACTGCATCTAACCCTCAGACAGAAACTATAAATACCCCAAAGTCAGACGAATTTTGTGTGCAATATACCTAGTACTAGACTTAGCAGAAGACAGAAGAAACCCTAGGATGAAGTCAGACGATTAGCAGCACAAGTGATGAACTCAAATAAGTACATTTTATTACTATCATTTATCCTAATTATTTGACTTGTTTTATTATATTATGTATGAGGATTGATACTTAATCGTTTACTTTTGTAATTCTCAGGTAAAAACAAGCATTTGGTGAAACTTGGCGATTTTGGACTAATTATGGAGCAAAACATGCAAGAAGTTAAGAGTCTACCGAAATGTACAAGTTCTGCTCCAGATGCGCCGCATCTTGCTTATTACATACGGCGCATCACTATCAATATTTCACCAGATACGATCCAAGATACAAGAGGACATGCGCCGCATCTATTTATGGAGTTACGCCGCATCTTCTGGCGGTGTACGAATATTCCTGAATATACTAATCTTGGACCCCACGCGAAGTTAAGTCAATGCGCCGCATCTACTTACTAGATGCGCCGCATCTTACCCTCAGACAGAAACTATAAATACCCCAAAGACCAGACGAGTTAAAAAGTTCCGAAGCTTTTAGAAAAGACAGAAGACCGAAGTACAGAAACCTAGGACGAATTCAGACGAATAGGCAGCACAAGACACACCCAAACGAAGATACAAGAGCTGTAAGAAGGTGCTGCATGTGTTTAATTCATTAAGTAGTTTTGTTTTATTGTGTTAGTAAACTTTAATTCATCAAGATTGGTGGCTTGTGTAATGTGACAACGGAAAGATTGCACTCCCTTAAAACTGCTTTCTCATTAATTAAAGTTTATATGTTGATGTCTTTGGTGACTTTTATTAGTGCATTGATAACCTCTGTGTCTAGCTGAGCGTTGATCGGGTCGCCATGCCTATGCCCTCGCCTATTTATTAGATCGCCTATGCATTCTATCGTCTGTAGAAACGTAGGAAGAAAGATAAATAGGATAGTCATAAGTAATCATTAAGGGTTTACTCGCCGATAAGATTAGAACCAACGAGAAAGGACTTAATCTCGGTGCGTTGCATCGAACTATACACTTCATATAAAACTAGCAATAAAACAAGTGACAAACTACTTATCTATCAGGACAGTTCTTCTTATTGTCTCAAGTATTTATCTGTGTACGTGTGTGCTATTCGCTGATTCGTGCCTATTGGTTTAGTTTATTATTTAATTGCAACCAAATCGTGCCAGTCTCTCAGGCTGAACCCCCTTGCGTTAGATTAGGTTGTATAGCTAACTTAATATATTAAAATACTGATTAGAATAACGAGATAATACGTTCCACTCTTAGTGATCGACACTCTACTTACCATTATATTCATACTGACCGGGTACACTGCTCGTTAAGTGTGTGTGTTATTGATAAGTCGGCTAAATATAAATTTAAAACTTGAGTAGGCATTAATACTGCTAAACCGCAACGACACATCGCACGCATCAAGTTTTTGGCGCCGCTGCCGGGGAGTGAATTGTTATTATCTGTTAATTTGATTAGTATTTTAATTAGGTTTTTAATTTTTTTTTATCTAACCGCTAATTCTGTTGTGTATTAGATTAATTTGCATTCATTGTATTATTTTGCATATTTTCTGTTTTTGTGTGTTATTTGTTTTATTTGTTTTTATTTTCGTTTGTGTTTTATTTGTTTTTATTTTTCGTATTTTTTGTATTCTGCTATCGTTGTACTGAGCTAAATCAAACGATACGGCGCATCTGATCTCTCAGATACGGCTTATTGCGTTTAATTTTTATAAAATACAACGCGTTTAATTAATTCGATACGACGCATCTTTTCCCCAAGATACGGCGTATCTGTTTTTGATAAATTTTTTTTTTCTAAACGTTAACACCATACGACGCATCTGCTTTAGCAGATACGGCGTATGTAACCACTGTGAAAAATCCTTTATTTAAATAAACTATCTCTCGGAATATTATCCTTTTCTACGTGTAATTTTTTTTTTATTTTGATTGTGACTATTATCTTATGTGACGGAGATCACATCCCGAATAACCGTGCTTGCAACTGATTTCGTATTCAAATAAGTAAACATCTTTAATCTGAAATGTTATAAGATTTCACTTACCACTTTACGTTATTTCGCTAATGTACATTTAAAATTTAACGTTCCTTAACTAATGATAATTTTATAAAACCCTAAACTACCATAACAACATTTATGAACAACAAAACCCTAGAAATACTAAAGTACAAATTATATGATTAATGTACAAGTTGCTAAAGCATAGAAACCCTAATTCCATAATAACTTCCAATAAAACCCTAATCTCACATAACTATGAATTTATATATACATTTTACAAACCCTAATTTATTTATACAATATTTCTACAAGATAATATATTTACAAGTTATTTAAACTAGTGTACAAGTCATTTATGCACAAAACCATTTATTTACAAAAACATTATAAAAAAAAATCCCTTTTATATTTATTTTCAAACATAAAATACAAACCCTCCATGCATAACTTTTACAAATTATATTTTCTAAACTCACTAAATATTTTTACAAGTCTTTTAGCTTAAAGTACAAGTGCCTAATGCACATAAACTAAAAATTTCATTTATTTACTTTTAACTTAACAAAACTTAATATATAATTTTCATAACTTAATAAATTATAAAAATTACATTTTTCTCATATTCTAAACTATAGTACAACCTTACTAAAGCTAAAGTACAAGTCTTTTATGCATGAAACTAAATATTTTTAAAACCTTAATAGTAGTTATTTAAAATGACATTTTATGTAATATTTTTACACAATAAATTATAAAAATAATTTATTTATTTATTTAACATATGTACAACTCCATAAACTCAATGTACAACCCTTTAATGCACAAGATCATAAAAACTCATTTATTTGTATTTAAACCTTAATAAAAATTACATAAAAATTATAGAAAATCAAGAAATAATTAAAAATACATTTTTCTTATTATTCTTACATAAGTACAAGTCTTCTTAGCCTAAAGTACAACTTACTAAAGCACAAAAACCATTTTTCTCTAATTATATGAAATTCGATATATGTAAAACATGTCATACGATTTTAGAAATCTTCCTTAAGTAAACCCTAGAACTAGAAACCCTAGTTTTGCCCTAAACCCTAGAGTACTACCCAACTAAGCCCTAGGTACTATCCCATGTTGCACCCAACGAGCCAAACTCCTCTAGTTTTCTTAATTTAGTTCGAATGCAACCATGAACAGCCTAAACTCCAGAAAATCTAAACCTTAAGTCTTAAATTAGTGAACCCTAATATTACACATCCCCCCTCCTTCTAGAAAAGGGACATGTGTGTGATATGTAAACATACACACCACCAAAACCCTCCTTCTCTCATGTGGCGCCTCCTTAGCCTTACACCTCACCTCACACCTCCCTATGACAGAAATAGAAACCTCAAGAAACCCTAGAAGACCCTCTATAAATAGCAACCAACTATGAAACCCTAAAACCACCCACAACCCCACGAACCACCACCAACAGCCACCATACTCCATACCACTCATTCCATAGTCCCTCAAATACTTAAACTAGTCTAGAGAAGCAGTAGGAGACAAGCTAGGATCACTAAGGATCAAGTTCGAATACCATTTCATCAAATACAACACTAGTCGACCATAATAAGAAAGGTATGCTTCTGGTCTTTTTCCTTGTTTTCACCTAGCTAAGTTATGTCCAAATGAAGTTTAAAACATGTAATAATAGATGCTATAACCCAGAAATAATCAAAACACACTTTTGTTTAAATTATGTTCTATCGAGCAACATATATACATATATTTTCGAAATATTGTTCTAATGGATCTAGGTTGTTAAAAGTTGTTTAGGAATACTTAAAACCTGTTAACATAACATAGTATAACATAAAAACCTAGTGTCAAAAGATCGGATATAGAAAAATGCAAGTTTTCTTTTTCTTTTTCAAACAGTCGAGACCAACAGCAGGTCTGCTGCTTTGGTGCTCGTTTTACCCTATCAAACGATCACTAAAAATTATGGCCTTTGACATGCTTAAAGTACTTTAAAAGGTCTAAAAGTAGGAAAAAGAATCAAGGTTTTTCGTCAAGTAACGAGGGAGAACGAAGCGTTTGAAGATGGGTTAAATCCCGGGTCGAATAAACCAAAGTCACGACTTTCTGTTTTGTTTTTGAAATTCGTGGGTTCGATTCAGCCCTTAAAACTTTACAAAAATACTTTTAAAATATTTATATACACTTTAGAAAAGGTTTCGTAAAAGGTCTCGGCTCGAATCGTTAGAAGTAAATTGTTTTTGTGAAAAGGATGTCGAGTGAAAGTAACTAGAAGTCTCAAGGACCATTTCTGTCAAAAATCCATAAGATTTCTGCTTTGGACTAGTTTTGGGATCGGGGAATCCCTAAGGGGTAAAAACAGTACATTTTGAAACTTAAGGGTATGAAGTGTCAATTAACTAAAGTCCAGGGGTAAAAGTTGTCATTTCCACAAAGTCTAGGGGTAAAATTTGCAAACTTTAGAAACTTGAAGGTTTGAAATAAAAATATTATAAAACCCTAATTTTATTTAATATTATTATAATATTTATTATTATAATATAATTATTATTATTATTATTATTATTATTATTAAGTTTTAATTAAACTTAATATACGTTTTACTGTAACAAATAAATGAAGTATCCATTTAACGAACGGACGGAACCGAAACTTACAGATAAGAAGATCAGATAAAATCTTACTTTTGAAACTACATATTGGCTCTATTAAATATTTAACCATCAAACCAAAACATAACGAAACGAATAATAAAAACTTATATATTAAGAAACGATTACTAAGAATTTGACATAACAACCCAGGTTGCAAGCCGGAGACGTTTATCAACTGTATTTCATTTTGTTTTCCATCCAGATTGTTCAGGTGAGTTTATAGTCCCACCTTTCTTACTTACGTGTTTTCCAAATATGTGGGGAGATACATGCTATTAAACCGAACACAAGTATTTTCCTGATTGTTATTGCACTAGGCTAACTTACCTTATTATTGAGATTGAATTATTTATTTAAAAGACCCTCATATCATGCACCATTAGTCACCTGCTGGGTGAGCGCGAATATGTGAATAGATCTATTGGCCTGACGACCCATTTGTTCTAACCGGATGGATATCTTCGTGGTAGCCGGTTAGGCAGATGCATTATATTTGATATCTTTAACTCGGGGGCGAGACCACTCTCATTTCAATCATGTTTGTGGAATCTGGAAACTGTTAACGCATTGCGTGTCATGAGGTTTAGTGCAATATTGTTGAATTACGATATAACTGATTTCTCATATTTTGGCTTGTGTTCAAACTGATTATAATTTTAAACACTATAAATTCACTCAACCTTTGTGTTGACTTTTTAAGCATGTTTATCTCAGGTAACTAGGAGTATGGCGATGGCACGAAGTGGCTGTGGACTTTCTTTTTACAAGAGTGTCCACTTTGTTATCATTCAATAAATAAATGTAACTTTTATTATGTATTTCTGAACCTCCCTATGGGACCTATCTTATGTACTCTGATATTAAATAAATGAATGATAACAATTTTTATTTAAAAACGTCTCTTTTCGAGTCGTTTTCTATTTCCATGACTGTGAACCATGAAGTAGCACCCCAAGCTTATATTCCGCTGCGAAATCCGAAAATGGGGGTGTTACAGCGTATCTATTATTTTAATTAAAAACAGTTTTCGAATTATTAAACAGATACGACGCATCGATCTCTGTCGATACGGCGTATCATCTGAATCAAAAATCTTATATTTTGAAACGTAACGAAAATACGGCGCATTAACTTTTGTTAATACGACGCATTTAATTTTTAATAAATATCGATTTTTGATTATTAAAATTGATACGGCGCATTCTAATTTCTAAGCGGCGTATCTATTTTCTGAATAAAGTCTGATTTAATTTTAACGACTATAAGATACGGCGTATCCAACTTTTTGGATACGGCGCATCGTCTGCAGATATCAGTAACTTTATTTTATTTTATTTTTTTTATTATTATTATTTTTTTTGTATTCCGTTTTCGTTGTTAATTTTCTGATATATTACTTTCTCGAGCATACCCTACTGATATTTTTGTGTTGATTTCAGGAAGTGCATGACCAGGAGTTCTACGAAGAACTTGATTCAACCTTTCGAAGATCCTGAACGAGTCTTTCATTCGCTTAAAAGGCTTTTCAACACAAAAAGCTTTGATACTTCAAGTTCATTCGAGTTTGATTATTTTTCTGAAGAGAAAGAGGAAGAAGAAACAGAAATAATGGGCGAAAACACAACTATGGAGGAATACATGAACAAAACCCGTGCTGATTACACTTCAGGAGTTGCTAGACCAAAGTTTGATGATAAGTCAAAGTTTGAATTGAAGGGTCAGTTTCTCAAGGAGCTAAGGGAAAATGCTTTCAGTGGATCGGAACATGAGGATGCTAATGAGCATGTTGAAAAGGTCCTCGAGATTGCGGATTTGTTTACTTCAGAAGGAGTGACTGACGATCAAATCATGCTAAGAATCTTTCCACTCTCACTAAAAGGAGCTGCTAACAAGTGGCTAAGGAGTGAACCTGCTAGTTCAATCACTACATGGGAAGGTTTGAAGAGCAAATTCCTGAAGAGATATTGTCCACCTGCTAGGACTGCTAAAAAGATGGAGGCTATCAACAGTTTCAAGCAAGAGCCTGATGAAACTCTTTATCAAGCTTGGGAAAGATTTAAAGATTTACTGGTAAAATGTCCTCAACACTATCTAACCCCTATGCAGGAGATAATATTGTTTTATCAAGGATTGGACGTGCCTACTAGACAAATCTTGGACGCTAAGGGAGCTGTGCCTCAAATGAGTGCAACCAATGCTAGGAAAGCAATCCAAGAAGCTGCTGATCATTCTCAAAAATGGCACGATGGGACCTCTACTAGATCTAAGAGCAGCACTAATTTTGACGGGATTGCTGCTATTCAAGCTCAATTGGATAAAATTAGTAGAGAGATGAAGAAGCGTGATGAAAGAGTGTATGCTGCCCAAGTTGGATGTGAAAAGTGCGAAGGACCTCACTACACTAAGGATTGCCCGAATAAGAATGAAAGTGAGACGCTTGAGGAAGCATATTACACCCAATTTGGACAACCATTCTGACCTTCAGGAAGATTTAGGGAAGCTACCCCGGGATTCTATCAAAAGAACAACTTCAATCCCGCTTATCAAGAAAGGAGGCAGACTTTAGATGACACTCTAAAGCAAATTATGGCCGATGCTGCTAAAAGACATGAAGAGAATACTGCTATGATCAAAGAAATCCGAGCTTCAACGGACACTACTACAAGAAATCAAGGAGCTTCGATCAAAGCATTGGAGCAACAAATTGGTCAAATGAGCAAAGTTATTCAAGAAAGGGGATATGGAAGTTTACCTAGCTCAACCGAAACCAACCCAAGAGATCATGTCAAGGCCATAAGCACCACTGAAGAAGTCACTCCTTACTTACCTAGAAGATCGATGAATGGTAATGATGGTGCAAGACCCGAATTTTTCTTTAATTCTTTAATCAGTTTAAGGAGACTACTCAAAGAAAAGACAAAGATTGAAGAGGAGATCAAGGCTACAATGAAAGAAGAGAGCTCTGCAACCGACTTACATGCCTTGCCTCATAAAGAAAAGGACCCAGGAAGTTTTACTTTGCCTTGTTCAATTAATAATATAAATTTCAATAATGTGTTAGCTGACTTAGGAGCTAGTGTTAGTGTTATGCCTCTTAAGACATTCGCTACCATAAGACTAGGAAAATTAGCACCAACTAAATTACTTATTGAATTGGCTGATAAAACGGTAAAACGACCTGAAGGGATTGCTAATAATGTGATAGTTAAGATTGAGAAGTTTATTTTCCCTGTAGACTTTGTTATATTAGATATGCCCGAGGATGTTAAGGTTCCTTTAATCCTTGGAAGACCTTTCTTGTCTACTGCCCATGCTAAGATTGATGTGTTTAAAAGAAAATTCTCGTTAAGGGTAGGGAATAATAAACTAGTTTATAAGTGCCAAGATCCTGTTAAAAGCATAATTAGAGGTGTCTATGTGCTAGGATTAAGAGAGCGTATGGACCTCGATCTTGAAGCTAGGCTTATGGGGGAAACATTAATTCAAAACAACTCAACTAATCCTAATCATGAGAACTTTGAGGAATTTATTGACCTTAATGTACCTACCGAACTTAGACGCGATGTTGTTAATGATTCTGATGATGAGTGGTATGATTGCGTAGTAATTAACAAACGTAGGAGAATAGTTGAGAAAACGAATTTGAATAATGATGTGTTTATTGAACTACCACCCCACCTTGCTTATTTATGCCTATATGATAATAAGAATTTCCCGTCTATCATTTTGTCATCTCTGTCCGAAAGGGATAGAACTTTGTTTACACAGATATTGAAGAAAAACGGCGTGGAAATTAAGGACGAGCAAGGAGTGTTCAATATTACTGAATTGGCAATGAGGGAGCGCGATGTTTCCGACTCCTTCAATGATCGATATTAATGAGCTGAACGTGAGTCTAACTTGAAGACTCTGGAATAAAGACAAGTGCTGACCGTGAGACAACCCGGATTTATCTTTTAATTTTTTGTTCTGTGTCGAGTCAGTCAGGCCGCAGAGGATACGGCGCATCTCAATCCTGAGATGCGACGCATCTCCTGCAATGGTCATATCTTATTTTATTTTTTCTGCATTTTTTATTTTCGAATTTAAAACTTTTTATCAGTTTATTTCAATGCGGCGCATCCCTGGTTAAGGATGCGACGCATCCTCTATTCTGATCCGTATTTATTCTAGGCTTGATACGGCGTATCTTCTTCCATAAGATACGGCGCATCGACTGACCTGATGATTTTCATTTTTAATTTTTATGTTTTATTTTTTCCTAACTACTAATGTATTATGCAAGATTGAATCTTTCTTAACTTAGGTGTGTTTTAAAGCCTTGGTGGTATTATAGATTCCTGCATTTCCTGTGGATACATCTATTATGAAGCTTAAACGTTCTAATCCACAAGAAAGATGATTTTTGCTCTTATACAAATGGAGGATCATACCGAGCAAATCTCAGGGGAGTTTTTCTGTTCTAATTCTTTTATTTTCCAGTTTTTAACCTTTGATACAAACAACGAGGATGTTGTTTAACTTAAGTGGGGGGATTGGAGAATTAGAACACTTAACACTTACTTGTCCTAAACTTTTCAAAATATGCTTAAAATGTGCTTAATATACAAAATTTAAAATTTTTAGCATGTTTTTGTTTAAAGTCTAAGTTGCATAGCTGCACACATGACGTTATTTTCAAAAATTGTGATTTTTCAAAACTCACAAATCTATGAGTGTGCCGGTGACTTGTAAACTTTAGAACTTGGCTTGTATACTATTCGAGACCACCATAATAAGTATTATTTTATATAATTGGAATGACTTGTCTAAATTGGTAAAATTTCTAGGATTACACCCAAATAGCCTTATATGTTATGTGTTATTAGCTAACTACACTGGTTAGTTAACCCCCGTATAAACCCTTTGTTACTCTCATTTTTAGAGTAAGATACCCCTAGAAAAACACTCAGAGCCATTCCTTTCGTTTCTTACACCTTTGTTAAAATGTTTCGTTACACCCTTACACCTTAGCCTACCCTGTAGATTAAAATCCGTGGTTGGTTAATTGCTTTAGGCAAAGTGTGTTTCCTTACATTACCTGTGTTCGCGTGCGTAATTCATTATCTTTGGTTAGGTCGGGAAATTGCACAATGCAATTGGAGTGAAAGTAAATATTGTATATCTTTGAGTTTATTTTTCGTGTGTTTACTAATTTCACTATTACCGTTATTTCTGAAGTCATGAAAAGTATGGAAAAATTATCCAGAATTATCGTTTTGGTGATGTGGTGAAATTTTACACATCTTTGTTTATGTCAATCAAAAAAAAAAAAAAAAAAAAAAAAAATCAAAAAATAAGAAAAGAAAAAGGAAGAGTTGGATGTTTGTTTTAACCAACTTATGTAAAGTTTTGTATTAAGTGGTCGATATCACCAGTAATTGTTGTATATTATATTTATGGATTGAATGGGAGTTGGCAGTTATGGGAACACCAACTAAGGTTTATTCTTTGATTGAGATCTTATTGAGTATAATTCGTGTCTACCTAAAGCGTGTGTTTCAAGTGTTAAAGCGTGAGTTATTCAATGATATGAGTCTTATTCATGGGATGGTTGGGATAGTGATTAACCACACTTAGGATTTTAATTTATTTGTTTTGTTTATTTTTCATTTTACACCAATTTATATCCCAAAAATTATCCATACCCTTTATTATTCTTTATCCAACCAAACCTTTGATCTATTGAGATTAGGGATTTGAGCAATCTTAAGTATCGTAGTCGTGGATTCGGCTATGTATTTATGATTTTGTCGCCCTTTTTGATATAATATTATTGGTAAAGATTACTTGGTCCTATCTTTAGCCCATTCGAGTTAAGGATTTGAGCAATTGCAAGTATCGTGTTCGTGGATTCGATCATGTATTTGTGATTTTGTCGCCTTTTCTGGAATTTGAGATCGATAGAGATTAAGAAGAATGATTAACCCTTAACCAACAAACCCTTTTTACCACTTTAGACTTGTTATTCCTTGGCTTTAGTGGGGGAGATGCGTATACTTGCCAAGCTTATGATAGAATATTCGTCACGACTGGACAGTTAAACGATTAGATTTGCTTTTATCAAAATATTTTATTTTATTTCTAATTCGTTAAGTGTTTGGTTGTGCAATTATGACAAAAAATGAATACATGCCTAAATATAAAAATAAATCCTAATATCTTTTAGGATACATTTTCATAAGATTTATTCTAAGGTTTACTTGGGGACAAGTAAAGTTCAAGTGGGGGGGATATTTGATGAACTCAAATAAGTACATTTTATTACCATCATTTATCCTATTTATTTGACTTGTTTTATTATATTATCTGTGAGAATTGATACGTTAATGTTTACTTTTGTAATTCTCAGGTAAAAACAAGTATTATGTGAAACTTGGCGATTTTGGACTAATTATGGAGCAAAACAAGCAAGATATTAAGAGTCTACTGAAATATACAAGATCAAGATCATTCTGCTCCAGATACGCCGCATCCTACTTCGTACATACGGCGCATCACTATCAAGATTTCACAAGTTATAATCCAAGACAGCAAAGGACATGCGCCGCATAGAGAAATGGAGTTACGCCGCATCTTAAGGCGGTGTACGAATATTCCTGAATATATTAATCTTGGACCCCACGCGAAGTTAAGTCAATGCGCCGCATCTACTTATTCAATGCACCGCATCTAACCCTCAGACAGAAACTATAAATACCCCAAAGTCAGACGAATTTTGTGTGCAATATACCTAGTACTAGACTTAGCAGAAGACAGAAGAAACCCTAGGATGAAGTCAGACGATTAGCAGCACAAGTGATGAACTCAAATAAGTACATTTTATTACTATCATTTATCCTAATTATTTGACTTGTTTTATTATATTATGTATGAGGATTGATACTTAATCGTTTACTTTTGTAATTCTCAGGTAAAAACAAGCATTTGGCGAAACTTGGCGATTTTGGACTAATTATGGAGCAAAACATGCAAGAAGTTAAGAGTCTACCGAAATGTACAAGTTCTGCTCCAGATGCGCCGCATCTTGCTTATTACATACGGCGCATCACTATCAATATTTCACCAGATACGATCCAAGATACAAGAGGACATGCACCGCATCTATTTATGGAGTTACGCCGCATCTTCTGGCGGTGTACGAATATTCCTGAATATATTAATCTTGGACCCCACGCGAAGTTAAGTCAATGCGCCGCATCTACTTACTAGATGCGCCGCATCTTACCCTCAGACAGAAACTATAAATACCCCAAAGACCAGACGAGTTAAAAAGTTCCGAAGCTTTTAGAAAAGACAGAAGGCCGAAGTACAGAAACCTAGGACGAATTCAGACGAATAGGCAGCACAAGACACACCCAAACGAAGATACAAGAGCTGTAAGAAGGTGCTGCATGTGTTTAATTCATTAAGTAGTTTTGTTTTATTGTGTTAGTAAACTTTAATTCATCAAGATTGGTGGCTTGTGTAATGTGACAACGGAAAGATTGCACTCCCTTAAAACTGCTTTCTCATTAATTAAAGTTTATATGTTGATGTCTTTGGTGACTTTTATTAGTGCATTGATAACCTCTGTGTCTAGCTGAGCGTTGATCGGGTCGCCATGCCTCTGCCCTCGCCTATTTATTAGATCGCCTATGCATTCTATCATCTGTAGAAAAGTAGGAAGAAAGATAAATAGGATAGTCATAAGTAATCATTAAGGGTTTACTCGCCGATAAGATTAGAACCAACGAGAAAGGACTTAATCTTGGTGCGTTGCATCGAACTATACACTTCATATAAAACTAGCAATAAAACAAGTGACAAACTACTTATCTATCAGGACAGTTCTTCTTATTGTCTCAAGTATTTATCTGTGTACGTGTGTGCTATTCGCTGATTCGTGCCTATTGGTTTAGTTTATTATTTAATTGCAACCAAATCGTGCCAGTCTCTCAGGCTGAACCCCCTTGCATTATATTAGGTTGTATAGCTAACTTAATATATTAAAATACTGATTAGAATAACGAGATAATACGTTCCACTCTTAGTGATCGACACTCTACTTACCATTATATTCATACTGACCGGGTACACTGCTCGTTAAGTGTGTGTGTTATTGATAAGTCGGCTAAATATAAATTTAAAACTTGAGTAGGCATTAATACTGCTAAACCGCAACGATACATCGCACGCATCAACAAGACACGCCCTAAACGAAGATACAAGAGCTGTAAGAAGGTCCTGCATGTATTCAATTCATTAAGTAGTTTTGTTTTATTGTATTAGTACACTTTAATTCATCAGGATTGATGGGCCGATTTCATGTGACTACGGAAAACCATGGGCACCCCTTAAAATTGCTTTCCCATTAATTAAAGTTTATATGTTGATGTCTTTGGTGACTTTTATTAGTGCATTGATAACCTCTGTGTCTAGCTGAGCATTGATCGGGTCGCCATGCCCCTTCCTCGCCTATTTATTCTATCGTTTTAGGATAGTGGGATAGACATAAGTAATAATTAAGGGTTTACTCGCCGATAAGATTAGAGCCAATGAGAAAGGTTTAAATCTCAGTGCGTCGCATCGAACTATACACTTCATATAAAACTAGCAATAAAACAAGTGACAAGTGATGCGCGTGATGTGTCGTTGCGGTTTAGCAGTTTTAATGCCTACTCAAGTTTTAAATTTATATTTAGCCGACTTATCAATAACACACACACTTAACGAGCAGTGTACCCGGTCAGTATGAAGATAATGGTAAGTAGAGTGTCGATCACTAAGAGTGGAACGTATTATCTCGTTATTCTAATCAGTATTTTAATATCCTAACGCAAGGGGGTTTCAGCCTGAGAGACTGGCACGATTTGTTGTAATTAAATAATAAAATAAACCAATAGGCACGAATCAGCAAGTAGCACACACGTACACAGATAGATACTAGAGACAATAAGAGGGCTGTCCTTATGATTAAGTAGATTGTCACTTGTTTTATTGATAGCTTTATATGAAGTGTATGTAATTAACCCTTTCTCGTTGGTCCTATTCTTATCGGCGAGTAAACCCTTAATGATTACTTATGTCTAAAAGTTATTCCTAAGTGATCAATTTAGAAACAACCGTGGGAGCCACATTATGTCCCGCAGTCAAATGCCCGCAAGCCACTAATAAACACAGAGGTTATCAATGCACTAATAAGTAGTAACCAAAGACATCAACATATAAACTTTAATTGATGGGAAAGCAAGTATTAAAGGGAGTGCAATCTTTCCGTTGTCACATTACACAAGCCACCAATCCTGATGAATTAAAGTTTGCTAACACAATAAAACAAAACTACTTAATGAATTAAATACATGCAGCACCTTCTTACAGCTCTTGTATCTTCGATTTGGGTGTGTCTTGTGCTGCCTCCTTGACTGAATTCGTCCTTTTGCTCTACTGTCCGAACTTCGGTTTTAGGGTTTCGAACTCTTTAATTCGTCTGGTCTACGGGGTATTTATAGTTTCTGTCTGAGGGAAGATGCGGCGCATCTACTAAGTAGATGCGGCGTATGTACTTAACTTCGCGTGGGGTCCAAGATTATAATATTCAGGAATATTCGTACACCGCCAGAAGATGCGGCGTAACCCTTGATTAGATGCGGCGCATGTCCTCTTGTATCTTGGATCGTATTTGGTGATATCTTGATAGAGATGCGGCGCATGTCGAGAGTGAGATGCGGCGCATCTGGAGCAGAATTGACTTGATCTTGTCCATGTCAGTAGACTTCCACTTTATGCACGTTTTGCTCCATTATTAGTCCATAATCGCTAAGTTTCACCAAATGCTTGTTTTTACCTGAGAATTACAAAAGTAAACGATTAAGTATCAATCCTCATACATAATATAGTAAAACAAGTCAAATTAATAGGATAAATGATAGTAATAAAATGTACTTATTTGAGTTCATCAAATATCCCCCCACTTGAACTTTACTTGTCCCCAAGTAAACCTTAGAATTTCTCTTATGAAAATGTATCCTAAGAGATGTTAGGATTTATTTTTATATTTAAGCATGTATTCGTTTATTTCATAATCACACAACTAAACACTTAACGAATTAGGAGTAAAATAAAATAAGTCGATAAAAGCAAATCTAATCGTTTAACTGTCCAGTCGCGACGAATATTCTATCATAAGCTTGGCAAGTATACACATCTCCACCACTAAAGCCAAGGAATAACAAGTCTAAAGCGGTAAAAAGGGTTTTTAGGCTTAAGGGTTAATTATTCTTAATCACTATCGATCTCAAATTCCAGAAAAGGCGACAAAATCACAAATACATGATCGAATCCACGAACACGATACTTGCAATTGCTCAAATCCTTAACTCGAATAGGCTAAAGATAGGTCCAAACTTCACCAATAATAATATATCAAAAAGGGCGACAAAATCATAAATACATAGCCGAATCCACGACTACGATACTTAAGATTGCTCAAATCCCTAATCTCAATAAATCAAAGGTTCGGTTGGATAAAGAACAATACAGGGTATGGATAACATTTGGGATATAAATTGGTGTAAAAATAAAAATAAACAAAACAAAACAAATAAATTAAAATCCTAAGTGTGGTTAATCACTATCCCAACCATCCCATGAATAAGACTCATATCATTGAATAACTCACGCTTTAACACTTGAAACACACGCTTTTAGGTAGACACGAATTATACTCAACAAGATCTTAATCAAAGAAAAAACTTTAATTGGCGTTCCCATAACTGCCAACTCCCATTCAATCATAGATATAATACAACAAATAGTGGTGATATCGACCACTTACATAACTCTACATCGTTGGCTTAAAATAAACATCCAACTTTTCTTTCTTTCTTTTTCTTTTCTCATTTTTTCGATTTTTTTTTTTTTTTTTTTTTTTTTTGAAACATAAACATAGATGTGTAAAATTTCACCACATCACTATAACTTTCTTTCCGGATAATTTTTTTTCATACTTTTCATACTTTCAGAAATAACGGTAATAGTGAAAGTAGTAAACACACGAAAAATAAACTCAAAAATATACAATATTTACTTTCACTCCAATTTGCATTATGCAATTTCCCGACCTAACCATAGATAATGAATTACGCACGCGAACACAGGTAATGTAAGGAAACACACTCTGCCTATAGCAATTAACCAACCACGGATTCTAATCTACAGGGTAGGCTAAGGTGTAAGGGTGTAACGAAACATTTTAAACATAGGTGTAAGAAACGAAAGGAATGGCTCTGAGGGTTTTTCTAGGGGTATCTTACTCTAAAAATGAGAGTAACAAAAGGTTTTATACGGGGGTTAACTAACCAGTGTAGTTAGCTAATAACACATAACATATAAAGGCTATTTGGTGTAATCCTAGAATTTTACCAAGTTAGACAAGTCATTCCAATTATATAAATAATACTCATTATGGTGGTCTCGAATAGTATACAAGCCAAGTTCTAAAGTTTACAAGTCACCGGCACACTCATAGATTTGTGAATTTTGAAAAATCACAATTTTTGAAAATAACGTCTTGTGTGCAGTTATGTAACTTAGATCTTAAACAAAAACATGCTAAAAAAATTTTAAGTTTGATATATTAAGCACATTTTAAGCATAATTTTTGAAAAAGTAGGACAAGTAATTGTTAAGTGTTCTAATTCTCCAATCCCCCCACTTAAGTTAAACAACGTCCTCGTTGTTTGTATAAAAGGTTAAAAACTGGAAAATAAAAGAATTAGAACAGAAAAACTCCCCTGAGATTTGCTCGGTATGATCCTCCATTAGTAAAAGAGCAAAAATCATCTTTCTTGTGGATTAGAACGTTAAAGCTTCATACTTGATGTATCCACAGGAAATCCAGGAAACTATAATACCACCAACACTTTAAAACACACCTAAGATAAGAAAGGTTCAACTTGCATAACACATTAGTAGTTAGATAAAAATAAAACTTAAAAAAATTAAAACTGAAAATCATCAGGTCAGTCGATGCGCCGTATCTTATTGAAGAAGATACGCCGTATCGAGCCTGGAATAATACGGATCAGAATAAAGATGCGCCGCATCCTTAACCAGGGATGCGCCGCATTAAAATAAACTGATAAATAGTTTTAAAGTCGAAAATAAAAATGCAGAAAAATAAAATAAGATATGACCATTGCAGAGGATGCGTCGCATCTCAGAATTGAGATGCGCCGTATCTTCGTGCGGCCTGGACTGACTCGACACAGAAAACAGAATAATAAAAGATAAATCCGGGTTGTCTCCCGGTAAGCACTTGTCTTTATTCCAGAGTCTTCAAGTTAGACTCACGTTCAGCTCTTCATTCCAATATGTCGGGTTCAAACTCCACCACAGTTGTTGTTGCTTGAGTCCATGTATGCAAGAGAGAATTTCCCATCATCTTCTTCGATAGTAGTCCAGTTCAATCCTTCGGCTTCAATGTTAGGCCATAAGAGCGACAATTCTTCTCCAGTGTACCTCACAAATACATCATAAGAGAATACCTCTTTGTCAATGTTGCATAAACGCATGAATTCCTTAAAAGCAGCTTCAAGAGGAGTCTCCCAGGAGAATAAATCTGCATCGATCATGAGTACATTGAATGAATCTGAAAACAAGCATTCCTTAGCAAGATATCCGTTAACTGACATGTCTTCCATAGCAAAATCTGTCATCCAAGGTAAAATCATCAGTAGGATTTGTTCGCTAGAAGAGAAATTAATGAATATAGAAACGGATATAAGAATAAAAATAGCTGATATTTGCAGACGATGCGCCGTATCCAAAGAGTTGGATACGCCGTATCTTATAATCGTTAAAATTTAATCAGACTTTATTCAGAAAATAGATACGCCGCTTTAGAATTTAAGAATGCGCCGTATCGAATTAATCAATCAAAAATCAATTTATCTAATTAAATTAAAATGCGTCGTATTAACGAAAGTTAATGCGCCGTATTTTCGTTACGTTTAAAAATAAAAGATTTTTGATTCAGTCAGATGCGCCGTATCGATAGAGATCGATACGCCGTATCTGTTTAATAATTCGCAAACTGTTTTTAATTAAAATAATAGATACGCCGTATCTGCGAAAGCAGATGCGTCGTATGGCGTTAATGTTTTAGAAAAATTTTTTTATCAAAAACAGATACGCCGTATCTGCAAAAGCAGATGCGTCGTATTACTTTATCGCTTAGAAAAATTTTCTTATTAAAAACAGATACGCCGTATCTTGGGGAAAAGATGCGTCGTATCGAATTAATTAAACGCGTTGTATATAAAAAAAATTAAACGCAATACGCCGTATCTGAGAGATCAGATGCGCCGTATCGTTTGATTTAGCACAGTACAACGATTGCAGAACAGAAAAGTACGAAAAATAAAAACAAAAATTTAAACACACAAACGAAAATAAACACACAAAAATAAAAAGAAAACAATTAACACACAATACAACAAATATGCAAAATAGTACAATGATGCAATTAATCTAATAAAAAGAAAAACCTAATTAAAATACTAATCAAATTAACAGATAATAACAATTCACTCCCCGGCAGCGGCGCCAAAAACTTGATGCGCGTGATGTGTCGTTGCGGTTTAGCAGTTTTAATGCCTACTCAAGTTTTAAATTTATATTTAGCCGACTTATCAATAACACACACACTTAACGAGCAGTGTACCCGGTCAGTATGAAGATAATGGTAAGTAGAGTGTCGATCACTAAGAGTGGAACGTATTATCTCGTTATTCTAATCAGTATTTTAATATCCTAACGCAAGGGGGTTTCAGCCTGAGAGACTGGCACGATTTGTTGTAATTAAATAATAAAATAAACCAATAGGCACGAATCAGCAAGTAGCACACACGTACACAGATAGATACTAGAGACAATAAGAGGGCTGTCCTTATGATTAAGTAGATTGTCACTTGTTTTATTGATAGCTTTATATGAAGTGTATGTAATTAACCCTTTCTCGTTGGTCCTATTCTTATCGGCGAGTAAACCCTTAATGATTACTTATGTCTAAAAGTTATTCCTAAGTGATCAATTTAGAAACAACCGTGGGAGCCACATTATGTCCCGCAGTCAAATGCCCGCAAGCCACTAATAAACACAGAGGTTATCAATGCACTAATAAGTAGTAACCAAAGACATCAACATATAAACTTTAATTGATGGGAAAGCAAGTATTAAAGGGAGTGCAATCTTTCCGTTGTCACATTACACAAGCCACCAATCCTGATGAATTAAAGTTTGCTAACACAATAAAACAAAACTACTTAATGAATTAAATACATGCAGCACCTTCTTACAGCTCTTGTATCTTCGATTTGGGTGTGTCTTGTGCTGCCTCCTTGACTGAATTCGTCCTTTTGCTCTGCTGTCCGAACTTCGGTTTTAGGGTTTCGAACTCTTTAATTCGTCTGGTCTACGGGGTATTTATAGTTTCTGTCTGAGGGAAGATGCGGCGCATCTACTAAGTAGATGCGGCGTATGTACTTAACTTCGCGTGGGGTCCAAGATTATAATATTCAGGAATATTCGTACACCGCCAGAAGATGCGGCGTAACCCTTGATTAGATGCGGCGCATGTCCTCTTGTATCTTGGATCGTATTTGGTGATATCTTGATAGAGATGCGGCGCATGTCGAGAGTGAGATGCGGCGCATCTGGAGCAGAATTGACTTGATCTTGTCCATGTCAGTAGACTTCCACTTTATGCACGTTTTGCTCCATTATTAGTCCATAATCGCTAAGTTTCACCAAATGCTTGTTTTTACCTGAGAATTACAAAAGTAAACGATTAAGTATCAATCCTCATACATAATATAGTAAAACAAGTCAAATTAATAGGATAAATGATAGTAATAAAATGTACTTATTTGAGTTCATCAACAAGCTACTTAATTATCAGGACAGGTCTTCTTATTGTCTCAAGTATATATCTGTGTACGTGTGTGCTAATCGCTGATTCGTGCTAATTAGTTTAGTTTATTATTTAATTATAACCAAACCGTGCCAGTCTCTCAGGCTGAACTCCCTGCGTTAGATTAGGTTGTACAACTAACTTAAGATATTAAAATACTGATTAGAATAACTAGATAATACGTTCCACTCTTAGTGATCGACACTCTACTTACCATTATATTCATACTGACCGGGTACACTGCTCGTTAAAGTGTGTGTGTTATTGATAAGTCGGCTAAATATAAATTTAAAACTTGAATACTGCTAAAACCACAACGACACACCGTGGGTATAAATTAGAGCAATACACACACGCACACCACAAGGTTTTCAAAAACGTCGAGTTTGATCAACTAACACTTAACGTGCAATATTTCGCGACTAGTTTCACGAAGCCATTTTGGGCATATTTTCAGAAGTTAAAGAAAATATTAAATTGCGATGAAAACGTTACATTTTGCCGATAGAACACCAAACGAGGATCGTGGAGTACCGTTTCAACATATTTATACGGAAAGTAGTTTATAACTTAACGAGACGTTAAAAGTGTATTTTTCGTCGATAAACGTTATTTTCAAAACTAACAAGTGGTATCGTTAACATACGTATTTGCATGTGTTGCATTGTATCATTGCTTACATTGGATCACATCATTCATAATAGGTCGCGGTTAGAGATCGAGCTTTATTTCATCATATCCATCATTGTCATTGTTGCTATATCATATCAGGTGAGTTTTCATAGCCCCGTTTTAAATTGTTTATTGATTTCTAAACTCTCGGGGGAGAATACATTGCACCATTTTTATATGCGGACCAAAGTATACAAACTCATTACATTGCTTAAGTTACATCATTGCCCAGATTAAAGTCCCCTTTTATTATCATGAACCGTTAATTGTTAGCAAGCGAGAGTGAGTGAATAGATATATTGAGGGTGACTCCTCCGTTCGGGTTGGTAGCACCAACTGGTCAAACGAACGCATTTCATTTCTGTCATATTAGAGTGATTGGCAAACACTCGGTTGGGGCATTTCATTCAGTCTAGCTTCAGGGTCATGAGCTTAGAGCTAATGTATCATTTTTATGTGGCATGGTTTTGTCATACACTTTATACTTGTGGTATCCGTACAAAATTTCATTTACATAAACCTATGATCTCACCAACATTTTTGTTGACCATTTTTAGCAATGTATTTTGAGGTAATTAAGGTATCGCATGTTGGCTTGCATATGGACACATCATGGAGTCGCGGAGTCGACGCGTCTCACTTTATATTTTATGCACTTATCCATCGTTTGAATTGTATGAACTTGTTTTATGAAAACTTGTTTCACCTTTTGGGACCTAGCTTTGTAACTCTGAATGTTTTTAAATAATCAAACGATGTATTTTCTAAACGACACTTTAGGTCGTTCAATATAACTGCAACTTTGGTGCTATGACCAGTCGCGCCCCTTAATGCTTCATTCCGCTGTAAGTCACGAAATTTGGGGGTGTGACAATTTTGAAGGGATTCAGTGTGTAACAGACACTTAATCAAGAATTCGGTTTAATTTAACCTCTGGTTGTGTGAGAAGCAACGTTTTCAGTTCTAAATAACTGCCTGTGTAAAGATAAACCTATTCAAAAGGCTTTCTTGACAGGGTTTCCAGCTCATAGCAATTGTTGCCTCTAACACAAGTGTTAGATTCACTTTTGCTAGCTGTTCTTTCTATCAGATGTCCTTAGACTTGCTCATTATACTTAAAAGTATAAAATGATAAAAAGTGAGTTGTGTCAGTTACTATCTGACCAACTGAGCCATCAAGTCAATGTGAGACATCATAATCAGGTTTCAAGAAAGAAGTTTTAAAGAATTAATTAACTTAGGTGTAAACCTTTGTTAATGAATTCCCAAACTCAGTCCATCATAAACCTATTATATCAGCAACTAAGATAATCATTCTGCTGCTTCCATTTCACTTGAAACTTCCTTTATGTTCAATGTTCATACCTGAAATTGTTAGTCCAAAACCAAGAAACAAAATGCAAAACATTTGTCTTATAGCAGTATCAATATATGACTAACAGTATGAACTGAATAATCAAAATTTGTACTAGCAGTACAAACTTTCCAATAACAGTTCCAATTTACAAAGCTAGCAGTACAAACAAAAATAACACAGAGTTTAAAATCATTGAGGATTAAGCATTCCAATACTTGCTACCAAGTACTGAAACCTTCCAACATCAAAAGCTTTTGTAAGAAGATCTGCAAAGTTGTGATCAGAATCAATTTTAAGAACTTGAATCAACTTTTTCTCATTGCAGTCTCTAATAAAATGATGTCTAATTTCAATGTGTTTTGTTTTAGAGTGTTGTACTGGGTTTTTAATTATGCAAATTGTACTACTATTATCAATATGTATGACAGTGTTCATGAAATTGTACCCATAATCAAGTAGTTGGTTTTGAAGCCATAGGACTTGACCACAGCAACTTCCAGCAGCTACATATTCAGCTTCAGTTGTTGAAGTAGCCATAATTGTTTGCTTCTTACACTGCCATGAGATAAGTCTACACCCAAGGAATTGACATCCTCCAGTTGTTGACTTTCTGTCCAAGCTAGCACCAGCATAATCACTATCAGAAAATGCTACCAAGTCAAAAGGTGATTCTTTTGAATACCATAGACCCAACCTAGGTTGACCCTTGAGATATCTAAAAATCCTCTTGACAGCTGTTAAATGAGAAACCTTTGGAGTTACTTGAAATCTTGCACAAGCACAAACAGAGAACATGATGTCAGGTCTTGATGATGTGAGATACATCAAAGAGCCTATCATAGATCTGTATGTGTGTACATCTACATTTTCTCCATCTAAATCTTTAAGAAGTAGCTTCTCAGAGTCCATTGGTGTGCTTGCTACTTTTGAATCAGCAAATTGAAATTTTCTAAGAATCTCTGCAACATACTTATCTTGACTAATAAATATGCCTTCACATGATTGCTTAACTTGCAGACCCAAAAAGAATGTAAGTTCCCCCATGGAACTCATCTGAAACTTATTATGCATAAGTTTCTCAAACTCTAAACACATCTCCTTCCTTGTAGATCCAAAGATGATATCATCCACATACACCTGAACTAGCAAAAGATCAGTCTTGTGCTTCTTGATGAATAATGTCTGATCAATCTTCCCTCTTTGAAATCCATTTTCTATTAACTAGGAAGCTAGTGTTTCATACCATGCCCTTGGTGCCTGATGAAGGCCATAAAGAGCCTTAACTACCTTGTACACTTTATCTGGATGATCTGGTTCAGTAAACCCTGGAGGTTGTGAGACATATACCTCCTCTTCAATAGTACCATATAGAAAAGCACTCTTGACATCCATTTGATAAACTGTGAAGCCCATAAATGAAGCATAAGCCAAAAATAACCTAATGGCTTCAATCCTTGCTACTGGAGCAAAAACCTCTTCATAGTCTATCCCTTCTTCTTGTGTGTACCCTTGGGCTACTAATCTAGCCTTATTCCTAATCACTATGCCCCTTTCATCCCTTTTATTTCTGAAAACCCATCTAGTGCCAATTACCCTTACATCCTTGGGTAAATCAACTAGCACCCATACCTTCTGAATCTTGAACTGAAGAAGCTCTTCTTGCATAGCTTCTACCCAGCTTGAACCATCTAGGGCTTTAAGAACATTCTTTGGTTCTGCTTGTGAGAGAAAACATACAAACAAGCAAGAGTTTGCAAACTCATGCTGCTTTGAAGCATAAAGGGCATCAAGAAGCCCTTGTTGGTCTGAAGACATCAGTTGTTGCCTTGTCTTCACCCCTGATTGTACATCTCCAATCACATTGTCCAGGGAGTGGACTTTGTGAATCCTTGTGTGTGGTGTTGTAGGAACATGATAGTTAGGTGGGAGATTATTGAAATCCACCTCTTCTTCTGAGAAATCTGCTTCAGTTGAGACTGATGGGCCAGCAGTAGAAACATTTGGCCTAGCAGTATGAACTATTTGCCTGGCAGTATCTTGCTCTGTCTCAGCAGTATGAACTTTTGGCTCAGCAGTAGGAATTATAATTGTACTGCTACCTTGTTCTTCTTGTTCATCTTCCTTATTTTCATCTTCAATCCCTTCTTTAGTTTTATCTGAAGAAGATTCATCATTTGTTGAAGTTGAAGCCACACTTGTACTTGTCCATATTGGCATCCATACATAATCTTGATCTGTCTCTTTGTCTAACCCTGCCTCATTTGTTGTTTCATCTCCTTTTGAACCTGAAAATTCATTAGTTTCTACAATAATAGGCACATAATTCATAGAATGGGTTAGTGTCTCAAGATCAAATAGCCAATTGGGACCTTGACCTGCTACATTGGATTTATTCTCTAAAAATTCCACATGTAGGTTCTCCTCTACTCTTCTAGTTCTTGAGTTGTATACTCTAAAAGCTTTGCTATTAAGAGAATATCCAACTAAGAATCCTTCATCTGCTTTACCATCAAACTTTCCAAAATGGTCTAAGGTATTCAGAATTGTCACATAACATCCAAAAGGTCTAAGAAATCCTATTGTAGGAGTTCTACCTCTAAAAAGCTCATATGATGTCTTATTGTGAGATTTGACAACCAAAACCCTATTTTGAACATAGCAAGCAGTATTAACTGCTTCAGCCCAAAAAGTGATAGGAAACTTAGAGTCGGCTAACATGGTTCTAGCAGCTTCTATGAGTGTTCTATTTCTCCTCTCAGCTACTCCATTCTGCTGAGGAGTTCTAGCTACACTAAATTCTATCCTAATACATTTTTCCTTGCAGAAGTCATCCATAACTCTATTTTTAAACTCTGTCCCATTATCACATCTAATGACTTTTACTTTCTTGTCTACTTGGTTTTATATCTGTGTAATGAATGTCTTAATGATGCTAGAAGTCTCATCCTTAGAACCTAAAAAGAAAACCCATGTAAATCTACTATAGTCATCAGTAATAACTAGACAATATCTTTTATGCATCATGCTACTAACAGAAGTAGGTCCAAATAAGTCCATATGAAGCATAAACAATGATTGATCAATAGAGTTAAAATTTTTGGACTTACATGCTTAGCAGTAGAAACTGCTAGCTTTGTAGTTGTTCCCTTTGGTTTCCAAACTTGTTTTTGGACCACTGCTTTTGTTTGAATGGGCCTTTTAATAGTTGTTGATGCATGATTGTAAGTTGTTTTTGCACCTTTAACTGTTTGTTTTGGGTAAACAGTCATAAATGGTTTAGTAGTAGGAACTGCTTTTGAAACTGCTCTAGGTTTTGTTCTATTAGAATTAGAGTGAAAGTGAATTTGAGGAGTATGCCTTTTTAATTTCACTCTATTGTTTGTATACCCAGATACCCATTGGTTACAGAAAGCAGCAAGATGATCAAAACTACCACAAGTGTAACAAGCTTTGTTATAAAAGGCAAAGTCATCACCTAGTTGGTGAGACTTGAGGTCATTCTAATTTCTTTGGTTACCTCTAGGCTTGTTAGTGGTTCTATATTGTTCACAATATCTAACTGGTTGCCTAACATGTTTAATATTAGATTTAGGCCTAACAACATCAATTTTGACCACTTTAGGAACACTTGTTCCTGCTTTCTTAACAAATTCAGGTTTAGACATAACCTGTTCTTCTTCATCACTATCAGATTTCCAGTCCTCAATGACTACAACATCTGATTTCCTATCAGAGGACACCTTGTCCTCAGGAAGTGAAGTATTACTTATACTTTCACTTACTTTCTCTACCTTAGGTAGGGCTGTAAACGAACTGAACGTTCAGCGAACCGTTTGCGAACCGTGCAGCGGGAAACTCGTTTATGTTCGTTTATTTAATAAATGAACGAACACGAACAAGATTTTTGGTTCGTTTAGTTAAATGAACGAACAAGAACAAATGCTTCGTTCGTTCATTTGTGCTCGTGAACGTTCAATTATTTCGCTCGTTTACGCTCGATTATTTCGTTCGTTTACGTTCAATTATTATCGTTCGATTAACAACCCATATATTATAAAGTTTTAATAAATTATATATCAAGTATATCAAAGCTTCCTAACAATAATATACTACTTAAGTACTTTTGTACTTATTAATTTATTTAGATAATAGAGTAAAGTTTAATGAATATTGAAAAGTAGCATCAAAAGTTCAAAACAATGGTCTTCAAATGAGCGGGATTGTTTGGCGCCATTATAATTCACCAGTACATGTGAATAATATTTTTTTATAGAAGAATATTTTCTTGACATCTTTTGGACATCTTTTGGATGACTTCTAAACCTCTTCTTTGATGACGTTCAAAAAGATGTTTTATAGAAGTTATTGTGTATATATTAACTAAGATAATGATGTTCTTTAGGTGTCTTCAACTCTTTTATGTAAACATCAACTAGGTTGATGATGCTGGTATGACTATATGTTAGGAAAATGATGACTATAAACATCGGCTAGGATAAATGATATTATTAAGACTATCTTTTGGGATAATGATCAGATGGTACGTTTAAAGTAATAGCTTTAGTTTGCGCTCATTTATGTCCGTTTACGTTTATTTATGTTTGTTTGTCTATTTTCATTTATGTTCGATTGTTTACGTTCGTTTAACGTTCGTTTAGTGTCTTAATAAACGAACATGAACAACTCATTTTCTTAATAAACGAACATGAACAAGAAAATTTGTCCGTTTAAACGTCCGTGTCCGTTTATTTGTCCGGCTAAAATTAAATGAACGAACATGAACAAGGCTCCGTTCGTGTTCGTCCGGTTCGTTTACAGCCTTAACCTTAGGACTCTCAGTAGACTTAGAACCATATTCCATTATTGGGTCTTGAAACTCAGCTAATCCTGTGTTGGGCTAGGTCAATACCTGGAGGTGAAGGAACACCTCTGTATGGTGGAGGAACAAAATTGTAACCTATACCAAACTTAGCTTTATTAGAACTTATGACCACCATCTACTTATAAGTTTTCTGAACTATTTTTGGACTCTAGGTTGTTTAGACCTTGATCAAGGATAAACTATGATAAGCACAATGATAATATTGGCGGAATATTCAAATGAAAGAATCAATACTATCACAACAAAGTTTTGCCAAACTTTCTCTTTGCTATTAAATCCACCCCAATGCTATGTGATCAAATATAACACGATTACACTCTAATCAGGGATCAAAGATCCTTGAGGCTAAACAAACCTAACAACATCAGACCCCTTGTCTGATGTTCCCACACACACTCACTGTTTGATGTTTTACATTTGTAACACACTTTGTGTTTTGAGTTCTAAGCACAGTAAAACACTTTGGTGTCTTCACAGATAACACATAGTGAAGCACAAAGACACACTTAACTTCTAAGCTAAGATCTCCATTTTATAGAACAAAGGAGATCATTACAAATTTGATAAGTCTTATCTACTACTTGCTTGTGTGTGTCAGTTATTAAGATACAACATGTATCTGTGTTTACAACTTGTTGACTGATCACATATAAAAGATATTATCTACCGTATATAATTGACTCTTATACACAAAATATCTTTTTCATTCTTATCCATTAAGCAGTATTATGAGTCACTCAGTTATCTTCTCAGCAGTAGCTTCTTTGCACTAGCAGTACCAACTGCTATCTTCTTTGCACAAGCAGTACTAAGTGCTACCTTCTTTGAACTAGCAGTACTAACTTAAGTTAGTACTGCTTGTTATAACTTGAGCAGACTTCAATAATACACTAGCAGTAGAATAAAATACTCTAGCAGTAGAATCTTTTATGCCTAGCAGTAGAATCTACTTGGTGTATTTTGCTTATCTTTTCAGTAATCCTTGTGTTTCATTCTTCTTATTTTTGATCATCAAATCTATGAAATATATAAAACCCAACAGAATGTCGAGTCCTAATCCTAGCTAGAACCAACCTACACAAAAGCCTACGTAGCTACACGAACAAGCACTCTTGTCCATTTGGATTTACACATAATCCAAGTCTTCACACGGACGATCACCCCATCCTAATATTCACACGGAGGATCACCCCGTCCACTTGAATCATCACCCAATTCCAGTCTTCACGAACATTCACACGGTCCTAATCTACACACGGACGTACACACCGTCCTAATCTACACACGGGCACCCACGGACGTACACACCGTCCTAATCTACACACAATCACCTACGGACGTACACACCGTCCTAATCTACACAATCACCCACGGACTTACACTTTGTCTGGATTAACACTTACACACCTAATCACAACTCACAGACAAGTCGGATACACTAATGTACAAAAGAAAGAGTTTGGAGGAAGAAGAGAATCGTAACACAAGTTACGTGTGTGTGGACTACATTATAACACTTCGAGTCTTGACGACTTCGAGTGTTCTTCTCTTGCACTTGAGATAGAGGATGACGGGATCACTTATAAACACATACCAAAGAGTTATAGTGATCAAAGAAGAAGAAGGAAAGAACATAAAATTTTTGTGCCAAGAGGATTAAGAAAATCTGATGAAAATGGGTCAGTATTTATAGGTAGCTCGAGGAGCGGGGGACGGTCCCTTAAACATTGGACGGTCCCTTATATATAAGGGACCGTCACCTTATTTAAGGGACCTTCCCGACAAATTTTGTCCTTTAGTGGTGAAATGTTATCATGTGAAAATTTAACTGATTTGGGCGGGAAAAATAGCTGTTGGGAATTTGAAACACAAATTTATTTTTCTTTAAAACATTTCTTTATAAATACAAAAATAATTTTTCTAGTTTATTTTTGTAAAAGTGTTTTGTCACATTTATAAAAATGTGAGGTTTAAGGACAAAAATATTTTCTTTGATCACTTAACAAAATTGGTATAGAGTTTGTTCATACCTTAAGTGATGTAGACTTGAGCCGTCGAGAGATGTTGATGCGTTCCGGCATTGATGATTTGTGTAAACGAGTAACTTGTGCACTTTACGTTATGTATTACTAGTTACATGTTTGACATCATTAAAACATGAAGACACTGTATAGATTAAAGGTCGTAACGTTTACACTAACACAAGGTTCTCCAATAGTGTCGATCCATACGGATCATGGTTGGGAGTTTGATAACGAAGTACATTTCAGAGCTTTTTGTGACGCTAATGGTATTACTCACAATTTCTACGCTCTACGTACTCCGCAATCAAATGGGGTAGTTGAACGTAAGAATCGTACTTTACAAGAAATGAGTCGAACCATGCTAAATGAACAATCAATTCCTCAGAAATTTTGGTGTAATGCCGTCGACACGTCTACATACATCTGAAATGGAATCTTAATTAGACCATTCTTAGGTATGTGATAAGGATTTATTTGATACCTTTTTAAGGGGTCATTTAAGCCTAAAAGTCATATGTAATTGATCAAATATTTCCCTAAATCATTTCCTTTTGCATTTTAGGTACTTGGGACGTGAATTGTAGAAACTGGCATGTTTTGGACCAAAAACGACAAGAAAACAAAGAAAAACGACCAAGTCAAGAATCCGTCAAAGTGGAGAGCTGACGGCGTCACACCCCATAACCTGACACCGTCACTTGTATTTGAAGACCCAGACTCTTTGCAATTTTATAACATGCCGGCTTAGAAATTTTTATACGTGATGGCCTCAAGATGGAGCTAACGGCAATTACTTAGATGAAACCCTAATTGGAGGTGAGCTGACGGCGTCACAATTTCCATGTGACGCCGTCACATGTGTATTCCTATATATATTTTTCGTATTTTTCTCATTCATGGTAACATCTTGAAGTAATACTTTGGAGGACTAAACCCTAGACGAATTTCAGACCTTTTGTAGGTTTTTTCTAGCCCTTTTCATCCATGTGTAATTGAAGATAAGTTATTCGTTTAATCATTCAATATGTCTATATGTTGTTTGATTATTTGTTTCTCTTTTCTTCGTTATAACATGCTAGGCTAGATTTACTTGTGTTTGCTTAGATCTAATAAAACCTAGTTATTGATCATTGATTTTTCGTCTCTGGTTTAATTGATTGCTTTAGCATTAGGAGTAGGAAAACTGGATATTTTCTTATATGTGTTAGCTTGAACGTCTTACTAAATGCAACCATAGAGTGCACTATTGGTTTTTCTCGTTGTATTTATTGCATGAACTGTGGCTTGTAGATCCTAGAAAACTTAATAGACTTTAAGGTTTTTAGGGGAGACTTACACGTTCATAGAGTTGGGGACTTCGGTACCTCCCCACGATTGATATTAAGGAATACAACGCTTCAATTAAAACAAGGACGCGATAATTCGACAAATCAGTTGGAGATAACTAGGGAGTAAGGAAATCTAAGTAAATACGTTTTCCCTATTATAAGAGTTACCACTTTTATTTTCTCGTTTATTAGTTTAATTTATTTTATAATTAGTTTTGGTTTAGTTAGCTAGTAGCTAAACCGCCCACTCTTCAAACCCCGAGATTTTTAATTGCTTTTTATAAAATATAAAAATACAAAAAGACTCATCCCTCACTTTTAGATCAATCTCGACATACACTTCGGCCTTCACATACACTATTCAACAAGTTTATAGTATGAGTTTATATCCCATTTCTCCCTTTTTTTGTCGAAGCAAAAAGATCGAAAAGGCTCCCCTTGATGTATACCCCCCTCGTTTGGAGGACACCAAATAATCGAGAAATGGGTACTTGCTACAAAACAATGTTATATGACACATATACAATATCTAACATGTAGCAACCAAGACAAATATCCAACCATAAACTAAGAAAAGGGCTAAGAAGCCAAAAACTATAAAAGATAACACAACCATGCATTTATAATGAAAATGTCATGTATAAAGTATGACTACAATACAAACATGAAGATAAACTAAAAGAAGCACACATAAATCTATCGTGACTTGAGAGGCCCTAAGATTTGCATCTAGTCCAAAAGGGATCCTAACAATTTATTTTTGAAAACTAAACATCAATATGTTTAGTTAAGTGGGCTATTGGGAGGTGGAGAGGGTGACATGATTGGAGGTTGTGGGGGTGTCAAGAGATGTTCAACATAGGAGAACATGAAGTGTAGCTCATCTCTCAAAGAGAAGATGAGGTTGCGGTTGTGAAGACAACATAGGAAATTTGCATTATGTATATCAACCAGATGAGGTTGGATGGGTTGGCCCATAATTGGAGATGGAGGTGGTGGTGAGTATGTTGGTGATGGGGTTGGCATGGCATAATCCAATGGGGTAATTGGTGAGAGTGTGTAATCCATGGATGATGGCATGGTGTTGAAAGAGGGAGATGATGAAGATGTTGTTCTTGTAGATGATGTTTTGGAAGGAGCATTTGGTGGAGATGGTGAGTTAGGAGTGCATTGAGAAGGTGGTGTTGTGACTTCATCATCTTTGGTGAGATCAATAATGAGAGGTTTGGATGGTGGCCTAACTGTGATCTTAGGTTTCTTGGAGATGTGAGTTGTTGATCCTTGTGTGGAAGACATGGTGAATGAGTAATGGAAGGTTGAAGATGAGATGCAAGAGATGCTTGCAAAGGTGAGGCTTTAAATAGGCAAGAGTTTGTGGGATTTGAATTAAAGTTAGTGGAAGTGTCATACGGTGTAGTGAGGGAATCTTAGGGTGCATGAGAGTTTGCAAAATATTGCAGGTTTAAGGTTAGGGATGCACGGATCTAGAGGAAACAGTGAAAATTCGTCAAACAAGGGCACGGTACCACTAAATACCACACGGTACCGTTAAATTTAACGGTACCGTGACCTGGAAGTCACGAATTTTCCTGTGCTGCCTAGTTCTGGGCAGCTAAAAGGGAGTTTTCTAGGGGGACTATTTGCAGGAAATGTTAGTGCCTCAAACCACTAAAGATTAATTTGCCAAATATATCTCATATTTAGCTACTCCTAGCAATTAAAGATTAATATGCAACTATCTAAAATAAGCTATAAGCATGCAAAAAAAGGACAAAAAAAGCTATCATTCAAGAATCACATAATTTAAAATCATGCAAGGTGATAGAACAAAAGTTAAGCATACAAGATAGTTAGAAGTATTAAGTCCTAATATAATTTACCATAGATAAATCCTAATATAAGATAGAAGATCCTATTCTAAGACGATGAGAATAGTTCTATCGACTTGAGCGCACCCACATTGTTTGGTATGTGTTGATGATTCCTCATTCATCATCACTAGACGAGACATCATAGCAAGATACTGAGCTATCATCATGGTTCCCTTGAGATGATGTACATTCCCAATAGAGAGAGGTGTAGGTGTTTTGAGTTAGAGGAGCCATGGTGGGATTGACAAGAAGATATTTATTGTTTTGGAGGTGAGGAAACGAGTGCATGAAAAAACGGTATAAGTGAGTTAACAACATGCCATAGGGTATCACCTTATTTAGTCGGCCCTTGACATTGACAATTCTCTTTGCCACAAAGTAGGCAAGATTGTAGGGTTGTTCAGTGACAAGACAATACAACATATGAGCACAACATGCCGGGAGGTGCTCACGGTTGTGAGGAAGAAAAAAGACATTTTCACGAATGACTTCTATCCATCTACGTAGATTTGGACGAACTTCATCAACATAGATTTTTAGTGGATCTAAGTCATAAACATGAGACTCACGGAACTCAACGTGACCATTTTCTTTAAGAAGGCCATGAACTTTTTGAGGAAGACGAATGTGTTCTTTAATCTCACATGGAGTAGGTATGAGGGTATTGTATGGGCCATACTCATGTCGATGACTAGTGAGGGTTTTGAGAGATAATCCTTTAGTGTAGGCACATTGTCTATGGTTCAGAAGTTCAAGAATAAGAGCAAATTGGTCAAGGGTAAGAGAGATTTCTTGGTATTGTATCGAGAATTGAAGAGACAAAGTTTGATCCTCGTTATATACGAGCTTAACTTGTCTATAGAACTCAAGGTCAAATCGAGGACAGATTAGGTCATCAATTCGAAACAAGCAATCAAATCCGATTTCTTGAAACATGGTTTTGATGTGATCATGGTTGAGAAAAGAGGACTCGTCAATTCATCCTTCATGAAAGAGACGAGACTCAAGATTACGAAAGCTTTATGTGTGACAAGATGGAGTGTTTGGTTCAAGTGATGGTTTGGGAATGTAATCGGTTGTCAATTCATGATCGTAATCAAACATGTGATACATCTTGTTACCTATAAATTTATTAAAAATTAAAATTGAGAATATTTGTTTTGAAGACACGTTCCTAGTATGTGCCTATATGCAAACCATGTGGAGGTGCAGTAATCTCGACTCTAGAACTAAAAATAATGAGATTACCCAAATGTTCCTAACTCCGCTTTTGCTCAAACGGATATGTCGAAAAATACATATTAGTTATGTAATTCGATCAATATTCGTGAGATCAATTATGCATGAGAAATGTTTTTAGTTTGTATCAAGAATGCACGAAAAATGTTTCATGATCTTAGTTTCGTGAAATTTTTCGAAAACAATGGAATTGGGGTGTTTGGCGATTTTAATGTTTTGGCGCCAAGAGTTTTAAGTTTGAAATTTTTTAGTGTTAATGACTCCTAATCCAATTTCAAATATCCTAGACATGATTCCTCTTAAACATACTTAATCTAATTATAAAAACAAAGTTTGGACCAAAATATGTGATTTAAGTGGGTTTATGCAAATCCTATGTTTAGGGGATCATGATTGTTATACATTGTCTAATCCTAGTCCTAATTTCATACAGACTCAATCAAAATTGAAAAGCCCCAATTCAATTTTTATGTATGATCAAACCCTAGACTCAAAATTAAAGAAAATTAGAGTCAAATGACTTACAATTTATGTTGAAAAAGTAGTAGTAGTTGATAATCTTGAAAATTAATGCCTCGAATTTGATTTTGAAAGGGTGTAATTAAGTTTTAGGTTGTGAGGTTTGGTTTTGACAGCAATGGCAGAAATTAGGAAAGTTTAAAAGTGAATAATGAGGGAAAAGAAGACTGAAATACGGACTGTATCAGATCCACGGTACCATTAAAATTAATGGTGCCGTGATCTGCTGGGATGAATTTTTGTCCCATTTTGATTTTTGACGAATAAGTCTCGCTGATTTAGTGAGACTTTTTGACACGAGGATAGAATTTATACCTAATAAATTCTTTTAACGAGAAGAACTAGACTAGACGATAAGCGATGACTTTAATATTTCCGAGGAAATACGTAAGTAGTCATTAGAGGGATACGAGGGATGACTTTAATATTTCCAGTGAAATATTTAGATAGTCATAAGATTTACGGAATATGTTCCATCATTCCTAGACCTAGATGAAGATAGTTGAAGGATTCTCGTTTGAGAGGTTTGGTCAAGATGTCGGCGATATTGTCTTGAGAGGGAACTTTCTCAATAGAAATGTTTCCTTTTTGGACGTTATCGCGAAGGAAGTGGTGACGAATTTCGATGTGTTTAGTAAGAGAGTGTTGAACGGGGTTTTTGCTCAAGTCAATAGCACCTTTGTTATCGCACATAATAGGGATGTCGTCGAGATGGATGTCGTAGTCAATTAGAGCTTGTTTCATCCATAGTGCTTGTTGACATGCCTTTCCGGTGCTTACGTATTCAGATTCGGTCGTGGAGATAGCAAGAGCCGTTTGTTTCTTGGAGAACCAAGAAGTTAGACAACAACCCATGAAGGTACAAACGTCACTCGTACTTTTTCGATCCACATAAGCTCCCATATGATCAGAGTCGACATAGACAATAGTTTCTACACCGGTCCCCTTGGGATAGAACAATCCCAAGTGTATAGTGCCTTTAATGTATTGGAAGATACGCTTAACCGCTTCAAGGTGAGAGGTTTTGGGATCCTCTTGGAAGCGAGCACAAAGGCAGACACTAAACATGATATCGGGCCTACTTGCCGTTAGGTATAATAAACTACCTATCATGCCCCTATACTTAGTGCTATTTACAAACTCACCTTCTTCATCTTTTGTGAGTTTCGTTTCTATGGACATGGGAGTTTTCATGGGCTTAGACTCTTTTAAACTAAATTTCTTAAGCATCTCTTTAATATAATTAGATTGATTAAAGAAGATACCATCTTCCATTTGTTTTATTTGTAGACCAAGAAAGAAATTTAATTCGCCCATCATGCTCATCTCAAACTCGTCACGCATGATCTTTGAAAAATCATCGCACAGTTCTGGACAAGTTAAGTTGAATATAATGTCGTCGACATATATTTGAACAATGATGAGATGTGAATTTCGTTTCTTCATGAAAAGTGTGTTATCAACCATTCCCATGGTATATTCATGTTTAAGCAAGAATGCCTTTAGTCTATCATACCAAGCTTTGGGAGCTTGTTTGAGACTATAGAGAGCTTTCTTGAGTTTATAAACATGATTCGGCTTTTCAAAATCAACGAATCCCGGAGGTTGTGCAATGTATACCTCCTCGTTGATAAAACCATTTAGGAAAGCACTTTTCACGTCCATTTTGTATAGTTTAAAGTCTAAAGCGCAAGCATAGGCAAGGAGTATCCTAATAGACTCTAACCTAGCTACGGGTGCATAAGTTTCATCGTAATCTATTCCTTCTTGTTGGTTATAGCCTTGTGCTACCAACCTCGCCTTATTCCTAGTTACGACGCCATTCTCGTCGAGTTTGTTTCTAAACACCCACTTAGTTCCTATGATGGTTTGATTCTTAGGTGGAGGTACTAGATCCCAAACTTGGTTTGCGGTGAATTGATTTAACTCTTCTTGCATGGCAACTACCCAACTTTCATCCTTTGTCGCTTCACCGACATTCTTAAGTTCTATGGTAGATATAAAACAAAAGAAATTACTTTTGTTTTGTGCTTGTGACCTAAGGGTTCTTTGGTTTAGGTTTATTATGAAATTTTCTATTGGATGGTTCTTGGATTCCTTAATGTTGACAACTTCGTCAACCTCAACTATTTCATCCTCAATGTCATTTTCTAAGGTTTTCTTGCCATTTACCTTTATGGCTTCTTCCTCATCTAAGTCATCATCTACCAAGGGTGATGTCTTAGTTGGTGGAGGACTTTCATCGAATGTCACGTTGAGTGATTCTTCGAATTTCATTGTTTCTTTGTTTAGGACAACATAGGCTTTGCTATTTTGGGAGTAACCTAGGAAAACTCTTTTGTAAGACTTTGGGTCAAACTTGGTGAGGTAGTCTTTTGTGTTTAGTATGAAGCACTTGCTTCCAAACACTCTAAAGTAATCTAGAGTAGGTTTTCTACCTTTCAAGATTTCGTAAGGTGTTTTTCCTAAGATTGGTCTAATCAAGATCCTATTAAGTATGTAAGTTGAGGTGTCTACCACATTACACCAAAACTTTTGCAGAATAGATTGTTCATTCAACATCATTCTACTCATCTCTTGTAGAGTACGATTTTTCCGCTCAACTACCCCATTTGATTGTGGAGTGCGTGTAGCTGAGAAATTGTGTGTAATACCATTAGCATCACAATATACTCCAAATTGCACTTCATTATCAAATTCCCGACCATGATCCATCCTAATCGAGACTATTGTACACCCTAGTTGATTTTGGACCTTCTTACTAAAGATTTTAAATTCCTCAAAAGCTTGTGTCTTATCCTTAAGAAATCTAGTCCAAGTATACCTAGAGTAGTCATCTACTATTACTAAGGTGTAGTAATTTCCTCCATAGCTCCGTACGGCGGATGGACCGAATAAGTCCATGTGAAGGAGTTCTAGGCATCTAGAGGTCGATACCATATTCTTAGCTTTGTGACTAGAATGAGCTTGTTTTCCAACTTTACAAGCGTCACAAAAGTGTTTTTCAAACTTAATCTTAGGTAGGTTTTTAATTAGTTCCTTAGACGCCAATGATTGTATTAAACGCATATTGGCGTGACCTAGTCTCCTATGCCATAGAGTGGAATTCTCATCTATGGTTGCTAGGCAAATCTTATCCTGAGGCTTATTTCCTATTTTCATGACAAATAAGCCATTCTTCCTAACTCCTTTGCCTATGGTCTTACCATTCTTAGCGATCTCACTACCCTCTTCGAAAAATATAACTCTACACTTATTGTCAACCATTTGACTAATACTAAGCAAGTTAAATCCTAAGTTATCTACATGCTCAACATTTCTAATAGTGAGGGAGTTTTGAGTAATTGTACCTTTGCCTATGATGTTGCCCTTAAGTTTGCTACTGAAAGTGAGATTACCTCCATTGTAAGCCTTGTATGATGAGAATAGACTTCGGTTACCCGTCATATGATTAGTGCGTCCACTATCCTTGACCCATTCATCGGGCTCCAAGTCGATTCCCAAGCATATCTATTGAATAAGACAAAGATTCAAACATTTGGTCCACAATATCTCATGGGTCCGAAGTTGTTAGTATTAAATATCCCATGCATTAGTTGCATTTGGTTAGGATGTTGGAACGGAGGACAAATTTTCCATGGCAAGTAACTTCGTTGTTGAAGGTTATTCCAAGTTACGGGATAGTTACTTGGATAACTTGGTCTTCTAAAGTTACTTCTCGGTTGAGGAGTTCTTGACCGAGGTTTAGGAACATTTGTTTTTCTAGGTGGAGGAGTCTTTGATCTAGTATCAGGTTTTACAAAGCCAAGCCCGGGGGTTGACAAAGGTTTGTAAAAACTTTTGACCTCCTTTTTACTAGCAACAGGTATTTTAACGTTTTTAACTACTATGTGACTTGGATTAGGACTTAAGTTATTTTTCAGACTCGGCTCAGTTCTGTCTTTAGCACCAGACGGTACCACGGTACCACTAATTTTAGTGGTGCCGTCTGTACCTTTAATGGTACCGTCCTCTGTTTCGACAGAACTTGTAGGTTTGACAAATTTTACTTGTTTTGTTTTACTTGTCGAAGCCTCATTTGGATTAAAACCTAGACCCGCACCGACATGCTCACTATATCTAATATTATCTAATATGTCATCTAGTGTTTTTGTTCCTTTTTCAAACTTAATGATCCTTAACGCATTTTTCCTAAGTTCAACATTTTCTAACCTAAGATTATGACATGATTCGCATCCAACATCACATTCTTTCCTTTTCTCAAGTCTTTTGACTTGGTCATTTAGTTCTAAAATTTCCGCTTTGAGTTTATGCAGAGTTGTTTTTAGTGTTTTGTTTCTAGTTATGATTTTAGAACTTACTTCACATAATTTATTATATTCATGATATAGTATGTTGTCATCTATTGATGAATTATCATCACTATAGTAAGAAGAGTCGGAATGTACCTCAGTTAAAGCTTGAGCCATAAGACATGTTTCGTTGTTGGGCTTTCTCTCTTCTTCTTCACCACTATCACTCCAAGAGCCTCCTACAAAAGCTCTTTGGTTGTTGGTTGTTGGTTCTCGGTGGTTTAGGACATTCTCCGATAAGATGATTAGGATCTCCGCATCTAAAGCATTTCCTATCACTCTTTCCTTTCTTCTCATCTCGGTTCTTTTGGAACGACTTTTTTTCATCACGAGGTTGTCTAACAAATCTACCTCTTCTCCTAAAGAACTTCTTAAAATCTATAACCGCTAATGCATACTCTTCATCTTCACCATCATAATCCAAACTTTCTTCTTCACTAGACTCCTTCTTGGCTTTCAATGCAAGGGATCTAACTTTTTCACTTTTGCCTTTGACTATGTCGGAGTCTTTCTTGATTATCATTTCATGAACTTTCAAGTTTCCTATTAGTTCATCAAGTGATAATGTCGTCAAGTTCTTTGACTCTTCAATGGCGGTGACCTTTGCTCTCCATTTGGGATATAGAGCCCTAAGAAACTTCCTAATATAGTTCTTGCTATAATAACCTTCATCAAGAGTTTTAAGACTGGTGATAATAGTATTAAATCTAGCAAAGACATTATCAATAGATTCATCTTCCGGAATGGAAAATTGTTCATATTGTTGCACAAGAAGATCTATCTTGTTCTCTTTGACTTGATTATTACCTTGATGAGTGACTAACAAAGTTTTCCAAATTTCTTTTGCCGTGTTACACATAAAAATTCTTTCAAATTCCTTTTTCGGCAAAGCATTATAAATCATCATTTTAGCCTCATCATTTTTGGCTAGTTTTCTTTTAAGTTTATCACTTTGTTTATTACAGGGAACTATTTCATCCCTTTTTGTTTCCGGATTCTTTTCAATTGGTTGAAAGTCACCCTCTGTAATAACATGACAAAGATCAATGTCTTTTGATTTCACATACGTTTCGAATCTTGTTTTCCAATATATAAAACAATCGGTTTCAAAAAGTGGTGGTCTTTGCATAGATTGCCCTTCTTGATATTTGTCGAAATCCATTGATCGATTCAAGTTTTAAAATACAATTTATTTTAAAATCTTGCCTGACGTGGCTCTGGTACCAATTGTGGAAAACTATAAGGGGGATTGAATAGTTTTACCGGTTTTTTGAAATTTATAAACGTTTGTTTGTGAAAAACTTTGATTCAATTCTTTTGTGAAATCAATCAACACCAATATGAACACTAAACTACACTATCTAACATAAACAATAAGTATAAAGAAATGAGATGGAAAGATCAAACCGAGACAACGAGATTTATAGTGGTTCGGTCACGAAGCTCTTCTTCGCCCTACTCCACTCCCCGAGTACCCAACTCGAGAGTTCTAAGCACTATGTCAACAAAGCTCCCTTCAGGCGGAGAAAACCGTACAACGTCGCTTATTACAATTTCTGACACTAAGCTAAATTTCGAGTACTAATCTTAACTAGTACCAATCTATCACGATCCATACGATCCTTACTAAATCACACAATCAACACACTTTACACGATCTACCCCGATCTACCCTTCATCCACTTGATCAACACACAAGCACACAAGCTACAAGATCTCAACAAGATCATAATGATCTACACTCACAAACTACACAAAGGAAAAACAACTTGGTGTATGCTAGGATACAACAAGTATGTAACAAATGTTACAAGTGCACTAACTATAACTACAACACCTTGTATCTTCTTGATACTTTGTGTTCTTCTCTTGCACTAGTAGAGGAATGAAGGTGATCACTTGGTTGGATGATAGGATCACTCTTTAAACCAAAGAAAACTAACTAAATGTTCAAAGGAGAGTAAATGTGATAAGAGTTTTAAACTCAGAAAGTTGTGTGTGAAAAAGGATGTCCAAAAACTGTGAATTGGACTGGTATTTATTTGCAAGAAAAATCTAGCCGTTACAGTGGGATGGTACCACTAATACCACACGGTACCACTAAATTTAGTGGTACCGTGCCAGACAAAGACGCTCCATTTTTTGTTTTTAGTGGTGAAAATTTATTTGGGGAAGTTTGGAGCTGATTTGGGGGGAAAATAACTGTTATGATTTTTAAACTTATTTTTCCAATTAAAATATTTCTTTATAATTCAAAAATAATTTGTAAAGTGTATTTTTGAAAAAATGTTTTGTCACATTAAAAATGTGAAGTTTAAAACACAAATTCACTTCTTTGATCATTTGTCAAGTTGTAAATTTGTTTGTTCATACCTAGAGTGATTTACGTAGAAACGGGATATTTCGACTAAAAACTTGGTTACATTAATCTTGATGTAAAGTGTTTTCACATTTTGTTATCATCAAAACGTGGAGTTATCGAAAGATATAAATAACGTTTTTAGGATATTATTTGCATCAACATGATTCATTATTATCTCCTCAAGAAGATGAACAAATGAACACAATTATTACATTTGATGAAGATCAAATTAACCCAGTTGTTACATTTTGTAACACCCCCAACTCGGATTAGGGCAGCGGGACTGAGTTTGGGGTGCTACTCCTGGGGTATGACAGTCACAATCACAGAAAACGATCTCATAACGAGACGTTTTTAATAGAACATATCATTCGTTTTACAAAGTTCAACACTTAGAGTTGAATGACTCATAACATATTTAGCAGCGGAAAATGAAATAGTTTGGAGCAGAAAAATAAAGTAGTTTGCCGCGGAGAATAAGATAGAAGTAGTAAAACATATCCCATAGATAGCCATCCGGAACTTCCAGCCCTTCCTCGTGCACACTTCATACTTCAATTACCTGAGATAAACATGCTAAAAAGTCAACACAAAAGGTTGAGTGAAATCCATAGGTTTAATAAAATAATAGTTGAGCACAAGATTTTTAGTCTGGAAGATATAAGCATCAAGTGCAAATATCAGGTAAACGTCACATAATTCTCTGGATTTGCTAAGCTCATGACACACAAAGCGTTAACTGGCACCAGTAACCCTGGCGTAAGTCGACAATATTCGCGGAATTTCATAATCATAATAGTTGCCCTCAAAGTAGGTATTTTGCCAGATACCTAGTAACTCAATTATAGTACATCACATGCTGACCGACCTTAGTCAACATGGCGGGATGGTCAAATCCTATAGGCCTATAAACTATAACCGCGCTCACCCGCAAGTGATTAATGGTTCATGATCGAGGGACTTGCTTTTGGCAAGGAAGGTACTTAGCATTCATAGCGTCAATCAGGAAATAGCATACAAGTAAACAATTGTGCTCAGAAAATAGTAAGTAGCATGTATCTCCCCCACGGGATTTATAAACATTTAAAAGTATTAAAAGTGAGGCTATGGATCACACCTTAGTCACAGAGAAAACGAGATAAACAATCAGATGGTACGGCACAGCAAATGAACCTCAGCACAACCTAATCAATTAAATGGCATAACTCAGAAATATTACTTGAAATGATTTAATAAACAATACTCGTATAAAAGGTTTTAGTTTCAATGGCGTTCAAAAGAAAAGATACGTTTAAGTCTCGTGTGGAAGACAAGAAAGGTAAAAATAACAAGTCGGCGAATACGAACGAATACTCAAGGAAGACGAGAGGAGAAGAAGAAAAGAATATGAAAGAAAGAATGAAATCAGAAAAAGAATAAATAAACAAATAAACAACATCGATAGATAGTTTCGGCTTTTCCCCGTTTTCCCAAAATAGATGTTATATCGCTAAAACATAAGAGTTTTGAAAAGAATTTTAGGACATTTAATAATTCATGACGATTTAAGTTTATAAAAGTCTTACGAAATTTCGACATGAAGTGCCGTTTATAAGACGTTCCCAAGTCATACGACTCATTTGAATAATTCGATTATCGTCAAGTTTTACAAGTTATAATATATAATTGGACATATCATTCGCGTATATATTAGTTGTTTAGTTTTATCGACCGTTTTGTATAGATCGGGTCCAGATAGGTTAAGCTCTTATGAGTCTGACGTATCCGTCTGTCTCGTGTACCAAAGGGTTCATAATAGTCCAATCAACCAATACCGTAAATCCAATACGTCCAATCCTTGTCCACAATGTTACATCATTACAAGATTATCCAAGTCCAAATCGTTATATATTAAGTATCTCATATGTTGCAATTTATATCTCATCTCGTTTTTATATAATCCGAAACCCTCATATCGATAACCAACAACAATATCTAACCTAATATAACATGACTCGACGTCTAATAAATAAAATGAAAACAATAAATAATTAACTACTAATCTAATAATCACGACTCGACGAAAGGAATAAATAATAACAACGACAATTTGATAAACTTCGCCGTGACTCGCCACGAGTCACGGTTCGACTCAACCCGAATCGTTGAGACTCTCGGCCGAACACAACCACACCAACAAAACATAACGCAACCAAAACTATCCTATTCCTAACTCTAATCCGCAACAATTCCAACTCCATATCCCCTTTTTAATCCAAATCGACAACACATAAACCAAAACCCTAACCCGCAACAAATCCAAACACAACAAAACTAATCCTAGTCTTTAACCCTTGCCTCGCCATGACTCGCCGTGAGTCACGGCTTGGCTTCCCTTCGACAGCCGAGACTAACAATCCCAAACAAACCCGAAAACAACACGATCTCAATTATAAAATGAAAGAAATGAAAGGAAAACAACAAATCCACAATACACACCGAGTTAACCGAGTTGACTCGGTGGTTGACTGAGTTTGACCGAGTCAACGCCGAGAGGGGGAGGGTTTCCACACGAGGTTTAACAAATTTTTATCACCATTTTTATTAATAAAACGCTATTTATTTTCGGATTAAATAAATTAAATAAATAAAAAAAATAAAATTATTAAAATTAGGGTTTCGAAAATATTAAAGAAAAATAGAAAATAAGGGCGCGTGGGGGGGTTTACCGAAGGAGAAGACGGAGGGGGTTGTGGTGGTGGCTCGGTGATGGTGGCAGCAGCGGTGGTGGCGCGTGACGGTGGTTGTGGTGGGAGCCGTGAGCTCAAAAACTCCAGAAACGTATAAAAATGGCCGATCTAACGATTCGGCTAATAAAACAACTCGCCGGAAAATTTTTCGGTGGCCGAAATTTTGGCCGGCAGTGGTGGTGGCCAGGCGGAAGGAGATCGCCGGCGAAGACAGAGAGGGAAGAGAGAGAGAAGAGAGAGAGTGTGTGTGAAATAAATGAATTATTTTATTAATTTTTGGGTTTAAATACTTTTGAGGGAGGGACTAGAAATGAAAATGTGAGAGTGAGGGGTGTGAAATAAAACTATGGGGCGGAGGGGCCATTCCTGCCATTTTGGTTAATCTTTTGCAATAACACTGCGGGACCCATTTGACATACCAAACGGACTCGAAAATCAACGAAACTTGCGCCATTGTTCACGAAATAATTTTTCCAATAAAAACGTGTATAAAGATACAATACTTTCACGAAATCAATATATTTGGTAAATACGATACGTTTTGTGCTTTCTAGGTTGTGTCGGTTCAATAAAGAGACAATGTTCTCGTTTCTCATAATATCTCTCGTATCTCAAACCCAAACAAATGCAAGAAAAAGTTTAAGTTCTCAGGTAACGCAAAAATTTTAAAATAATTGGCTAGAAAGGATTTGAAAAATTACCGGGTGTTACACATTTGATGATCCAATTGATGACGATAACAATGATCAAATTAAACAAAATGAACCTTCGCTCGGTCCAGATCCAGAACTCATGACCTTACTAGTGACCGCCCAATCCCAGTTGGACTCACAAAAATCTCAGATTGAAAATGCAATGAGATCAACAGAAACCTAAAAGCCAAAGTTGCATCATTAATTGCGGACCTTGAGTGCTATAAAATAAAACTCACAAATTTTGAAACAAAAGAAAAACGAGAACAAGGTTTTGAAGTTGCATTTCAAAAAGCTGATGTCAAAGAACAAGATTTACAACATCAAATACGAGAATTAACTGCTTCCAAAAATAATTTGATTTCTCAAATGGAACAAGAAAAATTAGAATTCAAACAACAGGTTGAACACCTCAATTCTGAACTTTCAAAACCAAAAACAGACTTGTCAACCTATCAAACTAGTTTTTCTGAACATAAACAAGTGTCTAGTAAACAGATTGATTCTTATCTTGATGAAATCGTAGATTTGGAATGTAACAACAATTCAAAAGTTTACTTTAAAGCAAAATCCCCAAGGTTATGGTTTTGCTATTGGTGATGACAAACCACGTTTTCTACACAAAGCACTCAAGGAAAACCCAAAGTTGTATAGTGCAGACCACCTCTTTGATGATTCAATTATGCGTGTTGTTGTACATAACTGTGAGGAAGAACAGGAACAGGAAGAAGAGAGTCGATAAAAAAATGAGCAATGAATAAACCATTGGATTATTCAAAAGTGCCTCATATTTCTGACACCTTCGTTCCTCAAAAGGATAAAACAGAACAACCATGGTTTGTAATGCAATTTCATGAATCTTCTTCTGAGGTTGGTCCTGTTAAACCAGTGGCACAAATAAATGGTCCTTTACCAACTTCTGGAGTAATTGCACCATTACCTAAACGATGTCTTGTACTTAGATAATTTGATACGTTTATGGAAGACATCAATTTTTTAGAACAAGCAATTGAACGTAACTCTGAGATAATAGTTTCCACTTTTCTATCTCCTTACGAAAAAGAAAAGAGAGAAATTTTTTAAAAACAATTTTTACCATATGTTCAACATGTGCGTCTTTGTGCTACACACTGGGAACAGGAACTCCGAACAGAAGTAACATCCATGATGAATACTTTCAATGCAACTGAAAATTTGATCTCAAAACAAAAATGTCGAAACAAAGTTTTACAAAATGAAGCTGATCAACTCTTGGAAGATGTTCTAAGTTCTGATGTTATCTCTGTGGTTATGAATTCGATTTATGAGTCTTGAAATTCTATGCTTGTTGATGATCACACTGCTGACACTGAAAAGTTGAGACACGAATTGAGAATTTAAAAAGAGAAAATGAGAGAATCATTAAACACAATGATCATGTGCAAAGTAAACTTTCAACATAAATTTTTCAACTTAATCAGAAGCTACAATGGTGTCAAACTCAGAGTCTTGATTTTGAATTAAAATTGCAAAGTAAAAAAGAAACGATGTCCTTTCATAACAGTCACACATCCAAAGTTGAGAATCTTGAAAATGAAAATGTTGCTTTAAAAAGTCAAATTTTCAAATATGAAAAGGAAATCGATGAATTTTGTCAAAATCGCAATGACACCGTTCATTTAAATAGAGAACTCGATTCAAAAATTCAACAAAAGAATCACATCATCATTGAACTTAAAGAGAAAATTCAGTTACTTGAAAAAGGAAAGTTTGTTAACACAAATGTAATTGCACCAGGAATGTAGAAAATGGACATAACACCTAGGCAAACATCCCCTCAGACTACTAATTTGAATCCTTCCACTTCTGCAGGAATAGTCCCCACTACTAGCGTTAGCAGATCAAAGCGTAAGAGCAACAAACAGAAGAATAGGATCTGGCCACGTAGAAACGGAAAACTATAAGCCCAAGAAGTAGAAGATCAACTTAGGAATTTGAATAAAATGCATGTTGCGTCTGATTTAGATTCGAACTTAAAAACTTGTAATTCTAATATCGATGTAACGAATGCTTAGACTTTGAATGTTTTGAATGTTAATGCATCTTGTGTGTTCTGTCGTAAAAGCATGTTATCTGGTGATCATAAGAAATGTGTTGCAAAATCTCTTTTATCTCGCAACAAGAAACGTACATCTGGCATTCCCTCTAGGCCCACTATTGCTTCTAAGTCTGTGCTAGGAAAACCGCCAAGTGTAGTTTCTACAAATGCCTTAGACACACCCATAGTTGCGAAAACAACTCCTAAGACAATCCCATCACCTAGCGAATTCACTAAGAAGAAAGTTAAAACTAGTTGGACATGGCAATGTTGGTTACAAAGGAAACCTAGTTTTACATGGCTACCTAAAGTTATTCATAACTGTGTTACTAACCCAACGGAACCCACAAATTCTATGGGTTCTACTGTTATCATCACTCCATCTTCGTCGTCTTCGTGTGATGCAGGTGGTACAAATTGTTCTATGGATTGTTGATAGCGGTTGTACCCAACATATGACAGGCAATCTCAAACTATTAGTAAACTATGTTGCAAAGTTCATCGGCACTGTCAGATTCGAGAATGATCATTTCGCTGCAATCATGGGCTATGGAGATTACGTCAATGGCAACATCGAAATTAGTCGTGTCTATTATGTCGAAGGCCTTGGTCACAACCTTTTCTTAGTCAGTCAATTTTGTGATGGGGATTTGGAAGTAGCATTTCGGGAGAAAACTTGTTTCATTCGTGACTTACAAGGAATTGATCAAATGTCGGGCAAGCGTGTAACTAGTCTTTACACCGTCTCCATGTCTGATATGATTGCTTCTTCTCCTATATGTCTGATTTCCAAAGCACATTCGACAAAATCATGGTTATGGCACAAACGACTGTCTCATCTGAATTTCAAAACCATGACTGAACTTGCACGTCACAAACTAGTCGATGGTCTTCCACGGTTTCGATATTCAAAAGATCACTTATGTCCAGCTTGTGAACAAGGAAAAATTACTCGTGCACATTTCCCTTAAAAAACAGAACATAGTACAGATCACGTTCTTCAACTACTTCATATGGATTTATGTGGCCCTATGTGTGTTTAAACAATCAACGGTAAACGCTACATTCTAGTAACTGTCGATGACTACTCCAGATGGACTTAGGTCTATTTTCTCTGAAGCAAAGATCAAGATCCTTCAATGATCATCACCTTTCTCACAAAAATTCAAGTTCAGCTTCGTAATACGGTCAAAAAAGTTAGAACGGACAATGGAACTGAATTCAAAAATCAGACTCTTCGATCTTATTTTAAGAAAGTGGGAATTGAACTTCAAACATCCATTGCAAGAAGTCCAGAACAGAATGGGGTTGTCGAAAGACGCAACAGGACGTTAGTGGAAGCTGCAAGAACGATGCTAATCAATGCTCAATTACCAGATTACTTATGGGCAGAAGCTGTATCAACTGCATGTTATAGCAAAATTGTTGTATGATCACCAAACGGCATCACAAAACTCCTTATGAGATTGTTCACAACCGCAAACCGAATATTCAATACTTTCATGTATTTGGTGCTCTTTGCTATCCAAATAATGATCGTGATGATTTTGGAAAACTCAAAGCAAAGGCTGACATTGGTATCTTCATTGGATATTGTGAGAACTCCAAAGGTTTTCGATTCTGGAATCATCGCACTAGAAAAATTCAAGAGACTATTCATGCTAATTTCGATGAGCTTACAGAGATGGCTTCTAAGCAAAACAGCTTAGGACCCGCAACCAACCGTCTAAATTTTCCAGATCAATCAGCCGCACCTCTTTCACTTAACCGTAAAGAATTAGAAACCTTGTTTGCTCCACTGTTTGATGATTCATTTGAATGTCGTGCACCAAATGTATCACCAATTTCCGCTGCACAACCTGATAATAATCCAATACCTGATACACCTGCTACTACAACAACAACAGTTGCTACAGATGCACCTCCAATTGAATCTCGACCAACAGCAGAACAAACCGCTTCCAACACTGAAAATGAAGCTAAAGATCTACAACAACAAGAAGTACCCGCACCTGCAGATTATGAAGGAAATGCCTTCTTTAATCCATTTGCTCCGGCTCCAACCATTCCCGATATTGCAGAGTCATCTACACGCAACTTGGATCCATCTAATATGCACACTCTTTTTCAACATTACCCTTCAACACACAAATGGACAAAAGATCATCCCTTAGTAAATGTGATTGGTAATCCAGATAATCCAGTCATGACACGACAAAGACTTCAAACGGATGGTGAAACATGCATTTATGCTCTTACCGTCAGTCAAGCTGAACCAAAGAACATTAAAGAAGCAATGACTTATGACAATAGGATTGAATCAATGCAAGAAGAACTCGATCAATTCAAACGTCTTGAAGTCTGGGAATTGGTAGAAAGACTCGATGGAGTCTATGTTATCGGACTTAAATGGATTTGGAAAAACAAACTTGATGCTGATGGAACAATAATTCATAACAAATCGCGTCTGGTTGCCAAAGGCTTCAGCCAAGAAGAAGGCATTGATTTTGAAGAATCCTTTGCACCAGTGGCTAGACTTGAAGCTGTCCGCATGTTTCTGGCATATGCTGCTCACAAGAACATCATCGTTTATCAAATGGATGTGAAAACTGCATTTCTGAATGGGCAACTCCGTGAAGAAGTGTATGTCTCTCAACCATAGGGCTTCATCGATCCAGATCATCCTAATCATGTATACAGACTCAAGAAAGCCCTTTACGGCCTTAAACAAGCCCCGAGGGCATGATACGACAAACTGTCCGCATTCTTACTTGTTAATCTCTTTACCAAAGGATCAGTTGATCCCACACTGTTTATTCAAAGACACGGGAAGGACATCTTAATTTTTCAAATTTATGTTGATGACATCATTTTTGGTTCAACACATAAAAAGTACTCAAATGCTTTTGCAAGATTAATGAAACAAAATTTTGAAATGTCCATGATGGGTGAACTTACGTTCTTCTTAGGACTTCAAGTTCATCAATCCCCCCGTGGTATTTTTCTTAATCAGTCCAAGTATGCTCTTGAGATTTTAAAGAAACATGGCATGACAAGTTATGATACTTATAACACACCTATGTCTGCATCATCCCCAAAGCTGGATGCTGATTTACATGGTATACCAGTTGACCCTACAAAATACCGTAGTATAATTGGGTCCCTTATGTATCTAACAGCCAGCAGACCAGATATAGTTTTTGTTGTATACCTATGCTCCCGTTATCAGTCACGACCAACTGAAAGACACCTCTATGAGGTTAAAAGAATCCTTCGATACATAAAGGGAACCATCCATTTGGGGATCTGGTATCCGAAGGATTCTGGTTTTGAACTAATAGCTTTTTCAGATGCTGATCATGAAGGATGTTTAGACACATGCAAAAGTACATCCGGGGGATTGCAGTTTCTAGGAGACAAACTTGTATCTTGGCAGTCAAAGAAGCAGGATTGCACTTCATTGTCATCTACAGAATCCGAATATGTAGCCATGTCATCATGCTGTGCTTAAGTCATTTGGATGCGATCACAGCTGATGGACTACGGTTACATTTTCAATAAGATTCCCATGTATTGTGACTCCAAGAATGCCATTGCCATCTCATGCAACACAGTTCAACATTCGAAGTCAAAACATATCGCACTTCGATATCATTTCATCAAAGAACATGTTGAACAGGGTACAATTGAATTATACTTTGTGGGTACTAAATACCAATTAGCGGACTTATTCACCAAAGCATTGCCCCATGCAAGATTTGTGGAATTAGTTCATGATGCGCGTGATGTGTCGTTGCGGTTTAGCAGTTTTAATGCCTACTCAAGTTTTAAATTTATATTTAGCCGACTTATCAATAACACACACACTTAACGAGCAGTGTACCCGGTCAGTATGAAGATAATGGTAAGTAGAGTGTCGATCACTAAGAGTGGAACGTATTATCTCGTTATTCTAATCAGTATTTTAATATCCTAACGCAAGGGGGTTTCAGCCTGAGAGACTGGCACGATTTGTTGTAATTAAATAATAAAATAAACCAATAGGCACGAATCAGCAAGTAGCACACACGTACACAGATAGATACTAGAGACAATAAGAGGGCTGTCCTTATGATTAAGTAGTTTGTCACTTGTTTTATTGATAGCTTTATATGAAGTGTATGTAATTAATCCTTTCTCGTTGGTCCTATTCTTATCGGCGAGTAAACCCTTAATGATTACTTATGTCTAAAAGTTATTCCTAAGTGATCAATTTAGAAACAACCGTGGGAGCCACATCTTGTCCCGCAGTCAAATGCCCGCAAGCCACTAATAAACACAGAGGTTATCAATGCACTAATAAGTAGTAACCAAAGACATCAACATATAAACTTTAATTGATGGGAAAGCAAGTATTAAAGGGAGTGCAATCTTTCCGTTGTCACATTACACAAGCCACCAATCCTGATGAATTAAAGTTTGCTAACACAATAAAACAAAACTACTTAATGAATTAAATACATGCAGCACCTTCTTACAGCTCTTGTATCTTCGATTTGGGTGTGTCTTGTGCTGCCTCCTTGACTGAATTCGTCATTTTGCTCTGCTGTCCGAACTTCGGTTTTAGGGTTTCGAACTCTTTAATTCGTCTGGTCTACGGGGTATTTATAGTTTCTGTCTGAGGGAAGATGCGGCGCATCTACTAAGTAGATGCGGCGTATGTACTTAACTTCGCGTGGGGTCCAAGATTATAATATTCAGGAATATTCGTACACCGCCAGAAGATGCGGCGTAACCCTTGATTAGATGCGGCGCATGTCCTCTTGTATCTTGGATCGTATCTGGTGATATCTTGATAGAGATGCGGCGCATGTCGAGAGTGAGATGCGGCGCATCTGGAGCAGAATTGACTTGATCTTGTCCATGTCAGTAGACTTCCACTTTATGCACGTTTTGCTCCATTATTAGTCCATAATCGCTAAGTTTCACCAAATGCTTGTTTTTACCTGAGAATTACAAAAGTAAACAATTAAGTATCAATCCTCATACATAATATAGTAAAACAAGTCAAATTAATAGGATAAATGATAGTAATAAAATGTACTTATTTGAGTTCATCAAATATCCCCCCACTTGAACTTTACTTGTCCCCAAGTAAACCTTAGAATTTCATTTATGAAAATGTATCCTAAAAGATGTATTAGGATTTATTTTTATATTTAAGCATGTATTCGTTTATTTCATAATCACACAACTAAACACTTAACGAATTAGAAGTAAAATAAAATAAGTCGATAAAAGCAAATCTAATCGTTTAACTGTCCAGTCGCGACGAATATTCTATCATAAGCTTGGCAAGTATACACATCTCCACCACTAAAGCTAAGGAATAACAAGTCTAAAGCGGTAAAAAGGGTTTTTAGGCTTAAGGGTTAATTATTCTTAATCACTATCGATCTCAAATTCCAGAAAAGGCGACAAAATCACAAATACATGATCGAATCCACGAACACGATACTTGCAATTGCTCAAATCCTTAACTCGAATAGGCTAAAGATAGGTCCAAACTTCACCAATAATAATATATCAAAAAGGGCGACAAAATCATAAATACATAGCCGAATCCACGACTACGATACTTAAGATTGCTCAAATCCCTAATCTCAATAAATCAAAGGTTCGGTTGGATAAAGAACAATACAGGGTATGGATAACATTTGGGATATAAATTGGTGTAAAAATAAAAATAAACAAAACAAAACAAATAAATTAAAATCCTAAGTGTGGTTAATCACTATCCCAACCATCCCATGAATAAGACTCATATCATTGAATAACTCACGCTTTAACACTTGAAACACACGCTTTTAGGTAGACACGAATTATACTCAACAAAATCTTAATCAAAGAATAAACCTTAATTGGCATTCCCATAACTGCCAATTCCCATTCAATCCATATATAGTACAACAAATAGTGGTGATATCGACCACTTACATAACTTTGCATAAGTTGGTTAAATCAAACATCCAACTTTTCTTTCTTTCTTTTTTCTTTTCTCATTTTTTTTTTTTTTTTTTTTTTTTTTTTTTTTTTTTTTTTTTTTTTTTAACTTGAAACATAGATGTGTAAAATTTCACCACATCACTACAACTTTCTTTCCGGATAATTTTTATTCATACTTTTCATACTTTCAGAAATAACGGTAATAGTGAAAGTAGTAAACACACGAAAAATAAACTCAAAAATATACAATATTTACTTTCACTCCAATTTGCATTATGTAATTTCCCGACCTAACCATAGATAATGAATTACGCACGCGAACACAGGTAATGTAAGGAAACACACTCTGCCTATAGCAATTAACCAACCACGGATTCTAATCTACAGGGTAGGCTAAGGTTTAAGGTGTAACGAAACATTTTAAACATAGGTGTAAGAAACGAAAGGAATGGCTCTGAGGGTTTTTCTAGGGGTATCTTACTCTAAAAATGAGAGTAACAAAAGGTTTTATACGGGGGGTTAACTAACCAGTGTAGTTAGTCAAAACACATAACATATAAAGGCTATTTGGTGTAATCCTAGAATTTTACCAATTTAGACAAGTCATTCCAATTATATAAATAATACTCATTATGGTGGTCTCGAATAGTATACAAGCCAAGTTCTAAAGTTTACAAGTCACCGGCACACTCATAGATTTGTGAATTTTGAAAAATCACAATTTTTGAAAATAACGTCTTGTGTGCAGTTATGTAACTTAGATCTTAAACAAAAACATGCTAAAAAAAAATTTTAAGTTTGATATATTAAGCACATTTTAAGCATAATTTTTGAAAAAGTAGGACAAGTAATTGTTAAGTGTTCTAATTCTGCAATCCCCCCACTTAAGTTAAACAACGTCCTCGTTGTTTGTATAAAAGTTTAAAAACTGGAAAATAAAAGAATTAGAACAGAAAAACTCCCCTGAGATTTGCTCGGTATGATCCTCCATTAGTATAAGAGCAAAAATCATCTTCCATGTGGATTAGAACGTTAAAACTTCATACTTGATGTATCCACAGGAAATCCAGGAAACTATAATACCACCAACACTTTAAAACACACCTAAGATAAGAAAGGTTCAACTTGCATAATACATTAGTAGTTAGGAAAAATAAAAACTTAAAAATTAAAACTGAAAATCATCAGGTCAGTCGATGCGCCGTATCTTATTGAAGAAGATACGCCGTATCGAGCCTGGAATAAATACGGATCAGAATAAAGATGCGCCGCATCCTTAACCAGGGATGCGCCGCATTAAAATAAACTGATAAATAGTTTTTAAAGTCGGAAATAAAAATTGCAGAAAAATAAAATAAGATATGACCATTGCAGAGGATGCGTCGTATCTCAGAATTGAGATGCGCCGTATCTTCGTGCGGCCTGGACTGACTCGACACAGAAAACAGAATAATAAAAGATAAATCCGGGTTGCCTCCCGGTGAGCACTTGTCTTTATTCCAGAGTCTTCAAGTTAGACTCACGTTCAGCTCCTTAGTATCGATCATTGAAGGAGTCGGAGACATCACGCTCCTTCATTCCCAATTTAGTGATATTGAACACTCCTTGCTCGTCCTTAATTTCCACGCCGTTCTTCTTTAATATCTGTATAAACAAAGTCCTGTCCCTTTCGGGCAGAGATGACAAAATGATAGACGGAAAATTCTTATTATCATATAGGCACAGATAAGCAAGGTGGGGTGGTAGTTCAATAAACACATCATTGTTCAAATTCGTTTTCTCAACTACTCTCCTACGTTTATTAATTACTACACAATCATACCACTCATCATCAGAATCACTAACAATATCGCGTCTAAGTTCCGTAGGTACATTAAGGTCAATGAATTCCTCAAAGTCTTCATGATTAGGATTAGTTGAGTTGTTTTGAATCAATGTTTCTCCCATAAGTCTAGCTTCAAGATCGAGGTCCATACGCTCTCTTAATCCTAGCACATAAACACCTCTAATTATGCTTTTAACCGGATCTTGGCACTTATAGACTAGTTTATTATTCCCTACCCTTAATGAAATTTTTCTCTTAAACACATCAATCTTAGCATGGGCAGTAGACAAGAAAGGTCTTCCGAGGATTAAAGGAATCTTAACATCCTCGGGCATGTCTAGTATAATAAAGTCTACGGGAAAAATAAACTGCTCAATCTTAACTAGCACATTATTAGCAATCCCTTCAGGTCGTTTTACTGTTTTATCAGCCAATTCAATAAGTAATTTAGTTGGTGCTAATTTTCCTAGTCCTAGGGTAGCGAATGTCTTAAGAGGCATAACACTAACACTAGCTCCTAAGTCAGCTAACACATTATTGAAAGATATGTTATTAATAGAACAAGGTAGAGTAAAACTTCCTGGGTCTCTTTCTTTATGAGGCAAGGCATTTGAATCGGTTGCAGGGCTCTCTTCTTTCATTGTTGCCTTGATCTTCTCTTCAATTTTTGTCTTCTCTTTTAGTAGTCTCCTTAAGCTGATTGAAGAGTTAAAGAAAAATTCGGGTCTTGCACCATCGTTACCATTCATCGACCTTCTAGATATATTAGGAGTGACTTCTTCGGTGGTGCTTATGGCCTTGACATGATCTCTTGGATTTGTTTCAGTTGAGCTCGGTAAACTTCCATATCCCCTTTCTTGAAGAACTTTGCTCATTTGACCAATTTGTTGTTCTAATGCTTTGATCGAAGCTCCTTGATTTCTTGTAGTAGTGTCTGTTGAAGCTCGAATTTCCTTGATCATAGCAGTATTCTCTTCATGTCTTTTAGCAGCATCGGCCATAATTTGCTTTAAAGTATCATCTAAAGTCTGCCTCCTCTCTTGATAAGCGGGATTGAAGTTGTTCTTTTGATAGAATCCCGGACTAGCTTCCCTAAATCTTGCTGAAGGTCGGAATGGTTGTCCAAATTGGGTGTAATAAGCTTCTTCAAATGTCTCACTTTCATTCTTGTTCGGGCAATCTTTAGTGTAGTGAGGTCCTTCGCACTTTTCACATCCAACTTGGGCAGCATATGCTCTTTCATCTCGCTTCTTCATCTCTCTACTAATTTTATCCAATTGAGCTTGAATAGCAGCAATCCCGTCAAAATTAGTGCTGCTCTTAGATCTAGTAGAGGTCCCATCGTGCCATTTCTGAGAATGATCAGCAGCTTCTTGGATTGCTTTCCTAGCATTAGTTGCACTCATCTGAGGTACAGCTCCCTTAGCATCCAAAATCTGTCTTGTAGGCACGTCCAATCCCTGATAAAACAATATTATTTCCTGCATAGGGGTTAGATAGTGTTGAGGACATTTTATCAATAAATCTTTAAATCGTTCCCAAGCTTGATAAAGGGTTTCATCAGGCTCTTGCTTGAAACTATTGATAGCCTCCATCTTCTTAGCAGTCTTAGCAGGTGGACAATATCTCTTCAGGAATTTGCTCTTCAAACCTTCCCACGTAGTGATTGAACTAGCAGGTTCATTCCTTAGCCACTTGTTAGCAGCTCCTTTTAGTGAGATTGGGAAGATTCTTAGCATGAGTTGATCGGTATTGACACTTTCTGTAGTAAACAAATCTGCAATCTCCAGGACCTTTTCAACATGCTCATTAGCATCCTCTTGTTCCGTCCCACTGAAAGCATTCTCTCTGAGCTCTTTGAGAAATTGTCCCTTCAACTCAAATTTTGACTTGTCATCAAACTTTGGTCTAGCAACTCCTGAAGTGTAATCAGCACGGGTATTGTTCATGTATTCCTCCATAGTAGTGTTTTCGCCCATTGTTTCTGTTTCAACTTCCTCTTTTTCTTCAGAAAAGTAATCAAGCTCGAGTGAACTTGAAAGATCAAAGCTTCTTGTGTTGAAAAGCCTCTTAAGCGAATGCAGGGCTCGTTCAGGATCTTCGAAAGGTTGAATCAAGTTCCTCGTAGAACTCCTGGTCATGCACTTCCTGAAATCAATCACAAAAGCATCGGTAGGGTATGCTCGAGAAAGTAATATATCAGATAATTAATAACGAAAACGGAATACGAAAAATTAAAGTTACTGATATCTGCAGACGATGCGCCGTATCCAAAAAGTTGGATACGCCGTATCTTATAATCGTTAAAATTAAATCAGACTTTATTCAGAAAATAGATACGCCGCTTTAGAATTTAAGAATGCGCCGTATCGAATTAATTAATCAAAAATCAACTTATCTAATTAAAATAAAATGCGTCGTATTAACGAAAGTTAATGCGCCGTATTTTTCGTTACGTTTAAAAATAAAAGATTTTTGATTCAGTAAGATGCGCCGTATCGACAGAGATCGATACGCCGTATCTGTTTAATAATTCGCAAACTGTTTTTAATTAAAATAATAGATACGCCGTATCTGCGAAAGCAGATGCGTCGTATGGCGTTAATGTTTTAGAAAATTTTTTTATCAAAAACAGATACGCCGTATCTGCGAAAGCAGATGCGTCGTATTACTTTATCGCTTAGAAAAATTTTCTTATTAAAAACAGATACGCCGTATCTTGGGGAAAAGATGCGTCGTATCGAATTAATTAAACGCGTTGTATATAAAAAAAAATTAAACGCAATACGCCGTATCTGAGAGATCAGATGCGCCGTATCGTTTGATTTAGCACAGTACAACGATAGCAGAACAGAAAAGTACGAAAAATAAAAACAAAAATTTAAACACACAAACGAAAATAAACACACAAAAATAAAAAGAAAACAATTAACACACAATACAACAAATATGCAAAATAGTACAATGATGCAATTAATCTAATAAAAAGAAAAACCTAATTAAAATACTAATCAAATTAACAGATAATAACAATTCACTCCCCGGCAACGGCGCCAAAAAACTTGATGCGCGTGATGTGTCGTTGCGGTTTAGCAGTTTTAATGCCTACTCAAGTTTTAAATTTATATTTAGCCGACTTATCAATAACACACACACTTAACGAGCAGTGTACCCGGTCAGTATGAAGATAATGGTAAGTAGAGTTTCGATCACTAAGAGTGGAACGTATTATCTCGTTATTCTAATCAGTATTTTAATATCCTAACGCAAGGGGGTTTCAGCCTGAGAGACTGGCACGATTTGTTGTAATTAAATAATAAAATAAACCAATAGGCACGAATCAGCAAGTAGCACACACGTACACAGATAGATACTAGAGACAATAAGAGGGCTGTCCTTATGATTAAGTAGTTTGTCACTTGTTTTATTGATAGCTTTATATGAAGTGTATGTAATTAATCCTTTCTCGTTGGTCCTATTCTTATCGGCGAGTAAACCCTTAATGATTACTTATGTCTAAAAGTTATTCCTAAGTGATCAATTTAGAAACAACCGTGGGAGCCACATCTTGTCCCGCAGTCAAATGCCCGCAAGCCACTAATAAACACAGAGGTTATCAATGCACTAATAAGTAGTAACCAAAGACATCAACATATAAACTTTAATTGATGGGAAAGCAAGTATTAAAGGGAGTGCAATCTTTCCGTTGTCACATTACACAAGCCACCAATCCTGATGAATTAAAGTTTGCTAACACAATAAAACAAAACTACTTAATGAATTAAATACATGCAGCACCTTCTTACAGCTCTTGTATCTTCGATTTGGGTGTGTCTTGTGCTGCCTCCTTGACTGAATTCGTCCTTTTGCTCTGCTGTCCGAACTTCGGTTTTAGGGTTTCGAACTCTTTAATTCGTCTGGTCTACGGGGTATTTATAGTTTCTGTCTGAGGGAAGATGCGGCGCATCTACTAAGTAGATGCGGCGTATGTACTTAACTTCGCGTGGGGTCCAAGATTATAATATTCAGGAATATTCGTACACCGCCAGAAGATGCGGCGTAACCCTTGATTAGATGCGGCGCATGTCCTCTTGTATCTTGGATCGTATCTGGTGATATCTTGATAGAGATGCGGCGCATGTCGAGAGTGAGATGCGGCGCATCTGGAGCAGAATTGACTTGATCTTGTCCATGTCAGTAGACTTCCACTTTATGCACGTTTTGCTCCATTATTAGTCCATAATCGCTAAGTTTCACCAAATGCTTGTTTTTACCTGAGAATTACAAAAGTAAACAATTAAGTATCAATCCTCATACATAATATAGTAAAACAAGTCAAATTAATAGGATAAATGATAGTAATAAAATGTACTTATTTGAGTTCATCAGTTCACCAAATTGGTATGCAGTGTTTAACTTCAGATGATTTGAACAACTTTCTTAAACACAACTAAGAAAGTCAAGCACCAAAACCTTTTTTTGTAAATATCTTATTCAAAAACACAAAAAGATCTTTCATTTTAACTTTTCTTTATTAAAAATTTAAAAAAAATAAAAAAAATCATCTCTTTTCAGTCTGCAAAATTCAAAACAAATCAAAATATGCTCTTGATATACACATTTAATCAATTTTTTATCACGAACATATTTTGAGGGGGAGAATTTTTATTTATCATGACTTTCGCACACTCTTCTCAAAATCTTCATCATAAATAAAAAATCTTCATCGTGCTACATTTCTGTGATCTCTTGAACTAAAAGTTTGAAAAAGTTTTAAAAGTATTTGTTAGTTTAAGGGGGAGAAATGTAAATTACAAAAGTTAATAAATATTTGGACTAAGGATATAGCAACAACAAATCTCAAGGACTGTTATTGTCAATTGTCAAAATGTTGTAACATAAGGACTGCATTTGATGGGAAATACGGGTTAAGGGTATAAACTTGTCATAACTACAAAGTATTCCCTATATAAGCAACTTAACTCAGTTTAAAAAAAAAAAAAAAAAAAAAACACACACACACACACACACACACTAACTCAAAAACGCAACTAATTGCCGCCATTTTTATTCTTTGACAAAGTTGTTTTTTTTTTTTTGTTTTTTTTGTTTTTTTGTTTTTATCTTCTTTCATTTCACGATTGTAAGTGTTTAACACATTCATGTATGCTTAGTAATCATTCGCCCAATTTATGGAAACATTTCTGTGGCTAAATCTCTCAATCGATGAATTAGGGTTTAAAGCATCAATTTGGGCATTTCTTGTGTATTAGGTTTTAGTCTAATTAAATTAGTACTTTAGCTCAACATCATGATTAGGATTGTTCTATTGCATGTTAATTGTGATTTCAAACATCATTGAATGCAAATTGAGTGCTTTAAGGTTAAGTAGGTCGAAAAGATTGCTGCTACTAATAAGTGTATTGTAGTTGTGTTTTGAGCAGTTGGTTTTGCTTATATATGTTCCCCAATCATGCGCCTTAAGTGCTGAATGCTAAAACAAACATATGCTCTAAGTTGATGAATTTCGTGTTGCATAATGATCTTTTGTGACCAATGTGTTTGTTTGCTTAGATTTCTGGACAATAGGATTTGTTTAGAATGAGTTTAGGAAGATATTTGATGCTTTCATGGTCCTTGAATCTGTCTGATATTGATTTTGATTAAGTATGAAATCCTTCGAGTAAGCATGAAGGTCTTCGAATTAAGAAAATTTTCTTCTACTTAGTAATATTTGGGATGAATGTCTTCGAGTTAGAAGAAAATTTTCTTTACTTAGAAAATTTTATGATATTCTTCAAGTAAGAGATTAACTTCTCCTACTTAGAGAATTTTTTTATAAAATTCTTCGAGTAAGGAAAATATTCTTCGACTTAGAAATTTTTTCTTACAATCTTCGAGTAAGAAAAATTTCTTCGACTTAGAAATTTTTTCTTACAATCTTCGAGTAAGAAAAATTTCTTCGACTTAGAAATTCTTTCTTAAAAATTTTCGAGTAAGGAAAAGTTTCTTCGACTTAGAAGTTTTATTCTTCAAATCTTCGAGTAAAGGAAAACTTCTTCGACTTGGAAGATTTTTATTAAACTCTTCGAGCAAGTATGCAGTTTTTTCGAATAAGGATTGTATCACAGTTTCTCCGAGTTAGGAGGGTTTCAAAAAATTTCCGAGTAAGGAAAATAGCAATCTCCAATTAAGGGATGTTATTTTCAAATATTTTACTAAATCCTTCGAGTAAGGAAGTTTTTCTTTCTTTCTTCGAGTAAGACCATTTTTCTTCGAGTAAGCTTATTTTTGAGACTTGTAATTTTTTTTCTTCAAAATACAGAAATATGTCAAGTTGAAAAATTGTGTTTGCTCTTATATGATTGTTTATTGTGCACTAATTATTTATGATCCTTATACATGTTCCTCTATATGGTGTATCATATCACTTAAGTATAGATCATGTATTGAATGACTTACACTAACACAAATATGCAATTTCTATTGTGTTTCTTTGTTGGTGTTTGTGCTTCTCAGGTTCACAATGTCTCAAGCATCCATAGCAAGGAATGAGTTGATACCCGAAGGAGATGAAAGGAAGATAGGAGAATCCAATTACCGGGTAGATTTGGAAACCTTACCATGCCACCCTACTTGTCATCATGGTGGAGATACTGAAGAAACAATTCTGCAGACATGTTCTGACTAGATCCGCTACGGTTCTAGAAATTTATCATAATCAGTTCTGGCATTCTTTAATCATCAGTCGCGACACAAAAACCATGACAATCACCCTTGACAGCAAGGTCATCAAGTTCGATGTTCATCTTCTTCACAATGTTCTTGGACTTCCTCCAATTGTCTTTGGGAAATACACACAGTTCTTAGATGATCCGTCCTTTGAACGTATAGTCAAATCCCTAAAGCACCTCGGCTATGACGATTCATTTTAAGAAATCACATCTCATTCCAAAGTTGACAGATGATATATTCCTCAACCAAGGCTAACCTTTTACACTATCCTAAGTCACTGCATCACGGGAAAGGAAACAGGTCACGAGCACCCCAGACTTGAACATCTGCAATTCTTCTGGGGAGTCATCAACATGGCACATCTTGACTATGCCAAGTATATATGGACTGACATGGTATACCAAGCTCGTCAATTTGGGCAAAAGAAAGGCTACAAGATTCCATTCCCTCGATTTACGAAGCTTCTCATTGCTCACTTCATGGCCCGAGAACAAGATATAGACAAACGTCTGAATGAAAAATCTCATTCAGAACAAATGGACCATATTCTTTCACGGGTAAGAATTCATACCACAAACACCACCAAACAAGGTCTCAGAATTCCAGATGCCTTAATTACAGAGACGGTGAGGGCAACAGAGGCTTATAAAAGATATGATAAAGCAGAAAAAGCATGATTTGTAGGGATAACTATGAAGGGAAACACTGGCACTGGAAGAGGTAGAGGAATGAAAGCTGGTACAACAAGAACAAAGAAGGTTACTTGATGAGTGTGTAAATACTCATCATTTTACACCCATGAAAGACACAAAAATGACCAAAAACACCCAGTATATATTGCAGATATCCTTGGTTTGTGTTTTATGTGTTTCAGGTACTAAAGGATTGAAAACGGAACGAAAACGAGTATTTTTGGATCGACTCGACAACAATTGATCAAGTGAAGACAAAAGTCAAAGACAAAGTCAAGTCAACCCCCAAAAATACCAAAATGACACAAATGGTCCTTGGATATAATTTTTACTTTTGGTAGCCTTGGTCCCTGGATTTTCAGATTTGGCAAATTTAGTCCCTAAGATTAAAACTAAAATCCAAATCTAATCCCCAGCCACAAACCATAGCCCAACCCACACACAAATAAAAAGCCCAATCCAAAACAATAAACCCGACCCATCTTTATTTAAACTAAATACCAGACTTTGACCTTGGTCAAATCCATCTTCAATACCATTGCCGCCTAAACCATACCACCATCCCTCCTCCTTATCCCTGACAATACCACCCCCCTCCAAGCTTCCTCAATACTCTTCCTAACAAACCAAGAAGCATTAATTGCTTCGTTATCATCACAAGATAACCAGTCAAGTGGTTTTTCCCACTTTGACTATTTTGGCGCCAAAACTGAGTTTAGAAGGCTGAGATCATTTCACACCTATCCAAGGGCTGGAAAAGATTCAGAGGAAGATAAGAAGAAGAACCCACCTCAGTGTAGTATAAATAGGAGTCATTGTAGCCTTAATTGGCAAGTAGTTTATTTTTCTTAATCGTATTGTACTTTAATTATTTAAGCTTTATCAATTTTAATTTCCAGTTATTAATTCAAGTTACTTTGAGTCTGTTTATCATTAATCTTTGTACAATTTCCATTAGTTAATGAAAATTCCATGTTTTCAAGTTTCCATGTGTACTGAGAATTCGAATCAAGTTAATTGTTTGTTGAAATAGCTTCTTTTCTGTTTCTATAAGCTTACATAAGCTCACTATAGCTTTTGATAAGTTTATAATAGCGTAACTCAGTCTTAATCTTAAAAATACCAAAAAAGTCAAAATAGTCAAAATAAGCTAAAAAAATAAGCTGTTGGGCAATATAAGCTGGAGCATGGTGAATTATGGAAGCCCATGGTTTAGAGCTTCTTGGGAAGCTATAGGTTGATGTGGTACTTGGTTATCAGTCCTTGTTTGGAGCAAAAGCAATTTGTAAGAAATTTCCATTTCTTATGTTTCACTGTTCAACTGCTTATTTATGTGCTTATCTGATTGTTTTCTGCTTATTTGATGTTAGTAATGCTATTTCAAGTGAAAATGTTAGGTTGTGCTTGTTTGTTATTAGTTTTACATTAAAACCTTAAAAAACCCAAAAATAGCCATATCTAGTTTAGCTTAATTTAGTGCTTATTTACATTTTTAAAGTTGCTTATTATAGTTAAAATAAGTTATTGATTCAGTTAAATTTAGAAACCTAGGCTTAATATTGGCATTTCTAGTTTTAAAATCATAACAGCCCCATATTAAGGACTGTTTGGCTTAAAAGGGAAAATGGGTCAAAATGGTTAGTAACTGTTCATTTTCAATCTTGGTTAGTTTCATCTAGCTTAAACTTGGTTAGAATAAGCTGTTTGTATGACTTTTGGAGTTAATGGGATTGTTTTGATGGTTTTGAGTTGACTGTGACAATACTAGGCATAGAACTGATCAAATAAGCTAATATTAGCCATAAGCTCATTTGACCTTTTCTTGTAGCTTTCCTGAGGTCTTTTGAGTCCAAGTAGTGGATACTCAAGAGTTGGATCAATTTGGTTTGGATTTGAAAGGTTTTGAACTTAAAAACTCAAGTCTGCACAATAGAACCATATATGCAGTCTGCATGATTTTTCTAGATCCCATTTAGGTGCTTAATTGTGTTAATCAGATCTTAATTCCTTGTTTCTCAGTAGTTTTCTAGGTGTTCTTGGCTTATTCCATAATTCCAGTCCTTAGTATAGCTTATTAAAGCTTTAAATTAAGCTCAAAAGTGCTCAATTCACTCAAACTTACACTGAGTGATCAGTGCTCATTTGAGTGAACTGAGCCAACTTCTTAGCTTATTCACAAGCCACAAATAAGCTTAACTTGGTCTGATTTTTGGTTTATGTGACCCTCAGTAGGTGAACTTTAAGAATTATCAGTCTTTGTGGTATTTAGTGGTTATATAAGTGCTCATAATTAAGCTTAAATTTGCCTAGGATTGACTGAGTTGCCCTGTGCATCAGTCACCTTTGTGCTTATTTGATATTCATTCAGTGCTTATTTCTGTGTTATTATGGCTTATTCAATTTTCATTTAGCTTATTGTTGGTTGTTAAGCTAGTTTCAGTTTGCCTTTAGCTTATTTAAAAGCTTATCAGCCATTTTGATCCAAGCTTGGGCTTATTCTCTTTTTAGCCAACTGATCAGCAAACCTTGGCTGATTTTGGGCTTATTTGAGGTTTTCAAAAATAGTGTTAGTTGTGAAGTTTGCTTATCTTCTTGTGCTTAATCAGTTTCTATCATAAAAATCCAAAAATAAAATAAAAAGCAAAAAGGCACAACTGGGATTCGAACCCCAGCCTCTCACCTCACAACACAACACACTCACCAACTGCCTTTGGGCCTTTTCTGGTTAAACCTTGCACCCATTAATTCTTATACCACTTTTCCATTTTAAGCTATCCGAACCATTTTGCTTATTACCAGCTTATCCCAATAAGCTTGCACCTTGTTTATATTTTTCCTAGGCCTGTTTTAACATAAAGTAATTTCACAAAAAATTTCAGAATTTTTAGAATAGTTTTAATATTTTTTATGCATTTTATTTTTAAAACAGTTTTTAATTCATAATAAAAAATATAAAGCTCAGAAAAATATAAATCTTTTTTCTAAAATTTTCTTTTTTCATATATAACTTAGAAAAAATAAAATTACACTTGTAAGATTAGATTTCCATATATCTTAGTTTTAAACCCGTTTTTAGAATTCCCGTATCACGTTTTTAGTTTAAATTGTTTTAATTTTAATTTTCCCTTGAGAATTTGTTTCTCATTTCTTTTTTTAGAATTAAAAAATACAAAATTCCATATTCCAATCATCAGTCACTCTAATTCCAAACCTTACACGATATCCTCGATTCCAACCTCGCTGGGACACGACCCGGGAAACACTTGCCCGGTATCACACATATCACAAACGTGAGTTTTTGCAAGTTAGCCTTTTTCCTAAAGGGTTGGTTTGTCTTTATTCACGTGTATCCGTCTGATATTATATATATACTTTACCACAGATCATTACTCGAGCAACTAAAAGGAAATCAATGCTACGAGATGAATCTACTGAAGATGAAGAAGAGCAAACGAACTTAAGGGAAGAAAGAAAACGCATCATGAAAATCAAGAAAGAAAAACATGATAAAGATCTGGTGAAAGGCAAATCACCAATGAAGCAAGACAAACCCGATGATACCTTATAACCTCCAAAGACAAAGAAAGAAGAAATTGCACAACTCAGGAAAGCCTTACAGGAAAACAAAGCAAAATATTTGGCTGATCTTGAGAAATTCAAGATGAAGAAGAAAGGTGAAGGGTCTGGGTCAAAGGTTGGTGATGATGAAGTCTTGACTGAGACTGATGATGAAACGGAAGCCACTTTGTCTAATCCTGAAAGTACATCAGTGAGTGAATCTGAGGGTGAATCAGAAGAATCAGACCAACACATTCACTCGCCCTCAGGATCTGATAAAGATAATACTGATGAAGAAAAGAAAGACGATGAAGAAAAAGATGATGAAACTGATGAAGACAATGATGATGATAATGATCAGGATGATGATCAACAAGACGATGATGATCAAGATGATGACAACTCTGAAGGAGATAATCGTATTCCTACTCCACCCATACTACCATCGTCTGTGCCATCATCTCATGATTAACACTCCAAAACCAAGCCTCCCTCACCAAAACCTATACCCCAATAAACCGAACCTAGTAAACTTCAAGCTCTTCAGGAACAACTCAACACATTACAAGCTCAAGTTAAGTCACAGCAACAAGACATTGATGAGTTCAAGACGTATGATGTGTCTCAAGCAATGGAAGATTTCTTCAACAACAACTTACCAAGAGAGATCGGCAAACACCTTCAAGAAACACTTCCATCTGTTATGAAGGAATATGTCAAGAGAAAGCTTGATGGAATAGTTGCTCATCACATTCAAACAACACCTCTTACAATTCAAACTAAACCATCAAAGCCATCCGCCGCAGATCTCAAAGGTCAATTGCTAGAAGCCATTGTCAATGATCCAGAGGAAAGTGAACTTCGCAAAGCATTGATCAAGTCAATAAAGAAAGATGATCCATGCAAAAAGGTCTAGTCAAGCAAACGTCTTCATGATGATTCTGGCAAAGATGACCAAGCTAAGCCGAGAGACAAACGTACACGAATGACTGGACCTACGGCTAAATTGCAATCATCCAACATTCAGCATACTGTCGAAGAAGAACTTGTACCACAAGATACTGGAACATTTGATGATGCTGAACCCCATGATGACATCACACACCATAAAGAAGCTGAAGCAATTCTTGAACCACCTGCGGATGCACCAATGCAACCTGTTCCCGAATGGATTGATCCATCTGCTAAAAAGTTCGATTGGTTTGAAGAAATGGTTTATGCATATCCTGACATTCCAGAAGACGAAGTTCCTGCTGAAGGCTCAGTTGTAGATTTCACGAAGAAAATTAGGAAAGTGATGAAGATCCAAAAACTACAACTGTCTGATGTTGTTAATATCTGAAAAGCAGGTTTCTCACAGTTCAAGACATCTATTACTTCTCAACTGGAATTTGAATACAATCTTGAACAAGTTGCCAGAGCATTATCAGAGAATGTTAGTTGGGATGTTGCAAGACCTTCACATGAACCCGACACATTCAAGTTTCGTGAGTATTCTCAACCTTTACCGCTCATTGGTCAAGCTCACAATCCCAAGATCCCTAAGGCGTATTTCTTCAATTATGACTTGGAGTACTTGATATATGGGAACACTGATCCAGAGAAACGATACGCTACGTCTCTAACCAAGTTCAAAGCTGCTACTTATGTACAAGAAGGACTCGAAGAACAGATTGGAGACTTGTTCAGCACTTCAATTGCTGATTACAATGATGAAGCTGTTCTAGGAGTTTTTCACTGGCCAGAGATGCGCAAATGGTTCTACAAATGGAAACTGACGTTTACTTCGAAACACAAGGTAAACTACAAACAAAAGATCCTTTCCATCAAGAGTGCTGAAACAGAATCAAAATATGGGTACAACTTTCTGAAAAAGATCACGGTTCGACGACAAGATGACAAGGAGTACTCGTTCAACGAAGCAGACTATCCTCATTTGAATCTCAACGATATTGAAGATATGTACTTGCTTAAGATACAAGGAAAACTAAAGCATCTCCCTGGCAGCCTTCAATACGACATCATCAACTTCTTACTTTTTTACATCCGTAGAATAGTAATAAAGACAAGAGTCGAAGATGTTCACCTAGGTGTTAAAAGTTACCAGAAGAAACTCAACCTCATCAAACCTGATCTTAGACCTCCAGGAATCGTAGAAATGAAGCCATATTCATATATCAAAAGACCATTTGGGGTAGTATACGTTAGATCAGGGAGACCAAAGTTCATGGGATACGAAGACATTCACAAATTCATTGATGAAACTTTGATACAGGTCAGGTCTAAGCTTGATCACATTCTTGAAAACCATACAGAAGGGCGTAAGCAAGGTTTGTGATGACACATGATATAGAGACGAAACGATGTGAAGCAAGCAGTCAAGTTCTTAGCACGTATTGACTACAGGCTCAAACACCGGGTTCAAATGCGGAGATTGGAAAGCTATGTTGGGGGAAGAGCTAAGGATCCAAACATTCTCACATTTCGTCATCCTGAGTAATCATTGGTATAAATGTCATTTGTTTTCATCATTAAATATTGCTTATGCATAACTATGGCTTGTGTACATATAACAGTGCACAACCCGTTCTTTGTAAAGAAAGGACCATGAGGTACGCTTCAGTGCCTCAATCCTAATATAAGGAGCGAAAGCTTCTTACTTTTGAGTAGAATTAATCAAAATTTTGATAAGTTTTTCAAAATTCTGCTCAAAAGAACAAGTATTCCCTCTCGTGTTTAAAACCTCAAAAAGTGATTTCACTTGTTGAGGGGGAGTATTTGAAACAAATCTTTGTTCAATACTAAAATTTCTTGTTGGATTCTTCCCACAAACCTCAAAAAGCATATTTTAATCAAAATGTTTTCCAAAAACAACATCAATATGCTATTTTTGAGGGGGAGAATAAAAATGTGATTAAAATATGTGTGTGAAGTATGGAATCTCGCATGAGCTCGACTCAGATTTTACACAAGAATTGACGAAACTTAACTGTCATTAATCAAAAAGACTTGTCCTGGACGGGTAATAAATTCAAGCTGGTCTAACCAGTGATGTAAGCGTGTCTCGAATAGGACTTGTCTAAGTAGAGTGTACCGTTTCGAGAGATTTTCTTTGAATATGAACAGGACCGGTAATAAATTCAAGCTAGTCTAACTAGTGATGTAAGCGTGTCTCGAATCGGTCATATTCACTGAAAATCAATCAATTCAAAAGTGCATACTCCACCCGACATGTGCAAATTTATCTTAAAAACTTATGAGCACATGTGAAGGGGGAGTATTTCAGAAAAAGCAAAACTCTCAAGGTGTTAACAAAATATGTTTTATAATCATAAACAATTTGAGAGATTTTTCAAACTAATGGTTTATGGAAACATAGGATGGTCATGGAGGTATAAGGTGACTAAGGTTAGGAAACACGTCATATGATCCGCCAGAACCGGAGGGATCTACCCGTGGACAATACCAATAGTTTAGTACTTGAAGTCCTTGGGTATGATTGAAAAAAGGAGATAAGAAATGAAAGGAGAAAGAAGGGGTTGAAGAATTAAATAGAAAAGTTATGAAAAAGGGTGAAAAGAAATAGCCCTCCATATGTTCAACCTTAGGGCAAAAACCGGGTTCAATTCATATGCTACTGGATGTTACTACGGTGACACCAGTATTGAAGACAAGTCGTCATGGACCCAGTGATGCATTGCACTAAACCTTCTAGCCACTCAAGTGTCTCTCAAAAGATACTTGTTTCATTTCTCACGGAGAACCTCGCATAATTTATCGACCTCTCACTCCGAGCTGTGTTGATATTGAAAAGGAGGCACTCTGCTCCATGCCTCCGACTACTAAAACCAAAATGCACTAAATCGAGTCTAGAGCCGCGAGATACATCAAAAGATCTCTTAGGAACACTTAATATTTCTACACTTGTTGTTCAACATTAAGGACACCAGTTGTAAATAACAAGAGTCCTACGCAGATCTTAGCAATCTGCCAAGAACATTCATGAGGGAATTCACAATTGTGGTTCTCAGTGATTGAATGGAAATTCCTGCCAGGGTCAACATCAAAAAGCGCTGACAACAGGTCACTTTGGTAATCCCTTGTGGGTTACCCTTAGTGTTCACGGTGGTTTCAAACGGTCTACAGTCATGGAGTGATACTTCGGTATACTTCAGCGGCTCACCCTGAATCGTTGATACACTTCAGTGTATCTGTGTAAGTCCTCTTGGGGGCATCTAATTCAGGAACGGCCTTGGCAAGGATTAGAGAAAGTTTTCACACTATGCTGTTGATGAGTGTACAAATACTCATCATTTTATGCCCATTTTGGATACATAAAATACTGAAAACAGCCAAATATACCAAATTATATTGCAAATATCCTTGGATGGTGTTTTTATGTGTTTCAGGTACAAAGGATTGAAAACGGAGCGAAAACGGGCATTTTTGGATCGACTCGACAACAATTGTGCATTTGATCAAGTGAAGACAAAAGTCAAAGTCAAAGTCAAAGTCAATTTCCAAAAATACCAAAATGACACAAATGGTCCTTGGAAATACTTTTCAATTTTGGCAGCCTTGGTCCTTGGAATTTTCAGATTTTACAAAAATGGTCCTTAAACCTTAAACCTAATCCAATTCTAATCCTAAACCTTAAACTACCACATCCCAAAAACAAACCCAAATCTAATCCTAAAACCCAGCCCAACTCAAACACAACCAGATCCACATCTAAGCCTGACCCAACCCGTTTCCTTATAATAATAAACCCGGGTCAGCACAAAGTCAACTCTCCCATCCCATCTCCTTCCCGCTCACTTTTCCCCCTCCCCAGAAAAACCACACCAGACAACTATGTTCCCCCCTCCCAACATCCTTGTCTCCTCCTTTTATCTGCCACAACCACTTCCCTTCCCCTATGCATTACAAAGTCAACCCAAACCCACTAACCAGATTTCCCGCCAAAAACAGGATTGAGGGTTGTGATTATTTCAAGAGGATCCAATGGCCAAGAATTGATCAGAAGAAGCACAGAAGCAGAGGAAACCCTAGTTATTCTAGTATAAATAGGATATGATGTAAAGCCTTTGTGGCTAGTTCTTAATTTTAGTTAACTTAGCAGTTAGTTTTAATTTAAGTTAATGTTAGTTTTTTAAATATGTTTCTCACTTTGTAATCTGCTTTTAAGTTAATGAGAATTCCAGTTTCATGTTTTTAATTCCCTTCTCTTTTTCCATTTCCTGTCAAAAATTCACATAAGCTCTCATAAGCTAATCTTATTCTCACTAAGCTAATCAATAGCTTCAGTGAGTCTTAGTTGAACTTTTATCAAGCTTTCTCAGTTCCAAAAATAAAAAAAAATTAAAAAAAAATAGAAAAATCATCACAGGTTTACCTTAGCATGACTGTGGAAAGCTTTTTGGAAGTTGCCAGTAATAGAATGGCAAGGTGGACTTTACCTAGCTTATCTTTGATAAGCTAGGAGCTTGTAGCTGCCATTTGGGAGCCCTTGTTTAGCTAGGGTCTCAAGTGAGTCAATTTCTAATTTTTTTTTTTTTTACTTTTACTGTAGCATAGCTTAACCATTGCTTATTTGGTGCTTAGTATGCTTTTCTATGTTTATTTGTTCTATGTGATGTTAGTAAATGCTAGATAGATAGGTTGTTTTGGTTTAAATTAGTTTTTGTTTAAATCTCACTAAAAAGTTAAAAACTGTCAAACTAGGTGTAGCTTATTCTAGTGCTTATTTAGGTTTAAAAAGTTGTTCATTAGGGGTTAAATAAGTTAGCTAATCAGAGTTTAGTCAGAATCTTAGCTTATTTTGGCCATTGGTAGTGGAAATCACCAAAACAGCCCCAATAAGGACTGTTTGGGTTTAGGGTCCAAATTGGTCAAAATCACTAGCTACTGTTCATCTGCACATTGGTTTATGTTAATTTAGCTTAAAGTAACTTGAATAAGCTGTTTGTTAGAGGATTTGGGCTTATTTGAAGTTTTTTATAGAATCAAGTTGGATATTCTAAATCTAAGGGTGGTAGACTGCTTGTTCTATGCTTATTGAGAGATAAGCAGTTGTGGTGCTTGTTTGTGAAAATTTCATTTCCATTCTAGAGTGCTAAGTTGATTTCCAAAGTTTTGGTTGAATACATTTTGGATTTGAAAAGCTTTGGACTCAAAAACCACAGCCTGCACAGACTCACAATAGCAGACTGCATGTTAGATTTGCCTCATTTCAGCCTCTTGATCTTGATTTTTTAATTTGCTCTATATAAGCTCTTATGTGCTGAATCTTTGCAGTGTTACTGTTCTGTTGCTTATTTACTTGTTATATTTTTCTTAGATTTTTTAGATAAGCTTTTACAAGCTTTTGAGTGGCTTAAAGTTGCCACATTTTGCCCTGTGCACAACAGCACACTTCAGTCCCACTCACCTTTTTTCTCAGCTTATTTATAAGCTGAGAATAAGCTCCTCTTGTCTGATTCTTGGTCTAAGAATACCTTTCTTGGTGTACTTTAATTATTGTCAGCTTTTGTAAGTTGAAGTGGCTATTTAAGGACTTAAAAATAAGCCCTGAAGTTGCCCCTTGGACAGTTTTGCCATAGCTCAATGTTAAGCTCTTTTTGAGCTTATTAAGTTTCCAAAAGCTCACTGCTTAACTAGTTGCTTGTTTGGTTTTCTTGACTTTCATTTTTAGCTTATTTATGGCCCTTAGCTTATTTCTTAATCTTTCTAGCTTATTAGTGTAATCTCATTTTACACCTTTGTTTGTTGCTTTTTATTTCATAGATTCTGATAAGCAGCATCAGCTTATCACATCTTATTTGTGAGATAAAAAAAACTTCCTTTGTTAAAGTTGCTTAAAATCAGCTTAATAATAACTTTGCTTTAGAAAGTTTTTCAAAAAAAATAAAAATAAATTGGGGAATTTAGGAAGTCAGGGGTGAGTGGGGACTCGAACCCCCGACCTCTACTAAACTCAACCCTTTAACAAAAACTCACACACCAGCGCTCCCTTGGGTCTTTTACGGTTAATCCTTACACAATTAATCTTTTAACCCTTGTTGGCTATTTAAGCTTAGAAGCCTTTTCCAGCTTATTGTGGCTTATCCGAATTAGCTGGTTACACCCTCTTATTTTTCATACGATCTGTTTGACATTAAGAACTTTTGTAATTTTTCTCAGATTTTTCTTTTAACGTTTAGTATTTTTTATAATTTAATTTAGTTTAAATACATTTTAATTCGTAATAAATAATTAAAATGTCAAAAAAATATAAATCTTTTTCCCAAAATTTTCTTTTGTCATATAGATCCTAGGAAAAATAATTTGGCACATGTTGGATTAGTTTTTAAAAGATTCTAGATTTAGGCTCGTTTTTAGAATTTCCCGATTCGCGTTTTTAATTTAATTAACTTGTGCTTTAATTTTCTTTGTAAATTTATTTTTCTCATCCTAATTAGAAGTTAAAAACTCAAAATCTAAAATCCAATCATCAAGCATTTTAATTCCGAACCAAAAACGAAATCCTCGATTCACACCTCGCTGGGACACGACCCGGGTAATCACTTACCCGGTATCTCACACCGTATTCACGGGTTTTGCACGTTGGCCTTTTTCCTAAAGGGTTGGCTTGTTAATCCCCAAGTATCACGGGTATCCGATATTATATTTATATATACTACACACGGATCAATTTTTGACGCCGCTGCCGGGGAGGTTGTGTTGCGACAATATCGTTTAAGGTTTAAACGATTAGTGACTTGAGATCCTTCTTCTTGAAGTTATCGCTTTCATAAAATTATAAAAAACAAAAATATTTTTCTTTTCTTTTGTATATATATTATCATATAAAAAACAAAAATACAAAAAACATTTTCCGTTTTGTTGTGTAAAATAAAAGATAAAAGCAATCTCAATATAATATTCCTCAACTTGGAGTATTATCATATTAAGTTCCCAAACAAAAGATTAAAACTTGCCTTTGTGTCGCTTGCGAATTCGGCTCACCTTTGATTGATTAACAAACTATAACGGAGGTTCTAGGAGGTCTTGACATTAAATTGCAGACCGAAAGGAGCGGGTTTTTAAGGGCATTTATTGCCCACCTTTGCTCCTCCGCCACTCTGTGCATTTTTCTTTCAAAGAGCTACCGTACGCTTGTTTGATTTAAGGTTTAAGTTCACTTGTGTTTTGCTTCGGTCTTGTTTTAATTGAATTGTTTTTAGTGCATGCGCACTCGTTCTTCTCCGTCAACAAGTCCTTTACGTGAACTCGTGCATACTCCGAGAAGACGTAATCGGAGACGTAATCGTAGGCATACCACCTCAATAGCCGAACCCGAGATTCGTGCTATTCCCGTTCCTGCCATTGTCACAATGGCGGAAGAACGCACCATGTCGGAGCTTCTCCAAGCACCCACCGAGGGTTACGGAGATGCTATTGTTGTTTCGGCAATCGTTGCCGATAGCTTTGAGCTTAAGACCGGGTTGCTATCCTTAGTAACTGCGAGTCAATATTTCGGATTTGAGAGGGACGATCCTCATTCCCACATTCGATTGTTTAACAAGATCACCTCTACCATCAAATACCGAAATGTTCCTCAAGAGGCAATCAAATTGCTTCTTTTTCCTTTTTCTCTCGAGGGGGCCGCCCGAATTTGGCTCGAAAAACAACCCCCTCGTTCTATTGAAACGTGGGAAGATTTGGTGTCAAAATTTGTGAATGAATTCTTTCCTCAATCCAAAACCACAAGCCTTAAAAATGAAATCACCAAGTTCACTCAAAAATTTGATGAATCCTTTAGTGAAGCGTGGGATCGTTTCAAAGAATTACTTCGCAAATGTCCACACCACGGTTTCTCCGAGTTACATCAACTCGATACCTTCTATAATGGTTTGAACCACTCCGATCAAGACTCTCTAAATGCCGCCGCCGGTGGTAATCTCTTGTATCGGACGACTAAAGATGCTTTAGCCATCATTGAAAATAAGTCTAAGGTTCGTACTTCACGAAGCAAGCAAGTTGTTTCCCAAGTGAATGCTTCACCTTCTACTTCATCTCCCGTGAGTTCTTCTAGCACCGATGCTAAGATTGACAAGCTCACGGAGGCTATTCAAGCTTTGGTTCTTTCCAAGCAAAAGAAACAATCTTCCCCACAAACTTCTTCACCCACTCAAGTCAAAGCGGTGGAAGAAACTTGTGTCACTTGTGGTGGTCCTCATGCATACTACAATTGTACTGCCACCGATGGTAGTCGATTTGAAGTTAATGCGGTAGCCGGGGCTTTCAATCAAGGAGGTAATCAATACCGTCCTCAAGTTGACCCGAATTATCGTGCTAGCAATCAAAATGGACCACCCGGATTTTCTCAACCCAACAATCCAAATAGATTCAACCAAAATCAACCGAGAGGGCAAGACGTTCGAAACCAATTTCAAGCCCCGGTAAATCACTACCCAAACCAAGGGGGTAATTTCAATCAAGGCTTTCAAGCTTCTAATTACCAAGCCCCCGTTGGTCCCTCAAATGAACTTGCTAACTACATCAAGTCAAATGAGGCCAACATGAGGTCAATGCAAAATCAAATCACCACTTTGAAAAATGATTTTCAAACCTCAATAACAAAACAAGGTCATGAGCTCAAAAACGAACTTAGAACAACAAATCATAAAATTGAGAAATCTCAAAGTAAAATTGAGAACATGTTTGCTAGCCTCATGAACCAAATGAATCAAGCTTCAACTTCGGGAGGTCTTCCGGGAAATACCATTCCCAACCCGAAGGGTGAGTTGAAAGCTATTACCACTCGTAGTGGTAAGACGATTGATGGACCCTCAACTCCTATGCCCCCTCCACCGGGGGAAGTGAATCGAGAGACCGAGGTGACAAAGGACAAAGTGCAAAATACAAGCCCACAAAGTACCGCACACGTCCAACCTCCGGTCGTCCAATCTCCAATTCCGGAACTCGATGTTCCGAAGACAAATCCTAAGCCCTCGATTCCTTATCCTTCGAGGCTTAATGAACAAAAGCTCCGTGACAAAACTAATAGTCAAATGATGAAGTTTCTTGAAATCTTTCAAAAGTTACACTTCGATATTAGTTTTGCGGATGCTCTTCTCTACATGCCAAAGTTTGCCTCTACATTCAAGAGTCTCCTTAGCAATAAGGAAAAATTGTTGGAATTGGCAAAGACTCCATTAAATGAGAATTGTTCGGCGGTAATCCTTAAAAAGTTACCCGAAAAACTAGGAGACCCCGGCAAATTTCTCATTCCTTGTGATTTCCAAAAGCTAGATGAATGCTTAGCCTTGGCCGATCTTGGCGCAAGCATCAATCTAATGCCTCTTTCCGTATGGGCAAAGCTTTCTCTCCCGGAACTTACTTCTACACGAATGACTCTCGAACTTGCAAACCGAACGGTTACTGTTCCGAAAGGTATTGCCGAAGATGTCTTCGTGAAGGTTGGCAAGTTCCATTTTCCTGCTGACTTCGTAGTGGTCGATTTTGATGCCGATCCTCGTGTCCCCCTTATCTTGGGAAGACCATTCTTGAAAACGGCTCGTGCATTAATCGATGTCTACGAAGGTGAAATGACTCTTAGATCGGTGATGAAAAGTTGGTCTTAAATATTGAGAGTACTTCAAAATATCCTCTCAAGCATGATAGCGAGTCAATTAACCAAATTGATATCATCGATGCTACATGCGAGGAATATTTTCATGAAGTGCTAAGTGGCAATCCCACTTCTTTAGACCAAACCGTTGCTCTCTCTTCCCCCTCTTTCACTCCGTTTGAGGGAGGTGACTTCATCTTGGAAGAGATTGAAGCTTGTTTGTCTTGTGATTCAATTCCATCGGGAATTGATGATGATGTGTTTGACTCGGAGGGAGACATTCTTCTTATTGAGAAGTTGCTTAATGATGATCCATCATCTCTCCCTCCAAAAGAACTTCATAATGAGGAATTCAAACCTAGTGAAAATTTTAATGATCCTCCGGAGGTCGAACTTAAGGACTTACCGCCTCATCTCGAGTATGCATTTTTGGAGGGTTGATGTGCTTGTGCGTGTCGTAGTATAGTTTTAGCAGTTTTAATGCCTACTCAAGTTTTAAATTTATATTTAGCCGACTTATCAATAACACACACACTTAACGAGCAGTGTACCCGGTCAGTATGAATATAATGGTAAGTAGAGTGTCGATCACTAGGAGTGGAACGTATTATCTCGTTATTCTAATTAGTATTTTAATATCCTAACGCAAGGGGGTTTCAGCCTGAGAGACTGGCACGATTTTGTTTGCAATTAAATAATAAAATAAACCAATAGGCACGAATCAGCAAGTAGCACACACGTACACAGATAGATACTTGAGACAATAAGAGGGTTGTCCTTATGATTAAGTAGATTGTCACTTGTTTTATTGATAGCTTTATATGAAGTGTATGTAGTTAATCCTTTCTCGTTGGTCCTAAGCTTATCGGCGAGTAAACCCTTAATGATTACTTATGTCTAAAAGTTATTCCTAAGTGATCAATTTAGTAATAACCGTGGGAGCCACATTATGTCCCGCAGTCAAATGCCCGCAAGCCACTAATAAACACAAAGGTTATCAATGCACTAATAAGTAGTAACCAAAGACATCAACATATAAACTTTAATTGATGGGAAAGCAAGTATTAAAGGGAGTGCAATCTTTCGTTGTCACATTACACAAGCCACCAATCCTGATGAATTAAAGTTTGCTAACACAATAAAACAAAACTACTTAATGAATTAAACACATGCAGCACCTTCTTACAGCTCTTGTATCTTTGATTTGGGTGTGTCTTGTGCTGCCTCCTTGACTGAATTCGTCCTTGGTTTCTCCTGTTCGGTATTCGAATCTAATATAATGCGTACGAAATTCGTCTGGTCTTGGGGTATTTATAGTTTCTGTCTGAGGGAAGATGCGGCGCATCTATTAAGTAGATGTGGCGCATTGACTTAACTTCGCGTGGGGTCCAAGATTATAATATTCAGGAATATTCGTACACCGCCAGAAGATGCGGCGTAACTCCATGATTAGATGCGGCGCATGTCCTCTTGTATCTTGGATCGTATCTGGTGATATCTTGATAGAGATGCGGCGCATGTCATGAGTGAGATGCGGCGCATCTGGAGCAGATTAGTATTGATCTTCTTCATTTCAGTAGACTCTTTACTTTATGCATGTTTTGCTCCATAATCAGTCCAAAATCGCTAAGTTTCACCAAATGCTTGTTTTTACCTGAGAATTACAAAAGTAAACGATTAAGTATCAATCCTCATACATAATATAGTAAAACAAGTCAAATTAATAGGATAAATGATAGTAATAAAATGTACTTATTTGAGTTCATCAAATATCCCCCCACTTGAACTTTACTTGTCCCCAAGTAAACCTTAGAATTTCTCTTATGAAAATGTATCCTAAAAGATGTTAGGATTTATTTTTATATTTAAGCATGTATTCGTTTATTTCATAATCACACAACTAAACACTTAACGAATTAGAAGTAAAATAAAATAAGTTGATAAAAGCAAATCTAATCGTTTAACTGTCCAGTCGTGACGAATATTCTATCATAAGCTTGGCAAGTATACACATCTCCTCCACTAAAGCTAAGGAATAACAAGTCTAAAGCGGTAAAAAGGGTTTTTAGGCTTAAGGGTTAATTATTCTTAATCACTATCGATCTCAAATTCCAGAAAAGGCGACAAATTCACAAATACATGATCGAATCCACGAACACGATACTTGCAATTGCTCAAATCCTTAACTCGAATAGGCTAAAGATAGGTCCAAACTTCACCAATAATAATATATCAAAAAGGGCGACAAAATCATAAATACATAGCCGAATCCACGACTACGATACTTAAGATTGCTCAAATCCCTAATCTCAATAAATCAAATGTTTGGTTGGATAAAGAATAATATAGGGCATGGATAACATTTGGGATATAAATTGGTGTAAAAATAAAAATAAACAAAACAAATAAATTAAAATCCTAAGTGTGGTTAATCACTATCCCAACCATCCCATGAATAAGACTCATATCATCGAATAACTCACGCTTTAACACTTGAAACACACGCTTTAGGTAGACACGAATTATACTCAACAAGATCTTAATCAAAGAATAAACCTTAATTGGCGTTCCCGTAACTGCCAATTCCCATTCAATCCATAAATATAATACAACAAATAGTGGCCATATGAACCACTTACATAACTTTACATAAGTTGGTTAAAACTAACTTCCAATTTTTCTTTCTTTCGTTTTTCTTTTCTCATTTTTTCGATTTTTTTTTTTTTTTTTTTTTTTTTTTTTTTTTTTTTTTAAAGCATAAAGATAGATGTGTAAAATTTCACCACATCACTATAATGATAATTCTGGATAATTTTTCCATACTTTTCATACTTCAGAAATAACGGTAATAGTGAAAGTAGTAAACACACGAAAAATAAACTCCAAAATATACAATATTTACTTTCACTCCAATTGCATTGTGCAATTTCCCGACCTAACCAAAGATAATGAATTACGCACGCGAACACAGGTAATGTAAGGAAACACACTTTGCCTATAGCAATTAACCAACCACGGATTCTAATCTACAGGGTAGGCTAAGGTGTAAGGGTGTAACGAAACATTTTAAACATAGGTGTAAGAAACGAAAGGAATGGCTCTGAGTGTTTTTCTAGGGGTATCTTACTCTAAAAATGAGAGTAACAAAAGGGTTTATACGGGGGTTAACTAACCAGTGTAGTTAGCTAATAACACATAACATATAAAGGCTATTTGGGTGTAATCCTAGAATTTTACCAATTTAGACAAGTCATTCCAATTATATAAATAATACTCATTATGGTGGTCTCGAATAGTATACAAGCCAAGTTCTAAAGTTTACAAGTCACCGGCACACTCATAGATTTGTGAATTTTGGAAAATCACAATTTTTGAAAATAACGTCATGTGTGCAGCTATGCAACTTAGATCTTAAACAAAAACATGCTAACATTTTTTTAAGTTTGATATATTAAGCACATTTTAAGCATATTTTGAAAAAGTTTAGGACAAGTAATTGTTAAGTGTTCTAATTCTCCAATCCCCCCACTTAAGTTAAACAACGTCCTCTTTGTTTGTATAAAAGGTTAAAAACTGGAAAATAAAAGAATTAGAACAGAAAAACTCCCCTGAGATTTGCTCGGTATGATCCTCCATTAGTATAAGAGCAAAAATCATCTTTCTTGTGGATTAGAACGTTTAAGCTTCATACTTGATGTATCCACAGGAAATCCAGGAAACTATAATACCACCAATACTTTAAAACACACCTAAGGTAAGAAAGGTTCAAACTTGCATAATACATTAGTAGTTAGGTAAAAATAAAACATAAAAATTAAAACTGAAAATCATCAGGTCAGTCGATGCGCCGTATCTTATGGAAGAAGATACGCCGTATCGAGCCTGGAATAAATACGGATCAGAATAAAGATGCGCCGCATCCTTAACCAGGGATGCGCCGCATTAAAAATAAACTGATAAAGAGTTTTAAAGTCGAAAATAAAAATGCAGAAAAATAAAAATAAGATATGACCATTGCAGGAGATGCGTCGCATCTCAGAATTGAGATGCGCCGTATCTTCGTGCGGGCCTGAAACAAAAATAAAACAAAATAAATGATAGGATGCGTCGCATCTGTTAACCAGATGCGGCGCATGTAGATACCAAACAGACTGTTAACAGTTTGTTGTAAAATGACTCGTTCCACGGTTTAATCTTTCACGTCCTCTCGTACTCTCATGCTGAACTTAATGCCAGTCTTCATCAGATATAACAAGAAATATAAACTGAAACATTAAATATATACATGAGAATAATGATTAGTACAATCCAAAAAATAATAATAATGTGTGGAACAATGTCTGTAAAATCAAGAGAGTAAGATCATGGGTGAGCAAGGTCGTATGGATGGGTCCCGGAAGTGCTGGCTCCATCAGTCCTCTGGCGGACTCTGCGCTCGTATGCACGTGCCACTCCCGCAACCTCAGTACCATCTGGACGGGTGTGGGTAATACCCTGATGCTCCAAAAGTCTGCTCACACTCCTAACCACCCACTCAGAGTCCCTCCTCAGGGCTCTCAACTCTCCCTCGACTGCCTCAAGTCTCTGACCAATGGTGCGTGGGGGTACTGGTGCCTGTGGCACCTCCTCGTCGGCAGTAGCAGCAGCCGGAGGTCCCTGAGGTCCTCCCTGCTCCGCCTCTGGCCCTGCAGCTCTGGCGGGCCCTAATGCTGCCCAAAAGTGGCCTCCCGCAGCCACCTGGCAGATCCCGAGTCTAACCAAATAGTCCCTATCGATAACCGGGAGACGGGCCACCACAACCTCCAGCCCCGCTGGAATCTCTGCTCCAATCACTCCGAAATGGCGGGCCAACCGAGAAACAAAATGCCCGCCAGTCATATGGCTCCTCCGATCTCTCCCAGCAGCTAATCGGTGGAGGTAGTGTGCCAAGAAGTGGGGGATGTTCACACACAACCCCTCATCCATGCTCCTCAAGAGGAAGAGGTCCAGAGTGGTCACCTTCTCAGGTGACTGACCCCTCCCAGCAATGGTGAGTGCAATCAAACGGTGGCATAGCCTCCTCATCGGCTCCCTGATCAATGTGTAGGATGGGGTGGAAGTAACAATGTCACCCATCGAAGAAATCCTAACCCAGTAATCACTGAATACCCCTCTGTCAGGGACAACCCGTAAACTCTCAGCCCAGTACCTGGCAAACCCAGCAGATCCAAGCTCCTCCTCAGTGTGTAGCCCCATGGCCAAGATAAACTGCCTCATCGACATCTGCCTATGCACACCTCCTAACCTGAATACCAGAGTGTCAGCTGTATCAATCTCCAAATCCGTCTCCCTGTAATGAATCGTGCTAAAGAACTCCAGCATGAGCTCCCGAATCAGAGGCTCGTCAATCCTAAATAGTCTCTCCCAAGCACTAGACCTAAACACCGCCTCCTCATCATCTCCAACAACTACCATCTCCATCCGATGCTGTAAACTCTCAGCTGCATGTCCACCACCAATCAACCCTACATCATCAAAACTCAAAACCTGGACTCTGAATATTTTCTTGAAGTAAATCGAGTCAAGCCTACGCAAGTAATCTTCCAGAGTGGCAGGAGTTAGTCCCATGTTCTCAAATTGTAGCCACTGATGCCTAAGTGTGACCTCTGGTAATGCCATCTGAAATAGATATTCACAGTCAGTAAACAGTCTACAAATAAGGTAGATACGGCGCATCTGATTTAATCAGTGCGGCGTATCTATATAAAGTATAAGAGATGCGGTGCAAGACAATAGATACGGCGTATGGTGATGCGTCGTATCTAGATTAATCAATACGGCGTATCTAGAATTTTATCAATTTTGAAATAGGTCGTTACGCCGCATTAATCAACCTAGATGCGCCGCATCTAAAAGCATATCAGTATAAAATAAAGGGTCAGGCACGTTTTTCAAGAATCCGTATCCGTGACGTAAACTACCACTAAATATCACAGTATCATATTCTCCTTATATCAGTTCTAATATCTCATTCCACCACTACTAATTCGCCTTCCCGCTAAATATTCAAAATCGAACCCAAAACCTAAATTTTCGGTTAGATCAAATTAGGTTATAAGTTCAATTATTTATGCAAATTAAATACGGGGGAAACCATCTAGAGCAAGTCCTAATCATATATCTATATCATTTAAGCACGAATCGATTCAATCATATAAACCCTAATTTTCGTATTAATCAAGATTAAATCGAAATGGAGTAATTACCTTAATTTGATGATTAGGAGGAAGATTCTAGATCGGATTAAAGGTGGATTAAAGAAGAACGATCGGGATTCGAGTATAATTTTAGTGCGTGAAAGTTCTTAACTGTGTGTGTTTATGCGGCGCATTCCCGTCGTATTTATAGGGCGACACGATGCGCCGTATTAGAAAATTGGGATGCGCCGTATCTATTTAATTTCGTTGACTAGTCAATAAGTCCTAGTTGGTCAGGGATACGGCGCTTTGGATATTTAGATCCGCCGTATCGATATGTTAGTGAACGAAATTTAAATAAAGAACATACCTTGGCTTCCGCAACACGATTCTTTATTCATCCAATTGGGTTAAACGGTATACCATATAAATGAATTCGAGATAAGAGCAATAGGCATAAACGTTTTGTTAATAATTGTAATCTTATTGTTTAGAGGATAAGTTTTTATTCCGATGTTAGGAACAAATATCGTTTTTAAGCATACAAAATTAAGATTATGATTTGAATCAGATGTATAACATGGATAATAAAACTGAGATTATAATGTAGAGAACTTTCCTTTGGGCAGTTGAATTATCGTAGAGTTTACCTGGGATTCTATTTCAAGAATTTAAGAAGTTCAATGTTACCAGTACTGAGTTTTCCTCCACTCTTGTCGTCTTATGTTCGGTCACTTCAGCTAGCGTCTCTTGGTTTGGTTCAGAATGTAATCCTTCTTGGTGATGCTCGAGTCATCATTTATCCTGAAAATAAACAACTTGCAAACGAGAGTAGCTGACCGATCAAGGTAAATATCAAAAATCAACTATATTTATCAAATTATATTCGTCGTATTAACAAAAGTTAATGTGCCGTACTTTCGTTATGTTTAAAAATAAATATCGATTTTTGATTCAGTAAAATGCGCCGTATCGACAGAGATCGATACGCCATATCTGTTTAATAATTCGCAAACTGTTTTTAATTAAAATAATAGATACGCCGTATCTGCAAAAGCAGATGCGTCGTATGGCGTCAACGTTTAGAAATTTTTTTTTATCAAAAACAGATACGCCGTATCTGCTAAAGCAGATGCGTCGTATTACTTTATCGCTTAGAAAAAATTTTCTTATTAAAAACAGATACGCCGTATCTTGGGGAAAAGATGCGTCGTATCGAATTAATTAAACGCAATACGCCGTATCTGAGAAATCAGATGCGCCGTATCGTTTGATTTAGCACAGTACAACGATAGCAGAACAGAAAAAATACGAAAAATAAAAACAAAAAAAATATAAAAACACATAAACAAAAACAAACAAAAACAAAAATAAAAGCAAACAAATTAACACACAATACAACAAATATGCAAAATAGTACAATGATGCAATTAATCTAATAAAAAGAAAAACCTAATTAAAATACTAATCAAATTAACAGATAATAACAATTCACTCCCCGGCAACGGCGCCAAAAACTTGATGTGCTTGTGCGTGTCGTAGTATAGTTTTAGCAGTTTTAATGCCTACTCAAGTTTTAAATTTATATTTAGCCGACTTATCAATAACACACACACTTAACGAGCAGTGTACCCGGTCAGTATGAATATAATGGTAAGTAGAGTGTCGATCACTAGGAGTGGAACGTATTATCTCGTTATTCTAATTAGTATTTTAATATCCTAACGCAAGGGGGTTTCAGCCTGAGAGACTGGCACGATTTTGTTTGCAATTAAATAATAAAATAAACCAATAGGCACGAATCAGCAAGTAGCACACACGTACACAGATAGATACTTGAGACAATAAGAGGGCTGTCCTTATGATTAAGTAGATTGTCACTTGTTTTATTGATAGCTTTATATGAAGTGTATGTAGTTAATCCTTTCTCGTTGGTCCTAAGCTTATCGGCGAGTAAACCCTTAATGATTACTTATGTCTAAAAGTTATTCCTAAGTGATCAATTTAGTAATAACCGTGGGAGCCACATTATGTCCCGCAGTCAAATGCCCGCAAGCCACTAATAAACACAGAGGTTATCAATGCACTAATAAGTAGTAACCAAAGACATCAACATATAAACTTTAATTGATGGGAAAGCAAGTATTATAGGGAGTGCAATCTTTCGTTGTCACATTACACAAGCCACCAATCCTGATGAATTAAAGTTTGCTAACACAATAAAACAAAACTACTTAATGAATTAAACACATGCAACACCTTCTTACAGCTCTTGTATCTTTGATTTGGGTGTGTCTTGTGCTGCCTCCTTGACTGAATTCGTCCTTGGTTTCTCCTGTTCGGTATTCGAATCTAATATAATGCGTACGAAATTCGTCTGGTCTTGGGGTATTTATAGTTTCTGTCTGAGGGAAGATGCGGCGCATCTATTAAGTAGATGCGGCGCATTGACTTAACTTCGCGTGGGGTCCAAGATTATAATATTCAGGAATATTCGTACACCGCCAGAAGATGCGGCGTAACTCCATGATTAGATGCGGCGCATGTCCTCTTGTATCTTGGATCGTATCTGGTGATATCTTGATAGAGATGCGGCGCATGTCATGAGTGAGATGCGGCGCATCTGGAGCAGATTAGTATTGATCTTCTTCATTTCAGTAGACTCTTTACTTTATGCATGTTTTGCTCCATAATCAGTCCAAAATCGCTAAGTTTCACCAAATGCTTGTTTTTACCTGAGAATTACAAAAGTAAACGATTAAGTATCAATCCTCATATATAATATAGTAAAACAAGTCAAATTAATAGGATAAATGATAGTAATAAAATGTACTTATTTGAGTTCATCAAGGGTACCGATAAATTACCCGTCATAATTGCTAAAGATTTAAATGATGAGGAGAAAACCGCTCTCATAAAGGTTTTAAAGTCACACAAGCGAGCCATCGCTTGGAAACTTTTTGACATTAAGGGTGTTAACCCGGAATTTTGTACACACAAGATTTTAATGGAAGATGACTTTAAACCGGCGGTTCAACATCAAAGAAGGGTTAATCCAAAAATTCATGAGGTAATCAAAAAGGAAGTTCTTAAACTCCTTGATGCCGGACTGATTTACCCTATCTCGGATAGTCCTTGGGTAAGCCCCGTTCATTGCGTGCCTAAAAAAGGTGGCATTACCGTTATTACAAATGATGAGAACGAGTTGATTCCTACTCGATTGGTGACGGGATGGCGTGTATGCATTGACTACCGAAAGTTAAATGACGACACCCGTAAAGACCACTTCCCTCTTCCATTCATGGATCTAATGCTCTAAAGACTAGCGGGAAACGAGTACTATTGTTTCCTCGACAGTTTCTCGGGTTACTTTCAAATTCCCATTGACCCTCAAGACCAAGAAAAGACCACTTTCACGTACCCTTATGGAACGTTTGCCTACCGACGCATGTCCTTTGGCTTATGTTATGCTCCGGGCACGTTCCAAAGGTGTATGATGGCAATATTTCACGACATGATCGAGAAAACTATGGAGGTCTTTATGGATGATTTCTCGGTCTTTGGGGATTCTTTCACCACATGTCTCTCCCATTTGGACAAAATGATTCAACGTTGTGAAGACACTAATCTTTGTATAAATTGGGAGAAGAGTCATTTCATGGTCAAAGAGGCATTGTCCTCGGCCATAAGATTTCTAAGAATGGGATTGAGGTCGATAAGGCCAAAGTTGATGTTATCGCTAAACTACCTCATCCCACTACCGTCAAGGGTATTCGGAGTTTCCTTTGTCACGCCGGTTTCTATCGTAGATTCATTCAAGATTTTTCCAAAATCGCCCGGCCGATGACTCATCTCCTTGAAAAGGAAACTCCGTTCATTTTCTCACAAGAGCGCATTGAAGCTTTTCAAACTCTTAAGAAAAAGCTTACTGAAGCACCGATCTTAGTTGCTCCCGATTGGGACCTACCTTTTGAACTTATGTGTGATGCAAGTGATTTTGCCATAGGTGCGGTCTTGGGGCAACGCAAAACAAAACATTTTCAGCCTATACACTATGCTAGCAAAACTATGACCGAAGCTCAAGCTCATTACACCACGACGGAAAAAGAATTATTAGCCGTGGTGTATGCTTTCGAAAAGTTTCGGCCATACTTAATCTTGTCAAAAAGCATAGTGTATACGGATCACTCGGCTCTCAAATATCTCTATGCAAAAGAAGATGCAAAGCCGAGATTGCTCCGATGGGTTCTCCTCCTCTAAGAATTTGATATCATCATTCGTGATAAAAAAAGGAGCCGAGAACCTTCTTACTGATCATCTGTCCCGATTAGAAAACCCTCATCAAAGTGTGCTCGAGAAAAAGGAAATAAATGAAACATTTCCTCTTGAGACACTTAACGTGGTATCTTTTCGTGGTGATTCTAGTACCCATGGTTTGCCGATTTTGCAAATTACCATGCGGGTAACTTTGTTGTGAAAGGGATGTCGTCCCAACAAAAGAACAAATTCTTCAAAGATGTGAAGCATTACTTTTGGGACGACCCCTACTTGTTTAAAGTGTGTGCGGATCAAGTCATCCGGCGGTGTGTTCACGGCCAAGAAGCCGTTGAAATTCTTAAGGCTTGCCACAATGGACCCACGGGGGACATCATGGTGCCAACTACACCGCCAAGAAGGTGTTTGATTTCGGTTTCTATTGGCCCACAATCTACCGTGACGCCCATGACTTAGTCAAATCTTGTGACTCTTGTCAACGTCACGGGAAGATCTCTCAAAAAGATGAAATGCCACAAAACGTCATTCAAGTTTGTGAAATCTTTGACGTTTGGGGCATTGACTTTATGGGGCCGTTCCCATCTTCACGAGGGAACAAGTATATACTCGTGGCTGTCGATTATTTGTCTAAATGGGTCGAAGCGAAAGCACTCCCCACCAACGACGCCCGAGTAGTGTGTAAATTTTTGAAATCGCTCTTTTCTCGGTTTGGAACTCCCCGTGCTATCATTAGTGATCGAGGTACGCACTTTTGCAATGACCAATTTGCAAAGGTCATGCTTAAGTACGGTATTACTCATCGTCTTTCTACCGCGTATCACCCACAAACAAGTGGACAAGTGAAAGTTTCAAACGGTGGTCTATAAAGAATCTTGGAAAGGACCGTAGGTGAAAACCGTGCATCTTGGTTGGATAAATTAGATGATGCACTTTGGGCCTTCCGTACAGCTTATAAAACGCCCATCGGGTGTACTCCTTACAAGCTTGTGTACGGAAAGGCGTGCCATCTACCGATCGAGCTCGAGCACAAAGCTTATTGGGCCTTGAAGCATGCAAACTTTGACCTAAAGTCCGCGGGTGATCACCGTAAAGTTCAACTCAATGAATTAAATGAACTTCGTGATCAAGCCTACGAGAACTCTTTGATCTACAAAGAAAAGACAAAGAAGATCCATGACTCCAAAATCAAGAACCGCGTTTTTAACGTCGGTGATCGAGTCATTCTTTTTAACTCTAGATTGAAGATATTCTCGGGCAAGCTTAAAACCCGATGGACTAGACCATTCACCGTTGCCAAAGTTTTTCCTTATGGTACCGTCAAGTTATCTCAAAATGACGGACCAAACTTCAAGGTGAACGGTCATAGGTTGAAGCATTACTTTGGAGGGGACATACCATCCATGGTTGTCCCGGATCTCCAAACTTTCCCCATGGACCAATGAATTCGGGGTCGAGTCAAGTTAGTGACTCGGTTAACAAAAACATTAGCACCACATGGGTGACAACCCATGTTTCTGACTCCTTTCTATTTTCTAACAACTAAGTGTGGGGGGATTCCTCTACTGTGCTCTGTTTGTGTGTTGTTTGCTCTTGTTTTCAGGTTTCCCTGAGATCGTGATGATTGATGCGCCTGTTTTCAATCCAGCCGCCCAATATCCGATCTTTTTGCTAACGTTTATCTAGGGATATCTTTTTAATCCTGTTTGTGAAAAATGAGATTTCTGTTCCACACTTGGCTATTAGTATTATCTTTTTACGTTCTAAGTGTCGGCATAATAGCCGGTACTTTGAATATTGAGGGCAATATTCATTTCTAAGTGTGGGGGGGAATTCTCGCGAATTTTGTCACATTTGTACCTTCTAGTGCCCTAGTACCCCCGTTTTGGCCAAAATTTTAAATTTTTTTCGTTTTTAAATAAGAAATTGAATGAAAAAGAAGTGCTTTGCACCAAAAAAAAAAAGAAAGAAAAAATAAAAATGTTTAGTCTTGATTAGGTTAGAACAAAGGGAATCCCGACTCTGCCAGAGTTTTGATCTGGCTGCTTCCTTAACGATTAGACTAAGGTTTTACGATTTGTGCAAATGAAAATGCTAAGCGTAGAATAGTTTTTTTTCTTTAGAGCTTATATAAGTGATCTATGGCTTTTCCTCCCAGAAGCTCCTAATCTGAATAAATACGTGCTGTTTTCAAACGTTTGAACGTTAAAATCATGTTGTTATGCAAAACGAATTTTTATACAATCTTGATATAGAGCCCGAGTTCAACTTTTTATTTTTATTTTTGAGAAAGCATATATGTAAATATATATTTAAAAAAATGAAAAAGAAAAAGAAAAATAAGAAAATGGAATGATATTGCAAAATGCAAAAATGGAATGATATTGCAAAATGCAAAAATGAAATGATATTGCAAAATGCAATAAGTTTTGATGTTGCAAAAATGAAGATGTATGTGTTAATAAATGTGGAAATTGCTTTCTCTTAAATTTAAATCGAAAGTTGAAATTGGATTCGTCAATTTTGTATAAAAGTTAAACGGTAATTTAGTAGATTGTTGATTTCAAAGACCCCGAAAGCTTCGGTATTATTCTCTGTGAGGTGTCAAAAGCCTGGTCACTTAAAACCAACTGGTTTGGGATGTGCCGAGAAGAAAGCCGTTACATGGAGTGATCTCACCTTTGAGTCTCTAATCTCTAAATGGTCGTTTGTTGTTATTTATTTAAGTATTTAATACTAGCTTAGTGGGAATATCCAAAATCTTTGAAATCGAAATTCCGCTGATTCCGGTACTATTCTCTGTGGGGTGTCAAAAGTCTGGCCACCTAAAACCAACTGGTTTGGGATGTGCCGAGAAGAAAGCTGCTACATGGAAAAGGCCCTTTTCGATCCTTAGATTTTCGAGGTTCCCGGTAAATTAGTATTTGACTTAAACAAATAACAACCATAATAAATGTTGATTTTTGCGGTCAAAATTTTGAAAATGAGCACACTCACCTAACTTGAATAAATTGTGGGAGTGAAAAGTTAAGTTTCGGCTTACATAGATTATTAGTATAAGTAGTGTTAGCATTTTACAAAAACATTTTGCACAATGAGTTTAAGCTTAGTTGGGAGTATTAAAAAGAGGATGACGATTTCAATTCCCTGGAGACACCCATTTTGTGTGAATCCCGTTCCACGATACCATTTTTGAAAATCAAGCATGTTATTTATTTTTATTCTAGTTTAAATTTCTCACATTGAATAAAAAATCGAAACGGGGTATGCTTGGTATTTTCTTTTGATCCTTTCATTACTTTATATGATCGGATTGCTAGGGACTAGCAATAGCTTAGTGTGGGGGATTGATGAGTGTGCAAATACTCATCATTTTATGCCCATTTTGGATACATAAAATACTGAAAACAGCCAAATATACCAAATTATATTGCAGATATCCTTGGATGGTGTTTTTATGTGTTTCAGGTACAAAGGATTGAAAACGGAGCGAAAACGGGCATTTTTGGATCGACTCGACAACAATTGTGCATTTGATCAAGTGAATACAGAAGTCAAAGTCAACCTCCAAAATCACCAAAATGACACAAATGGTCCTTGGAAATACTTTTCAATTTTGGCAGCCTTGGTCCTTGGAATTTTCAGATTTTACAAAAATGGTCCTTAAACCCTAAACCTAATCCAATTCTAATCCTAAACCTTAAACTACCACATCCCAAAAACAAACCCAAATCTAATCCTAAAACCCAGCCCAACTCAAACACAACCAGATCCACATCTAAGCCTGACCCAACCCGTTTCCTTATAATAATAAACCCGGGTCAGCACAAAGTCAACTCTCCCATCCCATCTCCTTCCCGCTCACTTTTCCCCCTCCCCAGAAAAACCACACCAGACAACTATGTTCCCCCCCAACATCCTTGTCTCCTCCTTTTATCTGCCACAGCCACTTCCCTTCCCCTATGCATTACAAAGTCAACCCAAACCCACTAACCAGATTTCCCGCCAAAAACAGGATTGAGGGTTGTGATTATTTCAAGAGGATCCAATGGCCAAGAATTGATCAGAAGAAGCACAGAAGCAGAGGAAACCCTAGTTATTCTAGTATAAATAGAATATGATGTAAAGCCTTTGTGGCTAGTTCTTAATTTTAGTTAACTTAGCAGTTAGTTTTAATTTAAGTTAATCTTAGTTTTTTTTAAATATGTTTCTCACTTTGTAATCTGCTTTTAAGTTAATGAGAATTCCAGTTTCATGTTTTTAATTCCTGTCTCTTTTTCCATTTCCTGTCAAAAATTCACATAAGCTCTCATAAGCTAATCTTATTCTCACTAAGCTAATCAATAGCTTCAGTGAGTCTTAGTTGAACTTTTATCAAGCTTTCTCAGTTCCAAAAATAAAAAAAAATTAAAAAAAAAATAGAAAAATCATAACAGGTTTACCTTAGCATGACTGTGGAAAGCTTTTTGAAAGTTGCCAGTAATGGAATGGCAAGGTGGACTTTACCTAGCTTATCTTTGATAAGCTAGGAGCTTGTAGCTGCCATTTGGGAGCCCTTGTTTAGCTAGGGTCTCAAGTGAGTCAATTTCTAATTTTTTTTTTTTACTTTTACTGTAGCATAGCTTAACCATTGCTTATTTGGTGCTTAGTCTGCTTTTCTATGTTTATTTGTTCTATGTGATGTTAGTAAATGCTAGACAGATAGGTTGTTTTGGTTTAAATTAGTTTTTGTTTAAATCTCACTAAAAAGTTAAAAACAGTCAAACTAGGTGTAGCTTATTCTAGTGCTTATTTAGGTTTAAAAAGCTGTTCATTAGGGGTTAAATAAGTTAGTTAATCAGAGTTTAGTCAGAATCTTAGCTTATTTTGGCCATTGGTAGTGGAAATCACCAAAACAGCCCCAATAAGGACTGTTTGGGTTTAGGGTCCAAATTGGTCAAAATCACTAGCTACTGTTCATCTGCACATTGGTTTATGTTAATTTAGCTTAAAGTAACTTGAATAAGCTGTTTGTTAGAGGATTTGGGCTTATTTGAAGTTTTTTATAGAATCAAGTTGGATATTCTAAATCTAAGGGTGTAGACTGCTTGTTCTATGCTTATTGAGAGATAAGCAGTTGTGGTGCTTGTTTGTGAAAATTTCATTTCCATTCTAGAGTGCTAAGTTGATTTCCAAAGTTTTGGTTGAATACATTTTGGATTTGAAAAGCTTTGGACTCAAAAACCACAGCCTGCACAGACTCACAATAGCAGACTGCAAGTTAGATTTGCCTCAGTTCAGCCTCTTGATCTTGATTTTTTTAATTTGCTCTATATAAGCTCTTATGTGCTGAATCTTTGCAGTGTTACTGTTCTGTTGCTTATTTACTTGTTATATTTTTCTTAGATTTTTTAGATCAGCTTTTACAAGCTTTTGAGTGGCTTAAAGTTGCCACATTTTACCCTGTGCACAACAGCACACTACAGTCCCACTCACCTTTTTTCTCAGCTTATTTATAAGCTGAGAATAAGCTCCTCTTGTCTGATTCTTGGTCTAAGAATACCTTGCTTGGTGTACTTTAATTATTGTCAGCTTTTGTGAGTTGAAGTGGCTATTTAAGGACTTAAAAATAAGCCCAGAAGTTGCCCCTTGGACTGTTTTGCCATAGCTCAGTGTTAAGCTCTTTTTGAGCTTATTGAGTTTCCAAAAGCTCACTGCTTAACTAGTTGCTTGTTTGGTTTTCTTGACTTTCATTTTTAGCTTATTTATGGCCCTTAGCTTATTTCTTAATCTTTCTAGCTTATTAGTGTAATCTCATTTTACACCTTTGTTTGTTGCTTTTTATTTCATAGATTCTGATAAGCAACATCAGCTTATCACATCTTATTTGTGAGATAAAAAAACTTCCTTTGTTAAATTTAATTAAAATTAGCTTAATAATAACTTTGCTTTAGAAAGTTTTTCAAAAAAAATAAAAATAAATTGGGGAATTTAGGAAGTCAGGGGTGAGTGGGGACTCGAACCCCCGACCTCTACTAAACTCAACCCTTTAACACAAACTCACACACCAGCGCGCCCTTGGGTCTTTTACGGTTAATCCTTACACAATTAATCTTTTAACCCTTGTTGGCTATTTAAGCTTAGAAGCCTTTTCCAGCTTATTGTGGCTTATCCGAATAAGCTGGTTACACCCTCTTATTTTTCATACGATCTGTTTGACATTAAGAACTTTTGTAATTTTTCTCAGATTTTTCTTTTAACGTTTAGTATTTTTTATAATTTAATTTAGTTTAAATAGATTTTAATTCGTAATAAATAATTAAAAAGTCAAAAAAATATAAATCTTTTTCCCAAAATTTTCTTTTGTCATATAGATCCTAGGAAAAATAATTTGGCACCTGTAGGATTAGTTTTTAAAAGATTCTAGATTTAGGCTCGTTTTTAGAAATTCCCGACTCTCGTTTTTAGTTTAATTAACTTGTGCTTTAATTTTCTTTGTAAATTTATTTTTCTCATCTTAATTAGAAGTTAAAAACTCAAAATCCAAAATCCAATCATCAAGCATTTTAATTCCGAACCAAAAACGAAATCCTCGATTCACACCTCGCTGGGACACGACCCGGGTAATCACTTATCCGGTATCTCACACCATACTCACGGGTTTTGCACGTTGGCCTTTTTCCTAAAGGGTTAGCTTGTTAATCCCCAAGTATCACGGGTATCCGATATTATATTTATATATACTACACACGGATCAGCTGTTAACGATCTCGAAGTCCGAACCTGTAAGTGCCGGATGCTTTATTGCTAACTGTTTTCCATGCACGTACTTATGAAGACCGGGGGATCCACTACCACCATTGTCATCAACTACATTCCATCTCCACATGCTCATACCTACATCAGAAAATCATTCAAAGTTCAAAGACAATTCTCATCAAAGATCGAAGCAGACGTTCAAAAGTCAAAGATCAAAGCTAAAGAATGAGAATCACTTGAAGTATAAAGATCAAAGTCAAAAGAAGTATAAGCATGTTGGAAAGACGTAAAGACACCAGAGACTAAGACGTTGATGAAAGGCAGACTACAACATTATCATATCATACATAACAAGAACAAAGAACAAAGATACGAAATACGTCAAAGCCAAAGAAGCAAAGAAGACGTCAGATGACCTAAGTATTGAAATGACCAACCCTTAGGGGGAGATTGTTGGGATTATGTGTAATCATTATAAAGTTTCAGTCATTTAATATATGTAATAGGTCATGAACTATAAGGCTTGTAGGTTTATTACAAGGCCCGCTCATGAAGTAAGCCCATGAGCGGCCTATTATTTGTTATTAGGGCAACTCCCCTTATGTTGTAAACACTATAAATACCCCCTCCCTTGAAGGGAGAGGGTGCTGGTTCATGGTTAATGAAACTTTTCTTGTTATACATACAAGTTCCTTCCATCTCTCTCTCTCTCTCTCTCTTACTTTCTCTCTCTAGAATATGTCTCTTGTGTGATTAATATTATGACCTAACAGACTTTACTTTGGTCTCCAACTTGTTTTACCGGTGTAAAATGAGAGTGTGGAGTTTGAAAGGCTTGATTCTTTTCTTTTGAAGCATTTGGGGTTTTTGAACAACTTTGTTTTGGTCTCCACACTTGCTTTACCGGTGTAAAACGAGAGTGTGGAGTTTGAAAAACTTGTTTCATTTTACTTGAAGCATCTGGATTTGAAAACATTTGAGAAGTAAATGTTTCAGAAAAACTTGATCTCTTTGAAAACTTCCTTTCTTTTTGCAAAGAATAGGTTGTAAACTAATAAACCTTTTTCGAATTTTTTTTTGAGGATTCACCCGTGTAAACCTTCTTTGAAACACTCACTTCTGGTGTTGAAACATTTGGAGCTTTTCCCTTTGATCGGTTAAGAGTATCAAACTTCACTTTTAAAGCATTGTATGAAGTTCTCAAATCATTGTATTCTTTTTGAAGAGAAAGATGATCTTGGGATGCCAATTTTGATTCTAAAGAGGCAATTTGTTTCAAAAGTTAATCTTTTTCGGCTTTAGAATCATCCGTTTTACGAGCCAATTTCCGTTCGAACTCAACATTTTCTTTTTCAAGTCTTTCAAAATAATTTTCGAATTTAGTCGTTTCAATGAAAAAGTCAATTTTGTCATCCTCAAAATCGTTTGTTTGTTGATCTAAAAGCGTTTCAAGCTCAACCACTTTTGTTTGAAGCACATAATTTTTATTTTCAAAAAGATACATTTTCTCCCCCGTTTCCTTTTCAAAATCTGGAGTATTAGAATCGACCAGGGGGTTTGGAAAGGAAACTTTTGTGATTTGAGAATCAACCTTTTTCATTTTCATTGATTCAATCTTTTGCAAAACATTTTCAAACTTTTTATCAGCGAATTCATACAATTGAGACTTCAAATCTTCAGTCTCTTTTTGTATCATGTTTGAGTTTGTGCCGGGACTCGTGAACGTTTGATTGAATCAAACAGGTTTTTTTAGATCTGTTTTAAATGCTAAATCTCTTTTTTGTATTTTGAAATATGACACTTCATTGACACGTTTTCATCATAAAGTTGTTCAAGCTTTGACATCCAATGGTTTTTCAAAAGACTGCTTTTCCAGATTGTGTTGTAAAGCTAACTCAAAGTTAATGCTTTGTGCTTGAAATATTTGAAAATTTTGTTCAAGAGAGAATATTTGACGTTTAAGTTTCTCTTGGATGTCGCTTGACTCTTTTAAAATTCTCTCATTTTCGTGTCTCAACATCCCGTTTTCCACTTTTAAGTTTTCAGACTCAACAATCAACGATTTATCACAAGCAATTTTTTCAAAAACTTTCAATTTTGCTTCTAAATCAACAATGTCGTTAAGATACGAGTCTTCCCTATTTTTCCATCTCGTACTCAATGTTTTGTAATCTGTTTGACATGTTGAGACCATTTTTGTTAATGTTGAAACCTCTGTTGTTAATTTTGCAATTTGGTTTTGAAGGTCAAGCTTTTCTTTTTCCAGTTTTGAAACCTTTTCATTGTTGGAAACAACTAGTTCTCGCATTTGATGTTTCAAGTCTTGTTCTTTCACATATGATTTTTGAAATGCAACTTCAAAACTGTTTTCACGATTAGTTTTTGTATCAAAATCATTTATACGTTTTCTATAGTTCTCGAGCTTTTCAGTTAACGACGTATTTTGTGCTTTTAGTTCACAATTAATCTCATTACATCGAGCAACTTCGGTTTGCATATTCTAGATTAATAAAGTCATTGAAGCACATTCTTGATCATGATTCACATTGTCATGTTCAATCGTACCTCCATTAGGATCCATATGTGGAGTCTCAGGAATGATATTACGATCATCCTGATTCACCACATATGTGTCGTTAAGGTACTCGGGTCGTTCATGACTTTTTGTCTCATGAACAAACACATTATCAAATATATTAATATCATTAGTTGATTGATGTACGTTAATTAATGTGTCTGAACAATGTGAAGGTCTGACATCAGCTGCTGCATTCTTCAAACCATCCTTAGTGTTGAGTTTCCCGTCAGCATCCAAATCATTCCCTGGATTGTTGCTTTCATTCTGCTGGTCTGATAATGCATTGTGACCCATAAATACCAAATTATCATCTGATGTCCCTTCCTCATCCACTATTCCCTTTCGTGTCTGCATTTTTCTTCCATGCTCTCGTGCATTCAATTCTCTTTCCTGTTTCTGCATCTCCATTTCAATTCTTTCTCGATCCTTTTCTTCTAATTCTCTTTCCTTCAGCATATCCCTCAGATGAAGTGATCTTGCATTAAGCACCATTTCTAGTATGTTCATTAGTCCAACAAGCTGATCTCCAAAAGCTTCAACATCCATACTAGTGATGTTCTCTTTCCATTTCTTGCTTTGAGATTCATAGTACTGAGAAGTCTTGAACACTCTAAAATCCATGGTCATGAAGCCTTTTAACTGTGTCTTGAGTGCTCTAAATCTTACCATGCAGTCACTTCCCTATTCAATTTGCTTATCTATTTGGACAATGTTGTGCCGGAGTTCCCTTTGGAAGGTTAGAAGGTCCATTTCAGATCTGAAGAATATTGAAAAGATAATCCACGATGAAAACCTTGCTTCTGAGAGAACATTGCATTGAATCTTAACTGATTCAAAATGTGTCATACATTTTTCTTTGGAGTGCATTTCGAGCTTTACAGTTTTAGGCATCTCTCTCTCTTTTGAACTTGATTCAATTTTATTTTCGGTGTGAACTGAAAATGGATCTTGTAGATGATAAAGAAGTAAGATTGTTTTTTCAAATGAATCTCTGTCAATCGTTCACGCTTTCACAATAACTATCACAGAAGTTAAATCCACACGAACCCGAATAATCTCAACCTAAAATAATAACAATTACGAATTACAATTCCCGAGTAAAGCCGTACTCCAAAAAGTATACCCAAAAATTTATATAACAATTTCAGCCCGCAAACCACGTTTAATAATTACCAAAATTTTGTCTATATATAATGGAGCGTCGAGTTTTGCTACAGTTGTTGTAGCAGTGTTGGGCTCACTTTTGGGCTGTGGGCTCCCGCTTTTCCCCTTCGTTTGTTCCCTCGCTTCTTTAGCTATCAATCCGGTACCTACCACCTCATTTATTCTTGCACCTTCTACTACCTTCTACCGAAACCCTACTGTTGTTTACTTGCAGATCGGTTATGGTCTTTTAGATTTCTTTTGCTTATGTAGCTGTTCTTTGTGGTAGTTACTGTTTTTTTTGTGGTAGGTTATTTGTTCATCGTTTGGTTATATACTTGCGGATCGGTTACGGTGTTTTTTTTGTGGTGCTTGCGGACGGATTGGTTATGATAGCTGCTGATGCTCGTGATGTGTCGTTGCGGTTTAGCAGTTTTAATGCCTACTCAAGTTTTAAATTTATATTTAGCCGACTTATCAATAACACACACACTTAACGAGCAGTGTACCCGGTCAGTATGAAGATAATGGTAAGTAGAGTGTCGATCACTAAGAGTGGAACGTATTATCTCGTTATTCTAATCAGTATTTTAATATCCTAACGCAAGGGGGTTTCAGCCTGAGAGACTGGCACGATTTGTTGTAATTAAATAATAAAATAAACAAATAGGCACGAATCAGCAAGTAGCACACACGTACACAGATAGATACTAGAGACAATAAGAGGGTTGTCCTTATGATTAAGTAGTTTGTCACTTGTTTTATTGATAGCTTTATATGAAGTGTATGTAATTAACCCTTTCTCGTTGGTCCTATTCTTATCGGCGAGTAAACCCTTAATGATTACTTATGTCTAAAAGTTATTCCTAAGTGATCAATTTAGAAACAACCGTGGGAGCCACATCTTGTCCCGCAGTCAAATGCCCGCAAGCCACTAATAAACACAGAGGTTATCAATGCACTAATAAGTAGTAACCAAAGACATCAACATATAAACTTTAATTGATGGGAAAACAAGTATTAAAGGGAGTGCAATCTTTCCGTTGTCACATTACACAAGCCACCAATCCTGATGAATTAAAGTTTGCTAACACAATAAAACAAAACTACTTAATGAATTAAATACATGCAGCACCTTCTTACAGCTCTTGTATCTTCGATTTGGGTGTGTCTTGTGCTGCCTCCTTGACTGAATTCGTCCTTTTGCTCTGCTGTCCGAACTTCGGTTTTAGGGTTTCGAACTCTCTTTATTCGTCTGGTCTACGGGGTATTTATAGTTTCTGTCTGAGGGAAGATGCGGCGCATCTACTAAGTAGATGCGGCGTATGTACTTAACTTCGCGTGGGGTCCAAGATTATAATATTCAGGAATATTCGTACACCGCCAGAAGATGCGGCGTAACTCTTGATTAGGATGCGGCGCATGTCCTCTTGTATCTTGGATCGTATCTGGTGATATCTTGATAGAGATGCGGCGCATGTTGATAGTGAGATGCGGCGCATCTGGAGCAGAATTGACTTGACCTTGTCCATGTCAGTAGACTTCCACTTTATGCACGTTTTGCTCCATTATTAGTCCATAATCGCTAAGTTTCACCAAATGCTTGTTTTTACCTGAGAATTACAAAAGTAAACAATTAAGTATCAATCCTCATACATAATATAGTAAAACAAGTCAAATTAATAGGATAAATGATAGTAATAAAATGTACTTATTTGAGTTCATCAAATATCCCCCCACTTGAACTTTACTTGTCCCCAAGTAAACCTTAGAATTTCATTTATGAAAGTGTATCCTAAAAGATGTATTAGGATTTATTTTTATATTTAAGCATGTATTCGTTTATTTCATAATCACACAACTAAACACTTAACGAATTAGAAGTAAAATAAAATAAGTCGATAAAAGCAAATCTAATCGTTTAACTGTCCAGTCGCGACGAATATTCTATCATAAGCTTGGCAAGTATACACATCTCCACCACTAAAGCTAAGGAATAACAAGTCTAAAGCTGTAAAAAGGGTTTTTAGGCTTAAGGGTTAATTATTCTTAATTACTATCGATCTCAAATTCCAGAAAAGGCGACAAAATCACAAATACATGATCGAATCCACGAACACGATACTTGCAATTGCTCAAATCCTTAACTCGAATAGGCTAAAGATAGGTCCAAACTTCACCAATAATAATATATCAAAAAGGGCGACAAAATCATAAATACATAGCCGAATCCACGACTACGATACTTAAGATTGCTCAAATCCCTAATCTCAATAAATCAAAGGTTCGGTTGGATAAAGAACAATACAGGGTATGGATAACATTTGGGATATAAATTGGTGTAAAAATAAAATAAACAAAACAAAACAAATAAATTAAAATCCTAAGTGTGGTTAATCACTATCCCAACCATCCCATGAATAAGACTCATATCATTGAATAACTCACGCTTTAACACTTGAAACACACGCTTTAGGTAGACACGAATTATACTCAACAAAATCTTAATCAAAGAATAAACCTTAATTGGCGTTCCCATAACTGCCAATTCCCATTCAATCCATATATATAATACAACAAATAGTGGTGATATCGACCACTTACATAACTCTACATAAGTTGGTTAAATCAAACATCCAACTTTTCTTTCTTTCTTTTTCTTTTCTCATTTTTTCGATTTTTTTTTTTTTTTTTTTTTTTTTTTTTTTTTTTTTTTTTTTTTTTTTGTTTTGAAACATAAACATAGATGTGTAAAATTTCACCACATCACTATAACTTTCTTTCCGGATAATTTTTTTTTACTTTTCATACTTTCAGAAATAACGGTAATAGTGAAAGTAGTAAACACACGAAAAATAAACTCAAAGATATACAATATTTACTTTCACTCCAATTGCATTGTGCAATTTCCCGACCTAACCATAGATAATGAATTACGCACGCGAACACAGGTATTGTAAGGAAACACACTCTGCCTATAGCAATTAACCAACCACGGATTCTAATCTACAGGGTAGGCTAAGGTTTAAGGTGTAACGAAACATTTTAAACATAGGTGTAAGAAACGAAAGGAATGGCTCTGAGGGTTTTTCTAGGGTATCTTACTCTAAAAATGAGAGTAACAAAAGGTTTTATACGGGGGTTAACTAACCAGTGTAGTTAGCTAATAACACATAACATATAAAGGCTATTTGGTGTAATCCTAGAATTTTACCAATTTAGACAAGTCATTCCAATTATATAAATAATACTCATTATGGTGGTCTCGAATAGTATACAAGCCAAGTTCTAAAGTTTACAAGTCACCGGCACACTCATAGATTTGTGAATTTTGAAAAATCACAATTTTTGAAAATAACGTCTTGTGTGCAGTTATGTAACTTAGATCTTAAACAAAAACATGCTAAAAAAAATTTTTAAGTTTGATATATTAAGCACATTTTAAGCATAATTTTTGAAAAAGTAGGACAAGTAATTGTTAAGTGTTCTAATTCTCCAATCCCCCCACTTAAGTTAAACAACGTCCTCGTTGTTTGTATAAAAGGTTAAAAACTGGAAAATAAAAGAATTAGAACAAGAAAAACTCCCCTGAGATTTGCTCGGTATGATCCTCCATTAGTATAAGAGCAAAAATCATCTTCCATGTGGATTAGAACGTTAAAGCTTCATACTTGATGTATCCACAGGAAATCCAGGAAACTATAATACCACCAACACTTTAAAACACACCTAAGATAAGAAAGGTTCAACTTGCATAACACATTAGTAGTTAGGAAAAATAAAACTAAAAAAAAATTAAAACTGAAAATCATCAGGTCAGTCGATGCGCCGTATCTTATTGAAGAAGATACGCCGTATCGAGCCTGGAATAAATACGGATCAGAATAAAGATGCGCCGCATCCTTAACCAGGGATGCGCCGCATTAAAATAAACTGATAAATAGTTTTAAAGTCGAAAATAAAAATGCAGAAAAATAAAATAAGATATGACCATTGCAGAGGATGCGTCGCATCTCAGGACTGAGATGCGCCGTATCCTCATGCGGCCTGGACTGACTCAATACAAAATCAGAAAAAATAAAAATAAAATAAAAGATAAGCATGGGTTGCCTCCCACGAAGCGCTTGTTTTTGTTCGAGTCACGAGCCTGACTCCACCCTTATTTACTGTGTAATAGGGTGTTGTTCCCCCCACTTGGGATCAAGTGCGGGTGATAGTAGCAATAAACACGAAAAGAGTGTAAATTTGCTATTAAAGATGGAAGAAATACATAAAGATCATACCTTGGCAATATATGTTCATCTTTCCTATCCTTACCCGGTTTGGTTTTTAAATTGGGTGACTTGACCACTTCATCTGAAAGAGTAGTGTGTTGAGGAAAAATGAGTCTCCTTTCTTCTTGGTTAGCTTCTTTGGTAGTAAGGCGTCCCTTGACTTCCGCAGAAGATGAGAAAGGGTCTTTAGCAAGTAAAAGTTCGAGTTCCTCAACAACTTTCATAGGGTCGAAATCATCATCTTCATCAATCATAGCAATGTTTAAGAGCTCATTACCGAATTCTTCTTCGAGCTCCACCAAATGCGGGTTGATCGCAGGTGCTTCAATAGGTAGTGTAATAAATTTCGCCTCATCATCCTTTTGTTTTGCAACCTGTTTAGGAAAACTAGCAAGATTATTAATAACGGGATCAATAGTATTAAATAAATTTGTACCACTTTGTGTTGTAAGTGACTCCAATTTATCTTGTGAATCTCCATCTTCAACTAGTGGTCTTGCAATTTCAGCATCGTCCCGAATTTCATCCTTAAATAAGTAATCCCAGATTTCTTCAAAATCCCTCGTTGGGTCAAAATCTGGTTGAGGTATGTCATCATAAACTATGGCGTCAAATGGTTCGAAATCAAAATTAGAATACTTTTCATCTTCATCCGTTGGATTGTCTAATGGTGGTAATACGATTGCAGAATATTCTTCAACGTAAGGTTCCGTATACACATCATCATCTTGTGCAATCTCCGGAGAAAAAGTACTATCAATAACAATTTCCGGAATTGGTTTCACGGTGTATGAATCTTCTTCATCATCACTTGGCATACACCAGGTGTGTTGAAATGGCAATTTGTTTCTTTCTTTCCTTGACTTTTCTCGTCCAAGAATCAAGTATTCTTCCATAGTGATTTCTTTCGTATCAATGACTTGTGCACCATATCTTGCTCTTTCCCAATCGTAGATCCCATTATTGCTCAAGGCTCTTTCTTTTCCAAGTCTGATATATTCTTCCATTGTAATATCCGGATCGTCCATCTTCCTGAAATAAAACTTACTCGTGCAAAAGAAGGGTGAAACGATCAAAGTAAAAAAAAAAGCTTCTGATATCTGCTGTTGATGCGCCGTATCCTATAAATGGGATACGCCGTATCTAATAATCGTTAAAATTAAATCAGACTTTTATTCAGAAAATAGATACGCCGCTTGCAAATTAGAATGCGCCGTATCAGTTTATTTATCAAAAATCGATATACTTATTAAAATTAAATGCGTCGTATTAACAAAAGTTAATGCGCCGTATTTTCGTTACGTTTCAAAATACAAGATTTTTGATTCAGTAAGATGCGCCGTATCGACAGAGATCGATACGCCGTATCTGCGAAAGCAGATGCGTCGTATGGCGTTAACGTTTAGAAAAATTTTTTTATCAAAAACAGATACGCCGTATCTGCAAAAGCAGATGCGTCGTATTACTTTATCGCTTAGAAAAATTTTCTTATTAAAAACAGATACGCCGTATCTTGGGGAAAAGATGCGTCGTATCGAATTAATTAAACGCGTTGTATTAAAAAAAAATTAAACGCAATACGCCGTATCTGAGAGATCAGATGCGCCGTATCGTTTGATTTAGCACAGTACAACGATAGCAGAACAGAAAAATACGAAAAATAAAAACAAAAAATTAAACACACGAAACAAAAATAAACACAAATAAAGCAAACAAATAACACAAAACAAATAACACACAATACAACAAATATGCAAAATAGTACAATGATGCAATTAATCTAATAAAAAGAAAAAAACCTAATTAAAATACTAATCAAATTAACAGATAATAACAATTCACTCCCCGGCAGCGGCGCCAAAAACTTGATGCGCGTGATGTGTCGTTGCGGTTTAGCAGTTTTAATGCCTACTCAAGTTTTAAATTTATATTTAGCCGACTTATCAATAACACACACACTTAACGAGCAGTGTACCCGGTCAGTATGAAGATAATGGTAAGTAGAGTGTCGATCACTAAGAGTGGAACGTATTATCTCGTTATTCTAATCAGTATTTTAATATCCTAACGCAAGGGGGTTTCAGCCTGAGAGACTGGCACGATTTGTTGTAATTAAATAATAAAATAAACAAATAGGCACGAATCAGCAAGTAGCACACACGTACACAGATAGATACTAGAGACAATAAGAGGGCTGTCCTTATGATTAAGTAGTTTGTCACTTGTTTTATTGATAGCTTTATATGAAGTGTATGTAATTAACCCTTTCTCGTTGGTCCTATTCTTATCGGCGAGTAAACCCTTAATGATTACTTATGTCTAAAAGTTATTCCTAAGTGATCAATTTAGAAACAACCGTGGGAGCCACATCTTGTCCCGCAGTCAAATGCCCGCAAGCCACTAATAAACACAGAGGTTATCAATGCACTAATAAGTAGTAACCAAAGACATCAACATATAAACTTTAATTGATGGGAAAGCAAGTATTAAAGGGAGTGCAATCTTTCCGTTGTCACATTACACAAGCCACCAATCCTGATGAATTAAAATTTGCTAACACAATAAAACAAAACTACTTAATGAATTAAATACATGCAGCACCTTCTTACAGCTCTTGTATCTTCGATTTGGGTGTGTCTTGTGCTGCCTCCTTGACTGAATTCGTCCTTTTGCTCTGCTGTCCGAACTTCGGTTTTAGGGTTTCGAACTCTCTTTATTCGTCTGGTCTACGGGGTATTTATAGTTTCTGTCTGAGGGAAGATGCGGCGCATCTACTAAGTAGATGCGGCGTATGTACTTAACTTCGCGTGGGGTCCAAGATTATAATATTCAGGAATATTCGTACACCGCCAGAAGATGCGGCGTAACTTTTGATTAGGATGCGGCGCATGTCCTCTTGTATCTTGGATCGTATCTGGTGATATCTTGATAGAGATGCGGCGCATGTTGATAGTGAGATGCGGCGCATCTGGAGCAGAATTGACTTGACCTTGTCCATGTCAGTAGACTTCCACTTTATGCACGTTTTGCTCCATTATTAGTCCATAATCGCTAAGTTTCACCAAATGCTTGTTTTTACCTGAGAATTACAAAAGTAAACAATTAAGTATCAATCCTCATACATAATATAGTAAAACAAGTCAAATTAATAGGATAAATGATAGTAATAAAATGTACTTATTTGAGTTCATCAGCTGCTCTTTTAGATGTCTTTTGATTACGTAGCTGTTTTTTTTTTTGATAGTTGCTATTTTTTTTGTCATACGTTATTTGTTCATCTTTTGCCGTGGCTTATTTGTTCATCTTTTACTTATGTGGCTACTTCTTTTAGCGTAATCTGCCGGTATTTTGTTTCTTTATGGTTTATGATTTAGATCTATATTGTCTATCCGTTTTAAGATCTGATATTGGCGCTTTTTTAGGCGTCTTTTGCTTTGTCGTAGGTTATTTGTTGATCTTTGCCTTATGTAGCTGCCTTTTGTGGTACTTGGTGTTTTTTTTTCGGTGCCTTATTTGTTCGCCTTTTGCTTATGTGCCTGCTTCATCCGTTTTTAGGTCTGATCTTGGAATTTTAGATCTATAGCTGTTTTTGTGGTTTATGGTTTAGATCTTTAGATGTTTTGTGTGGCTAAAAAAATTATCTTGATATTATTTTGTGTCACTCTTTTATTTACTTTAGTTTATAATTTATTTATGTATGTTTATGCAGTTACTCTTTCATATTGTGATGCGTTTGTTGACTCACTTGATATGTCACCTATACCTGTTATTAGTGGAAATAGCATATATGAGTGCCATATCAAGTGGTGTAACCAACGTTTCATATTTTTTTGGCGGGATTCAGTTTACTTATTTGCCTTTTTCTTCTGTGTTGGTGCCACAGCTGCCTTGCAAAGGTATTCGCGGCACAATTCTTGAATGTCATAGTATGAATACTAACTATGTAACTGGACCCGTTTCGCAAACACCTTCAACTTACATCGGCTATTATATAATCAGGTGGTGGCAAGGCAATTACCGGACGGCATAGTGTAAACAATAGCTAAGCAACCGGTCTTATTTTGCAGCCACCACCTCTTTTCAGCTGTCTCTGTGCAGCGCCTGGGATAATTTTCTCAGCTTACATTCTCTGAACACATGTTGCTTGGCAAGGTAACTAAGATTGTGGTTGCAGCCATGCCGTGTGTTTAGTGTTCCTTGCAAAGGTTTCGCCAATACAGTTCTTAAATATCATGGTATGAATACTGGCTATGTAACTGGATCCGTTTTGCAACTGCCCTCGATTTAGGGTGGCTGCTGTTGCTGCATTTGCCATAACAGCCTTCGCCTCAGTTTCGAGCTGTGGCCTCACGCTTTTTCCCTTTTGTTTGTTTGCTCGCCTCTTTTAGCCTTTTTTCGATGGCTAGCAAATGAGAGAATGCACTGGAGAATGTGGTAACTACCTCCTTTACTCTTGCACTCTCCTATATATAATGGAGCGTGGAGTTTTGTTATAGTTGTTGTACCAGTATTGGCCTCGCTTTTGGGTTGTGGGCTCCCGATTTTTCCCTTTCGTTTGTTCCGTCGCTTCTTTTAGCCTTTTTCCAATCACTAACAAATGATAGAATGCACTGGAGATTTATACGTGTCTCTTCCCTGCGGTTCTCTTGGTAGTTGTGCATATGTTCTTTGTAAACTTTTGACGGCTGCTGTAGAAATGTTATGATTTTCATATGAAATAATTAACACGCATGGATGTTTGCGCAATAGGCTGTGATGAGTCTGTGAGTCTGATTTAAGAAGTGAATCCCTGGCACTTGGCAGGGCAAACTTTTAGATTTGCAACCGTGCCAGGTGTATTTATTTCTTCCGATCGCTTATTAATATCAATCCAATGATATAAAACTCATAACTTCTTCACAGATCTGAGCTAAAATGTTTAAGTTTGTCACTTATTGGTTGTAAACTTTTGACGACTGCTGTAGAAATGTTGTAATTTTCATATCAAATAATGAACACACATAGATGTTTGCGCAATAGGCTGTGATGAGTCTGTGAGTCTGATTTAAGAAGTGAATCCCTGGCACTTGGCAGGGCAAACTTTTAGATTTGCAACCGTGCCAGGTGTGTTTACTTCTTGCGATCGCTTATTAATATCAATCCAATGATATAAAACTCATAACTTCTTCACAGATCTGAGCTAAAATGTTTAAGTTTGTTGCTTATTGGTTGTGATAGCCTGTCATGAATCTGTCACTCTGGTTAAAGAAGTTAATATGTAGCTCTTGGTAAGCCAATCTTTTAGATTTGCACCTGTGGCAGGTGTATTTACTTCTTGCAATCAGTTTTTAATATCAATCCAATGATATCAAATTCTGAATTTATCTACAGGTCGAAGTCAGATAACGTAAAACTAAAGATTGTAAAAAAAATAGACAGAATATCAGTGATGGATGTATAGCAACCAATCACGGTTACTGCATATATGCAGCTATACCCAATTTCGTATGGTGTATACATCCATCATTGATACTTTGTTGTTGTTTTTTGTGCTGCACAATTTTTTTACACTGAACTGTGCCACTGCATATAATTGCCTCCTTTCAACTACCACTGTATTTACATGGTATTTACACTCACCATTCATAGTTTTTAAATCTTTGCGTAGTGATTGTCTTCATATACATAATTTATTTATATTTTTTTATTCTTCAGGTTTGTGTTCTTGCATATGCCAATGACAAGAAGTTAAGGACCGGTTAAATTTCACAACCTGTTTTTATATTTACTGTATTCATGTACATAGTTTGATCATCTTTTTCTATTCTTCAGGTTACCTGCTCCATCTACATGGCTGTTCTCTGTGGTTTACATGCTGATATAAACTTTGCTTTGCGCCAGTTTCAATTCATAATAGAATGCACTATATATATATATATATAACATGTAAAATACATAAATACATACACACTTTTTTTTGGGTGCATATCTTTGTTATTCATTATTCTATTAAAAGGTTTACACTAACACATTATATATATATATATATATATATATATATATATATATATATATATATATATATATATATATATATATATATATATATATATATATATATATATATATATATATATATATATATATATATATATATATATATACACTTTTTACTAGAAGAATTAATAACAAAGATATGTGCAAAAAAAAAGTGTGCATCTATTTAATACATGTTATATATAACAAAACACGGTCACTGATAATTGCCTGCAATTTTGGAAGATCAATGCGAAGCGAAATAGTATAGTATTAGAAATGATTTGGTGCAGATCACTTCTTTACACTATGCTGTTTCGCTTCTCACTCATCTTCTAAAATTCAGCCATATTGTTGACCATGAATTTTGATCAGAGGAATGCATATCTCGCACAGAGTAAAAAAAAGGCCAAAACACACGTAAGGGAAAAAAAAACGACCCCACAGCCCAACACTGACTCCAACACTGTACGTTTCCTCCTATGTCTTGCTTCAAACAGTAATTTTTCCTCAATAGAAGTTATTGCTTTTTCTGTCTTTCTAAAATGCCTTTTTCTCAATGGTTTGCAGGCACGGTATTTAGGCGATGATGATAGCTTTGCACATTCCCATTTTTCCAGCTGTGCGTTCGTTGGCAGGGCAACCACGCTATCGGTTGCAGCCACAACGCACAATTCATGCTGATCACAAACGTGCATATCTGAGCCTTACTGACGTCAAAACGTCTAGGTCCTCACTCAACTGCGACTCCTGATCTGAGGTATGTTGGATTGATTTATCTGACGGTAACCATTTACTGTCCATCAATCGATTGCTAATATCCTTTATTAAGTTAAGAGAAAAACAACAGTTAATATTCATCATGGTTTACCATCGCTTTTCGCCCCAGGAATAGTACCAGCTACTAATATGTCATCTTTTTCTATTTCCAGATATTAACAATTGAACTTACGCGGCAACCATAGATTTTTTTTTTTTTTTTTTTGCATATTCATAATTGTAGTGGCACAAATGGTTCTGGTCAAAAATATACTTCAATTCGGAAAGAAGGATGAGAAGCGAAAGAGAATGTTGCGATAAGTAGTTTGATCCAAATTTCTTCTTCGCAACATTCTCTTCCGTTTCCCATCTTTCTTTCGGACTTGAACCATATTCTTGGCCAGAACCAATTGTGTCACTACACTTCCGCCTATGCAAAAAAAAAAAAAAAAAAAAATTACCTTTTACCGGCACATAACATAAACCTTTTGTATCCACCCTTTACCAGGTAAAGAAAATGTTTCCTCCTATCTCTTGCTTCGAACACTAATTTTTCCTCAATACAGGTTATTGCTTTTTGTGCCTTTCTAAAATGCCTTTTTCTGAATGGTTTGCAGCCACGGTGTTTAGGCGATGATGATAACTTTGTGCATTCCCATTTTTCCATCTGTGCGTTCGTTGGCAGGGCAACCACGCTATCGGTTGCAGCCACAGCGTACATTACAAGCTGATTACAAACGTACATATCTGAGCCTTACTGACATCAAAACGTGTGGCACTTCGCTCGACTGCGACTCCTGATCTGAGGTATGTTGGATTGATTTATCTAAAAGTAACCATTTGCTGTCCATCAATCGTAAGTTTATATACATTTTACCCAGATTTTTTCATCTATCAATATCTGTAACAGGTCATATATTCAACAACACCGCTACGTTCACCACATGAATACAGCCAGGATCATTAATCTGACCTTCACCTCGAATTCCTTTTGGTATTTTAATCGTCTATCAATATGTCTGGTGCAGACTATTGTCTAAAGACTGTTTGAATAACAAAAGGGGTTTGAGGTGGAGATCAGATTTTCCACCTATATGTCGATTAAAAAAAAAAAACTAAACATAAGAAACAAAAACTATTTGGTACTTTTTTTTTGTTGCTGATACTAACAATACATGTCATATGTTTACAATTCTTGAAGAAAGGTGGGAAACCGGAGAGGATAGTGTGCCATATACTTTGGCACAAATTACTTCTTTGCACTATCCTCTTTTGTTTCCCATCTTTCTTCGATAATTGACCCATACTGCTGGTCAGCATCTTTTCTCCACCTCCAGTTGTCGATATACGACAACAAGTTAACTTTCGGATGCACATGACATCAACTTTTACTATCACCAAAAAAAAAAAGTAATAGATGCCCTTTGTTTCTTATGGTAAAATTCTTTTTTTTTATCAAATGCCTCGCAATTAAACTGTCAGTTGATAAGGCAAAACAATGTCTGGAACTTAAACATAGTTACTCATTCTAAATTCCCATACAGTTCCTTTTGTTCTTTCAACAACCTAGCAGCTCGCTTGGTGCAAGCGGTTGCACAAAGGAAGGTGAAACAACAAATGGAACTGTAAGGGGATTTAGAAAGTTTAACTAAATTTTTGAATAAATAAATGAGGTGGGTGCCGCATTATTAGCGGTCTGGAAAAGGCTAAAAGAAGCGATGGAACAAACGAAAGGGAAAAACGAGAGCCCACGACCCAAATGCGAGCCCAACACTGCTACAAAAACTGTAGCAAAACTCAACGCTCCATTATATATAAGAGAATATTGTCACCCGATGGACTTGATGAGTTCTGAACCATCCCCATATTCCCATGATAGTCGCATTCAATTCCTGTTCTTCAGGTTCGCATAGCCACTCTCATTATTACATTTATCTATTTTAGCTTCTTCTTTTTTCTGACTTTCTAAAAGCCCTTTTTCTCAATGGTTTGCAGCCACATTCTTTAGGCGATGATGATAACTTTGTACACCTCCATTTTCCCAGCTGCATGTTCGTTGGCAGGGCAACCACACTTTTAGTTGCAGCCACAACGTGCATTTAATGTTGATTATATATGTACATATCTGAGCCTTACTGAGATCAGAACATATAGCCTCTCGCTCAACTACGCCTGCTGATCCAAGGTATGTTGCATTTGTAGCATTTCGTGATCCAATGTATATTTAGTAATTATATGCTTCTATTGTAAAAACTGTCTATTCGTTTCAGCATAGACGATTATTCTAAGATCCTATGGTACACCCAATTGTGCAAAGAGATTTGAAACGACAAAAGGACCTGTAGAGAGTCTCAAACCAGCTACCTGCATTCCTTTTTTGCTTCTATTCAAGTTACAGGATCATAAAAAGAAGCTAAATATCAAAAATAGACAGAATATCAGTGATGGATGTACCGACACCGAACACAACTGCTGCCGATTTTGCATGGTGTCTGCATCCATCATTGATATTTTGTTACTATTTTTGTCCTGTCAAAGTATTCACACTCACATTCTCAGTATATTTTATTGCCTACGACCAAAAGATAAGTATTACTTAGATCACTATGCTCAATTTAAAGTGCAATTGCTGTTCGCATGGATAATCTCCTTAAACATTCTAACCATTACTGGTGTGACGCTTAACTTATTTTCCTTTTTTTTATACCAGTGAATGATGCACAGTTATCTACTCCTGCTGCCATTTCTCAAACAGTTACAAATCCTGTAACGAGTACTAGGCGAGCAGTCAGAACACAAAGAACTGATGTTAACCGCCAACGCACAGATAGTATTAATTATGTTTTCTTGCTATATGGGACTTTTATCTGTAAGTAATGTTTGTTGCTCTTTTCGCGATTGAATCGGACCCTGCTCCTACTGCATCTTCTAACTATAATCCTGTTTCTCAATGGTTTGCAGCCACATTCTTTAGGCAATGATGATAACTTTGTACATCTCCATTTTCCCAGCTGCATGTTCGTTGGCAGGGCAACCACACTTTGAGTTGCAGCCACAACGTGCATTTAATGCTGATTATATATGTACATATCTGAGCCTTACTGAGACCAGAACATATAGCCACATGCTCAACTACACCTGCTGATCCAAGGTATGTTGCATTTGTAGCATTTTTATATTTTATTGCCTACGACCAAAAGATAAGTATTACTTAGATCACTATCCTAAATTTAAAGTGCAATTGCTGTTCACATGGATAATCTCCTTAAACATTCTAACCATTACTGCTGTGACGCTTAACTTATTTTCCTTTTCTTAATACCAGTGAATGATGCACAGTTATCTACTCCTACTGCCATTTCTCAAACGGTTACAAATCCTGTAACGAGTGCTAGCCGAGCAGTGAGAACACAAAGAACTGATGTTAACCGCCAACGCACAGGTAGTATTAATTATGTTTTCTTGCTATATGGGACTTTTATCTGTACATAACGTTTGTTGATGTTATACAGCGCCTGTCAATATTAGCAATTGAAGACTATTTGGTATTGTTTCATTCTTGATACTAACATTTGATATACTGTCTCTACAATACTTACTTTTTTCCCTGCATATTAATGCCTGTGACTACACAAAATGTTCTAAACACAAATATGATGCGATTATAAAAGATAGATGGCAATTACAAGAGAGTGCTGTGATAAGTGCTTTGGGCCAAATCACTTTTTCGCACCATCCTCTTCTCCTTCCCATGTACCTTTTTTAATCGAACCATGTTATTGATCAGAACTTTTTGTAAAATTCCATGTACAAGTATGCGTAAAAAAACTTAACATCATAGATACAATACGTCAATTTTTAATATGGACAAATAAACAAAATCACATATTCTTCATTTGCTAATATTGACAGGCGCTGTAACAACATTAGCCAAATATTTTTTTCTTCACTATCAATTTACTTTTCATAATATGTGATATGTTTTAATGCTCAGGAAATTCATGCGCTGCACGGAATGGAATTTTCATCAAAGCAAGCTATATTTAACAAATCTCAAAATGTAATAATTCATTGATTAACTTTATACATTAAATGTAACTTTGTAAATACCTCTGTTTTATTTATTTTGTGCTACAAAATCGTCGGCCCGCCGCAACGCGGCGGTTCGACGCACTTCTCGTTTCCAAAATTTTGCCTCACACAACCGATCACAAAATTCACGGCCTATTAGTTATCTTAACCAAAAAATTTGAGAAAATTTCGGATATAACAAATTAGCAATGACAGCCCAATTGTTTTGATAACACACGGCCCAAACAAAATTTGTACCAGTCTAATTCCTTTAAACCAAAGACCAACCCACAAAATTAACCCTAAACACACACATATATAAGCTCACTTCCTAATAATTTGCAACCCTAATCTCTTGTGCTTAAACAAAACACAGTCACAAACACTCTCACCTACACATGCATCTGCCAACAAAAATAATCAATTCGTCCCTTGTTTTTGTTTAATCCGAACAACAACAAAACACTCCTATTTGATTCTTGTAGTTGTTTGAACGACGAATACCAACACCCCTTTATCTTGTTAAACGAAGGACACACATGACAAAGGCTTCAAGATCTTGATATGGTAGGCTCTTTAATTTACCTTATCGTTTAATATAACCGAATGAAAGGAAAAATGATAACACTCTTGTTATTGTTTTTTTTTTTTTATTATAATTTTTTTTTTTGGGATATAAATTGAAGCCAAGTCTTCGATAAGGATCTTTGATGATTAATTTATTTCGTGTGTTGGATCTTGAATGGTCTTGATGGTACGTTGAATGCCACCAAATAACTATCTGAGATCTATATGTTTCTTTTTCTTGTTCGTTGTTGTTCTAGCCGAATAAAAGGGAGGATGAAGCAAACTTGTTTTGCTCTTTTCTTGTGCTATTCGGATATTAAACAAATGTTTAGCTTCGATGTAGATCGATGATGGTTATGGTCACACTTAAAAATCGTTAACGATTTGAACCAAATGTTGACCCAACTGAGATCTTGAGTCCTTTGTTGTTAAAGATTTGAAACAGATCTGAGATCTATGATGTGCATGGTTTATACTATTTAAGAATCTATGGAGACTGATTATACGAGTAAAACCAAGCTAATATCTCTGAGTTTTTTCTGTTTTATTGTTTTAGTCGAGTGATGTTTGATATAGATGGAGGATGTGATTAGGTTAGTATGGGATTTGAAGTTGGTTTTGGAATTGGATATAGATTGTGGCTGTGGTTTACATCTTCATTCATCAGTCACTTATAAATTTACTTTTTGGTTTAGTTTGTGACTTATGATGTTAAATAACTGAGGCCACCTTAAAGTTTTTGGTATTTTTGGTTGTGGTCAAAGGTCAAACTGTCTTCTTCATCTTCACTTTCTTGGTCTTATTCGTAAACTTTCCTTACGCGTAAGCTTGGTCCTTACTCGTAAGATTTGGTCTTATGCGTAAACACTGTCCTTATGCATAAGATTAGGTTCTTACGCGTAAGATTTGGTTCATATTCGTAAGATTAGTTTCTTCCGCGTAAGGTTTAGAAAAACCAAATAAACCTTTCAAACTTATCCAAGCTTAAAAGATATCACCAGTCGAAGTATTCCACAAGCTTATCCAAGCTAGGGAAGTATTGAGTAACCTTTGCTCATCGACGAAACTGAAGATTCACGCTTACTCGTAAACTGGAGTCTTATGCGTAAACTATGCTGCTTATGCGTAAACTCAGGGTTTTGACAAGTGCTTATTCGTAAACTAAGGGTTTTGACTTTTTGACCAATTTTCTGATGACTTTTCGAACCACGTTTTCCGATAAATTTTTCGACTACCTTTTTCTGACCACGTTTTGACCACAAGAAACACAATTAAGCACGAAAAGAAGCTGTTTTGGATAGAAAAACTTGTGTTATGTTTCTGTTTGGATTGAAAAAGCAGAGAATAAGCTTGTAATAAGCTGTAAATAAGCAGTTTGAAACACTAACGAATCTTGACTTTTTGGACCTTAAAACTGCTATATGGATAAAATAAGCACTAAATAAACTTGTAGGAAATATTTTGTTTTTATACCAAATAAGCTTAAAATAAGCACGTAAAAAACAAAAAATAACCTCACGAAATAAGCAAAAACTTGTAAAGAAAATATTTTTAAACCATAAAACACTCCTAAATTATCTTTTAGCTCTTGATATCAATTGTTGGGATCCCTTCTAATATCATTTCACACATATGTTAAGTACTCATTCCGTCTCAATTTAATTGTCCATATTTCCTTTTATGGATGTCTCAAATTAATTGTTTACTTTCCTTATTTAGTAAAAACTAGAGAATCTAAAGGAGGAATATTTCATTTTAGTGGTTGAAAATTAAAATGGACCCACTTTTATTAAATTTTGTGTTTTCTCTCTCCTGACAAATAAATTGAGACGGAGGGAGTATTATTGAGAGAAACATAGTATGTTTAGAGAGAGAAAAAACTAGAGAGGAAAATAAGAATTTCACACATATGTTAAGTATTATAGAGAGAAACATAGTATGTTTAGAGAAAGAAAGAACTAGAGAGGAAAATAAAAGAATTTTTTTATTCCATTACCACCAACACCCTCTCTAATGAGAGGTTACAAGTATATATAGTCTTCTATAAGATGAGAATAAGGAAGTGTGCCGTGTTTATATATTTCACTAATTCGACATTAGCCTAAATACTATGACTAAACTAGACGGCACACTTCTACTAACATGTAGACTATATTTTTACAATTCTAACGAGCTATTACGTGACCATATTACAAGGCTCTTTGACTCGATAATGATCGTCACTTTAAGCGTTCCCAACAATTGATCCCAACAATCTCCCCCAAAGGGACGATCATTGAGATCTCTCTTTGATTGCATTTATGATAATCACTTTTGCGTTTCCAACACCTTTTGTAGGGCTTTTCTAGCCCTTTTCATCCATGTGTAAGTGAAGATAAGTTATTCGTTTAATCATTCAATATGTCTATGTGTTGTTTGATTATTCGTTTCTCTTTTCTTCGTTATAACATGCTAGGCTAGATTTACTTGTGTTTGCTTAGATCTAATAAAACCTAGTTATTGATCATTGATTTAACGTCTCTTGTTTAATTGATTTCTTTAGCATTAGGAGTAAGAAAACGGCTATTTTCTTATATGTGTTAGTTTGAACGTCTTACTAAACGCAACTATAGAGTGCACTATTGGTTTTTCTCATTGTATTTATTGCATGAACTGCGGCTTGTAGATCCTAGAAAACTTAATAGACTTTAAGGTTTTTAGAGGAGACTTATACGTTCATAGAGTTGTGGACTTCGGTACCTCCCCACGATCGATATTAAGGAATACAATGCTTCAATTAAAACAAGGACGTGACAATTCGACAAATTAGTAGTAGATAACTAGGGAGTAAGGAAATCTAAGTAAATAAGTTTTCCCTATTATAAGAGTTACCACTTTTATTTTCTCGTTTATTAGTTTAATTTATTTTATAATTAGCTTGGGTTTAGTTAGCTAGTAGCTAAACCACCCACTCTACAAACCCTGAGATTTTTAATTGCTTTTTATAAAATATAAAAATACAAAAAGACTCATCCCTCACCTTTAAACCTATCTCGACATACACTTCGGCCTTCACATATACTATTCTTCTAGAGAACGATCAATCCCCCGTGTCTTGCCTATACTACACTACAACGGTTAGGTACACTGCATAGGAGGATTGTAAAACTTCTCGTGAGGTCTTACAGCCGCCGCAGTATGACTCCTTATGAGTTATTTAAGGGTAATAAGCCATCACTAGTTTCTAAATCTACCGAAGGTATTTTCTTAGGATACTCACCAAATAGTAAAGCATACATAATCTTAAACAAAGAAACAATGAGAATAGAAGAGTCATTAAATGTTAAATTCGACGAGAGTCCTCCTCCTAAATCTCAACTTCTCATAGATGATGATATAATAGAAAGTTAAATCCTTGAAAATCAAATTAATGAAACTAATGATAAGGAAGATGACTATTAAATAAAAAAATCGTTAACGTTAAAGAATCTAAAAATCACCCTTTAGAAATTGTCATAGAAAAATTAAATGAAAGAACCTTACGTTCTCAAGCTCAAAACCAAAGTAATCTTTTTTGTTTCGTATCTTCTTTAGAACCCAAAAACATTAATGAGGCTATTAAAGATGAAAGTTGGATAATGGCTATGCAAGAAGAATTAAATCAATTTGTAACTAATGATGCTTGGAACCTTGTTCCACCTCCTAAAAATCAAACTATAATAGGTACTAAATGGGTTTTCCAAAATAAACTAGATGAAAATGGGATAGTATCCCGCAACAAAGCTAGACTTGTTGCACAAGGGTATAATCAACAAGAAGGAATAAATTTTGATGAGACCTATGCTCCCGTAGCTAGATTATGATCTATAAGAATCTTTCTAGCTTATGCTTGTGCTAAAGATATCAATCTTTATCAAGTGGATGTTAAAAGTGCTTTTCTAAACGGGTTCATATATGAAGAAGTGTACGTGTCACAACCTCCCGTATTTATAGATTTTGAAAAACTGGAATATGTATACAAACTTAAGAAAGCTCTCTGTGGTCTTAAACAAGCTCCCAAAGCTTGGTACGATAGACTTAAAACATTTCTCGTATATAATAAATATACAATGGGATTAGTAGATAACACTTTATTCACCAAGAAAAGTAAACCACATATTATTATTGTTCAAATATACGTGGATGATATTATATTCGGATCTACTTGTCAAGAATTGTGTGATGATTTTTCTAAAATCATGCACGACGATTTTGAAATGAGTATGATGGGAGAAATGAGCTTCTTTCTCGGTATACAAATCAAACAATTAGAAGATGGTATCTTCTTTAACCAATCTAAGTATATCAAAGAATTGTTAAAGAAATTCGGACTAGAAGATTCTAAACCACTTAACACACCAATGTCATCCGACACTAAACTTACCAAAGACGAAGTCGCTGAATCCGTTGATAACACCAAATACCGTGGTATGATTGGTAGTTTACTTTATCTCATGGCTAGTCTGCCGGATATCATGTTTAGTGTTTGTTTATGTGCTCGTTTTCAAGAAGATCCTAAATCTTCTCATATTGAAGCCGTTAAAAGAATTTTAGGTACATAAAAGGTACAACTCAATTGGGGTTATGGTTTCCTAAAGAGACGGGGGTAGAAACTATTGTATATGCAGATTCTGACCATGCAGGTGATTATGTCAATCGCAAAAGTACAAGTAGTGTTTGTACATTTATGGGATGTTGCTTAACATCTTGGTTTTTTAAAAAGCAAACCGCACTAGCCAACAAGAACTATGGATGAAACAAGCTCTTGTTGACTACGACATCTGTCTAAGTGACATTTCCATCCTCTGCGACAACAAAGGCGCCATTGATCTTAGCAATAATCCAGTTTTGCATTCTCGCACCAAACACATAGAAATACGTCACCATTTCCTAAGAGATAGTGTTCAAAAAGGAAACATTTCTATTGCGAAAGTTTCTTCCGAAGACAACATTGTCGATATTCTCACCAAGCCATTGAAGCATGAACCTTTCAACCTATTTCGATTAGGTCTCGGCCTTATGGAACAATCGTCTTAAACTCTCTTCCAATTTCTCTTTCTACAAGGTACGCATCTCTAATTCTTCTTCTGAGTCAAGGATCTCTATTTCGCACAAAATCACAAACATCATGGGGTTTTACTTCACACAAATATATAAACTATATTTTTTTTCGGCAGAAATTGCATCTTAATCTTAACAAATTGATTTTTTCAAAATTTACACCCCATACTTTCAAATCAAATATTCTCACGTTTAGGACACTCACTTCTTACATAGTTAATACAAAGCAAAAACTTTTTCTCATGCATCATATCATATGTCTCTTGAATGCTAAAGGGAATACATAACCAATGTGTATTTTCGGGTACATTCAAACGTAGCTACATTGAATTTTAGGAGTGTTTGGGTTATCTCACGTATATATGCATGTATTTTACAAATCTTCTTTATTTTTCTTCTAGAGTCGAGATAACCGCAATTCCACATAGTTTACATATAGGCACACACTAGTCCTAATATTTTTCTACATAAAAATCTTGTCTGAATGCATCAGATACACGGATCCCTGCGTTAAAGCAGGACAGACCACTTGTGGGATGGATCCGCGGGATCCGTCTACACAGAAAGAGTTTTTACTCTTCTTTTGACATTTTTGACTTGAAATTTGTTACTTTTACTATTTTCTACTTGATATTTACTGAGTTTAAGACTTAGTGCTTGACCTTGTATGATTACATGCATTCAATTCATATCTAATCATTAGATTATGGGTTATTTTGTGGTTTTAGCATTCATTGCAATGCATGATTTCACTCTATAAATAAGATCCTAAAATGAGGGGATCTAAACACACTCTTTGTGTTAGAGATACTTTGAGTAATACTAACTAGCACGCGGAATTTACTAGTTAATACTTAGAAGATATTGTGTATTGTATATATGAATGGAACAGTAAAGTATTTGTATGAACAATGAAGACAATGAGAATAACCAAAACGATTCAATATTATTCATGAATAATACGAGTGATCTATTTTATCACTAGGGTTACACAACCTTGAGTCTCTCTAAAACAATCGTACATAAACTCTAACCTAGGATCTCCTTTTATAGAACAAGGAGTCCTTTACAAGTAAACTACAATATTCGTATCAATCTATAACTAGAAGATATATACCAAATCTATTCTATATTTATCTTCAGTCTCTGTCTTCATTACATAAGCAGTACAAACTTCTTGTGCTACCAGTACTAACTCAGTTAGTACTGCTAGTATTATCTTCCAACAGTTGAAACTCTAAGCCTATCAGTTTGTACTGTTAAGTTTAATTCCCAACAATCCTCCCCTAAACTTATGATTTCTCTCCAAATCACTAAGTTTTTCTTGAATTAAACTCTGTAGATGATGGGGGGATTCTTCCAAACACTTCATCTTCTTTTCTTCCTCAGTGCTTATGTCTCTTCCTTTCATACTGATCAAATATCCTCTGAATCAAATCTTTACCACTTCTGAATGTTCTTCACACCTGAGTTTTAAAGAAATCATCACAGCTAATACCTCATGACTTAGTGGATACTCCAATTCTGCTAACATGAAGATATCTGCTCCACTCTGTGTTAACAAATGATGTACATTGCAAGTACTATAAAACTCCCATGAAGTAGTCAGATCATAATAAGGAAAATTCCAATACACATCTATAGGATCTGGTTCATATAATCTTTTGAATTCCACCCAAAGTTCTTGTTCTTTTACATCAGTCTTCTTCTTAGTTTTGAGCTTCTCTTGAACCAATCTCCACAGAGTATCCAAATCTTCTCTATCACAGATTCTTAGCAAATTTCCAAAATTCTTGAACATTGTTGTCTCTCCACCAACTCTTGTAATCTTCCAAGCTTTTCCAAATTTGTCTCTGTAGATCTCCCAATCCATTATAGGATGTCTAGCTTGAAGTGGATCAACATGTAGAATCTCTGGCACTATTACTAACATCTTGCTCATCTGTTCTTGTGATAATTCCACTTTCTCTTCTTGAGCTTCTTCTTTCTCAATTGGTTCTGTCTCAGCAGCCTTGAGTCTTTTTGGTGTTCTTGTATCTGTGTCCCAAGGAATAAATTTCTGAGCTCTTCTGTATGCATTGTAGTACAGAAATTCTATTTCCTCATTAGATTTTCCCTTCAGTTGAAATGCCTTCCAGCCAGCTTGATTTCTTAGATACATCTTCATTCCACTTATAATCTGAGCCTTTGTTGGTTTCCTCTTCCTCTTCTGACCAGATCTAATACTCTCCATGATGTCATCCAAAGCCACTTCTTCATTCCTAGAGTAAATGAAATCTGCAAGTAAAGCTGATCTTGCTTGAATACTTAGACTCTCATCTGCAAGTAGCTCCAAGGCTTTTTCCCTCACAACTGGATCAATATTAATTAAATGTTGTATCTGATCTTCAAGTGATTCTTGTGCTACAATAGCATCAGAAGCCATTCTTTCTTTTTCCATCCTCTTAGCTTCCATAAAGCTTGCCACTTCATCCTCATGGACTTTCCTTGCCACTTCTGCATCATAATCTATCTGCATTTGTGTTCTGGGCTTGATCTTCTTAGGTTGTGGCTCATATTCAACCATAATACCTTTACCCTTATCTTTAGCAGTTTGTACTGCTCCCATTACTTCAGCAGTACCTTGTTGTTGTTGATCAGTACCGCTTTGCTCACCCATATCCATATCTTCATTACCTCTACCAGTACCTTCTTGTTGATCACCATTACCACCAGTACCTTCTTCATCAAACTCCAATGTCCTCCCTTGAGTTTGTGATCCTATCTTCCTTGATTTCCTCATTTTCCTCCCCTGTTTGGGGGAATCATCACCATCATCTAACTTTGAATCTGAACCAGAACTTGAAGAACTTGTAGATAGTACCAGCTTTGATCTTTTGCCCTTGTTCTTCTTGACTTGATCCTCCAATATCTTTACTCTTGTAACTAACTTGGTGTAGACCAGGGCAAAATTCCTTTTGTGACTTTTGAGCTCATCCTCCAAACTTACCACCTTGTCAGACAACTTGATACATAATTCCATCAATTCATTAAGTTTAGAGCTGCCCTCATCACTTCTAGCTGTGTTACCTGCTAGAAGAGGTGAATCAAGGGGCAAAGACTCAGTTTCTCCCCTAGTTGGACTAGGAGGAACTCCTGAGCCACCCATATGCTCCATGTGGCTTGGGGTTACATCACCTGTGGCAAGCCTTTGAGGACTTGGCATATTAGATGTTGCCATGGTAGGGGTCTTAATGATGTTTACACTGGCCTGCCTAGCTACTAAGCCAGAAGCAGTAGTGTAAGCCCCATCCATACTATCATCATGGATAGCCTCATCTGCTACAAAGGTCTGAGTAGGATGACTAGGCTGAGGAACCATAGTCTCCTTTCTGGTTCTTCTCCTATAGGTTGTGGTGACTGGGGGTGTATGGATAATATCAGGAACCACAATGGGTGTGTGTTGGGGCTCAGTTGGGTTTACTGACCCTTCACCCTGAACAATCTGTAGCATCTCAGGAAAAAGAGTTATCACTACCCCATTAAAAAATCTACTTGCCATAGCCATATTTTGAAAAAGTTTTTGCTGCAGGCAAGGTGTTGGAAAAGTTTCCTTATGTTTCTTTAACTGATTCTTTTTCTTATTCAAAAAGACTTGCACAAATCTTGGATACATTAGAAATTTGGTTTTACTCTTCACATTATTTACCATACTCTCAAATATGAATTTAGAAAAATTAAAAACTCTGTTTGTTGACAAACATATGAGAGCAATAGCAATATTGCTACTGAATTGCTCCCATGATGTTCTTTTGGGACTTAAACAATGCAAGAAATTATGGATCAAAAATCTCCATTGTGGGGAGAAACATCATTTTTAAAAAGTCAATTTATGGTTGGATGTATCATACCCCATTTTAGCAATTTCTTGCCAAATTTCTGTGTTTGGCAAGTCATTGATACCATCTGAATCTTCTAACTTAAGATGTCTCATAATAGTAGATTCAGTAACAATAAATGATATGCCATCCACTTTAGAATGAATTTCTATGTCTCCATCTTCACTAGTTATGACAGTAGCAGTCTGCCAAAACTGTGTTATTTGAGAGACAAAAAGAGTAGGGCTAACAGTTAAAGCATACCTTATATGAGATGCATTCAGAAAGTCTACAATCTCATAAAAGAGTGGTCCATCACCCTGCTCTGTTTTCTCCAAAAAGGCAACTTGATTGTGCGTCTTAACAAATTCCAACACAGCCATGAATGATGTATGCAAGTTATATCAGAAAGTTAATCGTTTGTGGTTTAATTGAAGATGTGAACAGCCAATTGGGTTTTTATAAGATACTGTGAGAATTTTGCGTAAGGGATAAAATTATCTTTGGAAAGAGAATAAGTGAAAATTTAGAAAGAAGATAATTATCCTTTTAAGAAACCCTATAAGTATGGTAACTAACGGTTTTTACCCAACGGCTAGTTAAAAAATCTGTTACTGACACAACAGTTCCAACGGCTAGTTCAGCAGTATAAAGTTTATACTAGCAGTACAAACTTTGCACTAGCAGTACTAACTATTAAGAAAAATTTTAATGAGCAGTATAAACTTATTAATGATTTAAAAACAATACTGCTCACACATAGTTTTTAGCAAACTATCAGCTATCAACGAATTTGATGTGTCTTTACCAATAGCCGTTTGCTTTGGACTAGCCAACTCTTCACTGTTAGATATGGTGAGTTGATAACCATATAGTTTTTGGTAAACTATCAACCATGAACAGATTTGAGATGTATTTACCAGAAACCGTTTACTCTGGACTAGTTGGTTCTTGATGTGGGTTAGACATGGTGAACCAATTACCATTTGTTGTGTGCACAGATCACACACATGAAATTCCAAAGCACCTCACCATCCAAAACGTATAGCATTCAATTCAAAAACTCCAATCAACCTGCAATTGTTAGTCCAAAAATAAGAAAACAAAGTGCAAAGCACTTGTCTCATAACATTATAAGCATATGACTAGCATTGCACATAAACAAGAAAATGAATTTCCTTGGGGAACCCAATCCATTACTAACTTAGGTTTGCCTCTTGCATCAATATAATTAAATCTTTTCAAAACATGTGATACACCATTGGATTGGATTGGTCTCCATATCCAACATGCTGAGGCTTTAACCCCATTGCCCATATTTTTCTTAGCTGTGTTTTTAAAACTACCAGTATTAACTACTTGCCTAGCAGTATGAACTGCTGGGTTTACAGTTGTAACCTTAGATTTCCAAATTTGTTTCTTTATCATTCCATTGTTATGAAATGGCCTTCTAGCAGTTGATGGTGCAGATTTGAAAAATGTTTTTGCACTTTGAACTGCTTGTCTTGGGTAAAAAGCCTTATTTGGTCTGGTGATGCAATATATTTTTATTTTTATTTTTCCAAAGAAATTGTAACGAATACAATTCCCCCGGGTCGTTCTCCCAACGAAGGTTTGACGGCGAATAAGTCGAATCGGAGTCGTGAAAATGTGAAGTGAATAAGTGACGTGAAAGATTTTTTTTTTTTTTTTAGTATTGATTACACTAAAATTATGGAGAATTAAATTCAACTATCTACGCTATTAAAATAAATGCACACAAAAAGAAATCAAATAATGCAAATCCCGGGCTAATCCCGAGATTTATAAAACTAATAGTGAAATTATACTGAAATGAAAAAAAAAGTAAAAACCTAAGGGACTAAAAATAAAATTTATTAAAACTGATTTTATAAAAGAAAATTAAGAAAATAAAAGTTTTATAAAAGCCTAGGGACTAAAAATGTAAAAACTGAAACTATTATTGACTTAATAAAAGACAGGGACCAAATGGTACTTTTCTGAAACTTAAATAAAACTGAAATCGAATTTAAAAGAAAGAAAGGGACTGATTTAGACTTAAATGAAACTAAGGGACTAATTTGCAAATAACGAAAGTAAAAAAAAACAAAATCGATTTTAAACTAAAACAACCCAGGTTCGATCCTGGGTGAATGCAAATTAACTAAACTAATTTTTTTTTAAATTTTCTTCTTTCAAAATTCAATTAACAACTAACAATCACTACTTTTAATGAAAAAGAAAGATCTCAAACAAGCTTAAATAAGCTGAAAATAGCTTATACTCAGTTCAGTTGAGTTTTTACACTTAATCTTGAAAACAGTCCAATAAGCTCACAATCAGGCTAAATTAAGCTAACCAAATAAGCTGAAAAGTCAAAACCAAAAGCTGAAACTGATACACAGCTAGCTTGACTAGCTTTTGCCCCAATAATATCACTCTTACATCAAATAGATTTCAAGAAAATTACTCATGAACTAGGGCTAGTGACTGAAAAGGACTGAGTATGGTGCAGGGGAACATTTATGCAGCCAAGCAACTTTTGAGCTTATGATTAAGTGCTTATAAGAGCTTCTAGATGAACTTATCCTTTTGAAACCTTGAATTTAACCACCAGAGATCACAAATCCACAATTCAATCTTAATTTTAACAACAAACAAAACCTATGGATCAGCTTAAAAAACTGATCATCCTAAGCAGTTTTGACTTTTTGATCTCTAATTCTAGTTTGACTGATTCCAACTTTGAACTATCCAATTGAACTATTTATGTAATATTAAGATGTGATTGACCTAGATTATGCTACTAACACTAATATGCACCTATGATTATCAATATTCCTACTGATTTACCTGTTTGCAGCAGTTAACTAAATTGAAAACTGAATTTGACTTTTGTGTTTTAAACTACTAAGTAAAATGCTTGAATCAGTCTAATTTTACTCTAAGTGAACTTAATAAACTTTGATTACAACTTACACAAGCCTACAACTCCTTCTAATCAACTAATCCAAACCTCTGTAGCTGGCTGCTAGGAAACTGTTTTGAAGTAGCAATTAGAATTAGGTTAAATCTCCATCAAACAAACTGATTTTATGATCATTCAACCTAAATCAATCTCAACAACAAGTTCACAAACCACTAAAATTCACAGATGTTTAGTAAGCAAGTTCGAAGCAGTGTCAAACTATTGATATCAAACTAAATTCAAACTAATGTAGATGGATTAAACTACTGAGATCAAGTAATAAGAGGAACATATAAGCAACAATTAACAGATAAACACTAACAAAAACAAATCTACACTACTCTAAACTACTGATGCAGAATCGAATTAAAGCGAAAAGTTAGAACTTACAAGGAACTTTCCCTCAGCTAAACAGAGGGTTTACTTGAACCTAGCCTATCTTTAGATAGGCCAACTGCTTCCTTTTCTCAGTTTGGACTACCAAATTTAACACTGGATCATGAATGTCACTTATGATTGACTTTTGTTGACTGTAGTAACACTTGAACTATGGTACTTATATAAACTGAATAACACTCTCACAATAGCTATTAAGCTAATATGAGCTGTATACTACTGCAAATAGCTTGTTTGCAAGCTGAATGAAGAAAACTTGTTTTTTTTGTACTTTTCTTATTTTCTGATTTTTTTTTCAATATGAAATAAACAATCTGAAATGATAACCTAAAACAATATAACAATAACTAATCCAAACTGAATGAGTAGTAAATGAAATTAAAATAAAACTAAATAAGAAAATAAGCCAACTTGAAATCAAACTAAATTTTATTAATTCAACAGCTGAGTACAAAACTGAAAATGAGATTACAATTCATAAAATAAATTGGCAGCATAACATTGCTAAAAAAAAAACTACATCCGAAATGGGGAATAACCCTCTCCTATTTATAGGCTTATACCGAACCTTCTGGGTCTTGCCACCTTGGCAATCCGTGTGCTATCTTCAGCCTTAATCCACCCTTAGATCATCTTGAGCATCATCAAATCGTTCTTGACCCTTAGATCACATTTAGTGAGGTGTTCGAGCCAATGTAGGGCTGCCACGTATCATTCCCTTGTGTCAGTCCCTTGTCAGACCCTTCTAGTAGTTCGTGATTGTACGGAATTGCCCTTAGTTGTGGTGATTTTTGGTGTGGTGATTTTAGGGTTCGTCGGGTGAAAATATTTTCTGGGTAAAAAAAAGATTTGGGTGCGTTTGAGAGAAAGGGGGGTGTGTGAGTTAGTTTATTTTTTTTTTCTTTTTTTCTTTGACCGAAATGTTTGACCGAATGGTTTATTTAAGTGGGGATGGATCGGGTTATAGGAATGGGTTAGAGGAATTAGGTTGGGCTGGGTTGGTGTGTGTTAAAAGGATAGTGGGCTAGTGGATGGTTTGTTTAAATCCGGGTATAGAAGTACTAAATGTTTTAAGGGTTAGTTTTAAGTTTAGGTAATTTAAGGGACTATAGGTGTAATTTCTGGATTCTCTAGGGACTATTGCTGCCATTTTTTAAAAGATAATCTAAGGGTTGGAGTTGACAATCTTTGATAGTGGGAGGACCTCGGATGCCTTTTTGACCATTTTCTTTGTTCCCGGTTCCGGTTCTGAGCCTTTCCGTTTCTCGTGCTCGTTTTCTTGATTTTCTTGTGTCTTTTGTCGGTTTTTACGATATCCATCCCTGCACATACAAAAACACAAAAACACAATATCTTTTGGCATTTTGGTCGGGTTTTTGGTTATTTTGGTCCGGTTTTGGTCAAGAAAAGGTATGTGTTTAAGCACATACCATCTGGCAGTATGAATTGCTTGTCTAGCAGTACTAAGTGATTTTGGTCCAGACTTCAATAGAACTGCTCTGTGTGTCATTCTAGCAAGGTTAGAGTGATTTTGAGGTCTTTCTAAGCTCACCTATGGTTTGAATACCCAGTTACCCTTTTGTTGCAATAATCTGCAAGATGGTCAAAGGCTCTACAATTAGTTTTTGGTTACCTCTGGGCTTGTGTGTGGTTCTATACATTTCACAATATCTTACTGGTTGCCTAACATGTTTAACATTAGTTTTAGGCCTAATAGTATCATCTTTGACCACCTTGGGAACATGGTATGTGCTTAAACACATACCTTTTCTTGACCAAATTAAGGCCAAAACGACCAAAAACTAACCAAAATGCCAAAGATATTTGTGTTTTTGTGTTTATGCAGGCAATGGATAAAAGAAAAAAAAGGACAAAAACGAAAAAAAAATGGGGAAAACACGGGCACGAGATTTGGAAAAGATATTTAAAGAGCCGAAGCCGGGGAAAAATTTGTCAAAGAAAATATTTTTGAAGAACAGCCCTTGGATCATTGGGTGATTACAAATTTAGTCCTTGAAGATAATTTCAGCACTTGGCAAAAATAGTCCCTCAATTATTAATCCTATTACACTAAAAATCCTTAAAACTAAAATACTTAAATCCATATTCAACCCAAATCCTAACCCAGCCAAAAGCCCTAGCCCAAAAACCCTCACAAGCCCACCTTTATAATAAAAATACCCGGATCAAACTATAACCCAAATACCCAACCTTATACCCGAAATATTCATTTTACCCGAAGTCAAACCCACTATAATACCCAGTCAACCCAACTAAAAAAACCCGCCAAATCTTACCCCAGCACTATTCACCCTTCGTCCCACGAATTACCCTGCTCTCACAATAAATTTACCCACCTTAAAAAGCTTCCAGAAGACTCTGACAAGTCAGAAGGAATGACACGTGGCTAAACCCAGCAATCCTATTGGCTAAAGCTCCACCAATCATGATCAACGGCTGTGAATGAATGGAGTGGTGCCCAAGATGAATCCAAGGGCTGAAAATAGGATTCATGAAGCTTCCTGTGGAAACCCTAGCTCTCCTGAAGCCTATAAATAGTGGCTTCTCCTCACTAGAAGGGGGGAAGTTTTTTAGAGTCTAGCAGTAGGGTTAAAAGTAGTGTCGTTTCTATGTTTTTAATAGCAAATTTAAATTCAGTGTCTTTAGTAATTGTAAGAATCATTTGTATTGAGTTTTTAATGATTAATGAAAGTGAGTTTGAATTTTGTTCTTAAATCCTTTAGATATACTCTGTTTCTGTTTTGATATATGCTGATATAAGCTAGTCTTAGCTTACTTTCTTTCTCAAAAGCTAGTTATAAGTTCTTAAAAGCTAATTACTCATTTACATTTCATATTTTCTGTTTTCATTCAAAAATTCAAAAAAAATATAAAAATCCTTTGAAAAAAAATAATGAATATGGTGAAATAGATTTCATAAGCTTCAATAAGCTTGTTTTCTGTTTGTTTAAGCTCATTCTAGCTTATTATAGCTTTAGTGAGTTTTATTTGATATCAAATCAGTTCCAATCATAAAAACAATTACCTTAGCTTATTTGTGAAAGCTTGAGGAAGTTTCCTGCAATGGAGGGGCAAGAAGGACTGTACCAGCTTATTCTCTGAATAAGCTGAAGCTTGTTGCTGCCATTAAGTTGGTGCCCTTGTTTAGCTAGGGCCAAAAGTGAGTTTCAATTTCAAATTCTAGCTTAATTTTGCATTTTATAGCTTAGATCTGTCATATTTAGCTTTTTACTGTGCATTTGCTTATTTTAGTTTAAATAGTGCTTATTCTAAATTCTAGTAGCTAATTCTGTCATATTTGAGCTTACTTGATTAGAGGTTTAGCAAATAATTCAGTTTTCGCTCTTAAAAATTCATAAAAAGCTAAAATAGAGTCATATTATATAGCAGCTTATTGAAGTGCTTAATTTGTTTTGAAAATTGCTTAATAGGGTTGATATAAGTTAGATAATCAGTATTCACTTAATATCATAGCTTTTAGAGATAACTTCTAGTTAAATTGCAAAACAGTCCAGGATTGGGGTGTTTGGCACAAGCTAAATTTTTGGTCAAAATTTGTCACTACTGTTCAATTACCACTAGGTGAACTTTAGGTGAGCTTATTGTAGGCTAGATAAGCTGATGTCAGTAGTTTTAAAGTTGTTTTGTAGTCTTTTAAGGTTTTGAGTATGTGGGGTTCAAAGAGAGAAAGTAGGCTGCCTTTATAAGCCCTATATAAGCTAGAGCTTATTTGGACAATTTCTTTTGCATTCTTAGGTGTAAGTTAAGTGTTAAAGTGAGATTCCAAGGTTTGGGTTAGTTTCATTAGGTATTAAAGTCTTTGCAGTCCAAAAACCAACTCTGTCACATCAGATTGCATTTGCAGCCTCAATTAGCCCAATAAGCTTTAGTTGTCCCTTTTTAAAAGCTTTAATATAAGCCCTTATAAGCTAATTTTTGGTCCTGATCATCCTTGGTTGCTTGCGAAGTTAGAACTGATTTGTTTGAAAGTTTTGGAGTGCTTATTGAGTGCTTTTGAGGGCCCTTATCAGCACCTCAAAAGCCAATCTTAGGACTGCACTAGTTTGAGTTTTTGCTTTTTAAACTTGTTAAGTACTTATTAGTTAATTAGTGTAGCTTAATCTAATTAATTTAGATAAAAGTAGAATAAAATTAATTCACAGTAGCTTATTCTAGGCTCTTCTTAGCTTATCTCAGCTTATTTCATTGGCTACTTGGCTTTTCTTTGTTTTCACCCCTTTAAAAGCAATCTGTTTGATCTAATAAGCTGGTTCTCAGCTTATTTGAAGTTTTCAGAAAAAGTCTCAGTTTCAAAATTAGCTTATAATTAAGTGCTTAAACAGTTTCCAAAAAGAAAAACAAAAACAAAAATAAATAAATAAAAAGAAAAGTGGCAAGACCTGGGATTCGACCCCAGGCCTCCGCACTCACACACACATGCTTTACCATTATGCTCTAGTTATGCTCAAGGTTATATTTGCAACATTTAAAACTTAAACCTTATTTCCCTTTTGGCTTCTATAAGCTGTTTCAGCTTACTGCAGCTTATCTGCTTAAGCTTTTTCATAACTTTTGTTTTTCTTAGCTTTTTATTAGTTTAAAGTATTTTCCTGCCAAGTTTCATAATTTTCCATAATCATTCACTATTTTTAAACATTTAATTTCTTTAATTTAGTTTTTAATCGATAAAAAATAAATAAAAATCAAAAAAATATAATTTTTTTTTCTGAAATTTTCTTTTACTAAATAGGACTTAGGAAAATTGATTTTTCACCCCTAGGATTAATATTTCACTACTTTGACTTTTTAAAGCTCGGGATTGACCCGGGTTTTGCGTATTTTAAGTTTTCCTTTACGTTTTAGGTTACGATTGCATTTATTACTTGTTCTAATTGTTTTATTTCTTGTTTTTAGTTAATATTTGATAATTTGTAGTTTAATTTCCAAAATCTCACTTTTACACATTCACTTCACGATTCACGATCCCGAAACCACAATTCCATTCAATCTTCATCGGGACAACGAACTCGGGTTTTACATATTTCCTTTGCAATTCCTTTTGGATAAATTTAACAAATCAATTTTTAGCGCCGCTACCGGGGAAGGTTGAAGTGAATTCGTGATTCCGTTTTTCGATTCGTGTTTTGAAAACCCTTCTCCCGAGAAGTTATCGTTTTTATTTGTAAATATTTTCAAAAATATAAAATCCAAAAAAATTAAAAATACCACTAACACTTTTCCTAAAGTGTTAACAATACCAAAAAAATCGCAAAACAACAAAACAATCGTGAAATCATTTGATTTCGGATTATCTTTGGATTACAACCTATACAAGTGGTTTAAGGATGGTTTTGACATTAAATTGCAAACCGAAAGAGGCGGGTTTTTAATCAGCTTTCGAGCGGACCTTTGCTTCTCCGCCACTCTGCGAGTAGTCTTAAGAGAAACGAATTCCGATTGAGGGATCGATACCAAAAATATTGTGCTTATTTTTCTTTAAAAAAAATTAAAACCCAAAAAGATTTTCTCTTCCAAATTATTTTTCTTTTTAATTTTTATTTTTAATTTTATTTTTGGTGTATGCTCACCCGTTCCAAATCAAACTTAATTGATAAATCTTCTCTCTTACCGACTCGTCGTTCTCGTCGACGCAAAAGAGTTAACGTACCCGAGTTACGTCCTCAAGTTGATACTCACATTACCGAAATGGCCGAGGATCAACGTACCATGCAAGAGTTACTCCAATGTCCCACCGTGGGATATGGAGATGCTATTGTTATACCACCAATTAACAACACAAATTTTGAGCTTAAAATCGGTTTGATACAAATTGTTCAGGGAAATCAATTTCATGGTTTTGAAAGAGAGGATCCCCACGCACACATCCGATGGTTTAATCAGTTGACCTCCACAAATCACCATAAGGATGTCACTAATGACACTATGAAATTGATGTTATTCCCATTTTCTCTCGAGGGGGCGGCCCGGATTTGGCTTGAAAAAGAACCCCCTCAATCAATCCATACTTGGGAAGATCTCATCCATAAATTTGCGAATTATTTCTTTCCTCCGTCTAAAATGACTAATCTCAGGAATGAAATCACAAATTTCCAACAACGGTTTGATGAGAATTTTGGTGAGGCATGGGAACGATTTAAGGATCTCCTACGTAAATGCCCACATCACGGTTTCTCAGAATTACATCAAATCGATACGTTCTACAATGCCTTAACTCAATCGGATCAAGATTCACTCAACGCAGCCGCCGGTGGCAATATCTTGAGTCGAATGCCGAAAGATATCTTAATGATTATCGAGAACAAATCCAAAGTTCATACTTCACGAAACAAACCGGTTGTTTCGAAAGTGAATTCTTCCACCCCTTCTTCTTCATCGGCCCATCCATCGGAGATGGCCGAGCTTACTGATGCTATTCGTATGATGATGAAAGAGTTTAAGCTCCAGAATCAGAAACCGGAGCCCGTCAAAGCAGTTACAGAAACTTGTGTTATATGTGGTGGTCCCCATCCTTATTATAATTGTGAAGCTACCGATAGCCAAGTTTGCAATGCTACCATAGCAGCAGCAAACTACAATCAGAATCAAGGATTTCGTCCTCAAAATGCTAGTAACCTAATGGGACCACCCGGTTTTCCACCTGTTCGAAACAACCAAAATCGTTTTCATCAAACCAACCAAGGTTACAATCAAAACCAAAGTTACAACCAAAACCGTGGAAACAATTATCATGCTCAACCGCAACAAGTCTATCAATCTCCTCCTGCACAAGTTGCACCTTCTCCCGATTTCTCAAACTATATGAAGACAACCGATGTTAGCATACGAGCCATGCAGAATCAAATTAATAACATGAAAGTTGAACTTCGGAAAGAGATTGATACGACATTGACTCAACAAACAAACGAGCTTAAGCAAATGATGAGTGGTTTTTTACAAATGAATCAACCCTCAACCTCGGGTACATCGTCTCTTCCTAGCAACACAATTGCTAACCCGAGGGGTGATATGAAAGCAATCACCACCCGAAGTGGTGTATCATATGATGGACCCACGGCTCCGACTACCTCTTCTTCTCTTCCTCCCAAGGTAGTTGCCCGTGAGACCGAGGCGACAAAGGACACGGAACTTCCTACTAATAACGGAAGGACCGAAGACGTCCAACCTTCGGTTGTCCAACCATCTAAACCTAAGGATGTGCTTGAGCCCGAAAAAGCTCCCATAAAAGCAAAACTTCCTTATCCTTCGAGATTGAATGATCAAAAGCTCCGTGAAAAAGCTTCAAATCAAATGGAGAAATTCTTTCAAATCTTTCAAGATTTGCATTTTGATATAAGCTTCGCGGATGCTTTACTTTTGATGCCCAAATTTGCTTCCACCATCAAAGGTTTATTGAGCAACAAAGAAAAATTATTTGAATTAACAAAAACTCCTGTGAACAAGAATTGCTCAGCGGTTCTCCTCAAGAAGCTTCCCGAAAAGCTTGGAGATCCCGGAAGATTTCTCATCCCATGTGATTTTTCGGGGATGGTTGAATGCTACGCCTTGGCCGATCTTGGTGCAAGCATCAACCTAATGCCGCTTTCCGTCTGGCAAAAACTTTCTCTACCCGAACTTACCCCCACTTGCATGACCCTCGAGCTTGCGGACCGGACCATAACCCGTCCACTTGGAATAGCCGAGGATGTCTTTGTCAAGGTGGGGAAGTTCCATTTCCCCGCCGATTTTGTGGTAGTTGATTTCGATGCTGACCCCCGGGTTCCTCTAATTCTCGGAAGATCATTTCTGAGGACCGGGCGGGCTTTAATTGATGTTTATGGGGAAGAAATCACATTAAGGGTGGATAATGAGGCCGTAACTTTTAACCTCGACCGAACTTTCAAATACTCCTCCAATCACGATTCCGTCTCGGTAAATCGAATCAATCTGATTGATGTTGCCTCAGAGGAGTATTCTCAAGAAGTTCTTGGATTTTCCGATAAATCCTCGAGTGGCAATCCCACTCCTTCTTCTCAACATATTCTTTCCGACTCTTCCCATTCCCTCACTCCGTTTGAGGGAGGTGATTTCATCTTGGAAGAGATCGAGGCTTGTCTTAAGAATGAATCAGTTTCACCGGAAATTGATGATTCAGACTTTGACCTGGAGGGAGACCTTCTCCTCTTTGAGAAGTTACTAAATGATGATCCATCACCTTCTCTCCCTCCGGAAGAAATTCAAAAAAAAGAAATCAAAGAAGTAAAGCCGTCTACTGAGAATCCTCCGGAGCTCGAGCTCAAGGATTTACCTCCTCATCTTGAATATGCTTTCTTAGAAGAAACCGACAAATTTCCCGTTATCATTTCTAAAGAACTAAAAGATGAGGAGAAGACCCAACTCTTAGACGTGCTTAAAAAGCATAAGAGTGCCATCGCTTGGCAGATCTCCGATATAAAGGGCATAGACCCTCGGTTCTGTACTCACAAAATCTTACTTGAAGAAAATTTCAAACCCGCTGTCCAGCAACAGAGACAGGTTAACCCAAAAATCCATGATGTCATCAAAAAGGAAGTTATTAAACTCCTTGACGCTGGGATGATTTATCCAATTTCTGATAGCTCATGGGTTAGCCCGGTCCACTGTGTGCCCAAAAAGGGTGGAATGACCGTTGTAACAAACGAAGAAAATGAGTTAATCCCCACACGTCTCATCACCGGATGGAGAGTGTGTATCGATTACCGAAAACTTAATGATGCTACCTGTAAAGACCATTTCCCTCTACCGTTTATGGACCAAATGCTTGAGTGTTTGGCGGAAAATGAGTTCTATTGTTTCCTCGATGGCTTTTCCGGATATTTTCAAATACCAATTGATCCCCAAGATCAGGAAAAGACCACCTTCATGTGTCCTTATGGAACATTTGCCTACCGACGCATGCCTTTTGGCTTATGCAATGCTCCGAGCACGTTTCAGAGGTGTATGATGGCCATATTTCACGATATGATCGAGAAGACAATGGAGGTCTTTATGGATGATTTCTCTGTGTATGGAAATTCTTTCTCCTCGTGCCTCTCCCATTTAGACAAAATGCTGCAAAGGTGCAAAAACACCAATCTTGTGCTAAATTGGGAGAAGTGCCATTTTATGGTTAAAGAGGGCATTGTCCTCGGCCATAAGATTTCCAAATCCGGGATTGAGGTAGATAAAGCCAAAGTCGATGTGATCGCAAAACTACCTCATCCCACAACCGTTAAAGGAATCTGAAGTTTCCTTGGTCATGCCGGTTTCTACAGACGATTTATTCAAGACTTCTCTAAAATCGCCCGGCCTCTGACCCATCTTCTTGAAAAAGATGCTCCGTTCATCTTTTCTCCCGAATGCATCGAGGCATTCGAGGTTCTCAAAAAGAAATTAACTGAAGCACCGATATTGGTTGCCCCCGATTGGGACTTGCCCTTTGAGCTAATGTGTGACGCTAGCGATTATGCTATTGGTGCAGTCCTGGGGCAACGCAAATCAAAATACTTTCAGCCGATACACTATGCTAGCAAGACAATGACCGACGCTCAATCTCACTATACTACTACCAAGAAAGAGTTGTTAGCCGTTGTCTACGCTTTTGAGAAATTCAGACCATATCTTGTCTTATCCAAAAGCATAGTGTATACGGACCATTCTGCTCTCAAGTATCTCTTAGCAAAGCAAGACGCTAAGCCGAGATTACTTCGGTGGATTCTTCTGCTCCAAGAGTTTGATATTATCATTCGTGATAAAAAAGGAGCAGAGAATCTGGTCGCTGATCATTTGTCCAGACTTGAAAATCCCCATCAAAGTGATCTCGAGAATAAGGAAATCACCGAAACATTTCCTCTCGAGACACTTGGGATGGTATCTTTAAAAGATGATCCGAGTACCCCATGGTTTTCCGACTATGCAAATTACCATGCGGGAAATTTTGTGGTAAAAGGGATGTCGTCCCAGCAGAAAAAGAAAATTTTCAAAGATGTTAAACATTACTTTTGGGACGACCCCTACTTATTCAGAATTTGTGCTGACCAAGTAATTAGACGGTGTGTACATGGCCAAGAAGCCGTTGACATCCTCACGGCTTGCCATAATGGACCCACGGAGGGACATCATGGTGCCAGCTACACCGCTAAAAAAGTCTTTGATTCTGGGTTTTATTGGCCGACAATCTATCGCGATGCCCACGACTTGGTAAAGTCATGTGACTCTTGCCAACGTCAAGGAAAAATCTCGCAAAAAGACGAAATGCCTCAAAATGCAATTCAAGTCTGCGAGATTTTTTGACGTGTGGGGCATCGATTTTATGGGGCCATTCCCGTCTTCACAAGGGAATAAATATATACTCATGGCCGTCGACTACTTGTCAAAATGGGTTGAAGCGAAAGCGCTCCCCACTAATGACGCCTGAGTGGTTGTCAAGTTCTTGAAAAATCTCTTCTCCAGATTCGAAACTCCTCGGGCTATAATCAGTGATCGCGGTACTCACTTCTGCAATGATCAATTTGCAAAAGTTATGCTCAAGTATGGTGTCACCCACCGACTTTCTACCGCGTATCACCCGCAAACGAGCGGCCAAGTCGAGGTTTTGAATCATGGATTGAAACGTATCCTTGAAAGAACCGTTGGTGAAAACCGAGCCTCGTGGGCAGACAAATTGGATGATGCTTTATGGGCCTTCCGAACAGCTTACAAAACACCCATCGAGTGTACTCCATACAAGCTGGTTTACGGAAAGGCCTGCCATCTGCCCATCGAGCTCGAACATAAGGCGTACTGGGCCTTAAAACATGCCAATTTTGACCTCAAGACCGCGGGTGATCACCGTAAGCTCCAAATTAATGAATTAAATGAGCTTCGGGATCAAGCCTACGAGAACTCTTTAATCTATAAAGAGAAAACAAAGAGGATTCATGACTCTAAGATTAAAAACTGCATCTTTAATGTTGGTGATCGAGTCCTCCTCTTCAATTCTTGATTAAAGATCTTCTCGGGCAAACTCAAAACCCGCTGGTTTGGGCCGTTCACCATCACTCAAGTTTTTCCATATGGAACCGTCGAGTTGGCTCAAAATGATGGTCCAAACTTTAAGGTGAACGGTCATAGGTTGAAGCACTATTTTGGAGGGGACATACCATCAATGGTTGTCCCAGATCTCCAAACTTTCCCGATGGACAAATAAATTCGGGGTCGAGTCAAGCTACGTGACTCGGTTAACAAAAACAAAGCGCTTCGTGGGAGGCACCCCATGCTTATCCATCTATCTTCTTTCTATTTTCTTAATAAAAGTGAGGAGGGGCACCTCTTCCATATCTTGTGTTTCGTGGTTGTTTGTGTATGTCCAGGATTTGCCCGAATTATGAAGACTCTCGTGCTCGTGGTTTGTTTCTCTCCACTCGAGTTTCATCATTCGTTGCTCATCCGATATCCTTAATCTTATCGTCTAACATTTATCTTTGGCATAATTAATAAACGGCCTTAGATTTATGTAGGAGAACCCTTACCTTTAAGACATTGAGGACAATGTCTCATTTTAGTCTGGGGGGTAATCTTTCGATTTGATTTGTGCCTTGCTTTTTTTGCCGTTTACTCATGCAACCCCGTTTTTTCCTCCAAAATTGAAAAAAATTGAAAAAATGAGAAAAATTTAAAAATTTTGTGCAAAAATATAATAAATTTTGACATTTTGTTGACTTTCCGCTGGTGAGAGTAGGAATAAAATTCTGACTTGACCGGGTGTGTTGAGCCCTAGCTTGTCTCCTTAACCTTTCTTGGCTAAGCATTCGCGGATCTTATTATTTAAGATTTTAAATTTGCGAAAAATGAGAAATGATAGAGTTTGTTTATAAGTTAGATGCTAAGCGTGGAGTAGTTGGTTCTCTTTAGAGCTCATCGAAGTTACTTGTGGCCTTTTGCTCCCACAAAATTGTTTCACCATATATAACTGTAAGAATAATTAAAGATGTTAGGTTTTGCCGATGATTAGTTCTTGGTCTTCTTAAAAGAATCCTTGCTTTAAAAATTGGGTACACATCAAGGTTACTTAATAAATACGTTTAATAATAATAAGTTAAGTGCTCTAAGCTACGGATTCGAGATCGGGCCTTGGATCCTTATTTCCGGAAGGCGTTTAGGTCTTGGCTACCCTCTTGCACCGGCCCTTGGATCCTCATTTCAGGAATGTCTAGAGTCTTGGAACACTCCGTTGTAACGGCCCTTGGATCCTTTATTCCGGAAGGTGTAAGGTCTTGGAACTAAACCGTGAAGCTCCGTCGTTTAGGGTACGCAAGTGAAAAGTTAGTGATAAAAAAAATGGTGATGAATGAAAAATAGAAAAAATGCAAAAGTCAAAAATATAAATAAAAACCTTGATGTGGACCTCATTTTCAAAGCAACGGTTCTCGAGAGAAGATTGAAAACTACTTAGCGTCTTAATTTAGTATCTTTATCGGACTAAAAACCTATCGAAACGAGAAAATATGAAGCAATTCATTTCTCACCAAAAATAAAATAAATAGAGGCAAATTAGGAAAATGGGAGCAAGAGGTAATTACACAAGTAACTTCCATGGGTAGTGTTGGCATCTAACTTATAAATAACAATGATTTCGTTTTTGAGCTTAGTTTGGGGGCTTGTGAAAAATCAGGAACGACGAATTTTATCTGTATGGTCACTTCATTATGAGTCGTGTTTCCTACTCGATAACCCTAAAAGTTATTGAAAGATAATGATTGTCAACAAAACTGTCACTTGAAAATAAAAAAAAATACAAAAATAGAATAAAAAGGAAAATCGGGGAGTTTTTAAAACTTAAGATTTCTTAATCTCTTTTGAAAATTTTGCTACTTCTCAAAGTTAGTAAAAAGATATTAGAAATTTTTGGTTTTGAAAACGTGTTTTTATAACATTGCGTGAGGACACTGCAATATCTTAGTCTGGGGGATTTTGGTATGTGCTTATTCACATACCTTTTATTTACCAAATTGAGACCAAAACGACCAAAAACTAACCAAAATGCCAAAGATATTTGTGTTTTTGTGTTTATGTTTATGCAGGCAACGGATAAAAGAAAAAAAGGACAAAAACAAAGAAAAATCCGGAAAACACGGGCACGAGATTTGGAAAAGATATTTAAAGAGCCGAAGCCGGGGAAAAATTCGTCAAAGAAAATATTTTTGAAGAACAGCCCTTGGATCATTGGGTATTTACAAATTTAGTCCTTGAAGATAATTTCAGCAATTGGCAAAAATAGTCCCTCCATTATTAATCCTATTACACCAAAAATCCTTAAAACTAAAATACTTAAATCCATATTCAACCCAAATCCTAACCCAGCCAAAAGCCCTAGCCCAAAAACCCTCACAAGCCCACCTTTATAATAAAAATACCCGGATCAAACTATAACACAAATATCCAACCTTATACCCAAAATATTCATTTTACCCGAAGTCAAACCCACTATAATACCCAGTCAACCCAACTAAAAAAACCCGCCAAATCTTACCCCAGCACTATTCACCCTTCGTCCCATGAATTACCCTGCTCTCACAATAAATTTACCCACCTTAAAAAGCTTCCAGAAGACTCTGACAAGTCAGAAGGAATGACACGTGGCTAAACCCAGCAATCCTATTGGCTAAAGCTCCACCAATCATGATCAACGGCTGTGAATGAATGGAGTGGTGCCCAAGATGAATCCAAGGGCTGAAAATAGGATTCATGAAGTTTCCTGTGGAAACCCTAGCTCTCCTGAAGCCTTTAAATAGTGGCTTCTCCTCACTAGAAGGGTGTGAAGTTTTTTAGAGTCTAGCAGTAGGGTTAAAAGTAGTGTCGTTTCTATGTTTTTAATAGCAAATTTAAATTCAGTGTCTTTAGTAATTGTATGAATCATTTGTATTGAGTTTTTAATGATTAATGAAAGTGAGTTTGAATTTTGTTCTTAAATCCTTTAGATATAATCTGTTTCTGTGTTGATATATGCTGATACAAGCTAGTCTTCACTTTCTTTCTCAGAAGCTAGTTATAAGTTCTTAAAAGCTAATTACTCATTTACATTTCATATTTTCTGTTTTCATTCAAAAATTCAAAAAAAAAATATAAAAATCCTTTGAAAAAAAATAATGAATATGGTTAAATAGATTTCATAAGCTTCAATAAGCTTGTTTTCTGTTTGTTTAAGCTCATTCTAGCTTATTATAGCTTTAGTGAGTTTTATTTGATATCAAATCAGTTCCAATCATAAAAACAGTTACCTTAGCTTATTTGTGGAAAGCTTGAGGAAGTTGCCTGCAATGGAGGGGCAAGAAGGACTGTACCAGCTTATTCTCTGAATAAGCTGGAGCTTGTAGCTGCCATTAAGTTGGTGCCCTTGTTTAGCTAGGGCCAAAAGTGAGTTTCAATTTCAAATTCTAGCTTAATTTTGCATTTTATAGCTTAGATCTATCATATTTAGCTTATTACTGTGCATTTGCTTATTTTAGTTTAAATAGTGCTTATTCTGAATTCTAGTAGCTTATTCTGTCATATTTGAGCTTACTTGATTAGAGGTTTAGCTAATAATTCAGTTTTTGCTCTTAAAAATTCATAAAAAGCTAAAATAGAGTCATATTATATAGCAGCTTATTGAAGTGCTTAATTTGTTTTGAAAATTGTTTAATAGGGTTAATATAAGTTAGATAATCAGTATTCACTTAATATCACAGCTTTTAGAGATAACTTCTAGTTAAATTGCAAAACAGTCCAGGATTGGGGTGTTTAGCACAAGCTAAATTTTTGGTCAAAATTAGTCACTACTGTTCAATTACCACTAGGTGAACTTTGGGTGAGCTTATTGTAGGCTAGATAAGCTGATGTCAGTAGTTTTAAAGTTGTTTTGTAGTCTTTTAAGGTTTTGAGTCTGTGGGGTTCAAAGAGAGAAAGTAGGCTGCCCTTATAAGCCCTATATAAGCTAGAGCTTATTTGGACAATTTCTTTGGCATTCTTAGGTGTAAGTTAAGTGTTAAAGTGAGATTCCAAGGTTTGGGTTAGTTTTATTAGGTATTAAAGTCTTTGCAGTCCAAAAACCAACTCTGTCACATCAGATTGCATTTGCAGCCCTTATTAGCCCAATAAGCCTCAGTTGTCCCTCTTTAAAAGCTTTAATATAAGCCCTTATAAGCTAATTTTTGGTCCTGATCATCCTTGATTGCTTGTGAAGTTAGAACTGATTTGTTTGGAAGTTTTGGAGTGCTTATTGAGTGCTTTTGAGGGCCCTTATCAGCACCTCAGAAGCCAATCTTAGGACTGCACTAGTTTGAGTTTTTGCTTTTTAAACTTGTTAAGTACTTATTAGTTAATTAGTGTAGCTTAATCTAAGTAATTTAGATAAAAGTAGAATAAAAATAATTCACAGTAGCTTATTCTAGGCTCTTCTTAGCTTATCTCAGCTTATTTCATTGGCTACTTGGCTTTTCTTTGTTTTCACCCCTTTAAAAGCAAACTGTTTGATCTAATAAGCTGGTTCTCAGCTTATTTGAAGTTTTCAGAAAAAGTCTCAGTTTCAAAATTAGCTTATAATTAAGTGCTTAAACAGTTTCCAAAAAGAAAAAAAAAAATAAATAAAAAGAAAAGTGGCAAGACCTGGGATTCGAACCCAGGCCTCCGCACTCAGACACACATGCTTTACCATTATGCTCTAGTTATGCTCAAGGTTATATTTGCAACATTTAAAACTTAAACCTTATTTCCCTTTTGGCTTCTATAAGCTGTTTCAGCTTACTGCAGCTTATCTGCTTAAGCTTTTTCATAACTTTTGTTTTTCTTAGCTTTTTATTAGTTTAAAGTATTTTCCTGCCAAGTTTCATAATTTTCCATAATCATTCACTATTTTTAAACATTTAATTTCTTTAATTTAGTTTTTAATCGATAAAAAATAAATAAAAATCAAAAAAATATATTTTTTTTTCTGAAATTTTCTTTTACTAAATAGGACTTAGGAAAATTGATATTTCACCCCTAGGATTAATATTTCACTACTTTGACTTTTTAAAGCTCGGGATTAGCCCGGGTTTTGCGTATTTTAAGTTTTCCTTTACGTTTTAGGTTACGATTGCATTTATTACTTGTTCTAATTGTTTTATTTCTTGTTTTTAGTTTATATTTGATAATTTGTAGTTTAATTTCCAAAATCTATCTTTTACTCACTTCACGATTCACGATCCCGAAACCATAATTCCATTCAATCTTCATCGGGACAACGAACTCGGGTTTTACATATTTCTTGTGTAATTCCTTGCAATATAAATTGTTAAATCAGAAAACTTGTTCTCTCTACCTTAACAGTATCAGCTTTAACCTTAACCGGATCATACTCATCATCATCAGAAGTCCAGTCCTCAATGGTTGGAGCATCTGAATCCCTACCAGAGGACACCTTGTCCTCAGTGAGTGAATTATCACTTGCACTCTTAAAGGTTTCACTTACTTCTAAAAGCTTGTCAACTACTACATTCTCCTTTTGTTGAGGACCATATTCTAGTTTGGGTAGTTGAAATTCAGGCAAACCTGTGTGTTCTAGGTCTATACCTGGAGGTGCAAGTATTCCTCTATGAGGAGGTGGGACAGAGTGATATCCTAGACCTGACTTAGCCTTGTTGATAATTTGACACTTAATTATTTTATTGACACCTTTAGATGCATATTCTAGTGTCTCTACACTTAACTGAATGTTCTCTTTATCCTGTTTAAGTCTATCAACCTCAGCTTTTAACATGCTAATTTCAGCATCTCTAAAAAATATGTCCCTTTTAAGCACAGCTATGTCATCAACAAAACTAGACTCATTCTTCTTATAATGAACAATTTGCTCTTCTAAAACAGCTAAACCTCTCTTATGATTTGCCAAATTATAACTAGTCTTGTTTAGCTCTATTCTTTGTTCATCATATTGTTTTCTAAGAGTTTCTAGTTCTTTTAAAGCAACACATGATTTAGAACATTTAGAAACTTGTACCTCAGAATCAGAGAAAGCCATGAGTGCCATCTCAGTAGGTGCTGCTTCCTCCTCTTCCATAAAGCTCCAGTCAAATCCTAAACCATCAATGGCTACCATAGCCTTTGAGCTTGAGTCAGTAATCTCCACTTCCTTGGTCTTGCTTCCATAGCTTCTGCTCTTTCCATCTTGTTGTCTTGGCCTTCTGCACTCCCTTGAAAAATGACCCATCTTATGGCAATTATAGCATTCAATATTTGACTTATCATAACCAACAGTATCATTGCTGTTTATGGTAATTTTCTTCCCTGTTCTCAAATGGAATTTCCTAGCCCTCATGTGTTAGGAATTCAGGGAAATAGTAGATTTCTCATTCCTGTTGGTAGTACAGCTGGTTTCTGCTGGTAGTTACCATTGCTGCTTGGTTCCTGCTGTTAGGTTTATTTTGTTTCTGCTGTTAGTAGTCATTACTGCGGGTAGTAGTAATAGTTATCCCGTATGTTTAGAATGTTTGTTAGATTTATTTTTAGAAGAGATCATGTTTATCTCTTTACACGTTTTCTGAGTAACAGGCTGTATTTGGGTTTCTTGTTCTATATAAGAAACATACGGCCTTGATGATTGTAACAGTTCAAGAAAAACAATATTATTAGTGATTAATATAGATCCATAGAGGATCAAGATTTAATAAAGAAAACCTTGTTAGTTACATTGATTGTGTTCTTATTCCGCTGTGCAACAATCATTGTTTCTATAATCCTAGAAGAGCTAGATCTTGGTTTCAACAATTTTTTTTAACTAATAACGATTTGATCCTCTATGGATCTTTTATTAACTAAAAATAATGGTTTTTATGCGTACATAAACCCTAGCTGCAGGTTTCTTTTATAGACTAAGAAACCCTAATACAGCTCATAAAAACCGTGTAAAGAGATAAGCATGATCTCTTCTAAAAATAAATCTAACAAACATTCTAAACATACGGGATAACTATTACTACAACCCGCAGTAATGACTACTAACAGCAGAAACAAAATAAACCTAACAGCAGAAACCAGCTGCAGCAGCAATGGATAACTACCAACAGGAACCATCTGCACTACCAGCAGGAATGAGAAATCTACTATTTCCCAGAATTCCTAACATCATGCTAGGAAGAGAAATTTGCCATTTGATATCCATCTCCACCAGATCATCATCATTGATCTCTTGGAGGTCTTCATATGTCAACATGGATCCATTATGTTGGGTTGTAAGGAATGCACAACAAGTTGTCTCATCCATAATGCCTTTAGTACTGCTTGATGTGCTAGCAGTACCAATATTTGAACTAGCAGTACCAACTGCTGCACCAACCTCCACTTCTTCAGAACTTGAGTTACTAGGAGTTGACATAAATGCCATATTCCCAGTACTTGAGCTTGTTCCAGCAACCTTCTTCACATCTTGCTCCACGATCTTGAAGTTGCTATACAAATCCATCAGACTCATAGAATCAATGTCTGGCTTGTTCTTCCAGACAACAACATGCATAGCCCATTCTGATGGTAAACTTCTCAGGAATTTGGAATTTAAATCTTCTTGTGGTATTTCAATTCCAAGAACTGCAAGTTGGCTCACAAGTTTCTGAAGTCTGTTGAACATATGATCCAATGATTCATTGCTTGTTGCAGAAAAGTTCTCAAAATTTTGCTTGAGGAGTGTCTTCTGAGTCTTTTTGGTGGCTTCATTCCCACCAAATCTAGCAACAATGGCCTCAAATAATGACTTGGCATCCTTGAACTTGCTGAAGTTCAAGAGTTGATCATTAGGTATTGTCATCATTAGCATACTCCTTGCCTTGATATCATTCTTCATCTGAATTCTTTCTTCTGCAGTCACTGGTTTTGTCTGCACAGTTGTCACAACTTTACCATCTTCTGTTGATGTTGTGGTTGTAGGCTTGAATGAATTCCCTTCTTCTATAATTTCCCAAAGTGCATAATCTTGCACCTGGAAGTATTGCTCTATTCTTAACCTCCACATGTCGAACTCATTCTGCTTAAGCATAGGTAACTTTGCAGCAACATTTGTTGTAGAAGTCTCCATGTCCATCTTCCTTGTTCCTTGTAGAAAGAGAAAAAGTTCTTCTGGATCTTCTAATTCAAAGTATCAGAACCTGGCTCTGATACCACTTGAGGGGATCTAAACACACTCCTTGTGTTAGAGATACTTTGAGTAATACTAACTAGCACGCGAAATTTACTAGTTAATACTTAGAAGATATTGTGTATTGTATATATGAATGGAACAGTAAAGTATTTGTATGAACAATGAAGACAATGAGAATAACCAAAACGATTCAATATTATTGATGAATAATACGAGTGATCTATGTTATCACTAGGGTTACACAACCTTGAATCTCTCTAAAACAATCGTACATAAACTCTAACCTAGGATCTCCTTTTATAGAACAAGGAGTCCTTTACAAGTAAACTACAATATACGTATCAATCTACAACTAGAAGATATATACCAAATCTATTCTATATTTATCTTCTTTATCTTCAATATTATTCATCTCAACACTGTATGTGTTACCCTTTCTGGGGATTTTAAGCAATACTTGAATTTCATCAGGTAGCTTATAATCAGGAGAAAGAATAAGGCAGTCACATCAGTAAAAAGAAACCTTGTTCTGTTTGTCACAAATTTGTGACACACTAAAAAGGTTATACTTAAGCTCTTGTACAAAATACACATTTTCAAAGTCAAGATTACCAGTTTTAATAATACCTTTACCAGTAATCCTACCACCAACACCACCTCCAAAGATAACAGGTCCTCCATCCAGAGCTGTAAAATCTGAAAGGTATGACATGTTACCAGTCATGTGCCTTGAAAATCCACTATCTGAGTACCCTCTATCTTCTCCATCTTTTGTAGGATGTTCCTGCACACAAAATAAAGGAATTAGTTCTTTTTGGGGACCCAAGCCATCACTGACTTGGATCTGCCTCGTGCATCAATATAATTATATTTATTGAAAGTCATTGATGCACCATTGAGTTTGGTAGGTTTCCATACCCAACGTGCTGAGGCCTTCACAGCATTGCCCCATTGACCCTTAACAACATTCATATGCCTAGCAGTAGGAATTGCTGGCCTAGTAGTAGAAACTGCTGGCTTAGCAGGTTTGACATTAGGCATCCATGTTTGATTATTCAAAGCTGTTTTCTTGTAAAAGGGCCTATTAACTGTTTGTGCATGATTGTAATGATTTGAGAATGGTTTTCCACTTGAAACAGTTTGTTTGTAATCAAAACCTTTGTTTGGTCTAGCAGTAGAAACTGATTTGATGGCAGACTTCAACATAACTGCTCTGGGTGTCATCTTATGATTTACATTAGGGTGAGTCAATCTAGTAGGACTGTTTTGATACCACTTGAGAGGATCCGAACACACTCCTTGTGTTAGAGATACTTTGAGTAATACTAACTAGCACGCGGAATTTACTAGTTAATACTTAGAAGATATTGTGTATTGTATATATGAATGGAACAGTAAAGTATTTGTATGAACAATGAAGACAATGAGAATAACCAAAATGATTCAATATTATTGATGAATAATACGAGTGATCTATGTTATCACTAGGGTTACACAACCTTGAATCTCTCTAAAACAATCGTACATAAACTCTAACCTAGGATCTCCTTTTATAGAACAAGGAGTCCTTTACAAGTAAACTACAATATTCGTATCAATCTATAACTAGAAGATATATACCAAATCTATTCTATATTTATCTTCAATCTCTGTCTTCATTACATAAGCAGTACAAACTTCTTGTGCTACCAGTACTAACTCAGTTAGTACTGCTAGTATTATCTTCCAACAGTTGAAACTCTAAGCCTATCAGTTTGTACTGTTAAGTTTAATTGCAATGCATGATTTCACCCAACAAATAAGATCCTAAAATGTTTGCATCTTCATCACCTTCAACCTCCCAAATTCTCAGAATCATTAGCAAACCATGGCGTCCAAGAGGTCTCTATAGGTGATGTTGAATATGAAAAATATAATTAAATAATTAAACACAACGGAAACATCACCTAGAGACGGATCCATATAGCCATATGATCAATCAATAAATAAATACAACGATTATATACCTTTGTAGCGTGATCACAGATTCACCAACACACCAATACCCACAAATGGAATGAGAAACCCTAAGAGATCAATGAAGTCAATCTATTCTATATGTGAAACACACTACACGTCCTTGATCACCAATTGATGCTAGTCTTGACCCCGTAACAATGATCCTTGCAACCACCTACAATAGATTGAGCAAAGAAGGGATGAAAAAAACAAACCCTAAGAGGGTTATCCTTTTGTGCCGTGAGTTTAAGAGAGAAAAAGAAGGAGAGAAAACTTGGCAAGTTTTAAATGTAATTGATATCCATAATTACCAAATCAATTAGGAGGTTATAATGGAAAAGTTACACTTAACCCCTTGATCTTTCCCTCTTGTTTTCCCCTTCATGGCCGGCGACCATATGGGCCTACAATGGGCTTGCCCATAGTTGGTCCATTCTAAAAACGCTAAGTCTAACTTAGTATTTAATGGCCCGTTATAGATCCCGAGTTACGTAGTCATTTATATATTGTAAATATGATAAATACAATCTATAAAATGATGTCTCTGTGTATAAGTGTGTGACCCCATAGGCTCACATATGTCAAGTTATATAATTATTTATTATGACACGAGCATACTCCAACAGCTCCCACTTGCGACGTTGTTGAATCTTGAATATCATAACACACACAAAGATCTATGTATGGCAGATTTGTAGAAAGAGAAAGAGAGTGGAGTGGGAGTTCTAGTGAGAGAAAGTGAAAGAGAAATGAGTATTAGATTAGAAGCTCCAACCCTTCCCATGAGTAGGGAAGGGCTTATATATACAAGTAATATAAACGCCCCACATGGCCTGTGGATTGAGCTGACAGTGGGTAAAGACCCGACCCAATACCACAAATACTACTATAACTAAACTAGTATTACAATAACTAAACTAATACTAATAAGCCTACGAGCTAACTTAATTCTAATAGATACTCGGGGTGACCGAGTCTTTCATATGAATATTTATATTCCTAACAATCTCCCCCTAAGGGAGGTCACCCCGGAAATTACAATTTGAATTCTAGCATTCTAATGAACTTAATTTCCTAGCTCGTAGACTTTGATTCTTCAATTTCAGCACACTTTGTACTTCAAGCAATGATTGTGTGATTAATGTTCCTTTGGCATATGTGATCTTTGAGCATTCTTTGAGATCATCAGCCACCGTAAATCTCCAAGTTCATCCTTTGTAGTGTCGCCTTCATGTGATGTAGTGACCATTGGACCGACATGCTCACACTTTTCTGGAACAGGAGACTTTGCATCAGAGTTGCGGAAGCATTGTTGTAAGTCTCTCAACTTTCATGATCCTTTGATGATGAATTGGTCGTGTGAGCATGGGGTGTGGATTGACATGTCTCTGCTGGAATTAGGTACCACCATCACCATCTTTATATAAATCTGAAATAAAACAGTTAGCAATAAAGTTGGAGAACGAATATGGCTTTGTCATTCGCTCGGTGTGGTTTGATTAACCTTCGGTTCCGTGAGGACCGACCTGTGATCAGGTAGAATCCCCTTTAAAGAAAATTCTCCTTGACAGGACTTTCCAGCTTGTTGTAAAGAATCATCCAATGAATTAACATCAGAATCATCATACTAAGCATGTTCTCATACCGGAACATCTCAAAGAAGACAACACGGTAGAGTGAATTAGTGAATTAAATACCCACTGATTGATGAGAAATTGATTAGAAAAGTCACTCGCGTGTCACTGGATAAACATTTTATGCAACACGACGAGGGTTTTATAAGTTGAATCACATTTTTGTCATAATTACTTTTGTTTGAAAATTTACACAATCAATGTGCTCGAAACTCAGTTGGTGAGCACATTGAAAGGTTTTCCAAAAGCATCCGTCAATCCATTTCCTGGAACAAGTTTGATTCAAATGTGAATCGCCCCATTGTTTCTTTCCAGTTGTCACTAGTTTGATCCATGAAGGATCTCACATGTCACCCACCAAGAGCTTGTTTGATGTTGGCTCTAGAAGGATTTCCATCTTCATTGTGAATACTTTACGTATCACTCGGATGTTCTGGCAATACCAAAAGGATAATGCGTAGGACTCTTAATATATGTTTTCTTACTTTTCACGGTGTATGAAACAGCAAGCATATTGGAAATGTGTCCTAATGAGATTTATGGATGATCTCTTGGCTCTAGACTCAATAGTGCGTTTTGATTTAGTAATCGGAGGCTGGAGCAGACTGCCACCTTTTCAATATCAACTAACTCGGAGTGAGAGAGTCAATAGTAATGAGTGAATCTCCGTGTGAATGAAACAAGAGTCTTTTGAGAGACCTTGAGTGGCTAGGGAGGGTTGTGCAGCATATCACTGGGTCCATGATACTTGTCTTCAATGTCAGCAATCAACTACGTGATTCTGACTGCCTTTCTTTTCACCCTTTATCTTTACATTTCTTTTTCATTCTTCAACCCCTTCAGCGCTTACCGAGACTTCATCACTAGTACCTTGTTGGGTTTGTTCCAGTACTAGCTCCATCTCAGTCGGCACTCTTCCCTTATTCTCACATTGCTCCTTTTTTAATCATACCTAAGGACTTCTACACTAACTAGTGGATTGTCCCTGGGTAGATCCCTCCGGCTCTGGCGGGATCGTGGGAACTGATACCTAACCTTACCATCCTTATAACTCCAGTACATTAAATAAAATGGTCGGTCTTTGGTATTCTTCCACAATTGCCATCATAAATCATTCGCTCCCCCTCAATATGTGCATCGATATATGAAAGAGTTTAGCACATATGTGAGAGCCTACACTTGAGTCCAAAAGATCACATTTTTATCAGATTTTCATATTTAAATCACATTCTCTCCCCCAATCAAAAATTTCAAACCTTTAGAGATTTGGGATCTCAATTGATTTAAATAAGTTAGAAAATTTGGGAGACAATGTGGTCTGATTCAATGTATTCTGATAATGGAAAATTATTATGCTCCCCCACAATCAATGAGGGAGAATGTTAGTGTCAGGTATGATAAGTTTGAAAGATATTTGAATGAAACTCATACACTGACACATAACAACAAATTTTATTCACTTGCTTATTATGTACAAAATAACTGTTACGACACAAATGATGTTGACCTTTACGCACAGATTATGTGATCATTCGCTTCTGTGAGGGAGTCAGTAGTCAACATCAATTATCCATCCACCAACAAAACTTCCCAAGTATTGTAGATCCCCACTCGGCGAGACCAGAATTAGTAATGATTTGTTGAAGTGAGGATGGTGGTGGTGGTGAAGGTGTTGTTGTTGTTGTTGCTGCCGATGTTGTTGTTGTGGTGAATTCAGAGCCAGTCAATGGAGTTTGAATATCTGATCAAGTGGTTAGAGCGGGAGCAGGCACATTCACATCAGCCATGGAATCTGCATAGGAATATCCACAAAGATGGGCATACATACAGATTAACTCTACATTAACCGCTACCACGCAGCGGTTTGCCTACTCATAAAATCATATTCATGTCATGATCAAACCACAATCAGGAAATATTTCAAACCGCTATCTAGCATGAAGAGCAAGCAGCAATCATGAACATGGCAATTCACTCATATTTCAACATTCAACTCAGGATCTTATAAACAAGATTCTAACACGATAGCTACATACCTAAGCATATCATGTGTGCACAAGTAATACGTCAACAACAATTAAACAGCTATCGACTAACAAAAGTTAATCAACATTCGAAACTCATTCAATCAGATCATACAAATGCTTGTGGAGTATTCAAGAACATCAAACACAATGGGTTTTCTAACTTCTTTTAGATTTTGAGTTTTAAAGTATTTAGGGGATTAAACGAGGATTCCAAAGTGACACAAATGAACCTTCTAGTTACATAAAGCTAGGAAACTATAAGCAAATTGCACATAATGCCCTAATGTTTCTAACAACTAACACATTTGACCATTTGAGATAAAGCTTAGTAAGTTCCTCTTCAACTAATACCCCATTAACTACAAAAACTTTTCTAACAATTATGAGATAACCAAGAAACCCGTTTGATGATATAAAATTTGAAATCACTCTCCCCCTTAATCAATGACCCATATTCGAGTTAACGAGCTGCAGTCATTGATTGAGTGACTAATTTTATGAACAATCCAAGTCTGAAAGAATTTCAAACAACACGTTACCACCATGTTTCTCACAAATAATTTTCAGAAGAATCATTGAAGGAAAATTATTTGTATACAAAGAATACTTTTCTTCTTATACCATAAATAATGCACTGAAGCGTGCACTAAATCGAGGATGCACGGATATGAAGTAATCCATGCCCGGGTGAACTTCACCCATTGTTAGGAACAGCTATCTTTTTGCCGACGTGCTTTCCTCATTTTGAAAAACCGGGTTGCATATCTGAAGTAATAGCAAGTGTAGAAACTAAGAACGTGCTAAAGATAGTTTCTTGGATCGTTTTGAGCCTTAGGGTTCAACAATAACAATGAATATTAATGCATAGCGGAATAAGAACAAATCAATGGTTATTGACACAAAGTTTCTCTTTAACACTCCACGCCTCAACTATTATTTGATCAGAATAATACGGTTACACTAACTTGTAACAGGGATCAAGAGATCCTTGAGGCGACTACACAAACTCTAGTCTAGTCTAGGCGTTTACAATTTACTACGCCATTGTTTTACCACCAATCGACTCTGATCATTTTGAATTGAAAACGCATTTGATTCAACTCGTGTCTACAAACCAATTCCACGGGTTTGAACGAGAAGATCCGTATGCACACATCCGTTGGTTCAACAAGTTGATCTCTACAATCAATTACAAGGATGTGCCGCAAAAAGTTATCAAATTGATGCTATTTCCGTTTTCACTCGAAGGGGCAGCCCGGATTTGGCTGGATAAAGAACCTCCTCGATCCATCGAAACTTGGGAAGATCTCGTAAAGAAATTTGCCAATTATTTCTTTCCTCCATTAAAGACGACTAATCTGAAAAATGAAATTTCTAGATTTCGTCAAGGTTTCGATGAAGACTTCGAAGAGGCATGGGACCGATTTAAAGATCTCCTAAGAAAATGCCCGCATCATGATTTCACGGAGTTACAACAGATCAATACGTTTTATAATGGGTTGAATGGAAACGATCAAGATTCACTTAACACTGCCGCCGGTGGCAATATCTTGAATCGTCGACCTAAAGATGTGATTGAAATTTGTGAAAATAAATCAAAAGTTCCTATTTCACGAAACAAAGTGAATGTTCCTATCACTCCTGCTTCTTCATCCGGTAACTCATCAGAGTTAGCCGCTCTAACGGACGCAATTCGTTACATGATGAAGGAAATGAAAAAATTAAGAGTGAAAGTCATAAACCGAAACAAATCAAAGCCATAAACAAAGTGTGTGAAACTTGTGGTGGCCCGCATGCGTATTACGATTGTCAAGCAACCGATGCTTCTGTTTACCCAGCTCCCGTAGCTGCAGTAAACTACAATCAAAACCGACCGCATGCTGAAAATCATTACCGAGCACCAAATGCTATGGTACCACCTGGTTTTCCACCCGTGCCAAATCAAAATAATCAAAATCGCTTTGTTCAAAATCAAGGACAAAATTTCAACAATTCCCAGAATTTCAACCAAAACCGGAACAATTTCAACCAGCCACATCAAGCTCCGAATCAACATGTTTATCAACAACCTCCTCAAGCTCCTTTGACTAATGATTTCATGAAAATTACTGAGTCCAGCATGTGTTCAATGCAGACTCAAATCAATAATATGAAAGTCGAGTTGCGAAAGGAAATTGATACTACGATGTCTCGTCAAACAAATGAGTTGAAGAATATGATGGGCAGTTTCATGAACATGAACCAGTCTTCTTCATCTTCCGGACGACTTCCGAGCAATACCATTCCTAATCCTAATGCTGAGTTGAAAGCCGTCACCACTCGTAGTGGTAAGACGCATAATGGACCCTCGACTCCTATGCCCCCTCCACCGGGGAAGTGAGTCGAGAGACCGAGGTGACAATGGACAAAGTGCAAAATACAAGCCCACAAAGTACCGCACACGTCCAACCTCCAGTCGTCCAATCTCCAATTCCGGAACCCGATGTTTCGAAGACAAATTCTAAGCCTTCAATTCCATATCCTTCAAGGCTTAATGATCAGAAGCTCCGTGACAAAACTAATAGTCAAATGATGAAGTTTCTTGAAATCTTTCAAAAGTTACACTTCGATATTAGTTTTGCGGATGCTCTTCTCTACATGCCAAAGTTTGCCTCTACATTCAAGAGTCTCCTTAGCAATAAAGAAAAGTTGCCTGAATTAGCAAAGACTCCATTGAATGAGAATTGTTCGGCGGCGATTCTCAAGAAGTTACCCGAAAAACTAGGAGACCCTGGCAAATTTCTCATCCCTTGTGATTTCCCGGGGATGGTTGAATGCTACGCCTTGGCCGATCTTAGTGCAAGCATCAACCTGATGCCACTTTCTGTATGGAAAAAGCTTTCACTCCCGGAACTTACTCCCACAAGGATGACTCTTGAATTGGCGGACCGCACTGTTACTATTCCTAAAGGCGTTGCTGAAGACGTTTTTGTCAAACTAGGAAAGTTTCATTTCCCCGCCGATTTTGTTGTAGTGGATTTTGAATGCGATCCCCGAGTACCTCTCATTCTCGGGAGATCCTTTTTAAGGACCGGCCGTGCTTTGATCGATGTTTATGGCGAAGAAATAACACTTCGGGTTGATAATGAAGAAGTCACGTTTAACATCAATGCGAATTCTAAATCTCTAACCACCAAATGCAACATTGCTATGGTTAATCAAAAATCTGATTGCGTAATTGCTTCCAAAAGAAGTGATTCGATGCTCTCAAGATTTACGGTTAGGAGTCCTTCACAAAAACGTGCTGAGATCAAAACAAGGGGAATTACCCCTGGTTCAACCAAATGGTTTGAAAGTTGTACTACAGAAGTTAAGAGTGTTTTTGACTACGATGAACAAGAATCGGAGATCACATCGGAAGTGGTGAAAACTGCTAGCTCTAAGAGCACACCACTTGTCCCACCTCCGGAATCGGTTTATCGTGTTGATTTTGTGGATAATCCTACCATTACTCTCTCTTCCTCCTCTCTCACTCCGTTTGAGGGAGGTGACTTCATCTTGGAAGAGATTGAGGCTTGTTTATCTTCTGATTCAATTTATTCTGGAATTGATGATGGTGTATTTGACATGGAGGGAGATATTCTTCTCATTGAGAAGTTGCTTAATGATGATCCACCTTCTCTCCCTCCGAAGGAAATTAAAATGTCTAAAAGTGATTATCTTCTTGAGGAGTTCGCCGATGAACTCGCTCACATCGATCCAATCCCACTGGGGGATGAAGATGATGACTTTGATTTCGAATCAGATCTGAGAGAAATTGAATATCTTTTATATCGTGATCCATCACTCGATTCCTACCCTTATAACGAGTATAGTGATTCACAAAGTGATGACGATCTTTTCAACTTTGGAGCTGATAATAATGAATGGAAAGAACTTTTATATGGCAAACCTTCTGATGAGAAATCCCTTGGAGATGAAAACCCAAAGAAGAAAACCGTGACTGAGCTAAATAACTTCTCTATTTCATCCCCAGAGGATGATTTTCTTTTCTCTGAGGAGTCTTCCATCGAGTATCCTGTTGAGTTCTCTTGTGAAGACAAAGTGTTTAATACAGGCATACTCGATGGTAGTAAGAATCATTCAATGATGAAATTGACTCCCGATAAGAATTTAAAGTTACAAACCTCATTTGAGGAGCTTTTTATTCTGGAGAAAAGTGATCCCCCTCTGTCATATCTTAATGGTGAACTCCTATTTTGCATGGAGTTAAATCTGACTGAAACTTTACTATCATTTCCTTACGGAAACGAGGACAAAGTTTTTGATCCCGGCATCTCAATTTATCATTCTTTTGAGCCGGATGTATCTCATCGGAGTGGAACTTTCAAGAACTTCAATGTTTATCCAAACATCTTGAAGGAAAGTCCGATGGAGATTTTCTCTTCCACATGCTTCCCCAAGAACCAATGAATTCGGGGTCGAGTCAAGCTAGTGACTCGGTTAACAAAAACATTAGCATTGCATGGGTAAACACCCATGTTTCTGTCTTCTCTCTTATTTCTAACACTAAGTGTGGGGGAATCCCACTGTGCTGTGCTCTTTTGTGTTGTTTGCTCTGATTTTCAGGTTTCCCTTGGATTGTGATGATTGCTGCGCCTGTTTTCAATCCAGCCGCCCAATATCCTATCCTTTTGCTAACGATTATCTAGGGATATCTTTTTAATCCTTTTTGTGAAAATTGAGATTTCTTTCACACACTTGGCTATTAGTCTTACCTTTTTACGTTCTAAGTCTCGGCATAATAGCCGGTACTTTGAATATTGAGGGCAATATTCAATTCTAAGTGTGGGGGGGAATTCTCTCGAATTTTGTCACATTTGTACCTTCTAGTGCCCTAGTACCCCCGTTTTGCCCAAAATTTTAAAATTTTTTCGTTTTTAAATAAAGAAATTGCAATAAAAAAAGAAAGTAATGTTTAGTCTTGATTAGGTTAGAACAAAGGGAATCCTGACTCTGCCAGAGTATTGATCTGGCTGCTTCCTTAACTATTAGACTAAGGTTTTACGATTTGTGCAAATGAAAATGCTAAGCGTAGAATAATGGTTTTCTTTAGAGCTTATATAAGTAATCTATGGCTTTTCCTCCCAGGAGATAACGAATCTGACTTAATTAGTGCTTATTTTTCAATCTTTTGAACACACAAAATCATTTTTCTTTACGATTTTGAAAAATACTAGTTCAAAGCTTTATTTAAACTTCAGAACAAGCATATGTCATAATAATGTAAAAGTTAAGTAATAAATAAATGTGCTAAAGCTAAAGTTCAAGATCGGCCCTTGGATCCTTATTTCCGGAAGGCGTTTAGGTCTTGGCTACCCTCTTACATCGGCCCTTGGACCCTTAATTCTAAAGGCGTTAAGGTCTTGGAACTCTCCGTTGTAACGGCCCTTGGATCCTTTATTCCAGGAAGGTTTAAGGTCTTGGTTCCCGTGAAACTTCGTTAGTTTATATTGCACAAGAATGTATCTAAAAAAAAAAAAAAATGAAAATGAATGAAAAAAATGAAAAAAATGAGAAAATAAAAATAGAATAAAATGGAATGATATTGCAAAATGCAATGAATTTTGAAGCTTGCTTGTTGTGAATTTTAAATCTATATTTCAGCTAGTATTAGTCAACGTTTTATAAAAACGTCGATTTTTGTTATCAAAATTTTGAATATAAGCACAGTCACCTAAACTTAAATATATGCGGGAGTGAAAAGTTAAGTTTCGGCTTACATAGATTATTGATATAAGTAGTGTTAGCATTTTACAAAAGCATTTGCACATTGAGTTTAAGCTTAGTTGGGAATATAAAAAGAGGATGACGATTACAATTCCCTGGAGACACCCAGTTTGTGTGAATCCTGTTCCGTGATACCATTTTTGGAAATCAAGTGTGTTATATATTTTGTTCTAAGTTTAAATTTCTGGCATTGTGTAAAAATCAAAATGGGGTTTGCTTGGTATTCTTTTGATCCTTTCATTACTTCATATGATCGGATTGCTAGGGACTAGCAATAGCTTAGTGTGGGGGATTGATGAGTGTGTAAATACTCATCATTTTATACCCATAATAGACACAAAAATGACCTAAAACACCTGAATTATACTGCAGATATCCTTGGTTTGTGTTTTATGTGTCTCAGGTACTGAAGGATTGAAAACAGAACGAAAACGAGCATTTTTGGATCGACTTGGCAACAATTGTGCATTTGATCAAGTGAAGACGAAAGTCAAAGACGAAGTCAAAGTCAACCCCCAAAATCCCAAAATGACACAAATGGTCCCTGGGAATAATTTCTATTTTTGGCAGCAATAGTCCTTGGATTTTCAGATTATTACAACTTTGGTCCCTAAGATTAAACCTAAAATCCAAATCTAATCCTAATTAGTAAACCCAGCTGCTAAACTAAACAAAACCCAACCCACTAAATCCAACCCAGTTACCTATCCCAGCCCACACAACAAATAAACCCAAGCCCAATTCTATCCCAAATAACCAACCCAACCCGACCCTTAGCTAATACCAGGTTTGACCCTTGGTCAAACCTTTCTTCTATACCATCAACCCGCCAAAAAACCATACCAGAAACCACCCTTCTCCACCGCCTTATCCTGACACATCCACCCCCTCCTCCTATCCCACTTCACCTAACATGCCAAGGGGCATTTATTGCTTCTTCCTCAGTACACTCAATCAGAGATAGTGGATTTTTCCACTATCTCAATTTTGGCACCAAAAGTGTTTTAAATGGCTGAGATCATTTCAAGGGCATCCAAGGGTCAGAAATTGCTCAGAGATAATGAGAAGACACATCCCACTTTAGTTTAGTATAAATAAGTCCTCAATGTAGCCTTAATTGGCAGTAGTTAATTTTCCATTTTCGTATTGTACTTTAATTGCTTAAGTTTTATAAATTTTGATTTCCAGTTGTTAATTCAAGTTACTTTAAGTTTGTTTAAGGTTTATCTTTGTGCAATTTCCAAAAGTTAATGATAATCTCATATTTTCAAGTTTCCATGTGTACTGAGAATTCGAATTAAGTTAATTGTTGTTTGTATAAGCTTGTTTTCTGTTTGAATAAACTCATGTGAGCTTAATATAGCTTATTGCGAGTTTAAAACAAGATAACTCAGTTATATTCAAGAAATATCAAGAAAGTCAAAGAAAGTCAACCTGTGGACCAATAAGCAGTTCTGGAAGGAATAAGCTGTATTAGATGAGCTTGTTTGGTTTTCTAGCTTGTCATTGACAAGCTAGTTGTGTTCTGTTCTTAAGTTCCACTGTTTCATATCCAAACAGTTGTAAGCTATTTTCTATTTTCTTGCATTATTTTACTAGTTACTGTTCTAATGCTTATTTTATGCTTATTGTGTTTTTCTTTGCTTTCCTGTCTTACTTGAAGTAATATTAGCTTAGTTTGATAATTAGTTTAAGTTTTAATCTCATTTTCAACAAATAACTTAAAATCAGTCAAATAGTCTAATATAAGCTTATAGCTTATTAGGTGCTTATTTTAAATTGGAGTTTGCTTATTTTACCTTCATTAAGTTAGTTAAGTTCTATTAAGTCAGAATCATAGGTTGTTTTAATCATTTCTATTGTTATACTTAAAATCAGTCATATTAAGGGCTGTTTGGCATCATTGGGTCAAAATGGGTGAAAATGGCTTCTAATGTTCATTGGTGAATTTGGGAAGTTTGATCATGCATAATATGGATAAATTAAGCTGTTAGTGAAAAGTTTTTAGCTAATTTGAAAGGTTTTGAGGTTTAGAGTCCACTGTGGAAATTTTAGGCCTATAACTGATCACACTAGCTTATTTTAGCAATAAGCTATTCTTGTCATTGTTTTTGATATTTCTGAGTTCAAAATAGAGAGTCAAGTTTGTTTTGAAGTATTGGTAAAATTGCAAAAAGGATTTGAAGTTGTTTGTTTGATTTGAGGGTTTGCACAGAACCAGTCCAAGAGTGCAGACTGCATCAGTCTTTTTGGACCAACTTAAGTGCTTATTTGTAGTTTTCAAAGTTTAAATTTTTGGTTTCTAAATAGTTTGCCAGTTTTTCTTTGCTTATATCCAAAATCAGACCCTTTCCTAGCTTATTAAAGCTTTAAAACAAGCTCAAAAGTGGCTTGTTCAGCCAAGTATGCACTGAGCCATCAGTACACACTTGACCAAACTAGCTACCTTCTCAGCTTATTTTTAAGCAACAAACAAGCTTTTCTTGGTCTGCTTTTTGGTCTCTGAGATCCTTGCCAGGTCAACTCTAAGTAATATCAGTCTTTGTGGAATTTAGTTGTGATCTAAGTGCTTAAAAATAAGCTTAAAGTTGCCTAGTTGAGCCTGCAAAGTGTCCTGTGCATCTGTCCAACCTTTTGCTTATTTTGTAATTGTTAGTGCTTATTTGCTGGTTCTAGTGCTTATTCAGTTTTCATCTTAGCTTATTATTTGTTGTTTTGCTTATTTCATCTTTGCTTAGCTTATTTAAAAGCTTATCAGTCCATATTGATCAAAAGCCTTGGGCTTATTTCATTTTGGCCAACTGATCAGCCAACCTTGGGCTGATTCTGGGCTTATTTGAGATTTTTAAAAATAGTAGCTTTTGTAAAAAGTGCTTATTGGTTTGTGTTTGCTGTGTTTAAATCATAAAAATAAAAAAAAATATAAAAGCAAAAAGTGACAGACCTAGGATTCGAACCCTGGTCTGCCCACTCAACACACCACACACTTACCATCTACCCTAGGGACTTTCTCAGTTATAACCTTGCACCCTTTTTTATTTAACCCACTTTTTCTTTTTAAGCTTATTTCACAGTTTGCTTATTAACTGCTTATTTAAAAAGCAGTTAGCCCAATTTTATTTTTCATAGGTTCTAATTATCATTAAGTAATTTCATGGAATTTTTCATAATTTTCCAAGTTCATTTAGTATTTTTAATTAATTTTTCTTTTATGTTTAGTTTTTAATTCATAATAAAAAAATATAAAAATCAGAAAAATATAAATCTTTTTTCTAAAATTTTCTTTTATTATTTAGGATTTAAAAAAAATAATTTGGTACTTGTAGGTTTTATTTTTATAGATTTCACTTTTTAATCCCGTTTTTAGATTTCCCGTTACGCATTTTTTATATAATTTGTGTTAACCTTAATTTTCCCGTGAGAATTTGTTTCTCATTTGTTAAATAGAATTAAAAAAGCAATATTCCATATCATCAGTCACTTAATCAAAACCTTCAACGGTTGTCCATTCACTCCTCGTTGGGACACGACCCGGGTAATCACTTACCTGGTATCACACATATCACAACATGAGTTTTTACAAGTTAGCCTTTTTCCTAAAGGGTTAATTTGTCTTTATTCACGCGTATCCGTCGTCTGCATAATATTTATATATCTATTTAGCACGGATCAAATTTTGGCGCCGCTGCCGGGGAGGTTGTGTTGCGACAATATTGTTTAAAGTTTAAACGATTAGTGACTTGAGATCCTTCTTTCAGAAGTTTCCACTTTCATAAACCCATATAAAATACAAAAATATTTTTATTTTCTTTTATATATATATATAATATCATATAAAAATAAAAACCCAAAAACATTTTCCGTTTTGTTGTAAAATAAAAGATAAAAGCAAAATTAATATAATATTCCTCAACTTGGGTATTATCATAATAAGTTCCCAAACCAAAGATTAAAACTTGCCTTTGTGTCGCTTGCGAATTCGGCTCACCTTTGATTGATAAACAAACTCTAACGGAGGTTTCAGGAGGTTTGACATTAAATTGTCGAACCGAAAGAAGCGGGTTTTTAAAGAGCATTTATTGCCCACCTTTGCTTCTCCGCCACTCTGTGCGTTTTTCAGTCAGAGAGCTACCGTACGCTGGTTGATTTAAGGTTTTAAGTTCCTTGTGTTTTGCTTCGATCTTGTTTTAATTGAATTATTTTATTTAGTGCATGCGCACTCGTTCTTCTACATCGACAAGTCCTTTACGTGAACTCGTAGATATTCTGAGAAGACGTAATCGTAGACGTGCTGCCCGAATAGTCGAACCGAGATTCGTGTTGTTCCCATTGATAATATGGCAGATGAACGAACAATGGCGGAGATGCTCCAAGCACCCACCGAGGGTTACGGAGATGCCATCGTTTTACCACCAATCGACTCTGATCATTTTGAATTGAAAACGCATTTGATTCAACTCGTGTCTACAAACCAATTCCAGGGGTTTGAACGAGAAGATCCATATGCACACATCCGTTGGTTCAACAAGTTGACCTCTACAATCAATTACAAGGATGTGCCGCAAAAAGTTATCAAATTGATGTTATTTCCGTTTTCACTCGAAGGGGCAACCCGGATTTGGCTGGATAAAGAACCCCCTCGATCCATCGAAACTTGGGAAGATCTCGTAAAGAAATTTGTCAATTATTTCTTTCCTCCATCAAAGACGACTAATATGAAAATGTAGGACCGATAATACAAGTGATTTATGTGATTCGGGGGGTCGGGGAAGCTCAAAGTAAAGGTTAAACATGGTAATATTAGCTTAAAGAAAGGGGAAGGTGTGTGTGTTTTCTAGAGAGAAGGAGGAGAAACACACACACACCTTTGTTACAAAATGAGACTATCCAACCTTCCTTGTTGAGACAAGGAAGGTATTTATACAAGAATACTAGGCCTAACTTAGCTATAATGACTAAACTAGTCCTTGTACATAGAAAGAAGTGCAATTCCCACATATGACATAACTTTAAGGCTAACAATCTCTCCCCAAAGTGATGTCATACGGGAATTGCTTACAATGTTCCCTACAAGTCAACTTAGATACAAAGCATAAGCACGACAGCTCCGAGAATGGTCTTCAAACTTCATTACTACGTTCAGCTTGCAGAATCTTCTCAGCTGCCATCTCTTTACTTGCAGAAGAACAATGTGAGCAAATCTAATTAGGGTTTGAATCTGACTTTACACTCTCCCCTAATTAGTGCTCTCCCCCAAACTGACAAACTTTCTGATGATTGCCCTGAATCTGAAGAAGTCTTTTGATAATTAAATGCATGCCGTCTTTAGTCTTCTAACACGCAGCGGAAAATGTAGAATAGACTGTAGACTCGACCTTCTTCAAGATTGTCCATTTGGGGAATAGAGTGTCAACATCTTCATCATTACCAAATGCATCCCAGTTATCTTTCATATGAAAAATAAGCCCATAACGTACACATGAAATGATAACACCAAAGTAACAAGTTGAACCACTGATCATCTTGATTTTGTTGCCCGAAATTGGTGAAGGTGGATAAGGTAGAAGTACGTAGAATAAGATGAGTGGAGGATAAGACATAGAATCAACCAATCTCCGACATAAATCGTTTCATAAATCATTAAGCCCGATCACGTGAACTTGTTGTGCGTCCTCGATGTACACATTTCTCTCCCCTGCTGGTTACGATTTATCGGAATCAGCATGCTGATGTGTACGTGAAGTATTAACTGGAAGCATCTTAATCATTAACCATATAGCCCGTGAGAAGATGTCGATAAACCCAATCTACTAACAATACCATTTGAAGTGTTTAACTCTTTACCAACCCCCTGTATCAAAAACACCGGCTATCTTTAGTGACCATAAGTGAAGAAAACCCGATATGACGAACTTGAGAATGAAGTAAAATCCCCCAGATTTGTGACTTAATCTTGTACGATCCTTGTGACTAAGAACGGTGTTCCCTATACCCTTAACAAAGGTAGTAGTACAAAACCTCTTGAAATATCCTCAACTACGTGAGACACTGAGCACTACAGCGTAACTCCTTAAAGTGATAGCTACTTTGTGGGTATAGAGAGAGAATCACAAAAGTAACTAGATATCCAAGTCTTCGTCACCATTAATATATGCCCAAACAAGTCATCTTCGCAGGATGGTAGAAAGAAAGAAGACGAAATAAGTACACGCATCCTTAAAACGTCACTTCAAACCCAAATAAATAATATCGAATTCTCCCTGCGAATTCTCCCCGTAGTCACAATTGATATTCATTAAACATTAGCCGTGTAATATGTATCCCCGTGAAAATTGAAATACCAAAATACCACTCGATCGACCCCTAAAATCAACAAATTGTATCCAAAGTATTTGTAACAAAAAGAATTCGGATAAAAATTGTTTATTATCAGACAATAGCCCAAATTAAAAAACACAAACCAGCCCATACTTAATGATATTAATCGATACAAGGTTCATAAGCCCAACTGAAAGGATAACCCGATCCATTTACCCACACTAACCTGTTGTAACCCTAAACTCACATTTAGGTTAAACTTAATCCACACATCTCATATCAGCCGCTTACATCATCTAACACCAACTCTTTCTCCCAAACTCAGATTCGAATCTCAACATCTCTTAACCAATTCGATCTTCATCACAATCTTATCTTCAATCAAACAAAAACAGACGCAATTATCCCATATGCTAACCGATCACACAAACACAAAGCTATTTCATGACCAATTATCCTACGAAGAACAGAGATATGTTTAGCTTCAAGATCCTTTTAAAAGGGTCTCGGGTAAGGTGAAGGTTAATTTGTCTTTGTGATTAGATTAAACGAACTAAAGAAGGAAACTAACAAACTTGTTAGATTTCTTTTCTTTGTTGATTCGGATATGAAAATGAAGCGAAGGTGCAATATGGATCAGTGATGTTATAGGTTCAATCTAAAAAAAAATCTTTTACAAGATTAGAAAAACAAGATGAACCATACTGAGATCGAGTGACTTTCTTGTTGTTTTGAGTTAGAGAAGTTGAATATGTGTTTGATATGATAGAAGGATGGGATGTTAGGATGGTTATTTGTGTAGGGATAGAGTTGAGTTACTGGACATTATCATTGTGTTTTTTCATTTCGATTTTTTTTGGTAAGTGTAGATTGATGAGGGTATCTAACTGAGTCTGGTATTTGTGGTTTAGTGGTCATAGTGGTCTGGTCTTCATCATCTTTCATTCTATGTCGTTCAATTAAATCGTTCGACTAAATCATTCGATTCAATCGTTCGACTAAATCGTTCGATTAAATCGTTCGACTAAATCGTTCGACTAAATCGTTCGATCAAGTGATTGTTCGATCAAGTAATCGTTCGATCAAGAAATCGTTCGATCAAGTAATCGTTCGATCAAGTAATCGTTCGATCAAGAAATCGTTCGATCAGCCGAAGAGAAAGTCTAACTCGACTACTCTTTGTTCGATGATATATTGTTCGATCAAAACGTTCGATTAAAAACGTTCGATGAAATATGAATTGTTCGACTAATGGAACAATAATAAGACTACTAATATATTGGATACTGTATAGTTGTAATAGATCTGTTTTTAGCGAATGAACCAGAAAAAAAATCCGAGGACCGGAAAAAAAAATTTCCGGCGACCAAAAAGTGCAATAAACAGTCTAAAACCAACAGATCGAATCACACAAATCAGTAAAAACACAACCTGGCTCATTATACCAATTGTAGGACCGATAATACAAGTGATTTATGTGATTCGGGGGGTCGGGGAAGCTCAAAGTAAAGGTTAAACATGGTAATATTAGCTTAAAGAAAGGGGAAGGTGTGTGTGTTTTCTAGAGAGAAGGAGGAGAAACACACACACACCTTTGTTACAAAATGAGACTATCCAACCTTCCTTGTTGAGACAAGGAAGGTATTTATACAAGAATACTAGGCCTAACTTAGCTATAATGACTAAACTAGTCCTTGTACATAGAAAGAAGTGCAATTCCCACATATGACATAACTTTAAGGCTAACAGAAAAATGAAATTTCTGGATTTCGTCAAGGTTTCGATGAAGACTTCGGAGAGGCATGGGACCGATTTAAAGATCTCCTAAGAAAATGCCCGCATCATGATTTCACGGAGTTACAACAGATCAATACGTTTTATAATGGGTTGAATGGAAACGATCAAGATTCACTTAACGCTGCCACTGGTGGCAATATCTTGAATCTTCGACCTAAAGATGTGATTGAAATTTGTGAAAATAAATCAAAAGTTCCTATTTCACGAAACAAAGTAAATGTTCCTATCACTCCTGCTTCTTTATCCGGTAATTCATCAGAGTTAGCCGCTCTAACGGACGCAATTTGTTACATGATGAAGGAAATGAAAGAAATTAAGAGTGAAAGTCATAAACCGGAACAAATCAAAGCCATAAACAAAGTGTGTGAAACTTGTGGTGGCCCGCATGCGTATTACGATTGTCAAGCAACCGATGCATCTGTTTACCCAGCTCCCGTAGCTGCAGTAAACTACAATCAAAATCGACCGCATGCTGAAACTCATTACCGAGCACCAAATGCTATGGTACCACCTAGTTTTCCACCCGTGCCAAATCAAAATAATCAAAATCGCTTTGTTCAAAATCAAGGACAAAATTTTAACAATTCCCAGAATTTCAACCAAAACCGGAACAATTTCAACCAGCCACATCAAGCTCCGAATCAACATGTTTATCAACAACCTCCTCAAGCTCCTTTGACTAATGATTTCATGAAAATTACTGAGTCCAGCATGCGTTCAATGCAGACTCAAATCAATAATATGAAAGTCGAGTTGCGAAAGGAAATTGATACTACGATGTCTCGTCAAACAAATGAGTTGAAGAATATGATGGGCAGTTTCATGAACATGAACCAGTCTTCTTCATCTTCCGGACGACTTCCGAGCAATACCATTCCTAATCCTAATGCTGAGTTGAAAGCCGTCACCACTCGTAGTGGTAAGACGCATAATGGACCCTTGACTCCTATGCCCCCTCCACCGGGGGAAGTGAGTCGAGAGACCGAGGTGACAAAGGACAAAGTGCAAAATACAAGCCCACAAAGTACCGCACACGTCCAACCTCCGGTCGTCCAATCTCCAATTCCGGAACCCGATGTTCCGAAGACAAATTCTAAGCCTTCAATTCCACTTGTAGGTCACGTTAATATCTCAAACACACACTAGTTATGATTAATAAGAACACGTACTACTACTCTAGATTAAGCTACGTATAAAGAGAAATAAGCTAATAAGCTAACTAGAGAAGAGAATAAGAAGAGAATAAGAAGAATGGAAGGCTTTCACTTAATCGAATTACAAACAAGCAGAGCTTTCGCACAATGCATGAAAAACCAACAATGATAATGCATCCCATGCCTTCTATTTATAGGCAATGGGAGGGGAATAATGCTAAGAATATTCCCATGCATGTTTCTAGAATAATTTAACTAATGTGGCCGGTCCATGGACTACTAATGGACCGGACCATAATTACAAACAATATAGTCCTTAACGTGCAACATTTAGTCTAAATAAACAAGACTTGTAAATATTTAAAACGTGTTCCTAACAATCTCCCCCTAAGTCTTGATCATCAATGTTGCTCGACGTCTTCTTTGCTTCTTAGGCTTCCGACGTCTTTATAATCTTTGTTTCTTTGTTCTTGAATAATGATGATATGATGTTGTCTCGATCTGCCAATCTCCAATGTCTTCTCGTCTTCTCCATCAAGCTCATATGTCTTTGACTTGTCAACATGTTCTCACTTTTCAATCTTAAACTTGCGAAAGGTTGAGGTGCTTGAACTTTTGACTTTACTGTATTATAAGTTGAACTTTTGATGTTACTGAGTCTTTGAGAGAACATTTCTTCAAGATATGAACATGATGGAGTCTTGATGGTCGAACTTCAGCTCCTCAGCAGCAGCAGCAGCATCAGCACGAACCAACCGGTACTTACAGGCTCAGACTTGAGATCGTCAACAGCATAGTGTGAAGACTTTCTCAAATCCTAACCCAGACCGTTCTGAACCGGATTCCCCCGAAAGGGATAACACGGACACACCGAAGTGCACCCACGATTCAGTGAGTCGCTGGAGATCACCCCACGACTGTAGACCGTTTGGAGCAAACACTAAGCGTAACCCACAAGGAGTTACCGAAGTGACCTGCTGACAGAGTTGTTTGATGTTGCTCTGACAGGATTTCCATTCAATCATTGATAATCACAATTGTGAGTTCTCTCATGAATGTTCTCGGCAGATTGCTAAGATCTGCGAAGGACACTTTCTTAATTTTACATCTGCTGCCCATGATGTAGAACAACAGAGTAATACTAAGTGTACCTAAGAGATCTTTTATGAATCTCATGGCTCTAGACTCAATTAGTGCACATTTGTTTGGTCATCGGAGGCGTGGAGCAGATTGCCTCCTTTTCAATATCAACACTCTCGTAATGAGAGGTCGATAGATTATGAAGGGTTCTCCGTGTGAATGAAACAAATGTCTTTTGAGAGATACTTGAGTGGCTTAGAAGGTTTATTAGTGCGTCACTGGGTCCATGACGTCTTTAGTCTTCAATACCGGTGATGCTCATCAACCAGTAGATTATGAATTGAACCCGGTGTCTGCCCTAAGGTTGAACAAATGGAGGGCTATTTCTTTTCACCCTTTTCTTTGCTTTTCTTTTTAATTCTTCAACCCCTTCTTTCTCCGTTCATTCATTTTCTCCTTTTTATATCATACCTAGGACTTTCTAGTTCTAAACTATTGGTATTGTCCTGGGGTAGATCCCTCCGGCTTTGGCGGATCATAGGACGGTTTTCCCTAACCTTAGTCACCTTATCACTCCATGACTATCCTAATGATGCCATAAACCAAACCATTGAAAATCTCTCAAAGTGTCGATAATTGTAAAGACATTTTGTTGACACCTTGAGAGTTTGATGATTTTCAGAAATACTCCCCCTTAACATGTGCGCATAAATAATAAATTTTGAAATTTGCACATGCCGGAAAGAGTTGGCACTTTTGAATTGATTGACTTGCAATGAACCTGATCGTTGCGAGATACGCTTACATCACCAGTTAAACTGGCTTGAAATTATTACCCGTCCAGATCAGATTCAAAGATTATCGCTCGAAATCGGTACATTCTACTCAGACACGTCCTTTGCGAAACACGCTTACATCACCAGTTAAACTGGCTTGAAATTATTACCCGTCCAGGACATGTCCTTTCGACTACTGACTTTCCTATTCATCAATTCGAGAGTCAATTCTGAGTTTGAGCACACGAGATTCCAGCAATGAGACATCATATTTTAATCATCTTTTACTTCTCCCCCTCAAAAATAGCATACTCATGATGTTTTTGAAAAAACGTTTATGATTAAAATATGCTGATTTTTGAGTTTTAGGGAAGAATTTCAAGAACATTTGTCTTTCTTAGAACAAAGATTATTTTTTCAAATACTCCCCCTTAACAAGGGAATATTTGTCCTTATGAGCAGAATGTTTGAAAAACTTTGGAAAACATTATGGTTTTAATTCTGCTCATAAGTAAGAAGCTTTCGCTCCTTTTTCAGGATTGAGGCACTGAAGCGTACCTCAGGGTCCTTTCTTTGAGGTCCGGGTTGTGCACTGTTATGTGTGCACAAGCCGTAATGCACAGGCCAATTATGGAAAGAATAATGATATGAGAATAATGTAATATGATGATATATTCATACATCAACCGCCTTTGCCAAAAGTTGAGAATACTGGGTCAGTCTGCTGGAATAGTTTGATAGCGAAAGGTGGACGACCCCCAACATAGCTTTCTAGCCTCCTCATCTGATCACGATGATATAACCATTCTTCAATCTTCAAGATAAATTCCTTAACTTGTCGCACCTCCTTGGAATTCTATCTTCTTGATTTTCCCAACGCTGAATCTTGAACCCGATTAGCTAACCCATCACGTACACTCTTTAAGGTATCGTCACAGAACTTATGAATTTCATTGAATGCCATGAAACGGTGGAAATCTGTTGTGCTTCTGTAAACGAACCCAAAGACTGGTCTATGTAGCATGGTGTATTGAGGGTCCTTTTAGCTGTTGAGTAGGAACTACGGTTCAACAAGATTTAGCTTAGTCTGATAACTTTCAACACCTAGCTGGAGATCTTCGACACGTTCTTTGATGATTGTTCTCCTGATGTAATGACAGAGAGAGGTACTGAGTGCATATCGAAGCTCGTTAGTCAGATGTTGCAGTTTGCCTTGGACTTTCATCAGATACATGTCTTCGATATCATTCAGTTTCAAATCAGGAAAATCAGCCTCAGAGAATGTGTAGAGATTGTTGTCAATTCTTTTTACTGTGATCTCTTCAAGAAATATATAATCACATCTTCTGGATCCGCTCACATTGATAACGGCCACTATTTTGAGATCACTGTAAACTGGTTCCCGTGATTTCTGGAGAGCAAGTTTGTACTTGTACCAGGTTTGTCGTTTAGAATACCAGTGATGAATCCCCAACTCTGCATCACGATCATATTTCATGAGCTCTTTAACAACAGATGTCTGTTAATAGCTTCTTCTTCAATGGCTGATTGTGTGTAGTGAGCAGCTGGTGTGAAAGTTATTGACGTAGCATACTTTGTCTTTCCTTGTGCTCCGTTCTTTAGAAGTTCCAGATCGTTGTTGAAGAAAACTTGGAAGGGAATTTTTGAATGATGAGATCTTCGTATCACGGGAAGCGGCTTAGTCCAATCAGTGATGAAAGGTCGGTTCTTGCCAACTCCCCTGACTACGTCTGGATTAGCCCAGTCGAAGTCACTTGACATTGCCCGTGCAATGTTTTCAAGATGATATTCAAGTTCGGCTGCGCTGTTGGATTTATCTTTCAGAAGAATGAAGGCATCGTTCTTGATTCGACGAAGTTCCCGTTTGGTCATCTTTTTAACGTTAAGACTTCTTTTGATCTCTTGAGTAACATCAAACGTGCTTTCTTCAACTCGGGATGCTTCGTCAGTCTGAACCTGAGCACTTGCTAGATGATCAAACCATTCATTCCCTAGCTCATCCTTATCATGATCAAGCCATGTTACAACAGCTGGTTCATTAGATGACTTCTTGCTGTGTGATGACTTGGATTTGGAGGGCTTTGGTTTTGGTGGTGATGATGGTGAATGAGGTTGATCGTCTTGTGGCTGAAATTCCACATCTTCAGCTGTGAAATGCTCATAGTGATGTTCGGTTTCAGTAGGACCAGTTGATTGATGTTTGGGAGGTAGAGATGATGTTGTATGTCCAGTTGGCTCCTGAATATGAATCCCAGACCCGCTTTTGTGTTTCTTATGTTTGGGGTTTGGGTCCTGATCATCCTCGTCATCCTCTCGAATACGTTTTCCTTTGTCAGCAGCTTCCTTGCACGATTTCTTCTCAATGTGCGCTTGAAGAGCCGCGATCAGATTGATTTCTTCTTGAGAAGGAGAGGTGATTACAAAGAGTCTGTCGAGAAGCACAAGCTCGATATATTCAGTGGTGAGATCTGGAAGCGGTTTGGTTTGGGAAGAAGATGAGACGGCTTCTTTGATTTTGTCTTCAAGTTGTGAATCAATATGTTCATTTATATTTTGTTGAAGATCAGGAAGAAATTGCTTGAGAAAATGCCTTGTCTTGCGAGTGACATGATCTTTGATATTAAAACCAAGGAATTCATCTATCTTCTTCTTACTTTCTTGCATCTCTTCCACTTGCTGAGACAAGTTATTGACTAAACTTTCCATTTTAGCCAATTTTGTTGTTGCTTGATTGTCTCGTTGTGCTTGTGCTCTCTTTACTGCCTGTTTAAGTTTCTTTGCTGCAGGAGACACAACTTCAACTTTTGTAACATGGACGATTCTTCTTTTGCTCTTTCCTTTGTAGGCCTTAAGAATATTTTCAGAAATAGCTGCTTTTGATTTGGGTGATGAAGATCTTGAAGATGATGGAGTGAGTGAAGGGATTGGTTCATCAGATTTAGTATTTGATTCCTTTTGAGGTGAGGGTGGAGGTGTTGGATTCTTAGGCGGTGACCCAGGAGGTGTCTTGGGTGATGAAACAGACGAGGGCTGAACTGGTGGTTGTTCTTGCTGCTGTTGTGGGTTATGAACGACCATAGCCAGTTCAGATTTAGTTGTGTCCTTTGGAGGGGAAGGAGGAGGTGTTGGTGTGTGAGAACGAATTTAGCTATCTGCTTCCAGGTTTGCTTGAGCCTCCTCCTTACGTTTCCTTTCTTCCTCTTGTCTCGCTTGTTCCTCAAGATCCATGGCTGCTTTAATTGCTTTATCTCCCAGAATGTCCTTTTCTTCTTCTATGTTCCAATCTTCTGTATCATCGTTACGTGGTTGTTCCTCGGGATTGTTGTCAAACATAGAATCAGAGATTTCCTTGTCAGATAAAACAATATTGCTATCCTGATCTTTTTCCTTCGCCTCCTGAGTCGGTGCTCCCAAGTCGGGTTGATTAACTGAACTTGTTTGCTGTGAAGAGATCGATTCAGCCTTATCGAGTTGATTAATCGTATTAGGCTGAACCTTGGTTGATGCAGCTCCAGATCCTCCGGGTTGATTAACCGGATCATCTTGGGTCAAAGCTGCTTCATGAACAGTTGGGGATCCTCCAACTCCATGTGTTTTCTCATACTCCATCTGTTGTTTCAATACTTTTCTTGCCCTACGCTCTTCATCTTCTTTTAGTGATTTGAGACTCTGCTTTTGTGCATTTTCCTGAGAGATCTTATTATGAAGTTCAGCCTCTTCAACAGTCATAAAGACATGTTCTTCTTCGGATTCAGATGATTCAGATTCAGATTCAGTATCTTCATCAACGATTCTATTTGGTTCAGGTTTTGGTTGTGGTTTACTGGGTACTCTCCTCTTGATGAAAGTGGTTCTGGGATGTTTATGCTTTAGTTCAGAGACACTTGATGCACTACCCGTCTTAGTCTTACTTCGGGAATGAGTCTTAGAAGATCCTGATTCTTCAACCAATTTAGCAAGACCCACACGATGTTCACGGAATGCCTTGTCGTAATCATGATAAGCTTTAGTTTCTTTTACCTCATCAGGCATCAGAAATTCTGGCAACCGTGCACCTTGTTTGCGCGTGCTTTCTTTTGGGAAGTAGACTTTGCTTAAGGTTTTATCCATGCTGTACTCATGAACCTCTTGATCAGTAGGTCGCTTATCGAGGTCTTGATGAAGATCAAGTAGATAGCTAATAAGAACTTTGGTGTATCGTACAAATGGAATTTTCTTGGATGTTTTTCGCATTAAGTACATTATGTCTTCCCAAATGAGAGCATCAAAGTCAATTGGTTCCTGGTTTAAAAATCCCCATAAGACTTGAAGATGAGAAAGTCTTGGATGCTCAAACCCACTATCTCTTCCAGTTATGGAATGGGTTATGATGAAGAAGATAGTCCTCCAGGGTTGAGGAATGTATATAGCATTGACTTTGGAGATTGTGGTTAATGGTGTATCAGGTTGAACATCATAACCAATGTCTTCCAGGAATTGCATGACCTCATACTCTGAAGGTGTCGGGTGGTATTGGTTAGAAGGTTCTGGTGCATCTGGAAGTTTTAAGGCTTTGCGGAGTGTAGCAGGTGTAACTCTGATTTTCTTACGATCCAGTGTACAAATGAAATACTTGTCATCATTGCGTCTAGTGAAGGTATCCCAGAATTGATGAATGTATAGCTCTGGAATTGTGTCTGAGCTATCAAGAAGATCCCTGCATTTATGAGCTTTGAGAATCTCTACTGCAATCTGGCAACTTGAGTCAGAGCACTTGATCTTGTCCAGTTCTACACGTGAATTGTTCTTCCCAATTTCCAGAGTATACCCGCGAGGAAAGACTTCATCTTTGGTGAGAGCAGGAAGAGGTTGTTGTTGTGAAGTTGCCATTGATGTGTTTCTGAATCTACAATCATATACGAATATACAGAGTGCATGTTTGTTAGAAAAATTGTTAGCTTTTAAAAGCAATACATAGCACCCTATTGTATTTATGATTGGTTGTTACATGCTTGGTCAAAGAATTTATCAAGAGTTAGCCAAATTCTATAAAATTTGATTAATTTTAATAAGTATAAAAAGATATACCTAAGGAAATTGATCAAAATTCTATATCAGATCACAACTGCGATAATTATGTCAACTGCGATAATTAATGACAACTACGATAATTATTACAACTGCGATAATTATCCAATCAAGATAAGTATCTTAATTGCAATATTTATCCAACTGCGATAATCATCTCAACTGCGATAATCATCCCAACTGCGATAATTATCCAACTACGATAATCATCCCAACTGCGATAATTATCCAACTGCGATAATTAAACCAATCAAGATAATTAAACCAATCAAGATAAGAATCTCAACTGCGATAATTATCTCAACTGCGATAATTATCTCAACTGCGATAACTATCCCAACTGCGATAATTTTGGCCAACTTCGATAAACTCTTGTACAAGAGTTTACGAACATATTTGACGATGAACATACACTTAAATCTTTATCGTGATTCATTATAACTCATGATTTGTGTCCACAGACTTTCACAAACAACTTAAATGACTATTATGAGCATTCTGGCTAAGTTATAACATAAACGAACCACAAATACGCAAGAATCAAACTGCTAGTGTTCGTGTTCTTCATAAACCGTTAAATTTGATCGATTCACTTAAAGTGTTTCTGGGTACAAATCAAGCATGCCAACATTCAATTAAACATTAAACAACAACATTCCAATAACCACATTACACAATAACGCATAAACATAGTTTTTCCCAAATTGACGCTTAAACCCTAAAATCCAATTAGAACAATTTATAGTGATTGGGAGTAATTAAGCATGCAATAAAGGTTCCTAAACAATGTATCAACATTATCGTACAATTGCTTTCAACACAAACATTCTTAATCCAAGATCCCCAATTTAACGCAAAACCCTAGAACTAAATATTACAATTCTGATTGTTCTAGCCGTTGGATCAAGAATCTGTTCAAAACCATCTTTAATAATCACATGTTAATCATAAGAACACTCACAAAATTCAAAAATCTTGATCGGATATGCAGAATGAGTGTAAGCCGTCGATGATGGTGGGTGGAGTGTATTGAATACGGTTGGTGATGTTGGCAGAGTAATAACTGCGGTTATTTAATTTTCTTGACTTTAAGTATCTACCAATTAACTTTGCAATTATTACACATATAGTCCCCTAACCTTGATGACTTTGAACATTAGGTCCTAAACCACCATCATGCAAACACTAAGTCTCATTTTTGACATTTAATGCACACAACTTTTCCATCTTTAAACTCTTATCACCTAAACTTGTGAAGCAACAATTTCTGAAAATATGCAAGTACAATTGTAAAAATTATCTCCCCCTCAACACGTGTTCAAAAATAATTTGAGACATTGTAAAAGTAAACAACGTGTTGGATGAGGGATTGTACTTGCATTTTTTTTTTTTTTTTTTGTTTTTTTTATTTTTTTTTAATATATTTACAAAGATAGTTTGGAAATGTTTGACTTGGTTAATTATTTTTAAGAAACTTTTCCAAATCATTTGGCGTCAAACATCTCATACCAATCCGGTGAACCAGATCCACAAATCTTGCATGAGGCAAGGCTTTTGTGAACAGATCCGCTAGTTCGTGTTCAGTTCCCACAAAGTATAATTCAACAGTACCCTTTTCCACGTGTTCCTTGATGAAATGGTACCAGAGATCAATATGCTTGGACTTCGAATGCTGGACTGTGTTGCATGAAATGGCAATGGCACTCTTGGAGTCGCAATACATCAGAATCTTGTTGAATATGTAGCCGTAGTCCATCAGTTGTGATCTCATCCAGATGACTTGAGCACAACAGGCAGACATGGCTACATACTCAGATTCTGTTGAAGACAGTGAGGTGCAGTCTTGTTTCTTTGATTGCCAAGAGACGAGCTTGTCACCCAAGAATTGAACTCCCCCTGATGTACTCTTGCGTGTGTCTAAGCATCCTGCATGGTCAGCGTCTGAAAATGCAACAAGTTCAAACCCAGAATCCTTTGGATACCAGATCCCCAAATTAATGGTTCCCTTTATGTATCTAAGGATTCTTTTAACGGCTGACAAATGCCGTTCAGTCGGTCTAGACTGATATCGGGAGCAAAGATATGTGGCAAATACAACATCCGGTCTGCTAGCTGTGAGATACATGATCGAGCCAATCATACTATGATACTTCGTAGGATCAATGGGTGTCCCATGTATGTCAGCATCTAGCTTTGGGGATGAGGAGGACATTGGGGTATTATAGGTGTCACAGCTGGTCATACCATGCTTTTTCAGGATTTCCTGAGCATATTTTGACTGACTTAGAAATATACCACGGGGTGATTGATGAACTTGCAATCCTAGAAAGAAATTAAGTTCACCCATCATAGACATCTCAAAGTTTTGTTTCATTAGTTTAGAAAAAGCGTTTGAATATTTTTTATTGGTTGAACCAAAAATAATATCATCCACATAAATTTGTACAATGAGAATGTCTTCCCCGTGTGTTTATATAAATAAAGTCGGGTCAACAGTTCCAATGGTAAAATGATTAGCAAGGAGAAATGCAGACAGTTTATCGTACCATGCCCTCGGGGCTTGTTTAAGGCCGTAAAGGGCTTTCTTAAGCCGATATACATGGTTTGGATGATCTGGATCCACGAAGCCTTCTGGTTGTGACACGTACACCTCTTCTCGGAGTTGTCCATTGAGAAATGTCGTCTTCACATCCATCTGATAGACTGTGATATTCTTGTGGGCTGCGTATGCCAGAAACATTCGAACTGCCTCAATCCGAGCTACTAGAGCAAACGATTCTTCGAAGTCAATACCCTCTTCTTGGCTGTATCCTTTTGCTACCAGTCGGGTCTTGTTACGAATCACTGTACCATCTGCACCTAGCTTGTTTTTCCAAATCCATTTCAATCCAACAACATAAACTCCATCTGGTCTTTCAAGTAATTCCCAAACTTCCAAACGTTTGAATTGTTCCAACTCTTCTTGCATGGATTCAATCCAGTTGTCGTATGTAAGGGCTTCTTGGATGTTTTTAGGTTCAGATTGACAAACAGTGAGTGCATACATGCAGTGTTCACTGTCTGAGTGAAGTTTTTGTCTTGTAATGACTGGATTGTTAGGATTTCCAATTATGTTTACCAAAGGGTGATCTCTTGTCCATTTGTGGGTGGATGGAATATGTTGAATGTTGTTAAGGTGATCTGACGGGTCCATATTGCTCGAGGATGATTCTCCTGGTTCTGGAATGGTTGGTGGTGGAGCAAATGGATTGAAGAATGCATTCCCGTCATAATCTGATGGTGTGGGAACTGGATTAGAAGTGGGGGAAGAATCTTCAACTGCTGGTTGAGGTGTTTTATCCATTGATGATGATGGTTCAGGTTGTGGTGCATCGGCAGCAACTACGGTAGAGGTAGATGCTGATGGATCAGGTGCTTGATTTGAGAGTTGTGGAGCAGCGGAAATTGTGGAAGCCTCTGACGCACTGTTAACCAAACTGTCATCAAACATGGGTGCAAACAAATCTTCCAGATCCTTCCTGTTGAAAGGTAGGGGTGCAGATGAAGATTCAGGAAAGTTCATACGGTTGTGTGCGGGTTCCAAGCGGTCTTACTCAGAAGTCATTTCAGTGAGTTCATCAAAATTAGCGTGTATGGTTTCTTGAATATCCCCAGTCCGACGATTCCAAATTCTGTATCCCTTGGAGTTCTCACAGTATCCAACAAATATCCCAATATCTGCTTTAGCCTTAAGTTTACCAAGATCATCTTTATCATTCTTCGGATAACACAATGCTCCAAAGACGTGAAAATAGTTGATGTTTGGTTTTCTTCCTTGTATAAGCTCATATGGTGTTTTGCTGTGTCTTTTGTTGATCATGGCACGATTCTGAGTATAACAAGCAGTATTGACAGCTTCAGCCCAAAGATAATCCGGTAATTGAGCATTGATCAACATAGTTCGAGCTGCTTCCACGAGCGTACGGTTTCGTCTTTTAACTACACCATTTTGTTCCGGAGTGCGAGCTATTGAAGTCTGATGAACAATACCATGTTTCTCAGTGAATTCCCGAATGATTTGATTCTTAAATTCAGTCCCGTTGTCTGTTCTGATGATGCGGACGGTGTTGCGGACTTGAACTTGAATCTTTGTGATAAATGTGATGAGGATAGAAGGAACTTGATCTTTAGTCCGAAGAAAATAGACCCAAGTCCATCTTGAGTAGTCATCTACTATTACCAGAATATACTTCTTCCCGTTAATACTCTGAACTCGCATCGGACCACACAAATCCATATGAAGCAGTTGTAGGACATGGTCTGTGCTGTGTTCTGTTTTGGGAGGAAAATGAGCACGGTGACTTTTCCCTTGTTCACACACAGAACACAAGTGATCCTTGGCATATCTGAATTTTGGTAAACCGTCAACTAATTTCTTCTTGGCAAGGTCAGTGATGGTTTTAAAATTGAGATGAGACAATATTTTGTGCCATAACCAAGCCTTTGTGGGATGAGCCTTGGAGAGTAAACAAATAGGAGTAGAAGTTGTCATGCCTTCAAGGGAGATAGTATACAGACTGGTTCCGCGTTTCCCTTTCATGAGGTCGTTGCCTTGAAGATCACGAATAAAGCAAGTTTTCTCCCTGAATGCTACTTCCAAGTCTCCATCGCAGAATTGTCCCACGGAGAATAAATTATGACCAAGGCCTTCAACATAATACACACGGCTGATTTCGATGTTCCCATTAATGTAATCCCCATAGCCCATAATTGCAGCGAAGTGATCATTCCCGAATCTGACCGTTCCGATAAACTTTGCAATAAAGTTTTGAAGAAGTTTGAGATTGCCGGTCATGTGTCGGGAGCACCCGCTATCAACAATCCAAAGGACGATTTGAATCACCTGCATCACAAACATTGGACACAGGTGGAGAATTGATAACGGTTGGATCCGCTGGGTTAGTAACACAAGAGGTTAGTACTTTAGGTAACCATTTAAAACCAAAAGTGTGCTGTAACCAACGTTGCCAGGTCCAACTAGTCTCTGCCTTTTTCCTAATGTATGCACTAGGTGAAGTAGTTGTTTTGGATTTGGGCTTGTCCATTGTTTTCTCAGAAACAGCTAGTGGGGGCATTCCTAAAATGGACTTTACACTGGTTTTAAGCCTAGAGGAAGCACCACTAGTTCATTTCTTTCTCTTAGTCAGCAAAGTTTTAGCAACACATTTTGTATGATCACCAGATAGTATGCTATTACGACAAAAAACACAAGTAGCATCAACCAAAACATCTTCATTAATATTTAAAGATTCATGATCTGTTACATCAATCCTAGAACTAGACTCAGATAAGTGCAAGTCTATTCCTGATGTTACATTCGTCTTATTCAAACTACTAACTGGAACTTCTTCAGACTTAGATAACTCCTTCCTAGGTTTCTTGACTCTATTCTTCCTCTGTTTCTTGTGAGTCTTGGAATGACTGACCTTAGATGTGGTTTCTAGTCCTGTGGAAGTACAAGTAGCTGAATTAGTGGTTACATCAGATGCTTGGGTATGTTCTTTGTCTACTACATACATCCCTGGGGCAATCTTATGAGTGTTTGTTTTGCCTTTGTCTAAAACTCTGATTTTCTTCTTCAGATCAATAATGATGTGTTGAAACTCTTGATTTTGTGAGTCTAATTTTCTGTTGAGGCGGACTGTGTCATTTCTGTTTTGAAGAATTTCATCCAATTCCTTTTCATTTTCAAACAGTTTAAGTCTTAAGAAAGCTTTTGTTTCCTTAAACTTTTCAGGAACATGACTGTTTTGAAATGATAAAGACCCTATAAGATGTTGAAATTTAAGTTCAAATTCAACACTCTGTTTTTGACACCAGTCAAGCCTTGTTTGAAGATTAAAAACTTTGTTTTCCACATCATTGTTGATCTGTCGAAGATTCTCATTCTCATGTACCAGATTATCAATCTCCATACGCAACATCTTACTATCCACAGCATGATCATTCACAAGTAAAGCATTACCAGATTCATAGAGCGAATTCATAATCACAGACACCACGTCATAACACAAAACTTTTTCCGAGAGTCGATCATTTTCTTTTGCTAAAAATTTCCTTTGAAGTTTTTGACGTTGAATCTTGTCATCTTTAGCTTTGAAAATGGTTTGCATAGATGCAACTTCCGTGTATAACTCATCTTCCCATTTTGTTGCGCATTTCTTCAGATTTCTGACATGAGGAAGAATTTTCTTTTGAAGAATCTCTTTCTTTTCTTTTTGAACAGGAGAAAGAAAAGAAGAGACAGGAATTTGAGAACTAAACTCAATTTCATTCTCCAAACGAGAAATGTCGTCCATAAATGTCTTAAAATATCGAAGAACCCGACATTTTGGAGGCATTTGTGGATCAACAAGATCCTCTGTCAGACAATCTTTGAAATGTACAGCAGTCGTGGGGACAGGAGTTATAGACGAAGGAGCACTTATGTTTGTGTATGTTAACGTTTGTTCTGGATGGTCCTTAGGAGGGACAAATGATTTTCTCAAATGAGGTCGTACATTATAATCATAATGTATCTTTGAAAATTTTGTTTGTGAATCTGATCGACCCTCAATCTTGTTTGCAAGAAAATCAGTTTCTTCATCAACAGAATACATAACAACACGTTGAAAGGTATCATTTAACAGAAATGTTGCATTGTATAACTTGGGATTGTCTTTGAGTGCTTTATGTAAATTACGGGGTGTGTCACTTCCAAGTGCAAAACTTACTCCTTTAGGGGTCGGTTTCACAACATTTTTTTGAATTTGTGTTACAGAATTACCCGTTTTATACACAACATTTTGAAATTCTTTGAGTTTGGTTTCCAAATCCAGAATTTGATCAAGATATGAGTCAACACGTTTCCTAGTGGCTTGCTTTTCTTCAAGAAGATCCTGCTGAGATGTTGAAAGCTCATATTGAGTTTTTAACAACTCAGAAGTTAAAGCATCAATTTGTTTTTTGAATTCAAATTGATCTTTTTCTTTTTGTGAGAAAAGCTCAGCTTTGGCAACGGTTAGCTCACGAACTTGACTTTCTAAATTTTGAACCTTTACGTATTCTTGTTGGAAAGCTATTTCAAAACCTTTTTCATGTTTATCTTGTTTAAGATATCCTGAAAGTTGTAGTTGGTAGCACTCATTATCCTTTTATTAACAATGCAATTTTATCTTTGAGCTTCTGATTGATGTCATTGCATTTTTCTATTTGTGACTGGGTGGTCAATAACAAGGCCTGTAACTCCGAATCTTGATCATTCAAAGGATCTTTTTGTTCAAGATGATCACAATGGTCATCATCAATGAGATCATCAAAAGAAACAACGGTATTATCATCATCAAATGATACAACCGTGTTGATTTGATCATCGAATGGTGATGAGAATGAATCATGTTGATCAAAAGTTTCATTTGTAGATGAAGATGCAGATGGTGAAGCAATTTCATGGATGAGACATGTAGGATCAGGTACCTGAGAAAGACCATCGGTATCATAGACCGGGCCTGACTCGGACATATTCATTTCTTGCATATTAGCCATAAGCATGACTGCAACATTTGCCTCAAGATCTTCCATTTCATCATCTGATTCCACATTAGCCATAAAACTTTGATCATTCTGAGTCAACCTTCCAGCAGCTTTTTCATCTTTGAGTGCCATCAGAAGAGCCTCTTTGTGATAAGCACTGCCCATTGTGCGTGGCTTCGGACAAGCATTTGCCATGTGACCGTTCCCCCCACAGTTGTAACATGTGATAGACGTATTTGCAATGCCTCTCTGAACATTCCCAACAGTCGAATTTCCTCTCTGATCATTCCCCATGTTGTTTATGTTTTCCCCTGCAGTATTGAACCTATTTCCTCCCGACTGAACCCGTTGAGTACCATATCCACGATTTCCCGAACCATATCTGCCTGAAGACCTGTTTTGAATTTCTACTCTGCTATCATTAACAACTGCCTGATTTCTGGTATTTGAAGATGAACGAAGACGGTTGTTGGATTTGGTGAATCTGCCAAATGCTTTAGCAATCAATCCAAATGCTTCGTTAAGAGAGTTGAAAGCATCCTCTTCTTCATCATAATCTGCATTTGAGTACAGCATTGAATCGGTGTTGTTGTATGGAACCAGCTGGTTATCAGAGTATTGTTGTGGTGCTTCATAAGAAATGATTTGGTTATGAGGTTGGGGTGGAAGACTTGGTTGAAAAGATGTTTGGCCAAATTCCTGGTGTGGTAAAGAGAAGTTAGATTGAGCAACGAGAGCAAGTGAGTTTGATGTTGGTGCGGGTGTGAAACCTCCTCGTGCTGCAATTTCTTTATCCACTTCTGATTGATGTTGTCTGAGGTAATCATACATGAGTCCATATTTGACATCACCAATTTTCTTTGTCTGCCTTACAAAAGTTGCATACTTCTGCCATTCAGGACCAAGACATCCAAGAAATTTGGAGTTAACAGCAATCTTTGGTAACTGATGAAGCGAAAAGTGTACCGCTTTTAGGGGGTCATTTAAGCCCTAAATCGTATTTATTTGATCAAATATTGCCCTAAATCGTTCCTTTTGTCATTTTAGGTACTTTGGAGAAGAAATCTGGAAAAGGAAGCATTTTGGACGTTTTTGGAGCATAAAAGTGAAGAAAACGACAAAGTCTCAAAAATCTGCTGGAAAGTACCTGTGACGGCGTCAGCCCTTGATAAGCCAGAGAGGATTTTGGAAGATTAAAGGGGGACGGCGTCAAGAAGGTCGTCAAGCCTTGATAAGCCAGAGAGGATTTTGGAAGATTAAAGGGGGACGGCGTCAAGAAGGCCATCAAGAAACCCTAACCGCGGCGAGTTGACGGCATCAAGCTCTATAACGTGACGCCGTCAGATCTGTTTTCCTATATATACTTTCATAATTTTTAGTCATTAGTGTGCAACTTTGTGAGGAGAAACCCTAGACGATTTTTCTGCCATTTTTAAGGGTTTTATACCCTTGGATCTCCCATGTTCAATTGAAGATAAGTAATCAATTAATCATTCAATATGTCTATGTGTTGTTTGATTATATCTTGTTCTTGTCTTTTATTTAACATGCTAGGCTATATTTATCTTGTGTTTGCTTAGATCTAATGAAACCTAACTATTGATTATTGGTTGTTGGTGTGTTATTAATTTTATTGGATGATTGTTTATCGATGTTAGGCTTAAGAAAACTGGCTAACCTCCTATACGGTAACTTGCTTGAACGTCTTAAGAAACATGAACCAATGCATACTAAGGTTTTTATGGTTGTATTTAATGCATGAGCGAATTCTAGTGATCCCATGTTAGGAGCTTCTTAGCCGGCTCGACATAGGAGTGAAGTAGGAGCTTGTAGAGTTGGAGAAGTACGTACGCCACCCCACGATTGGTATTAAGGAATACACCCGTCATCCACGCAATTAATACACACTAATCAACCGGTAAAAGATAGTTAGGGAGTAAGGAAATCTAAGTAAACACATTTCTCCCCATATAAGTTCCACAACCTTTTCATTTTCAGTTATTTTATTTTATTTGCATTTGTAGTTATTTGGGTTAGTTGACTAGCAACTAATTCCGCCCACTCCTTCAAACCCGAGATTTTACTTGTTTTCATAGAATATAAAAAAATACAAAAAGAATCTTCCCTCACCCTTAGACCTATTAGAGTAGTTTTTCAATCCTAACGACACTATTCCCCTAGAGAACGATCAATCCCCCGGTACTTGCCACTTCACTATACTACATCGGTCAGGTACACTGCCTGGTGGGGATTGCAAGCCTCTTGAGATCCCTCGAGAGGTAAAACCTGTTGTAAGGTCGCAAAACAACGCATCAAGTTTTTGGCGCCGTTGCCGGGGAGTAGTTATTGCTTAGGTTGAAATTTATTTTTATTTGGTCTACTCATTAGATTCCTATCTAGTGAGATTTTTATTTTCTTTTTATTAGCTTTCTAGTAGTCTATCTTTTCTTTGTGTCTTTGTTCGTAAAATCCTTTCCATTGACTCTTCCGTTCACCAATATGGAGTACGCGAACCCACCATACTATCGACCACGAAATCCATTTGCCCTTAATGACATCTTGATGTTCAACCAATATCGAGATGAACCCATATATGATGCATGGACTCGTTTTAAAAACTTACTCTGAATAGTCCCTCATCATAGCTTCGATTTAGCATCCCTAACCCAAATCTTTTACAATCATGTCGACCGACATGCCTAAAGGGACATTTACCATTTTGCCGGCAGGGATCTTAGGGAATTAAGTGCTGAGGAAGCATGGGAAGCTATTGAGAATTGTGCCCAATATTATTATATAGTAGACAACCCAACAAACATTAATACAAGTCAATTGACCACAAATTTCAAGGATCATGAAACAAGTTTGTTTGGGGATGAGGGTAGAGTTGAGCCACCTAGCTGCATGTCATGGTTAGGCACTACCATAATACAGGATGAACACATAGGTGACCTTAATGTGATGGAGGATTTAGCCGAACATGATCACATTGATCAAAAAGACCTGGGTTTTATGATCGATGACGATGAATCTCAAGAAACACATGATGAATCTTTTGGGCAATTTGAATATAGCAGTCAGAATATTGAGGATGATCCTTATGATTCGGATATAGAAGTTGAGATGCCTAGAGAAGCACTTGAGATACTAGGGAAAATGTTAGGGTTAGATTCTACTAAAACACATGATGAGGATATAGGTGATCTTGACACAAGGAATGATGAGGTAAGTAACATAAGCCCACCAAGTACCCCACAAGTCCTACCATCATTTGAGGCACACACACCACCCGTGTCTTACACGGAAAAAGTAGAAGAGACTATAGGAACCCCAATAGAGGTAGAGCCCTTGGACCAAACAAAACTAGAAGAAATAGGTTTGAATACTTGTAGTCATAACCTTTCTTTTAGTTCTATGGAAGTTCCTAGTTTTGATGAACCGAAGCCTAAACCAAAACCGTTACCTAATCTTCCATCCTTAGATGTGAACTTAGGAATTGAATTAGGTCTCGACCCACCCATCAAACCATATAGTCCGGGTAGTTTTATGTTGAAGGTAGTAGACTCTAAGCCATGTGGAGTGGAAGCTGACATAGGAGTGAACCATAACCTTTCATACTTACATCACCCATTCATGATTAATCACAAGAAACACTATGGGTTTAAACCGGGTTTATTAGGTCAAGATGGATTCCCAACTAGGAGTCTCTCGAAGTTGAGAGAAGATGATCCCTTTCTAGGAGAAAACTTCAATTCACCCATTGACCCAATTGAACTAAGTAAGGTTATGATGATTGGATCCCACATCTTTAAGCATATAATTCATCCACCACTCTTGCCTCACGTGGCATACTCATACTGAGCTGGTGTGTATCGCTACTATCACCCGCACTTAACCCTAAGTGTAGGGAAAACCTCCCCTATTTCCGTTAAATAAGGGTAGAGTCAGGCTCGTGACTCGAACAAAAACAAGCGCTTCTTGGGAGGCAACCCAAGCTTTATTTGCTTTGTGTGTTTATTTATTTGTTTGTTTGATTTTATTTGCTTCCGTATGTATGTTTAATTTTCATTATTATTGATTCATGTTCGAAACTAAATTGTGAAAATGCTTTATCTTGTTTTTAACTTCGTCTTAACTACATATAAAGGTATTTTGCAAAAGATAAGTGTAAGGGAAATCCAAATCGGTTTATTAGAACAAATGAACATGAATCATAACAATATTAAATTAACATACATATTAGTAATTGTTTGAGTCAAATGCTTGTATCGAGTCATAATGATATTTTGCAGGATTTCCAGGAAGTAAGGTATAGGTTTTTCCAGAAATTTTCCGGAAACTTAACATGAGAATTCTGTCAGATCATTTCTGACGGCGTCAGGCCTTACAACCTGATGGCGTCATGTTTTAATTTTCTGAAATTTTTGAAATTTTTTTTCTTCCGGAATCATAAAATGCTTTATTAAATCTCTAACTTATAAACTCCAGGAATCTGCAAAATAATCATTCCACAAGCATTATATCCTTATACAGATTTATCCCGCTGATGTTATGCAGGTTTTCTTGTTTGTTTTCTCAGGTTTAACAGGTTATTTTGGACAAGGAGATGTATGTGGAATCAAGCTTTTGGTGCTGCTTTAGTCTTGGAGCTTCTACATTCTCTTGGAAGAAGATCTAACCATGTTACCCCTTTATCCACCGAGCGAATCAGGGGAGTATTTGATTTCATTCTTTTACCTTATTTACTTTTACATCTTGTTATTTGAACATTGGGGACAATGTTCATCTTAAGTGTAAGGAGGGGTAAAGTACGATACTTTAGAGAATGCAATTGCACTTGATTTTTGTTTGTTTAATGGTAGATGTGTAATAAAACTGAGAGAAATACCTGTTAAGGCAATTTTAGTGCCAAATTTAAATTTTTTTACAACATTTAGGAGTGAAACTTTGGTCTTAATGAGCGTCTCACGGATAGGAGTTATATGACTAGCACAAAACCGTACCACTAAAAAAATTTTCCACCCCCAAATATGTGAGGTTCGCCCCTAGAATTGGTAGGAAAAGCATTTATACTATGATGTGTGTACCGGTAGCACTTAGATTCTAGAACTTGCGTTAGGACCATTCCGAGGCTACAAGTGAGACTACATTCGTGTAGTTAGATTTACTACATGATAAGAGGCATTAGGATTAACCCATTGTTTTACACCTGTGTTTTTGTTATAATTACGTTGGCTACATTGGTCAAGTAATTCTCCCACACCCTTTGCGTTGTACTCATTTTTAGTACACGATACCCCTAGTACACCCCTCAGAGCCTATCTTTTCGTTTCTAACTTTTAGCATTTTACTTAAAGGAAGAATTTGTTTACACCCCACTTAAATGTACACCCAAATCGCCTTAGCCTACCTTGTATGCACTCATTTTTAGTGCATTATTGTGACAACATTTGTTTAAACCCCAAGTTAATTATCTAATTGATTACATGGTTGCTAAGTCGAGTCATATCCTTGTACATATTGTTTTGGGACGATTGGGACTCATGGGTAAAGTACTAGTGTAATGGAGTAATGGGGAAGAACAACATTATTACCCCCATATGTGCTAAATATTTTAAAAGTACTCCAAGTGTTTCGATTATCTTAATTCGAGTAATTAGAATAGTTAATTGTAAAGTTATGTAAAAGTTCAAGTGTAAGGGGAGAACCGAGGCCCCTATGATGTATTATTTTGGATGGTAGGGCAAGAGTGTATGAAAAAAAAATGAGAAAAAGAAAAGTAGAAAAAACATACGGACTACCATCCCGTTTCATTTTATGTTTATTTTATCTTTTTGTTATTTTTTTCATTAGCTTAAGTCGAGTCTAGTCTTTGCTTAGCAACGCCATATTGTACATGTAATTAATCAAGATCTTTAACTCGCCACCAGTAAAATATCCTTTATCCAACAAAACCGTGTTTATCATATCCCTACACCTAACGTTATAACCCGTTTAAAAGCCCTCTTTGATAGTTTATCTTAGGTGCTTACGCCTAGTGGAGGAGGTTTTTGATCCTTTCCCAAGCCTATGGTAATCTATTTGCTATGACAGGTAGTGAGAGATATTATTCATTTTCATTTATGAGATTTACTTTTATGACACCTGAGAGATGTGAGTATCTAAACACTACTTGTGAGGTGCTAGTTTGTAATCTCCGTGCTTATTATGATTAAAGTGGAACGATTATTTGTTGTAATTACTTTTATATTAGCGTTAAATGACCCCTAACTTGTATTTTGATTAGAATAAAAGCGCATTTGCTTGAGGACAAGCAAATCTCAAGTGTAAGGGTATTTGATGAAGCGAAAAGTGTACCGCTTTTAGGGGGTCATTTATGCCCTAAATCGTATTTATTTGATCAAATATTGCCCTAAATCGTTCCTTTTGTCATTTTAGGTACTTTGGAGATGAAATTTGGAAAAGGAAGCATTTTGGACGTTTTTGGAGCATAAAAGTGAAGAAAACGACAAAGTCTCAAAAATCTGCTGGAAAGTACCTGTGACGGCGTCAAGCCCCAATGTGACGCCGTCAGCCCTTGATAAGCCAGAGAGGATTTTGGAAGATTAAAGGGGGACGGTGTCAAGAAGGTCGTCAAGCCTTGATAAGCCAGAGAGGATTTTGGAAGATTAAAGGGGGACGGCGTCAAGAAGGCCATCAAGAAACCCTAACCGCGGCGAGTTGACGGCGTCAAGCTCTATAACGTGACGCCGTCAGATCTGTTTTCCTATATATACTTTCATAATTTTTAGTCATTAGTGTGCAACTTTGTGAGGAGAAACCTTAGACGATTTTTCTGCCATTTTTAAGGGTTTTATACCCTTGGATCTCCCATGTTCAATTGAAGATAAGTAATCAATTAATCATTCAATATGTCTATGTGTTGTTTGATTATATCTTGTTCTTGTCGTTTATTTAACATGCTAGGCTAGATTTATCTTGTGTTTGCTTAGATCTAATGAAACCTAACTATTGATTATTGGTTGTTGGTGTGTTATTAATTGTATTGGATGATTGTTTATCGATGTTAGGCTTAGAAAAACTGGCTAACCTCCTATACGGTAACTTGCTTGAACGTCTTAAGAAACATGAACCAATGCGTACTAAGGTTTTTATGGTTGTATTTAATGCATGAGCGAATTCTAGTGATCCCATGTTAGGAGCTTCTTAGCCGGCTCGACATAGGAGTGAAGTAGGAGCTTGTAGAGTTGGGGAAGTACGTACGCCACCCCACGATTGGTATTAAGGAATACACCCGTCATCCACGCAATTAATACACACTAATCAACCGGTAAAAGATAGTTAGGGAGTAAGGAAATCTAAGTAAACACATTTCTCCCCATATAAGTTCCACAACCTTTTCATTTTCAGTTATTTTATTTTATTTGCATTTGTAGTTATTTGGGTTAGTTGACTAGCAACTAATTTCCCCCACTCCTTCAAACCCGAGATTTTACTTGTTTTCATAGAATATAAAAAAATACAAAAAGAATCTTCCCTCACCCTTAGGCCTATTAGAGTAGTTTTTCAATCCTAACGACACTATTCCCCTAGAGAACGATCAATCCCCCGGTACTTGCCACTTCACTATACTACATCGGTCAGGTACACTGCCTGGTGGGGATTGCAAGCCTCTTGAGATCCCTCGAGAGGTAAAACCTGTTGTAAGGTCGCAAAACCACGCATCAGTAACTTTATATCATGACGATCAAGGTCATTGATAATGTTGGTGAAACGGTGGTAGTAAGATTCAATAGTTTCCCCTGGTTCCATGATGAAGTGAGTGTACTCCATATACAATTTTGACTCAAGATCTTCCTGGTTTAACTCTGTTCCTTCCATGAGAAGATGAACATGTTCCCACATATCTTTGGCTGTCTTTTGAGCATCAATACTTCGATAGATAGGATTGGGAATTCCTTGAAGTATGAAAGACATTGCCAATTGGTTTGCTTCTTGTTGTAATGTTTGCTCAGTTATGTAGTTAGCAACAGGAGTGGGAGTGGTTGTTTCTTCTCTCTCTGAAGTTGCTGGAACAACAGTAGCTGGAATAGGATAGTGTCCTTCTTCAATGACTTTCTTGAGGTATTGTGTAACACCCCAACCCGACAAGGGTAAAGATATCACAACAATGGTTTCATATCAGATCAAAACAAAGCATACATCTATAGTAATACAAGAAATCTCAAAGGTTACAAATGAAATACTGAAATTTACCAGGTTACAAATGCAAATACTAATTCTAAAACATAATAACTTCTAATCACTTCTAAGTCCAAAAGTAGCTTATCAAGTCTTCTAAGTCCAAGGTACTCTCCACACATTCCCAGCTTCCTACTAAAACCTGCCGCAGGAAAAGAAATGCGGCTGAGCTACGAGAGCTCAGTGAACAGATATAACGATAACAAACAGTAATAGAGAATAATGCAGAATAACAGAAACAATGGTCAAACAGATGTAATATGGATCACGGAATAAGTCAATGAATAAACATAAAGGGAAAAGAGAAAGGGATAGTAATCCACCACGAGCCCAGAAACAGATCATATCATATCGTAACCATAAATCTTCAAATCATATAGAGGGGAGACCTCTCAGATAATCAGATAATATGAGGGGTGTCCTCATTCTTCAAATGGAGTAGCTAGCTCCCAGATATATGTGAAAGGCATGTATTGCACACAGTACCAGTCACCAGACAAATCATATCAAATCATGTTAAATCCACTAAACAGAACAGATCTAGGATGCATCCATGCGCCCCCCAAACAAATACTGGCCATAACAAATATAATGCGCATATCATAATCAAAATGGGGACATGGCGGAACATCACTCTACCGCCCTAGAGTCATGCCATTGGTGCATCAATGACACGGCCATGTTACCTTCATGGCTAGGAAACAGATTTTGGCTCGGGTATCAAACTAAGAGTCAGATATCATATCAAATCAGAGTGTCATAACAGATGGCTCATAACAGATAGTTCATAACAGATGGTTCATATCAAATATCATCAGAAGTAGTACCAAAGTCCAAATCAGAGTTTGTCAGATCAAGGTTCATATTAAATAATCAAGTCAAGGTTCAGATCAAAAGTTCATTTCAAAGTTTCTATCAAAAGTCCATTTTAAACAATCCTTTATTCATGATTTTCATAAAATGATCCTTTAAAGTAGTTTTTATAAAAATAGTCTTTCAAAACAGTTTTTCATAAAGCTAGTCTTCAAAATATAGTGTTCATAAAAGTTAGTAACCTTTCATATAAAAGTAGTTTCGCATCATTTATAAACATCTTTTTAAATTGGTTTTTCTCAAAACATTTCCATGGTATAAAAAAATTTCATAACATAGGTTCATATCAGAGGTCATATCAAATGGAATCAATAGAGGAGGTTCAAGCAAAGGGAATCATAGCAATAGCATCAGATCAGAAACTAACAGATCAGAAAATTAAAGAGATCATGAGAAACCTTATAAAGAAGGTCAGAATATCTGTACCTTAACGAATACGCAAGCAAGAGAAATGAAAAGCAAATCAAATAGGAGATCACTCCTTCTTCAACCGATCTACAAATAATCATAAGGTTTCATTTTAGTTCTCATTCCATTTGAGGTAACTTTGGTTATTAACATTCTCGTATGTCAAATTAACTATTAAGGATGATCGTATTCGTAGTTTAGGGTTAATATGAAATTCTCATAAATTTAGGGTGTAAAGTGTAATTATTATAACGTTACAGGTGTTCACAAGTTAGGTCCTTTAGTTTTAGAAAAATGACCATTTAAACCCTTTAGTTTTAAAAACAACACATAACACCTTTTAAATCCTTTTACACCTTTTATCAGATTTCTATTAGTTTTAAACATGAAATTGTTAGGTTTTCTATAAATTGAAAATCATATAAGAACTCAGAAATAAATTCCCCAAAAATTCTCAGAGATACTCAAATGTCTTAAATATTTTATCTAATTTTTAAAAATTTTATTAAGTAGCACAACTATGGATTAAAATTCACTTAAACTAACTTGTCCAGATTTCTGATAGATTTTACTATACGAAAAGTTATTAATTAGAAACCCTTAAGAAAAATTCATAAAAATCTATAAAAATTCCAGTAACTAATAGACATCCTAAATATTACCCAGTTCTAAGGACACCTTCTAATTCAACACGTTTTGTAAATTAAAATTCAAAAACCCGGACCAATTTTCCAGACTCACAAATCCGATCAGACACATAATTTTACAAAAATCAAAAGGTAACCTTCCAGGCCTCCAAAAATTACAAACTAAATTTTCCCAGGTAGCCATTTCATTGAACTTGGTTTTAGACTCTTAAAACACCAAAATATACGTTCACATCAATTAGTTACAGCCGGTTAAAGTCGGACAAAATTCCAGGTCAGTAGCAGTTATTATCAATACATGTAATCTTTTATGGTTTTGACATACAAGTGATCGTATCTTGCCTTATAATGATTATAATTGGGTTTATAACATATTTAACTCGACCCTTACATATCAATACGTGTCCATAACGATTTATATTCAGATCATATACCCATTCGGTTCATATAGGGTTTATATAGAGTCATTATTTCATGTGACAATTGTTATTTCATGTGATAGTATTTAACAAGAACAAAACATGGATTCAAGGATTAACCAAGGAAAAGATACGAGTACCCTTGAGAGGAATCGAACGCAAGAACAAAGGAAACCAAAAATCTTATGTCGGCTAACCCTATTTCGATTCAAAAATGCACCACGATCGAATCTGCACCACAACACCTTAAACACGATTTTTCCCACCTTCTTTGCCCTCAATCATGTCCAAGAAAAATAGCCTTAAGCCCTGAGAACCAGATCTCGATTTGTTTGGAGTTTTTAGAGTGTCGGCTGAATATTGTGAGGTGTTTAGGGTTCAAAAACGTGTATAATGATATATATCTGATTTCTAATATTTTTCCTGGGCTCTAATTACTGTATTGGACCTTAGGAAATTTTAGTACATTTTTCCTTATTTATTTGGGCCTCTTGTCGATTATTTTTACATAGTTCTTACTTAATATATTATTTTCGGAAATCAAATAAATAACATAACTGAATTTTACTTTTTAAAAATACAAAACGTAACTTTTAAAGTTCTTGAATTTAATCTTCCATTTTCGTATTGCACTTTAATTGTTTAAGTATTATAAATTTTGATTTCCAGTTGTTAATTCAAGTTACTTTAAGTTTGTTTAAGGTTTATCTTTGTGCAATTTCCAAAAGTTAATGATAATCTCATATTTTCAAGTTTCCATGTGTACTAAGAATTCGAATTAAGTTAATTGTTGTTTGTATAAGCTTTTTTTCTGTTTGAATAAACTCATGTGAGCTTAATATAGCTTATTGTGAGTTTAAAACAAGATAACTCAGTTATATTCAAGAAATATCAAGAAAGTCAAAGAAAGTCAACCTGTGGACCAATAAGCAGTTCTGGAAGGAATAAGCTGTATTAGATGAGCTTGTTTGGTTTTCTAGCTTGTCATTGACAAGCTAGTTGTGTTCTGTTCTTAAGTTTCACTGTTTCATATCCAAACAGTTGTAAGCTATTTTCTATTTTCTTGCATTATTTTACTAGTTACTGTTCTAATGCTTATTTTATGCTTATTGTGTTTTTCTTTGCTTTCCTGTCTTACTTGAAGTAATATTAGCTTAGTTTGATAATTAGTTTAAGTTTTAATCTCATTTTCAACAAATAACTTAAAATCAGTCAAATAGTCTAATATAAGCTTATAGCTTATTAGGTGCTTATTTTAAATTGGAGTTTGCTTATTTTACCTTCATTAAGTTAGTTAAGTTCTATTAAGTCAGAATCATAGGTTGTTTTAATCATTTCTATTGTTATACTTAAAATCAGTCATATTAAGGGCTGTTTGGCATCATTGGGTCAAAATGGGTGAAAATGGCTTCTACTGTTCATTGGTGAATTTGTGAAGTTTGATCATGCATAATATGGATAAATTAAGCTGTTAGTGAAAAGTTTTTAGCTAATTTGAAAGGTTTTGAGGTTTAGAGTCCACTGTGGAAGTTTTAGGCCTATAACTGATCACACTAGCTTATTTTAGCAATAAGCTATTCTTGTCATTGTTTTTGATATTTCTGAGTTCAAAATAGAGAGTCAAGTTTGTTTTGAAGTATTGGTCAAATTGCAAAAAGGATTTGAAGTTGTTTGTTTGATTTGAGGGTTTGCACAGAACCAGTCCAAGAGTGCAGACTACATCAGTCTTTTTGGACCAACTTAAGTGCTTATTTGTGGTTTTCAAAGTTTAAATTTTTGGTTTCTAAATAGTTTGCCAGTTTTTCTTTGCTTATATCCAAAATCAGACCCTTTCCTAGCTTATTAAAGCTTTAAAACAAGCTCAAAAGTGGCTTGTTCAGCCAAGTATGCACTGAGCCATCAGTACACACTTGACCAAACTAGCCACCTTCTCAGCTTATTTTTAAGCAACAAACAAGCTTTTTTTGGTCTGCTTTTTGGTCTCTGAGATCCTTGCCAGGTCAACTCTAAGTATTATCAATCTTTGTGGAATTTAGTTGTGATCTAAGTGCTTAAAAATAAGCTTAAAGTTGCCTAGTTGAGCCTGCAAAGTGTCCTGTGCATTTGTCCAACCTTTTGCTTATTTGTAATTGTTAGTGCTTATTTGCTGGTTCTAGTGCTTATTCAGTTTTCATCTTAGCTTTTTATTTGTTGTTTTGCTTATTTCATCTTTGCTTAGCTTATTTAAAAGCTTGTCAGTCCATATTGATCAAAAGCCTTGGGCTTATTTCATTTTGGCCAACTGATCAGCCAAACTTGGGCTGATTCTGGGCTTATTTGAGATTTTTAAAAATAGTAGATTTTGTAAAAAGTGCTTATTGGTTTGTGTTTGTTGTGTTTAAATCATAAAAATAAAAAAAAAATAAAAGCAAAAAGTGACAGACCTAGGATTCGAACCCTGGTCTGCCCACTCAACACACCACACACTTACCATCTGCCCTAGGGACTTTCTCAGTTATAACCTTGCACCCTTTTTTATTTAACCCACTTTTTCTTTTTAAGCTTATTTCACAGTTTGCTTATTAACTGCTTATTTAGAAAAGCAGTTAACCCACTTTTATTTTTCATAGGTTCTAATTATCATTAAGTAATTTTCTGGAATTTTTCATAATTTTCCAAGTTCATTTAGTATTTTTAATTAATTTTTCTTTTACGTTTAGTTTTTAATTCATAATAAAAAATATAAAAATCAGAAAAATATAAATCTTTTTTCTAAAATTTTCTTTTATTATTTAGGATTTAATAAAAATATTTTGGTACTTGTAGGTTTTATTTTTATAGATTTCACTTTTTAATCCCGTTTTTAGATTTCCCGTTACGCATTTTTTATATAATTTGTGTTAACCTTAATTTTCCCGTGAGAATTTGTTTCTCATTTGTTAAATAGAATTAAAAAATCAATATTCCATATCATCAGTCACTTAATCAAAACCTTCAACGGTTGTCCATTCACTCCTCGTTGGGACACGACCCGGGTAATCACTTACCTGGTATCACACATATCACAACGTGAGTTTTTACAAGTTAGCCTTTTTCCTAAAGGGTTAATTTGTCTTTATTCACGCGTATCCGTCGTCCGCATAATATTTATATATCTATTTAGCACGGATCAATCATCTCCCTGAATGAAACAAGCTTGTCTTCCTTGTCTTCCCCTTAAGCCATGCCATGCCACTCCAACATCTCTTCCCCTTTTTGTTATCAACAAATAGGGAATGAATAAACAATAGAAACTTCCCCTCGAGTGATGCATGTACATTAAATGATTCTTCAAATCTGTAGACTTTATATATTGTTGAAGAAAAATAATCATTACCAATTTGATGCTGAAGTAGAAGAAACCAACCCTGTGTCTTATGCCTTGTACTAAAAGACTTCGAACGTATACCCAATTGTATAGGGAGACCGCAATCCCTTGACAACAACCACTGAGCACAACAATGTAACTCCTTCAAGTGTTTTGTCAATTCGTAGTCACCTGAACGAACAAACAAGTATCTTTAAATGTTGTCAGCCATTTAAGATATGATAAGACACAACCTTGATAAATTCCACTGCATCATCAAAGAAGCAACAAAAACTCCTCTTCTCCAATAAGAAAATTAACTCGAGCCTTTAAAACTTTTAACGAACATAAAAAAAAATTCCAATCTCCTTGTGTGTGTGAACTTCCCCTGTGTGTGCATAAACCAATAACCAATGCTTCCCCTTACTGCTCGTAAATCATGCAACTATATCGAACCAAACACAATAAGCACAGCAGCAGAATCCAATAACGAGTAGCAGTATGCTATAACGCTAGCAGTAGGAAGTAAGTCCAGCAGCAAAAAAATTATAGCTAGCAGCAGAATCAGATAATGGTAGCAGCAGAATGAAAAATGCCAGCAGTAGAATAAAAATCTTCGAGTAGTAGAATTAAATATCGAACAGCAGAATAATAAGCGTAGCAGCAGAATAAAGTCATAGCAGCACAATACCAATCAGACCCATATGCGTATGTCAGACCCACCATTAAATACAATACGAGGTACCTATTAATTAATAGAATGCCTTCAATTTGAATCGACCTCAATCAGCCCCACACACTGACTTTGAATAAACCTTGACCAATCAGCAGACCGATTAATTTAATAACCCAATTTATCACAACTTGTGAAAGACGACAAATCGATCAATCAGACCACTTGAATTACGGAGTAATAATCGATCAATCAAATCTCAGTACCCACGTGATAAATATTCAATCAATTAGACCATAATATAATAATCAATGCAAATGCAGTACGATGTGTAATTAATTGAAAACATACGACGACAGAAAAGTCAACAAAACCGATTATACCTTTTGAGCAAATCTGCTTCAGTCGACAACAGTAAACTTTGTGAATCCCTAGGTAACGAGCCCCCCAAGCTCTGATACCACCTGTAGAAACTAAGAGCGTGCTAAAGATAGTTTCTTGGATCGTTTTGAGCCTTAGGGTTCAACAATAACAATGAATATTAATGCACAGCGGAATAAGAACAAATCAATTGTTATTGACACAAAGTTTCTCTTTAACACTCCACGCCTCAACTATTATTTGATCAGAATAATACGGTTACACTAACTTGTAACAGGGATCAAGAGATCCTTGAGGCGACTACACAAACTCTAGTCTAGTCTAGGCGTTTACAATTTACTACGCCCTTGACACACACACACTTTTCTGTATTCTACATTGTGGAAGACATGCTTTTAAAACCTGTACCCTATGTCTCTTTATATAATAGAGACATTAGGGTTTACAAAAGAATAAACTAAAATAATAAAAGATTTCGTTGTAATCTTCCATCTTTTGAACTTTCATCTTTTGTCACTTTAAGCCCTCTTATTTCATTCTTCTATTTATTTTGTCTCATCAAATCTAGAATCCCAACAAAACCTAGAATAATAACACTTCTAGAACAAATCCTAAAAGATTTTGACAAAGATACAAATTTAACTTCTGCTGGCGGTCCGTTAAACATGGGATAGTGCATTACATTTGAGGGACCGTCTGCTTATTTTTGGGGACCGTCGACAGAAGGTTCAATTACCAGAGGTTTCACGAATTTAATTTTTTTTTGTCCCGCTTGTTGATGCTTCAAATAAGTTAAAGCCTAGACCCGTTTTATCTCCGGAAGATTTTTGAACGTTAACCATTTCTTTAAGTGAATGAGTACTGTTTTTAAATTGAGTTAGCTTGAAGGCTTCCTCTTTGAGTTTCTCATTTTCAATTTTAAGATCTTGACATGACTCACATCCAAGATCAATTTCCTTGCCTTTCTCAAGTTTAGACACTTTTCATTTCAATTTAAAATTTTCTTTCTCTAATTTAGTTTTAATATATTTTAGTGATTTATTTTTGTTTATTATTTTTAGACTTATTTTGCAAAGACGATCATATTCATTATCTAATTCATGAGAATCTAAAGAAGATGTGTCATCATTATAGTAGTCAGTTTCGGAATGTACCTCTTTTGAAGTTCCTGCCATTAGACATGTTTCGTCTTTTGTCTTGTTATTCTTTTCTTCGTCACTATCACTCCAAGCAACTCCAATGTACGCCTTTTGGGTCTCTTCTCTTGGTTGTTGAAGACATTCTCCGATGAGATGTCTTGGATTACCACATCTAAAACATCTTTTTTTTCCTTTACCATACTTGTCATCTCGACTATTTTGAGATGTCTTCTTTTTATCTCGAGGTTGTCTTACGAATCTACCTCTCCTCTTGAAGAACTACCTCTCCTCTTGAAGTCTCAAACCGCCATGGCATATTCTTCGTCTTCACTTTCCGAACTTGAACTTTCATTATCACTAGATTCCTTTTTAGCCTTTAGAGTAAGAGATCTCCTTTCTCCTTTTCTTTTGACTATTTCGGAATCATTCTTGATGATTTGTTCTTGAACTTTTAAGTTCCCAATGAGTTCATCAAGCGATAGTGAAGTTAAGTCTTTGGATTCTTCAATTGCCGTGACCTTTGCTCTCCACTTTTGATGTAAAGCCCTAAGAAATTTTCTCACACAATTCTTGATAGAATAGCTCTCATCTAGAGATTTTAGACTAGTAATAATTGTGTTAAATCTAGCAAGAGCACTATCAATAGATTCGTCTTCAAGAATGACGAATTGTTCATATTGTTGCACAAGAAGATCAATTTTGTTATCTTTGACTTGATTATTACCTTTATGAGTGACTAACAAAGTTTTCCAAATTTCTTTAGCCATACATAAAAATTCTTTGAAATTCCTTTTTCGACAAAGCATTATAAATTACCATTTTAGCTTTATCATTTTTGGCTAATTTTGTTTTTAAGATTATCAATTTTTTTTCTTTATAAGGGACTATTTCATCCTTTTTAGTATCCATGGTAATAACATGCCAAAGATCAAGATATTTTGATTTCACATAAGTTTCGAATCTTGTTTTCCAATAAATGAAGCAATCAGCTTCTAAAAGTGGTGGTCTTTGCACAGACTGCCCTTCTTGATATTTGTCGAAATCCATTGATCGATTCAAGTTTTTAAAATACAGTATACTTTAAAATCTTGGTTAAACCTGCTCTGATACCAATTGTAGAAAATAGAAAAGGGGGGGGGGGTTTTGAATAGTTTCATCGTTTTAATTTCGTTTTAAAACAAATTTGTTCTTTTTGAAAATGTTTTTAATTCGAAGTTATGTGATATCAATCAACAATATATGAATGTAATAAATATAAATGATGATGAATAATAAAGTATGAAAGTAAAGAGAGTAAAGAGAAAGAACAATCAAACCGATACGCAGAGATTTATAGTGGTTTGGATACGAAGTTCTATCTTCTCCCTACTCCACTCCTCGAGTATCACACTCGAGAGTTCACAACCACTATGTCAACAAGCCCCCTTTAGGCGGAGAAAACCGTACATCGTTGCTTACACTGATTTACGACACTAAGCAAAATGTCAAGTCTTGATCTTAGCTAGAACCAATCTACTCTCACAACCATATTTTCACAACTAAACTACTAACTACTACACACAACACTTTTCGGACTTACACACCGTCCGGATCTACGCTTACACAACAATACCCGACTTACACACAAGTCGGGTCTACCAATATGCAAGAATGGAGATTGAGAGAATTTAGATAAAGAGGAGAATTGTAACAAAGGTTACGTGTGTAATGCCTATTCTACAACACTTCGTTTCTTGGCGAATACGAGCGTTCTTCGCTTGCACTTGAAGCAGAAAGTAATGTGATCACTTATAAATAAATAACAACTAGTTAATGTGATCAAAGAAGAGGGATCAAGAAGACAGAAAGTTTGTGTGTGCAAGACGTGAAAAAATCAGTTGAAATGGTACAATATTTATAGCCAGCTCGAGGAGCGGGGGACGGTCCCTTATATATAAGGGATCGTCCCCCTATAAGGTACCTTCCATCGGACGCTCCTGATTTTATACTGTTGTGGTGAAATGTTTATCCGGTGAAGGTGCTATCCTTTTGGGGGAGAAAAGACCAGATTTTGAATATTTTTCTTATTAAAACATTTCTTTATTAATACAAAACTAATTTGTATAATTTATTTTTGTAAAAAGGTTTTGTCACATTTATAAAAATGTGAGGTTTAAGGACAAAATATTTCTTTGATCACTTAACAAGTTTGATATATTGTTTGTTCATACCTTAAGTGATATTGTGTCGAAATAGACTTTTACGACTAATAACTTGTTTGCGTATATTTTTACGTAGCGTGTTTTTACATTTTGTGATTATCAAAACATTTGGAGGTCAAAAAATATAAATAAAGTTTTTCAAATTATTTGTATTAACACTCCTTTTTATAATGCCCTATTGGATAAATATGTTAAGAATATTGAGTTAGGAAAGAGCGGGCCCGCCTTTGTTCAAAATAAGTTGCCTGAGAAGTTACATAACCCCAGATTGTTTGTCTTACCTTGTAGGTTAGGAAATTCTGAACCATTTGATACCTTTGCCGACTTAGGGTCATGCATCAACATACTTTCGTTGTTTATTTATAAAAATCTCAATCTTTGAAAGTTAGAAGAAACGTAACTGGTGATAGGACTAGTGTATGGAAGCTTGGTTTATCCTATAGGAATTTTAAAGGACATAGTGGTACACATATGATTATTGACTATTTTGGCAGATTTACATGTCCTAGATATTTTAAGAGATATTAAATGTCCATTGCTTATAGGTAGAGGATTTTTAGCAATTTCTTGTGCAATAACAGATTATAGGAAATCTAAGATAGCAGTTGGAGAATGGTATACTAGGTCGATTTATGATGTTAAGAAACACCGTTACGATGATAATAATGATGAGGAAGAACCTTATTGGCTAACTAAGGATAGAAAAGCATCACAACATGACCCCCTACTTAGTAAGGATTTCATTGGACCCCTACGCCACTTTTTCTTAGAAGATGACTTTCTAAAAAATACACCTTCCAAATAAGGTGGCAATAGGAATTGGCTAGAGAAACGGAAATCAAGCCATTTAAGGATCCCTTAGTGTTTAGGAAAATGATTGAGTTCCTAGGAGCTATACCAATTAATCTTAAAGGAAACAAATGGGATTCAAATGACTTGTATGATGATTGAGATACTGAAAAGCCACCAAAGGAAGGAGATGGATTGTGGCACATTAAGATGGAATTTATAGATCCTGGTGGAGAAAAAATTTGAAAGGTCTCACAGAACGATACCTACTAATAGAAGGTTGTCTAAGAAAGGTGATCCAAGCGATATCCTCGATTTAGATCTTATTCATAGTGCTTAGTAGGATTGACATTGAGTCTAGCTACAAGAATCGTAAATAAAGAAAAGTGCTCCATGGGAGGCAACCCACATTTATTTGTTTTCATTTTATATTTATTTTTAGGATTGTCAAATTGTGTCATATATATGTTTGATTTTTCACGTTTTAAATAAATTGTGAAAATGCTTTATTTTGTTTTTAACTTCGTCTTAATTACATATAAAGGTATTTTGCAAGAAATGTGTGTAGGGAAATGCTTTATCGGTTTATAAGAACGAACATCAAACATGTAAAAATTTACAATTTATAATTAGCATATAGCCTATCTTGTGTGTTTGTTTGTTTGTTTGATTTAAATGCTTGTATAGAGTCAAGGTAAATTTTTGCAGGAACTAAGGTTTTGAAAGTTAGATTTTTCCAGAAGACAAAACGAAGAACTCTGCCAGGTTATCCCTGACGGCGTTAGGTACTGTAGCACAATTTTTTTTCTTCACATTTTTGTTTTATGTTGAAATTTATTTTTTGCAAATTTTCTGAATTTTTAAATTTCCAGGTTCTTGTATAATTTACTTTTACAAACATTATATCTTATTTGCTTTTTGTTTATCAATAATGAATTCATGCGTTGTATATTATTTGCCACTGATTTTACGAAAGGTATAGTTGTGTTTTTCTTAAGCTTTACAAGTTATATTGGACAAGGAGTACATCAGATGGACTACCATATCTTCTTGGATGAGGATTTAACCGTACCCCGATCATACTGAGCTAACCAGGGGAGTGCTAGTTTCTTTCGTATCTTTTTATTTTTCATTTACTGTTGTTGGTACTTTTAGAACACTGCGGACAATGTTCAATTTAAGCGTAGGGAGGGTAAAAAGGGACATCTTAGAAACTATCTATGCATCGGCTATTTCCTTTGTCCTGGAAATGATGTGTAATATAATGAAACATAGTCTAAGAAGGTGATTTTGGCCCAACTTTAAATTTTTTTATGGCATTTACTAGTGACATTGTAATTTCAGCAAGCGTCTCATGGATAGGACTTATATGACTAGCACAAAAACCCTACCACTTAAACTCTTCCCCAAAAATGTGATGTTCGCCTTTAGATATTTAGGAAGCATTCATCTTTAATGTTTGAGAGTGTACCGATAGCGCATTAGATTCTAGAACTTGCTTTAGTGATGCATCCCAAGTCTGTTAATGAGATCACATTCGTGTGATTAGAATTTTCTAAATGATAAGAGGCATTAGGGTTAACCCTTATTTTTAGCATTCCTTTATTATAATTACATTGACTTCATTGGTCAAGTAATTGCCCTACACCCTTGCTATACACTCATTTTTAGTGCAAGATACCCCTAGTACACCCCTCTGAGCCTATCTTTTCGCGATCCTCATTAGGTATTCCTAAATGTAGGATATTGGTTACACCCCACTAAAATGTTACATCCAAATCGCCTTAACCACTCCTTGTTTGCACTCATTTTTAGTGCATTATTGAGAAATCATATGTCAAACCCTTAGTTATTTATTTAATTACATGATTGATAAGTCTAGTAATATACTGTGCGTACAGTTTTAGGATGATTGAGACTCATGGTAGTATGTTATTTATGGAGTAATGGGGTAGAACGTCAAATTATTACCCCCATACGTACGTTAATGTTTAACTACTTCACGTGTATTGATCCTCGTAATTCGGGTCGTTAGTATGTTTATGTTCAAGCTATATTATCAAGTACTCATGTTATGTTATTTTAAAGCAGATTAAAATGATGCCAGGGCAAATGTGTATGTAAAAAAAATGAAAAAAAAAATCATTTATACACCCGAGAGATGAGAGAATTCAAACACTTATGTGCATTGCTAGTGTATATTTTCGTGCTTGCATGAAACTGTTAAAAGTGTATTGTCAAACGGGTTGTATCATAAACTATCTTTATTTAGTAAGCTAAATGCCCAGATTCGTATTACTTATTAGGTAGAAAAGCACATTTGCTTGAGGAAGGCAAATCACAAGTGTAGGGATATTTGATAGGTGTAATTTCATGAACTAGCAACTAAGAGGGATTGGTCGTCCATTAGTTAACCAAACACGTTGGGTTTGAGCTTGTGTCCTACTCTCTAGCTCATAATCAACAAAAGATTTGTAACTAATACCAAAACATAAGAGTCTATGACACATTATATAAACTACCAAGAAGATCGTTAATTAAACTATAAGATTAAATTAATTAAAACATATAATCTATCTACCTATCTACACTATCTAGTAAAAGAGACTTTTGGCTGACCTCATAAATACTTAAATTAAAGCAATTCATTGGCAATACAATACCAATACATAAATTGAATCATTTTATTTGATAATAGCATATGATTTATGATGTCATGGGTGTATTTGTTATTTTTTTCCTTTTCTTAATACAGTATAACTACGATGCATATATACATGAGCCCTTTTACAAACAAATACTCCAAAGTCCAAACTATGTTGCCTTTTACAAAGATTCGAAATTTCAGTAATCATTATTTTCTTCATATATCTTCACTTATGTCTTTCAAAATTATGTATCAAGATTTTAAATTTAAAGCAATATTTATGTGTTATCTTCCCAATGATCTCCATAAACAGGTATATTTTCTTTTCTAAGTTTCCATATACCTCAAAGCTATTTACAAGTTTGTGTAACATGTGTAATTAATCTTAAATGCATTCCAAATGTTTGTGAAAATGCCAATGTTTTGTTGTTAATTTGGTGTTTTTGTTAAGGTGGAACTGAATTTCTAAACTACTTTAAGGATTTTATAATTGAATTAACCATGCAATCTTTTTGCAGATATGGCCAATAATGTTGTTAGGGATCACGAGCATGGATTAATGTAGGCTGATCTACTGAAAGGTAATATCACAGAGACGTGATTGGATACAATTTGTCATATGAAAACGGCTCAAAAACAAGTATTTTGATTCCTTTACTTTTATTTTTTAAGAATTTGGTTTAACCTTATCAATCAATGTACCCTTTTACAAGATTGCAGTGTTTGGAAATTTTTTAATGGTATGCACTCTTCCTTTTTAGATTGTATGCACTCTTCCTTTGCTTCCAAGGTAATCATCCTTGTTTGTGCTTATGCATCTCTTTAAGTGAAGTCTACGTATATATCTGTGTAAGGGTTTCTATGTGTTTGTGATATCACTACAAGGAAAGAGAGAACTGGCTACGAATTTTAGCGAGGACAAGCATGTCCTCGCCAATAACACCACTACACGACAAAATTTTCACCAAAAAAAGTTGACCGTGGCTAGCTGTAAGCAGGCTTTTACTGTTCACAGTTTGACCGTGCCACGCTGGGTAATTACGTTTTCACTAGGGGCGAAATTTTCCCGGTCTATAGAATGGCCAGGACATGTCCTCACCAGTTAGTTGACCTTACATTTGACCGTGATTAGAATTATAATTGCCGGGTTAGCACTTTTTACTTTGAGTCATTGGCGAGGAAATGTCCTCGCCAAAGACAAACGTCAAAGTAAAAGTCAAATTTTGACTTTTTGGTTTAATATTTTTGGCTCTAAAATTTCCCGCTAATCTTTTGGCTCCAAAATTTCCCGCTCTCATTTTTTACTATAAAAACAACCTCACAATCTATTATATATGCTCACATAAAACTCACAAACTCCTATCCTCAATCTTACAACCTCTTATCTTCACACCAATTTCACAACCTGAGATGCAGAGAAATAATACTTTTAGGTGTTCTTGTAGAGAAGGAGATATAAAGCTAAGAACATCACATCAAAAAGATACCTTTGGATTGACTTATTATGCATGTCCTCTTTCAAAGGTGAACAATCATACATTTCTTATTTACGTAAATATACAAATAATTATGTTGTTAAAAAGAAATTTCTTATAATTTCCTTACTATGTAACAGCCAAGAAAAAAACAGTATGGATGTGGATATTTTATGTGGAAGAGTGAATTTGATAACCGGTTAAGTGTAAGCTCTTCTTCAACATCTCAAGGTTCTGGATCTGCACCAACAGAGTGCTCAAACTGTAATGTCAAAGATCTTAAGATAAACATGCTGGAATAAAAAATACAGGTGCTGGAGACAAGAGTAAGGATGCTGGAGGCAGCACTTGTGATGGAAAGGAATCCCGACGACCACGCATGTCAGTCGGGCGCAATACTCCGAGAGCTGTTAGATGAAATGGAAAATCTTCGTATGTAGTAGTGTTGTTCTTGTTTAATGTGTTGTTGTTATTATTTAATGTGTTGTTGTTGTTGTTGTTGTTGTTGTTGTTGTTGTTGTTGTTGTTTAATGTATTATATTTGTGAAAGACATTTCAATGTATTTGATTTGTGAAAGGCATTTAACTTACCATTCCTCAATGTGCATCCTCATGAGTAAACCAGGTTACGAGTTAACCTGGTTCTGACTTAACTAGGTTATGAGTTAACCTGGTTCTGAGTTAACCAGATTATGAGTTAACCAGGTTACGATTTAACTTGGTTATGAGTTAACCTGGTTATTATTAAAGAGTTTAACATTGTTCGGGCCAGAGCCGTTTAGCTCGCGGCCTGAGCCATCTTTAGCAAAAAAAAATTTAGTTAAATCCATATCCAAACACCCCTTTAAACAGCAGAAAACTAGAAGAAACAACATATCAACGAAGAAAATACTACTATTCTCAAACATCTCATAAAGACTGGAACTGAAGGAACAATATTACAATTAACAAACACGAAAGCAAACATTTTATTTAAAATACGCAAGAGTTCTCAAACACATTTCATACATACTCAAACGAAACAACTTGAAAAGCAAAAGAGAACACTGTTTTTTGCAGGAGTTCTCATATACGTTTCTTACGGACATGTCCTCGCTAGTTAGTTGACCAAAAATTTGACCTTCATTAGAATTATAATTACTTGGTTATTAGTTTTCGTGTCGTTAGTTGTTGAGTCATTATATCAATATCATCTCGAGACATCCGTCTAACATAACTTGTATATTCATATCATTTCGATTCATCCGTTTAACATCTCATGTTTATTAATATCATCTCGACTCATCCGTTTAACATCTCATGTATATCAATATCATCTCGACTCATCCGTTTAACATCTCATGTATATCAATATCATCTCGACTCATCCGTTTAACATCTCATGTATATCAGGTTATGAGATAACCTGGTTCCGAGTTAACCAGGTTACGAGTTAACCTGGTTATGAGTTAAACAGGTTATGAGTTTAAACAGGTTATGAGTTAAACAGGTTCTGAGTTAACCAAGAAAATGCTACTATTCTCAAACATCTCATAAAGACAGGAAGTGAATGAACAATATCACAATTAACAAACACGAAAGCAAACCTTTTATTAAAACACTTAAGAGTTCTCAAATACATTTCATACAGACTCAAACGAAACAACTTGACAAGCAAAAGAGTTTAACATTGTTCGGGCCCGAGCCGTTTAGCTCGCGGCCCGAGTCATGTTTAGCCAAAAAAAATTTAGTTTAACGAAAGTTTTTGGTTTAGTGAATATGTTTGTTCAAATTATTCTTTTTACAAAATAATTTTAATTTAATAATTTTTGTACTAACATAAATTTTATTATTAATAAGTTTAACATTGTTCGGGCCCGAGTCATGTTTAGCAAAAAAAATTTAGTTTAATGAACGTTTTTAGTTTAGCGAATATTTTTATTCATTTCTTTTATATAAATTAGTAATTTTAATTAAGCTAACAATCTTTAAAAAAAAAAAAAAAAAAAAAAAAAAAAAAAAAAAAAAAAAAAAAAAAGTTCCTCGCTATCAGTGTTAACTGTCCTCGCCAATGACTTTTTCAATACTCCCTCCCAAATATTTCATTTACACCAAAACTAGATCTGGTCTTCTTCTATCTCCTCAACACTCTCCTCACCAACGCCACCGCTCGCACCACCAACACCACAACACCACCACCACACCACACCACCACCAACACACCACCACCACACCACACCACCACCAACACACCACATCGGCACATCACACTTGCACATGAGCACTTTTCCTCCTCCTCCTCCTCCTCTAAATGTTTAATTCTTTTCCTCCCCCTCTTTAATTCTTTTCTTCTTTTCCTCCCCATCACACTTGTGGTAAACATTTTTTTTGTACTCGTATTTTTTTTTTTAATTTTTTGATATATGTTGATTTTTGGTTTTTGATTTAGGTTATGTTAATTAGTTTATGGCAGGGTTTTCGGTTTTTGATTTTGATTGGTTTTTTTTTTTTTTTTTTTTTTTTTTTTTTTTTTTTTTTTGAGATGGAGCCGAGACATATATATTTTGATAATGGGTTTTTGATTTGTTTATGTTAATTAGCTTATGGGGTTTTTGATTTTCGTTAATTTTTTTTTCAGGCGACCCGAGAAGCAGCTGAGCTAGAACGAGCCGAGAATGAGCGGCGTAGAACACAGCCGAAGGTACTTATGCCTTTTGGTATTTTTTATTTTAGCAGCCTTTTGTTATTCCCGAGGACATGTCTTTCGGTTTTGCCCGTTTTGTAGCGGTTCGTATGTTGGGGGATGTTCAGCTGTTATTAGTGCGAAGCTTGTTGAGAAATCTGTAGTAAGAGTAATGTTTGGATATACACGATTGATCTGTTTAAGCTTTGTTTAAGAACTAGTTAGAAGGCGTCTTAGGGGGTGTTTGTTTAAGCTTTTTTTTTACCTTGTGAGCTTATGTGATTTGGCTAATGTTTCATAAGCTCGAAATTTCTGACTTATTTTCAGACTTTTAGGCTTATATAAGCTTTTTATATCACAATAAGCTTATATAAGCCAATAAGTTTTAATATAAGTTTTGAGGTTTTATAAGCTCATAAGCTAAAAAATAAGCTTAAACAAACACCCTCTTAGCTTATTTGATCGACATATGAGCATATTGAATATTTATTAGCTCATGAACTCATTTTCAGTGGCGTATAAGCTTATCAACTTGAGCTTATAGCTTGTTTAATGTCGTAAGCCCAAGTGGATAAGCTCATAAGCCTTTAAAAATGAGTTTATGACCTATGAGTTGGTTTAGTGGTTGGGACTTCCCTTGGTGACCTTTAGGTCTCAAGTTCAAATCCTACCAATGCCAACTTTGAGATATTAGGAAGTCCCTCTATGAGGGCTTGGCTTGGATATACCCAGGTTCAAGTCTGAGGGGGCAGGGTTTACCCCTATTAATCGTCGTGCCTTCGGGCGGATTAGTAGGGGGTTTTCCCCCATCGGGTATTTGAATAGGCATTCCTACTTCGAGGGAGCTCTCTAGCGCGGGCTCGGTTAAGACAACGTAAGCTAGACCTCCCGCTGTCGAATCGCGACACGAAGTTTCAAGCGAAATTCACCTTTCAAAAAAAAAAAAAAAAAAAAAAAAAGTTATCTCGATCAAAAATCAAATTTTGTTCATGGACTGAGATTTGAAATAGCTGTTATCGCGGTGAGATATCGGTTTTTATATTTTTAATATATATTTTATACAAATGTTGCAAAATTTATATTATATATGTATGTTTGAGTCTACTTAAATATTTTTGAGTCCAATTGAATAATTTAAGTTGAGCCATTTACGTAACTTATTAATTGGGCCCAAGAAAAAAAACAAATGGCCAACTCAACAAAAAAAAAAAAAAAAAAAAAACCCCTAATGTTTTAACAATAAAATACATAACCTTAGGTGGCGTTTAGTTGAAAAACATTTTCTTTCATTTTCTATTTCTTGTTTTGTAGGAAACGGGAGGGGAGTTTTATTTTCACAAAACAATGGAAAATTTAGAAAACGCGTTTAGTTTGAGAAACATGCGTTTGTGTTTTCCATTTTGCAAAACTAGAAAACATGTTTAAGTGTTGTTGTTTTATATCTCAATTCATTATTCACATTTGTAATATTATAAAAAAATATCTTCAAATCACAAAAACAAATATTATAAAATAACTAAAAAAATATAATACGATAAAATAAAGAATTAAAAAAGTAAACATCAAATAAAATGAAAAAAACTTCAAGCGACTATAATTCGAAAACGTAAAATAACTAAAAAATGTATTTTTTTTTTTACTTTTTCGTCTGTTTTTTACGTTTTTGTACACTTTTTTTATGTTTTCGTCCGTTTTATTACGTTTTCGTCTGTTTTTTTACGTTTTCGTCCGTTTTTACGATTTCGTAGGTTTTTTTAAGTTTTCGTCCGTTTTTTACGTTTTCGTCAGATTTTTTACGTTTTCGTCTGTTTCTTTTGGTTTTCGTCCGATTCTTTACGTTTTCGTCCGATTCTTTACGTTTTCGTCCGAATTTTTACGTTTTCGTCCGATTCTTTAGGTTTTCGTCCGATTCTTTATGTTTTCGTCCGATACTTTACGTTTTCGTCTGTTTTTTTTACGTTTTCGTCAAATTTTTTACGTTTTCGTCTGCTTCTTTAGGTTTTCTTCCGATTCTTTACGTTTTCGTCCGATTCTTTACGTTTTCGTCCGATTCTTTAGGTTTTCGTCCGATTCTTTATGTTTTCGTCCGATACTTTACGTTTTCGTCTGTTTTTTTACATTTTTTTCTGAATTTTTACGTTTTCGTCGGATTTTTTATGTTTTCGTCTGATTTTTTACGTTTTCGACCGATTCTTTACATTTCGACCGATTCTTTACATTCTCGTCCGATTTTTTACGTTTTCGTCTGATTTTTTACGTTTTCGTCCGATTCGTTACGTTTTCGTCTGAATTTTTACGTTTTCTTCCGATTCTTTATGTTTTCGTCCGATTTTTTTACCTTTTTGACCGATTCTTTACATTTTCGTCCGATTTTTTACGTGTTCGTCCGATTTTTTATGTTTTCGTCCGATTCTTTACGTTTTCATCCGATTTTTTACGTTTTCGTCCGGTTCTTTACATTTGCGTCCGATTCTTTACGTTTTCGTTTGTTTTTTACGTTTTCATCCGATTTTTACGCTTTTGTTCGATTTTTTACGTTTTCTTCCGATTCTTTACGTTTTCGTCCGATTCTTTACGTTTTCGTCCGATTCTTTACGTTTTCGTCCGATTCGGAAGACGTAAAAAATCGGACGAAAACGTAAAAAATCGGACGAAAACGTAAAGAATCATACGAAAACGTAAAAAATAGACAAAAATGTAAAAATTCAGAAGAAAACGTAAAAAAACAGACGAAAAATGTAAAGAATCGGATGAAAACATAAAAAATTGGACGAAAACGTAAAGAATCGGACGAAAACGTAAAAATTCAGAAGAAAACGTAAAAAACAGACGCAAACGTAAAGAATCAGACGAAAACGTGAAGAATAGGACGAAAACATAAAAATTCAGACAAAAACGTAAAAATACAGATGAAAAACGTAAAGAATCGGACGAAAACGTAAAGAATCGGACGAAAACGTAAAAATTCAGAAGAAAACGTAAAAAAAAAAAACAAAAACATAAAGAATCGGATGAAAATGTAAAAATTCAGACGAAAACGTAAAGAATCGGACAAAAACGTAAAAAATCAGACGAAAACGTAAAGAATAGGACGAAAACGTAAAGAATCGTTCGAAAACGTAAAAATTCAGCCAAAAACGTAAAAATACAGACAAAAATGTAAAGAATCGGACAAAAACGTAAAGAATCGGACGATAACGTAAAAAATCGGACGAAAACGTAAAGAATCGGACGAAAACGTAAAAAATAAGACGAAAACGTAAAGAATCGGAAGAAAACGTCAGAAATCAGACGAAAACTTTAAAAAACAGGACAAAACGTAAAGAATCGGACGAAAACGTAAAAAATTGGACGAAAACGTAAAGAATCGGATGAAAACGTAATGAATCGGACGAAAACGTAAAAAATCGGACGAAAACGTAAAGAATCAGACGAAAACGTAACGAATCAGACGAAAACGTAAAAAATCAGACTAAAACGTAAAGAATCGGACGAAAACGTAAAAAACGACTGGAGCGACGCCGGCGAGGGTGGTGATGGCTGATGTGGGCTGTGGGAGGGTGGTGTTTGGGGTTAGGGTATGGCTGGAGTGTGTGAGTATGTGGTTTTAAGAGAAATAGAAATAGGAAATAGGAAATAAGGAAAAAAAAAAAAAAATTGTTTTCTTGTTTTCTTTGTTACGGATAGAAATAGAAATTTTGTGTTTTGAAAAACATTTTGTTGGAAAACGCTAATTTGAACGTGATCTCTGTTTTTTTTGTTTTCTACAAAACATTTTGTGGAAAACAAGGGTGTTTTCCTCCAACTAAACGCACCCCTAATATTTTTCCAAATACGCATACCCCATCTTTTACGTCTGACTACGTATCTCATCTTTTACACCTGAACTTCTTCATCTAACAAATCAAACACTTTCCTACTTAGACAAAAGGAAGAAGAAAAAAGAATGGTTGATTAAGAATCGTGGCTACAAAAGGAAGAAGAAGCTGTATCTGTTAATTTCTTATCATGTCGCGTTCCTTAATATATCTGTTAATTGGGTTAAGTTGGGCTGCCAAAATCTCGTAAATATCGCCGATTTCAAAATATCGGCAAAATCTCAGCCAATCTCGCCAAGAATATCGGATCCGAGATTTGGGGCCGAGATTTTGAACCGAGATTATTTCTAGGGGCGAGATCCGAGATATCGACAAGATCTCAGCGAGATATCGCCGAGATTAACTACATAGTTTATGACCTTATCCAGTTTTCATAAAGCTCATTAAATAAGACGATATAAACACCTTTTTATAAAAATACTCCTATAGTTTAAGGCTGCTTGGATTGATTTGTTACACGTATACCTGTTTCTTTGCATGTCATTTTTTTTGGTGTATAGTATTGTGCCATTTTTGGTCATGTTTTTGTGCTCTTTTAATTTACAGGTCAAGCGAAGCGATGTAGTTTTGGTATTTTTCTGTTGCTTAAGAAATTTCGTGTTTTATTTGCAGTCATGGCAGGTGTTGCAGCAGAAGGATCTCAGTTCGATACTCGTCAATTTGACTCCAAAATGGATGAGTTGTAAGTTTGTTTATTCTGTACTTTTTAGCCAAGTTTTTTTTTTTTTTTTTTTTTTTTTTTTTTTTTTTTTTTTTTTAACAATGCTTATATTTGTTGATTGGTTATACAGGCTTTCAGCCGACGGACAAGACTTCTTTACATCATATGATGAGGTTACCGAAACTTTTGATGCCATGGGTTTGCTAGAGAGTCTTCTGAGAGGCATTTATGCATATGGTAAGTCTCGTTTGCAATATATTGCCCGTTCATATCGTTAAACCACGTTTATTTATTCTTTAACGCATCATTTATGTCAATGTAGGTTTTGAGAAACCATCCGCAATTCAGCAAAGGGGAATTGTACCCTTCACCAAGGGTCTTGACGTCATTCAACAAACACAATCTACAATCTGGAACAGGGAAGACTGCAACTTTTTGCTTTGGCATTCTTCAACTACTCGACTACAACGTGGTGGATTTGTGGTACTTGTGATTTTAGTTATGTTTAAGCTTCGGATACTTATGGTTGTGTATGGATTTGTGGTATGCGGATATTGGTCCATTTTGTTGAATGTTTAAGCGGATATGTATTAATTAGGATATATGAACTTTGGTAGCCGAATATGTAACTTTTAGCGGATGTATTAACGCGTATGAACTTTGGTTGAATATTGTTGCGGCTTTGTTTTGTTGTATTGCACATTTTGGACAACGGCTGTTGTAGTATACTATAGGTAGATTTTTTCCGGAAAATTTCTGGAAAACCTGCATAATACAGCAGGCTGCTGTGCAAAATGTGCAGACCCATTGGCGAAACAAGAAAGTGCCACGTGTTTAGGACTATTAAACAACGATTATTTAAATATAAATACAGTTAATTAATTAATTAATTAATCGTTTATACTAAAGGCTTTAGCGACGACAAAAAGGCGTCGCAAAAGGGTATGCCACCTGGAATTTTCCAACCTTGACGAAGAAAAAGTGGGGCCCACTAAGTCCTTGCAAATTAGTTGAAAATGACCTCGCCAAAGACCTTAGCGACGAGGTATTAGCGAGGACAAACTAGCGAGAAGATGACGTCGCAAATCCATGTTTGGCGAGGACAAGCCCTCGCTAAGCCAAAGGAAATGTCCTCCCTAATGAGGTCGAAAGTTGTTGTGTATTGCGAATATAATTGCATATAGCATAAGTCCACGAGACTGTATACACAACAGTGTCTCGGATGCTTTCTACATGTGACTCGGATGGTTTCTACATGTCTCGGATGGTTTTCATAATTACATTGTTGCGGGGATTTAAGTTTGACAAGGTTAACGTTGTTATTGAATTTACATGCAAAGAACAACTTTGTAGAATCAATAAACTCGAGAGCGACTATCTAATTCTATTTTATCAAATAGTGAATAAATGATCTGAAGCATGGTTGTATCAACCATAAGGCCAGTTTGCCTTTCCAATTAAGAAAACCCAACCGCCCCATCAATATCCGATCAAAAAATCCGTCTTCCGTCAACCATAACTAACCAATCAAATAGCGATTTTCGATCAGATCCTTCTCGTCAGTAAATTTCTTAACTAACCTATGAACTCGACCAACAAATACACATGAGGAAAATAGACCGACAGAAACCAGGAGAGAGAAAATGGGGAAACCAAGCCCTCGCCGGATCTAGCAGCGGCGGGTATGAGGGGATAGGCAAGGAATGGAGAAGGAAAGATGATCGGAGGGAGGTGGTCTTCACTACACCGGTTAGTTGGACGAGCTTCTATTTCTCCAATTTCCCGGACGAGTGCGGACAAGAAGAACTAAAGGAGATCTTTAGGGAGTTTGGGGAGGTAAAGGATGTTTATATCCCTAATAGGAAGAACAGTATCGGGGATCAATTTGGGTTTGTCAAGTTTGACAAGGTGGAGGACGGAGTTTCGTTGGAGGCAGCTCTGGGTATGATCAAGGTGGGTTCACAAAGGCTGCTGGTGAACATGGAGAAATTTGATAGACACAAAAATCCAGTCAATCGGACCAAGATTCAAGAGAATAGACCAAAGCAAGCGGCAACAGGGATCGTTGTGGGTGGTTCGGGTGGAGAAGGATAATCGAGGCTCCCTGGGAAATCCTTCCTCCACGCGTTCCTCAATCAGGATGGTCCTGCGAAGAAAGACGTTCGAATTGCTGTTGACAACCCTAGCTCTGCTCTTGTAAAACTGTGGGCAGGCAAATCGGTAATCGGAAAGGCGAAAGATATATCGGCGTTGGGAAAGATAAGTGTTATCTTTGCCGGTTGGATTGAGGTATGTTCGATCAGATACATGGGAGGTCTCCAATTCATGGTAAACTTCGAGTCACCGGAGATGGCGAAGGCGTTTCTTAATCTGTCAGAACAATGGAGTAAATGGTGTGATCAGATGACACTTTGGGAGGGACAAGACATCCCTGTTGAAAGGATTGCGTGGCTAAGGATTGAAGGGATGCCACCACACCTATGGGACAAAGATATTTTCTTCAAAATTGGAGGAGTTTTTGGAGAAGTTGTTGCTTCGGACGATTCTTGTAACTCTGATTTAAATTTAACTTGTTTCTGGGTCCTAATTGTCCTTAGTAATGTTAGCAAGATTTCAGAGGAGGTTTTGATCGAATTGAACGGATCTGTGGTCAGATGTTTGGTTACAGAAGGGTGGTTGGATTGGACACCGGATTTTGCTAGGGTTCCGGTGGGTTTGCTCCGTCCGGCGGGGGGCGGAGATAAAAGGCCGCCAATTAACGTTGGATGTGGTAGGGAGCAGATTCCAATTTCGACCGTTGTGGAAGAAGCCCAAGCGCCGGTTTTTGATGTGTTGGAAGAAGGGGAAATCCCAAGTGAAGTCTTGGACAGTGGGCCAAATATTTTTGGGCCTTCTAGCAGTATTTTGGATGGGGCTTTTTTATTCTAGGACTCCTCTAATGGTCTCTCACAAGACCCGATTGAAAGTGTTAGGTGCAAAAAATGACCCAGGAGTCATTTTTACACCGCTCATGTAATACCTGAAATTCAGATAATCTGTAAAATGACCAAAACACCCCTGCAACTTTAAAAGTTAATTAAAACACATATAAAGTACCAAATTAATTCCAAATCTCTGGTAATGAGCTACATATGAAGTAAGGTAATTTTTATGACAACATTTTTTGCATTATGCAATGTATAAAAAAATACATATTATGCACAAGAATTATACATGGGCCGAAAAGTTTATTTAAATTATTTACTTTTAATTATAATTCTTTTTAAATACAAGATAAGCATCAAAATTAAAGGGGAAATCAATCAAATCAGTATATTGATCTTGTCAACCAAAATTGGGCCAAAAATATTGCCCCTCCTCAATCCTCCCACACGGTTATTCATTCTTTCCTTTTCTTTTATATCGCAAACCCTAAAAGTCGACACACAAAAATCCTCTCCTCCTCCATCCGAATTTCTGGACACAAGTGGGTATTTTATGGTGTTCTTTGGAGTATTAAGGAGCTAAGAAAAATAGGAACCTGAATTTAGAAGCCTTCGTTTGTTCGTGATAATTGTTTTTGTTCGATTTTGTCATCCGAGAGGTAAGGATTTTTCATGCTTAATTCTTATGTTCTAAAAATTATCCAGCATTTTTCTAGTGATCTATGGGTCGAATATAACCTAATAAAAATAAGAAACACGAATCATGCATGGTTATTAAGGCATACGAAAATAAAAGGGATAAAACACACGTAATTTTTAAATATATGTAATATGAATTTCTGGGTGTTATGATTATTTTATTTGGACCTCACATGGAGTATATGGTCTAGGAAAAATGATGGAACAAATTATAAAGGCCTAAATATGTCGTGGTAATTATTGATATCAAAAACATACGTAAAATCTAAAATATGCTATACGATTTTTCTAGGCTGGTTATAAAATTTTTATGAGCTCCTTATGCATCATATAACCTGGGAAAAATATTGGTTCTAATTTTGGAAGCTTAAATATAGTGTGACTAATTTTTGTACAAACCAGATTTTAGGAAAAGTAAAGAAACAAATAAAACCTAATCGAAATTATTAGGGTTATGGTTTGTGGGTACATGATCTGGTCATTAAATTTGTTTTAAGGTTTTAATAATGATGGTTCAATGATTGGATTTGATTAGGGTTTGTAATTGTACTTAAAAAGTGTATCCGATTGGTTTTTAAAAGTATAAGGACCTGTTTTGCCAACTTTGAAACTTCTAGGATACTTTTATAATGTTATATACATCTGTAGGAATGTGGGAAAAATACAAATTGAGGGTCCTAAGTGTAAATATTGCAAGATAATGAATTAATTGTATTTATAAGGTACGAATTGAAACTAAACAAAATAGAGGGACTAAAAGTGTAAATTTTGGAATCTTGATGTTATTATGGGTAAATACTGATTTTAAAATTGTAATGTTTAATTTTGAGGATTTATGGGCTTAATATGTAATTGTTATGAAATTATGGATTAATTTATAAGTTTTGTAAACTTAAAGGACCATTTGTGTAATTTCTGAAATCTGAGGGATTTGAATTGTACTATACTTAAATCTGATGTTACATTCTGTAATTATGTAAAATATGGTACTTGTTGGTAAATATGAATATTGTAGGGTTTAATTTGTAAAGTATGTAAATCTAGGGTTTGTTTTGTAAATATGGTAACTAGAGGGGTATAATCTGTAAATTGTGAAACTAAAAGGATTAAGATGTCATTCTAAATAAAATAAGTATTTAAGTCAATAACTTAAAGTATTTTCACTTTATGCCTTTGAATTAGATGAATTTACAATTAAAACCCTGAACTATAAAAATCTGTCATAATAAACCCTAAACTTTTGTAACCTGGTAAAAGATACCTTAATACCATAATAAGCCTTAAATAAGGACTTAACATAATCTGAGATATTAATATCTGGTTAAATATGGAAATCTGTTAATTCTGGAAACCTGCTAAAAATAGAAAGTTACTTAAAATGGAAAGGTAAACTAAAAGTAATAATCTGAATTAGAATCTGTTGTAATTCCGTCTTCTACTCCTTTAGGTGTAAAGAAGGAGAAGTCCTGATGTCTGTTCCGTGTCTGTTTTGCTTATTCTGCTTTGCTAATAAGGTACAGATATTCTGCCCTTTTTCAGTAAGGGTGTTTTCTCTCCCTTCATTCTGATTTAATCTTGTTCCATATTAGGATTCCCCATACCATTGCTATGTTCCCTTCTGTTTGTGAACCTTTCATGTGATCTCTTGTTTTGTGAGCCTTCTATGATCTCTCTCATGTTCTGATCTGTTTTACTTCTGAGTTGATGTCCTTATTATAATCTTCTTTGCTTTGAACCTTTTTCATGATTCCCTTTTGTTACGACCTCTGATATAAAAATCTGTTATGTGAAAACCTTTTTAATTATGACCTGGAAATGTTTTGAGAAAAATCAGTTATTTTAAAAGAATGATTATGAATGGTGATATGATACTATTTTTATATGACATTTGTTAACTTTTGTGAAAACTAGTTTTAAAGAATATTTTTATGAAAAACCGTTTTGAAAGATTATTTTATGAAAACTATTCTGAAAGATCATTTTATTGAAAACCATTATTAAAGGATTGCTTTAAGTGAACTTTTGACAGGAACTTCTAAAATGAACTTTTGCTACGAACTTTTAATTCTGAACCATTTGATATAGTCCTTTTAATCTGAACTTAAACTTTGATATAAAACTTAATCTGATAAACTCTGATTTGAACCTTTGATATTTATTTCTGAACTGTTTGACATGAACCTTTTGCCATGTACCCTTAAGATATGACTTTCTGATTTTGATAGTACATCTGACCTTTGGCCTACAGTCTGATATCCGAGCCAATCACTAGGCATGAGGGTTTCATGTCCATGTCATTGATGCACCGATGGCATGACTCTAGGGCAGGAGAGTGATGACCTGTCCCGTCCCTGACTTTATTTTATCTGGTGTGTATTGGTAGACTCTGGCCACCTGGGGCGTATGGATGCATCCTAGATCTGATCTGATTTCTGTTATCTGTTACTGTTTACTGTTATATATATATATATATATATATATATATATATATATATATATATATATATATATATATATATATATATATATATATATATATATATATATATATATCTGGTGACTGATGGTGTGTGCGATACACGTCTTTCACATTATCTGGGAGCTGATCACTCCAATTGATACATGAGGACACCCCTCATATTATCTGGTTACTTGAGAGGTATCCCCTCTAGATTGCTTATATGGTTACACTGTTATGATATTATCTGTTATCTGGGCTCGTGATGGATTTCTGTTTTCCTTATATTATAAATCTTAATTGTTTCCTTTTTCTTGTTCTTTTTCCTTTTTCCTTAAACCTGATTCCTTATTTATTCCTTACTCTTATTTCTTCACTCTGATTATATCTGTATAATCTGTATTCCTGATTTTCTTTGTACTGCCATCTGTTACTGTTTTGTTATCGTTATATCTGTTCACTGAGCTCTCGTAGCTCAGCCGCATTTCTTTTCCTGCGGCAGGTTTTAGTAGGAAGCTGGGAATGAGTGAAGAGTGTACCTTTGGACTTAGAAGATTGGATAGCTATTCTGGATTAGAGTTGACTAGAAGATAATATATTTTAGAATTAGTGTTCTTGGAAGTTTTTCATTTGTAACCATGTAGATTCAGTATTTCATTTGTAATCCTTTGAGATTTTTGTATTACTGTAGATGTATGCTTTGTTTTGATCTGATATGAATCCATTATTGTGATATCTTTACCCTTGTCGGGTTGGGGTGTTACAGCTCACCCACCAAATGAACCAGATCTCGAATCTATTGACCTCAATTTCTCCGAGGGCACGAAATATAACATGACCGGTGGGACTGAGGATGGAAAAAGTAAGAGGAAATTCAAACATAGGCAGCGATCAAAGGAGACTAGTGGCATTGATGTTATTATTGAAGAACAGGAGAACGTCGATGTTATTATTGAAGAACAGGAGAATGTCGAGGTCACGGGAGGAAGTACTAGGCAGGAGGAACTAGGGGCTATTCACAACGTGACTGTGACGACTGATGTGGACATCGAACCAGGTGATGTTGTTAATTCACAGGAAGCTTTGGATGGTGTGTTAGAGACGGAAGTGAAGGAAACTGTTGCAGCAGGAGCTATTCTCGGTATCGAATTGTCAGGCTCGGTTCAAATGGTCAAGGACGCAATTATTGGGGAGGGTGAAGACAAGCAGTGTTAATGGATTTTATGTCCATTAACATCAGGGGGATTGGTGACGACAACAAGGTTAGATGGTCTAACTCTCTTAAATTTTCTAACCGTATTGACTTTTTGTGTATTCAGGAAACGAAGTGCTCTGACGGTTCCCTCCTTCCTATTCGTAAGTTGTGGGGAAGAGGAGCGTTTGGGTACGATTATGTCAACTCCGACGGAAACTCTGGAGGTATTCTTAGTGTTTGGGATTCGGGAAACTCAAGGTTGAGTCGAGTGTTAAGAGAAGGAACTATCTTTTGGTCTCGGGGGTTATTCTTGGATGTAATTCTCGGGTTAATATCTTTAACATTTATGGGCCTCAAGATCCGAGAGACAAGGCAAGACTGTGGGATGATTTAACGTCGTTAATAACTTCTACTAATGGGGCTAAAGTTCTTATTGGTGACTTTAACGAGGTTAGATTTGCATCGGAAAGGTTGCGTTCTAATTTTAATCAAGGGTGCACGAGAAGATTCAACGACTTCATCTACAATGTCGGGCTAAAAGACGTGAATTTAGGGGGTTTCAAATTCACCTTCACTTATGGGAATGGGATAAACCATAGTAGAATTAACCGGGCGTTGGTGTGTGATGAGTTTTGGAGTAAATGGCTAAAAGCTAGTTTAACTGCTCTCCCGAGAAAATGGACTGACCATAAACCAATTATGCTCAAAGCTTCTTTTAAAGATTTTGGGCCCATTCCTTTCAGATTCTACAACCCGTGGCTTTCCATCAATTCTTTATCGGAAGTGGTTACTCGGGCTATTATCGATACTAGTTCTAAGTATCCTGCTGATGTGTTTTTGATGGGCAAGCTAAGGAATATCAAGGACGCTATCAAATTGTGGAAGGTCTATTCTTTAGATGCTAATGAAAAAGCTAGGTTGATGCTTGAGGAAAAATGTGAAGAATGGGAAAGAAGGGCTGACCCGGAAGGGCTGGTGGATAGGGATTATGTGGATTGGGCTAAGGATAGTGTTGATTTGGCTGGTCTTGAAACCCTTAAAACTATGGACCTGAAACAGAAAGCGAGAGTGAAATGGGCTATAGATGGAGACGAAAACTCAGCGTTTTTTCACGGTCTCTATAGGGCTAATCTGGGTAGCGACAGAATAAGTGGGCTGGATGTAAATGGGCAGTGGGTCTCGAATCCTAATCATATAAAAAGAGAAGTTCTCCGCTTTTTCAGATACAAGTTTAGAAGACAGGAGAGTGTGCGTCCTAGGTTGGAGTGTAACAATCTCAAAAGATTATCGGCGACCGACAGCTCTATGATCATTGAACCATTCACGATGGAAGAGGTAAAAAATGCGGTTTGGGATTGTGGTGGCGACAAATCACCGGGGCCAGACGGTTTTAACTTTAATTTTTTCAGGAGATTCTGGGATCACTTCAGCTTAGATTTCTTTAACATTCTGACTCAATTTCACGAGTTTGGGACGATTAGCAAAGGGTGTGGGGCGTCTTTTATTCGGCTTATCCCGAAGGTGGAGGATCTGCTTTTGCTTAGGGACTATAGGCCGATAAGTCTTGTGGGGTGTATAACAAAGGTAATTTCGAAGGTCCTGGCTAATCGTCTTAAGATGGTTATCGGTTCGGTAATCTCGGATGTGCAAATGGCGTTTTTAAAGGACCGTTACATCTTAGATGGTCCGCTTATTCTGAACGAGATATTGGCTTGGGTTAAAAAGAATAAATCTCTCTCTTTTTTATTTAAAATCGATTTTGATAAGGTGTTTGATTCAGTCGATTGGGCGTTCATTGACGATATTCTTAGCTAAATGGATTTTCCGGAGAAGTGGAGGCTTTGGGTTCGTGGGTGCCTCCTGTCTACTAGGGCGTCGGTGTTGGTTAACGGGTCTCCGACCTGGGAATTTCAAGCCCACAGGGGTGTGAGACAAGGCGACCCGCTCTCGCCTTTTCTCTTTATCATCATCATGGAAGCCTTCAACGACATAATGGTTAAAGCTAAAGTTTCGGGTTTGTTTAAAGGCTTTTCTTGTCCAAACAACGGGCCGAATATTTCGCATCTTCTGTTCGCGGACGATGCCATCATTATTGGGGAGTGGTCGGAATTCAACGCTAGAGGTCTTGCTAGAGTTCTTCGTTGCTTCCATCTGGTCTCCGGGTTAAAGGTAAATCTAAACAAATGTTCCTTTTTTGGTCTTAATCTTTTGGATGTTGAAATTTTGCAGGGTGCAAGTATCTTTAATTATCAAATCGGGTCTTTACCGTTCGTGCATCTTGGCATCTTGGTGGGTGGTAATATGAACAGGGTGAATAGTTGGAATTCGGTCGTGGCAGCGTTTGAATCCAGGCTTTCGTTGTGGAAAGCTAAACACCTATCCATGGGTGGGAGGCTCATCCTTACGAAAGCGGTTCTTGACAGCTTGCCTATATATTATTTTTCTTTATTCAAAGCCCCGAAATTGGTGATTGATAAGCTCGATAGGTTACGGATGAACTTTCTGTGGGGGATCGAAGACGGGAAAGCTAAAACTCACTGGGTGGCGAAAGATAAAGTTTGTAAACCAAAAAAAGATGGTGGCCTCGGTTTAAGTTCGCTGGAATTTATTAATCAAAGTTTGCTATCGAAATGGATTTGGAGATATAAAACGGAACCGAGGAGATTGTGGAGGAAAGTTATCTATTCTTTTCACGATAGTGGTAGACGCCTCTCGTTCATTCCGTGTAACAAATATTTAACGGGAACTTGGAAAGAAGTGTCAAAAGTTGATGGGTGGTTGAGCAAAAAAGGTATTCAAATTCGGGAGATGATTCACATGGAGGACTTCAAGTGGATATGGGAGGGCGATAAAGGCAATAAGTTCACGGCACAATCGCTTCGAAAAATTATGGAAAATCTTAATGGTACGAATGAGGTTAACGGGTACTCGTGGAGCAGACTCGTTCCTACCAAAGTGAACATTCATTGTTGGAGATCTCACATAGATAGAATAGCTACCCGGGACCAGTTAGCGAAAAGGCATGTTCCTCTAAACTCTGATCTTTGTGTTCTTTGTGAGGAGTTTCCAGAGAACTCGTTGCATTTGTTTTTGCATTGTGGTTTGGCAGACGCGGTTTGGTGCGTCATCGGGCAGTGGTGTAAGATTAGTCCGTTATTCGCTTTTGATATGAAAGGCTTCTTCTCTATGTATAAGAATCTGGTTAGTGACAAAAAAGAAAAAAGAAGTTATAAAAGCGATTATTAGAGTCGGCTGTTGGTGCATTTGGCGGGAGCGAAACGAGGCAATTTTCCGAAATAGAAGACCGTCGATAGCTCGTTTTATAAAAGACATAAAAAGTTTATCGTATTTATGGTGTATAAATAGATGTAGAAATCTTAGTATGGAGTGGTTGGATTGGTGTTCTTTTAGTCTTTAGTTTGTTTTTGTTTTTCCCGGGCCCCTCGGGTGTCTTGCTCGTTGGGGTTTTCCGGTTTTTGTGAATGAAAGTTGCTGTTCAAAAAAAAAAAAAAAAAAAAAAAAAAAGGGACTCTCAGTTTGGCCATTTGGAGGAACTCAAATTAGTACAGTACCATAGAGAAAAGGAGCACTTTTGCGGTAATTTTTTTTTTGTTCGAGTAAATGTACATTACCATTTTAGTTAAGTGTGGAATTGGTGGAACTTTGTTTGGTATCTTTTGTATTTCTTACTCTTGCTTTAGTTAAATTACTAAACCATCTCGTAAGATTGAAGGATGACATGGCTCATTGATTATGGTTTCCAATTACTAAACGCATTATGATAATCTGTTTTGTGCATATATTATGGTTTCCAATTTGAAAATCATATAATTTAATACATGTTTTGTATTCCGTAAAATACTCTACTTTTATTAGGGATAGGGATGAGCACAATACCATAATGGTGCCGAACACGTACCGAATTGATGATACTGTTTTTTTCCCGAGCATGAAAGGGGGTACCGGTACCGTACCAAACGGAATTCGGGTAACCGAACCGGTTCCGGTACCCGGTACCGGGAAATTGGTACCTATCCGGTAAATCCCGTTTTTTGTTAAAACAAAAAAAATTCCAGACTATATGCTAGTAAAACTGGGATAAAAAGTGTATTTTCGAGTGATTTCGAACCACAACATGTGGCCATTTTTTATAAATTAATAAGTTAAACTCCCATTTTTGTTGAAGTCAGTAGCCATTTTTTATAAATTCATCATGTACTCATTTTAATCTTTTGATTAGTACTCCATCCGTCCCAAACTAAATGTCCAGTTTGACTTTTCAGAGTCAAACTTGTTCACCTTTGACCTTAAATATATATATATATATATATATATATATATATATATATATATATATATATATATATATATATATATATATATAATACTTGATGAAAAATTATACCAATGAAAAATACACTTAAAACCAAATTCATTCATATATTTTGCATCAAATATTATATAACACCTGCAAAAATAGATAAGGTCAAAGCTGAACCAGTATGACTCTAAAAAGTCAAACTGGACATTTATTTTGAGACGGATGTAGTAACATAAAAGAAAACAAAAAGTTTAGTCTACTGATAAAGTTAGTACTAGTGAACCAAAGAAAACAAGAGAAAAAAAAGTATGCTGTTAATGTCGAAGTCAGTAGCCAAAAGTAATGTTAATGAACCAAAGATGTTACCATCAAAGAAATGTAAAAAAAAAGTGATTGGTCATTTTCTTATTTATAACTTTGTAATGTGCCATAAAATATATAATAGAATAGTTAATGAGCTCATGGATTGGATTAATCTAATAGGTTAGTATTATATGTTAAGTCATTTATGTAAAGTCCAATCCAATCCAAGCCCATCCAAGGCCCATGGCAAAGCCCATGAGGCATATGAACCTAAGTATAAAAGGCACCCTTGCCTCATTTGTAAGGGTGTGCTTGAGTGTGTAAGTGTGTGTGTTTTAATAAAAGTTCTATTGTTTTTATCTCTCTTGTTTCTCTCTCTAAAAGTCGACACCTACATCTCTTGCCACCATCTTTGTGCATCAATATTGTGTGATAAGGTTATAGATCTAAGGTCCTACAAGTGGTATCAATCGCCTAACAATGATCTAGGAGTGTTTTGAGTTTTGTTTTGTCACTTTTTAATACTTTTCATAAAGTCTCTAACACTTTTTTTATTACAAACTAGTGTTATAAACCTTTTGTAACAAGAAAGTTTCAACCTTTTTGAAAAATTTGAGTTTTAAAGAATCGTACTTTTGTGTTCTTGCAAAGTTTCTAAATAGCGTATTTGATCTTTAAAGTGTTAAAGTTTGCAACTTTCTTCAAGTTTTAGTGTTTTTAAGCTTAGTTGTACAAGAAAATTGTGGTAAGAAATAATCCTTAGTTGAATTTTTAGTGTTTTGGAAATTCTGGAAAAGTTTCGAAATAGCTAAAACCCTAAAGTTTCGAAATACCCCTTAAACCCTAAAGTTTCAAAATCCTAAACCCTAAAGTTTCTAAATCACTCTTCAGACAGTTTCTTCAGGATTTGTGGATTACTCAGTGTTATTCTTTCTTGTATAAGTGAGAAAAACACTTCGACTTGTGGAAAAACTTTCAATTCGTACGAATTAGAAAGTTGGAAAAAGTTTCGAAATCACTCAAAAATTTTCGAAATCGCAAAGTTTCGAAATAACCTGAAAGTTTCGAAATCGCAAAGTTTCTAAATTGCAAAGTTTCGAAATCACAGAGAGTTTCGAAATAGGACAGAAGTTTTGAAATAGCTTGAAAAGTTTCGAACTAGGTGAATCTTGACTTAAACTCAACTCCTACTTCGTTGAACCGATCTAAGATCAACTTTATTAAACATAACTTCATCAATGGCAACTCAGCAAGATATTCACGCAGCCGGTGCAGAAAACCGACCTCCCATGCTGTCAAAGGGTGGATACTCACAGTGGGCTAGTCGTATGATGCTCTATCTTAAGAGCAAACCAAACGGAAATCTTCTTATCAATTCCGTTTTGGAAGGACCCTTTAAACCACGACAAGTCTGAGTGATTTCGAGATCTGACTTAAACCCTGCAGATCCTAATGGAACCTTCCCTGTACAACCATTCTACAGAGATCAGACTGAGTCTGAGTACACTGAGGAAGACAGACAACAAATTGCAGCTGATGATCAGGCATTTTGTTAGGAATATAAATATTCAGATGAAGGCTCGGTCACCCCGAGCATCTATTTAGCATCTACATAGCTCGTAGGCTTATTTATATTAGCTTAGCAATATTAGTATTAGTATTATTAGTTTAGTCGTATTTATATTTGTGGAGTGGGTCGGGGCTTTCCCCACTGTCAGCTCACTCCACAGCCCACTAGGGGCATAATATTAGTAAGTATAAATACCCCTTCCCACACTTGGGAAGGGTTGGAACTCTTGTTATTTTCACACATTGAATCTAATAGATCTCAGGTTTTCTCTCAAGGGTTTCCATCTCTCTCTCTCTAACTTCTCTCTAAACTCAACCATGGATCTAATCTTCCATGAACCAAGACCACCCGAATCATCCACATAATCAAGAATGATAGATCTTACAATTGGTATCAAGAGCCATGGCTAGGTTCGATTGATTGTGCTTGGATTCGCGGTGTCTATTTTTCTTGTCATTTTTTTTGGTTCGAATAGTATTTCAAGATCTATTCGAATAGTACTTGGTTAACTGGTTTTTAATTTTTTGTTTTGTTCGTATTACACAAGGGTGTAGCAGATTAGCTCTTCTTCTATTCGAATAGTGTTTTGGTCAAACTTGGTTGACTGGTTTTTAATTTTCTTTTTGTTCTGTTCGTATTACATAAGGTGCAACAGATTTGAGGTTTTCTTTTTCTTCTATTCGAATAGCGGTGGATCTGTTTTTGCTATCTTTCTCTTTTGCTAGAACTCAAAAGTCAGTCAAGAATATTAAGTCTTGAAATGTGAACTTGCCTTTTTATTTCTTTCTCTTCTCGGTATTTCTGGAGTGTTGTGACTTATTTGAAAAGGTATAAGCTTGGTTTTTTTGTGGATTGTTCTTGGTTGCTGTTTGTGTCAAAAGGTGGTGTTCATTGTTGCGGTTTGTGTGACATTGGGGCTGATGTTTGGACTGTAACCAAAAAGGGGTAAAAGACAACAAAGTGAAAGTGACAGCTTTGACTGGTCAAAGTTGCGGTTAGTCTAAATTGCGGTTTGTCTATGTTCATGGTTGCGGTTTGTCTATATGTTCATGGTTGCGGTTTGTCTCTATGTTCATGGTTGCGGTTTGTCTATATGTTCATGGTTGCGGTTTGTCTCTATGTTCATGGTTGCGGTTTGTCTCTATGTTCATGGGTGCGGTTTGTCTATCTGTTCATGGTTGCTATTTGTGTATAAAAGGTGTATGCGGTTTGTCTGTCACTCGGTCAAACGGTCAAACGGTCAAATTTGGTCAACGAGTTATCAAATATCAGAATGGAAGATGAAGAAGAATAAGACCACACCATTAAGACCATAACACAACACCAAACTGTTTTTGAACCTCAGTCTACAACATCATCAGTTATGTCCAAGTCAAAACTAGACTCAAAACTTGACTCGAAATAGACATTACCAAACTGTTTCGTGATGAACACAGCCTCAGCCACAACCAATCCAACACAAAACCAACTCTAAACTAACCTCACGACAGCAACATCACTATCCTAAATCAAGACTCGTACTCAAATGAATTATACATTCACAAATCTCAGACTTAGCTCGTGCTTATTAAGGATACATCAAGACCATCGAATGTCCAACACACGAAAATCATTCATCACAGATTTGTTTGTAACATAACTTCATGTATATTCGACACTAACAAGATAAAAGAAGATAACAATAATGTTATTTACTTTTCTTTCGGTCGATCAATGATACAACAACAAAAACAATAACCACTCTTTGAGATCAAGTTGAGGACCAAGTCTCATGTTAATATCCGAACATTAAAAAGAAAAATCAAAACATTAGTGATTTGATTTTGCTTTTGATTCGGTTAAAACAAAACAAAAGCAAATGAAAGACACCTACCCGAGACCTTAGATAAGATCCTGAAGCCATTAAATCGTAAGGAAAAGGAGGTCACTGGAGATTGATTGATGTTTGGTCTCGTTCAATAAGAATCAAAAGGGTTTGGTGCTCGGTTGTTTACTGAAAATATTAAACGAGGATGATTTTAGTGGTGTATTTGTGATGTATTCGTTTGATGACTGAGGTTATTTGATCTTTTGATTAATGAGAAATGAGATAAAGTTTAGGGTTTGAGGTGTGTTGACTGCAAGTGATGAGATAGAAGTGGAGGGGGTGTATTTTTTTTAAGTATGAGATTAGGGTTAAGTTAGTGTGTTGTGGCTTATAAATACCTGAAATATTAGGGTAAAGGGGGTTTGGATCGGATTATGGAAGGCTGCTGAACATCTCATTGGACTTGGAGTGGACTCAAGGACGAATTGGTTAACCATTTGGGCTGCGTTTGAATTCTGCGTTTGAATTCTCTTATTAATATTCATTTGGAAGGCTGCGTTTGAATTCTGCATTTGAATTTGGTTGGTATTTGCTCGATTTGTTGGTGTTAAGCTTAAGAGATATTAGCAAAAATTCTATATAACCATTTGGGCTGCAATTGGTTTTAATGGGAATTATAGTTGGACTTTGATTGGGTTTTGGTTATTCGATTTCTCGGTTGATGATGCATTGGGCTGGACTGTGTTTTCTTTGTGGGCCGAATAATATGAACAAGAAACTTTGTTATCCGATTAATCTTTACAAAATATTGGACACAAATTCTTTTATAATTATTTGGCGGAAAAGTGTGGTATATTTTGGAGGTACAAACTTCACGAGGATACACACATCACGGCTAGTCTTTGGGTATGTGAATGTCTACGTGATTACAGAGTTGCGGATTTGCCAGCGTAGTTCAATTAGAGCCTACCACTTGAGCAAGCCTTCAATTTGATCTTTGCGATTTAAGTTATAATTGACAAAGTGCGATTTGATTAATTGCAAATTGACAAGCTACTATTTGATTTATTGCGATTTGACTAACTGCAATTTGACCAGTTGGAATTTGTCGTTGCGAGTTGACACTTGCGATTTGACTTATTGCGACTTGGTTAATTGCGACTAGACTTGTTGTAATTTAACAAACTGTGGCCTGACTTGCTGCGTTTTGATCAAGTTGAGATTTGACTTCTTTGACTTGAATTTCGAAGATCAGTATTGCACTTCACTCTTGGTTGTTCTTGTTGATTTCACGGTTTCTCTTGTAGATTTTAGAAAATCCCGCGAAAGATTCGATTTCTCGGTTTGAATCTCAAGAGCTGTAAAATCCCGTGAAATTAATTTTGGACAAGTAGGCGGGACTTGGATTTAGACAAAATAAAACTTACGGGGTTTGACTAATTTTTTTCGGGATAAGTTTGTGCTTCAAGATCGGCAGGAATTGGGAAATTACGGTGACTTGGTTGGTTTGTTAATTCACGGGTTGGTGTACTTAGTGTCACAAACATCTCAGGGAGGATGGATGCACGATGTTTGATGACCCTTGCTAGAGCGTATTTAAGGTGATTAGACTTGGATGTTCAAGAAGTGGATATATACAATAAAGGATGGAAGGTTGGGTATATATCACTACCTATATTTAAAGGAGTTACGTTGTTGTGCTCAATATAGGTTCTAAATCACAAATTTAGTGCAAGTATAAGTCGCGGACGTGTCCTTTCTCAAGCTTCATCAAGTAATTGTTGTCTCTTAAGCTTCTAATGGGATTGTAGTACAAGATCTTCTCTAGAGGTGGTCAGACTTAAAGATGGGAGGTGGTTTGTTCAGAGACGTGTTTTAACCCGTTACACATTCTATAGTTAAACATATTTCATCAAGAGGTGTTGGCATATTATGAGCTTCTGGAAATTTTTAATCTGCTAAACCATTGATGAGGAGACAAACGAGGGGTTACTACAAGAGAGTCTTAATCACCATCTTCGTTGCAGTAGTTTTATTTGTCTCTTTCCTTGTATGTGCCTGACAAATTCACAATCATCACGGACTCTCAGCTTTGGCAAAAAGGTCATTTCATGCCCTTCTTGAGGGGGAGAATTAGCGCGTGTTTCCTAGCAGTTCCGTCTCCAGCGATGTGAATTTTAGCGGTTCCGGTTACAGCGGGTCAGATCGTATCAGTTCAGTCTCCAGCGGTTTGAATCTTAGCAGTTCTGGTTACAGCGGGTCAGATCGTAGCGATTCAGGATTCAGTGGTTCAGTCTCCAGCAGTTTGAATATTAGCGGTTCCAGTTTCAGTGGTTTAGCTTTCAGTGGTTTGGGTCTCAGCAAATTGCCTAAGATCTCAGCAGTTTGATACTTACTGTTGTGCAGTTTGTTCTTGAATTTATTTCTGGGTTTAATCTCAAGAACTGTAAAATCCTGTACACAGTACGACAACTATTCCATGCACTGCACCTGATAACATCCAAGTAGCTGGGTCAGACAGCTTTGTTTGATAGGACTGACTATGAGTCATGGGCACTGCTAAGAATTAGCGCATGTTTCTTCTCCCTTTGACCATTCAACCGCACAAAATGATCACGAAGTTAATTTGGTATTCCTTGCTTGAGAGTGAAGTTGGATTTCACGAAAGAGTCTACCTATTTTATCTTGAAATCGGGGATGGTTGGATGCATGATTTCAACGATAACTTGCTCGTGCTTAAGATATAAGTTGAAGACTTGGGTTATCTAGTTATCAGCAGTCGGGGTAACTATCACTTAAGAGTTATTGGAGTACTCAGTGTCACACGTCAATGACGATGTCGATAATCGCAAGAGGTGTTAATGTCTCATACTTTGGTTGGGTATTGAGCACTTAGAGATTTGCTTGGAGCATCAATTCTCTACACCGTTCTTCCAACATTAGTGCAAGCTTAAGTAACAAATTTGGGGACTTCTACTTCAGTTTTCAGTATTGGTATATCGGGTTTCCTTCATCAAGTGGTCACTAATCTGTGTACAAGGTTGGTTAGTTGGCCAAAGGTCTTAAAAGTTGTGATGTGATCTGTAATTCTCACGGGATATTCTTAATCCAAACTGATATTTGCCAAAATCAAATCAGTCATGCCACATTCAATCTGTTACTGTCTCACGGTTTCTTCTTGGTTTTGTAAAATCCCGCGAAAGAACTTATTTCTCGGTTTAAATCATAGATTTGTAAAATCCCGTGATGATAGACTATGCGCTCTTGACCATGATCGGGTTAAAACCATTATCAAAGTTCAGCTAAAACATCACAAATGGCTGGATCGAGGCATTTAATCAATAAGATGTGACTACGGCGTTAGTTCAGTATTATTTATTTGAGGCTGAAGTGAAATTTCATGGGTGCGTGTACTTAGTATCTGAAGATATCGGGGAGGTTGGATGAAGATTCTTCGAGATCCTTGTTCGAGTGTTCAACATCTACAATGACGAGGACTTGGATATCTAGTTATTTTTTCTTTCTCCCTATTACAAAATAACTTTCACTTTAAGGAGTCACGTTGTAGTGCTCAGTGTCACACGAAGTTGTGGATATCCAAGAGGTGATGTACGTCTTATACTTGATGGTTGGTTGGTTGAAGAGTATAGAGTACTTAGGGATTCAATGTTGCACGAAGTCTCTACACCGCTCTTTGTCTCGCATTAGTACAAGTTTAAGTCACAAGTTCGGGTTATATTACTTCAGTCTCAAGTTCATCATATTGGGTTTTCTCCATCAGTGGTCACGACATCAAGCCAACAAAATGATAATGGGGTTGGTAAAGAGTTAGATGAGAGAAGTAGTAAAGAGAGAGATTATGACGTCTGTACACCTCAGTGCAGGCCTCGCTCTTCATCATTATGACGTCTGTACACTTCAGTTCAGGCCTCGTTCATCAAAGAAAAGAAAAGTGTACTGATGTGCCCGGTTCGGTGCAAGTTTTAAATTTATAAAGGGTGAATTACCGAATCTAATAACAACACATACGAGCAAGTATACTCGTCCGTTGTAGCAAGATTTTGATGGTAAGTCGGGATCGTTCGCAGGGATTTGTGTAGTGAATCGAATTGCAAGTTAAAAGCAACAATCTCAAATAAGCAGTAATGATATAATGAAAATTCAAATGATTAAAAACTACACTTGCTTAGACTAGTGTACTCCAATTGACTAATATGATTGTGATAACTTTGGAAAACATGTTGGTTGTGATAATTAGTTTTGACACTAATCTATTGTTCCTACAAATTAAACCTTCGTCAAGATTTTGGTTTATAAAAACAAGCATTACGATTAACCAATCAATTCAAGATCAATTCAAGGTTCATGAGTTGGTGTTCCTCAAACACAAAAACAATCTTTTGTCTAATCAAACAAGCTTAGGAAATGGTCAATACAAAAGGTAACCAATTATAGACAAAAGGTCACAATTGAAAGCAAACTATTAATCTTTCGACCTTTAAAGTGGTTTACAATCAATCCGTTTTGATAGACAAAAGCTTTTTCATTACAATCACAATTAAGTTCCTTTGGTTAATCAAGAATAGTGGTAGACAACAATCATTCATAGACAAATGATTATAACTAGTGGAATAACAATAGTTCTTTCAACCCTCAAGATTACTAGCACTAGTCAAACTTGATTTCCCAAATGTCACTATGAAACTTTATCACAATTGGTTCTTAGAATTGACTTGAAATTGAATTAAAACATGTTATCACAATCATATGCAAATCAATGAATAATACACATCATCTAAGCAAGTGCACAAAGGCACTAGCCACTCATAGCAAACATAAATGTAAACTCAATAATTTGAACATTAGAAACCATGATTGAAAGTCTTACAATGATTTGGAAATAAGATTACAAGTGAAAGACAATGATTCCACAAGCAATGAAAATGGTAAATTCGACTTTCTCCCTTCTCCTGGACTTATGGACGAATTTCTTGAGTTTCTTCTGTGAATGGTTCTCTCCTAGCACTTGTTTTGCATCCCTTTATCTCTCTAAATTGATTGGTATATAAATACTCAACTAAAGGTTCCATAAATTGCTCCAACCAAGGGTCTAAGTGCATAAATGCTTCTCTTGCCCTCCAAGTAGTATTGAATGGTTAGAATAATGACAAGAAGGGCCTAGAACCGGAGTTATAAAGTCACAATCCTTGATAAAGAAGTCTTGGGCAAAACAGCGACTTCCAACCGATCGGATGGAATGGTCTACCGATCGGTTGGTCTTCTCGGTAAATCCACTTCCACTCCATCCGAATCGGTTGCGGGCGGCGACCGATCGGATGGTGATGGCTGCTGAACCTTTTTCTTGAACTTTTGCGTATGACTTGTTTCTCGGACGTAGCTCTTGATTCTTCGGTCTTTCTCTTTATCCTAAAGCTTATGAACTTGACTACTTGGACTTTAACTCCTTGAAGTACCTTACGAAGCGGAACTTGACACAAGATTCACATGAAATCTCAAATACTTCCTTTCTTTTCATTTTTGCATCTTTTCCATCCATTTTCCTGTCTTTGGCTACAAATGCTTTGCAAACACACTTTGGTACGATTTAGTAACAAAAGCATATAAATATAACCACAAAAACATATATAAAACTACCAATAACGCTATCAAAAACATGTTAGATTTATGCGTTATCAAATCCCCCACACTTGAACTTTGCTTGCCCTCAAGCAAATCTAGAATTAAAAACAATTATCCACACGGTATGCACCAATGATTAGGAAAATGTGATGCAAATCTATCAAGCACTAGTACAAGCTAGATTCATCATTTTAAGTTTTTATGGTTGAATCATCGAGATGTTTGACAATACCCATATGATTTTCTTGCATGATACACATTACTAAACACCTCACGAAAGGGAAATGAAATATAATTCACTCAAACACTCATTTGTATGATTGGTAGAGTATATAAGCGGAATGACACTCATTTGCTCAGTCATGATCTAAATATTACCATAAGCTTGTACAAGAAACAAAACTACACCGAAATGGTGTGAGCTCCAAGTATACATATCAAAGAGGGCTTCTATTCGGGTTTAAGGCTTAAAGGGATATAAAAGACTAATGCGCCACTATCTCATGCAAAACATAATAGCTTCCTAACAACGAATTCTTGCATCACCAAATAACGGATGGTCACTAGATTGCACCTTGGTTCGCTAACGACGTTACTTGCATAACGGATGGTCGCCAAAATACTCCCTAGATCGCTAACAACGTTAGTTAATTCCTCAAGAAATCGGATGGTTACTACATGTCCATACACTTAATAATTACACAAAGTCAAAAAGGGTAGGATAAGGCATGGGATATATTTATGAAATTGGTTGAAAATAAAAATAAAATAGAATAGTCAAAGTCTACGAACCAAATGTTACTAGCTATTACAAACCAATATCATGCCATTTTGTGAAAAACTCCATACTTCCTTTATTCATAATTGATTCACTTAGCCCATTGGCTTATTCTTGTCACCTTATAGTTGCAATGACTTTTCCTCTTTTTTTTTTTTTTTTTTTTTTTTTTTTTTTTTTTTTTGTAATCATCTTATAGTTGCAATGACTTTTCTCGTATAACAACCTTCGGAGTTTACGCTTCCTTAGAACTTTCATGATTTCCACATAACATCCATCTTTCCAAATAGCTAGCAACCAACCAAGATTTGACTAAAAATAAGGCTAGGCTTAAAAAGGTGTAAAATCTTTTTGAATTTTTCTGGATTGTATCAAAAGAAAAGATAGGCTCGGCGGGTGTAACTAGGGGTATCTAGCATTAAAGATAAATGCTAACAAATGGGTCCATATGAGTGGTTAACTAGCCAATGTAACTAGCTAATATAGCGTTATATGAAAATGGAAGGCCATTTGGGATAAAACCTAAGATTGCCTCTTATCACGCATATACACTTATATCACAAACGAAATGTGATCTCACAACGGTCTCGTAATGATTTACAAGCACAAGTTCTAGAATAAATAAAATCACCGGCACACTCATAGCAAAAAATCTAAGCATAAAAGATGTATGATGTATATAGAACAGGCTCAAATTCTCACATTTTAGTGGAAAGGGCTATAATCTGTGCTAGCTAATGTTATCGATCCCAGAATGGATTGCAATATTAATCGGGACACATCTCGAATTTCCAAAATTACAGATTTTACCAGTGGATAAATCCAGTTATTCTAGAATATGATCTTTAAAATGACAAAAGACTAGATTACAAGGGCAAACAAAAATTTTTAAAATTCAGCTCAAAACTACAATCTATCCTTATTTTCCTATTCACCCCCCCACACTTAAGTTAAGCATTGTCCTCAATGTGATAAATGACAAAGAATGAAATAGGGAAATAAGAGAATAAACCGTATTTTCTTCTCATGAGGAGTCTTAATCCTAGCGTCCAAGCTTCGAAATCATTATCTGCAGTAATCTAAAAACAAAAGAAACACACATACGAAATATTTTTTCGCTTATTCAAAAGGCAGTGATACACCCCCACACTTAAGTTCAACTAAGCAATTTAGAAAAAACTTTGGGGTTTAATCACTAGAAAATAAAAATGAAAATGAAAAATAAACATAGCAAACACACGGGTTGCCTCCCGAGAAGCGCTTGTTTTATTAACGAGTCATCAGCCGGACTCGAACTTCTCTTTCTTCATGTTGGTGTTGACTTCTTCATTAGAAATTTTGGAACGTACAGCACATTTCCAATCACTATTCCCTCTCCAGTTTCATCTATGTTTTCCAACTTAACTTTCTCCCACGGTCTTGGTAGAACATCATAGATATAACCAGAATCTTCGGCCCACGGAGTGTTTTTCTTGAAATTGGCCGGGAATGGTGACATAAAGGTTATGGCTTCATATTCTGATTCAGGCGGAATCTCTTGAATAGAAACTTCATTCATTTGCTCCTTGTCATAGTATAACTTAATTCGGTGACCATTAACAATGAAACTTCCACCATGTTTGTCATACAATTCAACATATCCGGATGGAAATCCATGCTTCACTGTATACGGTCCGAACCATTTCGGTCTCAGCTTTGGAGCTTTGAACTTATACTTCATGTTAAAAAGCAGAACTTTGTCTCCAGCTTTGAATTCTTTTCTGATTCTTAGCTTTCTGTCATGATAAGCTTTTGTTCTTGCTTTGTAAAGTTTGGAGTTCTCATAAGCTTGTAGTCTAAGCTCATCGAGTTCATGCAATTGCAAAAATCTCTTTTCTCCAGCAACTTTGAGGTCTGGGTTACAATTTCTCAATGCCCAGTAAGCGCGGTGTTCGATTTCGAACGGCAAATGGCAAGTTTTTCCATACAACAATCTGTATGGTGTTGTACCAATTGGTGTTTTATAAGCCGTGCGAAATGCCCACAGAGCATCATCCAGTTTTCTCGACCAAACGGCGGGATTGTCTTTAACCGTTTTTTCAAGTATCCTTTTTAAGGCTCTGTTGGTATTTTCGACTTGACCACTTGTCTGTGGGTGATAAGCTGTAGCGAAACGATGATGAACTCCATATCGCTTCATAATTTTCTCCATTTGTTTATTACAGAAATGGGTTCCACGATCACTTATCAAAGCTTTAGGAATTCCATAACGAGCGAAAAGCTTTTTGAGAAAATTAACAACTACTCGTGCATCATTTGTGGGTAGAGCTTCTGCTTCAGCCCATTTGGAAACGTAATCAATAGCAACGAGAATGTATTCGTATTTGTGTGATTTAGGAAACGGTCCCATGAAATCAATTCCCCAAATATCGAATAATTCGCAGACCTGAATGCTCTTCTGAGGCATTTCATCTCTTCGAGAAAGACTACCGGATTTTTGGCAAGCATCACAATTTTTAACAAGAGTATGGGCTTCTTTAAAAATAGTCGGCCAATAGAATCCAGCATCGAAGACTTTTTTAGCGGTAGTGGAAGGACCATAATGTCCCCCAGTTGGGCCATGATGACATTCATCGAGAATTCTTCTTGTTTCAGAACCATAAACACATCTTCTAATCATCCCATCGGGACACATTTTGAAAAGATAAGGCTCTTCCCAATAATAATGTTTAAGATCTGAAAAGAATTTACTTCGTTGGGCATGAGTTAATCCTTTCTTTAGAATTCCTCCAACGAGATAATTTGCATAATTGGCAAACCATGGAATTTCGCTCTCATCATCTGTATCAACAGTCATGAGTGTTTCATCTGGGAAATAATCGTCAATCTCATCTTCCTTTAATTCTTCCAGATTTGGATTTTCTAAACGAGATAGATGATCAGCGGCTAGATTTTCTGCTCCTTTCTTATCCTTGATTTCGATATCGAATTCCTGGAGTAGTAAAATCCATCGGATGAGACGCGGTTTAGCATCTTGCTTTTTAAACAGATATTTTAATGCTGAATGATCGGTGAACACGATTGTTTTCGAAAGGACAAGGTACGATCTGAATTTATCAAAGGCGAAAACAACGGCTAACAATTCTTTCTCTGTAACTGTATAATTCTGCTGAGCATTGTTGAGTGTTTTGCTGGCAAAATATATAGGACGAAAATGTTTCTCTTCTCGTTGTCCTAATACGGCTCCAACAGCAAAATCGCTTGCATCGCACATAAGCTCGAATGGTAGTGACCAATCAGGTGAAACCATAATGGGTGCATTAGTCAGTTGTGTTTTCAATGCTTCGAATGCTTTCATACAATCTGCATTAAAATCGAAAACAGCATCTTTTTCAAGAAGTTTCGTCATTGGACGAGATGTTTTGGAAAAATCCTTAATGAAACGACGGTAAAATCCTGCATGTCCTAGGAAACTTCTAACGGCTTTGACGTTAGTTGGGGGTGGCAATTTGGTAATGACATCGATCTTGGCTTTGTCAACCTCCATTCCTGCACTAGAAATTTTGTGTCCTAACACAATTCCTTCAGTTACCATGAAATGACACTTCTCCCAATTGAGAACAAGATGTGCAGCTTTACATCTTTCAAGCATTTTATCGAGGTTAGAAAGGCACGCTTCGAATGAGCTTCCGAAAACTGAAAAGTCATCCATGAAAACTTCCATAGACGTTTCAAGCATATCTTGGAATATGGCAATCATACATCTTTGAAAAGTCGCGGGGGCATTACATAATCCAAAAGGCATACGCCGATAAGCGTAAGTTCCAAAGGGACATGTGAATGTGGTCTTTTCTTGATCAGCTGGATCAATAGGAATTTGGAAATATCCTGAAAAACCATCAAGAAAACAAAAGTATTTATTTCCTGCTAATCTCTCAAGCATTTGATCCATGAAAGGCAAAGGAAAATGATCTTTTCTGGTGGCTTTATTTAATTTTCTGTAATCAATACATACTCGCCATCCGGTGACAGTTCTAGTAGGAACTAGTTCATTCCGTTCGTTGGTCACAACAGTCATTCCTCCTTTTTTCGGAACACAGTGAACAGGACTCACCCAAGGACTATCCTCGATGGGGTAAATGATACCTGCATCAAGCAGTTTGATGATTTCTTTTTTAACAACTTCTTTCATGTTGGGGTTGAGTCGACGTTGTCTTTCTACAACTGGTTTGGCATCTTCTTCGAAATTGATTTTGTGTTTGCAAAAATCAGGACTGATTCCTGGGATGTCAGAAGTTTTCCACGCAAAAGCTTCTTTATGCTTCTTAAGAACTGAAATCAGACATTCTTTCTCAAAATCATTTAGCAACGAAGATATGACTACTGGAAGTAGCGAATTGTCTTCCAAGTAAGCATACTCAAGATTTTCTGGCAGTGGTTTCAACTCAAGATCAGTCGGTGGTTCTTGAAGTGATGTTTTGATCCTCATCTGATCATTAAGACTGATTTCCTCAAAATCTTCTTCTATTATCTCTCCTTCTTCTTCTTCTTCTTCTTCTTCTTCTTCTTCAATCTTAACTTCCATAAAATCAGCGAATTCTTTATCAAAAGTTGTTTCACTAATCTTCTCTGAATTAGTCATGAATGGATCAGAATCTTCTAGTAATGCATCCAATTCTTCTTCAGTGACTTCATCGATTACATCAATGTTAAAACAAGTGTCATCACTGGAATGTGGATATTTCATTGCTTTATCGATTAAGAACGTGATTCTATCCTCTCCAACTCCAAGATTGAGTTCTCTTCCTTTTACTTTGATGATCGCATCAGCGGTGTTTAGAAAAGGTCTTCCTAAAATAAGTGGTACTCTACTATCTTCCTCCATTTCTAAAATTACAAAATCCACGGGAAAAATGAATTTACCTACTTGGACAAGCATATTCTCAGCAATACCAACAGGATATTGGTAAGTATGATTAGCTAATCGGATACTCATCCTTGTGGGTTTCAAGGTATTGATTGAAAGTTTCGTATACAGCGAATAAGGCATCAAATTGATACTCGCACCTAAGTCGGCTAAAGCATCGCATGTGATGTTGTTTCCTAATATGCATGGAATCAGAAAACTTCCGGGATCTCCGAGTTTTTGTGGAATTTTGTTTTGAACAATAGCTGAACATTCTTCATTGAGAAAGGTAGCGGATATTTGCTCCAACTTGTTTTTGTTGTTAAGAAGTTCTTTCAAAAATTTCCCGTAATTGGGCATTCCAGCTAAAACATCAATGAGAGGTACATTGAGTCTAACTTCTTTGATTATTTCAACAAACTTCTTATAACGCTCCTCCATTCTTTCTTTCTTAAGGCTCTGTGGATATGGAATTTTTGGAGTATAAGCCTTAACTAGTGGTTTGGGTTTGGGTTTGGGTGGTGTTTTTGGTGTATTTTCCTTCTTGGATTCTTCATCTTCATCCTCACTATCGAAATCGATAGTTGTGGTGTTGTTTGGGTTGGGTGGTGGATCATAAGACAGGCCACTTCTTGTGAATACAGCATTGATATGCTCATTTCTGGTTGGTGGTGGACGATAAGTCTTATCATTCGATGATGATGATGGTTTTGGGTTGGTTTGGGTGTTACTAGGCAACGAACCTGATGGTCGTGAAGAAATTTGATCAGAGAGTCTCCCAAATTTGTTTTCAAGATCTTGGATAGATGCTTGATGATTTTTCTGACCTTGCTCAACTTTGGTTTTGAGATTGAAAAATTGATTCTTGACGAACTCGTTAGTTGATTTTTGGGCAGTGACAAATTCTCTCATCATTTTTTCAAAATCTGTTTCTTCAGGTTTCTTATCGGAACTTTGTGAGTTTTGGTTCTCTACTTTTGGTTGGGACTCATGGTTGTTATCCCTTTGTCGGCGATCTTGCCAATTAGCAGAGTTTCTTCCGTAATAATTTCCTCGATATCCTCCTCCTCGGTATCCTCCTTGGATATAATTAGCTTCTCCTTCTTTTGGTTGATCCATAGGTTGATCATCGCATTCTGATGATGGGTGGTTTCCTCCACAGTTGTTACAACCATCTCGCATTTCTTTCATCTCTCCTCTAAGATCTTTGTATTGCGAATCGATTTTGGAAACCAAGGTTTCCATTTTCTCCATGAGTTTAGATGAATCAGAACTTTCGGCGAAAGCAACGGTTTTTCTTAAGGGTTTTGTCTTGGCATCTTTTGACCAGTCGAGTTTGAGAAGAACTCGGTCTTCAAGCAATTGATATGCCTGGTTAGGAGTCTTATAAAGAAAAATTCCTCCAGCATCAAGAATTCCTTGAGATGTTTCATCAAGTCCATGGTAAAAGATTTGAATAATGGTTCCTCGTCCTAAACCATGTCCATGACAACTTCGAAGTAAATCCTTCGTACGAAGCCAGGCTTCGACGAGTGATTCGTTAGGATTTTGTGTGAAAGCACGAATTTCTCCCATGAGTCGATCAAACATTGCAGGTGGAAAGAATCGGCTTACAAAAGCTTGCCTCATCTCCTCCCAAGTAGTGATGATTCCTGGTGTTAATTCGTTATACCACACTTTTGCATCTCCAGCAAGTGATGACGGAAAAAGTTTGAGTTTAATGGCGTCTACATTTGTATCACCATATCGGAACATGCCACAAATTTCAATGAATTCGGCAACGTGTTTGTGAGGATCGGCCCTCGAACGGCCATCGAATTGACGGTCTTTGATCATAGAAAGATGGTGACCTTTCACGGTGAAATTGTCACCTAAGTTGACAGCAACAATAGCAGCTCCAGGAGTTGGTGCTACGGCTCGGTTTGCTTCCCACATGGGTCTATCGTCAGCCATGGGAAAAGGTTGGTCAGTGAATGGGTTGTAAACGACTTTGGCTTCAAAAAGGTTATCAAACGTTGGGTTTGGTACTCTTGGTACACGATTGGCTAGTGGAACAAAGGGTGTTCTTCTTCTTCTTTGTCTTCGGACTAAACGTTCGGGATCTGAAAATGGTGGAATTGGTTCTACTCCAGTTGATCGAGTGTTCATACAATTCCCCAACGAATCGAGGCAATGTCTAAACAAACGAGCAAAGAATGAAAACAATTTGAAAAGTTCAGAATCGTCTATCCGATCCGGATAGAACAGTCTACCGATCGGATAGATCTCTCGGTAAATTGGATTTGAAGGATCCGATCGGATGGAAGTGTCCGCCGATCGGATGGTTCTCTCGGTAAATTAAAATTTTGGAAAACCGATCGGATGGATGAATAACCGATCGGATGGGCAGCTCGGTAAAACTTTTTTTTTTTTTTTTACGAAAACTAACTATATGAGAATTGGACTAAAACTTACAGAAACACGATCAAAATCCCCGGCAGCGGCGCCAAAAACTTGATGTGCCCGGTTCGGTGCAAGTTTTAAATTTATAAAGGGTGAATTACCGAATCTAATAACAACACATACGAGCAAGTATACTCGTCCGTTGTAGCAAGATTTTGATGGTAAGTCGGGATCGTTCGCAGGGATTTGTGTAGTGAATCGAATTGCAAGTTAAAAGCAACAATCTCAAATAAGCAGTAATGATATAATGAAAATTCAAATGATTAAAAACTACACTTGCTTAGACTAGTGTACTCCAATTGACTAATATGATTGTGATAACTTTGGAAAACATGTTGGTTGTGATAATTAGTTTTGACACTAATCTATTGTTCCTACAAATTAAACCTTCGTCAAGATTTTGGTTTATAAAAACAAGCATTACGATTAACCAATCAATTCAAGATCAATTCAAGGTTCATGAGTTGGTGTTCCTCAAACACAAAAACAATCTTTTGTCTAATCAAACAAGCTTAGGAAATGGTCAATACAAAAGGTAACCAATTATAGACAAAAGGTCACAATTGAAAGCAAACTATTAATCTTTCGACCTTTAAAGTGGTTTACAATCAATCCGTTTTGATAGACAAAAGCTTTTTCATTACAATCACAATTAAGTTCCTTTGGTTAATCAAGAATAGTGGTAGACAACAATCATTCATAGACAAATGATTATAACTAGTGGAATAACAATAGTTCTTTCAACCCTCAAGATTACTAGCACTAGTCAAACTTGATTTCCCAAATGTCACTATGAAACTTTATCACAATTGGTTCTTAGAATTGACTTGAAATTGAATTAAAACATGTTATCACAATCATATGCAAATCAATGAATAATACACATCATCTAAGCAAGTGCACAAAGGCACTAGCCACTCATAGCAAACATAAATGTAAACTCAATAATTTGAACATTAGAAACCATGATTGAAAGTCTTACAATGATTTAGAAATAAGATTACAAGTGAAAGACAATGATTCCACAAGCAATGAAAATGGTAAATTCGACTTTCTCCCTTCTCCTGGACTTATGGACGAATTTCTTGAGTTTCTTCTGTGAATGGTTCTCTCCTAGCACTTGTTTTGCATCCCTTTATCTCTCTAAATTGATTGGTATATAAATACTCAACTAAAGGTTCCATAAATTGCTCCAACCAAGGGTCTAAGTGCATAAATGCTTCTCTTGCCCTCCAAGTAGTATTGAATGGTTAGAATAATGACAAGAAGGGCCTAGAACCGGAGTTATAAAGTCACAATCCTTGATAAAGAAGTCTTGGGCAAAACAGCGACTTCCAACCGATCGGATGGAATGGTCTACCAATCGGTTGGTCTTCTCGGTAAATCCACTTCCACTCCATCCGAATCGGTTGCGGGCGGCGACCGATCGGATGGTGATGGCTGCTGAACCTTTTTCTTGAACTTTTGCGTATGACTTGTTTCTCGGACGTAGCTCTTGATTCTTCGGTCTTTCTCTTTATCCTAAAGCTTATGAACTTGACTACTTGGACTTTAACTCCTTGAAGTACCTTACGAAGCGGAACTTGACACAAGATTCACATGAAATCTCAAATACTTCCTTTCTTTTCATTTTTGCATCTTTTCCATCCATTTTCCTGTCTTTGGCTACAAATGATTTGCAAACACACTTTGGTACGATTTAGTAACAAAAGCATATAAATATAACCACAAAACATATATAAAACTACCAATAACGCTATCAAAAACATGTTAGATTTATGCGTTATCAAAGAAAAGAAAAGTGTACGCTTGAGTGCACTTTATCTTCAAAAGAAGAGGAGTCTTCTTATTTATGGCCATTCTCATCAACAAGTTTTATGCTCTTTCCGTGCTTATTCAGTCTTCAAGTGGATCGGCGCATATTGGAGTATATTTTTATTCACGTATTCAACCAAAAATTGCAGTTGACAGGCATATGCAATTTTTTAGGGGGGGGGGGGAAGGGTGAATATTATTCTACATGTTGATTGATGATTGAGAAATGGTCATACGACTCCTGAATACGTCAGTTCAGGAGTCGTGCAAACCATGGTTCTCCAACACTACATCTTCCTCCGTCTATCAAGGTGTTGAAGAACATGGTCATGGAATGCTAATCGACATCTTCTCACGGGCTGGTACAATCAGTAACAAAGGGTTTCTAGTCAATGCTTCATGTACACTTCATTACGCTGCATGTACACATCATGATGATGATTCCGATTAATCGTAACCATCATGGGGGAGAGAAATGTGTACACCAAGGACGCACAACAGGTTCACGTGATCGGGCTTAATACTTCTTCTTAGTTGAAGTTATTCCGGGAAGACAAATGTCATAACCGCAGAGAAGATCAGTGGTTCAACTTGTTACCTTGGTATTATCGTTTCACTGCTACGTTATGTGTTGATTAATCGTAACCATCAGGGTAGAGAGAATGTGTACATCAAGGACGCACAACAGGTTCACGTGATCAAGGCTTAATATCCAAGGATGGATACATACTATGGATGATCAGTGGTTCAACTTGTTACTTTGGTGTTATACTAAAGACTGAAGAAGGTCGAGTCGTCAGTCTATTCTTCATTCTCTGCTGTGTGTTATCGTCTCATGTGTACGCTGCGAGCTGATGGGTTATATGTAAGGTTACTGGAAGGCATTTGGTGAGATGAAGATGGTTGGTATTCTGTTCCTCCATATTGGGCAATCTTGAAGAAGGTCTAGTCTTCAGTCCTCTCTACATTCTCCGCTATGTGTTAGAAGACTAAAGACGGCATGCATTCGGTTATCTAAATACTTCTTCATATTATGGGCGTTCATCCAAATTCTTTCTTCTATTATGGGTGTTCATCAGAAAGGTTGTCAGATTTGGGGAGAGCACTAATTAAGGGAGAGTGAAAAGCCTGAATTAATCCCTAAGTTAAATGTGCTCACGTTGCTCTTCAGCATGTCAAAGAATGGCAGCGGATATGATCCAAGAAGCTGAGGAGTAATGGTTTTGGTTCGTATCCTTGTACATATTTTCTTCATTCATTTTTGTTCATATTTTATACCATTTTGTAAATAGATATATAGAAATCCTGCTTATTGTAAATAGAAAAACGTAAAACCAGAAAAACCATAAAAAAATTGAAAAAATAGAAAATACCAAAAATAGTTTCACCTAGGCATGTCTTCTGTTTATCGATAACATTTACGGACTTAGAAATGTCATTCAATAATGGCACGAGTCTTTAAATGAAGCTCGAGCAGAAGTTAAAATGGATTGTTAAAACATGTCTAAATGGCTTGCTATTACTTTAGATAGCAACCCGCGCTTCAAAATGGGGAAAGCACGTCGCCAAAAAGACGGCTGTTCCTCCAACTGGGTGATGTTCACCTGGGCATGGATTACTTTATATCCATGTTTCTTCGATCTAATGTACGTTTCAGTGCATCATTTCTGGTAAAGGAAGAGAAATCTTCTTTGCATACAAATAGTTTTCATTCAAAGATTCTTCTGAAAATTATTTGTGAGACACTTGGTGATTATGTGTTACCTGAAATTCTTTTACTCTTGGATTATGCATAAAATTTGTCACTCAATCAACGACTACAAATCTTTAACTAGAATACGGGTCATTGATTGAGGGGGAGAGTGAATTCAAATTTTATATCATCAAACGGGTTTCTAGATTAATTCATATTCTTTGAAAAGGTTTTGTAGCTAATGGGGTATTATTTGAAGAGGAAATTGCTAAAATTTATATCAAATGGCCAAATGTGTTAGTTGCTAGAAAGTTTAGGACATTATGTGCAATCTGCTTATAGTTTCCTAGCTTCATATAACTAGAAGGTTCATTTGTATCACTTTGGAATCCTCGTTTAATCCCCTAGATACATTAAGACTCAAAACCTAAAAGAAGTTAGAAAACCAGTTGTGTTTGATGTTCTTGAATACTCCACTGGCATTTGTATGATCTAAGTGAATGAGTTTCAAATGTTGTTTGTCTCTGCTGCTTAATTGTTGTTGATATTGTGCATATGTTCTCAGGATTCGCTTAGGTATATTGCTATTATGTTAGAATCATGTTCCTAAGATCCTGAATTGAATATTGAAATCTGTGTGAATTGCCATGTTCATGATTGCGAATTGCTCTTCACGATAGATAGTGGTTTGACGTATTTCCTGATTGTGGTTTGATTATAAGATGAACTTGGTATTATAATGTGGCAAGCTGCTGAAGGGTAGCTATTAAGGAACAGTGTATCTGTATGTATGTATATCTGTGTTGATATTCTTATGCAGATTCCATAGCCAATATGAATGTGCCAGTTCCAGCTCTAACCATGTGATCAGACGTTCATACTCTATTGATTGGCTCAGAATTCACCACGACAACAACATCGGCAGCAACAACAACAACAACACCGTCATCACCACCACCACCTTCAGTAAAACAAAGCAATATTTGTTCCGATCTCGCCAAGTGGGGATCTACAATTTTTGGACGTACTTGTTGGTGGATGGATAAGCGATGTTGACCACTGACTCACTCAGAAAAGCGGGTGATTACATCATCTGCGCAAAAAGGTCAATATCATTTGTGTTATAATTGTCGAATTGTGCATAATAAGCAGTGAATCTCCCTTTTAGTTTAAGGGGGAGCATAGTATGTTTCATCATCAGACTACATTAAATCGGACACATTTTCTCCCACATTTTCTAACTTATTTAAATCAATTGGGATCACAAATCTCAAAAGGTTTGAAATTTTTGATCGGGGGAGAGAATGTGATTTAAATATGAAACCTGATGAAAATGTGATGTTTTGGAATTAAACGTTAGGCTCTCCCATATGTGTTAAACTCTTTCGTATATCGATGCACATATTGAGGGGGAGCAAATGGACAAAAAGGATTTGGCACCGCATGAGATCGTGACTCAGACGTAACCAATGAATTAACGAAACACAAATTGTCATCAATCGAAAGGACATATCCTGGCCGGGTAATAATTTCAAGCTGGTCTAACCAGTGATGTAAGCGTGTCTCGAAAAGGATGTGTCTGAGTAGAGTGTACCGTTTCGAGAAACTTTCTGTGAACTTGACCAGGACGGGTAATAATTTCAAGCTGGTCTAACCAGTGATGTAAGCGTGTCTCGAATCGGTCATGTTCACTGAAAGTTGATCAATTCAAAATGTGCGAGCTCTACCTAACATGTGCAAATTTATAAAACAATCAATCGAGCACATGTTGAGGGGGAGCATTTGAAAAATATAAAACTCTCAAGTGTTTGCAAAAATGTGTTTCGGAATCATGAACACTTTGAGAGATTTTTCAAAGATTTGGTTTATGGCTATCGGTGAAGTACACCAAAGACCGACCATTTTAATGAATGTATGGAGTTATAAGGATGGTTAGGTTAGGCTCAAGTTCCCACGATCCCGCCAGAGCCGGAGGGATCTACCCAGGGACAATCCACTAGTTAGTGTAGAAGTCCTTAGGTATGATTAAAAAAGGAGAAAAGTGGATAAGGGAAGAGTGCCGACTGAGATGGAGCTAGTATGATGAAGCGAAAAGTGTACCGCTTTTAGGGGGTCATTTAAGCCCTAAATCGTATTTATTTGATCAAATATTGCCCTAAATCGTTCCTTTTGTCATTTTAGGTACTTTGGAGAAGAAATCTGGAAAAGGAAGCATTTTGGACGTTTTTGGAGCATAAAAGTGAAGAAAACGAAAAAGTCTCAAAATCGGCTGGAAAAGTACCTGTGACGGCGTCAAGCACCATTGTGACGCCGTCAACCCTTGACGCGCCAGAGAGGATTTTAGATGATTAAAAGGGGACGGCGTCAAGAAGGCCATCAAGAAACCCTAACCGCGGCGAGGTGACGGCGTCAGCTCTATAATGTGACGCCGTCAGATCTGATTTTCTATATATATTCTCATAATTTTTAGTTATTAGTGTGCAACTTTGTGAGGAGAAACCCTAAGACGACTTTTCTGCTACTTTTAAGGGTTTTATACCCTTGGATCTCCCATGTTCAATTGAAGATAAGTAATCAATTAATCATTCAATATGTCTATGTGTTGTTTGATTATATCTTGTTCTTGTCTTTTATTTAACATGCTAGGCTAGATTTATCTTGTGTTTGCTTAGATCTAATGAAACCTAACTATTGATTATTGGTTGTTGGTGTGTTATTAATTGCATTGGATGATTGTTTATCGATGTTAGGCTTAAGAAAACTGGCTAACCTCCTATACGGTAACTTGCTTGAACATCTTAAGAAACATGAACCAATGCGTACTAAGGTTTTTATGGTTGTATTTAATGCATGAGCGAATTCTAGTGATCCCAGGTTAGGAGCTTCTTAGCCGGCTCGACATAGGAGTGAAGTAGGAGCTTATAGAGTTGGGGAAGTACGTACGCCACCCCACGATTGGTATTAAGGAATACACCCGTCATCCACGCAATTAATACACACTAATCAACCGGTAAAAGATAGTTAGGGAGTAAGGAAATCTAAGTAAACACATTTCTCTCCATATAAGTTCCACAACCTTGTTATTTTCAGTTATTTTATTTTATTTGCAATTGTAGTTATTTGGGTTAGTTGACTAGCAACTAATTCCGCCCACTCCTTCAAACCCGAGATTTTACTTGCTTTTATAAAAATATAAAAAAATATACAAAAAGAATCTTCCCTCACCCTTAGACCTATTAGAGTAGTTTTTCAATCCTAACGACAATATTCCCCTAGAGAACGATCAATCCCCCGGTACTTGCCATTACACTATACTACATCGGTCAGGTACACTGCCTGGTGGGGATTGCAAGCCTCTTGAGATCCCTCGAGAGGTAAAACCTGTTGTAAGGTCGCAAAACCACGCATCAAGTTTTTGGCGCCGTTGCCGGGGAATAGTTATTGTTTAGGTTGAATTTTTATTTTATTAGGTCTACTCACTAGATTCCTTTCTAGTGAGATTTTTATTTTATTTTTCTAGGTTTTCTTTAGTCTATCTTATTTCTTTGTACTTTTATTTGTGACACCTTCCACCTACCTCATGAGTAATTGTGATCGCTTGATCCCTGTTATTCGTATTTTCCGCCGTGCAAACTTCCAACTACCCGTTCTCGCCCCCATCGTAGAAAACAACAACCTTTCACCCGACCACCACTTTGGTAACAATTCTGAGATGGAGGAGTCTGACCATGAGAATGACTATGCAGTTAGTCCATTTTACGACTCAGACTCCGATGAGGATGCTGGTAATGGAGAAGTAGTTAACGAGGAATGGAGAAAAGAGGAAATTGATCCCTTTAAGTATGTTGACCCTAGGACTAAGATCGAAAAGGATAGCCTCTTTAACATGCAATTTTCATGTAAGATTGGTTATCATAGTCTTCATGCTTATCTTAACTCATCTTTGCCTATGAACATTATCTCTCGCGCTAATTATAATAAAATCATGGTAGATGAGCTAGAATATCAAGGAGATAACATTGTTGCTAGGATTAAGCCACTACACGTATTCGTAGGAAGTTTTGTGTATTTGGTGGATTTTATGGTTATGGAGAACTTAGGAGAATTTGTTGACATAAATAATGCCTAAAAACATTATTCATATCTCTATGTTTTAATGATCACAAAATATAAACTCATTAAACATAAACTTATCAAATAAACAAGTATTCAGTTGTAAATATTCACTTCTACAACTTAATCACTTAAGGTATGAATAAACAAGTGCTTAATGCATTATATGATCAAAGGAACATTTTCTTAATAACTAGATTTTTTATAAAACATCAAAAACATTTTATATATTTTTGAAAAACATTTTTGGCATTAAATAAAAATGTTTAATCTTTTATAAAAATATGAATTCAAATTTTTATTCAAAATCAGTTAAAATATTCCAGAAAAACCTTCCCCACAAAAGGACAAAATTGGCTAACGGCCAGTAGGGGCGGCCCCCTTAATTATGCTAGGCGGCCCCCTTAATAATTAAGGGGACCGCCCCCTATTTAAGGGGACCGCCCCCGCTCCAGTAGACCTCCAGCTGTCCAATTTTTCTCCTATAAATACCAGCCTTCTCCTGGACTTTTACTCACCTTTTGCACACTGAAACTTTCTGTTTTAAATCACATTTCATATCTTCAAAAACCCTTTGATCATATAATCTTAAGCTTTGGTTTCTAAGTGATCCAAGCTTCCTCCATTCAAGTGCAAAAGAAGAATACTCCTTCAACAACTAGAGAAGAAGTATTGCAACTTAGATACCTAAGTTGTTTGTGTCATCACATATATTTGTATATAAGTTGTGTATTGTTGTTAGATAGTTGTGTGTATAATTATTTGGGATAGGTTAGTGTGTAAGTAGAGAAGTTGTGTTGTTAAGGTGTGTAAGTAGTGAAGGTGTGAAGAAGTAGTAGTGAACATAGGTTGTGCTTAGTCGTGAAGTGTCGTGAAGAAGTTGTGAAGAAGTCGTGAAGAAGTCGTGAAGAAGAAGGTGTGATTAAGTCGTGTTTAAGTTGTGAGATTGGTTCTAGCTACGATTAGAACTCGACATCTAGCTTTGTGTCGTTAAGCCGGTGTAAGCCAAAGTTGTGTAAAGGTTTTCTCCGCCATAAGGGAGCTTGTTGACATAGTGAAGAAAACTCTCGAGTTAGGTGCTCGGGGAGTGGAGTAGGGCAAGGAAGGTGTCCTTGTAGCCGAACCACTATAAATCTCTTGTCTCTCGGTTAGATCTTTCCATCTCTAGCTTTTATTTCATTTTATTACCTTACTTGCATTACTTATTTATATTTACTTATACACATTGTTCATATTGTTCAAGGAGTTGAGATCACATAAATTCGAATCTAAGTTTTAAAAAGTAAATAAAGTTTTCATAATAAATTTTTAAAGGAAATAAAACTATTCAACCCCCCCTTCAAGTTTTCCACAATTGGTATCAAGAGCCACGTCAAACAAGATTTTTAAAATTAACTGTATTTTAAAACTTGAAACGATCTATGGAATCTTTAAAATATTTAGAAGGGCAATCTATGCAAAGACCACCACTATTTGAAAGTGATGGTTTTCTTTATTGGAAAAATAGATTCGAAACTTATGTGAAATCAAAGGATCTTGATCTTTGGCATGTTATTACCTATGGTGATTTTCTCCCTATTCAATATAATATCCTAACTAAAATAGATGAAATTGTACCTTTTGAAAAACAAAATGATGATTTAAAAAAGAAACTAGCAAAAAATAATGAAGCTAAAATGGTTATTTATAATGCGTTACCACGCAAAGAATATGAAAGAATTTTTATGTGTCAAACCGCAAAAGAGATTTGGGATTCTTTACTAATCACTCACCAAGGTAATAGTCAATTCAAAGATAATAAAATAGATCTTCTTGTGCAACAATATGAACAATTTACAATTCCTGAAGAGGAATCTATTGATAATGCTTTTGCTAAATTTAACACAATCATCACAAGTTTAAAAGCACTTGATGAGACTTTTTCTAGCAAAAATTGTGTAAGGAAATTTCTTAGGGCATTACATCCAAAATGGCGCGCGAAGGTCACGGCGATTGAAGAATCAAAGAACTTGATGATGTTATCACTTGATGAGCTTATTGGCAACTTAAAGGTTCATGAAGAAATTATAAAAAGGGACTCGGAAACGGTCAAGAGCAAGAAAGATCAAATCAAGTCTCTCGCGCTAAAAGCCAAAAAGGAACTTAGTGATGACGATGATTCAAGTGACGAGAGTGAAGACGAAGAATATGCAATGGCCGTTAGAGAATTCAAGAAATTCTTCAAGAGACGAGGAAGATTCACGAGACAACCGCGAGATGAAAGAAGATCGCTACAAAGAAATAGAAATGATAACTACGGGAAAAGAAAGTGCTTTAGATGTGGAAGTCAAAACCATCTCATTGGCGAATGTCCAAAGCCACCGGGTTATGATTACGAAAGCGCATTTGTTAGTGGAACATGGAGCGATAGCGACAAAGATGAAGCGGACAAAGCAAAAGATGAAAAGTGCCTTGTAGCTCAAGCCACCGATGAAATATGTCTAGGAATAAATTTGGAGCCCGACGAATGGATTAAGGATAGCGGATGCTCGAAGCACATGACGGGAAACCGGAATCTATTCTCCTCCTACAAGGCATACAACGGAGGTAACGTTATTTTCGGTAGTGATTTTCGTGGAAAAATCATTGGCAAAGGTACGATCTCTCAAGACTCCCTAACTATTGAAAATGTTGAGCATGTAGATAACTTAACATATAACTTGCTTAGTATAGGACAAATATGCGATAATAAGTGTAGGGTTACTTTTACAAGTAAAGATAGCGAAATAGTTAAGGACGGAAAGGTCATAGGTAGAGGAGTTAGGAAAGGTGGCGTATATGTTATGAAACTAGGAAATAAACCGGAAGATAAAATATGTCTAGCAACCTTAGATGAAAACTCTACATTGTGGCATAGAAGATTAGGTCACGCAAATATGCAACAAATACAATCCCTAGCCTCTAAAGAATTAGTTAGAAACTTGCCTAACCTAAGATATGACCAACACTTTTGCGATGCATGTAAAATAGGAAAACAAGCACATGCTAGTCACAAAGCTAAGAATATAGTCTCCACTACTAGATGTCTAGAATTATTACACATGGACCTTTTTGGTCCAACCGCTGTGCGGAGTTATGGAGGTAATCGTTACACCTTAGTAATTGTAGATGACTATTCACGATACACGTGGACTAGTTTTTTAAGTGATAAAACAGAAGCCTTTAATAAATTTGAAATATTTAGTAAAATGATTCAAAATAAATTAGGATGTTCTATAGTATCAATTAGGACGGACCATGGTCGGGAATTTGATAACGAAGTGCAATTCGGAAAATATTGTGATTTAAATGGGATATCTCACAATTTCTCCGCTCCTCGCACTCCTCAATCAAATGGGGTAGTAGAAAGAAAGAATCGAACCTTACAAGAAATGAGTAGAACAATGCTAAATGAACAATGTATCCCACAAAAATTTTGGTGCCATGCCGTAGATACATCAACATATATAATAAATAGAGTCTCAATTAGGAGAATATTAGGAAAAACCCCATATGAGTTATTAACAGGTAGAAAACCTAATCTAAATTACTTTAGGGTATTCGGGAGCAAATGTTTTGTTCTCAATACAAGAGATTACCTTACTAAGTTTGATCCTAAGTCGTACGAAGAAATCTTTCTAGGGTATTCACAAAATAGTAAAGCATACATAATACTCAATAAACACACTATGAAAGTAGAAGAGTCCTTAAATGTAACATTTGATGAAACTCCACCACCACCTAAGACATTGCCCCTAGAAGATGATGACCTAGTTTAAGAAGAAGCTATTGAGGTTAGTAAAATTAAACCCTTAGGTGATGATAATGAAGATATAATATTAGGTGATAACGAAATAGTAAATGTTAAGGAATCTAAATCACACCCATTAGATAATATAATAGGAAACTTAAATAAAAAAACCCTTAGATCACAAGCTCAAGATAAAAATAGCTTCTTTTGTTTTCTATCAACTATAGAACCTAAAAATATAAACGAGGCATTAAAAGATGAAAGTTGGGTTATGGCTATGCAAGAAGAATTAAATCAATTTAAGACTAATGACGTTTGGGAACTAGTCCCAAATCCCATGAACATGACCATCATAGGAACTAAGTGGGTTTATAGAAATAAGTTAGATGAAAATGGAATAGTTACTAGGAACAAGGCTAGGTTAGTTGCCCAAGGATATAATCAACAAGAAGGAATTGATTATGATGAAACTTATGCCCCCGTAGCTAGATTAGAATCTATAAGAATACTACTTGCCTATGCATGCGCTCTAGATTTTAAGTTATTTCAAATGGACGTGAAAAGTGCATTCCTTAACGGTTTTATCAATGAGGAGGTATACGTGGCACAACCTCCAGGATTCATTGACTTCGCAAAACCTGATTATGTTTATAAACTTAAGAAAGCTTTATATGGACTCAAACAAGCTCCCAAGGCTTGGTATGATCGATTAAAGGCATTTCTTATTAAACATGATTATTCCATGGGAATGGTAGATAACACTCTTTTCACGAAAAGGAAAAACCCAAATCTCATCATTGTCCAAATATATGTCGACGACATTATATTCGGATCAACTTGTCAGGATATGTGTGATGAATTCGCCAAAATCATGCATGATGAGTTTGAGATGAGTATGATGGGTGAACTTAATTTCTTCCTAGGATTACAAATAAAACAATTAGAAGATGGAATATTTTTTAATCAATCTAAGTACATTAAGGAAATGCTTAAGAAATTTGGATTAGAAGACGCTAAGCCCATGAAGACACCAATGTCTACGGAAGTAAAACTCACAAGATATGAAGAGGGTGAGTCCGTAGAAAACACTAAGTATAGAGGAATGATAGGTAGTTTACTATACTTAACGGCAAGTAGACCGGATATCATGTTTAGTGTCTGCCTTTGTGCTCGCTTTCAAGAGGATCCCAAAACCTCTCACCTAGAAGCGGTTAAGCGTATCTTCCGATACATTAAGGGCACTATACACTTAGGATTATGGTATCCTAAGGGATCGGGCATAGAAACCATCGTCTATGCGGATTCGGATCATGCGGGAGACTACGTGGATAGAAAAAGCACTAGCGGAATTTGCACGTTAATGGGATGTTGTCTAACATCTTGGTTCTCGAAGAAGCAAACCACTCTTGCTATTTCTACCACAGAAGCCGAATATGTAAGCGCTGGAAAGGCATGTCAACAAGCACTATGGATGAAACAAGCTCTCGTAGATTATGGCATTAGGTTAGATGACGTCCCAATTATGTGTGATAATAAATGTGCTATAGATTTAAGTAAGAATCACGTTCAACACTCTATGACTAAACATATAGAAATACGCCACCACTTCCTCCGCGATAACGTTCAAAAAGGAAACATATCTATAGAAAAGGTTGCATCGGAAGATAACTTAGCAGACATATTCACTAAGCCCCTTAAGCGTGAACTCTTTAACCACTTACGTTTAGGCCTAGGAATGATGGAACAAATTGACTGAATTTTCTGCATTTTTAGTAATTTTTTTTTCCAGACGGGCGGACCCTTTAATGTCATAAAGGCAGTCCCCTTAAATATTAAGGGAACCGGCTTATCATTAAGGGGACCGGCCATCTGACTATAACATTTTTTTTCTGTTTCCTCCCATCTGAGTCTAGGAATCTGTTTTGCACAAAATAAAAGATTGGGATATTTCTTTGCATAAACATATTTATAAACAAAACCCAATCTATTTTCTACAAATCATTCTCACATCTAGGAAAACACATGAAAACTATTTTTCCTACATTGTTGAATAATGCTAAAAACATTTTCTTTTCATGCATAAAGATCTCACATGAATTGTCAAAGTATATAATCTAATATATACATCTTTGATATTCATATATTGAGCAAAATCAAATCAAGGAGACCTTGGATTGTTTCTTAGGAAATTTTTGCATTTAGGAGTCGAAACAATCACATCTCCACATTTGTTGCATATAGGCACACACTAGAACAAGCTTATTAATCACATCCTCACAATTGTTCCATCACCTATTCCCCATTAGTTTCTAGTGCCTTTGCTTCATTACCCTTGCCTTAGATGATTAGGTTCCTTAATTCTCTTAATTGCTAGATATTAATTATTGCTTGCTTATTCATTTGTCTTATATGCCATGCATGCTTAATATGTTTCTCTATTGCCTCAAAGAGTGGGACTTGCCTAAAACCAAAAGCTCAAAACATAGCCATCCTCACCTATTTCTGCAGAAAAACCCATTTCTGGAACCCAGAAAGGTACCAGATGGGCGGCCCCCTTAATTCATAAGGCGGCCCCCTTAATTATTAAGGGGACCGGCCATCTGCTGGACGGGTTCAGAGAATCTTTTTCTGCTTTTTAGCCCATTTGATCCTATACTTCCCCAAATTCACAAACACATTTTGTCCTAATCACCCAACAAGCCTATTCATTCCTAAACAACACAAATCCTCCACTATAAATAACCCCATATCTCACCACATCCAATCATCCCATCATGTCTTCTTCAATCAACCCAAAACCAAAAACCTCTAAGCTAGCAAGGATGACCTTAAAACCCGGGTGGAAAAGAAAACCTAACCCTCACCACAAGCCCATCACAACTAGACAACCAACACCTCCATCATCATTCATCCCCAACTACTCTCCAAGATCACAACCTCACTCCATTGAACCATTTCACAAACCCTACCATTTTGGCCAAACATCCACATTCATTCCAAACTACTCCCCTAAACCTCAAACCAACTTCAATGGAATACTTGAAAACCCTCATCACCTTGGTCAAACATCAAGCCTTTCACCCCAATACCATCCATTTCCACCAAATAACCAAAACCCCATTCATGAAAGGCAAAAGCTTCATGAAGAAATTAACCAAATCCATGATCTTAATGATCTCCTTGCTATGCACCTCACACAACGCAACAAGGGACAACCTCCATCCTCACCTTACTCAAATTGCCTACCACACTCTCTTAACTTGGATCAAGTTACAAATCACACCCACTATTGCCCTTGTTGCATCTTCCTTCAAAAACAAATCCTCCACCTAAGTGAAGATATTTCTTGGATCGAATATCTACTCACTCGTCCCTATCCCATTCCTCCACTACAATGATATAACATCAATGGATCCGCTCCATTTCCCTCACCATCACATAACTAAAACCCATCCACATGCTTTCCGCCTCAAAATAAAATCCCTCACCCTTTTGTGTTGCAAGCAAGTCCAATCGCTCTCTTTGGCAATATGAGGACCATTAGTATTTCTAGTTTTGTTGTAATCATTATGTTTCAAGTATTTTATGTAATGTAATGATGATTCATATTTTATATGATCATCTTGAATGTATTAGTTGGTTGTTCTAAATATTTTTGCTATGTATATGTATCTTGTGTCTCCTAACTTGTTTTTGCAGCCAAGATTTCCATAGCTCGTCTCCTTGGTGCCCTCGAATGAGGGGAGTAACCATCAAGGGGGAGTTCTCGTCCCGAAAAATTTAGTTTCTAAAACATGTCGGCATAACCTTTTTGATTCTACAAAAAGGGGGAGAAGTGAATGTAAACTCACTAAATACTTGTCCAAAAATAAATTTTTGGATTTAATAATTTTAAGTTTTGTAATCATCAAAAAGGGGGAGATTGTTGACATAAATAATGCCTAAAAACATTATTCATATCTCTATGTTTTAATGATCACAAAATATAAACTCATTAAACATAAACTTATCAAATAAACAAGTATTCAGTTGTAAATATTCACTTCTACAACTTAATCACTTAAGGTATGAATAAACAAGTGCTTAATGCATTATATGATCAAAGGAACATTTTCTTAATAACTAGATTTTTTATAAAACATCAAAAACATTTTATATATTTTTGAAAAACATTTTTGGCATTAAATAAAAATGTTTAATCTTTTATAAAAATATGAATTCAAATTTTTAACCAAAATCAGTTAAAATGTTCCAGAAAAACCTTCCCCACAAAAGGACAAAATTGGCTAACGGCCAGTAGGGGCGGCCCCCTTAATTATGCTAGGCGGCCCCCTTAATAATTAAGGGGACCGCCCCCGCTCCAGTAGACCTCCAGCTGTCCAATTTTTCTCCTATAAATACCAGCCTTCTCCTGGACTTTTACTCACCTTTTGCACACTGAAACTTTCTGTTTTAAATCACATTTCATATCTTCAAAAACCCTTTGATCATATAATCTTAAGCTTTGGTTTCTAAGTGATCCAAGCTTCCTCCATTCAAGTGCAAAAGAAGAATACTCCTTCAACAACTAGAGAAGAAGTATTGCAACTTAGATACCTAAGTTGTTTGTGTCATCACATATATTTGTATATAAGTTGTGTATTGTTGTTAGATAGTTGTGTGTATAATTATTTGGGATAGGTTAGTGTGTAAGTAGAGAAGTTGTGTTGTTAAGGTGTGTAAGTAGTGAAGGTGTGAAGAAGTAGTAGTGAACATAGGTTGTGCTTAGTCGTGAAGTGTCGTGAAGAAGTAGTGAAGAAATCGTGAAGTGTCGTGAAGAAGTCGTGAAGAAGAAGGTGTGATTAAGTCGTGTTTAAGTTGTGAGATTGGTTCTAGCTACGATTAGAACTCGACATCTAGCTTTGTGTCGTTAAGCCGGTGTAAGCCAAAGTTGTGTAAAGGTTTTCTCCGCCATAAAGGAGCTTGTTGACATAGTGAAGAAAACTCTCGAGTTAGGTGCTCGGGGAGTGGAGTAGGGCAAGGAAGGTGTCCTTGTAGCCGAACCACTATAAATCTCTTGTCTCTCGGTTAGATCTTTCCATCTCTAGCTTTTATTTCATTTTATTACCTTACTTGCATTACTTATTTATATTTACTTATACACATTGTTCATATTGTTCAAGGAGTTGAGATCACATAAATTCGAATCTAAGTTTTAAAAAGTAAATAAAGTTTTCATAATAAATTTTAAAAGGACATAAAATTATTCAACCCCCCCCCCCTTCTAGTTTTCCACAGAATTTATTGATAACAAATTAACCCAAGTCATTTTTGGAGAACCCTTCAAAAGGTTGACCAACCTTGACGAAAAACTTGTGGACGGGTTAATTACATTCTCGGATGGGGATGAAGATTTTGTTTACCAAATGCCCCGATCACATCCTAGGTTTAAGAACTTCTCCATTGAATCTTGCAATAGACTTGTGCCAATTGACTTGTTAAGTGAGAATGATAAGAGAAAGGGGCTCAAATATCCACATGAGAAAAATAAGAGATATTATCATGGATGTCTGGAGCTGAATGATGAATACAAGAAAGATGAGGCAACAATTAGATGGCTCACACTCGGATACGTGAGCATAAGCGACACTAGATAAGCCTGACTTTGAGTCTAGCTACAAGACTCGTTAATAAAGAAAAGCGCTTCTTGGGAGGCAACCCAAGCTTTATTTGCTTTGTATGTTTATTTATTTGTTTGTTTGATTTTATTTGCTTCCGTATGTATGTTTAATTTTTATTATTATTGATTCATGTTCGAAACTAAATTGTGAAAATGCTTTATCTTGTTTTTAACTTCGTCTTAACTACATATAAAGGTATTTTGCAAAAGATAAGTGTAAGGGAAATCCAAATCGGTTTATTAGAACAAATGAACATGAATCATAAAAATATTAAATTAACATACATATTAGTAATTGTTTGAGTCAAATGCTTGTATCGAGTCATAATGATATTTTGCAGGATTTCCAGGAAATAAGGATTGAGTTTTTCCAGAAATTTTCCGGAAACTTAACATGAAATATCTGTCAGATCACTTCTGACGGCGTCAGACCCCAGTCTGACGGCGTCAGGAACAGTTTTCTGGAATTTTTTTTTGAAAGTTTTGTTTTTCTTCCGGAATCATAAAATGCTTTATTAAATCCCTAACTTATAAACTCCAGGAATCTGCAAAATAATCATTCCACAAGCATTATATCCTTATACAGATTTATCCCGCCGATGTTATGCAGGATTTCGTGTTTGTTTTCTCATGTTTAACAGGTTATTTTGGACAAGGAGATGTATGTGGAATCTAGCTTTTGGCGCTGCTCTAATCTTGAAGCTTCAACATTACCTTGGAAGAAGATCTAACAATGTTACCTCTTTATCCACTGAGCGAATCAGTGGAGTATTTGATTTCATTCTTTTACCTTATTTACTTTTACATCTTGTTATTTGAACATTGGGGACAATGTTCATCTTAAGTGTAAGGGGGGGGGGGGTAAAGTACGATACCTTAGAGAATGCTATTACGCTTGATTTTTTGTTTGTTTAATGGTAGATGTGTAATAAAACTGAGAGAAATACCTGTTAAGGCAATTTTAGTGCCAAATTTAATTTTTTTTACAACATATAGGAGTGAAACTTTGGTCTTAATGAGCGTCTCACGGATAGGAGTTATATGACTAGCACAAAACCGTACCACTAAAAAATTTTCCACCCCCAAATATGTGAGGTTCGCCCCTAGAATTGGTAGGAAAAACATTTATGCTATGATGTGTGTACCGGTAGCACTTAGATTCTAGAACTTGCGTTAGGACCATTCCGAGGCCACAAGTGAGACTACATTCGTGTAGTTAGATTTACTACATGATAAGAGGCATTAGGATTAACCCATTGTTTTACACCTGTGTTTTTGTTATATTTACATTGGCTACATTGGTCAAGTAATTCTCCCACACCCTTTGCGTTGTACTCATTTTTAGTACACGATACCCCTAGTACACCCCTCAGAGCCTATCTTTTCGTTTCTAACTTTAAGCATTTTACTTAAAGTAAGAATTTGTTTACACCCCACTTAAATGTACACCCAAATCGCCTTAGCCTACCTTGTATGCACTCATTTTTAGTGCATTATTGTGACAACATTTGTTTAAACCCCAAGTTAATTATCTAATTGATTACATGGTTGCTAAGTCGAGTCATATCTTTATACATATTGTTTTGGGACGATTGGGACTCATGGGTAAAGTACTAGTGTAATGGAGTAATGGGGAAGAACAACATTATTACCCCCATATGTGCTAAATATTTTAAAAGTACTCCAAGTGTTTCGATTATCTTAATTCGAGTCATTAGAATAGTTAATTGTAAAGTTATGTAAAATTTCAAGTGTAAGGGGGATACAACCCCCCTACGATGTATTATTTTGGATGGTAGGGCAAGAGTGTATGCAAAAAAAAAAAAAAAAAAAAAAAAAAAAGGTAGAAAAAACATACGGACTACCATCCTGTTTCATTTTATGTTTATTTTATCTTTTTGTTATTTTTTTTTCATTAGCTTAAGTCGAGTCTAGTCTTGGCTTAGCAACGCCATATTGTACATGTAATTAATCAAGATCTTTAACTCGCCACCAGTAAAATATCCTTTATCCAACAAAACCGTGTTTATCATATCCCTACACCTAACGTTATAACCCGTTTAAAAGCCCTCTTTGATAGTTTATCTTAGGTGCTTACGCCTAGTGGAGGAGGTTTTTGATCCTTTCCCAAGCCTATGGTAATCTATTTGCTATGACAGGTAGTGAGAGATATTATTCATTTTCATTTATGAGATATACTTTTATGACACCTGAGAGATGTGAGTATCTAAACACTACTTGTGAGGTGCTAGTTTGTAATCTCCGTGCTTATTATGATTAAAGTGGAACGACTATTTGTTGTAATTACTTTTATATTAGCGTTAAATGACCCCTAACTTGTATTTTGATTAGAATAAAAGCGCATTTGCTTGAGGACAAACAAATCTCAAGTGTAAGGGTATTTGATGAAGCGAAAAGTGTACCGCTTTTAGGGGTCATTTAAGCCCTAAATCGTATTTATTTGATCAAATATTGCCCTAAATCGTTCCTTTTGTCATTTTAGGTACTTTGGAGAAGAAATTTGGAAAAGGAAGCATTTTGGACGTTTTTGGAGCATAAAAGTGAAGAAAACGACAAAGTCTCAAAATCGGCTGGAAAAGTACCTGTGACGGCGTCAAGCACCATTGTGACGCCGTCAACCCTTGACGCGCCAGAGAGGATTTTGGATGATTAAAAGGGGACGACGTCAAGAAGGCCATCAAGAAACCCTAACCGCGGCGAGGTGACGGCGTCAGCTCTAAAACGTGACGCCGTCAGATCTGATTTTCTATATATATTCTCATAATTTTTAGTTATTAGTGTGCAACTTTGTGAAGAGAAACCCTAAGACGATTTTTCTGCTACTTTTAAGGGTTTTATACCCTTGGATCTCCCATGTTCAATTGAAGATAAGTAATCAATTAATCATTCAATATGTCCATGTGTTGTTTGATTATATCTTGTTCTTGTCTTTTATTTAACATGCTAGGCTAGATTTATCTTGTGTTTGCTTAGATCTAATGAAACCTAACTATTGATTATTGGTTGTTGGTGTGTTATTAATTGTATTGGATGATTGTTTATTGATGTTAGGCTTAAGAAAACTGGCTAACCTCCTATACGGTAACTTCCTTGAACGTCTTAAGAAACATGAACCAATGCGTACTAAGGTTTTTATGGTTGTATTTAATGCATGAGCGAATTCTAGTGATCCCATGTTAGGAGCTTCTTAGCCGGCTCGACATCGGAGTGAAGTAGGAGCTTATAGAGTTGGGGAAGTACGTACGCCACCCCACAATTGGTATTAAGGAATACACCCATCATCCACGCAATTAATACACACTAATCAACCGGTAAAAGATAGTTAGGGAGTAAGGAAATCTAAGTAAACACATTTCTCTCCATATAAGTTCTACAACCTTTTTATTTTTAGTTATTTTATTTTATTTGCAATTGTAGTTATTTGGGTTAGTTGACTAGCAACTAATTGCGCCCACTCCTTCAAACCCGAGATTTTACTTGCTTTTATAAAAATATAAAAAAAATATACGAAAAGAATCTTCCCTCACCCTTAGACCTATTAGAGTAGTTTTTCAATCCTAACGACACTATTCTCCTAGAGAACGATCAATCCCCCGGTACTTGCCATTACATTATACTACATCGGTCAGGTACACTGCCTGGTGGGGATTGCAAGCCTCTTGAGATCCCTCGAGAGGTAAAACCTGTTGTAAGGTCGCAAAACCACGCATCATAGTACTGGAACAAACCCAACAAGGTTCTAGTAATGAAGTTTCGGTAAGCACTGAAGGGGTTGAAGAATGAAAAAGAAATGTAAAGATAAAGGGTGAAAAGAATGAAGCCCTCCTTACACTTTAGGCAGAAACCGGGTCAATACATATGCTGTCAGAATCACTAAGTTGATTGCTGGCATTGAAGACAAAGTATCATGGACCCAGTGATACGCTGCACAACCCTCCCTAGCCACTCAAGGTCCCTCAAAGGACTCTTGTTTCAATTGTCACGGAGTTCAATACATTTCTATCGTCTCTCTCACTCTGAGTTAGATGATATTGAAAAGGTGGCAGTCCTCTCCAGCCTCCGATCACCAAATCAAAACGCACAATAGAGTCTAGAGCCACGAGATACATAAAAAGATCTCATAGGAACACAAATTATTTCTACGCTGGTTGTTCAACTTTAAGGACACCAGTTGTAAACTTATGAGTCCTACGCAGATCTTAGCAATCTGCCAGAACATTTATGAGAGAATTTACAAATGTAATTCTCAATGATTGAATGGAAATTCCTGCCAGGGTCAACATCAAACAGCCCTGAAAGCAGGTCACTTCGGTAAGTCCCTGTGGATTACGCTTAGTGATCGCGGCGGTTTCAAACGGTCTACAGTCGTGGAGTGATCTCCAGCGACTCACCTAATCGTTGATATACTATGGTACGATCTTAAAAAACCCTTTGTGGGTTTTCGATTAGGAACGGTCTTGGTAAGGATTAGAGAGAGTTTTCACACTATGCTGTTAACAATCTCGAAGTCCGAACCTGTAAGTACCGGACGTTTTATTGCTAACTGTCGTATGCAGGAACTTCTGGCGGTTGTAGCTATTGGATGCTGTAGCTGGTTGCGGTTGTAGCTGGTTGCAGACAAGATGCCAATCCTCTACCACATGTTCACACTACATCATCATTGTAATTCAACAAAGTCATGATCAACCTAAAAGACCTTCAACATTGCTTCTGCAAACTCTGATGCTGAAGATCATGACACCAAATAGTGTGAGCATGTCGGCTCAAAGATTTACACATCACATGGAAACATACTGCTGTAAGATGACTTGGAAACAAATGTTGGATGATAAAGTCGAAGAATACTCAAAGATCATCCAAGACAATCAATCAGTCATCAAATGATTACTGCTGAAGGCACAAAGACTAAAGACATTGAAGAATCAAAGACTACGAGCTATGACGTCAAGTTCAGAAGACAGAATGCTAGAATTCAAATTATTATTTCCGGGGTGACCTCCCTTAGGGGGAGATTGTTAGGAATATAAATATTCAGATGAAGGCTCGGTCACCCCGAGCATCTATTTAGCATCTACATAGCTCGTAGGCTTATTTATATTAGCTTAGCAATATTAGTATTAGTATTATTAGTTTAGTCGTATTTATATTTGTGGAGTGGGTCGGGGCTTTCCCCACTGTCAGCTCACTCCACAGCCCACTAGGGGCATAATATTAGTAAGTATAAATACCCCTTCCCACACTTGGGAAGGGTTGGAACTCTTGTTATTTTCACACATTGAATCTAATAGATCTCAGGTTTTCTCTCAAGGGTTTCCATCTCTCTCTCTCTCTAACTTCTCTCTAAACTCAACCATGGATCTAATCTTCCATGAACCAAGACCACCCGAATCATCCACACAATCAAGAAGGATAGATCTTACACATTTCATCTCGTCGTTCTTGGTCTACCTAAAACGACTTATTCAACTGTGGATAGTGAAGGAAGTGCTCATGCAGTCTGGGAAAGAGTCAAACGGTTAATGTACGGGACAGACATTGGGAAGCAGGAAATGGAAGCATAATTGTTCAAGGAACTACACAAGTTCACTTCCATTCCTGTGAATCAATAGAATCGTACTATCATAGGTTCTGTAAGATCATGAATGACTTATCCACACACAACCTCACACAGAAGAACATAGCTAACAACACCAAGTTTCTGAACGAGTTACAACCAGAATGGGGAAGATACGTCACCATTGTTTATCAGATAAAGAACTTGCATGAAGTTAACTATGATCAGCTGTACGACTTCTTAAAGCAGAATCAAGCTGAGGCAAATGAAGTCAGGGCCGAATTACTTACTAAAAAGCATGACCCTCTCGCATTAATTGCTAACACACCAACACCTTTTTCAGTGAACACACCACATCAACCATCATCATCTTCCACTCACAACTACATGCAACCACTATACATTCCACAACCAACACCTGTCTACCAACAACAATTCTACCCACAACAACAATATCCACAATTCCAAGAACCAGAGTTCACTGACAATGATGAATCTACTGCTGCTTTGACACAAGCATTTGCTTATCTGACAAAGGCATTCCAAGGACGCTATTCTACACCAACAAACAACAACCAAAGGATTTCATCGAACACTCGCAATAGGGATATGCTACTGGATTATTGGGAATCAGAAGGGATATGCTACTAGATTTCACATGGGTAATCAGAATATGCAGAATGCAGGACAGTATGCAGGGAATCAGTTGGGTCAGTATGCAGGGATTCAGAGGGGTCAGAATGTTGGGCATCAGACAGTGGGTAATCAGATTGGGAATGTGGCAGCTCCAGTTGTTGGGAATTATGGAAATGTGAATCAGGGTAATCCGATGAAGTGCTTCAACTGTCAAGGTGTAGGTCATATTGCAAGGAACTGTCCTACTAAGCCGAAGAAGAAAGATCCAGCGTACTTGCAAAAAGCATTGCTGTTGGCACAAAAGGAACAAGCAGGGTTTCAGTTGAATGCATAGGAAAATGATTTTATGGCTCTTATGGATGAATTGGAAGAACGAGAGGACATCGATGCGAACTGTATCTTCATGGAAAATCTTCTGGAGACTAAGTATGACACGGATTCTGATACACCTCCTGTTTATGACACCAATGCAGTATCTGAGGTACCATTATTCAATACATGCCACAATAATGATATATTTGATATGTCTCCTCATGAGTAAAAGCATTCTGAGACTCCAACACCCACTTATGATACATTCCTGGATACGCCGAGTAGTAGCAATATTCCTTTAGCAACTCCAGATATGAATCATAGTGGAGGCTCAGTTTCACAGCATGCTGAGAATGATGAGGAAACACGTGCTCTATTTGAATCATTATTGAACAATTGTAGTATTGAAATTGAGAAAGTGAAAAAGGTCAATCGCGATGTTAAGGATGCGAATGAGAAATAGACCTCTGAGCTTGAGAGATACAAGGAAAATGAAAAAAGTTTTCAAACTGACACTAAACGCGAGTCAGAATTTGAAATTGGTTATAAGAAGTTACTTGTTAAAGATATGGAATTACAAAACAAATTTGATAATATTCAAATTAGTTCAACGAAAACCATCAACTCTTTAAAACGAGAAATTTCTGATTTAACAAACCAACTTTCAAAACAAAAATCAGCTTATACCAATCTTGAAAAAGAACGGGGTAAGTTAAAAAAGGACTTTGCAAAGAAAGAAGATAAACTTTTGGATGAAATCATAGAGTCAGAACATATGATCGCAAAACTAGAAGCCTTATTGGTTAAAACAGGTCATTCGAGTCAAACAATTCATAAGATTACTAATCAAACTGATCCGATTTACCATACGAAATAAAAAATGGCTCTAGGTAACAAAACTCTTTGTAATCTCAAGAAAGCTCATAAAGAACAAAATGTTTTGTACAATGGAAATGTTATTTATACCAAACATGATCCTCCTATTGTTCGTGATTATGTGGAAACAATAGAACTTGCTGAAGAGAGTCAAACCAAAATAAAACAAAAGAATCCAGACCAGAAATCCATTGATTACAACAAACTGAACAAACTTTCTAGAATTACTTTTGTTCCACAAAAACAAACATCTGATTTATCCAAAAACCAAGGCTTCTCAAAACTAGTTTCTAAACCATTAGTTGCTTCCAAATCTCTTTCAAAAATGGAACAGATGTCTTTAAACAACACTTTTAACACAAGTGCTGCCAGAGGATTTCTCGATGATATTAAAACCAGAATTGGGCAACTTCAAACGACTTTAGAATCTAAAATGAGACTAACTGAGAACAACTGGAATTCAACGGTTCATTTACAGCTGAAAAAGATTCTTGAAAGTGAATTTGCTCCTCAAATTAACAACATTAATGCTTGAGTAATTCATTTTGAAAAAGCATTTTTAACTAAAACAGTTAACTTTGTCAAGGACCACAAATCCCTGATAAAGAAGGCTAATGAATCTATTGAGCAAATCAATGTTTTGGAAAATTTAAATGATTCTCTCTTAGAAGCAGTTTTGTCCACTGATATTATGTCCATTATTTTACAAACATATTATGTTGAAGACGATGAAAGACTGCAAGCTGAGACCTCGGCAATTGTTTCAAAATATGAAAATGCTCTTGTAAAACTTGAAAAAGAAAATGTGTCATATTTTAAACAACTTGATCGAAAAACCGAGGAATGCAAGTATGAAAAACTGTCGTATGAGCGTGCCTTTATGAACAAGAAAGAGCAAAATAATCTTTTGAGGGCTCAGCTGGAAAGTCAAAAAGGGAAAGGTGTGGACACCAAGTTTGCAAAACCATCGACTTCGGACAAACCAAATACTTCAAAACCGGTTGTTAAACCAAAAATGTCGATTTCTCAATCTGTTCCAAAAGTCGATGTGAAAAATGATTTGACAAAATCAATCACTCCAACACCCTTGCCCAAGCAAAATGAAAAAGAAAAGATTGTTGATAAAGGAAAAGCGGTTGTCGAGACACAAAAAGTGATAGCACCTGGCCTTTATAGGATTAGCCTCACTATTGCGTCTGCCTCCACATCTGAAACATATGGAACAAACGACAAGAGTGTAAAAGATAATCATAAAGAGTCTAGTCATGCTACAACAACTTCTAAGGACAACAATCTAAATCCTAATGCGTGTGCCTTGCCTTCTACAGGATTAGAAAGCACCTCTAGGAGCAGTAGACTAAAGCCTAGGAGCAATACAAGGAACAATAGAGTTTCCCCTGTCTTTAAGATTAGTTGCAAGAATAAAGTTGAAGAAGTAGAAGAACACCCTAGGAATTTATCGCTTTGTAATAAGAAACATATTTCATCTAAATGTAATGTCAAAAGTACTGTTTCTAATGCATGTAATGACTCTGTTTGTTTAATGTGCAATAAATGTTTGTCTAATGATGTTTGTGATGATTATGTTTCTAAAACTGTGACTGTTACGCCTGAACAGAAGAACGTTCCAAAAGGAACTAGTGCTAGATCTAGATCTACAGAAAGATTAGTTACACGCTTTAGGTCAACCACTAGTAGTCAAATTCCTAGGAACTATCTTAAGTATTGTGTATGGAAACCAATAGGTAGGCAGTTCATACTCCATAATGGAAAATTGAAAGTTGTTCAAATTAAACCAGTAGAAACTTTCTATGAGTGTGATACGGATTTTACTCCTAACCCCATGGAACCAAATTCAAAACGGTTTCTGAATACAAAATCTTCTGTTCTTCGCAGGTTATCAAAATATGTCTTTGGATCGTCGACTCGGGTTGCTCCAAGCACATGACCGGGAATATAAAGCTGCTGATCAATTTCGTCTGGAAATTCATGGGAATTGTACGCTTTGGAAATGATCATGTAGCAGCTATTCTGGGTTATGGAGATCTTCAGTTTGGGAATTATTTGATCACTCGAGTTTACTACGTCGAAGGGTTGGAACACAACTTGTTTTCAGTTGGGCAGTTTTGTGATGCAGATTTAGAGGTTGCATTTAGGAGAAACACGTGCTTTGTTAGAAATTTGGTTGGCGATGATCTCTTAACTGGGAATCGTGGCACCAACCTATATGCTATCGACATCAACCAAATGGCCTCTTCATCACCAATTTGTCTTATGACAAGAGCATGCGGAACAAAGTCCTGGCTGTGGTATAGAAGATTATCCCATCTCAATTTTGACACCATCAACAAATTAGCGAAATACAACATCGTCAACTAAGTTCAAGTACACCAAGGATCACTTATGCCCATCATGCAAACAAGGAAAAAGCAAAAGGGCATCATATAAACCCAAAACCGTACCTAGTTCGGAAGCACGGTTACATATGTTGCACATGGACTTATGTGGCCCAATGAGAGTTGAAAGCATAAATGGGAAGAGGTATATTCTTGTTATCGTCGATGATTATTCAAGATATACATGGGTAAAGTTTCTGAGATCAAAAGACGAAGCACCAGGCATCATCATCACCTTTCTGAAGCGTATTCAAGTTCTACTTCAAGCTCCAGTAAGGATTGTAAGAACAGACAACGGCATAAAATTCACAAATCAGGAGTTAAGAACTTACTTTGAAGATACTAAAATCACTCATCAGACTTCAGTTGTCAGAACTCCACAACAGAATGGGGTAGTTGAAAGAAGAAATCGAACTCTTGTAGAAGCTGCTCGCACAATGCTAATTTATTCTAGTACACCGTTATTCTTATGGGCTGATGTTGTTGCCACTGCTTGTTTTACTCAGAACCGTTCCCTAATCCACCCAAGATTCAATAAAACCCCATATGAACTAGTGAACAACAGAAACCCCGATATCTCTTACCTTCACGTGTTTGGCGCTTTGTGCTATTCAACGAACGACGGAGAAGATCTAGGGAAGCTGAAAGCTAAGGGTGATATTGGTATCTTCATTAGATACTCAGAAAACTCGAGGGCATTCAGGGTGTATAATAGAAGGACAAAAAGGATAATGGAGACGATGAATGTGAAGTTTGACAAAATTTCATAGATGGATTCTGAGAGACTCGCTCTAGAACCCGCGGTTAATCCAATGGCTTCTAATCAAAACAGATTAGGACCCGCACCAAACCCGCAGACTTCTGGACACATTAGTTCAGGACTCGTACCTCAAGGAGCTCAATCAACAACCACTGAAAAACCTTCAGAACAAGAACTGGAAAATTTCTTCGAGTTAATGTTTGATGAATACTATGGTCGAACTTCGACAAATGCATCACAACAACATTCCGTTGCACCCGCTCAAAACCATCAACCACCACCACCACCACAAGATGCATCTATTACAATCGAAGCTGACGCACCAACTACCTCAACCTCATCTACATCTACTCCAGAAACTCCAATTCTTGAAATTGTTCTACCAAGAGTTGATGAGCAAAATCATAACACACCATCTCAAGAAGAAACAACACAGAACTAAAATGATGCTTTGTTAGAAAAAGAAGTATTCGAAAACCCATTTGCTACAAACTCTGCTGAATCATCTTCAAGGTTACTAGAACCATCTAACACACATACGTTAAACCCAATGTACCCTTCTACACTCCAATGGACTAAAGACCATCCAATTGAACAAGTTATTGGTGAACCTTCAAGGCCAGTTCAGACGAGAAGACGATTTGCCACAGACCCCGAAATGTGCATTTACATTTGCTCTATAAGCCTCAAAGAACCAAAGAACATTCAGGAAGCGATGGCAAAAAACGCATGGATAGAAGTGATGCGGGATGAACTTCTTCAATACCAGTTACATGCCAGTTGGGAACTTGTTCCACGACCACTTGACAAACTTGTTATTGATCTCAAATGGTTATGGAAGAACAAAAATGATGAAGAAATGACTGTAATTCGCAACAAAGCTCGTCTCGTGGCTAAAGGATTCAGACAGGAAGAAGGGATAGATTTTGAAGAATCATTCGCGCCAGTAGCAAGACTTAAAGCAGTCATGATTTTCTTAACCTATGCAGCTCACAAGAACATCACAGTATATCAGATGGACATCAAGACTGCGACCACTTGACAAACTTGTTATTGATCTCAAATGGTTATGGAAGAACAAAAAGGATGAAGAAATGACTGTAATTCGCAACAAAACTCGTCTCGTAGCTAAAGGATTCAGTTAGGAAGAAGGGATAGATTTCGAAGAATCATTCGCGCCAGTAGCAAGACTTGAAGCAGTCAGGATTTTATTAACCTATGCAGCTCACAAGAACATCACAGTATATCAGATGGACATCAAGACTGCGTTCTTGAATGGAACTCTGAAAGAAGAAGTGTATGTGAGTCAGCCAGAAGGATTCATTGACAAGGAACATCCAGACTACGTCTACAAGCTTAAGAAAGCCATTTATGGTTTAAAACAAGCTCCCTATCATCTTTCCTGATCAAAAACAATTTCACCAAAAGAACTGTTGATTCTACCTTGTTTACAAGGGAAATACAAAGATGACATTTTTATTGTTCAGATTTATGTGGACGACATTATCTTTGGGTCCACTAATCCGAATCATTCAAAACATTTTTAAAATCTCATGAAAAGTAAATTTGAAATGTCCATGATGGGGGAACTAAAATTCTTTCTTGGTTTACAAATACATCAATCCCCTCATGGTATTTTTATTAATCAAGCTAAATATACAATTGAGATTTTGAAAAAACATGGTATGGAAAATTGTGACTCTGTTGGTACACCAATGGTCACTTCACCAAAAATCGATGCTGATTTATTTGGGAAACCATCGATCCAAAGAAATATAGGAGCATGATTGGTTCTCTCATGTACCTTACTGCTAGTCAACCCGATATTCATTTTTTTGTTTGCTTATTTGCACGGTTTCAGGCAAGGCCTACCGAACTTCACCTCCAAGAGGTTAAACGGATCATTCGGTACCTACGAAGAACCATTAACATGGGACTTTGGTATCTGAAGGATTCCAAGTTTAAACTAATAGCATTTTCAGATGCGGATCATGCAGGGTGCCAAGTTACAGTAAAAAAGTACATCAGGAGGAGCACAATTTTTGGGTGAAAAGCTAGCAGGTTGGTCATCAAAGAAATAGGGCTGTACTGCATTATCAACTGCAGAAGCTGAGTACGTGTCTCTATCTGTGTGTTGTGCCCAAGTTCTATGGATGAGGACACAACTCACAGATTATGGCTTTACTTTCGATAAAATACCTTTGTATTGTGACTCGAAAAGTGCCATAGCCATCTCGTGCAATCCAGTTCAACACTCGAAGACCAAGCATATTAGAGTCCGCTATCACTTCATAAAAGAGCATGTAGAAGAGGGTACTGTTAAATTATTTTTTTGTGAAGACGGATTACCAACTCGCCGATCTATTTACTAAAGCCCTTCCAAAAGAAAGGTTTGACGATTTAGTTCGACGAATTGGCATGCGAAACCTAACTCCTGAGGAGCTAGAACGTCTTTTGTAAATAGTTTTTGAAAAACAAAATACAAAATTTGTAAAACCCACAAAATCAAAATACAAAAATAGAAAATTTTAAAAAATCCAAAAACAATAGAAAATTTTCAAAAATACAAAAACAATATAAAATCAAAAAATGAAAAAATATTCTTCTCACGACATGTCTCTCGTATAATCGATATTCTGTACGTATCTAGAAATGTCATTCAACAATGATATGGATATGTATAGATGCTCGAGCGAGAGTTCACTATAATGTTTTCTAAAACATGTCGTTTCTCAAATTTTCTCAAAAATATGGTTTTCGTATACTTCAGTTGTGACAAATGGTAATTTTTACACTAATATTTTAATAATAAATGTCTATTTATTATTACACAACTGTCAAACTAAACACTTATGTGTTTACATATTTATTACGGGAAGCAAACCCGCACACAGTAGCGTACAATAACTCACCAAAACAATTTAAATTTATCAGTAAAAGTGAATTTATCACTTTCTGACGATTTTAGACACTAACGTAACAAAAACGAGAGGTTATCTTGTTTTTTCTGAAAAACCGACACCACACGCGTACCGACACCACTTTAGTAAAGGTTGAACTTTAAAATTCATTTTTAGGAGTCAAAAAATTTATTTTACATCAGTATTGTAAAAACGACTCCAGCATTATATTTTTCACGTTTACGTGAAACCAAGGTACCATAATTTTACCTCAGCCAAACAAGACACGGGGTATACACAATACATTATAAAGCTTAAAACAAATAAATATATATACTCCTTTTCAGTAACATGTGAGGCCTATATCTTTTCTAACTTTCCTTCTTCCTTCTCTTTCGATCCACTCAACTCACATAACTATCCATTTGACATTTCGAATGAAGGAACCAAGATAAAAACAACCTACTCTTCTTCATCCATCACCATCCATAGGTGATGCTTTAATACTTTTGAGTTCTTCCATGGGTTTTGTCGGATTTAAAATCCGATCCACAGTGGTCAAACCTCAATGAAATCGAGGCCAAGAAAGGGAGGTTAGCCAAAATGGGTGAAAGCTCATCCCTTGATGATCAAAAGGAAGTCAAGAAGTTTCCTTAAGTTATCCCTTAAGAACACCGATTCCAGGAGGGGCATGTCACATCAAAAATCTATCTCACCTCAATCATAGTTCTCAGTCGAGGGAATTAAAGGGAAGAAGAAGGGGGTGGCTTGCTTGGAATCGAGTGGACTCTCCTTTATTGCTTATGTAATCGATCCATCATCAAATCCCTTGTAAGGTTTAAACCCAATCTTGTTGTTTTGTTCTTGAAACTCTCGAATGATATATTTCTTTGTGATTGTTATGAATTTTCTTTTGTCAAAAATTATGTCGATTCATTAAGTTGGTCTTGGTATGGTTTAGAAAGTCTTGAAACTGTTAATGATATGAACACTATTTAGAAACTGATATTGGCTCAGAAACATGAGATTGTTGTCGTTAATTTGGCTGTGTCGAATTTCCATGTCCGTCTTGTTGATCGAGTTGAGTTTGTTGTGGTTAAGTGGTGTCAAATCGCTAAGCTTAGATCAAGATTAGACTTTGGTTGTTTATACTGTCCGCGAACATGTTACTATAAACGGGTTTAACTCTCTGTTCTCAAGTATGATTTTAGAGGGAAATGGAAGTAAATGAAATGGAAGTTATGAAAATAATTGTGTTCTTTTGTTTGGAGTGAAAGAAAGGTAAAGTAAAGAAATGTTGTTACTTTTTATATTTTTACTATAATACCCTTGTACACATACAATAAATACAAATTGGTGAGGGGAATTTTTGTCACAAATATTATTTAATAATGAGATCCACTCACTTTACTTCACTTGCAGCCCAATTATGGGCTGAAAGTTTGACAAGGAAAAAACAAAGGACTTTACTTCCTTTTACTTCTCTTTACTTGCATTTACTTCCTTCCCAAATCTTGAGAACATGATTTTTTTTCATTTACTTCCATTTACTTCCTTCAAAAATCTTGAGAACAGAGTGTAAATGTTTGTGGTTATGGTTAAGAGTTTTTATTAGCCAAATTGTGGTCTAAAAAGGGTGTCCGCAAAGTGTTTGTGTTTTTGCTTGAAAGGAAATGTCTACACTCGAATAGGAGTTTGGATCGAGTAGATTGAGATAAACAAAATCCTTGCCTTGTACTCGACTTCCATGTTTATGTTTGTGCTTGTGTTTGGGTCAAGTTGTACTCGACTCAAGGATAAACTAGATGCTCAAGGTCTAGTCAAGCCATGTAACCTTCGGAATTTATTCAAAAAATTGTACCACTTTTAGTTGTTCTCGTGAGTCATTGGCCTAAACAACCTCGAACTTGTATTTCTATGCGGATACTGTTGAGTTGAAACCGAGAGACTTCGTGATATAGTCACAATGTTCGTCTAAAAATCCGGTTAACACCCACTTTTGCTCTTGTTTGAGTCGACCATTTTTGGTCGTAGTCACCCCTTTTGGGTGCTCGGATTTGTAGGTCTTACAACGGGTGCAAGTTAAGACCAAATCCTCATAAATACATGTCCTTGTCGAGCTCTTGTTTTGAACCAATTGTCACTCGCAAAGACTGCTCAACCGAAAATGTACACTAACATATTGCTAATTCTAAAACTTGTGTGTATACTGGAAATTCATTCACAGCAAATGGGCTGCATCCCTTAATCTTGGATGTGGGCCGAAGATCCTACAACCCTCCAAGCCTATCCTTCACTGTTGAGCCTATATTAAAAACCAGGTGGGCCGAAGCCCACTCGTTATGTAAAACCTCCGGGTCGCTGGCCTTCATATGTTGCGGCCCAACAAAATGTACAAATTAAACCTGCCTTTTTATTTAGCATGGGCCACAACCCACCCGTCACATATAAAATTTTATTGTCGACTCAATAAAAATTTGCCGATCAAGTAGTAGTTAAAAATATATTTCAACTTCATAATAAAATAACTCGATGAGCAATTATTTCACCACATGTTCTAAACATATAACAACTTGACATTATATGTATGTCGTATGGAGTAATTTAAAACCCGACATGAGTTTTAAAAAGAGAACATTTGATGTACAAATCGGTTTTGAACACATAACTTTTATGATAAACGATATATATATATATATATATGGGGATAGCTTGGCTACAATCCTTCACAAAAATTACACAAGCCATAAATCAAGGACCCACAGAAAAGAATCAGGACCCACAAAAAAAATCAGGGGCCCACATTTATAGCACAAAATTGTAGCCAATTGGCTACAATTAATTGTAGCTAATATATTCACATATATATATATATATATATATATATATATATATATATATAAACTACTTGAAAACACAAGAATGGGGAAAACATAAATTTTCACATTTAACGACATATATATATATATGTATACAAACAAATATTAAAGTTGGAAATGTAAACTAACTAAATATCTTCATAGCATACAATTCTAAATGGTCGTATCAAAACTTATATAAATCAATTGATTGTGAAACGATTATTTTTCAAACGCAAATTTCAAATTTGTTAAAACAATGATTTCTTGCAAACACAAGTTATGACACATCATGTAATGATGAAACATTTTCAAACTTAAACATTCTTCACAAAGACCATATGTATATATGGATGGATATTTACACACATACACTCACTTAACGCCAACGTTCTCATATGTCGTTCACGTTTGACATACAATAGTAATTATCCTTCGTGCGTAGTTTTTCGATCTCTGTCAACTCGAAGGTTCACTAGTCTTGATCTTTTGTACGCTTGTACACTCCAATGAGCCAATATCTAAAAATGTTAAAAAGATTGTTCCAAATTAAATGCTACCACACCAGCAACACCAACATGAACTCTTTAAAACATTTTGAATTCTTGAATTTGAACTGTGAACTAAAATAAACCTTACTAATCTAGGTCGCGTGTCGGTGCTGAACTCTATCTGAACTATTTTGTGATCTGACTGCTATTTATCAAAGTGAGTTTATAGCCCCACACTATTTAAACTTGTTTTACTATTGGGGTGAGAAACATGCAAAACTATTTTATGGATCAAACTATTGTCTATACTATTACGTGGTTTAGCCTAAGCCCTATTATGTCCCTTTTATGCCCAACTCATGAACCGTCAATTCCTGATAGGAAACACGAGTGTTATAAATAGATCTATTGGGAGTAACGTCCCCGTTCGGGTTGACCGGATAGGCAAACGAACATATACCATGTCGAAACTACAAGTGTCTGGGATACACACTTGTCGGGACAGTGATATTTATCATGCTTCTAGAGCTTGCACACAAGTTATAGCTTCGGTTGCATGAACTTAGTGCTAACGTAATAGACTGTATTTTTATATGCCATTGCATGGGTTATAATGTTCATATGCTAAACTCATGGTCCAACTACTGATTTACTGCTTATTGATAAACCTATGAACTCACCAGCTTTTTGCTGACTTTTTAAGCATGTTTTTCTCAGGTGTCTGAGCTGACTAATATGACAAGGTGGTGGCAGGGAAAGGGTTATAGATTACTGTCTGAATGCTGTGGCTTTTTAATTATGACTTGTTTTTATCTGGGACAACTGAAAATGTGGGCTTCACTTTATTAATCCGAAACAATGTTGTAAACAATATTTTCATGATTTAATCAATTAAAACGGAGTATGTATTCCGTTCTTTGTTACCTTGTGTTGTGATTATCAATTTAGTAGCACCCCATGACCCGAATGCTTCCGCTATGCCAGATTTTGGGGGTGTTATAGATTGGCATCAGAGTCAGGTTATAGAGAACTAGGAAGATATAAATCCTAAACTATAACCGCTTTTTACAAAAACAAGTCCCTATGACCGCCACTTGCCTGCCTGCCTTGCTCACTATTTGTTTGATGATTACTTATCTTAGCTGCTTATTAAAAATCTGTTGATTTTGCTCAGCTACATGTATTATATGTATATTTATACATACGTAACTTATACTACTTATTACGAGTATTTTCGATATACTTACACATATATACCATTTTGTCACAGACTATGTCTTCACATCACATTCCTCCGATCTCGCCAAACTCCGACGATCCATACATGCCGGTGCTGCAAGCTTTTAACGCACCAGACCCTGATCACACTGAGCCTATACTCACCTCAGCATTACCTACACCCACTACAGATTAGACTCCTATCCAGCTTATCCCTACTACTACTGATACTACCACTCCATATATCCACACTCATCCTGTTCGCCGTACTACCTGCATGAGAGTCCCTGGATATCGAATGCGGTACTCAGACTTACCATCCTTACCCCAGAGGAGGACCCGAGCTGTCTATATGGGTACCTCTACTACCCCAGTATCTCTTTCACCCGCATCATCCCCAGATCAGTCTCCACCACACCAGAGGCTCAGGAGAGCCGATGACTCTTACACAGACGAGAATCCCGAGGAAGAGTCAGAAGAGGATCCGGAGGAGGAGCCAATATCAGACCCTACACCCGAGCAGACTATACCAGCAGAACCGCGACATGGGAAAGCAGTTATGGAGGAGGTTCCGGGTACATTTGAGATTGGGCAGAGTTCTAGAGCTGCTCAGATGACAGGAGGAGATACGGATATGCCTTTGGGATTGGGACTGAGAGCTGCTGGATTACGGGCTAGGGATGAGGCTCCAGTTACTTGTAAGATCAAGGATGAGATGTAGAAGGATATTGAGTATGTTTATAGCACTCCACTTTAGGCGGATATGTTGGAGTATGCTCGTGTCATAATAAATAATTATATGGCTAGACATATGTGAGCCTATGGGGTCACACACTTATACACAGAGATACCATTTTATATATTGTATTTATCGTATTTACACTATATATATGACTACGTAACTTGGGATCGATAACGGGCTACTAATAACTAAGCTAGTACTTAGTTTATTGGATTGGACCAACAAATGGGCAAGCCCATTTGAAGCTCCATAAGGCCGGCCATGGTTAAGAGAACAAGAGAGAAAGATCAAGGGGTTAAATGTATCTTTTCCTTGATTATCTCCTAATTGATTTGTCATTAAGGAGAGGGATTAATAAATTAATTACTAACCAACTTTCTCTCCTCTTCCTCTCCTCAATAACCACGAAATAAAACACACCCATATTAGGGTTTGTGTTTTTAGATCTCATCTAACCTTATTCTAATGTAGTTCAAGGCTAGATCGCGTGTTATGTGATCAAGACTAGCATCGGGTGGTTATCCGTGACGTGTAGTGTGTTTTATTCATAGAGGAGATCAACCTTATTGATCTCTTGGGTTTCTTGTTCTTGACGTGGGATTGATCATTGTTGGTGACTCCCGGATCACGCTACAAAGGTATAAAACTTGTTTGTTTAATTCTATGATTGATCATATGGCTATATGGATCCTTGTTGGTGATGTTTTTCCGCTGCGCTTATATTGTTAATTGTTAATTTATATTTTACATCACCTATAGTGGTATCACGAGCCATCATATGTTGTCATATGATCATCTTGTATGCGTAAAAATGGCTAAAAACGTGTTTTTTTAATGGATTTAAAAGTATAATCTTAAAACAGCCCCTAGGGCTTATATATTCTGAATATGTCGACTTTAATGAGGTCTTAAGATCTGCACTTTTTGATCCCATGGCCATTTGTTATGCATACTTTGATTGTTTACTTGATCGGTACCCGTAAAATGGCCTAAAAACGTGTTTTTTTAAGAGATTTTTAACCCGATTTCTAATCAGCCCATGAGGCTTATTTTTCTGTGGTAAAATGGTGTTAAGAAGGTCCTAATATCAGTGGGTTATGAGTCTATGGCCATTTGTCACGCGTACCATTCGGGGTTTTAATTCTTGTTAATTATTTCTTCGATTCGTTGGCTAACAATTTAATTCTTGTTATTTATTTTGTTATCCATGGAAAATACATGCATGTTTGTCCATGGAGTTAGCCAACACCTTGTTTTGATCATAATATTATGGTATTATTATGTGTATATGCAAAGCCGATGAAAACCTAGACCACTTATGCATTGTGATGTTGTGATTGTTGGTTATTTTCCTTGTGTTGGGGTTTGCCATTGTTTCGGCACTTTTGTAATGTATTTCATTTTGGTTTTGCCATTGTTTGGGCATTTTACAGTAGATACAAAGTAGATTAGTTGTATTTTACTTTATATGTATTGTAAACAAGAGCTTGGAAGCAAATGGCGAAAGATTGAAGAGTTGTAGACCGAAAGTTGCTGCTGGACACCTGTTGGGAAAACGTGATTTCCCGCTGATTGGTAAGGTATTTTTTTCTAAAATTTGTTTTCCAGGTCCTCAAGACATAGGGCTACAACTTTGTCAACTGGGCCGAACGATGAGGAGGTCTTCTTCTAGGAGCATTGGGCCTCGCAAAACAGAAAAACTGGGCTGACAGAATCAAAGTTTCATGTGCATTATGGGCCTTTACTTGCCCATGATTGTCTTGGGGCAAGTGGGAACCCTCCATGTGGTTGTGTTATATGTCCCTAGTTGACTCTTGGTTCTTGTGATGGCTCACAAGACCAAGCATAGGATTTTCATCGGTTGAGGCTTTGCATATTGTGGTTGTATGTTTGTTTGGTTGTTTTTATGTATGTTGTGACTACATGTAAAACGAAAATTGTTTTCTTAAAACTTGAAACAAAACATAAACCATTTTGAACCAAGTCTTATGATTTAGTTTAACTAAGTTTAAATATGATTTGAAACTTAAAAATCATTGTTTTCTAAATAACACTTAAACTAGTTAAGATTGTTTATTTATTGATTTATTGTATTGTCCAAACTTAATTAAAATCCACCTAGGATTTATATTAGTCTTGAAAATGGACAACTTGACACACATAAATTAAAACAATGATTAGACTTAAGTTAAGAAAAGTTTTTTAACTTGTGCTACGAAGAATGAATGCATGCTTCTTTCGTACACGTTTTTGATCCACATCAAAACTATTTACCCGTCAAAATTTAAGTCACGCCGTCCAATTATGAGAACACTTGCAATTACCTTTTAGCATCTGGTCAGACCTAGGCTGAATTGTAACCCAAGGTGACTATTCTCCATGGTCAGACCTAGGATTATTCTCACAGTTTTCAAATTGGATGACTTAATCGAGTAGTGTGGTCAGACCCTTACCCGAGGCAAAGATGGGACTAAACATGCCTACATGACACTAGTTGTTTGACACTAGATGCCATGAGTCCCATAAAGATCTAAGAGTTGTACATGTAATACAATTGGTGATCGTCGCCTACCTATTAAATCCACCATTTCTAGTAGATCAACTGCATTAATGGTCGAACCTCAATGAGGATCTTAGCCTTTTCGTAAATTAATTGTTTTAAATTATAAACATGGGGTAGTTAATTTATAAAAGGATAATTATCGAAAATACTAAAATTGAACTTTGTAAATTCAATTAATGCAAACGCATACCGTAAACAAGAGTTTGTTCTTTTCTTGTTAAAAGGACGAACTAAGTCGATCTTTCCTTGTAAGAAAGAGACTTATTCCTATCCTTTTTCTTTATGAGGAAAAGCCATAATAGGAATATTTGAATTTTCCTAATTCTAATCAAACTCAAGGAAAACCTACTCTAGAAATCGTGATGTCTTGTAAAAGTCAAAACGGTTAAGTATGGTTACACATCTTATTCCTTCAACGTTGTTTTATAACCCTTGTTTCGGTTTTGAAACATTGAAGAAATATAAGATATTTGGACAACCAAGAACACGTGCACTTGACTTGACCTCTTTGGTCAGACCTTAGGGCCATTTCAACCCATGGCGAATTTTGCTCATTGGTCAGACCTTTGGCGATATTTGCATGTTCTTGCTTGGTCAACCTAGTTTGTACTAGCTACCAAACTAAAATGAGTTTAAATAATTAGAAGACGGAAGTATCAATAAACCGCAATGTGGTAAAGGCAATTACTAGCATGATTACCTAGCAGTTTGCCTTAACCCAATATGCCTACTAAGGTCCTACATACCCTTGTGGTAAAGTAGACCAATTATGGAGGAAATGCATACCTATTTTCAAGTTAAAATAGCAATGATGGCTAACCCATCATCTATATGTTAGAACTTGATGCACTTTCTTGAATACCTAAGTACATGTTTACTAGTCAAAGTGACTCACATTAGCAATAATGTGTAGATATTCAAAGAAAGATGGAAAGTATCAAATCGCTACTCACTCTCCACTGGTGACGTAACACATTGTAATGTTGTCTAATCCAGTGGGAGCTACATGATAATATTACTGGTGACGTAACACATGTAATGTTGTCTAAACCAGTGGGAGCTGTAAGCTTTATTACTTGCAAGTTACCCATCTTATTTTCAGATTGTCTTGAAATAATACATTACTTTTCACGTGTTAAGCATCATAGTTTATATAAGAACCATTGCATAAGTTTTATATGATAACTTGTCGCGTTCCTGATGTTGCTTCCTGAAATGTTATCTATAAAATTGTTATGCATGATTCATTATTCAAACGATAAAGTTCTACATATCTATATTTTGATTTTTGACTAAAAATCATATGTTATCTTATACATTGTCATATTGCTCATACAAACAAACGACCGTAGTGTTGTTTGCATGCTCTCACGATGTTGTGCCATGCACAAGTGGGAGAAATCTTAATTGTGTGCAAGGTACAACATATAACAATATGACTAATAGTTTTTCTTGACTGCAAGGTAAGAAACTAAAATTCTACTAGGACTTCTACACATAAAATGTATGTTGCCCTAATTAGAACAAATATCAAGATATCATGAAAAGCTACTTCAACATATTCACTGAATTGTTTAGTAAATATGATTATGTTTTCTTGTAAACTCATAATCATGAAGTACAAAATTAACTTGAATATACTATTGAGGCCAAGAGTTGGCGCTCGTAATTACTTTAGTTGAATATGTTTAGGTCTCTTGTAAAGACACAAACATTAATTCCGTTAATTGTTGAAAGACTTATAACGTAAAGTAAGACGTCAAATTTGTTATGTCTTCTTGTTAAAGACATGTACACTTACGACGTCTACGTTAATTTGTTATGTCTTCTTGTTAAAGACATGTACACTTACGACGTATAATATTAAATGTTTATGTTTTCTAGTCAAAACATGCACATGAAGTAAAGTATGCAGTAGGTTAAAATTACTATTGATACCATCTGGTTTGACTTGGTTGGCAGATATGTAAGCCAAAAGGTATAAGTTCATCTAATGAGTTGTGTGATAGTCTCACAACATTAGTCCCCATGGAATACCACAACTTTATGGTATGTCCATCACGGAAAATCAAACACTATTGATATTGTTTGATCTTTGATGACTTAAACTGTTTTACCTCCAAAGCTATCAAGGTTAGAAATTGGGTGTGCCATGTGTACACTCAATATGATTCCAACCCAGAAGGAATTTAAGACACCATTGTATTATGGCATGGGATGAATCTCATTATGTCTTAATTGAAGTTCTTAATTTGTTAACTACTTAAGAGTAAATAATTAACAAACTAGAGTCAAGAACTAACGGTGTATTTTGGATGTCCCACTTGAAAACAATTTACTGTTACTCAAGATGCTGAGTATCTAGAGATTAGTCTCTACATACAAAAGCAAGTGGGAGTACCTTTAGACCTTGAAGTTATTCAAGTACTAAATACACAACCTTCTGAGTACACTTGCTAATGTCATACTATGGTTGAACATGCATATGTTAAACCATAGATTGATATCTCTCATTCATAAATCCGCAAGGATTCCTCTTGCACCTGAATGATATAGTTTTTTATATCAATGCTAAGAGATATAAGTTAGAGGATCATAGTGAACCTGCTAACTACAGAGATGTATTGTCAGATCTTGAATCTGATGAATAGCTCAAAACTATGAATGTTAAGATTCAGTCCTTGAAAGACAATCACTCTTGGAGCTTGATTGATCTCTTACTAATCAGTTAGACTGTGAGGTTAAGAATGAGTTTCTTGATGAGAAGACTCAAAAGGACAAACTTGTACACACATTTAATGCACGTGTAATAAAAGGAGTTTACTCGTACTCAAGAAATTGACTATGATTAAATCTTCCTAGCTACAAACATTAAATGTATAAAGATGATTAATAGTCATACTTGTTTTCATGTAAATGAAATATGACAATAGGATATCAAAACACTTTTCTTGTTGATTATCTTTGCGAGGACGATGAGTAATCAAAAGGGTTTATGAATCCATATAATCTTTATTATGTATACAAGATAAAATAATCCATATGTGGATTAGATCATGCATCTAGGAGCAAATATCTTGAGTTAATTATAAAATCATTAATTTGATTTTGATTAATAAGATTACTCCTAAGTACTCTGAGAGCAAGTTGGAGCACTATATTTATTTTCTTAAATCTCATATGTCATTAACATATTAGAAACAATATTCCATCTAAGCTAGACTTTAATCCTTAGCTTGGAATGAAGTTTCTCTTGAGGGATTTATAAAATAAGACATACTACCTTGTTATGTATATGTTTATTAGAATAAACATAAGCGGTTATTAAGTCTAAATATAATATGACACGTTATTGAGGAGAGTCTCAATGATCAATCTCACTTGATGAGATTGAACACATGAGTGGAAATCTTAAGTTCGACTAAAGGATTCATCATGTAAGTCATATTACGTATTGGACTACATTTATCATTTGCATGAATGCAAGATGAGTGAATGACAACAAATATCTAAATGAATGTCATTAGATAATTGTTAAACGAACATTAATAATGGACCTACAAAGTACCAAAGATATGTTCAAACGTTTACGGATATTTGAGGAACTCTGTTTTGTTTGCATACGCTGATGCTTATTTAACTGAGTTGGCACTCAACCCTAGTCGTGGTAGGATGTCATCATGAATGATGACATTGCTGACTAAATGTGCTCGACTGAGAGCATTAATGCATTATACATTAAAAGAATAAGAATACTTTATGGTTTGAGAAACTATTCAGATGACTGTCTAAAGTAGGTGTTCTGCTAGCTTCAGACACTATGGAATGTATTGTTGCATTACTCATCTTGTACTTGAATGCACACATACAGAGGACAATCATTGATGAGGCGAAAAGTGTACCGCTTTTAAGGGGTCATTTAAGCCCGAAATCGTATTTATTTGATCAAATATTGCCCTAAATCGTTCCTTTTGTCATTTTAGGTACTTTTGAGGAGAAATCTGGAAAAGGAGGCATTTTGGACGTTTTTGGAGCATTAAAGTGAAGAAAACGGCAAAGTCTCAAGAATCGGCTAAAAGTTACTCTTGACGGCGTCAACATTAACTCCAGACGGCGTCATGCCTTGGCAAGAAAAGTTGGATGTGAAATTTACTCATGACGGGCCAGTGAGTTTGCATGAGAATTCTGACGGCGTCACGCTTTAACTAAATCAAGGGCGTCACGGCTTAAATCATAAGGGGACGGCGTCACGTTCAGGATCCGACGGCGTCAAGCCTTGATAAGCCAGAATGGATTTTTGAAGAGCTAAAGAGGGACGGCGTCAAGATGGTCATCCGGGAACCCTAAAAGCGGCGAGGTGACGGCGTCACAATGCATAAGGTGACGCCGTCAGATGTCAAAGTCTATATATAGTTTTCTAATTTTTTGTCATTAGGGAGAGCTTAGTGTGTGGAATTTTGGGATAAAACCCTAAGACGATTTTAGCTACTTTTTCAGGGCTTTTTGCCCTGAGATCTTCCATGTTTCATTGAAAGATAAGTTATCAATTAATCATTCAATATGTCTATGTGTTGTTTGATTCTATCTTATGCTTGTCTTTTGTTTAACATGTTAGGCTAATTTTATCTTGTGTTTGCTTAGATCTAATGAAACCTAGCTATTGATTATTGGTTGTTAGTGTGTTGTTAGTTGTATTGGATGATTGTTTATCTATGTTAGGCTTAAGAAAACTGGCTAACTTCCTATTCGGTAACTTGCTTGAACGTCTTAAGAAACATGAACCAAACGCGTACTAAAGGTTTTTATGGTTGTATTTAATGCACAAGCGAATTCTAGTGATCCCATGTTAGGAGCTTCCTAGCCGGCTCGACATAGGAGTGAAGTAGGAGCTTGTAGAGTTTGGGGAAGTAAGTACGCCACCCCACGAATGGTATTAAGGAATACACCCGTCATCCACGCGACTAATACACACTAATTAACCGGTAAAAGATAGTTAGGGAGTAAGGAAATCTAAGTAAACACATTCCTCTACACATAAGTTTCTCACCCCTTTTCATTTTTGTTATTTTATTTTATTTGCATTTGTAGTAATTTGGGTTAGTTGACTAGCAACTAATTCCGCCCACTCCTTCAAAACCCGAGATTTTACTTGCTTTTATAAAATATAAAAACATAAAAAAAGAATCTTCCTCAACCCTTAGACCTAATTAGAGTAGCCTTTCACACCTAACGAACACTATTCCCTGTGGAGAACGATCAATCCCCCGTACTTACCACTACACTATACTACATCGGTCAGGTACACTGCCTGGTGGGGTTGTAAGCCTCTTGAGATCCCTCGAGAGGTAAAACCTGTTGTAAGGTTGCAAAACCCACGCATCAAGTTTTTGGCGCCGCTGCCGGGGAATAGTTATTGTTTAGGTTGAATTTTTATTTCTATTAGGTCTACTCACTAGATTCCTTTCTAGTGAGATTTTTATTTTATTTTTCTAGGTTTTCTTTAGTCTATCTATTTTCTTCGTGTCTTTGTTCGTAACCATTACCATCCGACATCATGGAAGATGGTAATATCCTTAACCCACACAACCCACCACCACAACAACCACCACCACCTCCTAGAGCCCGTACTTTAGGAGAGTATTCCCGTCCTAGCCACCATGGCTATCGAAACACCATTGAGCTCACTCAAGGAGCCAATATCACACCCTTGCGATCCGACACCATCCGGTTGGTGCAAAGCGGATGCGCATTCCATGGACTTCGTTCTGAAGATCCTAATCAACATCTCAAGGACTTTCTTAAAATCGTTGATTCTATAGACCTTGATGTTGCCACTCGAGAGACGACCCGATTGCGTCTCTTCCAATTCTCTCTGCGGGACCAAGCTAGTCAGTGGCTAGAACGTCAACCCGCAGGATCCATTACCTCTTGGGATGATCTCACCACTCGTTTCCTTGCTCAGTTTTTCCCACCGGGAAGAACTACCAAGCTAAGGAATGATATCTTGATGTTCCAACAACGTCAAGGCGAAACTCTCTACGAGGCATGGACTCGATTCAAGGACTTACTCCAAAAAGTCCCTCACCATGGCATAGAACTTTGGCTCCAAGTCCAAATCTTCTATGACCATATCAATCTCTCCACGAGGCAAACCATTGACCAATCGGCCGGTGGCAAGCTACGTGATCTAAGTGCGGAACAATCATGGGCTCTCCTAGAGGATCTTGCTCTTTATGACAACGAAAGTTGGAGTGATCCCCGTGATTTGAATAAAACGGTCAAGGCAATATCTTTGCCTTTGAACAATTCAAGCACTTCCGACCGTAGGATCGTAGAACTTGAAGACCAAGTCAAGTTTCTCATGAAATCCTACGAGGCTCCTAAACCTTCAAGCCAAGTGAACAAAATCACTTCTTCATGTGAATTATGTAGTGGTCCCCACGACACTCGTGATTGCATGGAACTCCCCGAACAAGCTTTTGTGGACTACGCATCCTCGCGTACCGACGGAGCGGGAGACAAGTGGTACACTTTCAAGCCCGAGCCAAACCATTATGGTGATTCATACAACCCCTCATGGAAAAATCACCCGAACCTTAGGTGGAAACAAAACCAAAACTCACAACAAATCAATTCTTCCAACCCACCTAATCGTTTCCAGTCAAGCGGTTCCAACTCGAACCGTACTTTCAACAACAATCCTTCCGGCAATGGTAGTACCAATAACTTTGAAGGATTGATGTCTCAATTTATGGCATCTCAAGAAGCTCGGATAGCTAGATTCGAGACCGAATTCAATCAACAACAAACTGAGATGACCAATAAAATTGACAACTTGTTGAAAGCCCTCCATAACCAAGTGTTATCACCTCCACATAAGGACGCTAGGAACACAAATAGCGGACCCCAAGTCAAAGACCCTTCTTCATCCAAACATGTCCACTTCGTCAACGTTGTCACTATTAAACCAATCGATAGGAGCATGGAAGAAAGTGAACCAAAGGATGAGGATAGGAAAGTCGAGGTTGATAAGGAAGTTAGGACAAGTGAGATTGAAGAAGTAGATGATGATGAGGACTACTTCAATAGGCTACCCACTAAGGAAGAGCGTGCATATCATACAAACTTATTCGATGATCCCGAGACACCATACTTCCTAGGTAGACCAATCATAGAAATAGGCGACCCTTCTAATCTCAACATACCATGCAACATAGGGCATCTACATGTGTGGAAAGCTTATATCGACCTTAGATCACCCATAAACATCATGACTAGAGCCCACTACAACTTGATAATGAAAAATCAGCTTGGGTATAGGATGTTCCCTGACAAGGGTTGGATGAGTAACTTCACGGGAAGAGTTAAGGGATTACCGGTTTATGTAGGAAACTTCACCTATGTCACCGACTTTGTAATTGTTGAAGATATCCGCCCAATAGTCGATGCATCCTTAACTCAAGTGGTTTTTGGAAAACCATTTGTTGAGGTCTCTAGAATGACTTATGAACCTTCCTTAGGGATAGTTAGATTTAAGGATGAGACCGATGAAGTAAGCTACCAAATGCCATATAAGATAGAACAATTCCAAAACTTGTCAAATGTTGAGAAGGAGCTTAAACAAGCGGTCTACTATAGGAATGATAAGGATAGAAGTAAAGGAGTAGACTATGTTATGGAAAGGATATTCGGTTTCTACAAGGATTGTTTGAAATTAGGACCGGAATATAAAACCGGGAAGGAGAATGGCCTAGGAACCGTGACCGATGATGGAGTCACGTAATGTACGTGACTTTGAGTCTAGCTACAAGACTCGTTAATAAAGAAAAGCGCTTCTTGGGAGGCAACCCAAGCTTTATTTGTTTTATTTGCTTTGTGTGTTTATTTATTTGTTTGTTTGATTTTATTTGTTTCCGTATGTATGTTTAATTTTTATTCTTATTGATTCATGTTCAAAACTAAATTGTGAAAATGCTTTATTTTGTTTTTAACTTCGTCTTAACTACATATAAAGGTATTTTGCAAAAGATAAGTGTAAGGGAAATCTAAATCGGTTTATTAGAACACAAATGAACATGAATCATAATAATAATAAGTTAGCATACATATTCGTATTTGTTTGAGTCAAATGCTTGTATCGAGTCATAATGATGTTTTGCAGGATTTCCAGGAAGTAAGGTAAAGGTTTTTCAAGAAATTTTCCGGAAACTTAAAATGAAAATTTTTGTCAGGTCATTTCTGACGGCGTCAGGGGTTATAACCTGACGGCGTCAGATTTAATTTCCAGAAATTTTTGAAAATTTTGTTTTCATAAAAAGTTTTTATTAAAATCTCCAACTTATAATCTCCAGGAATCTGCAAAGTTATCATTCCACAAGCATTATATCCTTATATATAGATTTTATCCCGCCGATGTTATGCAGGTTTTCGTGTTTGTTTTCTCAGGTTCAACAGGTTATTTTGGACAAGGAAATGTTTTGAATGAAGCTTATGGCGATGCATTAGTCATGGAGCTTCAACATTCTCTTTGGAGGAAGATTTAACCGTGTAATTTCATTATCCAACGAGCGAATCAGGGGAGTATTTGATTTCATTCTTTTACTTTATGCTTTTACATTTGTCATTTGAACATTGGGGACAATGTTCATCTTAAGTGTAAGGGGAGGGTAAAAGTACGATTTTAGAGAATACAATTGCGCTTGATTTTTGTTTGTTTGATGGTAGATGTGTAATAAAACTGAGAGAAATACTTGTTAAGGTAATTTTAGTGCCAAATTTAAAATTTTTTACAACATATAGGAGTGAAACTTTGATCTTAATGAGCGTCTCACGGATAGGAGTTATATGACTAGCACAAAAACCGTACCACTAAAAAATTTTCCACCCCCAAATATGTGAGGTTCGCCCCTAGAATTGGTAGGAAAAGCATTTATGCTATGATGTGTGTACCGGTAGCACTTAGATTCTAGAACTTGTGTTAGGACCATTCCGAGGCCACAAGTGAGACTACATTCGTGTGGCTAGATTTACTACATGATAAGAGGCATTAGGATTAACCCATTGTTTTACACCTGTGTTTTTGTTATAATTACATTGGCTACATTGGTCAAGTAATTCTCCCACACCCTTTGCGCTGTACTCATTTTTAGTACACGATACCCCTAGTACACCCCTCAGAGCCTATCTTTTCGTTTCGACCTTTAAGCATTTTACTTAAAGGAAGAATTTGTTACACCCCACTTAAATGTACACCCAAATCGCCTTAGCCTACCTTGTATGCACTCATCTTTAGTGCATTATTGTTACAACATTTGTTTAAACCCAAGTTAATTATCTAGTTGATTACATGGTTGCTAAGTCGAGTCATATCCTTGTACATATTGTTTTGGGACGATTGGGACTCGTGGGTAAAGTACTAGTGTAATGGAGTAATGGGGAAGAACATCATTTATTACCCCCATATGTGCTAAATATTTTAAAAGTACTCCAAGTTTTTCAATTATCTTAATTCGAGTCATTAGAATAGTTATTTGTAAAGTTATGTAAAAGTTCAAGTGTAAGGGGATGCAACGCCCCTATGATATATTATTTTGGATGGTAGGGTAGAAGTGTATGCAAAAAAAAAAAAAAAAAAAAAAAAAAAAAAAAAAAAAAAAAAAAAAAAAAAAATCAAGAAAAATACAAAAAAATGAGAAAAAGAAAAATAGAAAAACATACGGACTACCATCCCGTTTCATTTTATGTTTATTTTATGTTTATGTTTTGTTATTTTCTTTCATTAGCTTAAGATCGAGTCTAGTCTTGGCTTAGCAACGTTGTATAGTACATGTAATTGATCAAGATCTTTAACTCGCCACCAGTAAAATATCCTTTATCCAACAAAACCGTGTTTTCCTTTTCCCTACACCTAACGTTATAACCCATTTAAAAGCCCTCTTTGATAGTTTATCTTAGGTGCTTACGCCTAGTGGAGGAGGTTTTCGATCCTTTCCCAAGCCTATGGTAATCTATTTGCTATGACAGGTAGTGAGAGATATTATCCGTTTTCATTTATGAGATTTATTTTGATGACACTTGAGAGATGTGAGTATCTAAACACTACTTGTGAGGTGCTAGTATGTAATCTCCGTGCTTATTATGATTGAAGTGGAACGATTATTTGTTGTAATTACTTTTATGTTTGCATTAAATGACCCCTAACTTGTATTTTGATTAGAATAAAAGCGCATTTGCTTGAGGACAAGCAAATCTCAAGTGTAAGGGTATTTGATGAGGCGAAAAGTGTACCGCTTTTAAGGGGTCATTTAAGCCCGAAATCGTATTTATTTGATCAAATATTGCCCTAAATCGTTCCTTTTGTCATTTTAGGTACTTTTGAGGAGAAATCTGGAAAAGGAGGCATTTTGGACGTTTTTGGAGCATTAAAGTGAAGAAAACGGCAAAGTCTCAAGAATCGGCTAAAAGTTACTCTTGACGGCGTCAACATTAACTCCAGACGGCGTCATGCCTTGGCAAGAAAAGTTGGATGTGAAATTTACTCATGACGGGCCAGTGAGTTTGCATGAGAATTCTGACGGCGTCACGCTTTAACTAAATCAAGGGCGTCACGGCTTAAATCATAAGGGGACGGCGTCACGTTCAGGATCCGACGGCGTCAAGCCTTGATAAGCCAGAATGGATTTTTGAAGAGCTAAAGAGGGACGGCGTCAAGATGGTCATCCGGGAACCCTAAAAGCGGCGAGGTGACGGCGTCACAATGCATAAGGTGACGCCGTCAGATGTCAAAGTCTATATATAGTTTTCTAATTTTTTGTCATTAGGGAGAGCTTAGTGTGTGGAATTTTGGGATAAAACCCTAAGACGATTTTAGCTACTTTTTCAGGGCTTTTTGCCCTGAGATCTTCCATGTTTCATTGAAAGATAAGTTATCAATTAATCATTCAATATGTCTATGTGTTGTTTGATTCTATCTTATGCTTGTCTTTTGTTTAACATGTTAGGCTAATTTTATCTTGTGTTTGCTTAGATCTAATGAAACCTAGCTATTGATTATTGGTTGTTAGTGTGTTGTTAGTTGTATTGGATGATTGTTTATCTATGTTAGGCTTAAGAAAACTGGCTAACTTCCTATTCGGTAACTTGCTTGAACGTCTTAAGAAACATGAACCAAACGCGTACTAAAGGTTTTTATGGTTGTATTTAATGCACAAGCGAATTCTAGTGATCCCATGTTAGGAGCTTCCTAGCCGGCTCGACATAGGAGTGAAGTAGGAGCTTGTAGAGTTTGGGGAAGTAAGTACGCCACCCCACGAATGGTATTAAGGAATACACCCGTCATCCACGCGACTAATACACACTAATTAACCGGTAAAAGATAGTTAGGGAGTAAGGAAATCTAAGTAAACACATTCCTCTACACATAAGTTTCTCACCCTTTTCATTTTTGTTATTTTATTTTATTTGCATTTGTAGTAATTTGGGTTAGTTGACTAGCAACTAATTCCGCCCACTCCTTCAAAACCCGAGATTTTACTTGCTTTTATAAAATATAAAAACATAAAAAAAGAATCTTCCTCAACCCTTAGACCTAATTAGAGTAGCCTTTCACACCTAACGAACACTATTCCCTGTGGAGAACGATCAATCCCCCGTACTTACCACTACACTATACTACATCGGTCAGGTACACTGCCTGGTGGGGTTGTAAGCCTCTTGAGATCCCTCGAGAGGTAAAACCTGTTGTAAGGTTGCAAAACCCACGCATCAATCATCATTCAAACCTTTCGTGAGTTTTGGAACAAGTATTCTCAAAGTTTATTCAGATGACTACTTGTTGTCTTGTACAACATGATTCGATCATGGTGGGAACAACGGATTCCGACCTATGAGTAGTCTTATGCATATCTGTTTTTAGTATTTGGATAATGGAACTGTAAGCAGTCGTATTATACAATGAATTGATATACCTGGTATGATCGTCTTCATTTATACTACTGTGTTCTATATTTGCATGTTTAATCCATGAATAATTTATTTGTTCTAAAATTATCCATTGTCGGTTGACGATACGGGAGTATCATCAAATTAAGACAAATGTGAGCGTGTTGGTGATTTATTTGCCACACTCACATGTTGTTCATTGTGATGAACATTGGATTGACCCAACCTACGAGAATTCACTACATGGATCGTCGTCAATGGTGAATCTCGCAAGAGGTTTTGTCTCTTATCCTCAGACTTGAGATGCAAGCAGGTCTTGCATGTGTGAAATTTCATTCCTTGATATGGTTAAACGCTATCCTGAATAAGGTAGTTATAAAGGCCATTTTCAGGAGTGATATGAAGCATGTGAATGACACGTGTAGTCAAAATGGGATTTGTTCCTCCACTTGCTTTGGAGTTAGATACTATTGGGCCCCTCGATGATTTGAACAGATGTTTGTATGGCCGTACCCAAATGAGATTAAGATGAATCTTAATTCACTTGGTAATCTAGTTCAATATCTATATCGAGAAACATAATAGTTGAACTATTAGAATGACTGTTGATCCATGTCTAATATTCAACACGGTATCTGTAACAAAAGGATAGATGACATATAAACCATCTTATATGAGACGTTTAAGAAACTAACCTCACATATTTCTAGGGGCATTGGCGTGTTGCTAGACGCTAACCATTGCCTGTATAATTACTTGATTATTATGACGTCGCAAGTGGGAGCTGTTGGAGTATGCTCGTGTCATAATAAATAATTATATGGCTAGACATATGTGAGCCTATGGGGTCACACACTTATACACAGAGATACCATTTTATATATTGTATTTATCGTATTTACACTATATATATGACTACGTAACTTGGGATCGATAACGGGCTACTAATAACTAAGCTAGTACTTAGTTTATTGGATTGGACCAACAAATGGGCAAGCCCATTTGAAGCTCCATAAGGCCGGCCATGGTTAAGAGAACAAGAGAGAAAGATCAAGGGGTTAAATGTATCTTTTCCTTGATTATCTCCTAATTGATTTGTCATTAAGGAGAGGGATTAATAAATTAATTACTAACCAACTTTCTCTCCTCTTCCTCTCCTCAATAACCACGAAATAAAACACACCCATATTAGGGTTTGTGTTTTTAGATCTCATCTAACCTTATTCTAATGTAGTTCAAGGCTAGATCGCGTGTTATGTGATCAAGACTAGCATCGGGTGGTTATCCGTGACGTGTAGTGTGTTTTATTCATAGAGGAGATCAACCTTATTGATCTCTTGGGTTTCTTGTTCTTGACGTGGGATTGATCATTGTTGGTGACTCCCGGATCACGCTACAAAGGTATAAAACTTGTTTGTTTAATTCTATGATTGATTATATGGCTATATGGATCCTTGTTGGTGATGTTTTTCCGCTGTGCTTATATTGTTAATTGTTAATTTATATTTTACATCACCTATAGGATAGTCCCACATATGAGCTATCTTTACCATCATTTGTGCCACCATCTCCGTTAGTGCCAGATTCCCCTCCACCTGCTGCCTCGCCTATAGTGGAGGAGGAGGAGGAGGATGATGCCACGAGATTCTTGATCCAGCTTGGGGCACATGGGATTTTACTGGATGTTCACTTTGATCAGTTAGAGAGGCTTGGACGCCGTGATGAGCAAGTTAGCAGGGAACTTGCAGGAGTTCGTCAGAGACTGGGTGATATAGGGAGAGATCAAGCTAGGGCATGGGATGCTGAGTGGACTAACTGGCATAGGATGCATGAGTTAGAGTCGGTGATGGCTAGGGTCACAAGGTCCGAGCATGGGGACCATAGAGAGGTGTTGGCGTCAAGGGGACGCATTACGTAGCTGGAGACTAGGACAGGTCATCTGGAGACTATCATAGCACGGATGGCACATGAGCTGGAGCAGTTACGCATAGGACGTGATGGATTCTAGTCTTAGCAGTCATGATGTACCCCCCACTAAACTGAGTAGCCGTCAGTTAGTGGCATTTATAGTTTTTCCTTATCTGTATTCAAAACTTGTGTTATTCCTCTATGTATTCGAGCTTGTAACCTTTTGTGAACCCGAATTGATTTAAATCTATGACAAGCTTAATTAACTATTCCATTGTGCCAACTTCTTTATGATTGATCTTACTCATATACTCTACCTACGATTATACACTTGTGCGATAATAAACTCTCGAAATCTCAATTATCTCTATCTTTCTGATACAGCAAAATGCCTCCAAAAAGAACAACCAGAACTGCTCGTGCACAAAAAACAAATCCAGGCCCAGCTAGGGCAACTGCAGCAGCTCCACCTGTAAATCGAGCCATGCTCGATCAACTGGTAAAAGAAAGGGTGGAAGCAGCACTAGCTACAGCTAACCACTCGACAACTGATGGTGGGAATTCTAGACCCACAAACAACAATGCTCGAGGGTGTACTTATCAAGACTTCAGGAAGATAATGACTGGAGGTTTTGGTGGTACTGAAGGAGCAGTTGTTCTGGTTCGATGGATTAAGAAGTTAGAAACGGTATTCCGAATTAGTGGTTGTTCGGAAGAGGACAAGGTTAAGTATGCATCGTTTACTTTCCAAGATGCAGCTCTAACCTGGTGGAACAATTTCTCGAAGTCAGCTGGATACGACAGTGCATATGCAATGTCATGGGAAAGTTTCAAGCAGATGGTTCTTAAGAAATATTGCCCTCGTAACGAGGTGAAGAAGTTGGAAGTTGAATTCTGGAATCTCAAGGTACAAGGTACCAATATGGCAGTGTACAATCAGCATTTTCAGGAGCTCGCTTTGTTGTGTCCCAACATGGTCCAAACTGATACCCGCCTATTGGAGAGATATGTTGGCGGATTACCCTCATCTATTAAGGGTAATGTTACAACTTACAAGGCCGCTGACCTCCATGAAACCATGGAAGTGGCCAATAAGTTGATGGATCAGGTGATCGAGGACTCAGCTGAAACGGTTGCAACCAACAAGCGTAAATGGGATGACCATTCCCGCAACAACAGCAACCATCACCCAAACAAGAAGCAAGATGTTGCTAAGGTCTACGCTGCTGGACCAACTGAGAAGAAAGGGTATCCAGCTGAGAAAAAGGGATACGTCGGGAAGCACCCATTGTGCAATCGCTGTAAACTACATCATAGCGGGTCATGCACAGTGAAATGCCGCAACTGTCAGAAGGTTAGGCATATGGCCAGAGACTGTAGGTCGAGAAATCTTGCCACTGCACAAGCAGCACCAGAGCAGAACCCGAAGGCCAACGTAACATGTTTTGGGTGCGGGAAGAAAGGGCACTACAAGAATGAGTGCCGTGAGTCAAAGAAACAAGTTGCTGTAGGAAACCAGATAGCTGCTGGTCAGCAGGGAAATCGTGGAAACAATGGAGGAGCCCATGGAAGGGTCTATGCCGTGTGTAAAGCAGAAGCACAAGATGACCCGAATGCCATAACGGGTTCGTTACTTTTAAATAACCGCTACGCATCCATATTGTTTGATACGGGGGCAGATAGGAGTTTTGTTTCAACTGCATTTAGTACACTACTTGATATCGCCCCGACCACCTTAGATAACGTATACAATGTGGAACTAGCTAATGGGAACGTAGAAAGGGTAGACACCATCGTAAGAGGATGTACTTTAAATCTATTAAACCACCCATTCAATATCGATCTTATGCCAGTAGAATTGGGTAGTTTTGACGTCATTATCGGCATGGACTGGTTGTCAAAATATCATGCCACCATTCTTTCCGACGAGAAAATCGTCCGACTTCCTTATGGAAACGAAGTTCTAAACGTTGAAGGTGACAAAAGAGGTTGAAGAAACACCTCGAGACTAAACGTTATCTCTTGAACAAAGGCACAGAAATGCCTTGAGAAAGGATGCCTTCTCTTCCTAGCACAAGTCTCTGAAGGGGAAGAAAAAGAGCAGGAGGAAAAACATTTGGAGGACATTCCAATCGTAAGAGATTTTCCAGAAGTCTTTCCCGAAGACTTACCTGGACTCCCGCCATACCGACAAGTCGAATTTTGAATCGACTTAATACCTGGTGCCGCACCTGTGGCTCGGGCACCTTATCGGTTAGCTTCGACAGAACTGCAAGAACTGTCAAACCAATTATCGGAACGCGCGGAGAAAGGATTCTTCAGACCGAGTTCTTCCCCTTGGGGAGCTCCAGTTCTTTTTTTCAAAAAGAAAGATGGATCTTTCAGGATGTGCATCGATTACCGCGAACTAAACAAAATAACCATCAAGAACCGCTATCCACTTTCGAGAATCGACGATCTGTTCGATCAACTTCAAGGTTCATGTGTTTACTCCAAAATCGATCTGAGATCCGGATACCACCAGCTTAGGGTTCGGGAAGAGGATATCCCGAAAATGGCTTTCAGAACTCGATACAGTCACTACGAGTTCTAGGTTATGCCCTTCGGCCTAACCAATGCACCAGCGGTATTCATGGATCTAATGAATAGGGTGTGCAAGCCGTATCTGGACAAATTCATGATCGTCTTTATCGACGACATTCTGATATACTCTAAGAGCGAAAAAGAACATGAGGAACACCTCAGGCTAATCTTAGAGCTATTAAAGAAAGAAGAATTGTACGCAAAATTCTCGTAGTGTGAATTCTGGATTCCAACTGTTCAATTCCTCGGACACGTGATCGACAGTCAAGGCATACATGTAGATCCTGCAAAGATCGAATCGATAAAGGATTGGGCGACACCCACAACATCCACTGAAATCCGCCAATTCTTAGGACTTGCAGGTTACTACATGAGGTTTATCGAGGGATTCTCGAAGATTGCTAAACCCTTGACCAAGTTAACTCAAAAGAACGTGAGGTTCGAATAGGAAGATAAAGCGGAAGAAGATTTTCAACTCCTTAAGGGTAAATTGTGCAGTGCGCCTATCTTAGCCCTACTTAAAGGTAGTGAGGACTTCGTAGTCTACTATGACGCCTCACACAAAGGGCTAGGAGCGGTCTTGATGCAACGAAAAAAGGTGATAGCCTATGCAAGCCGTTTCTGGACAATTGAAGAAACACTAGAAAAACTATACTACACATGATTTGGAATTGGGATCAGTAGTGTTTGCACTCAGGATCTGGAGACATTACCTTTACGGTACTAAATGTGTAGTTTACACTGACCACAAGAGTCTGCAATATATCCTCGATCAGAAAGAGCTCAATATGAAGCAACACCGTTGGTTAGAATTACTCAGCGATTATGATTGCGAAATTCGATACCACCCCTGTAACACCCCCAAAAATGTAGTATTGCGGAAGCATTCGGGTCCTGGGGTGCTACGAAATCAATATACATCGCAGAGTGATATTGTGCAATACCATAATTTAGATTTAAAGAAGTAGTACATTAATACAACATTGTTTTAGCCAACAACGGCCATTTGAAACATATAAGTTTGTTTCCAAAAGATAACATTTTATTTCATCCAACTAAACATGATAGATGAAGACTCCTTAATGCTAATGTCTTCTTAAAATACACTAACTGGCGATCACCTGAAATGCATGAGAAAACGGGTCAACTATGAAAATAGTTGGTGAGTATACAGGTTTTGTTCAAAAGAAGTCCAAGGTTTTTGAAAAAGTTCCAAATGGTAGAGGAGGTGTCAAACCATTCGGTTACAAGTCCTGCCCATACAAGACTTGTAACCTATGGTTTCACAAACATTATATAGAAAATTGTACGTCTTATAGTCAAACACACATGCTCATTAGGTTCACATTAAAGGACTAGGTATATAATAATGTATGCAGCAAAGCCCCTAAAATAAATAATATGCATTCCGTAGACAGGGGAATGAGAGGTTGGCCGACCTCTAATAGCGCTATCCATACTACCTACTGCTCCGCACAAGGGAGCCGTACGAACGGTACGTCTAAATTGGAGTGCGAACGGCAAACCAATCGGGGACTAACAATGCGAATGTACGAACGGTACATCATACCAACTATTATATACTAATTAAATCAAGCCTGCTCGGTAGACAAGGGAGACTAAAATTTAAGTGCTTATGGCACGTCAACAGTTCAAAGCAAGTCATAAGCTCAAACAATATTTTAAAGTTCAAAGTCAATTTTCAAAGAGTTCAGGTAAAAATATATGTCAAAAGTTCAAATAAAATTTAAGTCATGCATTCCACCCCAAACAAGTAAAGCGGTAAAAAGGGGCTGTGAATACTCACAAGCATAAGTAGTGAAACGAGAGTTCAATAGGTTCATAAAATAGTCATCAATTTAGTTCAATTATAATTCATGCATTCCACCCCAAAGCGATTTAGATAGTAAGAAAAGGGGGTCCGTGATTACTCACCTTAGCTTGCAGTAACGCAAAATATCACAATGGTCACAACATCAAAGATATCGAAGGCACAGGCACAACTTAATATATATATATATATCTCAGAATATGTCTCGAAAAATAAAGAGTTTTAAAAAAAGACAAGCGCCTTAGTTTTCATGGATTACTTGTATCAAAGTTTGTAAAAAGTTTAATGTTAATGTTTCGTGTGGTGATAAGAAGACATAGACTCAAGAATACTCACGCCAAAAAGGAATGGGAAATCGACACGTCCATTTATATAATTTTTTCACAATTCGTCGTGACTTCAATAAAGCTCAGTTCTTGAAATAATGTTCCTGACAGTTTATAATTACTCATTCGTCATTAGTTTAATAAGTGTTAATTGAATATTTAGGCCTGTTGTAGTTCAATTGTCCAATGATTTTATCAAGTGTCAAATAACAATCCAACGTAAAATTTGTTAAGTATTTATGTTCGTTGTCAAGCATTTAATCTCGTGTATATCCGAAACATATCATTGATTTCAATGTCTAAAACATTTAAAACTCATTAGTCAAAATTTAAATACAAGTTATATCGACTAATAGTGTTGCAAAAAAAAGTCTACAAGGCCGATTAATCGCCGATTAGGTGTTACAAGGCCACTGACCTTGGCGATTTATGTAATTGGGTCAAACAAATAGGTCAACCGTGGTTAACGGCGGTCAATGGTGTTCAAACTTTCTGGAAACCTATAAATCTTGTCGGAAGTACCCAAAACTCCCTGTAAACTTATTTTGATCACTTATAGTAGCTGTTTAAGTCTATTACAAGTTGTTTTTTAGAAAATACCTTGCCGGAAATACCTAAAACTCACCGAAAATACACAAAACTTGCCCGAAATAACTAAAATTTGTCAGTAATGCCAATCCGATTAATCAATGATTAATCCCGCCTAGACCGATTACAAGCTACAAGGTGGTCGACCGCCCGACTACCGATTCGCGATTTTTGCAACCTTGACTAATACACATTAATTTTTATAAGAGTTTTACTTGTTAAATTTTGGTGGCTTCGGACCAGGTTAAAGAAAATCAAGTGCACCCTCATTATTTACTTGGGCTTGGCCCATTCTAAAAACCAAATGCACCCTCATTATTTATTTGGGCTTGGACCATTCTAAAAACCAAATGCACCCCATGCTTCTTAACCCAAAACGTACCCAAGCATAGTGAGAAAACAATTACAGGTTCAATAAGATCTTTATTGACTGATACTTTGACGCACCCTTTTGTGTTTCCTGCTTCTGACCCGAGACCAAGATGACACAATCAAGCACTAGACACGACACAATTTAGCACTAGTTGAGCATACATTCACATATACAAACCCACGACCAAACGGACTTTCTATGTTAACCGAAACTAGAGCCCTAATCGAAGGAATAAGCATGACCAAATCATGCTAATCGACATAACAAACCGAGTAAACACAATACCAAGTCATCATTAACCCACTAATAACTCAAACAAACACCCTTTTTAACCTTATTGTCCCGTCGACATATATATACCAGTATAAGTTACATAAGTTCGATAAACTAAAAGTTATAATAAGCCAAGCCATAAGCATTACTACTCAATTAACAAATCCCAACCACCCTGATATCAAGAAATAAGCTAAGTCCAAACACAACCGAGACCTTAATGGTCTCGGTCCAACACAAACAGGTTTACCAATTCACAGATTTTTTAGAGTATAAGTCCAAGGAATAAACCAAACTAGTTACTTATCGAGACCAAGCAAAAGCGAGTCAGGATAAGCAACAACACATCATTTGCTTTAGGCCACACGAAGTGATTTTAGATCGAAACTAACCACACGAAAACTATTAAAACATTTTAAATTCCCATTTTAATCCATGAAAGCTTATATCGCTTTACAGTCAGTTTTTAACAACGAAAAATAATCGAAATAGATCTTAGTTATCGACATACCAAAAGGAGAGAGGTAGAAAGATGAAAAGAGAGATGACGCGAATGGATGAAGATGATGATGGTGGCGCGGCTGTGGTGTTTGGTGGCGGCGACTGATGGTGTGAGACCGGCGGCTGGTAAACCTTAGAGAGAAGTGTGAGTAAGTGATGTATATGAGAAGAACTTGTGATGTTTTCCCTGGTCTTCCAACGAGATTAAAAGGACACAAAAGAAGCAGTTTTAAGACCCGCTTTTGAGGTCAACACATGTGAACGAATATTTTTAGCTCATGTCCCTTTCTATTTCAAACCTTTATGCGCGTGCTCTTGCCTGGGAAGAAGAGAGGATGGACAAAAGATATGATGGTGATGGGTCAATCTCTCCTCTATTTTCTTGTTTGACCCGCTAGATGATGAGGATGGCATAGGTTGATCTTTCACCAAAAAGGGAGGCACCATATTTGAGGAGGGGAAGAGAGACGTCGACAAAAGCAGGAAGTGAGAAAGAAGAAAAGTATATGGGCGGTATAGGTGTAGGTAGGGTAGGATTTATTTATATTATTAGTATTATTAGTGTATTAACTGTACCTTGTGTCCCGCTGTGTTATAATATAAACACGACATATGGTCTCGATAAAATGCCCGAAATATATTTTCGGTAACGCTTTTATAAATGTTAGATAAAAATAAAATCATTAACTCAGATTAAAAATAATTCATTTTTAGTCGTTAATACTACCAGGTCGGTACGCGTGTGACGTCGCGTTTTTCAGAAAAGTGCAAGGACTTCTCGGTTTTGTAAATAAATCGCCACCAAGTGATTATTTTACTTTTCTTGATAAAATTAAATGTTTTGGAGGCTTACTGTATTGGTACAGTGTGCGAGATAACTTTCTGAAATAGTCAAATAAGCTAAAAAATGCTCAATTAAATTTTCAAATAATAATAAGTGTATTTTTATTATTAAAATAATGTTTAAAATTACGGGTGGTTACAGTCTACCAACCTTAAAAGGAATCTCGTCCTCGAGATTCAGTTTGTTCACTCTGCTGCCGTTCGTCCTCGTGGTTAGATTTGACGGTCAACTTTTCCATTCTCGAGCTTAGCCCTCAAGTGACCTTTAGTTAGTGGATTCTAACTTAACCTCACCACTCCTTGAACAAGAATGGTCCTGAGTTTAAGTTGCACAGATTGAGTAACAACTTGATTCTATCTTGATTTTCGTAACTTATCAAACAAGAACTGTCGCTAGATCAAGCATGGAAGCAAGTTGTTAGAAGTGAAGATTTTAACATCTTAGATGAAGGCCTCTTGAAAGTTTGGCTCAAGTTTGGAATTGTCTAAGCCAAATCAATTCAACGAATAGTAGTGATTTAGATTAGCAAGAAGGCTAGAAATGCAACTAAGGCTTATGACATTAGGTCATCAATTAATCAAGACTGCTCCGAACAAGGGAGACTTTGCACTGCTCCGAACAGGAGAGACGTAAAAATTGGGATGTGAAAATAATTTCTGCACCAGAGTGAGATAGTAATAAAATGGCTGTAATTACGACAACTTTATCCGTACATGTCCTGCTGAGCATGATGAGATAGACAATTTAATTGTAAAAATTGAGTGACTAGATTTAAACGGAGTAAGTAGTGTCCATCCTTGAGCAAAATTATTTAAAATATTAAGTTAAGTAGTAACTTTAACTTAATCTCACAACTCATCAAACAAGAACTGTCATGAAATTAAGTTAAGAGTTGTTAAAAAGCTTAACGTTTTTGAAAATTTAATTAAAGTTTGGGGGTTGCTCAAGACTGAACAAATTTATATTTATGGTATAAGTTATTGATAAGGTCAAAGGTATTGTCAAAGTAAATAAAGGTGACAGGGAGAAGTTTTGTTCAAGAGATTAGATAAATAGGTTTTGAAGAAAGTTTTCAAAATTTTTGGAGCGATAAAATAAATCAGTTCTGAGATATGTGAAGAATTTTTACTGAGTTAAGACATTTAGTAGAAATCAAGTGTCTAGCGAGTAAAGAAGGATTAGGTGTTTCATCTCCGGTCTTCATTAAAATTTTAAAATAGTACGCAAGAGATGAAGTATCCAAAAATTTAACTGTTTTTTTTATGAAGTGGTCAATAGTCTGAAAAGAAATGTATGGTTCAGAGATATGAACGAGAAAATAACGGTACGCTAGCATTATGTTCAGAGCACAAGGATCATCACAAATGACGTCATGAACAATGCAAACAATGTTGTCGCTAAGGATGTATATCGCATCCTCTTGAATAATAGTATATAGATCCTAGCGGTCGTAAGGAACGAGAAGACGATGTTAAGTAAGTAGTTCTCAGGGGTTTAGAAGTTTCGATCCTCGAAATCTGTCGTAAGTAAGGGCCTTGATAAGTAGATAAATATAAGACGGTAGTCGGTGAAGGTTTGGCAGGACAATGGATTGTATCCAAAACTGAGAAATGTACAAAGACTTATCGTATCGAAATAGAACAAGGCATGTCATGACAAAAGTACTTAATGCCTATCAAGCAACATAACAAAACAAGGCAAGGATGACAGGAACAAGGTGTACTCAACTCTAAAGATAGATGTCTGCCTATAGGGTTAAATGCACAAGTACGGATGCAAATATGCGATGCACACACACACGACTGATGCATTTTCAGGTGACTGCCCTTTTAAGACCCGATCAAACATGATCCGAGACTACTACTCCCATCATTGCATGATTCTTCCCTAATTAGGCATAGGTGATCAGGCTATGTATAATTGAGGAGTAATGATGCAATGCTCGGACTAGTCAACTCTTATGATGTTCGGTGTTTTAAGAAAACTTTATTCTGGTTATAGTTGCGATTTTTATTTTAGAAAAATCGGCATTCTCTATAACAGCCTGTCTCTGATACCAATCTGTAACACCCCCAAAAAATGTAGTATTGCAGAAGCATTCGGGTCCTGGGGTGCTACGAAATCAATATACATCGCAGAGTGATATAGTGCAATACCATAATTTAGATTTAAAGAAGTAGTACATTAATACAATATTGTTTTAGCCAACAACGGCCATTTGAAATATATAAGTTTGTTTCCAAAAGATAACATTTTATTTCATCCAACTAAACATGATAGATGAAGACTCCTTAATGCTAATGTCTTCTTAAAATACACTTACTGGCGATCACCTGAAATGCATGAGAAAACGGGTCAACTATGAAAATAGTTGGTGAGTATACAGGTTTTGTTCAAAAGAAGTCCAAGGTTTTTGAAAAAGGTCCAAATGGTAGAGGAGGTGTCAAACCATTCGGTTACAAGTCCTGCCCATACAAGACTTGTAACCTATGGTTTCGCAACCATTATATAGAAAATTGTACATCTTATAGTCAAACACACATGCTCATTAGGTTCACATTAAAGGACTAGGTATATAATAATGTATGCAGCAAAGCCCCTAAAATAAATAATATGCATTCCGTAGACAGGGGAATGAGAGGTTGGCCGACCTCTAATAGCGCTATCCATACTACCTACTGCTCCGCACAAGGGAGCCATACGAACGGTATGTCTAAATTGGAGTGCGAACGGCAAACCAATCGGGGACTAACAATGCGAATGTACGAACGGTACATCATACCAACTATTATATACTAATTAAATCAAGCCTGCTCCGTAGATAAGGGAGACTAAAATTTAAGTGCGTACGGCACGTCAACAGTTCAAAGCAAGTCATAGGCTCAAACAATATTTTAAAGTTCAAAGTCAATTTTCAAAGAGTTCAGGTAAAAATATATGTCAAAAGTTCAAATAAAATTTAAGTCATGCATTCCACCCCAAACAAGTAAAGCGGTAAAAAGGGGCTGTGAATACTCACAAGCATAAGTAGTGAAACGAGAGTTCAATAGGTTCATAAAATAGTCATCAATTTAGTTCAATTATAATTCATGCCTTCCACCGCAAAGCGATTTAGATAGTAAGAAAAGGGGTCCGTGAATACTCACCTTAGCTTGCAGTAACACAAAATATCACAATGGTCACAACATCAATGATATCGAAGGCACAGGCACAACCTAATATATATATATATATATATATATATATATATATATATATATATATATATTTATCTCAGAATACGTCTCGAAAAATAAAGAGTTTTAAAAAAAGACAAGCGCCTTAGTTTTCGTGGATTACTTGTATCAAAGTTTGTAAAAAGTTTAATGTTAATGTTTCGTGTGGTGATAAAAAGACATAGACTCAAGAATACTCACGCCAAAAAGGAATGGGAAATCGACACGTCCATTTATATAATTTTTTCACAATTCGTCGTGACTTCAATAAAACTCAGTTCTTGAAATAATGTTCCCGACAGTTTATAATTACTCATTCGTCATTAGTTTAATAAGTGTTAATTGAATATTTAGGCCCGTTGTAGTTCAATTGTCCAATGATTTTATCAAGTGTCAAATAACAATCCAACGTAAAATTTTTTAAGTATTTATGTTCGTTGTCAAGCATTTAATCTCGTGTATATCCAAAACATACCATTGATTTCAATGTCTAAAACATTTAAAACTCATTAGTCAAAATTTAAATACAAGTCATATCGACTAATAGTGTTTCAAAGACAGAAGTTGGGTCCCACTCTGTGGAGGGATACGTGGCTTCATCATGCACGAGTCCCTTAAATCTAAATACTCCATTCACCCGGGAGCCGATAAAATGTATCTCGATCTGAAGAAACTCTACTGGTGGCCCAATATGAAAGTTGACATTGCAATATATGTCAGTCAGTGTTTAACATGCTCAAAGGTTAAAGCTGAACATCAGCGACCATCGGGTTTACTTGTACAACCCGAAATTCCCGAATGGAAATGGGAACGCATAACGATGGATTTCATCACAAAACTGCCAAAGACATCTAGCGGTTACAACACCATCTGGGTAATCATTGATCGTCTCACAAAATCCGACCATTTCCTACCGATCAAGGAAAACGATAGCATGGATAAACTTACACGGTTATACGTGAAAGAAGTAGTCGCACGACATGGAGTCCCAATTTCTATCATCTCTGACAGAGACAGTTGTTTCACGTCAAACTTATGGAGATCATTGCAAGATGCATTAGATATCGATCTCGATATGAGCACTGCATATCATCCTCAAACAGATGGTCAAATCGAAAGAACCATCCAAACCCTAAAGGACATGTTACGAGCGTGTGTGATAGACTTTGGAAAGGGCTGGGATAGGCATCTGCCGTTAGCCGAGTTTTCCTACAATAATAGCTATCACACAAGCATCAAAGTTGCACCTTATGAAGCACTTTATGATCGAAAGTGCAGATCACCTATATGTTGGGCTGAACTCGGAGAAAGCCAGCTCACTGGTCCCGAACTAGTGCAGGAGACCACTGAAAAGATTGTGCAAATCAAGAGTCGAATGCAAGCGGCTCGAGACCGTCAGAAAAGCTATGCTGACAAGAGACGAAAACCACTTGAGTTCCAAGTTGGTGAACGCGTCATGTTAAAGGTCTCGTCATGGAAAGGCGTGATTCATTTTGGAAAACGTGGGAAGTTAAATCCCGGCTACATTGGACCTTTCAAAATCATCACCAGAATCGGGCCGGTAGCTTACCGACTCGAGCTACCGTCAGAACTCAGCTCTGTACACAACGTGTTTCATGTGAGCAATCTGAAGAAATGTCTCTCAAACGAAACGCTTGCCATCCCTCTGGAGGAAATCCAGGTGGACGAGAGACTGAATTTTATCGAAGAACCTGTCGAAATAATGGATCGGGAAATCAAACGGCTTAAGCAAAGCCGCATTCCTATTGTTAAAGTTTGTTGGAACTCTTGAAGAGGTCCCGAATACACGTGGGAACGCGAGGACGAGATCAAGCGCAAGTACCCACACCTTTTCTCAAATTCGTCGGATAACTCTAAGTGAAAACCGTGGACGGTTTTCGTTCTAAGGCGGGGAGGATGTGACAAATGGTAATTTTCACACTATTATTTTAATAATAAATGTCTATTTATTATTATACAACTGTCAAACTAAACACTTATGTGTTTACATATTTATTACGGGAAGCAAACCCGCATGCAGTAGCGTACAATAACTCACCAAAACTATTTAAATTTATCAATAAAAGTGAATTTATCCCTTTCTGACAATTTCAGACACTAACATAACAAAAACGAGAGGTTATCTTGTTTTTTCTGAAAAACCGACACCACACGCGTACCAACACCACTTTAGTAAAGGTTGAACTTTAAAATCCATTTTTAGGAGTCAACAAATTTATTTTACATCAGTATTGTAAAAACAACTCCAGAATTATATTTTTCACGTTTACGTGAAACCGAGGTACCATAATTTTACCTCAGCCAAACAAGACACGGGGTATACACAATACATTATAAAGCTTAAAACAAATAAATATATATACTCCTTTTCAGTAACATGTGAGGCCTATATCTTTTCTGACTTTCCTTCTTCCTTCTCTTTCGATCCACTCAACTCACAGAACTATCCATTTGACTTTTCGAATGAAGGAACCAAGATAAAAACAACCTACTCTTCTTCATCCATCACCATCCATAGGTGATGCTTTAACACTTTTGAGTTCTCCCATGGCTTTTGTCGAATTTAAAATCCGATCCACAATGGTCAAACCTCAATGAAATCGAGGCCAAGAAAGGGAGGTTAGCCAAAATGGGTGAAACCTCATCCCTTGATTATCAAAAGGAAGTCAAGAAGTTTCCTTGAGTTATCCCTTAAGAACACCGATTCCAGGAGGGGCATGTCACACCAAAAATCTATCTCACCTCAATCATAGTTCTCAGTCGAGGGAATTAAAGGGAAGAAGAAGGGTGTGGCTTGCTTGGAATCGAGTGGACTCTCCTTTGTTGCTTCTGTAATCGATCCATCATCAAATCCCTTGTAAGGTTTAAACCCAATCTTGTTGTTTTGTTCTTGAAACTCTCGAATGATATATTTCTTTGTGATTGTTATGAATTTTCTTTTGTCAAAAATTATGTCGATTCATTAAGTTGGTCTTGGTATGGTTTAGAAAGTCTTGAAACTGTTAATGATATGAACACTATTTAGAAACTGATATTGGCATAGAAACATGAGATTGTTGTCGTTAATTTGGTTGTGTCAAATGTCCATGTCCGTCTTGTTGATCGAGTTGAGTTTGTTGTGGTTAAGTGGTGTCAAATCGCTAAGCTTAGATCAAGATTAGACTTTGGTTGTTTATACTTTCCGCGAACATGTTACTGTAAACGGGTTTGAATGTTTGTGGTTATGGTTAAGAGTTTTTATTAGCCAAATTGTGGTCTAAAAAGGGTGTCCACAAAGTGTTTGTGTTTTTGCTTGAAAGGAAATGTCTACACTCTAATAGGAGTTTGGATCGATTAGATTGAGAAAAACAAAATCCTTGCCTTCTACTCGACTTCCATGTTTATGTTTGTGCTTGTGTTTGGTTCGAGTTGTACTCGACTCAAGGATAAACTAGATGCTCAAGGTCTAGTCAAGCCATGTAACCTTCGGAATCTATTCAAAAAATTGTACCACTTTTAGTTGTTCTCGTGCGTCATTGGTCTAAACAACCTCGAACTTGTATTTCTATGCGGATAGTGTTGAGTTGAAATCGAGAGACTTCGTGATATAATCACAATGTTCGTCAAAAAATCCGGTTAACACCCACTTTTGCTCTTGTTTGAGTCGACCCTTTTTGGTCGTAGTCACCCCTTTTGGGTGCTCGGATTTGTAGGTCTTACAACGGGTGCACGTTAAGACCAAATCCTCATAAATTCATGTGCTTGTCGAGCTCTTGTTTTGAACCAATTGTCACTCGCAAAGACTGCTCAACCAAAAATGTACACTAACATATTGCTAATTCTAAAACTTGTATGTATACTGGAAATTCATTCACAGCAAGTGGGCTGCATCCCTTAATATTGGATGTGGGCCGAAGATCCTAAAACCCACCAAGCCCATCCTTCACTGTTGAGCCTATATTAAAAACCAGGTGGGCCGAAGCCCACTCGTTATGTAAAACCTCCGGGTCGCTGGCCTTCATATGTTGCGGCCTAACAAAATGTACAAATTAAACCTGCCTTTTTATTTAGCATGGGCCACAGCCCACCCGTCACACATAAAATTTTATTGTCGACTCAATAAAAATTTGCCGATCAAGTAGTCGTTAAAAATATATTTCAACTTCATAATAAAATAACTCGATGAGCAATTATTTCACCACGTGTTCTAAACATATAACAACTTGACATTATATGTAAGTCGTATGGAGTAATTTAAAACCCGACATGAGTTTTAAAAAGAGAACATTTGATGTACAAATCGGTTTTGAACACATAACTTTATATATATATATATATATATATATATATATATATATATATATATATATATATATATATATATATATATATATATATATATATATATATATATATATATATATATATATATATATAAACTACTTCAAAACACAAGAATGGGGAAAACATAAATTTTCAAATTTAACGACATATATATATATATATATATATATATATATATATATATATATATATATATATATATATATATATATATATATATATATATATATATGAGAGAGAGAGAGATGGGATATATTGAGAAGCAGTGTTAAAATGAGAAGGCTAGGAAGCCTTCCCCGCGCGCCACCTGTCCCAATTAGGCCACCCCTAATTTTTATACTTGGATGGGTATTTTTGTCATTTACAACCATACCTGTAAAAACATTTTATCTTCGTTTTTCTTTCTTCCTTGATCTCTCAGTTATCCTCCCACCATAACCAATATCTTCCCCACCGTTCACTGGCGCATTCCCCATCATTCACCACCGCCTTCCCCGCCGCTCACCACCACCTTCCCCACCGTTAACTACCATCGATTAATTTTTAATTATCAATCGATAACCACCATTCATCCTTATCTAATAACTAAACCTAATTCAGCGATTTGATTTCATAAGCCTAATTCTAGATCAGTTTTAAAGATGTTGATTGAATCACCAAACATTAGTGATTGTAGTTCATCCAAAGTATTTGATAGTAAGAACCTAATTCAAGAGCTATTGCGGGTTTTTTTTTTTTTTTTTTTTATTTTTTTTTTTTAATTGTACTGTGATGTTTTTGTTTTTGTATGTTTGAAATTCATGTTGTATGATTTTATATATGAGTTGTATCTATTTGTTTATGTTCTGTTGCTTTTGGTAGTTTTTTTCATTATGATGCAGTAGATATTAAACTACGATGCAGTGAGTGTCCAACTTGTTAAACTGATATTACTTTGATATATCCAACTATCAAAGGGTAATTGTGATAAATAGTTTATTGCGCTGTATACTGCTCTTTTGTTTCATAAAATGCATTTAATAGATAGTTCCTGGCCCTCCCTGCACCACCCAACTATGTATGCCGCGTTAGTTAGCCTTTGGAATATGATTGACTCGATTATTATTTTAATGATTGAGTGTTTTTTTTTTTGTTTTTTTTTTATTTTTTATTTATTTTTTATATTTATATATATATATATAATATGCTGATCATGTGAAGGATTGTGCTCTTTATGTGACATGTTCATCTGATAAGGCATTGCCTTATTTTAATGAATGGTGTTAATGATGGTTTAGATATTTCTGGGATTGGGAATACGTTTCAGTACAGTCGCTCACTATATCAGCATTATGCACGATATCAGTCCATTACTTGTGCTGATAGTTAACTTTTTGCTTTTTTCATTCTGTTGTCAACATAGGTTGCTGATAGAAAAATTGTGGAATTGGAAGCTACACGTGATCTATCCAAAATTTGGTTTGCATGTAGACATGGATGCTTTTTATGCAGCTGTTGAAACCTTGAGCAATCCCTCATTAAAAGGCAAGCCAATGGCTGTTGGCGGCATGTCAATGTTATCTACAGCTAATTATGAGGTTTGAAATTCAGAATCCCCTTTTTTTTATTGCTTCATTTGCTTTGAAATACTTACCATTTGTTCTGCAACATCCGCTGAGGACATAGTTTTCATCTTGTAGGCACGCAAATTTGGGGTTCGTGCTGCAATGCCTGGGTTTATCGCATGTAAATTCTGTCCAAAGTTGATACTCGTGCCTGTAGATTTTAAGAAATATACATATTATAGCGACTTAACTAGAAAAGGTCAGATGCTTTACCTTCTTGGAAGTTCTATGAAATCATTTTGAATTTTTCTTCCTTTTATGAACTATGCTATAATGTGTTCTTTTAAACCAGTCTTCCATGAATATGATCCCAATTTGACGGCTACTTCAGAGAGTAGGGGGTGAGATTGACCGCAGAAACCTACCACAAATTATGATATTTTTGTTGACTTATTTAAGGTCAAAATATCAAACATTCTTCAGGTTTATATTTTATACTTGTTGAATGAACTCTATATTATAGTATGAATATGAAGACAAGGACAAGGTGGTACTTGCAACAGATAGTGATCTTGCTTTAGCTGTCGAATACGCAAGATTATCTGGTTGGAAGGTGCGTTTTGTAAGATCACATTACGATAATTAATTGATTCAAGCTCCTGATAATCATATATACTGTGGCCACATTTCATATATAAGAATGAGGTCTAATATGTTGTTAATGATGGGCATATACAGGGTTTAAAGTTACATCTGGATTATTCTGGTGTACCTAAACGTCGAAAAGGATCTTCTACAGAAGCAGGCAGTCTGGACTATGTTCAAAGAGATGCTTGAACCACTGCATACAACTCTATTGCAGCCGGAGCCGCCTTAGTAGCCGGTTTAGGCATGTTCGCTTTCTTGAGAAGAGCTAGTAACTGAGACTCGGGTCTTTTTCTCAAATTGATGAAAGGAAAAAAGAAGAATTGGTTGATACATATTCTTTTGTAGAAGTGTAATAAAAGATTACACGCATATTGTATAGGTGATTTACTGAACTAAAAATAGGTTCTATATCTTTGTATGATTGTATAAGCAAATGATTATATACCAATAGATAGATTGCAGTGAACTAGACAACACTTTTCCGGATGGTTCTGGTTCTCGAATCATCGTTCGTAAGACTTCTGAATGGCGTGTTCCTTTAATACGTTTAGCAGACATCCTTATTAGTATACCAATAGATGAATCTGGTTTGAGTGGCCCCTCATTTTGTTAGAACTTTCTAACAATATTGTCACCTCTATTTTCTAGTTTTCTTTTTTATGTGTGCTAATATCCACTCGCATAATCTTGAATCCTTTAAACAAGTTTTAAACCTATAATTGACCATCTTTCTTTTTATACATGTTGATGCAGCAAATTTAGAACATTGTGATGTAGTTTATTTATACATTGTAATGCAATGAATTTACAAAAAGTTTGATTCAGTATATTTATACATTGTAATGCAGTGAATTTACATAATTTTGAATTTTTGATTCAGTAGATTTTAACACTGTGATGTAGAAAATTATATCATTGTGATGCAGTAGATTTTTACACTGTGATGCAGTAGATTAATATCATTGTGATGCAATAGAATTATAAACTGTGGTGCACCAGCTATATACATTCTGATGTAGTACATTTTTACACTGTGATGCAGTAGATTAATATCATTGCTAGGGTTATGTTTTTCTTTCTTTTTTCTTTCTTTTGTAAACGAGATAGCAAAACAAATGGATCACGCGAACAAGTTGACACGATGCAGGGACCATTGACATTCCTAGATGCAGGTTGACATGGTGTACTCGAGTTCAATAATGAAGTTTTATGGAATCTAGTACTCATAGTATAACCTTCTTTAATTGTTTTATTGATGAATTAACACGAACCAAAACTACTTAAACTACTTCATTCTACAATACCGATGACTGCATCAACTTCCCCCGTTGGCATATGTGTCTTAACATGTTACCGATGACGCAGATTAGATAAACCCATGTTTCGAAACAACAAACGGTATATGCAAGACAAATGCAACATTCAACTAACATATTATATCAACCACATATTTCCGGCATCATATAAGAAATTCATAGCCTCGTCTAATTTTTTATCTATACAAAATCCATAAATTAAAGAATTAAATGTGACAATAGTCGGATCGATTCTTTTATCTCTTATCTGATTATACAGTTGTACAGTCTCGTGAGTCATACCAAGTTTTGCATATTGATTAACCATAATATTGTAAAGAACAATATCTGAATTCTCATCACCATTACTTCACATATCAAAATACATCCTGGCCTCAGATAACGGTCGGGTCCCACAGAGTCCTAATAAAACGGCCTAGTGAGCAAATATAGTCAGGAATATTTTCTTTGTACACATTTCCATGTATACCTGAATCGCTCTCTGTACATCTCCTTGTTTGCATAGAATGTGAATAATAATAGAATACATGACATCATCGGGTTTTAACCCGACTAATTCCATCTCATAAATCAAATTTAAACCTTCATCAACACGCCCAATCTTGCATAAACTACTCACCAAAACAATGTAAGAAACATAATTTAGCTCAAAACCACGTGAAATCATCTCGTCTCGCAAACTTAAGCCTTCCTCAACTTTGCCAGCCTGGCAATTCCCACATATCAGTAAAGTATATGTAATACTATCAGGGTTCAACTCTTTTGTAAGTCTTTGTTGAATTAACTTTATTGCCCCATTTATCATACCAAGTACATGAAAACCTTTAGAAAGGGTCTTATACGTAACTGTGTCAGGCTCAACTCCATGCTTATCCATGTCATATGTCAGCTTCAACGCATCTTCAATAGAACCCGCTACACATAGTCCATTAATAAGTATGTTATAACTATATGCATCAGGATGTACTCCAAACTTCATCATCAAACAGAAAAGGGATTGAGCGATATCTACAAACCCCATTTTTGAGAAAGTGGACATGACAGTATTAAATGAAGAAACATGATGCGATGAATCTTGATGTAAAAAGTTTACCGCTTCCTGCATCAAGGATTGCTTACACAAACCGTCCACAAGAATGGAAGTTGTTTGTTTGCTCTCACGGATCCCGCTCTCCTTGATGTCATTGTACACATCCCACATGATATCAGTATGCCTCAAGTTATATAATAAACTGTTGTAGGTCAATATTGAAGGCTGAAAATTCAAATCTTTCATCTTAGCTATCACGAAAAGGGCATTATGAACCATCTCAGATCTAGAGTAAGCAAATGCCAGCATGTCCCAAACAACTGCGGTTGCTTCCCAACCCTTGAAGTTGACAGAAAGCAGCTCACAAAATGAAGGAGCAGATCCAGAGCCTATTAGAACAAGCAATAATCATACATTCATTACCATGTATAAGAATATCAAATAACATGTGTTCTTCGTAAATTTGGATTTTTGTTATTCAATAACTGCTGCACAGACCGCATATACTATGAGGCGTATAAATGGGTTAAGGTCACCTGATAGTAACTAAATTTCTAAATTGGGTGCCTTCTAGTCACGCACTATTTTTTTGGTCAATCGGGTCACTGAACTAACAAAATCGGTTGTCTCGGACTGTGGGTCAGTGGGTCCCTAAGTAACAATGATTTTGAATATCCATTCACCAAGTATTAAGGTAGAATGATAGATACTATATGACTGTGGGTCAACATGACTGGTAGTCGACTTACTATTAATTTATCCACAAACCTTTATATTTATAAACTAATCATAGCTTCTATAAATTTTACAAACATCTCGCTTGACTCAAATGCATTAATAACACCGTTTTGACCCACCCTAACATTTTATCAATATGAATATTGCAGCAGCTAGTTTCTCAATTACTGTTAGGATTTAACAAAGGGGCATATCATGCGAAACTTTCTATGTGTCTGCACATGCATTATTCAGAATAACACCACCTTATATGTATGCATTACCACATCGTGTTCAATTCCAAATCCGATCAAGATGCTATATTAAAAATACTCAAATGAACAAAATAGTTTCTTTTAGTTTTCTATATTTCTTCTTTTTTTTTTCTTTTTTTTTTTTAAAATAGAAAGAGCTGGTGTTGACTAAGCATGCTTATTTATTAAAAGCTTCTTTAGCACATTAACAAATATTGTCGATTTGAAGTTACAAAAAATGCATAAACAACTCATTGCCAGTAGAAGTCAGAAGTCCAGATAGAGGAGTTTGGGATAAAGGTTATGCTTTTATTTGCTTAAATGCAGTTAAATTTTCCAACACAAAGAAGACAATCTGTGCAACAGACTGGATAACGAGTCAAAACGAGTCATTTTTAGTACAGGTTGAAACGGGGTGGGTCACTCCATGTTAAATTTTTTTAAAAGGCGTGCTCTCACACACACACATATATTGAATACAATTCTACACAACCACATCAAAGAACTTGAACCACAATTACTTGGTTGAGCACATAACTTCCACACGGGTACCTCTAGGCCAAAAGCCCTTTGGTGCTCTCAGTTGACTAGCAGCCATTCTTTTGTTCATCTTTTAGCATTATGAATAATAATTGTGTAAACTAGCTCACCCCATTCCCCTGTCAGCTAATTCTAGTATTTTGACCCACTAAACCGTTTGATCTAAACAAACCCGAATCGACCATCTATAAGCAAATTTCATAATTGCCACCTCTAAATATTCCTAATTCTCTATTTGGTTTCGCTAAACAAACACCTTTATTACAGAAAGGACACTATAGGTGATTTCAAACATACTGTGGAACATGAATGCAAAAGAAAACGTTAAACTAGATACCTATAGTCCAAAATGGAAAAATCACTCTTGCGCTTGCCAATATTGTGTGTGTTTCTTTATATTCACATAAGAACGATGGTTTTGATATTGAGTTGTCTAATTTCAGGTGTAAGAAATTTGTTCATCACTCAAAGTAGGTATATGATACGAAGTAAAACAATAGCAACAACTAGATCTTACCGGAGATGGCTAGAGACCGCCACATAAACACACTTTTTGTCACATAAAATACACTTCAGTTATCCTAATCTAACCTCATATTCAATTAACATCTACCTACTCTATCATTTGTTTACATCAACTGCATCAATAGCATTCAAACACACACATAGAGATTTTAAATATACTTCGCATAAACTAATCCAACTTTATAAGCAATTAACATTTACCTACTGCATCAATTCAACACAACAACCGCATTTATCATTTAGTAGAAATTTATTTAACTGTGATGCAACAAACATAAAAGGCAACTCCAACTCCAATTCTATGTCTTTTCTTTTAAAAACATTATCGCTGTACATGTGAGATAAACATAAACTGTGATGCGGTGACAAATAAAAAGTGATGCAGTAAAAAATAAAGAGTGATGTAGTAGAATAAATATAGTAATGCAGTAGAATATAAACTGTGATGCAGTAACAATTAAATAGTGATGCGGTAGAATAAAAACGGTAATGCACTACACACCTAACCTAATCTACACTTAAATGACACATACAAGAACCTACTACATCACAACTTTACAAATATTGGATAAACCAATCAAACACATAGACAAACACTTTTCGATACTTAAAACACTTGGTGCGTGCCTAACCTAATCTAGACTTTTATGCCACATACAAGAACTTACTGCATCACTGCATCATACCAACTGCATTACACCAACTGCATTTCGACACTTTAAACACTACGCGTCTATCCTAATCTAGACTTATATGCCACATACAAGAACCTACTGCATCACTGCATTACACCAACTGCATCAATAAATCAAACACATACGCAAACACTTTTTGACACTTAAAACACTACACGCCTGGCCTAATCTAGACTTATATGACACATACAAGAACTTACTGCATCACTTCATTACAACTACTACTGCATCGTGCATTCAAAGACACGCACAAACTCTTTTAAACACTTAAAACACTATGCACCTGAGCTAATATAGACTTATATGACACATATAAGAACATACTGCATCACTTCTTTACAACTATTACATCATGCATTCAAACACACACACACACAAACTCTTTCAAACATTTAAAACATTTAATTTTATATGATCTCCTTGTGTAAAACAGCTTATCAAGCAAGTGCCGTCAAAACAGGTGCCACATTTGACATATAATGTTTGCTTTAAAACACACTACTCACGACCCAGTCAAACAATATTTGCTTTAAAATACATCTTTCTCCATCAATTTATTAAAACTACTGCATCATCATTACAAATACTCACATAAGCACTTTTCAAAATTTAAAACATACTACCCACAACCTAGTCAAACATTACTTGCAGCAAAACACATCCAACTGCATCAATTCATTAAAACTACTGCATCATCATTACAAATACTCACATGAGCACTTTTCAAAATTTATAACATACTACCCATAACCTAGTTAAACACTACTTGCAGCAAAACACATCCTACTGCATCAATTCATTAAAACTACTGCATTAGGCATTCAAATAAACTCGATCATATACCTTTTCGAAATCTAAAACACACTACGCACGACCTAGTTAAACAATATTAGCCACAAAACACACCCCACTACATCATTTCATTAAAACTACTGCATTGTCATTACAAATACTCACACAAGCACTTTTTGAAATCTAAAACACACTACGTAAAACCTGGTCAAACAATATTTGCCAAAAAACACATCCTACTGGCCTACTGCATCAATTCATTAAATCTACCGCATCAGGCATTCAAATACACTCACATACACCTTTCGAATTCTAAAACACCCTACGAACGACCTAGTTTGACATTATTGGCCACAAAACACATCATACTGCATGCATTCGTTAAACCTACTGCATCATTACAAATACTCACACAAGCACTTTTAGAAATCTAAAACACACTACGCAAAACCAAGTCAAACAATATTTTCCGCAAAACACATCCTACGACATCAATTCATAAAAACTACTGCATCAGGCATTCAAATACACTTGCATACACTTTTCAAATTATAAAACACTACGCACGACCTAGAAAAATAATATTTGCTGCAAAATACATCTTACTGCATCAATTTATTAAAACTAGGCATTCAAATACATCTTACTGCATCAATGTAGCAAGTTGTATTGTTTATTTCGTACGAGATGAGATTTGGTTTTAGTCAATTGCATTGTTTTGTTAAAATGTGCTTATGCATCCTTATCAGAGAGCCAAAGGGCGCTCTTTTTAATGCGGTTTTGTTCTTAAAAAAAGTTAATCAACCATTTAGGCTTGCAAAAGTTACAAGAATTGAGTTAAATTTAAAGATTTTATTACATGCTTTATCTTTTATGCTTCAAATTCTTTCAGAACTCCGAAACCTATAGATGCATTTAATCTTATAATGCAGCAACCTCTTGGTTTGATGTCTGCCATGTTTTTTGTGCAGGCAGCCCGCAACAATGTGCTTCTTGCTGTTCCAGCATTCCTCTATGCTATAAATAACTATCTAAAGTTCACCATGCAGGTAATTATATTGTAGAAGCTCTTTTGATATAGTAAATATTTCTAAAGAATATCATAATTGTTACATCAGTAACTTCACCAAATCAAAAAGAAGAAACCAAATCGATAACAATTACCATGATAATCACAACGGACTCCAAAACTAGCTGTTTGACTATCAGTCAAACCCCAATAAACCCCTAATCATCTTAATCACAATCAAACACAATCAACAAACCGCAACGACCAACCTCCCGAAAAGGCAGGTTCCAGTATCAGCCTCTTTAAAAACAACAGTAACAAACTAACCTTTTTTCATGATGGAAACATTGCAAAAAACATATTCTAAGACACATGAAATTAGATATGAAAAAATTAATCAATTGGGTAATGGGTCAAAGCGGGTTTGGGTTGCTTTTAATACAGGTTTGGGATCGGGTAATGGGTCAAAACGGGTCTGGGTTGAAAGACGACAGCCAAAGTGAATTATCTACAATGAGAACTGTAACAAACTTTAAAAAACTTAAGTATCGTCTATATTTTATATCATATCATAGAATGATAGACCAAATGATAACTTTGGAATGTCATTTTAATGATCACATTACTTTTCTGAGTTTCTCATATCAAACTACTGATTTTGCCTTCTTTAGTTATACTTGGATGCTTTATGTTTTCTATTCCAGCCAAAGAAAGACATGAAAAAAAACTTCCCCACTTTGAAACAAAGCTAAATTGTAATATAGATACCATGGACCATTGAGCCCTGAGATGATATAGATTTCTGCTAATATGAGATAACAAACAATACTAGATTTGAGATGTTACATGTTGGGGAAAGAACACAGATACAATTTCTCGAACACAACGAAATTGATATTAATATAATAACAAATATACACTAGGAAGAAAGTTTGACTTGCTTGCCTTCAGTTGGAGACTGCTTTGGATGATGGAAGCAGTTGTCCCAAGTATACCTATGGACGATGCAACCATATAAAACTTCAGAAAGTTCACTCTGCTACGCTTTCGACCTTTACCACAACAGGACAACAATAATAAGTTCATATAACAAGCATAAGGTTTATTTAAGACAGCTAAATAATACTTGTAGCCTTACCCAATTCTCCAATTATGATTGAGATGAAAATTAGGGAAAGAGATGCAGCAGATAACGTTTCAAGAGTCTCCTTCTTTAACAGTGAAAGAAGTATAGGAAAAACTGCTACCAACAGTACCACTGCCTGCAGCAGACAAGCACATCTTGTTACCCAAGTTTACAAGCATGAAACCAAGTCTGAAGTCAATATAAGCTTCGAGAAAAACTCGTTTTTATTGAGATACATACATAACAAATGCATACATCAGTAATGACTTTTAAAGGGAATTACTCCTGTTTGCAGCATATGTCTAAGTAGAGCATCTCTTGTTTCTTATTTATGTGATCTCTATCTCCCAATAGAGTCGGTGACATGCTATACACGGCCCTAGTCAATATCACAATCTCAAGAGCTACTTAAGAGATGTTTTTACTATAACAAGTGCGGCATGCTCAATTTTCGTTACTTCAGTAACACTCTACAAGATCCAAGATAAACTACTAACTTCTAAAATCTAAATGATTTCAAATTCGAGAAAAATTAGCAACTAACAATCAAAAAATCACATCGAGAAACCTCATTCCATGACATCAAATACTCTTTATGAAAAAAAATGAAAACTTTACAAACAAGCAGCCTGGGGAACCACATTCTAGATTAGGGGATGTGTGCGTGATAGGAACGGAAATATATGAATGGGTTTCGTTCCAAAGTATAGCATTTGGTTTATTCGAAAGGAAATAAACAAATTATCGTTGCCTGAAATCTGGAGGAATAAGATTTGGTTGTTGTTCTGTCTAGTTTTATTTGGAACCTATAATCTGATGTTGAAATGTTTGTGCAGCTCTATTTTAATCCTGCAACGGTTAAGATGCTAAGCAATCTGAAGGTAATTATCTGCTACATTGTTTGTCATGCTTACTCATCATGTTGATTAGTTGGTGTATCTAGTATAGACAAATATTGATAATGTACGTTATCACAGGTAATAGAGAACTGAAATACTAATATATCCGTCTCACTTCATCCAGTTGTATCTTAATCATCAGGCCTTAACTTTCTTGAGCTGACCCTGTTTTCTTGTCTCAACTCATAAAGATCACAAAAAACTTTCATCACTGCATCAATAAATATTATCGAGCAACTCTTTTGAGCTTTATATTTCCGGGTTCTGTTTGATCCATTGCTGTATGTCAGCAAATTTAGTTTTCTGAGTCTGCATGTTTGTCTGTTTTTCTCATTCAGATAATGAAGTCCAACATTTGACAAACACATAAGTTCCTAATCTTGTTGAGCACTAATATGGCCTAAAAATTGCAGGTCTTGGTAATTGCGGTTTTATTAAAGATTGTTATGAAGTGTCGGTTTTCAATAATTCAGGTCTGACTTGAGGCTTTAATCTAAAACTACTGCATCATCATTACAAATACTCACACAAGCACTCTCCAAAATTTAAAACATACTACCCACAACCAAGTAAAACAATATTTGCTGCAAAATACATCTTATTGCATCAATTCATTAAAACTACTGCATCATCATTACAAATACTCACACAAGCACTTTTCGAAATCTAAAACACACTAAGCAAAACCTAGTCAAAACAATATTTGCCGCAAAACACATCCTACTGCATCAAATCATTAAAACTACTGCATCAGGCATTCAAATACACTCAGATAACTTTTTGAAATCTAAAACACACTACTCACGACCCAGTCAAACAATATTTGCTTTAAAATACATCTTACTGCATCAATTTATTAAAACTACTGCATCATCATTACAAATACTCACACAAGCACTTTTCAAAATTTATAATACCCACAACCTAGTCAAACATTACTTGCAGCAAAACACATCCAACTGCATCAATTCATTAAAATTACTGCATCATCATTACAAATACTCACACAAGCACTTTTCAAAATTTATAACATACTACCCACAACCTAGTCAAACACTACTTGCAGCAAAACACATCCTACTGCATCAATTCATTAAAACTACTGCATTAGGCATTCAAATAAACTCATATACCTTTTCGAAATCTAAAACACACTACGCACGACCTAGTCAAACAATATTAGCCACAAAACACACCCCACTACATCAATTCATTAAAGCTACTGCATTGTCAATACTAATACTCACACAAGCACTTTTTGAAATCTAAAACACACTACGTAAAACCTGGTCAAACAATATTTTCCGAAAAACACATCCTACTGGCCTACTGCATCAATTCATTAAATCTACCGCATCAGGCATTCAAATACACTCACATACACCTTTCGAATTCTAAAACACACTACGAACGACCTAGTTTGACATTATTAGCCACAAAACACATCATACTGCATGCATTCATTAAACCTACTGCATCATTACAAATACTCACACAAGCACTTTTAGAAATCTAAAACACACTACGCAAAACCAAGTCAAACAATATTTTCCGCAAAACACATCCTACTACATCAATTCAAAAAACTACTGCATTAGGCATTCAAATACACTTACATACACTTTTCAAATTATAAAACACTACGCACGACCTAGACAAACAATATTTGATGCAAAATACATCTTACTGCATCAATTTATTAAAACTAGGCATTCAAATACACTTACATACACTTTTCTAAATCTAAAGCACACTAACCTAACCCATGCTCATACGCGGCAATTTAAAAGCTACTGCATCTCATACCAATTGCAAGTGCATTAGCCAAACATTCAAGCACGCAAAGTCACTTTCGCACATGACGCAGACTACATCTAACCTAACTCATGCTCATACGCGGTGATTTAAAAACTACTGCATCTTATACCAGCTACTTGTGCATCAGCCAAACATTCAAGCACACAACGTCACTTTTGTACATGACGCAGACTATATCTAACCTAACTCATACTCATACGCAGCAATTTAAAAACTACTGCATCTTAGACCAACTGCTAGTGCATCAGCCAAACATTCAAGCACATAAAATCACTTTCGCACATGATGTAGACTACATTTAACCTAACACATACTCATGTGCGACGAATTAAAAACTACTGCATCACAATTCAAATGCTACTGCATCAGACAAACAACAACTTTAAAACTACTGCATCTTAGTTAAAATTTAAAACTACTGAATATAAGTTAAAATTAAAACACACTGCATCATAATTTAAAATAGAATACTTACTTGATGATACCGTAATCGATTTTTTCCGGTTCAGATTCTTCATCCCAATTGCAAATCAATCAGAAACTACTGCATCTTCTCTTCTGGTTCCACCTCTTCCTTGTGTTTATTTTTGACTTTTTTATTTGATGATTTCGCAAATCAATCAGAAACTAATTCCTTTCGCTTGTTTGATGAGAAAAACATGTATCCATGATGGGTTTTATTTGGAGAATTGGAAGAGAGAGAGAGAGTGAAAGATAACGTTTTGTTTTTGGGAAAAAAACGCTGGTTCAATTTTCAGTTTTTCACTATCTACAGATTTGCCTCTCAAGTTTCTATTATTTACAAAAATGACACTCCGCTTTTTTATCTTGCAAGTTAGATCCAATGGTTGAGAAGGCTTCTCATCCTTCTCATTTTAAGGGGCTTCTCATTGTATCCCCACCCTATATATATATATATATATATATATATATATATATATATATATATATATATATATATATATATATATATATATATATATATATATATATATATATGTATAGGGGGGCTTTATTTTCAGAACCCTTTTAAGTGCGGGAACTGCGAGAACCCTTCTAGACCAATGAGATTCTTTAAAATATTAAAGATTTTTATTATTTAATTCATAAGGGCATAATAGTAAATGACACTTTTTTTCATTTTTTTTAATAAAATTTCTTTTTCTTAAAACTCTTAATTTTCGTAATGCATTTTTTTTTTTTTTTTGGGGCTTTTTTTCCAGCATGCTTTGTTTTTAAAATTATTAGCGCATATGAGTTTTTATGAATTAATTTTTTTTATTTTAGTTTGTGCAATAATTTTTACAACATGCATGTTTTTCAAATAGTAAAGTGCATACGTATTTTTTAGATAATGTTAATTTATAACAAACCAAGAACATATATGTTAAACACAAAAGTCGATATCGATTGAAATACAATTTCTAAAAAGAAAAAAATACTTGAATCTAATCGATCTATACATGTATGCACTAATAATATTTAACGCAAACGGACATATGTGCAACTCATTGTTATCAACACTTTTAGAAGTCGAACATATATACACGCCTTCAATAATCGTATTTCTTCAAACGCCGCATATTATCATCATGTATCTATATGTGCATCCACTTCTAAATCTTCATTACTATCACCATCTTCATTAATCTGGTACAAACATACTAGAAAACAATTAAACCTCAAGTAAATAGGAAATGAACCTTTTAATTATAATAACTAGCATAACACATATGCACAATGTTCATGAGCATGTATGTTTTAGGAAACAGACTTGTTTGACAAACACGAAGTCTTTAAAAAAAATAATTTACAATTATTGAATTAAAAACATACATGTTTTTAAAACATACATGTTAACAGACCTGTTTAAAACATACATGTTTAAAAAATAATGTTCTAAAACATATATGATTTTCATTAGTTAAATCCCACTAATTAAAACATATATGTTTTGAACATGTATGTTTTGAACATACATGTTTTGCAGAGTTTAAAACATATATGCACAGTTCAAAATATTTTTTTAATGTCAATCAGATCCATATCCGTAGTATGAATAGATTATTTAATGTCAAAAAAGATTGGAAAAAAAGCTCACCAATGCATAAAAAACAAATAACTGATCACAAACATGAATGCAATCAAGCAAATTGACTGACATTATCAAATAAATCGGATTAAATAAATGAACACTTTTATAGAACATAAACATGATTTAATAATGTGAAAATGCTCGCAACCATATTGACATCAGTTATGGAACAAAAAATATAATTGTAAAAACTGAAAAAAAAAATCGAAACATATGAAATTCTCAAAAACGCTTTTGTGACTCATTGATTTGTATAAACAAACATGTCATAACATTATATCCTCATCCTTATCTAAAATTGATTAGTTGTTGATTTCATAAACCAAAAACATGTAATAAACTGAAAACATTTCCAAAAACATAAAATGAATTAAAAAATAATAAGTAGATGAAAAAAATGAAAGCATATAAAAGTAAAATCAACCTGGTAACAAGCGTTTATATTAAAACAAGGATGATTCAAAATGGTGGGGGCGGCTACTTGATAACGTGTTCTATTTTTTTTGTTGATCAAAATCTTGAACAAGGATGATTCAAAATGGAGGAGGCGACAGTTAGGGTTTGGTGATGGAGGAGGCGGCACTTAGGGAGGAAGTATGAAGTTTATTTTTTATCAGGTTATTAATTCCTCAATTAGTGGGGATAGTTAATACAAATAATTTTCCCATAATACCCTTTCAGCTTTACAAGTAATGCCTCAATCTATCAAGTAATTACATTTATGGCACATTTCATTATATCCATTGATTAAACAATCTAACGATTCAAAGTGGGTTCTCGCAGTTCCCGCACTTAAAAGGGTTCTGAAAATAAAGTTACACTATATATATATATATATATATATATATATATATATATATATATATATATATATATATATATATATATATATATATACACAAACAAATATTAAAGTTGGAAATGTAAACTAACTAAATATCTTAATAGCATACAATTCGAAATGGTCGTATCAAAACATATATAAATCAATTGATTGTGAAACGATTATTTTTCAAACACAAATTTCAAATTTGTTAAAACAATGATTTCTTGCAAACACAAGTTATGACACATCATGTAATGATGAAACATTTTCAAACTTAAACATTTTTCACAAAGACCATGTGTATATATGGATGGATATATACACACATACACTCACTTAACGCCAACGTTCTCATGTGTCGTTCACGTTTGACATACAATAGTAATTATCCTTCGTGCGTAGTTTTCCGTTCTCTGTCAAATCGAAGGTTCACTAGTCTTGATCTTTTGTACGCTTGTACACTCCAATGAGCCAATATCTACAAATGTTAAAAACATTGTTCTAACTTAAATGCTGCCACACCAGCAACACCAACATGAACTCTTTAAAACATTTGGAATTCTTGAATTTGAACTGTGAACTAAAATAAACCTTACTAATCTAGGTCGCGTGTCGGTGCTGAACTCTGTCTGAACTATTTTGTGATCTGACTGCTATTTATCAAAGTGAGTTTATAGCCCCACACTATTTAAACTTGTTTTACTATTACGTTAAAACTATTGTCTATACTATTACGTGGTTTAGCCTAAGCCCTATTATGTCCCTTTTATGCCCAACTCATGAACCGTCAATTCCTGATGGGAATCGCGAGTGTTATAAATAGATCTATTGGGAGTAACGTCCCCGTTCGGGTTGACCGGATAGGCAAACGAACGTATACCATGTCGAAACTACAAGTGTCTGGGATACACACTTGTCGGGCCACTGATATTTAACATGCTTCTAGAGCATGCACACAAGTTATAGCTTCGGTTGCATGAACTTAGGGCCCGCTTGGTTCAGTAGAGGGGAATGCAAAGGGAAAGGGAAAGGGAATGCAAATGAATGGGTGATGGTGGGTAATCATTACCTTACCCCCCCAATTTACTCTACAATGGTTGATTACCCAGTACTGGGTAATCATTATATTCCTTGCCACCTACCAAGCATCATCAATCAATCCTTTCCCATTCCTCACCCCCCCTATCCCCCCAACCAAGCAGCCCCTTAGTGCTAACGTAATAGACTGTATTTTTATATGCCATTGCATGGGTTATAATGTTCATATGCTAAACTCATGGTCCAACTACTGATTTACTGCTTATTGATAAACCTATGAACTCACCAGCTTTTTGCTAACTTTTTAAGCATGTTTTTCTCAGATGTCTGAGCTGACTAATATGACAAGGTGGTTTCAGGGAAAGGGTTATAGATTACTGTCTGAATGCTGTGGCTTTTTAATTATGACTTGTTTTTATCTGGGACAATTGAAAATGTGGGCTTCACTTTATTAATCCGAAACAATGTTGTAAACAATATTTTCATGATTTAATCAATTAAAACGGAGTATGTATTCCGTTCTTTGTTACCTTGTGTTGTGATTATCAATTTAGTAGCACTCCATGACCCGAATGCTTCCGCTATGCCAGATTTTGGGGGTGTTACATCAGTACGAAACCTGGACTTTAATAATGACTTCTGATTATTTCAAATCAGGACTCGTACGTTCAAAAGATGAAATTATTTTAAAAAGTTCGAGTATAAACAAACGAAAAGATTTCAAACATAAAGTCGTTTCTCAAACATAATTCTTGAGCACCTCTTTAAGATTTTTCAAAATCTTTCACATTAGTGCTCAAGATAACTCCCTCCAAACCCTTAATTGACTTTAACATTCTTGTATGAAACATGCTTTTCATTAACGGGGAGTTTAAAAACAAAAAATGTTCCAATTTCATGCAAAACAAATTCGTCTGTCTCTCCAAAAGTTTTTCCATTAATCAGTTGATATAAAAAATATCACGAATACGCTATTTTTAAGGGGGAGAAGACATGATTAAAATGTGATCAAAATGTTTAAAGATTGTGGTTGAATCTCAAAAGAGCTCGACTCAGAAAGAACCAACGAATTGACGAAACTTAAATGTCAGTAATCGAATAGACTTGTCCTGGACGAGTAATAATTTCAAGCTAGTCTAACTAGTGATGTAAGCTTGTCTCGAATGGGACTTGTCTAAGTAGATTGTACCGTCTCGAGAGACTTTCTTTGAACTTGACCAGGACAGGTAATAATTTCAAGCTAGTCTAACTAGTGATGTAAGCGTGTCTCGAATCAGCATGTTAACTGAAAATCGATCAATTCAAAAGTGCAAACTCTACCTAACATGTGCAAATTTATCTTAAAATCACATAAGCACATGTGAAGGGGGAGTATTTCAGAAAATGCAAAACTCTCAAAGTGTTAACAAAATGTGTTTTATATCCATAAACACTTTGAGAAATTTTCACAAAAAAAATATATATATATATAAAAAAAAAAAAAAAAAAAAAAATTATGGCAAGTGATCAATGAACCTAGGATAATCATGGAGTGATAAGTTGATTATGGTTAGGTTTATGTCCTATGATCCGCCAGAGCCGGAGGGATCTACCCAAGGACAAATCTAATAGATTAGAATTAGAAGTCCTCAGCTATGATTGAAAAAAGGAGTAAAGTGATGAAAGGAGAAAGAAATGGTTGAAGAATTAAAAAGAAAAGTTTGTGAAAAGGGTGAAAATAAATAGCCCTCCAATAAACTTAGGAACAGAAATCGGGTCAATACATCTGCTATCGGTTATCACAAAGATGATACCGGTATTGAAGACAAGACGTCATGGACCCAGTGATGCGCTGCACAACCCCTCCTAGCCACTCAGGTATCTCTTAAAAGATACTTGTTTCATTTCTCACGGAGAACCTTGCATAATCTATCGACCTCTCACTCCGAGATGTGTTGTTATTGAAAAAGGAGGCCGTCTGCTCCATGCCTCCGACGACTAAAACCAAAACGCACTAATCGAGTCTAGAGCCATGAGATTCATCAAAAGATCTCTTAGGATACACTTCCAATAGCATACACTTGTGTTCGCCAAAAAGGACACAAGTTGTACAAGAGTCTTTATGAGATCTTCGGATCTTGCCACATACATCATGATGGTGGTTATTTGTTTCAAACAGTCTACAGTCGTGGAGTGATACTTCGGTATACTTCAGCGGCTCACCTGAATTGTGGGTATACTTCGGTATATCTGTTGTAAGCCTTCTTGAGGGTATCCAATTCAGGAACAGCCTTTGTAAGGATTAGAGAGGGTTTTCACACTATGCTGTTAATTCTCTCGAAGTCTAAACCTGTAAGTGCTGAAAATCCCGCCAAGGAGATTCCTTTCATTAATTGAATCCTTAAGACGTGGGTCGTTACTTGGATCTATCCTATGTAATGATAAATGTCCCTAACTGGATTCGGACGGCTGATATGCCCGACCAAGGTGAATGGAATCAAGACATTCATTAGTATAACAATCGTAGTGGTCCAATCTCTAAGAAAAGTCCATGATGATCGATTGGTGATTTCAACTAACATTTTATGCAGATACTGATGATAATCCCTTGGAGAAAGACTGTACACCATCATTTCAGATATCAAACATCTTCACCTCCACATACTCATACTTATGAAGTTCATCCTCAACAAGCTCAAGTAAAGAACATTCTAGACAAAGAGATCAAGTTAAAGACAATGAATTACGTCAAAGTCAAAGAGCTAATCAAGAAGTAAAGAACAAGTTCATGAATCAATTGAGGAAGACATAAGTATGAAGTTCAAAGTCTTACCAAGAAGTATGAGTATGTTGGAAAAGACGACATTGCAAACATGTGAAGATGTTGATCAAAGGCAAGAAAGATCAAAAGACGTTACTTCAAATATCACAAAGCATGAAGGAACAAAGAATCAAGACTATTCTATGACGACACACAAAGTTCAAGACCCAGAAGACGAAAGACCTAATCACGTGGAGCATCATTCGAATGACCACCCCTTAGGGGGAGATTGTTAGCATCAAAGAAATGTAAAAAGAAGTGATGGTCAATCTCTTATTTATAACTTTGTAATGTGTCGCAGAATATATAATAGAATAGTTAATGAGCCCATGGATTGGACTAATCTAATAAGTTAGTATTATATGTTAAGTCATTTATGTAAAGTCCAATCCAATCCAAGCCCATCCAAGGCACATGGCAAAGACCATGAGGCATATGAACCTAAGTATAAAAGGCACCCTTGCCTCATTTGTAAGGGTGTGCTTGAGTGTGTAAGTGTGTGTGTTTTAATAAAAGTTCTATTGTTTTTATCTCTCTTGTTTCTCTCTCTAAAAGTTGACATCTACATCTCTTGCCACCATCTTTGTGCATCAATATTATGTATTAAGGTTATAGATCTAAGGTCCTTAAAAAAGATAACCAAAATAAAACGTAATGTTAATGAATCCAAAGAAGACAAAAAGCTCATCCCTAAGTACTTATGTAATCAGTCGCACGATACATAGTTTAGAGTACTGAAAATGCTTAAAGAGAAAAAAGGAATCCTTAAAAACCCGTGTATTATACGAGTCCTTAGGTAGTCATTAAACTAAAAAAACACTAACAACAATTAATCCAGCACAATAATTAACATGACAAAAACAATAAAAAAGTAAAAGATTAATAAATCGTCAAAAGATAAAAAGATCAAACCAAACTTTGATTGTTATAGTGTCTGACTGTCTGTGTATATAAAAATGCTAAGTCATCTTTGCTTTTCTCCTCCTAATTGAATGTCATGACAACCCCAAAAAGGGCTGCCTCTTGAACCGGTCCCTCTTCTTCTTCTGTCGACCGAGTATCAGGGAAGGGAGGTGATTATAAATCAAATATTCGTATATCTACGGCGTAATCATATTACCTCTTCTACGCCGTATACCATTTTTTAATCAGTTTTTCACATTTATCTTCAAATTGAGTCATTTTTTGCATCTTTCAGTTCAAATGCCTATTTTAATCCATTATGCAAATATGAAGGAATTAAGCAACAAATTCATATAAAACATGATAATAAACATGAGATAATGATACTAAAATTACAATACAATTTGATATTATCAAATATACCACACTTGACTTCTACTTGTCTTCATATTGACTCCGAATTAAACTTAGAAAACTATCTTCTAGTCAACACTTAGAAAATATGAATTTAAATTTAACCTACTTCTAGTAAATTGTAAACAGTAAAGTCGAGCTTGATTGTGACACTCAAAAGTATTGCGTATTGGCATATATATCCTTAGACACTTTTACTCATGTTCATATAAATGTCAAGATACACTATTTTTGTGTGCAAATCACCTCCAATTAGGGAATAAAGGGGATTCCTCTTTTCTTGTGTGTCGCATGGGATTATATATCGCTTTCTCCAATTAGGGAATAAAGGGGATTCCTCTTTTCTTGTGTGTCGCATGGGATTATATATCGCTTTCTCTTCTACTGCTTGCCGTCCAAGTTAACAAACCAAGGCCCAAACACTTCTCCTATTTGGGCTTTCTCTAATTAAATGAAAAAATCATCCCCTGTTATCAGCCGACCAAGCAAATTGACTAAAACCCCATAATTACATATCCTTCAAGAGCCCATTTGGTCCATAAGTCCAATTCACGAAATCAAATTCCCAGCAGATGTAATCTCGAATTAACTTCAAATATTCGTATATCTTAGCCTTTAAATGTGTAAATCTCTTTTTCCTCTTTCCGTGACATTTTAAATCAAATATTCGTATATCTCACGAAAAGAGAAAAAGAAATAGCACTCAATCTCTCACTAATCTACGTGTTATATTTTTTTGATCACTCAAGGGCTCAGTCATGGTGCAGCTATTATCATAGGCTTGACCAAATTTCAAGTCTCCACCACTAGAGTCTAGGTCTAATTATTCAAAAAGACAAAAAAGTGGGTAAACTCATAATGAAAGATTAACGGATTTAAACAAGGGCATGTGATATAGACATGAGAAAAAATTTATAGGGTGTAAATACAAAAATAAACAAACAGGTAGATTCCTAGGTCTACATTATTCATATCGTTAGTCGCTTTCAATTCCCCATGCAAAATCCGTGAATCAAGAGGTCTTCAATGACGAGTTAATGCATATAAAGTATAATGCAATGCCTCATCTTTCTCATAAAATGTAATATATAGGCATGTAATGACGCATTAACTCGGCCTTCATCATGGATGAACAAAACAATTATGAGTTAATGTGCACTATTTTTTGTAGTTTACTCATTTAGAGTAAGCTACAAAAAATGTCCCTGAGGTTTCCTGGATTTGCACGTTTTGCCATTATTGTTTTTTTTTTTTGTGCAAATTATGTCATTACTGTTTAATTTTTGCTGCAAATTGTATCCCTCGGCCTAACGATCGTTAGAAATCTCGTTAATTACTGTCTACGCCTTGCAAAATGACTATTTTACCTTTGTCTTCAACCCCACTCAAGAACACCAAGCCCAAAAACCCGGATATTATGAACTTTAACAACTAATATATTATGTATATGTATCATCATCACTTCAAAACCACACTATAAATATTAACACTTATCAAACCACAATGTTAATACCAAACATAAATCCAAAATATAACCTGTTAACAAGCAAACAAATCCTACATACACAACCACTAATTAATAACATACGCATCCACTGACAACGTAATTATATTTTAACGTTTACCCAAATTAGGGATGGCACCCGTGGGCAATGGGCATGGGTATCTCTAACCCATCACCCGCCCACGTGATTTTTTTCTCACCCGTCACCCACCCATCACCCACCAGTGGGTACAATTTTCTACCCATGCCTATGCCCGTGGGTATTTGTTGCCCATGGGTTAGTGAGCAGAACTTCAAGCGCGAAGCCGGGAAGGAGTATTTGAGTGTTGTCGATTAGAACTGAGATGTATCATGTTTATATCTTTTATGATTTGATCTTTCATACCTTCTGTGGAAAACTAGAAGGGGGGGTTGAATAGTTTTACCGTTTAAAATTAATTCGCTTTGTTACTCTATGTTAATTCAAAGGAAACAAGCACAAACAAATATTCACACAATATATATGAAAAGTAAAGAGAGGAAAGATCAAACCACACAACACGGATGTTTATAGTGGTTCGGCTACAAGGACTCTCTTCCTTGCCCTACTCCACTCCTCGAGCCTCTAACTCGAGAGTTATCCTTCACTAAGAAACAAACTCTCTTCTAGGTGAAGAAAACCTTTACACGTCGCTTACTTCCTTTTCCGGTACTAAGCTAAACACCGGGTTCTATTTCAAGGCAGAACCAACCTAACGTCGCCTATACAATTACCGACACTAAGCTAGATGTCGAGTTCTTTACAAGGGTACAACCACTCCCTACACTCTTTGTGTTTTGAGGACTAAAACACTAACCACACTCACTGAGATAAATGATACAAATAATGATGTGTGAACTACAACTATATCACACAGTAACTATGCTAAAGGTTTTACACGTCTGTGTTGAACCTTGATGCTTAATCTCCTTTGCTACAAAAGGAAAGATCAATGAAATGAATGAATGATAAATGTTAGATGATATGTAAATGAATGAGTATGAATGTTAGGCTATATGAGTGATGGTGTGTTCAAATGATCAGCTTGCTATTTATAGGCAAGCTGGTGAACAGCCGGCGGATCCGGCGGATCCCACAAAAGGGATCCGTCTTTGTAGTCGATTGGTTCCGCCAATATGACAGCTAAGAGATTTATCAAATCTCTCCAAATCTTCCACAATATTTTCATATCTTTGTGTTGTCATATCAAGATCTTCCAAAGTCAACTATCTTGCTTGAAGATCTAACTAAGATATCACATAATCTATGTATGATGCATGCCATGATGTCATTGTATCATTTTAAAAATAAAATTTCCTTTTAAGGAAATGTTAATACAAATAGCGTCTCAAAAACGTTATTTATATTCTTTAATCTTTCATTAGTTTTGTTAATGACAAATATAAGGAATATCTTTTAGCAAATAATAAATACTAGCTTAAGTCTCTTAAGTACACATTTTACACTTCACATATTAACTAAGAATTACAAGTTTAGTAACTTGTTTCCTTAAAAGGAAACTTTAATTCTAAAACCATTCCATGACATCATTGCATGCATCACATAGAAGATCTTTGATATATCTTGGTTAGATTTGCAAGATACATAGTTGACATTTGAAGATCTTGGATGATTTGGTAAGATACAACTAAGATATGGTAAGAGACAACTATACCTTAGCTGTCATGTCCTACGGATCCAAATCACATAAGGGACGGATCCCTTGTGAGGGATCCGTGGGATCCGTGAGCTGAAGATCAGCTTGCCTATAAATAGGAAGCTGATCATTTGGCTCTCTCATCACTCATATAGCTTTAACACACATATTCATTCAGTACATATCTTACTAACATCATTCATAGTTGCATTTCACTTTGATCTTTCATTTTGTAGAAAGGAGATCAAGCATTCAAGGATCTACAGAACCGTAATCCTTTAGTTGCATTACTGTGTGATATTGTAGTTTGTTTCACACATCATATCTATCATTTGTAATCAGTGAGTGTGGTTAGTGCTTTAGTCCTTAAAGCACAAGGAGTGTAGGGAGTAGTTGTACCCGTGTAAAGAACTCGACATCTAGCTTAGTGTCGGTAAAGTAAATAGGCGACGTCAGGTTGGTTCTACCTTGTGAAAGAACCCGGTGTTTAGCTTAGTACCGGAAAAGGAAGTAAGCGACGTGTAAAGGTTTTCTCCGCCTGGAAAAGGAGTTTGTTTCTTAGTGAAAGATAAACTCTCGAGTAGGAAACTCGGGGAGTGGAGTAGGGCAAGGAAGAGAGTCCTTGTAGCCGAACCACTATAAACAACAGTGTCGTGTGGTTTGATCTTTCCTCTCTTTATCTTTTGTTTATATTGTGTGATTATTTATTTGTGATTGTTTCCTTTGAAATTAACATATAGTAACAAAGCTAAGAAAACTTTAAAACGGTAAAAACTATTCAACCCCCTTCTAGTTTTCCACAATTGGCATCAAGAGCTACGTTACTTAAGATCTTTAAAATATATTGTATTTTAAAACTTAAAACGATCCATGGATTTTGAAAACTTTAAAGAAGGGCAATCTATGCAGAGACCACCTCTATTTGAACCAAATTGTTTTATTTATTGGAAAAATCGCTTTGAGACTTATGTAAAGTCAAAGGACATAGATCTATGGTATATTATAGTTGATGGTGATTACAAACCTATTAGTAATAATATTTCGGGTGGTCGGGATGAAGGAGCTTCTCTTACTCGTCACAGTGATGAGCAAAAGAAACTAATTGCCAAAAATAATGAAGCCAAAATGATGCTTTATAATGCCTTACCTAAGAAAGAATATGAAAGAGTTTTTATGTGTAAAACGGCTAAGGATATTTGGCAATCTCTTATTATCACACATCAAGGGAACTCACAAGTAAAAGATAACAAAATTGATCTTCTTGTCCAACAATACGAACAATTTGTTATCTCTGAAGATGAGACCATTGATAATGCGTTTGCTAAGTTCAATACTATTATTACATCACTTAAAGCACTTGATGAATCTTTTTCTAGTAAGAATTTTGTCAGGAAATTTCTAAGAGAACTCCATCCGAAATGGAGAGCAAAGGTGACAGCTATTGAAGAATCTAAAGATCTCTCAAGCATGACACTGGATGAGCTCATAGGAAACCTTAAAGTTCACGAAATGATTATGGAAAAAGACTCGGAAATTGTCAAAGGCAAAAGGGAGAAGATTAAGTCTATTGCCTTGAAAGCCAAAGTCGAGTCAAGTGATGATGATGAGTCTTGTTCAAACAGTGATGATGAAGAGTATGCCATGGCCGTGAGGGATTTCAAGAAATTCTTCAGAAGACGAGGAAAGTTTGTAAAACCACCTCGTGATGAAAAGAAATCCTCTCGGAAAGATCGTGACGATAAGAAAGGTAAGGTTGATAGGAGATGCTATAGGTGTGGTGACTCCAGTCACTTAATAGGAGAATGTCCAAAACCTCCAAAGACCAAGTCTCAAAGAGCCTTCGTTAGTGGAGCTTGGAGCGATAGTGAAGGAGATGATGATGATGAGCCTAAGAACAACGAAATGGCACTTATGGCTAATGACACAGAAGAGGTACATTCTGATTCATACTCCTCTATAGATGACGAAACCTTAGAAATAGAATATAACAAACTGTGTGACGTTACTTTAAAAATCATAAACAAAAACAAGTTTTTGAAAACAAAGACAACACTTTTAGAAAATGAAGTATTGTGGCTTAAAGAAAAAGCAATACGAATTGAAAAAGGTAAAGATAGTAAAGAAATATGTGTGTCTTGTCAAGAACTAAAACTTGAATTAGAAACCTTAAGAACCACACAGAAAGATTTGATCAAACAAAATTCAAAGTTTAAAAGGTTTGATAAAAACATAAGTTGTGCAGATGAAATAATGAAAATGCAAAAACTACCTCATGATAAAACAGGACTAGGCTTTATGAAACTAGGAACCTTAAGTGAGTATAAGGAACAGACTGTGAATAAAACTGATTCAACCAAGTTAGACACTCACGGATCTGACGGATCCAAAAATTTGGATCCGCCAAGTGTATCCAAAGGATCCGCGGGTACTCAAGTTGAACAGAAGGTTCACAAAGTCGACCGTTCCGAATTTGTTAAAGTTACTAAGAAACCTAACAGTAGTATAACCAATAATAAACATAAACCAGCAGTATCTTTAGGAAGAGGACAAGCTAGAAATGAATATAGAGTTAAAATGGATCAACAGAGACCTCAAATGAGTTTTCCCAAACACCCCTTTCCAAAGAGTATAGTTAATCCACAACATACTTATCAAAATAATTGGAACCAAAACTTGCCTAGAAACTTTCATGGTCCTAGCTATATGTCATGGAACAATGGTCCACCATTTACATACATAAACCATGATAATGTCATGTTTAACCCAAACGGACCCATGAGATATTGGGGACCAAATGCTTGAGTCTTTTATGAACTTAGGTATGCTTGAAAGTTGATCTTGAACCTGATGAGTGGATCAAAGATAGTGGGTGCTCAAGACACATGACGGGAAACAAAAATCTTTTCTCAACCTATCAAGTGTATGACGGAGGTAATGTCACATTCGGTAGCAAGCTTAAAAGTAAAATCATCGGAAAAGGTACAATCTCTCATGACTCTCTATCTATTGATGATGTTGCTCATGTAGATAATTTAGGATTTAATTTACTTAGTATAAGTCAATTATGCCGCAAAAAGTATAACGTCCTTTTCAGTGAAAATGGAAGTAAAATACTTAAAGATGGCATAACCGTAGGAAAAGGTGTTTTAAAGAATAATGTCTATGTTATGAAATTAGATAAAACACCTAAAGATAAGTTATGTCTTACCTCCTTGGACGAAAACTAAACTCTATGGCATCGACGCTTAGGTCATGCTAATATGAGGCTTATTCAATCTTTGTCATCCAAAGAACTCGTTAGGAACCTACCCAAGTTGAAATATGACCAACACTTTTGTGATGCTTGCAAAATTGGGAAACAAGTACATAATAGCCATAAGGCTAAAAACATGGTATCTACATCTAGATGCCTAGAATTATTACATATGGATTTGTTTGGCCCGTCGGCTATACAAAGTTATGGAGGAAATTTTTACACTTTAGTCATAGTAGATGATTACTCTAGATATACATGGACAAAGTTTTTGAAAACTAAAAATGAGGCATTCGACAAATTTGAAATTCTAAGCAAGAAAATTCAAAATCAAATAGGAAGTAATATAGTATCTATTAGAACTGATCATGGTCGAGAATTTGACAATGAAATTCAATTTGGAAATTTTTGTGATAATAATGGAATAACTCATAATTTCTCGGCTCCTCGTACACCTCAATCTAATGGTGTAGTAGAACGTAAAAATAGAACAATTCAAGAAATGAGTAGAACTATGTTAAATGAACAAAACATACCACAAAAGTTTTGGTGTCACGCTGTAGATACTTCTACCTATATCCTAAATAGAGTTTTAATTAGACAATTTTTAAATAAAACTCCTTATGAAATTTATCGAGGCAAAAAGCCTACATTAGGATATTTTAGAGTTTTTGGAAGCAAGTGCTTCATTTTAAACACAAAAGATTATCTCACTAAGTTCGACCCAAAGTCGTATGAAGGTGTATTTCTTGGGTATTCACAAAACAGTAAAGCATACATTGTACTAAACAAGGAAACATCAAGAGTCGAGGAATCGTTGAACGTAACATTCAACGAAAGTCCACCTCCCTCTAAGACATCACCTTTGGTAGATGATGACTTAGTTGAAAGTCAAATGGTTAATGATATAGAAAACATTGAAAATGACAATGAACCCGTAAAAGGAGAAATAGTCAATATTAAAGAAACTAAAAGTCATCCATTAGAAAACGTCATAGGAAAACTTAATGAAAGAACATTAAGATCCAAAGCTCAAAATGAAAGTAATTATTTTTGTTTTATTTCAACCATTGAACCTAAAAATATAGACGAGGCAATAAAAGATGAATCTTGGGTAATTGCTATGCAAGAAGAACTTAATCAATTTATTAGAAATGATGTTTGGACTTTGGTACCTCCACCTAAAAACCAAACCATAATAGGCACCAAATGGGTCTTTAGAAATAAAATGGATGAAAAGGGTATTATATCTAGAAATAAAGCTAGGCTAGTAGCTCAAGGTTACAATCAACAAGAAGGTATAGATTACGATGAAACCTTTGCACCCGTAGCTAGACTTGAGTCTATTAGAATATTACTTGCATATGCATGTGCACATGATTTTAAGTTATTTCAAATGGATGTCAAAAGTGCTTTCTTAAATGGTCTTATAAATGAAGAAGTATATGTTGCACAACCTCCCGGCTTTGCCGACTTTGAAAAACCAAATTATGTTTTCAAACTTAAGAAAGCTTTATACGGACTTAAGCAAGCACCAAAAGCTTGGTATGATCGACTTAAGACTTTCCTAGTTGACCATAAGTATACCATGGGCCTAGTAGACAATACTCTCTTCACCAAGAAAAAGGGATCACATATTATCATAGTCCAAATATATGTGGATGACATTATATTCGGTTCAACTTGTCAAGAGTTATGCGACGATTTCTCAAAAATCATGCATGACGAGTTTGAAATGAGTATGATGGGGGAACTAAACTTTTTCTTAGGTCTCCAAATTAAACAATTAGAAGATGGGATATTCTTCAACCAATCAAAGTATATCAAAGATATGCTTAAGAAGTTTGGTCTTGAAGACTCAAAACCCATGAGAACACCCATGTCCTCCGAAACCAAACTTACTAAGGATGAAGAAAATGAATCCGTAGATAGCACTAAATATAGAGGAATGATTGGTAGTTTACTCTATCTTACGGCTAGTAGGCCTGACATTATGTTTAGTGTTTGTCTATGTGCACGTTTTCAAGAAGATCCAAAAACTTCCCATCTTGAAGCTGTTAAAAGAATCTTTAGGTATATCAAAGGTACTACACACTTAGGATTATGGTATCCCAAAGGAACGGGTGTAGAAACCATAGTGTATACTGACTCAGATCACGCAGGTGATTATGTTGATAGGAAAAGTACTAGCGGTATTTGTACTTTTGTAGGATATTGTCTAACATCATGGTTCGCTAAGAAACAAACTGCCCTCGCAATCTCAACAACAGAGGCAGAGTATGTGTCTGCAGGAAAGGCGTGTCAACAAGCACTATGGATGAAACAAGCTCTCGTCGACTATGGAATTGAACTCAACAACATTCCCATTCTTTGCGACAACAAAGGTGCTATCGATCTAAGCAAAAATCCAGTCCAACACGCTAGAACCAAACATATTGAAATACGCCATCACTTCCTTCGCGACAATGTACAGAAGGGAATCATCTCAATTGAGAAAGTTTCCTCAGAGGACAACATTGCCGATATTCTCACTAAACCACTTAAACGAGAACCTTTTAATTATCTTAGACTTGGATTAGGATTAATGGAACCTAGTGATTAGGAGAAACATTAGTATAAACATTAGTTTAGCCACACACGACACTAAACCAAAACATGTGTTCTGAATCCGCGGATCCAATCGATAACAAGGACGGATCCTTTGTTTGGGATCCGCCGGATCCGTCGCATGCTGTGATCAGTTTATTATTAAATAAACAAGAACAGCTACTATTCATTCCTCACTCCAAAACATATCACCTTACTACATCCGACACACACTTAATCTCCATCACATTTTAGACCATTTTCTTCCACAAATTTGTGCTTCTAACATCACTGTAAGTATTCTTATCATATTTATACTCCTGATCTGCGTCTAGGATTTCCATTTCATGCACAAAACCAAAACTTGGGGTATATGCATAATTCTTGAAAAATCATGAAGCATATTTATTGCATTATACTTAAAAACATGTTTTTCTTAGTTAGGAATTGCATCTCATAGCACATTGTCTTAATTTAACAAAAACCCCATGAAAATTTTTCACTAAAATCTTCTAACGACTAGGTAAAATGATTTTTTCTTACATTGTTCATACAAATACAAAAACGTTATCTTTTAGACTTCACTTGCATAATGTCTCTTGAATGCTAAAGGGAATACATAACTAATATGTATTTTCGGGTACATTCAACCGTAGCTACATTGAAATAGGAGCGTTTGGGTTATCTCTCATTTGTAAACAAAATTTGCATAAACTAATTTTTCTTGCATAAAAAGGAGTCGAGATAACCGCACCTCCACATTGTCCCCATGTAGGCACACACTAGGAATTTTACACTTCCTTTGATCATTTTAACTAAAACTATGTAACTTTTTGTACTTAGGAAAATCATGCCTCCCGCAACCAACTACGATCACAAGAAAACCGTTAACTACTTACCCAAAGTCCACAAAACCAAAGGTCTAACCAATGCCCAAATCGAAATTTTCAAAGCCTTAGAGAAAAAGTATGTCCATGAGGGTAGAGCCGTAGATTCATCATTCTATGAAGCAACTCAACTTAGGGAACAATTAGCCGCAATTCGATTTGATTCTCTTTTAGACATAGATGAACCAATCATTCCTAGGTTCATACTTGAGTTCTATGCTAGTGTAGGTCTTAGTTCAAGCGATGAAGGGTACTTAAGTCTTCATTTTACTCTAAATGGAAATCTTGTCAACATCCCTCTTGATCAATTTGGTGAGGTCTTAGGAATTCCAAGTCAAGGGACATGTATTTACTCGGACAAATGGTCCTTAACAATCTTAGACTCCAATCTCGATAGGACGGCACCATATGCCACTCCTCTCGAATCAAAAGAAGTGATTAGGGAACATCTCTTCATTCCTAAGAACAACCCCACAAGAATGTTTCGTGGTCGTGAAGTTGCTAGAGATCCATTTGCAATGGAGCTTAATGAACTCAAACCCGAGTTCAAGAAGATGGAGGATGTATTAAGGGCAAATGTGATGTGCACCATAGGAAACCGTGATCATATCAATGCTTATTTATGTCACATGATGTACAACATCTCTACTCATCAACCCTTCAATCTTGCTTATTATGTTGCCAAAAGAATGTGTGACATTCCGGTTCAAAGCAAGATTGCAATGCCTTATGGTATGCTCTTAACCCGACTTTATAGAGCCTTTGCACCCGCTCGTCCAAACCATCTAGGCTTTGTTCCGGATTACAATGAAATTGAACATACCTTCATTCCTTTGAGTGACTTTAGGGTTAGTGTTGATAAGGGCAAACGTCCTCGTGTTCCAACATCATCCTCATCATCTTCAATGAGTGAAGATGATGGTATGCCAAATTCTAGGATTCCTCCACCCGAGTACTTGAGCCATCTTCCTCCAATTCAACATGAATCCGCTGAGTATCGAAACATCAAAGGAATGGTGAAGAATCTGGGTCGTTGGATGATGAAATTACACAAGGGGATGAAGAAGTTGAAGAAGAAGCTGAGTTGATGGAGTGTTTGGTTTTAAACAATGTTGGATATTGTGTTGTTAAACTTCTATGTGTCTAGAATTTATCTGATAATAATTGTTGTGTATGTGTAATAACTAACACTTGCAGGTGGATAACCATCATGGTTATTAATTTTCCGGGTTATAGCCAGTGTTTGGCATAACACCTAAAACAGTAAGTTTCTAAGTACGGATTAAACTATGTGCAATCATGTGTTAATGTTATCATATTTAGTTGTTTTGCTATACATATTAGATGCTAAATAAGGTCTAGGTGAATTTTCGGGTTTTCGTCGAAAAACGAAAAATATGACATATGTTCTGTTTAGATTTTAAGTTTTAGTCATACGGATCCGGCGGATCCCAAAATAGGGTTCCGCCAAGGCTTATCGTTGGATCCGCCATCCGCCATCCTGCGGATTTGGCGGATCGCTAAACATGGTTCCGCATTTGCAACCATTTGGATCCGCAGGTTTCCCAGTAAAATTACAAAACTTTTTCGACTTATCCCGATTCTTAAATCTTAAATGTTTAGTATCACTTAGGATTCATTCACTGATCACAATTCCTCTTAGAATCATTTAGGAATTCTTAGAAACTTAGGAACAAAATTTCCCACCAAAATTTAAATTTTTAAATTTTAGGTGTGAGTTACCAAACAGATACAAAGAAGGAACCCTTTTTAGGGATCCGTCATATCCGTGGAAATATCTAATCATCATGCTTTCCACTATCTTCTTGTAATAACTGCAAATCCACAACATATTACTCAACCAAAGCTCAATGGATTGACTTCCTTGATATGACCTGCACAAATTTTTGTTCCAAATCATTAGTAACCAACATTCTCTATTGGATTCACATCAAATCCAAACACACAGACTCACAAACCTTCTGTCTATAAATTAGCACTTTAGGATCATCCCTTCACAAAACAACCATTTCCTCTCCTATACATCTTAGCTATCATATTTCACCATGACTAAGTCAAACAACTCTTCCACATCTAGACCTTCAAGAAGAACAGCCCGCATTAGTGTTAAACCCAGTTGTTTTATCAACTTAGCAAACTCCTCATCTGAGGAAAATTCTCCTCTCAATATATCATCACCCATTGCTAGTGAAAATTTCCTTACACTCTCCACCCCAACACCATCAAATGTTGTTATACAAATACTACCACCAACCATTACTCCAATAGCCTCTACTCCACCACCGGCTCCATCACAGCCTGTTAGATCACCATCACCACCAAAATCACCCAAACTCCAACCCTTGGAATTATTTAGGACTCCTCCTACATCACCACATCTTGATGACTTAGAAGAACTTTCACCAAAATTACCCAATCTTCCACCCATGACCTTTGAAGGTCAACAACCAATGCTTTTTCACCCGGTTTACCCGGATATCCATGGCCCTTTATACCATGATGCACAATCATTCCAACCTCAACAACAACCTCTATCACCCACATCCACTCTAGTTGCCATTGACGAGGCAATGTGGATGAATGTGCCTCAAACCCAAGAAGAGATTAGTGAAGAGCTCAACCGTCTCTACACTCTCTCGGGTATGGTTGACCATCGCCTTCATGAAGCAATGGACATTCAAAACATCCTTATGAACTCCCTCCAAACACCACAACAACCATCAAACAACAACAACAATTAACCACCATCACCACCACCACCACAAAACTTGAGCCTAATCTTCCTCCCGGCTTCTTAAGTCATGATTGCGCACACTGTGAGAGAACGGCTCACTTGGCCCAAAGGACCAACATCTTGGTCCATGAGCTTCAAAATGAGATGAGGTTCATCTTGAACCATGTTCTCGAGCGTCTCAATGCAATCTCTCATCCGCCTCAATAAAAGTGTTGTTAGGAACCTTCTAGGATGATGTTGTAGTTGTCTTTATTTAGGATTTATTTTGTAATGTAACATCATATCATATTTGTGACTTTTGTCACATAATTTTCAATTAATGAATGTGATGTTTTTATGCTTATGAGTGATCAACATATTGCATATTATCATTATCATTGTGAACTAACATTCTTCTATAGCATATATTATACCTTGCTTATGATTACCCTAGGTACATATAATGATCAGACACTTAATTTGACTTTTAAAAGTCAAAACTTATTGAAAGGCTTGTTTAGGAGAATACTTCACAAGCATTCTACTTCTTAATTGAAGTCATTCATTACTAACACTTCACTTGCAGCATATCATACCCTTCATAGTATACGTTGGTACTCGAGTAATGAGGAGTATACATCAAGGGGGAGCATCTCATAAGCATTTCATATACTAACCGTTTGTTTTGTAGATTCATGCATTATTTCCTTGATTACTCCATCTAGGGGGAGTATAAAACAAGGGGGAGCTTTAAAGTTCTCAAAATCGCATTCCGCTACGCTACTCTTTTTGTTTCGACAAAAAGGGGAGAAAGGAACTAAGTTTGCATCAACTGTGATTCATCACAGTACATGCATTTTTTACAAAACTTTTCTTTAATAAACAAACTTAATATATATTTTTAAGAACTCATGCTATATTTATTCTCTTGCTCAAAAATATACCTTATGTTTTGTCATCAACAAAAAGGGGGAGATTGTTAATACAAATAGCGTCTCAAAAACGTTATTTATATTCTTTAATCTTTCATTAGTTTTGTTAATGACAAATATAAGGAATATCTTTTAGCAAATAATAAATACTAGCTTAAGTCTCTTAAGTACACATTTTACACTTCACATATTAACTAAGAATTACAAGTTTAGTAACTTGTTTCCTTAAAAGGAAACTTTAATTCTAAAACCATTCCATGACATCATTGCATGCATCACATAGAAGATCTTTGATATATCTTGGTTAGATTTGCAAGATACATAGTTGACATTTGAAGATCTTGGATGATTTGGTAAGATACAACTAAGATATGGTAAGAGACAACTATACCTTAGCTGTCATGTCCTACGGATCCAAATCACATAAGGGACGGATCCCTTGTGAGGGATCCGTGGGATCCGTGAGCTGAAGATCAGCTTGCCTATAAATAGGAAGCTGATCATTTGGCTCTCTCATCATTCATATAGCTTTAACATACATATTCATTCAGTACATATCTTACTAACATCATTCATAGTTGCATTTCACTTTGATCTTTCATTTTGTAGAAAGGAGATCAAGCATTCAAGGATCTACAGAACCGTAATCCTTTAGTTGCATTACTGTGTGATATTATAGTTTGTTTCACACATCATATCTATCATTTGTAATCAGTGAGTGTGGTTAGTGCTTTAGTCCTTAAAGCACAAGGAGTGTAGGGAGTAGTTGTACCCGTGTAAAGAACTCGACATCTAGCTTAGTGTCGGTAAAGTAAATAGGCGACGTCAGGTTGGTTCTACCTTGTGAAAGAACCCGGTGTTTAGCTTAGTACCGGAAAAGGAAGTAAGCGACGTGTAAAGGTTTTCTCCGCCTGGAAAAGGAGTTTGTTTCTTAGTGAAAGATAAACACTCGAGTAGGAAACTCGGGGAGTGGAGTAGGGCAAGGAAGAGAGTCCTTGTAGCCGAACCACTATAAACAACAGTGTCGTGTGGTTAGATCTTTCCTCTCTTTATCTTTTGTTTATATTGTGTGATTATTTATTTGTGATTGTTTCCTTTGAAATTAACATATAGTAACAAAGCTAAGAAAACTTTAAAACGGTAAAAACTATTCAACCCCCCTTCTAGTTTTCCACAGGAAATAAACTAGTAGATGTGTAAAATGTAATTCTAAGTAATCTTGTGAAATGTAAAATGTGTTTTAAAGTGACTTTAGCTAGTATTTATAATTTGCTAAAAGATATACTTTGTAATTGTCATTAACAAAACTAAGTAAAGATCGTAAAATATAAATAACGTTTTTAGGACGATATTTGTATTAACACTCTCCCCCTTTTTGTTGATGACAAAACATAAAGTATATTTTTGAGCAAAGGAATAAATATAACATGAGTTCTTTAAAATATAGATTAAGTTTGTTTTATTTGAGTTTAAAAACTATTTTTATGCAAAAGTGTATGTACTGTGATAATTCACAGTTATGCAAATTTAATCTTTTCTCCCCCTTTTTGTCGAAACAAAAAGAAGAGTTGCGTAGCGGAATGCGATTTTGAGAACTTTAAGAGCTCCCCCTTGTTTTAAACTCCCCCTATATGGAGTAACAAGGTAATGATGCATGATCCTACAAAACAAATGGTTAGAATATGAAATGCTCCCCCTTGATGTATACTCCCCATTACAAGAGTCCCAACGTATACATTTGAAGGGTATGAGATGCTACAAAAGAAATGTTAGTTGTAAATAGCTTCAATGGAGAAGCATAATGCATATGAAATGGTCATCCAAATAAGAATGTTAATCTAGGTTACTTGAAAAAGTAAAAAATGTAGTGTCTGATCAAAATGTTGTACCTAAAGTACACGTGATCAAACTATAATGTAGATTCCAAATAGCTATATAATGATGTTAGTCACCTAAATAATGATAATATGCTATATGTTGATCACTCATAAGCATAAAAACATCACATTCATTCATTGAAAATTATGTGACAAAAGTCACAAACATAATATGATGTTACATGAAAATGGAAAATACATCCTAAAAATACAAAGTCCTACAACAACATCTAAAAGGTCCTATATAATGAGACTAAAATTCTCCTATTGAGGAGGATGAGAGATGGCGTTTAGACGCTCAAGAATGTGGTTCAAAATGAACCTCATTTCATTTTGGAGCTCGTGTACCAAAATGTTTGTCCTTTGAGCTATGTGAGCGGTTCTTTCACACATGTTGCAATCATGGCGAGGAAAACCGGGCGGAAGAGTAGACTCATTTGGTTGTGGTGGTGGTGGTGATTGGTTGTTGGGTGGTGGTGGTTGTGCTTGTTCATTGGTTGGTGGTGGTGTTTGGAGGGAGTTCATGAGGATGTTTTGGAGGTCCATGGCTTCATTGAGGCGGTGATCTACCATACCCGAGAGAGTGTAGAGACGATTGAGCTCTTTACTAATCTCCTCTTGGGTTTGAGGCAAATTGATCCACATTGCCTCGTCTATGGCAATGAGAGTTGATGTGGGTGAGAGAGGTGGTATTTGAGGTTGAGATGATGGTGCATCATGGTATAAAGGACCATGGATATCCGGGAAAATCGGATGAAAAAGCATAGGCTCTTGACCTTCAAAGGTCATGGGTGGAGGATTGGTTGATCTTGGTGGGAGATCCTTCAAGTCATCAAGGTATGGATGAGGTGATGTAGGTGGAGTCCTAAATAGCTCCATAGGTTGCAACTTGGGTGATTTTGGGGGTGATGGGGATTTGACAGTCTGTGATGAAGCGGGTGGTGGTGTGGTTGCTATGGGTGTGATTGTTGGAGGAGGAGTTTGTATGACCACATTTGATGGTGTAGGTGTTGATAGATTGAGGAAATTCTCACTTGCAATAGGAGATGAGATATTAAGAGGAGATGATTCCTCTGATGATGAGTTTGCAAGATTTATAAAGCAACAAGGCTTAACACTAATGCGTGCGGTTCGTTTTGAAGGTTTAGAGGTTGAAGAGTTGTTTGATTTGGTCATGGTGAGCTAAGAGAACTAAGATGTACAGGTTATATGTGGTGAAGAAGGTAAATGAGTGAGTTTTGCTCTAAGTTATGATCTTAATTTATAGGCAGATGGTTTATAGAAACTAGTGTTTGGATTTGATGTAAATCTAATAGAGAATGTTGGTTCCTAATGATTTGGAACAAAAATTTGTGCAAATCACATCACATAAGTCAATCCAAAGAACTTATGTTGAGTAATATGATGAAGATATGCAGTAAATGCAGAGAGATAGTGGAAAATCCTGTGATGTGATGTACCCACGGATTTGAAGGATCCCTAAAAAGGGTTCCTTGTTTGTATTAGAAAGGTAACTCACTTCTTAAATTTAAAAATTCAAATTTTGGTGGGAAATGTTGTTCTTAAGTTTCTAAGAGTTTCTAAATCATTCTAAGATGTATAATGATCAGTGAACCTATTCTAAAGAACACTAGAAACTAAAATCTAAGAATCGGGATGAGTCGAAAAGTTTTAAGAAGTTTACTGTTATACCTGCGGATCCAATCGACAAGGCGTGCGGATCCAAATTTTGGGATCCGCCTGATCCGCAGGTTGAAGAATGGTGGAGCCAACGCTAACACATGGCGGATCCAAAATGAGGGATCCGCCAGATCCATGGACCAAAAGTACTAAAACTAAACAGAGAGATGTGCATATTTTTCGTTTTTCGACGAAAACCCGAAAATTCTCCTGGAGCATATCTATCATCTAATATGTAATGCAAAACAATCAAATATGATGATACTAACACATGTTTAATCATAGATTAATCCGTTCATGGGAACTTACCTTAAGAGGAGTTAAGCCAAACATAGGCTTAAACTCGAAAAATTGATAACATCAAGTGTTATCGACTTGCAATTCTTAGTTAGTTCATATACACATCAAATATCAACATAACAAGTTAAGAAACAACCATTTTTAATACTACATTGTCTAATAATGTTTAGAGCCAAACACTCCATTTAACTCAACTTATTCTTCAATTTCTTCATGCCCTTATGAAGCTTCATCATCCAACGTCCTAAATTCTTCACCATTCCTTTGATGTTGCGATACTCGACTGATTCATTTGGGATTGGTGGAAGTTGGATCAAGTACTCCGGGGGAGGAATCCTAGAGTTTGGCAACCCATCATCGTCACTCATGGATGATGATGATGATGATGTTTGAGCACGAGGACGTTTGCCCTTGTCAACCGCTACCCTAAAGTCACTCAAGGGAACGAAGGTGCGTTCGATCTCATCATATTCGGGAACAAATCCTAAGGCATTTCTAGGAATGGGTGCAAAAGCTCTAAAGAGACGGGTCAAAAGCATTCCATAAGGCAATGCCATTTTTCTTTGAATTGGAATATCGGCCATTCTCTTGGCGATATAGTAAGCAAGGTTGAAAGGTTGATGGGTTGACACATTGTACATCATGTGGCAAAGACAAGCATTGATGTGATCGCGGTTTCCTACCGTGCACATGACATTGGCCCTTAAGACTTCTTCCATTTTCCTAAATTCGGGCTTTAATTCATTGAGCTCCATAGCAAGTGGATCTCTAGCTACATATTTCCCTCGATACAACCTAGTTGGGTTGTTCCTAGGTATGAAGAGATGCTGACGAATGATTTCTTTTGAAGTTAAGGGAGTGGCATATGGTGCCGTTCGTTCAAGATTTGACTCAAGAATGGTCAATGACCATTTATCAGAATAGACACTCGTTCCATGACTTGGAACTCCTATGACTTCTCCAAATTGATTTAATGGGATATTGAATTGATGTCCATTGACGCTAAAGCGAATGTTCATGTAACCTTGATCGTTTGACTCTAGTTTGACACTAGCATAGAATTCTAAAATGAATCGAGGAATTAATGGTTCATCGATATCTAGGAGGGAATCAAAGTGAATAGCCGCTAGTTGTTCCCTAAGATTGGTTCCTTCATAGAATGAGGGGTCTACAAACCTACCCTCATGTACGTAGTGTTTTTCTAGAGCTTTGAAAATTTCAACTTGTTGATCAGTAAGTCCTTAGGTAATTGACGGTGTGTTTGTGATCATAGTTGGTCGCGGGAGGCATGATTTTCCTAAACACAAAAAATTATATAGTTTTAGTCGAAATTATCAAAAATACGTGTATAGGTCTAGTGTGTGCCTACATGGGGACTATGTGGAGGTACGGTTATCTCGACTCATTTAGATGCATGAAAATTTTGTTTATGCAAGTTTTATGATAAAACGAGAGATAACCCAAACGCTCCTACTTCAATGTAGCTACATTTGAATGTACCCGAAAATACATATTAGTTATGTATTCCCTTTAGCATTCAAGAGACATTATGCAAGTGATGTTTAAAAACTAACGTTTTTATATTTGTATGAACAATGTTCAAAAACCATTTTTCCTAGTCGTGAGAAGATTTTAGCAAAAATTTCTCATGGGGTTTTTGATGAATAATGATAATGTACTACAAGATGCAATTCCTAACTATGTTTCATGATTTTACAAGAATTATGCATATTCCCCAAGTTTTGATTTTGTGCATGAAATAGAAATCCTAGACGCAGATCAGGAGTATAAACATGATAAGGATACTTACAGTGATGTTTGGAGCACAAATTTGTGGAAGAAAATAGCCTAAATTATGATTGTGGTGAAGTATGAAACGAATTCAGTAGGTGATAAGTTTTAGGAGAGTGATGAATAGTACTTGGTGTTGTTTATTATATAATAAAACAACCTGTGCATGTGACGGATCCGGCGGATCCAAAACAAAGGTTCCGCCTTTGTTATCGTTTGGATCCGCGGGATCAGAACACAATTTTTGGTTTAGTGTCGAGTCTGGTTAAACTAAGGTTTACGCTACTGTTTTATCTAATCACTTTGTTCCATTAATCCTAATGTAAGTCTAAGGTAGTTGAAAGGTTCTCTTTTGAGAGGTTTTGTGAGGATGTCGGCAATGTTGTCCTCTGAGGAAACTTTCTCAATTGAGATGTTTCCCTTCTGAACATTGTCGCGTAGGAAATGATGACGTATTTCAATGTGTTTGGTTCTAGCGTGTTGGACCGTATTTTTGCTGAGGTCGATTGCTCCTTTGTTGTCACAAAGAATGGGGATGTCGTTGAGTTCAATTCTATAGTCTACGAGAGCTTGTTTCATCCACAGTGCTTGTTGACACGCCTTTCCTGCAGACACATACTCTGCTTCGGTTGTTAAAATTGCAAGAGCCGTTTGTTTCTTAGCGAACCATGAGGTGAGACAATGTCCTACAAAAGTACAAATAACGCTAGTACTTTTCCTATCAACATAGTCACCAGCATGATCTGAATCGGCATACACTATGGTTTCTATACCCGTTCCTTTGGGATACCATAATCCTAAATGTGTAGTACCTTTAATGTATCTAAATATCCGTTTAACGGCTTCAAGATGGTATATTTTGGGATCTTCTTGAAAACGTGCACATAGACAAACACTAAACATAATGTCCGGCCTACTAGCCGTAAGATAGAGTAAACTACCAATCATTCCCCTATATTTAGTGCTATCTACGGATTCATTTTCTTCATCCTTTGTGAGTTTGGTTTTAGAGGACATGGGTGTTTTCATTGGTTTTGAGTCTTCAAGACCAAACTTCTTAAGCATATCTTTGATATACTTTGATTGGTTGAAGAATATCTCATCTTCTAATTGTTTTATTTGGAGATCTAAGAAAAAGTTTAGTTCCCCCATCATACTCATTTCAAACTCGTCATGCATGATTTTTGAGAAATCGTCGCATAACTCTTGACAAGTTGAGCCGAATATAATGTCATCCACATATATCTGGACGATGATGATATGTGATCCCTTTTTCTTGGTAAAGAGAGTGTTGTCTACTAGGCCCATGGTGTACTTTTGGTCAACTAAGAAGGTCTTAAGTCGATCATACCAAGCTTTTGGTGCTTGCTTAAGTCCGTATAAAGCTTTCTTTAGTTTGTAAACATGATTTGGTTTTTCAAAATCGGCAAATCCGGGAGGTTGTGCAACATATACTTCTTTAGTTATAAATCCGTTTAAAAATGCACTTTTGACATCCATTTGAAATAATTTAAAATCATGTGCACATGCATATGCAAGTAGTATTCTAATAGACTCAAGTCTAGCTACGGGTGCAAAAGTCTCATCATAATCTATACCCACTTGTTGATTATAGCCTTGGGCTACTAACCTAGCTTTGTTTCTAGACACAATGCCATTTTCATCCATTTTATTTCTAAAAACCCATTTTGTACCTATTATGGTTTGATTTTTAGGTTGTGGAACTAATTAATGTCCAAACGTCATTCCTAACAAATTGATTTAATTCTTCTTGTATCGCAATGACCCAAGATTCATCTTTTATTGCTTCATTAACATTTTTAGGTTCTATGGTTGAAACAAAACAAAAGAAATTACTTTCATTTTGAGCTTTAGACCTTAATGTTCTTTCGTTGAGTTTTCCTATGACGTTTTCTAATGGATGACTTTTAGCTTCTTTGATGTTGACTAAATCTCTTTTTACTGGTTCATCTTCTTTATCATTTTCAACATTTTCCTGATTATCAACCATTTGGTTTTCAACTAAGTCATCATCTACCAAAGGTGATGTCTTAGAGGGAGGTGGACTTTCATCGAATGTTACATTCAATGATTCCTCGACTATTGAGGTTTCCTTGTTCAAAACTATGTATGCTTTACTAGTTTGTGAATATCCTAGAAATACACCTTCATACGACTTTGGGTCGAATTTGGTGAGATAGTCCTTTGTGTTTAAAATGAAGCACTTGCTTCCAAACACTCTAAAATACCCTAAAGTAGGCTTTTTGCCTCTATATAACTCATATGGAGTTTTTCCCAAAAATGGTCTAATTAGAACTCGATTTAGAATATATGTAGATGTATCTACAGCGTGACACCAAAACTTTTGAGGTATGTTTTGTTCATTTAACATAGTTCTACTCATTTCTAATTGTCCTATTTTTCCGTTCTACTACACCATTAGATTGTGGAGTTCGAGGAGCCGAGAAATTATGAGTTATTCCATTATTATCACAAAAAGTTCCGAATTGGATTTCGTTGTCAAATTCTCGACCATGGTCGGTTCTAATAGATACTATGTTACTTCCTATTTGATTTTGAATTTTCTTGCTTAGAATTTCAAATTTATCAAAGGCCTCATTTTTGGTTTTCAAAAATTTAGTCCACGTATATCTAGAGTAATCATCTACTATAACTAATGTGTAAAAATTTCCTCCATAACTTTGTATAGCCGACGGGCCAAAAAAATCCATATGCAACAATTCTAGACACCTAGATGTAGATACCATGTTTTTAGCCTTATGGCTATTATGCACTTGTTTCCCAATTTTGCAAGCATCACAAAAGTGTTGGTCATATTTCAACTTGGGTAGGTTCCTAACGAGTTCCTTAGATGATAAGGATTGAATTAGCCTCATATTGGCATGACCTAAACGTCGATGGCATAGAGTTGAGTTTTCGTCCAAGGAGGTAAGACAAAGCTTGTCTTTAGGTGTTTTATCTAATTTCATAACATAAACGTTATTTTTCAAAACACCTTTTCCTACTGTTATGCCGTCTTTAAGTATTTTACTTCCGTTTTCACTGAAAAGGACGTTATACTTTTTGCGGCACAATTGACTTATACTAAGCAAGTTAAAACCTAAATTATCAACATGAGCAACATCATCAATAGAGAGAGAGTCATGAGAGATCGTACCTTTTCCGATGATTTTACTTTTAAGCTTGCTACCAAATGTGACATTACCTCCGTCGTACACTTGGTAGGTTGAGAAAAGGCTTTTGTTTCCCGTCATATGTCTTGAACACCCACTATCTTTGATCCATTCATCAGGTTCTAGTTCAACTTTTAAGCATACCTAAGTTCAAGAAAGACTCAAGCGTTTGGTCCCCAATATCTCATGGGTCCGTTTGGGTTAAACATAACATTATCATGGTTCATGTAAGCAAATGGAGGATAATTGTTCCATGGCATGTAATTGGGACCTTGGAAGTTTCTAGGCATATCTAGGTTCCAATTATTGTGATAATGATGTTGTGAGTTAACATTACTCTTAGGAAAGGGGTGTTTGGGAAAACTAGTTTGAGGTCTCTGTTGAGTTGTTTTAACTCTATACTCATTCCTAGCTTGACCTCTTCCTATAGAAACAGCTGGTTTTAGCTTGTTGTTAGTTATACTAGTACTAGGTTTTCTAGTGACTTTAACAAATTCAGTACGGTTTGTTTTAAGATCCTTCTGTTCAACTTCTGTACCCGCGGATCCCTTGGGTACAACTGGCGGATCCAAAACTTTGGATCCGTCAGATCCGTGGGCTTCTGACTTGGTTGAAACAGTTTCTTTTTCATTCATAGTTTGTTTCTTAAAGTCACCTAAGGTTCCTAGTTTCATAAAATCTAGTGCGGTTTTATCATGAGGAAGTTTTTGTATCTTCATTATCTCATCTGCACAACTTATGTTTTTATCAAACCTTTTAAACTTAGAGTTTTGCTTAATGAGATCTTCCTGTGTGGTTTTTAGTGCATCTAATTCTAATTTTAGTTCTTGACAAAAGACACATGTATCTTTACTATTTTTGCCTTTTTCCATTCGTATCTCTTTTTCTTTAAGCCAATACACTTCATTTTCTAAAAGTGTTGTTTTAGTTTTCAAGAATTTGTTTTTGTTGATGATTTTTAATGTTATATCATGTTGATGCAAATAATGTTCTAAAAACGTTATTTATATCTTTCGATTACTTCAAGTTTTGAGGATGACAAAATGTGAACTCACGTTACGTTAAAATTAACGTTAACAAGTTTTTAATCGGAAGATCCCGTTTCTACGCAAATCACTCTTGAACAAAGTTACAACTTGAACTAGTGATCAAAGAAGTGAATTTATGTTTTGATAATTCACATTTTAAATGGGACAAAACATTTTTTCAAAAATACACATGACAAATTATTTTTGAAATATTAAGAAATGTTTTAATGGAAAAATTAGTTTGAAAATCACAACAGCTATTTTTCCCCCCAAAATCAGCTCCAACCTTCCCCAAATAAGTTTTCACCAGAAAAGACAAAATTTGGAGCGTCCTAGTCTACCACGGCTCCACGGTACCGTTAAATTTAACGGAGCCGTGGGTCATTTAAAGGAGCCGTCCGTACCATTTTGAATTGTAACGTTCAGATTTTCTTTGCCTATAAATACCCACCTCTTTCACAGTTTTAGGCACCCTTCACACACAGAAAAATCCCTTAGCTAAATCCTCTCACACCTTTCACTTCTTAGGGTCATTTAGATTAGTTTTTCTTTGTTTCAAGAGTGATCCAATCATCCTTCAAGTGATCCTCTTCATACCTCTTCACTAGCAAGAGAAGAACACAAGTATCCAAGTTGATACAAAGTGTTGTCATCCCTCTTCATTAGCAAGAGAAGAACTCAAGTAATCAAGAAGATACTAGAGTTATAGTTGATAGGTTTTTGTAACACTTGTTACAACCTTGTTGTGTCTTAGCATACATCAAGTTTATTTTCTTTTTGTGAGTGAGAGTGAAGATCAAGTGTGATCTATAGAGAGAGTGAACATCTCTTGAAGCCATTGGGCTTGTGTGATTGATCAAGAAGATCAAGGGTGATGCGTGGGTTTTGCAACCTTACAACAGGTTTTACCTCTCGAGGGATCTCAAGAGGCTTACAACCCCACCAGGCAGTGTACCTGACCGATGTAGTATAGTGTAGTGGTAAGTACGGGGGATTGATCGTTCTCCACAGGGAATAGTGTTCGTTAGGTGTGAAAGGCTACTCTAATTAGGTCTAAGGGTTGAGGAAGATTCTTTTTTATGTTTTTATAATTTTATGAAAGCAAGTAAAATCTCGGGTTTTGAAGGAGTGGGCGGAATTAGTTGCTAGTCAACTAACCCAAATTACTACAAATGCAAATAAAATAAAATAACAAAAATGAAAAGTGGTGAGAAACTTATGTGTAGAGAAATGTGTTTACTTAGATTTCCTTACTCCCTAACTATCTTTTACCGGTTAATTAGTGTGTATTAGTCGCGTGGATGACGGGTGTATTCCTTAATACCATTCGTGGGGTGGCGTACTTACTTCCCCAAACTCTACAAGCTCCTACTTCACTCCTATGTCGAGCCGGCTAGGAAGCTCCTAACATGGGATCACTAGAATTCGCTTGTGCATTAAATACAACCATAAAAACCTTTAGTACGCGTTTGGTTCATGTTTCTTAAGACGTTCAAGCAAGTTACCGAATAGGAAGTTAGCCAGTTTTCTTAAGCCTAACATAGATAAACAATCATCCAATACAACTAACAACACACTAACAACCAATAATCAATAGCTAGGTTTCATTAGATCTAAGCAAACACAAGATAAAATTAGCCTAACATGTTAAACAAAAGACAAGCATAAGATAGAATCAAACAACACATAGACATATTGAATGATTAATTGATAACTTATCTTTCAATGAAACATGGAAGATCTCAGGGCAAAAAGCCCTGAAAAAGTAGCTAAAATCGTCTTAGGGTTTTATCCCAAAATTCCACACACTAAGCTCTCCCTAATGACAAAAAATTAGAAAACTATATATAGACTTTGACATCTGACGGCGTCACCTTATGCATTGTGACGCCGTCACCTCGCCGCTTTTAGGGTTCCCGGATGACCATCTTGACGCCGTCCCTCTTTAGCTCTTCAAAAATCCATTCTGGCTTATCAAGGCTTGACGCCGTCGGATCCTGAACGTGACGCCGTCCCCTTATGATTTAAGCCGTGACGCCCTTGATTTAGTTAAAGCGTGACGCCGTCAGAATTCTCATGCAAACTCACTGGCCCGTCATGAGTAAATTTCACATCCAACTTTTCTTGCCAAGGCATGACGCCGTCTGGAGTTAATGTTGACGCCGTCAAAGGTGACTTTCAGCACAATTTTGAGACTTTGCCGTTTTCTTCACTTTTATGCTCCAAAAACGTCCAAAATGCCTCCTTTTCCAGATTTCTCCTCAAAAGTACCTAAAATGACAAAAGGAACGATTTAGGGCAATATTTGATCAAATAAATACGATTTCGGGCTTAAATGACCCCTTAAAAGCGGTACACTTTTCGCCTCATCAAATACCCTTACACTTGAGATTTGCTTGTCCTCAAGCAAATGCGCTTTTATTCTAATCAAAATACAAGTTAGGGGTCATTTAATGCAAACATAAAAGTAATTACAACAAATATTCGTTCCACTTCAATCATAATAAGCACGGAGATTACATACTAGCACCTCACAAGTAGTGTTTAGATACTCACATCTCTCAAGTGTCATCAAAATAAATCTCATAAATGAAAACGGAAAATATCTCTCACTACCTGTCATAGCAAATAGATTACCATAGGCTTGGGAAAGGATCGAAAACCTCCTCCACTAGGCGTAAGCACCTAAGATAAACTATCAAAGAGGGCTTTTAAATGGGTTATAACGTTAGGTGTAGGGAAAAGGAAAACACGGTTTTGTTGGATAAAGGATATTTTACTGGTGGCGAGTTAAAGATCTTGATCAATTACATGTACTATACAACGTTGCTAAGCCAAGACTAGACTCGATCTTAAGCTAGAAACAAAATAACAAAATAACAAAAATATAAAACAAACATAAAATGAAACGGGATGGTAGTCCGTATGTTTTTCTATTTTTCTTTTTCTCATTTTTTTGTATTTTTCTTGATTTTTTTTTTTTTTTTTTTTTTTTTTTTTTTTTTTTTTTGCATACACTTCTACCCTACCATCCAAAATAATATATCATAGGGGCGTTGCATCCCCTTACACTTGAACTTTTACATAACTTTACAAATAACTATTCTAATGACTCGAATTAAGATAATTGAAAAACTTGGAGTACTTTTAAAACATTTAGCACATATGGGGGTAATAAATGATGTTCTTCCCCATTACTCCATTACACTAGTACTTTACCCACGAGTCCCAATCGTCCCAAAACAATATGTACAAGGATATGACTCGACTTAGCAACCATGTAATCAACTAGATAATTAACTTGGGTTTAAACAAATGTTGTCACAATAATGCACTAAAAATGAGTGCATACAAGGTGGGCTAAGGCGATTTGGGTGTACATTTAAGTGGGGTGTAACAAATTCTTCCTTTAAGTAAAATGCTTAAAGGTCGAAACGAAAAGATAGGCTCTGAGGGGTGTACTAGGGGTATCGTGTACTAAAAATGAGTACAACGCAAAGGGTGTGGGAGAATTACTTGACCAATGTAGCCAAAGTAATTATAACAAAAACACAGGTGTAAAACAATGGGTTAATCCTAATGCCTCTTATCATGTAGTAAATCTAACTACACGAATGTAGTCTCACTTGTGGCCTTGGAATGGTCCTAACGCAAGTTCTAGAATCTAAGTGCTACCGGTACACACATCATAGCATAAATGCTTTTCCTACCAATTCTAGGGGCGAACCTCACATATTTGGGGGTGGAAAATTTTTTTTAGTGGTACGGTTTTTGTGCTAGTCATATAACTCCTATCCGTGAGACGCTCATTAAGATCAAAGTTTCACTCCTATATGTTGTAAAAAATTTTAAATTTGGCACTAAAATTACCTTAACAAGTATTTCTCTCAGTTTTATTACACATCTACCATCAAACAAACAAAAATCAAGCACAATTGTATTCTCAAAAATCGTACTTTTACCCTCCCCTTACACTTAAGATGAACATTGTCCCCAATGTTCAAATGACAAATGTAAAAGCATAAAGTAAAAGAATGAAATCAAATACTCCCCTGATTCGCTCGTTGGATAATGAAATTACACGGTTAAATCGTCCTCCAAAGAGAATGTTGAAGCTCCATGACTAATGCATCGCCATAAGCTTGATTCAAAACATTTCCTTGTCCAAAATAACCTGTTGAACCTGAGAAAACAAACACGAAAACCTGCATAACATCGGCGGGATAAAATCTATATATAAGGATATAATGCTTGTGGAATGATAATTTTGCAGATTCCTGGAGATTATAAGTTGGAGATTTTAATAAAAACTTTTTATGAAAACAAAATTTTCAAAAATTTCTGGAAATTAAATCTGACGCCGTCAGGTTATAACCCCTGACGCCGTCAGAAATGACCTGACAAAAATTTTCATTTTAAGTTTCCGGAAAATTTCTTGAAAAACCTTTACCTTACTTCCTGGAAATCCTGCAAAACATCATTATGACTCGATACAAGCATTTGACTCAAACAAATACGAATATGTATGCTAACTTATTATTATTATGATTCATGTTCATTTGTGTTCTAATAAACCGATTTAGATTTCCCTTACACTTATCTTTTGCAAAATACCTTTATATGTAGTTAAGACGAAGTTAAAAACAACATAAAGCATTTTCACAAATTAGTTTTGAACATGAATCAATAAGAATAAAAATTAAATACACATACGGAAACAAATAAAATCAAACAAACAAATAAATAAACACACAAAGCAAATAAAACAAATAAAGCTTGGGTTGCCTCCCAAGAAGCGCTTTTCTTTATTAACGAGTCTTGTAGCTAGACTCAAAGTCACGTACATTACGTGACTCCATCATCGGTCACGGTTCCTAGGCCATTCTCCTTCCTGGTTTTATATTCCGGTCCTAATTTCAAACAATCCTTGTAGAAACCGAATATCCTTTCCATAACATAGTCTACTCCTTTACTTCTATCCTTATCATTTCTATAGTAGACCGCTTGTTTAAGCTCCTTCTCAACATTTGACAAGTTTTGGAATTGTTCTATCTTATATGGCATTTGGTAGCTTACTTCATCGGTCTCATCCTTAAATCTAACTATCCCTAAGGAAGGTTCATAAGTCATTCTAGAGACCTCAACAAATGGTTTTCCAAAAACCACTTGAGTTAAGGATGCATCGACTATTGGGCGGATATCTTCAACAATTACAAAGTCGGTGACATAGGTGAAGTTTCCTACATAAACCGGTAATCCCTTAACTCTTCCCGTGAAGTTACTCATCCAACCCTTGTCAGGGAACATCCTATACCCAAGTTGATTTTTCATTATCAAGTTGTAGTGGGCTCTAGTCATGATGTTTATGGGTGATCTAAGGTCGATGTAAGCTTTCCACACATGTAGATGTCCGATGTTGCATGGTATGTTGAGATTAGAAGGGTCGCCTATTTCAATGATTGGTTTACCTAGGAAGTATGGTGTTTCGGGGTCATCGAATAAGTTTGTATGATATGCGCGCTCTTCCTTAGTGGGTAGCCTATTGAAGTAGTCCTCATCATCATCTACTTCTTCAATCACACTTGTCCTAACTTCCTTATCAACCTCGACTTTCCTATCCTCATCCTTAGGTTCACTATTATCCTCATTCCTATCAATTGGTTTAATAGTGACAATGTTGACAAAGTGGACGTGTTTGGATGAAGAAGGGTCTTTGACTTGGGGTCCGCTATTTGTGTTCCTAGCGTCCTTATGTGGAGGTGATAACACTTGGTTATGGAGGGCTTTCAACAAGTTGTCAATTTTATTGGTCATCTCAGTTTGTTGTTGATTGAATTCGGTCTCGAATCTAGCTATCCGAGCTTCTTGAGATGCCATAAATTGAGACATCAATCCTTCAAAGTTATTGGTACTACCATTGCCGGAAGGATTGTTGTTGAAAGTACGGTTCGAGTTGGAACCGCTTGATTGGAAACGATTAGGTGGGTTGGAAGAATTGATTTGTTGTGAGTTTTGGTTTTGTTTCCACCTAAGGTTCGGGTGATTTTTCCATGAGGGGTTGTATGAATCACCATAATGGTTTGGCTCGGGCTTGAAAGTGTACCACTTGTCTCCCGCTCCGTCGGTACGCGAGGATGCGTAGTCCACAAAAGCTTGTTCGGGGAGTTCCATGCAATCACGAGTGTCGTGGGGACCACTACATAATTCACATGAAGAAGTGATTTTGTTCACTTGGCTTGAAGGTTTAGGAGCCTCGTAGGATTTCATGAGAAACTTGACTTGGTCTTCAAGTTCTACGATCCTACGGTCGGAAGTGCTTGAATTGTTCAAAGGCAAAGATATTGCCTTGACCGTTTTATTCAAATCACGGGGATCACTCCAACTTTCGTTGTCATAAAGAGCAAGATCCTCTAGGAGAGCCCATGATTGTTCCGCACTTAGATCACGTAGCTTGCCACCGGCCGATTGGTCAATGGTTTGCCTTGTGGAGAGATTGATATGGTCATAGAAGATTTGGACTTGGAGCCAAAGTTCTATGCCATGGTGAGGGACTTTTTGGAGTAAGTCCTTGAATCGAGTCCATGCCTCGTAGAGAGTTTCGCCTTGACGTTGTTGGAACATCAAGATATCATTCCTTAGCTTGGTAGTTCTTCCCGGTGGGAAAAACTGAGCAAGGAAACGAGTGGTGAGATCATCCTAAGAGGTAATGGATCCTGCGGGTTGACGTTCTAGCCACTGACTAGCTTGGTCCCGCAAAGAGAATTGGAAGAGACGCAATCGGGTCGTCTCTCGAGTGGCAACATCAAGGTCTATAGAATCAACGATTTTAAGAAAGTCCTTGAGATGTTGATTAGGATCTTCAGAACGAAGTCCATGGAATGCGCATCCGCTTTGCACCAACCGGATGGTGTCGGATCGCAAGGGTGTGATATTGGCTCCTTGAGTGAGCTCAATGGTATTTCGATAGCCATGGTGGCTAGGACGGGAATACTCTCCTAAAGTACGGGCTCTAGGAGGTGGTGGTGGTTGTTGTGGTGGTGGGTTGTGTGGGTTAAGGATATCACCATCTTCCATGATGTCGGACGGTAATGGTTACGAACAAAGACACGAAGAAAATAGATAGACTAAAGAAAACCTAGAAAAATAAAATAAAAATCTCACTAGAAAGGAATCTAGTGAGTAGACCTAATAGAAATAAAAATTCAACCTAAACAATAACTATTCCCCGGCAGCGGCGCCAAAAACTTGATGCGTGGGTTTTGCAACCTTACAACAGGTTTTACCTCTCGAGGGATCTCAAGAGGCTTACAACCCCACCAGGCAGTGTACCTGACCGATGTAGTATAGTGTAGTGGTAAGTACGGGGGATTGATCGTTCTCCACAGGGAATAGTGTTCGTTAGGTGTGAAAGGCTACTCTAATTAGGTCTAAGGGTTGAGGAAGATTCTTTTTTATGTTTTTATAATTTTATGAAAGCAAGTAAAATCTCGGGTTTTGAAGGAGTGGGCGGAATTAGTTGCTAGTCAACTAACCCAAATTACTACAAATGCAAATAAAATAAAATAACAAAAATGAAAAGTGGTGAGAAACTTATGTGTAGAGAAATGTGTTTACTTAGATTTCCTTACTCCCTAACTATCTTTTACCGGTTAATTAGTGTGTATTAGTCGCGTGGATGACGGGTGTATTCCTTAATACCATTCGTGGGGTGGCGTACTTACTTCCCCAAACTCTACAAGCTCCTACTTCACTCCTATGTCGAGCCGGCTAGGAAGCTCCTAACATGGGATCACTAGAATTCGCTTGTGCATTAAATACAACCATAAAAACCTTTAGTACGCGTTTGGTTCATGTTTCTTAAGACGTTCAAGCAAGTTACCGAATAGGAAGTTAGCCAGTTTTCTTAAGCCTAACATAGATAAACAATCATCCAATACAACTAACAACACACTAACAACCAATAATCAATAGCTAGGTTTCATTAGATCTAAGCAAACACAAGATAAAATTAGCCTAACATGTTAAACAAAAGACAAGCATAAGATAGAATCAAACAACACATAGACATATTGAATGATTAATTGATAACTTATCTTTCAATGAAACATGGAAGATCTCAGGGCAAAAAGCCCTGAAAAAGTAGCTAAAATCGTCTTAGGGTTTTATCCCAAAATTCCACACACTAAGCTCTCCCTAATGACAAAAAATTAGAAAACTATATATAGACTTTGACATCTGACGGCGTCACCTTATGCATTGTGACGCCGTCACCTCGCCGCTTTTAGGGTTCCCGGATGACCATCTTGACGCCGTCCCTCTTTAGCTCTTCAAAAATCCATTCTGGCTTATCAAGGCTTGACGCCGTCGGATCCTGAACGTGACGCCGTCCCCTTATGATTTAAGCCGTGACGCCCTTGATTTAGTTAAAGCGTGACGCCGTCAGAATTCTCATGCAAACTCACTGGCCCGTCATGAGTAAATTTCACATCCAACTTTTCTTGCCAAGGCATGACGCCGTCTGGAGTTAATGTTGACGCCGTCAAAGGTGACTTTCAGCACAATTTTGAGACTTTGTCGTTTTCTTCACTTTTATGCTCCAAAAACGTCCAAAATGCCTCCTTTTCCAGATTTCTCCTCAAAAGTACCTAAAATGACAAAAGGAACGATTTAGGGCAATATTTGATCAAATAAATACGATTTAGGGCTTAAATGACCCCTTAAAAGCGGTACACTTTTCGCCTCATCAAAGGGTCATTAGGTTAGTGTTAGTTGAGTAGAGTGAAGTGAGTGTTGATCATTGTGATCGTGTTGAGATCTTGGTGATCTCTTGAAGCCACTGGGCTTGAGTGTTTGGTCACGTGGACCTTGGTAGATTGGTGCTAGCTAAGATTAGCACTCGACATCAAGCTTAGTATCGGTAAAAGGATAAGCGACGTGTATGGTTTTCTCCGCCTTAAGGGAGGTTGTTGACATAGTGCTTGAAACTCTCGAGTGTGGTACTCGGGGAGTGGAGTAGGGCGAAGAAGAGCTTCATAGCCGAACCACTATAAATCCTCTGTCTCGGTTTGATCTTTCCAACTCTACTCTTTACTTTTATTATTTATCATTAGTTAGAATAGTGTCTAGTTCATATTGGTGTTGATTGATTACATATAAGTGTTCGAATCAAAGTTTCCAATATCATACTTTTAAAACAAGATTTTTAAAAGAAGATTTAAAACCGGTAAACTATTAAACCCCATGATGCGCGTGTGCGTATGCTCTAATTTATACCCACGGTATGTGGTTGTGGTTTTAGCAGTATTCAAGTTTTAAATTTATATTTAGCCGACTTATCAATAACACACACACTTTAACGAGCTGTGTACCGGTCAGTATGAATATAATGGTAAGTAGAGTGTCGATCACTAAGAGTGGAACGTATTATCTAGTTATTCTAATCAGTATTTTAATATCTTAAGTTAGCTATACAACCTAATTTAACGCAAGGGGGTTCAGCCTGAGAGACTGGCACGGTTTGGTTGCAATTAAATAATAAACTAAACTAATAGGCACGAATCAGCGAATAGCACACACATACACAGATAAATACTCGAGAAAATAAGAAGACCTGTCCTGATAGTTAAGTAGCTTGTCACTTGTTTTATTGCTAGTTTTATATGAAGTGTATAGTTCGATGCAACGCACCGAGATTAAGTCCTTTCTCGTTGGTTCTAATCTTATCGGCGAGTAAACCCTTAATGATTACTTATGACTATCCTATTTATCCTTCTTCCTACTTTTCTACAGACGATAGAATGCATAGGCGATCTAATAAATAGGCGAGGGCAGAGGCATGGCGACCCGATCAACGCTCAGCTAGACATAGAGGTTATCAATGCACTAATAAAAGTCACCAAAGACATCAACATATAAACTTTAATTAATGGGAAAGCAGTTTTAAGGGAGTGCAACCTTTCCGTTGTCACGTTACACAAGCCACCAATCCTGATGAATTAAAGTTTACTAACACAATAAAACAAAACTACTTAATGAATTGAATACATGCAGGACCTTCTTACAGCTCTTGTATCTTCGTTCAAGGTGTGTCTTGTGCTGCTACTTCGACTGAATTCGTCCTAGGGTTTCTTCTGTTTCGTCCTTCGTATATATTATATCTCCCGAAATTCGTCTGGTCTTGGGATATTTATAGTTTCTGTCTGAGGGTAAGATGCGGCGCATCTAATAAGTAGATGCGGCGCATTGACTTAACTTCGCGTGGGGTCCAAGATTAATATATTCAGGAATATTCGTACACCGCCAGAAGATGCGGCGTAACTCCATTTACAGATGCGGCGCATGTCCTCTTGTATCTTGGATCGTATCTTGTGAAATCTTGATAGTGATGCGCCGTATGTAATAAGTATGATGCGGCGCATCTGGAGCAGAATGTCTTGATCTTGTACATTTCAGTAGACTCTTAACTTCTTGCTTGTTTTGCTCCATAATTAGTCCAAAATCGTCAAGTTTCACCAAATGCTTGTTTTTACCTGAGAATTACAAAAGTAAACATTAACGTATCAATTCTCACAGATAATATAATAAAACAAGTCAAATAAATAGGATAAATGATGATAATAAAATGTACTTATTTGAGTTCATCAAATATCCCCCCACTTGAACTTTACTTGTCCCCAAGTAAACCTTAGAATTAATCTTATGAAAATGTATCCTAAAAGATATTAGGACTTATTTTTATATTTAAGCATGTATTCATTTTTATCATAATCACACAACCAAACACTTAACGAATTAGAAGTAAAATAAAATAATTTGATAAAAGCAAATCTAATCGTTTAACTGTCCAGTCGTGACGAATATTCTATCATAAGCTTGGCAAGTATACACATCTCCCCCACTAAAGCCAAGGAATAACAAGTCTAAAGCGGTAAAAAGGGTTTGTTGGTTAAGGGTTAATCATTCTTCTTAATCTCTATCGATCTCAAATTCCAGAAAAGGCGACAAAATCACAAATACATGATCGAATCCATGAACACGATACTTGCAATTGCTCAAATCCTTAACTCGAATAGGCTAAAGATAGGACCAAGTAATCTTCACCAATAATATTATATCAAAAAGGGCGACAAAATCATAAATACATAGCCGAATCCACGACTACGATACTTAAGATTGCTCAAATCCCTAATCTCAATAAATCAAAGGTTTGGATAAAGAATAATATAGGGTATGGATAATATTTGGGATACAAATTGGTGTAAAATAAAAAATAAACAAAACAAATAGATTAAAATCCTAAGTGTGGTTAATCACTATCCCAACCATCCCATGAATAAGACTCATATCATAGAATAACTCACGCTTTAACACTTGAAACACACGCTTTAGGTAGACACGAATTATACTCAACAAGATCTCAATCAAAGAATATCCTTAAGTTGGCGTTCCCATAACGTTCAACTCCCATTCAATCCATAGATATAGTATACAACAAATAGTGGTGATATCGACCACTTAATACAAAACATTACATGAGTTGGTTAAAACAAACTTCCAACTTTTCCTTTTTTTTGGATTTTTTTTTTTTTTTTTTTTTTTTTTTTTTTTTTTTTTTTTTTTTTTTTTGAAACATAAACATAGATGTGTAAAATTTTACCACATCACTATAATGATAACTCTGGATAATTTTTCCATACTTTTCATGACTTCAGAAATAACAGTAATAGTGAAAGTAGTAAACACACGAAAAATAAACTCAAAGATAAACAATATTTACTTTCACTCCAATTGCATTGTGCAATTTCCCGACCTAACCAAAGATAATGAATTACGCACGCGAACATAGGTAATGTAAGGAAACACACTTTGCCTAAAGCAATTAACCAACCACGGATTTTAATCTACAGGGTAGGCTAAGGTGTAAGGGTGTAACGAAACATTTTAACAAAGGTGTAAGAAACAAAAGGAATGGCTCTGAGTGTTTTTCTAGGGGTATCTTACTCTAAAAATGAGAGTAACAAAAGGGTTTATACGGGGGTTAACTAACCAGTGTAGTTAGCTAATAACACATAACATAAAATAGGCTATTTGGGTGTAATCCTAGAAATTTACCAATTTAGACAAGTCATTCCAATTATATAAAATAATACTTATTATGGTGGTCTCGAATAGTATACAAGTCAAGTTCTAAAGTTTACAAGTCACCAGCACACTCATAGATTTGTGAATTTTGAAAAAATCACAATTTTTGAAAATAACGTCATGTGTGCAGCTATACAACTTAGATCTTAAACAAAAACATGCTAAAAAATTTTAAATTTTGATATATTAAGCACATTTTAAGCATATTTTGAAAAAGTTTAGGACAAGTAAGTGTTCTAATTCTCCAATCCCCCCACTTAAGTTAAACAACGTCCTCGTTGTTTGTATCAAAGGTTAAAAACTGGAAAATAAAAGAATTAGAACAGAAAAACTCCCCTGAGATTTGCTCGGTATGATCCTCCATTATTTGTATAAGAGCAAAAATCAACTTCCTCGTGGATGAGAACGTTTAAGCTTCATAATTGATGTATCCACAGGAAATGCAGGAATCTATAATACCACCAAGACTTTAAACACACCTAAGTTAAGAAGGTTCAAACTTGCACAATACATTAGTAGTTAGTAAAAATAAAACATAAAAATTAAAATGAAAATCATCAGGTCAGTCGATGCGCCGTATCTTATGGAAGAAGATACGCCGTATCAAGCCTGGAATAAATACGGATCAGAATAGAAGATGCGTCGCATCCTTAACCAGGGATGCGCCGCATTAAAATAAACTGACAAAAAGTTTTAAAGTTGAAAATAAAAATGCAGAAAATAAAATAAGATATGACCAGTGCAGGAGATGCGTCGCATCTTGGGATTGAGATGCGCCGTATCCTCTGCGGGCCTGACTGACTCGACACAGAACAGAATATTAAAAATTTTCCGGGTTGTCTCCCGGTCAGCACTTGTCTTTATTCCAGAGTCTTCAAGTTAGACTCACGTTCAGCTCTTTAATATCGATCATTGAAGGAGTCGGAAACATCGCGCTCCCTCATCGCCAATTCAGTAATATTGAACACTCCTTGCTCGTTCTTAATTTCCACGCCGTTCTTCTTTAATATCTGTATAAATAAAGTTCTGTCCCTTTCGGGCAGAGATGACAAAATGATAGACGGGAAATTCTTATTATCATATAGGCATAAATAAGCAAGGTGGGGTAGTAGTTCAATAAACACATCATTATTCAAATTCGTTTTCTCAACTATTCTCCTACGTTTGTTAATTACTATGCAATCATACCACTCGTCATCAGAATCATTAACAATATCGCGTCTAAGTTCGGTGGGTACATTAAGGTCAATAAATTCCTCGAAGTTCTCATGATTAGGATTAGTTGAGTTGTTTTGAATCAATGTTTCTCCCATGAGCCTAGCTTCAAGATCGAGGTCCATACGCTCTCTTAGTCCTAGCACATAGACGCCTCTAATTATGCTTTTAACAGGATCTGGGCACTTATAGACTAGTTTATTATTCCCTACCCTTAATGAGATTTTTCTTTTAAACACATCAATCTTAGCATGGGCAGTAGACAAGAAAGGTCTTCCAAGGATTAAAGGAATCTTAACATCCTCGGGCATATCTAATATAACAAAGTCTATAGGGAAAATAAACTTCTCAATCTTAACTAGCACATTATTAGCAATCCCTTCAGGTCGTTTTACCGTTTTATCAGCCAATTCAATAAGTAACTTAGTTGGTGCTAATTTTCCTAGTCCTAGGGTAGTGAATGTCTTAAGGGGCATTACACTAACGCTAGCTCCTAAGTCAACTAACACATTATTGAAAGATATATCATTAATTGAACAAGGTAAAGTAAAACTTCCTGGGTCTTTTTTCTTTATGAGGCAAGGCATTTAAGTCGGTTGCAGAGCTCTCTTCTTTCATTGTAGCCTTGATCTCCTCTTCAATCTTTGTCTTCTCTTTTAGTAGTCTCCTTAAACTGATTGAAGAATTAAAGAAAAATTCGGGTCTTGCACCATCATTACCATTCATCAGTCTTCTAGGAAAAGGAATGTTAGGAGTGACTTCTTCAGTGTTGCTTATGGCCTTGACATGATCTCTTGGGTTGGTTTCAGTTGAGCTAGGTAAACTTCCATATCCCCTTTCTTGAAGAACTTTGCTCATTTGACCAATTTGTTGTTCCAGTGCTTTGATCGAAGCTCCTTGATTTCTTGTAATAGTGTCTGTTGAAGCTCGGATTTCTTTGATCATAGCAGTATTCTCTTCATGTCTTTTAGCAGCATCGGCCATAATTTGCTTTAGAGTGTCATCTAAAGTCTGCCTCCTTTCTTGATAAGCGGGAATAAAGTTGTTCTTTTGATAGAATCCGGGGGTGGCTTCCCTAAATCTTCCTGAAGGTCGGAATGGTTGTCCAAATTGGGTGTAATATGCTTCTTCAAACGTCTCACTTTCATTCTTATTCGGGCAATCTTTAGTGTAGTGAGGTCCTTCGCATTTTTCACATCCAACTTGGGCAGCATACACTTTTTCATCACGCTTCTTCATCTCTCTACTAATTTTATCCAATTGAGCTTGAATAGCAGCAAACCCGTCAAAATTAGTGCTGCTCTTAGATCTAGTAGAGGTCCCATCGTGCCATTTTTGAGAATGATCAGCAGCTTCTTGGATAGCTTTCCTAGCATTGGCTGCACTCATTTGAGGTACAACTCCCTTAGCGTCCAAGATTTGTCTAGTAGGCACGTCCAATCCTTGATAAAACAATATTATCTCCTGCATAGGGGTTAGATAGTGTTGAGGACATTTTACCAGTAAATCTTTAAATCGTTCCCAAGCTTGATAAAGAGTTTCATCAGGCTCTTGCTTAAAACTGTTGATAGCCTCCATCTTTTTAGCAGTCTTAGCAGGTGGACAATATCTCTTCAGGAATTTGCTCTTCAAATCTTCCCATGTAGTGATTGAACTAGCAGGTTCATTCCTTAGCCACTTGTTAGCAGCTCCTTTTAGCGAGATTGGAAAGATTCTTAGCATGAGTTGATCGTCAGTGACTCCTTCTGAAGTAAACAAATCCGCAATCTCGAGGACCTTTTCAAAATGCTCATTAGCATCCTCATGTTCCGATCCACTGAAAGCATTTTCTCTTAGCTCCTTGAGAAACTGACCCTTCAATTCAAACTTTGACTTATCATCAAACTTTGGTCTAGCAACTCCTGAAGTGTAATCAGCACGGGTTTTGTTCATGTATTCCTCCATAGTTGTGTTTTCGCCCATTGCTTCTGTTTCTTCTTCCTCTTTCTCTTCAGAAAAATAATCAAGCTCGAATGAACTTGAGATATCAAAGCTTTTTGTGTTGAAAAGCCTTTTAAGCGAATGAAAGGCTCGTTCAGGATCGTCGAAAGGTTGAATCAAGTTCTTCGTAGAACTCCTGGTCATGCACTTCCTGAAACTATCACAAAAGCATCAGTAGGGTATGTTCAAGAAAGTAATATATCAGGAAATCAACAACGAAAACGGAATACGAAAAATTAAAGTTACTGATATCTGCAGACGATGCGCCGTATCCAAAAAGATGGATACGCCGTATCTTATAATCGTTAAAATTTAATCAGACTTTATTCAGAAAATAGATACGCCGCTTATAAGTTTAGAATGTGCCGTATCAATTTTAATTATCAAAAATCGATATTTATTTAAAATTAAATGCTTCGTATTAACAAAAGTTAATGCGCCGTATTTTCGTTACGTTTCAAAATACAAGATTTTTGATTCAGAAGATACGCCGTATCGACAGAGATCGATGCGTCGTATCTGTTTAATAATTCGAAAACTGTTTTTAATTAAAATAATAGATACGCCGTATCTGCTAAAGCAGATGCGTCGTATGGCGTTAACGTTTAGAAAATTTTTTTTTATTAAAAACAGATACGCCGTATCTTGGGGAAAGATGCGTCGTATCGAATTAATTAAACGCGTTGTATTTTATAAAAATTAAACGCAATACGCCGTATCTAAGAAAATAGATGCGCCGTATCGTTTATATTAGCTCAGTACAACGATAGCAGAACACAGAAAATACGAAAAATAAAAACAAATAAAAACAAACCAAAATAAACACAAATAAAAGAAAATAAAAAACACACGAAAACAGAAAATATGCAAATAATACAATGAATGCAAATTAATCTAATATACAACAGAGTTAGCGGTTAGATTAAAAATTAAAAAGAAAAAACTAATTAAAATACTAATCAAATTAACAGATAATAACAATTCACTCCCCGGCAGCGGCGCCAAAAACTTGATGCGCGTGTGCGTATGCTCTAATTTATACCCACGGTATGTGGTTGTGGTTTTAGCAGTATTCAAGTTTTAAATTTATATTTAGCCGACTTATCAATAACACACACACTTTAACGAGCAGTGTACCCGGTCAGTATGAATATAATGGTAAGTAGAGTGTCGATCACTAAGAGTGGAACGTATTATCTAGTTATTCTAATCAGTATTCTAATATCTTAAGTTAGCTATACAACCTAATTTAACGCAAGGGGGTTCAGCCTGAGAGACTGGCACGGTTTGGTTGCAATTAAATAATAAACTAAACTAATAGGCACGAATCAGCGAATAGCACACACGTACACAGATAAATACTTGAGACAATAAGAAGACTTGTCCTGATAGTTAAGTAGCTTGTCACTTGTTTTATTGCTAGTTTTATATGAAGTGTATAGTTCGATGCAACGCACCGAGATTAAGTCCTTTCTCGTTGGTTCTAATCTTATCGGCGAGTAAACCCTTAATGATTACTTATGACTATCCTATTTATCTTTCTTCCTACTTTTCTACAGACGATAGAATGCATAGGCGATCTAATAAATAGGCGAGGGCAGAGGCATGGCGACCCGATCAACGCTCAGCTAGACATAGAGGTTATCAATGCACTAATAAAAGTCACCAAAGACATCAACATATAAACTTTAATTAATGGGAAAGCAGTTTTAAGGGAGTGCAACCTTTCCGTTGTCACGTTACACAAGCCACCAATCCTGATGAATTAAAGTTTACTAACACAATAACACAAAACTACTTAATGAATTAAATACATGCAGGACCTTCTTACAGCTCTTGTATCTTCGTTCAAGGTGTGTCTTGTGCTGCTACTTCGACTGAATTTGTCCTAGGGTTTCTTCTGTTTCGTCCTTCGTATATATTATATCTCTCGAAATTCGTCTGGTCTTGGGGTATTTATAGTTTCTGTCTGAGGGTAAGATGCGGCGCATTGACTTAACTTCGCGTGGGGTCCAAGATTAATATATTCAGGAATATTCGTACACCGCCAGAAGATGCGGCGTAACTCCATTTACAGATGCGGCGCATGTCCTCTTGTATCTTGGATCGTATCTTGTGAAATCTTGATAGTGATGCGCCGTATGTAATAAGCAAGATGCGGCGCATCTGGAGCAGAATGTCTTGATCTTGTACATTTCAGTAGACTCTTAACTTCTTGCTTGTTTTGCTCCATAATTAGTCCAAAATCGCCAAGTTTCACCAAATGCTTGTTTTTACCTGAGAATTACAAAAGTAAACATTAACGTATCAATTCTCACAGATAATATAATAAAACAAGTAAAATAAATAGGATAAATGATGATAATAAAATGTACTTATTTGAGTTCATCACCCCCCTTCTAGTTTCCCACATATCACATAGTTTGTTATATTCTACTTCTAAGGTTTCATCATCTATAGAGGAGTATGAGTCTGAATGTACCTCCTCTGTGTCATGAGCCATAAGGGCAACTTCGTTGTCTTTAGGCTCATCATCATCTCCTTCACTATCACTCCAAGCTCCACTAACAAATGCCTTTTGAGACTTGTTCTTTGGAGGCTTTGGACATTCACCTATAAAGTGACCAGAATCTCCACACCTGTAGTACTTTCTATCTGACTTGCCTTTTCTATCATCACGGTCTTTTCGGAAGGATTTCTTTTCTTCACGAGGTGGTCTTACGAACTTTCCTCGTCTCCTGAAGAATTTCTTGAAATCTCTTACGGCCATGGCATACTCTTCGTCTTCGCTATTAGAACAAGACTCTTCATCATCACTTGACTCAACTTTAGCTTTTAGGGCAATGGACTTCATCTTCTCCTTTTTGCCTTTAACTATTTCTGAATCTTTTTCCATCACCATTTCGTGAACTTTGAGATTTCCTATAAGCTCATCCAGTGTCATGCTTGAAAGATCCTTGGATTCTTCAATAGCTGTCACTTTTGCTCTCCACTTCGGATGGAGTGCTCTTAGAAATTTCCTGACAAAATTCTTACTAGAAAAAGATTCGTCAAGTGCTTTAAGTGATGTAATAATAGTATTAAACTTAGAAAACGCACTATCAATGGTCTCATCTTCAGAGATAACAAATTGTTCATATTGTTGAACAAGAAGATCAATTTTGTTATCTTTGACTTGTGAGTTTCCTTGATGAGTGATAATTAGAGATTGCCAAATATCTTTAGCCGTTTTACACATTAAAACTCTTTCATATTCTTTCTTAGGTAAAGCATTGTAAAGCATCATTTTGGCTTCATTATTTTTGGCAATCAACTTCTTTAGCTCATCACTGTGACGAGTAAGAGAAGTTCCTACATCCCGACCACCCGAAATATCATTACTTATGGCCTTGTAATCACCCTCAACAATTATATACCATGGATCTATATCCTTTAACTTCACATAAGTCTCAAAGCGATTTTTCCAATAAATAAAACAATTTGGTTCGAATAGAGGTGGTCTTTGCATAGATTGCCCTTCTTTAAAGTTTTCAAAATCCATGGATCGTTTTAAGTTTTAAAATACAATATATTTTAAAAATCTTAAGTAACGTAGCTCTTGATGCCAATTGTGGAAAACTAGAAGGGGGGGTTGAATAGTTTTACCGTTTAAAATTAATTCGCTTTGTTACTCTATGTTAATTCAAAGGAAACAAGCACAAATATTCACACAATATATATGAAAAGTAAAGAGAGGAAAGATCAAACCACACAACACGGATGTTTATAGTGGTTCGGCTACAAGGACTCTCTTCCTTGCCCTACTCCACTCCTCGAGCCTCTAACTCGAGAGTTATTCTTCACTAAGAAACAAACTCTCTTCTAGGTGGAGAAAACCTTTACACGTCGCTTACTTCCTTTTCCGGTACTAAGCTAAACACCGAGTTCTACTTCAAGGCAGAACCAACCTAATGTCGCTTATACAATTACCGACACTAAGCTAGATGTCGAGTTCTTTACAAGGGTACAACCACTCCCGTTTGGTTCTTTCACAAGGGTACAACCACTCCCTACACTCTTTGTGTTTTGAGGACTAAAACACTAACCACACTCACTGAGATAAATGATACAAATAATGATGTGTGAACTACAACTATATCACACAGTAACTATGCTAAAGATTTTACACGTCTGTGTTGAACCTTGATGCTTAATCTCCTTTGCTACAAAAGGAAAGATCAATGAAATGAATGAATGATAAATGTTAGATGATATGTAAATGAATGAGTATGAATGTTAGGCTATATGATTGATGGTGTGTCCAAATGATCAGCTTGCTATTTATAGGCAAGCTGGTGAACAGCCGGCGGATCCGGCGGATCCCACAAAAGGGATCCGTCTTTGTAGTCGATTGGTTCCGCCAATATGACAGCTAAGAGATTTATCAAATCTCTCCAAATCTTCCCCAATCTTTCCATATCTTTGTGTTGTCATATCAAGATCTTCCAAAGTCAACTATCTTGCTTGAAGATCTAACTAAAATATCACATAATCTATGTATGATGCATGTCATGATGTCATTGTATCATTTTAAAAATAAAGTTTCCTTTTAAGGAAATAAACTAGTAGATGTGTAAAATGTAATTCTAAGTAATCTTGTGAAATGTAAAATGTGTTTTAAAGTGACTTTAGCTAGTATTTATAATTTTCTAAAAGATATACTTTGTAATTGTCATTAACAAAACTAAGTTAAGATCGTAAAATATAAATAACGTTTTTAGGACGATATTTGTATTAACATTTGATCTTTCATACCTTCTGGTCTTGTAACTCAAATAAATTGTTAGCTTACCGTGTTTTCTAGATAGTTGTAGTTATTAAATATACCTAGAACCTCACAAATCATTAAGCAGTATAATAAATTTGGGTTTAGCACAAATGGGTTTACGGGTACACCCACAGGTATTTTGATGGGTACACTCGTGGGTATTTTAAATGGGTATCATGGGTTTACCCGTGACGGGTATACATTACCCATCACCCGCCCACCACCCACTGATGGGTAGAAATTTTCACTCACGACCCTCCCGTGGGTGAAATCTGACAGGGTTACCCACCCATTTAAGTGCGACTACCCGCGGGTTATGTGTTTTTTCTCACCCATTGCCATCCCTAACCCAAATGAATTGCTAGATTACCACATATCAATAAGAGAGCTAGGTGTGGGAGATACCAACAACGTGTTATTCGTTTGTCACCTGAGCGCCACCTCATCTCCCTCCCAATAACACACCAATAATTAAAACACTTTCCCCAACAAATAAACCAATAACACTTATTGGGTCACAAAAAATACCCATTCACCACTCACTTACCAAAAAAAAAAGAAAAAAAAGTAGGACGAATGGCACCAGCCATTGCACCCACTATTTCACCAATGGCGGACGAATGGCTATATAGGTGGTGTGGTATAACATGTTGGTGTCTTGTTGGGTCTTTTGGCGGACGAAAAACACAACCACACCAAGCACTCTAAAAAGAATAGCCATAGCTATTAAGTACTACCAAACTAGTTTACACTTGCAAAATATCTCAAAGTTACAAAGTGGAATATGAAGTAGCACCTTAAAATCCATATAACCAACACATAAATCTACCATTGTTTTTCTTTTTCGTTTTGGTCGTGTTTATTGGTTGAAGGATGTCACCGGGAAAATTTCCCATCAACCCTTCACCTCCAGCTGCTATCAATGACCATTAGATACCGCCATTGACTTCTTAGATTTTTGGCTAGTGTAAATCTTGGTGTACAAAGCTTTGGTTCTAATAGCCAACCACACATCCAAACCAAACCCAACAAAACTCACAATTGCCATTACTATAAACCCAAGGCGGTAGCAATGGGCTCCAATGTACGTGTTGTCGCCATCAGTGGTGGTGGCCTCTGCATCATATATGAAACCAGCATGCAGACACGAAAAGAGGAAGGAACCAAGTGGGAAATTGAGGATGAGGATGTTGGAGATGAGACCATAATATTTGAGGCCGAAGAGTTGAGGCAGCTGGGACCGTGATGGCTAGGCGGATTCCATTTATATTTCAACAACTATTAACCCAACATAAAGTGAGCCCGACGTTGCTATGGCCAACAGAATAAAGGCCACCACCATTAAAATCTGGGATGCTGCATTCTATAGTGGCATTGGTGTTCCAGCCTTCCATTACTTGTTTATTTGTTTAGATGGGGTCTATACCTTTCTTGTTCACATCAACTAATATAATTATTAGGCAGTTGGATACTTTTGGTCTACTTATTCGACATGGGTCGTAAAAGATGTCCCTCTTTAGAGCAAACTGTTGGATAATTGTTATTAAATCTGGGACTCGATTAAGTTTGATTATATAGAATAATTGTTTATATTTTAATTTGGTATTAACTTTGTGGTTTGATAAGTTTTAATATTTGTGGTGTGGTTTTGAAGTGATGATGATACATATATATAATAGATTTGTTAAATTTCAAAAAAATTGGGATTTTGGGCTTGGTGTTCTTGAGTGGGGTTAAAGAAAAGGGTAAAATAGTCGTTTCGCAGGGCGTAGAACAGTAAATAATGAGATTTTCTAACGATTGTTAGGAAATGGTAGCAAAAAGTAAACATTAGTGGCATAATTTGCAGAAAACATGCGAATTCAGAAAACCTCAGGGACATATTTTGCAGTTTACTCTAAAATCAATAACATATTTATGCCTCAAGCGCAACATAAGGTAATTGATCTGGTGATTACGTGTATATGAGAGACTCAAAAAGCTAAAAATGTTTGTATTGTATTTATTATGGCATTTGCAGCATTAAATTAATAAGTTGCTAGCTACATATATCCAAACATTGACGGTATGGTTCTGTTTAGTTGAAAGAAAACACTGTTGTTTTCTATAAAATGTTCGTATAAAACAAGGAAAATGAAGATTGCGGTCAAATCAAAATTTTCACGACAAATTCTCTACAAAACACAAAACATGCATTTCCCAACTGAATAAGATAAACTACAAAACATATTTTTTGTGTTTACTTTGTTTCCCTTGTAACCCCCATCTTATCGTCAAAATAGAAAACAATGTCACATGAAAGCGTTTTCTATATATATATTTTTTAATTTAATATACATACATACATACATATATATATATATATATATATATATATATATATATATATACATTATATATAACAGGAGGTGTTTGACAATTTTAAAGCCACATCATCGAATTTAATGCCACCTCATAATACCACATAAGCACATTTTATTCCATGTCATCGGTTAAATTTCAGATTTTATTGGGCATAAAAAAGTCTGCATGAAGATTCGAACCTGGATCTTTAGATTCAAATGCAAACGTCTCAACCAATGGAGTCAATCCATTAATAGTGATTAAGAACCGAATCCAAATCTATAAACTCAAAAAATATAATAAATAAATAAAGATTTAACAACCCAGCCCAACTCATCCCATATCATTCTACGTAACCTTCTGCAACCCTAAAACAAATCCATTCTCCAACCCTAAAACACAACACACAAACAATACACAACGTTTGATATCAAGCACACAGAAAACTCCATTATAATTTTAGAGTTTTAATGATTTTTATTGTGTTTTTGTGCAGGTTGTAAAGTCACAATTTTATTACTTGCAACAAGATCACATCTACAACTCAACAACAAAGGTAATATTATAGCAACCCTTCTGTTTATATACACAATGAAGTCATAAGTTTACAACATGCTAACTTCTTAGTTGTCTTTAATTCATCTGCTGGTGCATCATCGTGCTTTTTCCTATCAAAGCTAATTAGAAGACCCATAGTTTATTGGTTATGGCCAAGAAAGCTAAAACTGTTTCAGGCATAGGTACATATTAATTCTGCTTTCAACTATCAATGTGTTATATCTATTCCACTTATGCATAGGTGCCAATTTCTACCCAGATCGAGGAAGCAAAATCTGTGATCGAGGCTCTTGAAACTCAACAACTTATGTCTATCAATGAGCTGGAAAACTTGAGCAATGAGCAAGTAGAATATCAATTAAATCAGTTACATCTCTTAAGGCATTTGAGTTTTAACACATAATTTATTTATTATTTTTTATTTTTTTATTATTATTATTTTTTTTTATAGAAAATTTTTGTTTGACATAATAATAACCTAATTTTAATATTAACAAATAATAACGTGATTTTTTAAGCATAACAAGGTAGAATAGACTCACTACAGGGAGTTCTTTTTGGAACCTCAAAAGCAAGCATTTATTTTCCTGTTTTGCATAAGAGACGTTGCGATGAAAAGACCGGTATTGGTAATGGTGGCGACAATTGTGGTGCACACATTCGTGTACAACAGCTTATTGACACGGATTTAGGAAATATTGGCACTTTCTTGGAGCGGCAGTGGGGATGGTATAGAACCGCACAATTTATTTGAACTGGATGCACACGAATACTTGCATTATAGGGTCTTTATTTTGGAATATCAGCAAGAAAATGCTGATATTTGACTCCCTTTTAGGTTATTAAGCATGTTCTGCTTTTTCTGTATGCAGGAATGGATGCTCAAGTGTCATACGGGTTTCATACAGAACGAAAGCTACACCCAGAAAAATTCAATAATCAGTCAGCTAACCAGGTATCTACTCCTATTTGAAACTGATTAGATAAATGTCCAAATGCTGCATAATAGCGGCTCTTTTGCTATTATTTAAAACAGTTGACTTTGTCTTTCATATATTATCTGTTTCTTATATTGTATGAAGTATGAATCTGCTTCTTTACTAATATCATTTCTTATATTATCAGCTGAAAATTATTTTTTGTTATATTTCTTTCGACCAAGCAATTTGCTTATTCTTCCTTTACAACTTCTTCCTGAACAGAGTGCCTATTCAAAGCTTAAATGTTCACATGACTAGCTTCAATCTCTCACCCATCTTCACGGTGAGCATCTAAATAAAGCATTGGGAACAGTTTCTCTGTATGAGCTGCTATAATTTTCTGACACAAGCCTATTGCATGTTAAAGATTGAAGTCTTAAATTGAGTTAATAATCATATTTTGTGATCTTATGACAGGAATATAGCACAACTGTCAAAGGTTTCGGTCATGAAAAAGGCAGGTCAATGGTGCAAACACTTTTGACCAATACTGTGGAAGCGACGTTCAGATCTTCAGGTAATAGCGTCTAAAGTTGTTGATACATGTAGGTTATTCGAATTCTGTGTAATATGTGCTCTTGAACGACAGTGTTGCATGCTATGGTTGTTTTTTCCTTCTTAACTTTTCATTAATAGTGCTTCTTAAGTATCTGTTGTGTATATGTAGTTATCTAAGTATTAGATGCGATAAAAGTTTTATAGCCTGCAGTTAAGCCGCGTTAGTTGGTAGCTAACTATGAGGACTACAATTACTTAATAGTTGTTACGTTTTTGTTATGTGTATGTCACTACTTAAGTATTAGATCCACAAAAAATCCATGAACTTTCTAATTGCAGTTTCAATATGTTGATTAGTTTTTTTTTTTGGGTATTAAAGTTGTGATGGTGTATATGTGCAGGCAAGTAGATTAGGGATCACGGCAGTTATGTGTACAGACTCCATTCGGCCTATCATGAAGAGCTTTGTCGACGAAAAGCAAAATGCGCTTCTCTGGTCTTTGACCTACCATGCAGGACAACATCTTCATCCAATAGCTATTTCAGAAGCCAACTCCAAAAGAAAATCAAACAAACACGAAAGTGTTTCCCCTCAAACGCATTTCAATAATTTAACATTTGATATTTCACCACAACCATCACTTAAAGATACTTCCGCTACAGTTGACTTAATCAACCCAAAACAAATGGCAATTGAAGGGTTTAAAGCATAAAGCGAGATGGTCATTGATAGTCTTGCTCGCCGCATCACAACATGGTAAGAACATAAATAATGAATTTTATACAGCAAATATATGTAAGAGTTGTAATGTCATTGATGGTTCCAGCTTCTTAAACAACATATTGGAACCTGTTGGAGTATGCTCGTGTCATAATAACTAATTATACGGCTAGACATATGTGAGCCTATGGGGTCACACACATATACACTGAGGTGCCACTTTATATATCGTGTTTATTGTATTTACGATATATAAATAACCGTACGTAACTAGGAATCACTATTGGGCTTCTAATGACTACGTAATGGACTTATTCTATTGGACTTGGACAACAAATAGTGAGCCCATTTGGAGCCCAATACATGGCCAGCCTTAGGAGGTTTTCTAGGGAAGATTTGCTTTGAATTTTTTGGTTAATATATCACTATTATTTCTCTTAATTGTGATTGTAAGTTACCAAAAAACTCTCCCTCTCTCTCCTTGTAAAACTCACGGCACACAACAAAATAAAGACCTAGGGTTTTTATTTTTTCATCTTTCACTCTTGCATCTTGCTTATTCAAGAGTGTTTGATTGGTTACGGGTTGAAGGACTAGCATCCATTGGCATACGATGACGTGTAGTGTGTTTCACACTTAGAGGAGATCAACCTTATTGGTGTAACACCCCAACCCGACAAGGGTAAAGATATCACAATAATGGTTTCATATCATATCAAAACAAAGCATACATCTATAGTAATACAAGAATTCTCAAAGGTTACAAATGAAATACAGATATTACAAGATTACAAATGAACTTCCAATAAATACTAATTCCGAAATAATGATAACTTCTAGTCATTTCTAAATCTAGAATAGCTATCAAGTCTTCTAAGTCCAAAGGTACTCTCCACTCATTCCCAGCTTCCTACTAAAACCTGCCGCAGGAAAAGAAATGCGGCTGAGCTACGAGAGCTCAGTGAACAGATATAACGATAACAACAGTAGTAGAGAATAGTACAGAGTAACAGAAACAAAGGTCCAACAGAATGTAATATGGTTCAAGGGATAAGTCAATGATTAGGTATAAAGGAAAAAGAAAAGGGATAGTAATCCACCACGAGCCCAGAAATAGATCATATCATATCGTAACCATAAATCTTCATAATCATATAGAGGGGAGACCTCTCAGATAATCAGATAATATGAGGGGTGTCCTCATTCTTCAAATGGAGTAGCTAGCTCCCAGATATATGTGAAAGGTGTGTATTGCACACAAGCACCAGTCACCAGACAATAATAAATCATATATAGATAATCCACTAAACAAAACAGATCTAGGATGCATCCATACGCCCCCGCAGATAAATAGTGGCCAAAATAATATAATGCGCATATCATATAACAGATAAGGGGACGTGGCGGAACATCACTCTACCGCCCTAGAGTCATGCCATTGGTGCATCAATGACACGGCCATGTTACCTTCATGGCTAGGAAACAGATTTTGGCTCGGGTATCAAACTAAGAGTCAGATATCATATCAAATCAGAGTGTCATAACAGATGGCTTATAACAGATAGTTCATATCAAATATCTCAGAAGTAATATCAAAGGTCCAAATCAGAGTTTATCAGATCAAGGTTCATATTCAATAATCAAGTCATGGTTCAGATCAAAAGTCCGTTTCAGAAGTTTCTATCAAAAGTCCATTTCAAACAATCCTTTATTCATGATGTTCATAAAACGATCCTTTAAAGTGGTTTTCATAAAAATAATCTTTCAAAACGGTTTTTATAAAGATAGTCTTCAAAATATAGTTTTCATAAAAGTTAGTAACATTTTATATAAAAGTAGTTTTGCATCATTTATAAACATCTTTTTAAAATGGTTTTTCTCAAAACATTTCCATGGTATAATTAAGAAGGTTTTCATAACATAGGTTCATAACAGAGGTCATATCAAATGGGATCAACAGAGAAGGTTCAAGCAAAGGGAATCATAGCAATGGAATCAGTTCAGAAACTAACGGATCAGAATATGAAAGAGATCATGAGAAACCTTATAAGGAAGGTCAAAATATCTGTACCTTATACCGCAAATGAAAACACAACCAGAAACGAAAAGATCGGAAGTGAACTCCATCTTCAACGAATCTACACGAATTTATGATTGTCCGATTAATAACTTATTTTAAATCAGATTACTTATTTTAGTAGGCTTCCCACATTTAGTAACTTTCCATACTTAGTAACTTTCCTATTTTTAGCGGGTTTCCAGAATTAGCAAGTTTAATACTTTAAGATTATATTTGACAATTAATAATATTTAAGGTCAAAATGACAATTATAAAGGTTTAGGGTTGATTATGTCAAATTAAAATGTTTTAGGATCATAAATGACAATTTAATAAACTTAAAGGTTTAATGTGATAAATAAAATAGTATAGGTGTCAATATGACAATTATTATAGCCTAAGGTTTAACATGCCACTTTAGTATAGTTTAGGGTTAAAAGTGTTAATATAGCAAGGTTCGGGGTCTAACATGTAAACTTATCATAGTTGAGGGTTAAAGGTGTCAATTTAATTAATACTTTTGGTTTATAGCGCACACATGCAATTTCCCTTCTTATATGCTACGTACTACATATTTAAACTTATAAAATCATGCCTTTACTCACCATGTTCTTCTCGTTCAACAAAGTCATACCGAAACGCGACATCAACTCGAAACACAGAAGCATGTACGGATCACAATTACTTGGTTTCAACTCATTTTAAGTTTACTTCGATCACATGGTGATGGCAAGACCCGATATCGAACTCGAATTAAACAACACCATTCAATAAGCGACTAGACAACATGAATATGGGTTTATTCACACCAGTCGACACGGCCCGCTACCCACACAAGAAATAACGAGACCAACACACTCGACCCACACAACATAAACCTAGTCGTTAACCCTAGATAAGAAATGCGACTCAATGCCTCCACACGTACCACCCCAAACCAGACCACGTTCGACTCCAAGTTACCATACATACATGTACGAGACACAAACCAAACCCTACCCCAATTTAACCCATGTCGACCTTATTAAAATGATTTGCGATGACCACCAAGGGCTGGAACAAGGACAGGTCGAACAGGAAGAGACCACCAAAACATACGACATATCTTATATTTATTAATCTGTCGACAGCATGATTTCAGGTTAGACATCATGTTTTATTTATCTTCATGAAGCAGCAAGAACGTAGTTAGATTAAGGTTTGTACATATGTATACGTATTATATCAAGTCTCGTAACAGGTTAACGATTGATTACCTTAATGTTACAATAAAGAGTGATCCAAGAGGGAAAGGAGTGATCACACAAACTGATACAAACTCGAATGCGCAAGCTGCAACCCTTAACCACAATCACCCCGATCTCCAAGAGCGGCTAGCCTCCGTCCTTTGCTTCTTGATGTATAGGAATAACGAATTATAACTTTGTTTTAAGGTTTGTTTTTGCTTCGGTCTAGTGAGATGTCAGAGAGATATACATGGCTGTTATACGGTTCATGAAAGCTTGAGAAATTGAGAAATTTGTAAGGAATGCCGTGTTTAATATTATGGTAAGGATATGCTATATCTTTAATTTTGGTTATCACATAATAAAGGTGATTGACAATAAAGAATTAAGGACTAATTGGTGGGAGGTGACTGAGCCGAATTCATGTGGGTTAATAAGGAGGTGACTAGGGCCGAACATAAAGGTGGTTTGTTAGGAGATGATTATCATAAAATAAAGTTTCCATATTTTCGGATGAGTTGTACGTCACAATTTTCAAAAGAAATCGGCCTAGCATATAACTTTAAGCGTGTTATAATTTCCGAAATTATGGGAAGGATTAAAATGGTGATTAGTGAATGGTTCATTACATATAGTTTCCATATATCGAATTAGGAGTGTACAAAAATACAAAAGTTTAAATTGGTTCTAACCAACAATGTCTAACGTTTTTATATATATTTCATGAGGCATTTGTTAAGTCGATATTCTTATTAAGTATAGTTTAGGATTCCACGCTTTCATAATTTAAATTATAACTTATCGTACTCGATATTAGGTTTAGTTCACGAAACTTATGAAAATTCAAATTATATGGGAAATTTGGAAGAAACGGATTTTAGGGTTTTACAATTCCTCCTCTCAAAAAGAAAATTTTCGTCCTCGAAAATTGAAGTGGAACGAAACGGGATACCAACGGACCGTGAACGGAAATGTGAATGATTTGTTTCTCATGACTCTATCTTGTTGATCCAAAATAGCTTCGGTTCCTCAGGAAAGACATACCATACTGAATCCTGATCAAAAGAATAATATACCAAACGTAACAGATGATAATCGTATTCTCTCGGGAGAGATACTGGGAATACGTAGGATTTTGACGGATATGCCGTCCATAGAATTTGATTAGACAAATCAGATGAGAACGTCCAGAAAACAGATTGTCGATAACGTCAACCGGCAGAAAGCTCTACAACAGAATCCAAGATTCTTATTGGAAGTGCAGAGGTCAGCAAAACGCGTGTCGAGAATCCAAACGTATCAAATCGTATAACGGTGAAGGCAGATTACGCGTATAGGTAGAATGAACCTAAAGTCTCACTAACGCAAAAATCCTCACACAGCTTATCAAAATTCTAAGGCTCCTAAAGTACTCTCCGAATATCCTATGACCACAATGAGTGCACGTTATATGGTGTAAGTATTATCACGTTGATCAGGCGTCATAATACTAGCACCACATAAATATGACTTCATGATGATCATACTTTATCTCAAGTTGTAATCAAAACCACCTATCTTAATCCACCTAGTACTTCTACAGTCTCAGAGGTCATCAAAATCAAACACCATAACTAAGAGGAGAACGAACTCCTCGAAGGAGTTAACGGAAGTCCCAGAATGTCTATCAGAATTTGGTACATCGTTAAAAGCATCAGATCGTCCATCATTCGTCAAATTTCACATAACAAAACCATCGTCCAGCATATGCAGAATGAACACCGAGCGGAATTAATAACAGGGAACATAACTCATTCAAGGGATCCTATCATCAGTTAACGGAAATTTGAGTAGGTCAAGAGGAAATGAATTACGTCACCCATAGCTTCATTCTTCACAGGATCAACTCTTCCAAATACGAACGTTCGCTTCAGAATTATCGTCCATTCAAATACATGATCTTAAACTTCCTCCAAGTCCATGCAGTCTATCGTATGATCATAGGGTGTAGAGGAATTATAAACTTGAGTCTGGCTCCTCAAGCCTTCGGCACTTCTTCTTGGAACTGTGGTGTAGTAACGTGAATCTCCGGCATGGTCGTTGTGCATTCTTCCATTTGCGAGTCTGTTCCTGCTCTCAATTCATCTTAGTACAACTAAAATGAATAGAGAAGCAAGACTGCGGGTCTTAGACAGGTCTTCAGCACAGTTCGAAATTCGCCAACTCAAACTGTCGTCATCGCCGGATGCATGGTAGTGTTGTCTGCTACAGTCTCTGGACGCCAATCAAATCTACTTCTTCCAGAATAAAGGGTCATTCTACAAGATGGTCTACATGTTCCTCTTCGTGCATAAAACTAAAATACTTCCCGGAGGTTACTCTCAAATAGTCATCTCCTTGCTTAAAAGTCCTTGGGATTGCTTCTTCAGTCCTTCAATCATTAAAAGAGTCCGTCGGGTACGGAGTTTACAGGATAAAATCAATCATTGATACGCTGAATTGAAAGATGGTCATGGTAGTGATACGATTAGGTTTACGATAATCAATACTCCAAAGTTTTCTCTTTCTTCTTCACAACTAACAGGGTATTCAAAATGAAACACTGAGGTGAACAAAATCATATTCCATCATCTTCTCCAATTTCTCAACTTTTATGGCATCATGGTCCGTCAACTGAGATTGGTTCAAATTTCATTCTACTTCTCAAACAGGAGGGAAACCCAAGAGTTCCATCGGAGAACACCAGAAAATTTGCACAACAAAACTTCCAATGCCAAACTTTTCTAAGAGTGGATAATAGGTGTCAGGAGGAAATCAACAATCAAATGAGATCGAGGTAGATGTTTCCATAGCAGCGTTAACAGATTTGAGCGGTTACCGGTTATCATAATGAAAATGGGATGAAACATATTACTAAAGGTCACAAATCAGATACGGTAGTCCCTGGCAGCGTATGAGGGCCAGCCAATCCATAACTTAAAGACCTCAAAATCGAATATGTCAAAAGTAAACGGATTCGTAGGATGAGTACGGTCGCCAAGCCAGACGGATAGTTCATATATCAAGGTCAAGTACATGGTTCATCAAAGTGTGGAGATAGATAAACGAACAATTCAAGGTGTTGGAGTCTTGTTTAGCTATTTAGCATAAGTGGCAGATAGGTTGTGAGTCATCGGAAATACAAACATTATAACTGTCAAGAGTGAGGCATATCGAATATCAGTTATCAGTTTCATCATGCTCAGTTAACCATTTCTCATCGAGAACAAAATTATTGTCATATCCATGGCTAATAATCACCAGAGTTCTCATAGGAGTAGTAATGGATTTCGCAAGGACAGAGTAATATCAGATGATACATTTTATATCCAGCACGGGTAATTTAATTCACAGAATGGGTCAAACACATTAAGGTCAAATGACCTTCGAGATGGTCAGAGGAGTATTAAACTGCTTATCAAACAGGTCGGAAATGAAAATCAAAACCAGGTAGGGATAGCAAAAGTTTAACAACCGGAATCATGGTAGGGGATTTCAAAATGGTTTTCAAACACCGAAAGTGAAACATAGGAGGGTAGTCGTCAATGATCAATCAACCTATCCTTTATCAGAATAAAATCAAAGTTAACTATTCAATGAAAACAGATCGACAACGCAAGTCTTATCGTTCAGAAGTGAGAGGAAAACATTCTTATACTCGTGGTTAAAACACCACCAGACTTCTCATGGAAACGGAGATGTTTAAGACGAACTCAGATAGGGTCAGAAGATTCATAGATTATCAAAAGCAAATAACAGAATGTATTAAGTAGGTTATCGTCATGGAGATTCTCAGAATACCCGAAGAGACATCAAAATGATTAACAAAATAATCAGAGGTCGGAGTCGGAATCTTAGGTGGTGCAAAGCGTGAGCTTTCAATCTCCAAAAGTGATCTCAACAAACAGGGCATAAATCAGAGTGATGCGGAAGCAATGATACTTAAACAAAAACCTTATAGTCTACCCATTCCTCACTGATCAAAACTTAAGTTCCTATAGGGAAATCCTAAAGCAAATCTTAAAGGTTGTCTTATGAGCGCCTACAGTGGAAACTTAATGGTCCAAACTTCACAGGTCAAGGGTAAATGTATTACGAGTCGCAGCCTGTCTCTCTGATACCATAAATTGTAACACCCCAACCCGACAAGGGTAAAGATATCAAAATAATGGTTTCATATCAGATCAAAACAAAGCATACATCTATAGTAATACAAGAATTCTCAAAGGTTACAAATGAAATACAGATATTACAAGATTACAAATGAACTTCCAATAAATACTAATTCCGAAATAATGATAACTTCTAGTCATTTCTAAATCCAGAATAGCTATCAAGTCTTCTAAGTCCAAAGGTACTCTCCACTCATTCCCAGCTTCCTACTAAAACCTGCCGCAGGAAAAGAAACGCGGCTGAGCTACAAGAGCTCAGTGAACAGATATAACGATAACAACAGTAGTAGAGAATAGTACAGAGTAACAGAAACAAAGGTCCAACAGAATGTAATATGGTTCAAGGGATAAGTCAATGATTAGGTATAAAGGAAAAAGAAAAGGGATAGTAATCCACCACGAGCCCAGAAACAGATCATATCATATCGTAACCATAAATCTTTATAATCATATAGAGGGGAAACCTCTCAGATAATCAGATAATATGAGGGGTGTCCTCATTCTTCAAATGGAATAGCTAGCTCCCAGATATATGTGAAAGGCGTGTATTGCACACAAGCACCAGTCACCAGACAATAATAAATCATATATAGATAATCCACTAAACAGAACAGATCTAGGATGCATCCATACGCCCCCGCAGATAAATAGTGGCCAAAATAATATAATGCGCATATTAGATAACAGATAAGGGGACGTGGCGGAACATCACTCTACCGCCCTAGAGTCATGCCATTGGTGCATCAATGACACGGCCATGTTACCTTCATGGCTAGGAAACAGATTTTGGCTTGGGTATCAAACTAAGAGTCAGATATCATATCAAATCAGAGTGTCATAACAGATGGCTCATAACAGATAGTTCATATCAAATATCTCAGAAGTAATATCAAAGGTCCAAATCAGAGTTTATCAGATCAAGGTTCATATTCAATAATCAAGTCATGGTTCAGATCAAAAGTCCGTTTCAGAAGTTTCTATCAAAAGTCCATTTTAAACAATCCTTTATTCATGATTTTCATAAAACGATCCTTTAAAGTGGTTTTCATAAAAATAATCTTTCAAAACGGTTTTTATAAAGATAGTCTTCAAAATATAGTTTTCATAAAAGTTAGTAACATTTTATATAAAAGTAGTTTCGCATCATTTATAAACATCTTTTTAAAATGGTTTTTCTCAAAACATTTCCATGGTATAATTAAAAAGGTTTTCATAACATAGGTTCATAACAAAGGTCATATCAAATGGGATCAACAGAGAAGGTTCAAGCAAAGGGAATCATAGCAATGGCATCAGTTCAGAAACTAACGGATCAGAATATGAAAGAGATTATGAGAAACCTTATAAGGAAGGTCAGAATATCTGTACCTTAGACCGCAAGTGAAAACACAACCAGAAATGAAAAGATCGGAAGTGAACTCCATCTTCAACGAATCTACACGAATTTATGATTGTCTGATTAATAACTTATTTTAAATCAGATTACTTATTTTAGTAGGCTTCCCACATTTAGTAACTTTCCATACTTAGTAACTTTCCTATTTTTAGCGGGTTTCCCGAATTAGCAAGTTTAATACTTTAAGATTATATTTGACAATTAATAATATTTAAGGTCAAAATGACAATTATAAAGGTTTAGGGTTGATTATGTCAAATTAAAATGTTTTAGGATCATAAATGACAATTTAATAAACTTAAAGGTTTAATGTGATAAATAAAATAGTATAGGTGTCAATATGACAATTATTATAGCCTAAGGTTTAACATGCCACTTTAGTATAGTTTAGGGTTAAAAGTGTTAATATAGCAAGGTTCGGGGTCTAACATGTAAACTTATCATAGTTGAGGGTTAAAGGTGTCAATTTAATTAATACTTTTGGTTTATAGCGCACACATGCAATTTCCCTTCTTATATGCTACGTACTACATGTTTAAACTTATAAAATCATGCCTTTACTCACCATGTTCTTCTCGTTCAACAAAGTCATACCGAAACGCGACATCAACTCGAAACACAGAAGCATGTACGGATCACAATTACTTGGTTTCAACTCATTTTCAGTTTATTTCGATCACATGGTGATGGCAAGACCTGATATCGAACTCGAATTAAACAACACCATTCAATAAGCGACTAGACAACATGAATATGGGTTTATTCACACCAGTCGACACGGCCCGCTACCCACACAAGAAATAACGAGACCAACACACTCGACCCACACAACATAAACCTAGTCGTTAACCCTAGATAAGAAATGCGACTCAATGCCTCTACACGTACCACCCCAAACCAGACCACGTTCGACTCCAAGTTACCATACATACATGTACGAGACACAAACCAAACCCTACCCCAATTTAACCCATGTCGACCTTATTAAAATAATTTGCGATGACCACCAAAGGCTGGAACAAGGACAGGTCGAACAGGAAGAGACCACCAAAACATACGACATATCTTATATTTATTAATCTGTCGACAGCATGATTTCAGGTTAGACATCATGTTTTATTTATCGTCATGTAGCAGCAAGAACGTAGTTAGATTAAGGTTTGTACATATGTATACGTATTATATCAAGTCTCGTAACAGGTTAACGATTGATTACCTTAATGTTGCAATAAAGAGTGATCCAAGAGGGAAAGGAGTGATCACACAAACTGATACAAACTCGAATGCGCAAGCTGCAACCCTTAACCACAATCACCCCGATCTCCAAGAGCGGCTGGCCTCCGTCCTTTGCTTTTTGACGTAGAGGAATAACGAATTATAACTTTGTTTTAGGGTTTGTTTTTGCTTCGGTCTAGTGAGATGTCAGAGAGATATACATGGCTGTTATACGGTTCATGAAAGCTTGAGAAATTGAGAAATTTGTAAGGAATGCCGTGTTTAATATTATGGTAAGGATATGCTATATCTTTAATTTTGGTTATCACATAATAAAGGTGATTGACAATAAAGAATTAAGGACTAATTGGTGGGAGGTGACTGAGCCGAATTTATGTGGGTTAATAAGGAGGTGACTAGGGCCGAACATAAAGGTGGTTTGTTAGGAGATGATTATCATAAAATAAAGTTTCCATATTTTCGGATGAGTTGTACGTCACAATTTTCAAAAGAAATCGGCCTAGCATATAACTTTTAAGCGTGTTATAATTTCCGAAATTATGGGAAGGATTAAAATGGTGATTAGTGAATGGTTCATTACATATAGTTTCCATATATCGAATTAGGAGTGTACAAAAATACAAAAGTTTAAATTGGTTCTAACCAACAATGTCTAACGTTTTTATATATATTTCATGAGGCATTTGTTAAGTCGATATTCTTATTAAGTATAGTTTAGGATTCCACGCTTTCATAATTTAAATTATAACTTATCGTACTCGATATTAGGTTTAGTTCACGAAACTTATGAAAATTCAAATTATATGGGAAATTTTGAAGAAACGGATTTTAGGGTTTTACAATTGGTCTCTTGGGTTTCTTATACAAGTCGTGGGTATAGCTTGTGTTGGTGACATCCGGATCACGCTACAAAGGTATAAATCTTGTATTTAATTTATGATTGATCATATGGCTATATGGATCCTTGTTGGTGATGTTTTTTCCGCTGCGTATATATATTGTTAATTGTTAATTCATATCATACATCACCTATAGAACCAACATACTATAAGATTTTTTGATATCGCTAATTGTGAAGTCACTTGAACAGTTACAATATGCACGATTTATGCAATGATTCATTTTCTTTTTAGTGCTTTCTATAGGTTTTTGCAGAAGCTGCAAGAGAATAGAAGAAGTGAGTACTTGCTGACTTTGACATTGGCAAGCCGCTAGGATAAGAGAATCCAGTCAGGTCAATAACAATAAAAAAGGGGGTAAATAAATTATATCTAATTACCGTGTTTAACATATTATATTTCTGTATTATGCTAAATTACTATCTTTATCTCTACATGTTCCAGTACCAGCGTTTAACTTTATTGGAATTATCGATTTTGTGGCGTTGAAGGTGTTATTTAAGAGCCAACTTAAAACAGTCTCAATTGGAGCACCAAGTTCATCATGAAGTTTATTACCATCTTTATCTCTACACGTTCCGGTACTAGCTTTTAACTTTCTTGGGATTATCGATTTTGTTCAACTTTTTATATAAATAACACCCGCCTATGTTCAGAGTAATCATGTTGTGGCATTGAAGGTGCTATTTAAGAGCCAACTTAAAAGAGTCTCAACTGGGGCACCAGGTTCGTCATGAAGTTGAAATACAAAGTCATTTTAGAAACCCAAATATTATGACTTTATGGCTTCTTCTACTTACGCTTATGAGCTCAATAAGCTCTTCTAGCTAAACCTCCCCAGTAATAGATTAGTGTTTGTTACAAAATGGAAATCACTCGAGAAGAATATACAACATAAAATAATCGAGATGAACAGTTACGTGGTGCCCAAGTCTATAAGTGACCGGCCTTTACGTGTCACATATGTAAATAGCCACCGCCGACATCCTAGAAGTAAAGGCAAGTAGACCTAAAAGTTTTTATGTACAACCATTTCTTTCAACATGTATATTTTTCAACCATTTTTTAACATTTCTTTCGCTATAGTAAAATATGTCAACCATAATTATAAGTCATGCCCGCCCAGTGGGTGGGCTTATATGCCCGGGAGGGCTTATAAGTCATGCCCACCCATTGGGCGGGCCATGAAAACTAGTGTGTGTGTATATATATATATATATATATAGTATATATATATATATATATATATTACAAAACTGGAAAAAAAAATCAATTTTTTTCCAACTAAACGCACCCAAAGTAACTATTTTGAATTTTAGTCTCACTAATGACTTGATTTCCAAAAACATAATCAAACACTATTGCAAGGATCCCCTAATGTGGTTGTTCAAGATTTTAGTTGATAATAGTATCCACAATTACCTAATGCTAATAATTATGTGGGTCACAATAATACCTGATCTAAAGCACGTTGGATAGTAATGGCGGTGGCGAAGCAGCCAGCCAACCACACACGATGGTGGCAGAAACCGTTTAATCGAACTGCAAATCAAAGGGGGTCAATCAATCGTAAGGGCTTTTTAGGGATGTTTGGTTTTCAATTTGTTTGATATAAGCTTTCGCTTCTTCAATTATTCATTAGGGTTGTGAGGAAAATGTTATAAGAAGGAACTTGAATGTTAGGGGTGAAATAGATTTATAGAAGATGATTTATTGGGCGATGTTGGATTGGATGATGGGACTTTCTTGGATGAAAACCGTCGCGCATTAACTTTGGATGTATACCGTCGTATGGTATTTAATTGAAGGGCCTTTGTTTTAGTTTTCTTGAAACTCAAACTTAACCACAAAGATTACTAAATTTGGCCCGCTTTTTGTAGGTTTTATTTTTACAAAAATTGGCACATTTAACTTTTTCATAGGCATTATATAATCAGAACGAAATTTTTCTAAGCTTTATTTTTACAAAAAATGAAAATTTAACTTTTTATTAATACCTTTTGTTTTTCTTTAATTATTTAAATAAAAAACAAAATTTAATTCAATTATTACTTTAAAAGGAATGATTTAGTTTTTTATTTTGTCAAAAACCCATTTTCGGGTTTCCTTTTATCATATAAAAGATTTTGTGTGTTTGCACAATAATTAACATAACAAAAGAACGATTACATTTACACAAGAATAGTAGAGCCCATAGGGTAATACATATACAACTCACTTCGAAGACCAGCCACAATTATCGTCAACGAAAGCATGGAACATTAGGAAAGTTCATTATTTGATAACACTAACCGACTAGTACCAAAACATGTGATGTACCCAGGTCACTTTGGTCATCGACTGTGACTACATATAGTTGCATTGGTTTATACTAACATAAACTCCTATAGGTCTTTTAGCATATCGTTATTTCACAATCACTTTGGTCTACTTAAGACGACTCATTTTCTTGTGTAACTTTTCAACGGCCGAAAACGCGCTTTTTGTAACTTGCATCTTATAGGTTTGGATGTTGTACAAAATATCAAATATCACTCTATCATCTCTTGCTGCTTTTTTTCCAAATGACTTGTTAAACTTTCCTATAGTGAATAATTTGGAACTTTGTTACTTACTGGACAAGTTATACAAGCCCCCCTAATTTTGTTATCCAAGCCCCCCCATGTTTTTTTGATTTTTTTTTGATTTTTTTTTTATTTTTTTTTTTATTTTTATAATTTTATTTATATCAAAAAACTATAAACCTGAAAGTACGGAACAGAAAATATAAAGTTTAATATGTTAAACGCTAAAAACTGTCAGAAATACGGAACAGAAACTGACAGAAAACTATGTTATACTGCAAAATCAAAAGGATATTCCTTTTGTCCCCTATGATGTGACATCATAGGGGGGGCTTGTATAGTATAACCCCTTTGTTACTTAGGGCCCAAGGAGTCATGTGGCTCAATTTTTTAACCCTCCCAAATTCCTCCAATCATAGCCTTCCATCTCATTTTACTCCTTCAACCCTCCCAACCAACCCTCCCAACTCATTTCTCAGGCATTCATGATTTTTTCAACCCTTCCAAATTTTTTTATTTTCTTTTTCATTTAATTACATAAAACTATTTAATACAACTTACAATACGAAATTAAAGAAAAAAATACGAAATTGAAAAAGAAAAAGAATAAGCAAAAAAGAATACGAAAATACTTTTTTGCATGTAAAATACATTTATGTTAGTACCCATTTATGTTACAACAATTTAAAATATAAAACATACAAACCAATTATTTAGTTTGACTTTTGACCGAGACCATTTGTGTTTCTTCCTCAATTCGCTGCAAACACACACTCATTTCATAAAAACACACACACACATGAAACACACACAAACTGCAAACACAAAACACACACACACTTTACACAAAAACACAACACAAATAAAACAAAAAAAGGATAAAAAAGGATAAAAAACGGTAATATGTGACTTTATACCTCAACCCTCCGCTGCTTGCCCTACCCGCTGGAACCAAACCGCTGGCCAACCCGCTGGGTCGGCGGCGGTGTTCCCCAGCGGGTTAGCCCAGCCCTTTGCCTACCCGCTGACCACTCCGTGAGCCCTTACTTAACTTTATACTATGTTTTGCAGAGTTTCGTATGAATATCTCGTTAACTTTCATTCATTGATTTGACAATGACTTGTAAATTGTATACTATCTTTGAAAATTGAACTTTTATGATTATTGTCATTGAGTAGAGAAGTTTGTTTTGTTGGGAAATAAGAAATGGTGATGTTGAATTTTAGGCCCATAATTCACTCCAAGTAGTTTGGACTGTACAAACATCCAAAGGCATTCTTTATCATGGCTGGTTGAATCCAATGACAAGAATACAAAGAAGTGTTAAGTTTAGTGGACAGGATAATCAATAATGAATATCTCAATTGAATATCGTGGTCATATGATGTTAAGTTTAATAAATCATAATGAACACTCTGATTCAACTTTTTATCACTTTGATTCAACTAATCAACTTCTTAAAGTTTGTCTTTTTCTTTGACGTGGATATAGACACATTGATTCTCATATAGTCATATACTCATATTAATCGATTTATCCAACCTCAGGCTTATAAATCCATTATAATGGGCTTGATCCGAGCATAAATATTGATATGCTATCAAATCCCTCAAGTCTAGTATTAAATCATGCATTATGATGTTATGCTAGACTTTATTGTACCTGAGTCCCCTCGGTCCGTGCTAGTGCTACCAAGGTCCGTTCCCAGGTCCTTTGTTGCCAGGCTGATGCTCTCGTTTGTCTTTTGTGCTGATAACTAGATGCATGCTTTTTACCTCGATCAGGGTTGTAAGCTAAATTGGGGAATGAGTGTATTTGATCTAAAAACCCAGAAAGAAAGCTGTGGCACTTTGGTCATGTCTAGTCGCCGGAGAGAGAAAACTGACGTAGCAGCCGGTGACCCAGGTCACTTTGGTCATCGACTGTGACTAGCCTTAGTCTTTAATAACTTACTGTATATATAATTATATTCCTCATTTCTACCGCCTCAATTCATCGATTAAACCATACTGTTAGACCGTCGCTGGTTCAATCCATAACTGCCACATTTTTATTATTTGGAACTACATCTTAAATTTTTAGATTGATCGGTTCATTTGACAGTCAAGTTATGCAATTTGAATTGGTGAAAATCTTTCAAATAAAGATGAAATATTGCATCCGATGAAAAATTTGCAGTTGCACTTGTATAAGAGATGCATTATTTAAATAAAAAAAATCAAATAACAAAGCCTGTTCAATACACAAATTAAAAAGCTATTCAACTATCTACATTGTCCATATAGCCAAAAAGAATTATTGGACAAAAACATCTTGAAAATTATTCGACAACCAAAGCCTTAAATTTCACTAAAAAAACATACTTCAACTTAAAGACCCAAATTCTACATCAAACTATCTTATTACCCAATTACTGTTCATATGCGGAGAGAACCATGAACATGATTCATAAACATGGTAAGAGAGAGTGCAAAGTGACAGGTAAGAAAAAATCTAACAGTAAATGAGGGCAAAATAGTCAATGAATAATAACTGAATGCGCAAGGATAAAATAGCTCCGTGTACATATCACGTCCCATTAGAAAAAGATAAAATTTACAATTAACAGATAACTTCCAAGATTAACCATATACAAAGAGTGTTCTCCATTAACCACTCAAGGATGATCCCGATAATTTGTGGCTGTCTTAAAGTATGAGTGATTCATGTTGAATTCATGTTTGGTGTAATCATTTATGATCTAGTCAATTTGTCACACTAATTTTTCTAAGTTCTACCCGATTTATGTTTGTGTGACTGTAAATTTAAAACTCGTAGACTAATATGTCAAAAAAATCAAAGGAAACCGTGAACTAATATGTCAAAAAGTCAAATACCAATAATTAGCAAACGTTATTCTGTTTTCTTACAAGACTAACGGCCTATTTTTTAAAATTTTTCATTAAGTCGTGTTTAATTAACGAATTACTTAATGTGGAGACCCTCAGTTTTGTCACTTATTATTTTAAGTTATTTCTCTTAATTAAGTGAAAAACAAACAACTTTTCACATGACTTAATAAATTAAGTTTTTCATATTAAGTCAATTAAGTTCAAATCAAACACCACCTAAAAGATAAAAACGAAAATAATACAAGGCGGTACCTTAAAACGCGTAATCAAATTCGGTCGCTGCCGTCTTATCGTTCAAAGAGAACTTATTATCATTTTCATATTTTATACATTATATAGACATTATTTTTATAAATAAAATGTCTTTTTATAGGTTGATGTCGGTCCATTATTACAGTTAATTGTCATATTCGGGTCAATATATCATTATATCGCCACCATGTGCGATCCACAGACGTCTGCAAATGGGCTTCTAGCATAGCTCAAAATTTTCTAACAAATTGAAAAATTGTGTCAATTTTTGGGCCCCATTTTCTTTCAATGATTAAGCTTCTGATAATTTGAGTCACTTGAAGATAGGGGTGGCAATCGAGTCGTATTTGAGTTGACTTATTCGGATTTACGGGTTAGCGGGTTAGTATAACCTCTACCCAAACACGACCCATTTATTAATCGTGTCAAAAGACTTAATCCTAACCCACACATACATAACACGTATAACCTGTTTATGACCCGTTTAACCTTTTTAAGTAAATAGGTCAAGCAGTGAATAAGGTTGTGGTTTATTGATTTAACTAGTTTAAATGCAAAAATAATATAAGGATATAAAAATTGTTGAAAATGACATACAAATAACTATGCGACAATTTCGATGATATCTGATGAGTCCTAATCATAGTTCACTTTTTTCAATTGTGATATGGCTAGAGATTTATGGTCTCTATTAGCTAAGTGGTGGGAGTTGGATATTCCGATTTGCGCTAACATCACGGATTGGTATGATTGGCTTGATGATGTTCGTATTAGTGGCAAGGCTCGGTTGATTCTTGAAGGCGTGGGGGGACTCTTATGTGGTCTATTTGGAACATTCGAAACAATTTGATTTTGTCTAGTCCCCCTCCTAAGAAGGCTACCCTTTAGGACTTCATAGTTTCTCAATCTTTTTTGTGGTTGTCTTCTAGGAATCCTAAATGTAAATTTACTTGGATTGGTTGGTTACAAAACCCTATAGCTACTATGGTCTCTATGTAATCTCCTTTTTCTAGCTTTGGCTAGTTCTCAATGCAATGCCGCCGTTCAAAAAAAAAAAAAAAGTACATAACAAAATACATTTAATCCAAATTCAACATAAAGCCTAAGTTATATATTTTATTTTTAGAGACTTATATACTTAAACGGGTTTACGTGTTTACCTGTTTAATACTTACTCAACCCAAACATGACCCGTTTATTAAACGGGTTAGACGGGTTGATTTGTTTTTAACCCAAACCTGTTTATCCTCAACCCAAATCTGTTTAACTTCGTGTCGGGTTCGTGTCATTTATCGTGTCGTGTCGAGAATTGCCACCCCTACTTGAAGCTATCCTTTCTGACTCGACATAATTTAACGGTTAAGTTTGTACTCCATAGAAATCTAGTACATGTGTTATACTTAAACATAATGGATCACCTCCCCCCTCCTAGTGTTCGGCCGATCTATATATCCCTTTAGGGATTATTGTTTTGCATTTTATACTTAAACATATTTATCCCAAATAAATATGCACACCCTAAATAAATACCGTTTTACCCCTCTATGAAAATGTTCTCATATTCTCATTTCTTATTCATTTCCATTTCATTGCGTCACTCTTTTCGCATTATTAGCTTACGTGTTCCGTTTAGTGTACACAAGTATGACCCATCGGCATGTCTATGAGTACCAGCTATGAAAAACGTTGGTCATTGCACACTAATCATTTTACATTTATTAGGTTAGTAGGTTGTGTAAAACTAATAAAGGAGATCTATTAGTTATACAAAACACCTATCTTTTCAAAAAAATATATATATATATATATATATATATATATATATATATATATATATATATATATATATATATATATATATATATATATATATATATATATACATATCGCAGCCAAATATGAACGATCTTTTCCATCAAGAAAATATTGTAGCCAAATATGAACCATATATGCAAATCTATTATTATTTAACATGATTTTAAAATCTTTATAAACATAGAAAACGAATCTATGTTTGGCATGTTGAATTTGTGTTTAACACGATATCTCATTCATATAAACTTCATTTTGGACACGCTATAGCTTTTTGTGAAACTCTCTTCAAAAAGCACGCAAACCTGCAAACTAATACTAATATATATAACACATACATATATTATATAGTTTCCAAAGTTTACAAATAATTATTTTGAACAAATTTTCCAACAAACTTAACTATTAGGTGTTTGTTTACGTATGGTAGGTAAATCGGTTTAGAGATGGGATGGGAATGGTTTTGTTGTTTGGCTTTATGTGTTGAACGCTAAGGACCCGATGAGACTGACGTAGATCAAGAAGCGGGTAACACTTAAGCAAGAAACATACTTCATTGTTGTGAAGTAGTATTTGCCCAAGTGTGTGAAAACTTGTGTGATGTTGTATGTTGCTCTCCTTTTATAGAGAGGCTTGTAGGATTTAGAGATAAACCCTTTGAGAGTGATTGACGGCTGCCAGGGTGCCAAGTGTCGATCATCCGGGAGCAGACAAGGAGGACAAATGTCATTCATCCTTTAGCTCGTAGTGGTGTTTGTCGTGCGTCCCCACTGTGTAGTGCCAAATGGTACATCTTAACCGCTAGTGACAATTGGGGAGCAACAACTTTGTTCTTATTCAGTTTGGCTTGAGAGGTCCTTTCAAGCCTGCGTGGCCTGGGATTTAAGTCGGGCCTTTATCAAGTGTTGATCGGGCCTTGGTGATGGGCTTGATCCGAGCGTGTAATTAATGGGCTTGGGCAATTAATATTGATATGCTATCAAGTCCCTCAAGTCTAGTATTAAATCATGCATTATGATGTTATGCTAGACTTTATTGTACCTGAGTCCCCCCGGTCCGTGCTAGTGCTACCAAGGTTCGTTCCCAGGTCCTTTGTTGCCAGGCTGATGCTCTCGTTTGTCTTTTGTGCTAATAACTAGATGCATGCTTTTTACCTCGATCAGGGTTGTAAGCTAAATTGGGGAATGTGTGTATTTGATGTTTTCATGAGGAAGTGTAGGAATATCCTGCTTCGGATTTATTCGCTATCCTTGGGATTTGACGCGTCTTTATTTCCTTTGAGACTGTAGGCGGTGTCATCCTGACATTTTCTTGAGCGGTGTATATAACGCGTCCCCTCGATTGTACCTTACGTATGTGTTGACGTCAGCATTACTCGCATCTTGCAGGGTGTTAACCACGCGCCTCATTAAATGAGTTATAACCCAGTGGGCGTTTGGCAAGTGTCACTCGCCGATTCATTTTCTTTGCCTATAAAAAAGGCTAGAAAGGTGGAGAGGTTACAACTTGCAACAATTAAAGCCTCTTTTCCTCCCATTTTTTCACATCGTTCCCAAACCCTAAAAACTTCTTTCAATAAGGTTTTTTCGTAGGCTTTTATTTACGAAGGGCATTTTGTCTTCCTTCAATTTTGGTGTTTTTGAGATGAGGAGTAGTCGTTACGATGGCAAAGATGTTTGGGGTCTAGGACCCTTTACCCGTGTATGGGGGCAGGATATGGAGTTATTTGCTCCTTTTCTATCCTTGTCCAGTGTTGCTATCTGTCACACCCCGTCAAAGGCGGAAACACGGGATGTAACTGAGAAAGGTACATTGCATAACATCATGGACTCATACCTTACAATTATTTCAGTAATAGTTTACAAAACATTCTTCGACCAAATTTAAAAGAGAAGCATGTCTCATTTGAAATCTTGACATCTTGACAAACATAGTAATAGGTATCAAATAGTCTGGCTCCGAAAAATGTGTCTTCAAATACTTTAGTAATGATCCACCTAAAAATGGTACTAGAAAACGTCAACATAAAGTTGGTGAGCTCGTAGGTTTAAAAGTAAAACCGCTGAGCTGTGAAATATACATAGGACAATAGTGCACATGAATACCAATTACAAGCATGTTATCCAAACAGCAATAGTGTCGCGCCAACTGAACCTATAATGTCCATCATATTCATAACCAATATCACGTGGGGAGCTACCCCGATAGATCTATCAACACGTAGGCTCTCAGCAGAGAGTTAACAGTTACACCAACTGAACCTATAACTTGTGGGCTCTCAGCAGAGAGTTAACAGTGGCGCAGTCAAGTAATCACAAAACAAACACGTCACAACATATAATTGCATCATCACATGTATATGTCCAAAATCATGTAAAACAGTAATTCACAGCATGAAAACATTTGTAAAGCATTAAGTACCATTTTCCCCCAAGGTGAAACACGTTAAAAGTGGGGCTACGAGAACTCACCTTAGCAAAAGCAAATTCCGATTGATAAATTTGTAAATGGCAAATTTAGTCCGATAACTCTAATCGCGACCTAAATAATACATATGTCTCAGGTTCGAAAACAAGGCCATGCACGCAAGTTCATACTTTACTTTATCACTGGTACATGTTGTTGTAATATTTATCGACAAAATATAGTTGCGTCCATTTGATCATTTATTTAGAAAATCATCACTTTAGAAAACGTAACTTGTTTACCTCACGATCAAACTTTTGTCGTCAAGGTAATGGCTATTTCAAAAACCTCTAACGCGCCTAATAGGTTTATATAATGTTCTACCATTTCCGTTTACTTCATTTTAGCCACAATTTACTCTAAAAGGTCCAAATCCAATTCAAAATTTTCTAACAGCTTTCTAATAGAGAAAATAATAGGCTGTCAACGTATATATTGATGTAAACATTCTTTTGGCCATAACTTTTGCGTCGTAGCTTCGTTTCTTAAGTTTGACCTATCCCCGCGAAGGTATTTATGTGTACTATCGGCTTTTTAAGGTCTCGGCTAGTCTAGATACCACTTAACCTCAGTTTTCATTTTTCAAAATTCTGGACAGATTCATTTATTTTTCTGAAAATGTAGTTTTCTTTGTAAAAATTGAAACTAGCGTATCTTTTTCGTTACAAGCCCGTTTTAAGTCATTCAAGCGGCTACGTTTTTGTTATTGAGTCTATTTTCTATATTTCTAGCCTAAAATGGTTACTGAGTTACTGAGTTTGCTGTATTTATCAAAACGGGACAAAATCTATTTTTAAGCATGCCAAACTATTTTTACAAATCTTCTAGTCATTTTAGCCACTTAACCACAACTTCAATTCTAGTCCTAGTTCCTCCATCAACTTCTCAACATAATAATAATGATCTAACCATAAACTCATTAATATTCTAAGGTCCATGTAAATATCCCTCAAAAATATTTAAATACACAAGTTTACTAACATTCATGTTTATAAGGTTTATTACCACTTTCTTGTGAAGAGTTTTACTAACTTGTTTTCTTGAAATCAAAACTTGTTCAAAACATAATTTTTTTCTAAAAGATCTTTGTGAATGTAAATCTTTATCAACATGTACCAAGTGATAACTAAGTATATACTTGTCTAGCATTATGACATAACGAAAAACATGAAGTTTCTGTAGTGTAAGATTACTTACAAAGGTGATTTGTGAGATATGAGTGCAAGACACTTGTTTAACCCCAAGATTATTGTTCCAAACCCTTGTTAGAATACCCTAAGAATACTTGAACTTAGCCACAACAAGAATTTCCTCCTCCTTGCTCCTCTTATGTGTCGACTTTATATGTAGAAGATGAGAGGATACATTTTTTTTTCACTTGAACTAGCTAGTGAAAAAATGAAGGCACATGGGATCTATTTATAATATGGAAGACTTTCAATGGTTTGGTAATAAAGTCAAGATCACAATCTTGGCTAGGTGAGGGGGTATGGTCGATTAGACAAGAGGGGGAAACAAAGTCACCAAAATTCTTGGCCTAGCCATGCTTTGAAATATTGGACCCATAAGAATTTTTGTCACAAAATTATTATGGTACAAAGAGGGGGGGGGGGGGGGCACATGTGAGGAGGGTAAGAGTGGAAGGCTTAAGTTTGTACAATAATGCATATATTATATGTATTGGGTGTTAAAAATAGGTATTGGTTGTTGGTTCGGTGATTAACGAAAACTATACGTAGTTAAACGTAAGAAATAAAGAAATTATTTTTTGGTGTAAGGAAATATTTTTGGAAGTATAAAAATACATTAGAAATAATCGTTGAGAGAATTGGGTATATCGGATGTTAAATTTTGAATAACGAATATAGTTTGTTGAATTGACAACCGTAAGTAATTAAAGAAAGGAAATTGTTTTAGGGTTTAAAATTGTGAACCGGAGTAGGAGCAAGGTACTGGAGCACTGTGGACTAAATATAGCCTAAGTCCTGGTGATAAAATATTTATTTTAAAACGAAATGCGGTAACTTGAAATGTTCCTGAAATTTACCAATTGTCACAAATAAGTTTGGGAAAATCATCGTCTGCCGCAACTGGTTTTGAGATTTATAAATAAGTATTGCCCTAAAAATGCCGGTTGCTACAGTACACCCCCGTTACAGGACTTTTGTCCCTAAAATTCAGCTAGTACCACTGCCAAAAATGTGGGTACTCAATTCTCACCTTGCCCTTACGTTCCCAAGTAACTCATGTCCACAGTTTAAGTTCTAATGTCTTATAATTAGAATCTTGTCTCATCTAAATTGCTCACTTCTCTATCGAGGGTTCTGGTTGGCTCTTTCACAACACGAAATAGATCACCAAGCTGACATCTTATGGAATGATAAGTTCCTCACACGTAAATCACTAAAATTCATGGGTTGCTCGTAAATCCATATGACCGATTTCTGTTAACGAAACTGCTAGTCTGCTGTAAACGATCTAGCCACCTATTTTTGAATCAACGATTTTGCCTACTCTTATGGAATTAGGCTAGCGCCTGCACGTAGAACCTAACGAAGGTCAGAGTTATGACAAGATCACTAAAATTCGAATCAGGGATTCAATGTCATGGTCGTAACTTATGTGACAAGATAAATACTACCAAAAGTTGTAACCTATGTCGTCTTAGTCCAAATTCGTACTTCTGAGTGAAATGAGATGGGCAGTCAAAGGTAACTATCGGGTGACTAAATTCAATGGAATAAGCCTCTCAGTCTTCGAGCAAAATCATCGAAACCTTAAACTAAGTAATAACTTGATATTGTCTTAATCTCGTAACTCATCAAACAAGAACTGTCACGAGATTAGGCCACTAATCAAGTCATTAAGAAGAGGAATTTAACGTCTTCGATGATTTGGCTCAGTTAAGGACTTGCTCAAAGCAACAAATAGGTACTTACGGCTGAAGTTAGTGGGATTAGAAAAGAAAATCAAGGGTACCGTTGAGGAAATTTTTGTCACTCAGAGAATATTAGTAGAGGTGACAGGGAAAGAAACTTTTTTTATGAGACTACGTAGGCAGGCTTGAATGAGGTTTCCCAAACTTGAAGAGATAGGCTGAAGTAGCCATGGCGTATGTAAAGAATTATCGTCAAGTCGCGACGCTTTGCAGAACGTCGAGTATCCATGAGGAAAAAGGGAATCAGTCGACACCTAACTGGCCTTTATCAAGATTCAAAATGGTTGAAGGATTTTGTAGTTCCAAAGGTTTCGTACAAGTAATAGAGATCTCTAACGTCGTAACAATGAAAACAAGTCCGTTGAAGTTTAGACCTATAGACGCGAAATGGTGTATGAGGATGGCACGTCATAGGTTTGGCACGAGCACTTGATGCTAGTGTAGCCATCCAGGTCGCTTTACGTAAAGCTGCACCTACTTAGTTGAATTGTGAAGATCGCGATCTTTGTGGACTCACAAGATTCAAGGCATTCGTCAAAGGGGTGAACTGTGATATGAGACGCTATCGGCAAGATCAATCATGATAAGAAAATGGAGAATTTAAGGAAAAAGGACGAGCTTTTAAAGAGATTGATGAGAAAATAAGGGTAGCATCGGGTGTTGTGTCTAGTATCTTCCTCGTCTATAACGTACTTGCTTCCGTCCGACGCCTGGTGCCAAAATGATTTACGATTTCTTCTTCATGTCATCGCACGAGTCATGGATCGAAGGAATTAAATGGAACGCTAGCTAAAAATTTTGTGGATGGAGGGGAGTTTTATTGCTGAAGGAATCATTGATGGTATTCTCAGGGGCATTGATGGGGAGAAAATCTGGTGAAATAAATTTACAGTGTAGTTAAGTGAATTTGCCGTAGCTATTGGGAGGGAGTTGTTGACCAACAATCGAGAGGGAGAAAATCATATGTGCTAGAAAAATCGTCAAGGCTGGGTCTCCAAATGAAGGAACGTCCGATGTCCACGAAGGTTGATGAAGTAAAAATGAAGGCGTTCTAATGTGAAGAAAGTTGTTCCAAGGCAATTGAAGGAAATGGGGAGGAATATCCCAGCTTGTGACAAGGAGTTGGCAGTCGTGGTTTCGAAATAATATCATAAAAGGCGGTGTTCGTATGGTACGCAGTGTCTTATCCGCACAGATCACAAGAGTCTTATGTACATGTTTCATGAGGAGGTTATCATACTCAGGAAAAAGTGTGAACAGGGTTAGTGTAGAGTTTCGATGTTGGTGTCCTTTTATGTAGGAAAGATTTGTTGACGTACTCATCCGAAAGAAAAAGTAGAATCCAATAGAGTTCAATCAATGAGGATAGAGATCATTAATGGCCTCACAGCTGATAAAAGGCTTCTAATGGAAAAACCCTTGGTGTGAAAACATTAGAGAAGAATGTGTCGTCAGGTACGCACGAATAGTTGAAGACGATGGTCCATGAATCAAAAGGTCTATGGGTAGAACCTGGTGTTAATGATCTGGAACGCTCGAAGATCATTATTATGTGAAACTCTTACGTCTAAGTGTTCAATTCCTCTAGGCATGACTAATATATATATAACGACTCAAAATTGTTTCCAAGTAAATACTACGTCGAGAGATCTTGTTACAAGTGAAAGGCAAAGGTCTTATGGTCAGGTGCAACTTCTTGATATCCAAAGGTAAGAGCGATGTCATGTCCCATTGTGACTCAAGGGCGCAGCTACATAGGGGGGGGGGGGGGCGCCGACCCCCCGAATTTTTTTGCGATGTAGGGGGTATATAGTTTTCGTGTAGAAAATTTTTGGTATATTCGGTTTTGACCCCCCCATTTTAATTGTGAAATTTCGGTATATTAGATCCCGACCCCCCACTGAATCCATTCTAGCTTCGCCACTGTTGTGACTAGAACTCCGAAAGGCCACGTTGTCTCTTAAGTAATTGCACACTGATTGTTTAGTCTAACTCGATTCGATCATCACGAGAGTCTTATCTTCGGGAATGAGTAGGAAAGTTGCGCTTCAAAAAAAAAATAGTGTCAAGGCACGACACACTGCTACTGGCAGTCTCGGTCAGAGGTGTTCATTTCACTACTAAGGTCATATACTATGTTGGCACTATGATTGTTCCTGAGGTTTTTCCATGAATAGTACGTGTTCCCTCTTGGAGGCATGGTCTTTGAAGTTGTTAACAACATTCATTCGAATAAGACATTATAAACTTTTGACCATTAGTGTATTTTGGCGCAACTTTGTTTGAAATTTTGTGATGGCTAAGTCATGTGAAAAGATAGGTTTGCAAAATTTGTAATTTGAAAAATAACGATTTTTCATATATGGTTTAAAATTTTGATTTTCAAGAAAATTGACGTTTGGACAAACATTTGAAACGATTTTTATACTAGAACATTCTGACCGTTTGAAATCACAAATTTATTTCAAAACATTCTAAAACAGTTTTGACTGTCAACCAAATTTTGTTTATAAGAAACATCATAACACGGTCCAATTAACAAAGATTACTAGTTCATCCTCCTTTATAACGTTCGCAAGAAACTCTTTCATTTGCACCAAAAATTTTGACAAACAGGATTTGAATTATCTAAATTAGCACCATCTCCGAAACGCGAACACTAAGACGAACCTCGCTATCATGGTCAACACAAACAACTCGATTACCAAGGTCACTGCTTCTCATGAGTCCTATTATCTCACTTGTAGTCTCCAAGGTTTGAATCATACGACTAGACCATTAATGTGTCCATTTTGATTGGCGGTTGCTTCTTAAGGAAACTAATGGTGTCAACCGACTCATCGGCTCATAATGCAGTGTGTTCAAGCTTGCTAATAAAGGGAGTGGTGTGGGGAGACAAGGCATGTAACATAACGGCATAGGGCAATACCAGAAAATCTTGTATCCAAAATTGTTTTCAAATAATACCAAATTATCAACCAACGTTAAACCGAGTAACGAGTTGAACTTAACTTAATTTCACAACTCATCTAACAAGATGTTACACCCATATCCCGATAAGGTACTATATATGTATATAATAAGTTATGTAAGTTATGTATTATGAGTTAAGTAGTAAATTAATGAGTGGTCAATATAGGAAGAATAAGACTTGGAGGACTATCCTTGCCAAATGACTAAAATTAATTTAACACCTGGATAAATAACTAACACTTGGAAAAGTCTGGAAACTTAGAGTGTGTTCTTCATATGTGTCGATACATTGAGAGAAAAAGGGAGGGAAGGCCAAAATCTTCATCTTAACCCATTTTGGTTATCAAGATGTGATCAAGAAGCACTAGGGACAATTTAATTATACTCTCCTCAATCAAGTAAGTGTTTTCCCTAATTTTAGAAATTAGGGTTCATGTGGCGGGATTTGAGTATTGAGGATAAAGTTTGTGAATTAATGATCTCCTTAGTTAATTAGTTACTAATTAAAGTTAATCTTGTGATAGGAAGCATAAGTAGAGCCTATATTAAGTCCAATCAGGGAGCTAGGAGAGATTGAGGTAAGTATATAGGTATAACTTGTTTAATGTTATATTGTTAATGTTATGATGTGTAATGTATTCTTGTTATGGAGCTTTTTAATGAATGTTAGCTTGGATCCAATGCTAGTCATGTTAATGTTATGTATTTGCTTGCTTGATCAAGGTGAGTAAAATGTTATGTTATGCTCCATGGAAATGTAATGATGGTTATATCTTATATACTTACTAAGCGTTTTGCTTACGGTGTTAGATGATGATGATTTTGTAGGTACAAGTGGAGGAAGCAAGGGTAAGGACTTAGCATAGCTTGTAGTGTAGATGGTAGACTAGAAGACCGGATTCTTTTGGACCAAACGCAATTGAAGTTGGAAGCCCCGAGTGTCCTTTCGTGTTTTGGTATACTTCATGTTATATGGTCATTTTGCTATTTAACGGTCTTATTGTCATTCATGGTCCTTAGTCGTGTTAGGTCATGAGTCATGTTTATGTAAATGTCAAGAAGTCCTTATGGTATGTGGTTGTGGTGGTAATTAGGAGGGTGTTTGGCAATTAGCCAATCTCACCCATTTTGGAAATATATGGGTCAAGACTTTGTACCATCACCTTTGCAATATATTTGAAATGTCAAGTAAAGTGTGTTTTAAATGGTTACATAGTTGTTATGTGTATTGGGCAAAAAGTGTGTAGTGAGAATGAGTTTTAAGAGGGTGTTTGGCATAAGCTAGTCTTTACCCATTTTGGGGTGTGAGCGGGTCAAGATTGTATGGGTCAGGTCTAGTATGTTAAATTGTGTATGTTGGTTAAATATGGTGGGTAAATAAAGTGTTTTAAGTGATTTGGGGCGTAAATGGGTTTTTATGCATAACCCGTTATAACGTAAAGTACTATTTCGGAGGGTCAAACGGTAGATGTTTTTGTATGAAAATGAGCCCATTAATATACTAAGTAAATTTGGAAAGTTTGGTAAAATATCGAGATCGGGTTTTCAAGTTACGAACGAAAATGTAATTTTGTCTGATCAGCAGTCTCCATCCGATTCGGATGGAGGGCCATCCGATCGGATGGGGGGCTCGGTAACATTTTTTGGCAAACTTCGAAAAATCATATCTTTTGATCTGTAAGTCGTTAGAGGTCGTGCCACTCGGCGTTTTGAAGGTAATTGAGTCTAGTTTCATTTAAAAATAGGCTCAAGGTCCATATATGTATAGATTTTTGTCAGATTGTAAAAGAGTATCAGCGGGTCAGTTTCTGGGTGGACTTTTTGCGAAAAATTTTCACGTTTTTAGTCGTGTTTGGTCACGGGGCGTTACAACTTGGTATCAGAGCTTCGGTCTAAGAGATTTAGGATTTCACTTTAGGATTTCCTAGACTTAGGCCTTGTGTAGATGTGTTTAGAGCTAGTGCTTGTTATTTGTGTATTGTTTGGATGATTTTGAAGACACATATGTTAAATATTTTTATGACTACGCCTGGCCACCGTAGTGATAAAAATATGGTACATATATGAAGTTAAAATCATTTAGATCATACACGGGTGACAAGCTAGGGTGTTAGTGTAAGGATAGATATGTCATTCATGCATCGGCTATGTATATGATTGTGCTTGATATTGTGAATTGCTAATTTTCAGTAAGAAGAAATGGAAACCCCTCACCCGAAAGAAGTTGCAAAAGCCACGGGTTCCAAACATGCTGAATCTTCGGCAAGTGATGTGGGTGGCAACAACAAAGACAAGGAAAGTTCTTCCTCTTCTAGATCTGGAAGCCTTAACCTTAGAGGTTTCACGGAGGAGGAAATGAAAACCCTAGACACAATGTTGGCGAAAAGGGTAGGTAAGGCTATTAAGCAAGCAATGCCCTACTATGTCAATCAGACAACGCAAAACCTACGGGGGTTGATGAAGGAAGAATTTCAAGAATTTAAGAAGGAATGCGGAATAGCAAAAGAGCCCAAGAGTGACAAGGCTACTTACCGTGACTTCACGGCTTGTGATGTACCACGGTTTACCGGTATTCTTGACCCGATTGTTAGTAACAGGTGGATTACAGCTGTGGAGGGTGCTTTCCGTACTAGCGGATGTGAGGAAAGGAAGAAGGTTATCTATGCTACTAACTTTCTTCGCGATAGCGCTAAAACTTGGTGGGAAGGGAAGGTGTGTGAGAAGGGTGAACCTTGGGCCGAAGCATGTACTTGGAAGGAATTTAAAGAGTTGTTTAGTGCCGAATATGCTCCGGTTGAAGAGATTGACAAAATCCGGGAGAAATTCCAATCTCTTACTCAAACCAATGAGACAGTGAATGAGTTGTGGAGAACGTTCAATGATATGGTTCCGTATTGTCCCGAATACCACGGTAATGAGAAGCTTAAAGTTGATAAATTCCAAAGGATGCTTAAAGATGATATTTGTGATGTAATCTCGCCGTCCAAATGTACTACTTTGGAAGACCTTTTGAGTAGGGCTCGTGTGAGAGAAGCGGACTTATTAAGGAGAAAGGAGAAAGAGGCTAAGGAACCAAAGAGGAAGCAAGAGTTTGGAGATCGAGATGGGAAGAAAACTAAATATGATCATGGTAAGAAAGGTGTGGGAACCAAGACTAAGGTGGCATGTCCAAAGTGCAACAAGTTTCATCTTGGGGAATGTAGGCGTAATACGCCGGGTTGTTACAAGTGCGGAGCTCTAGACCATCAAAGTAAGGATTGCACCAAACCGATGATAGTATGCTACGGGTGCAATGAAATAGGGCATAGATTGAGGGATTGCCCAAAAACAAAGGCAATTGAAGCAAAGCCATTGAGAACCATCAAAGATGAAAAAGTAGAAGTTCCAAAACCAAAAGCTCGAGTTTATCAAATGAGTGTCGATGAAGCCAAGTCGGGGTCCGATGTCATCACAGGTATTCATCTTGTTAATTCCGTACCTGCTCGAGTTTTGTATGATTCGGGCGCTAGTGTGTCCTTCGTATCTTATGATTTTAGCAAGCATCTAACCTCCCCACTAGCTAAACTTCCGATACCCCTCGAAGTCGAAAAGCCGATAGTAAAGTTGTCGTTGTATCTAATGTGTATCGAGATGTAGAGATAGAGATCGATGATAATGCCTTCGAAATTGATTTAATTCCCATTATGCTTGGGGAATTTGATATTGTCATAGGCATGGATTGGCTTGAAAAGTATAATGCGGCCATCCTATGTAGCCAAAAGATCATTCGGGTTGTAAATCCTAGCGGTCGTGAAATGATTATTTATGGCGATAAAAGAAAGGGTGAACTAAAGTTATGCTCCGTGATGAAGGCTAGGAGATATTTATCGCGTGGTTGTTATGCCTTTATGGCTCACGTGGTAGATATGAGCTTTGAAAAGAAAAGCCTCGATGATGTTCCGGTGGTAAATGAATTTTGTGACATTTTTCCGGAAGACTTGCCAGGTATTCCACCTGAAAGGCAAGTTGAATTCCGTATTGATCTCGTTCCGGGTGCTAATCCTATTGCCAAAAATCCTTATCGTCTTGCTCCATCCGAAATGAAAGAGTTAATGAGCCAACTTCAAGAATTGCTCGACAAAGGCTTTATCCGTCCTAGTAGTTCGCCGTGGGGAGCTCCAATCTTGTTTGTTAAAAAGAAAGATGGTAGTATGCGGATGTGCATTGATTACCGTGAATTGAACAAAATCACAGTGAAAAATGTGTACTTGCTACCAAGAATCGATGATCTCTTTGATCAACTTCAACGCGCGAGGTGGTTTTCAAAAATAGATCTTCGTTCGGGTTATCATCAATTGAAGGTTCGAGAGGAAGAAATTCCTAAGACGGCCTTTTGGACCCGATATGGACACTATGAGTTTACGGTTATGCCCTTTGGTCTCACTAACGCGCCTACGGTTTTCATGGATCTCATGAACCATGTATGTAGACCAATGTTGGATAAATCCGTTATAGTGTTCATTGACGATATTCTCATATATTCGAAGAGCAGAGAAGACCATGAAATGAATCTTCGGGAAATTCTTGAGACGTTGAGGAAAGAAAGGTTGTACGCCAAATTCTCAAAATGTGAATTTTGGTTACAAAAGTTCAATTCCTCGGTCACGTTGTAAATTACGAAGGTATTAAAGTTGATCCTTTAATGGTGGAAGAGGTAATGAAGTGGCATGCACTGAGGAATGTTGGTGAGATTCAAAGTTTTCTTGGCCTTGCGGGATATTATCGTAGGTTTATTGGTATGTGCTAAAACACATACCATTTCTAGACCAAAACCGGACCAAAATAACCAAAAACCCGACCAAAACGCCAAAAGATATTGTGTTTTTGTGTTTTTGCATGTGCAGGGATGGATATCGTGAAAATTGACAAAAGACACAAGAAAATCAAGAAAACGAGCACGAGATTCGTAAAGGCTCAGAACCGGAACCGGGAACAAAGAAAATGGTCAAAAAGGCATCCGAGGTCCTCCCACTATCAAAGAGTGTCAACTCCTACCCTTAGATTATCTTTTTAAAAAATGGCAAGATCAGTCCTTGAAGAATCCAGAAATTACATAAATAGTCCCTAAGATTAAAACCTTAAAATCCTTTAAAAACCTTACAACCGGATCACACATTATAATTCCAAATCCAATCCACAAACAAACCAATCCTAAATCCACCCTACACAAATTAAACTAACCCATCCCACCTTACCAATCCACATTCGGCCCAACACTAAACTTTATACCCGACCCAACCCAAATTAAACCCCACTCGGTCAAAAATACCAAACCGGTCAAAGAAGGATAAAAATAAAAACAATCCCACCTCACATTTCACTCTCTTATCTCTCACCGAAGAAAGATACCCGATCCCCAAATTCCCAAGGATGAACCCTAATTATCCCTTCCCAAAAATTACCGCAATTAAGGGTAATTAGGTCCTTTCGTACACTTGTCAGGCCTTGTCAGAGCGAACTAGCACATACGGGGACACATGGCAAGCTCTCATTGGTCCGAACACGCATCATTCTTGATCGTACGGTTAGCAAAGGTGGATTGAAGAAGCAAGGTAATCTAAGGGTGATGGAGGGCTCTCAAAGAAGCACATATTCACGCGGATCGCCAGCGTGGCAAAGACCCGAAGGTTCGGTTGAGGCTTATAAATAGAGGAGGGTTCTTCCCATTTGGAATGTAATTTTTTTTAGCAAAGTTATGCTGTCAAAATAGTTTTAGAAATTTAGTCTTTCAAATCGAATTGTAATTTTTAGTTTATGTTTAGTTGTTTCGAGTATTGTAATTTTTTCGTTTAGTTTATGATTAGTTGTTTCGAGTATTGTAACTTTTTAAAGATTGTAATGAAAGTCTCAATCTGAGGTTAATTTTGTTATCCGATTTTTCATTTAGTATATTGATTTCAATTTTCAGTTTAGTGTTTTGTTTTAATATTTGATTATCACAAAAAGAAAAAAAAAATAATATAGTTCAATTCAGCTTATGTAAGCTCTATAGCTTATTGTAAGTTAGTATTAGTGTCAGTTCTATTGTAACATCCAAAACATCCTTCGGTCAACAAAAGTCAAATGTGTTGTGAATCATTGATCTGTGGAATTCTGATAAGTTGAGCTAACCCGGGAAGAGCTTAGCCTATCTTAAAGATAGGCTTCTGGGAAATCTCCTCTGTTCTTGCTGAGGGGATACTTTGTAAGTTCAATTTTTACACTTTGAAGCTTCAATTTGCATTTGTGAGTTATTGTTGTTGGTTGCATGCTATTCTTGCTCACTTAGTTTTAATTTGTGTTAAGTAATCTATTAGGATCATTAAAACAGTAGGTGTTAGTGTAAATTTGCAACTTGTAGTGTAAACCTAGTTATAAAGTACTGTTTGGATTTGATTTGTTTTAGTTGTTCTTGTCGTTGTTCTGCTGTGATTTCAGTACCATTAGTCTGCAGTAGGTTTACTTAGGTCAGTTTAAGCTTAAATGCAGTAAGTTTATAGCTAAAAGTCAATATTGCTTAAAAATTTGGTTGTTGCTTTGTTAAGTTGTTGCTATTCACCTGCATTAGTTTGAATCCATGCTATCTGTGTTTGAGATGGTGATTTCAGTGCCTAAACAAGTTATTACAACATATTAGAGTAGATCTAAGCTGTCAAAATTCAGTTAAGTCAAAGTTTAATTGAAATAAAAAAGGTCAAAATCTGCTTGTATGCTTGCTTTTCATGATCTGGTCTAGGGCATATAGTAGGGTTCATTAGTTGTTTTCAGTGCTTGCATTTGCTTATGTGGTTAGATTGATATATCTTAGCATATTTGAGCTTTGTCTTTTCATTAAAATTAGTAGTAGCTAGTTTGTGTTTGAGTTTGGAAAGAAAAAAAATAAAGAAAAAAATAGTTAGATTGACTTGTAAACATCAGGAGTCGAACCTGAGTCTATGTGTTAGTATAAAACATTTTCAATTTTCAGTTATTGCAATTTAGTCCTTGGGTTTCATTTTTAGCGAATTTGGTCCTTGTATTAGTTTCAAATCGTGGTGAGTTTATTAGAGTTTCAAAAAATTACAGTTTAGTCCTTGTCTTCATTCAAAATAAAGTTTTAGTTTAAACTAGTTTCAGAAAATTACAATTTAGTCCCCGTCTTTGTGTCAAAACGTTTTTAGTTTTAATTAACTTTCCGAATTTGCACTTTCAGCCCTTTAGTTTTTATAAATATTTTCTTAAACTTCTTTTATAAAATTAGTTTTATTTTATTGCATTTTTAGTCCCAAGATTTTTATAAAACTTTATTTTCTTAAATCTCTTTTTATAAAATCAGTTTTTAAATAAAATTCATTTTCGTCTTTTAGATTTTATTTTATTTTTATTTCTATTTTAAGTTTAATCTCACTAATAGATTTATAAATCTCGGGATTAACCCGGGATTTACATTTATTTGAATTTTCTTTGTGTGCATTTATTTTAATAGCGTAGATTGCTTTTAATATTTCTTATTTTAGTATAATCAATTCTAAAAAAAAAAATAATCTCTCATGTTCACTTTTTCACTTCACATTTTCACGACACCGATTCGACAAATTCGCCGTCAAACCTTCGTTGGGAGAACGACCCGGGGAAATTGTATTCGTTATGATTTCTTTGGAAAAAAATAAAAATAAATACAAAAAACTGACATCAAATAAAATGGCGCCGCTGCCGGGGAAGGCTTGAAACGAGTGCGTCGATTTCGTCCGTTGTTTTTGTGATTTGAAGATCCTTCCTTGGAAGTTATTGTTTTTTTTTTAAAAATAAAAATACAAAAATATAATAATTAAAAAAAACACTTTTATTTTCATATTTTATTTTTATTTTTATTCGTTATTTTATTGTTTATAAAATAAAATATAAACAACTAATAAAATAAAGGGTTATTTTTGTGAATGTAATTTTTTTTTTAGCAAAGTTATGCTGTCAAAATAGTTTTAGAAATTTAGTCTTTCAAATCGAATTGTAATTTTTAGTTTATGTTTAGTTGTTTCGAGTATTGTAATTTTTTCGTTTAGTTTATAATTAGTTGTTTCGAGTATTGTAACTTTTTAAAGATTGTAATGAAAGTCTCAATCTGAGGTTAATTTTGTTATCCGATTTTTCATTTAGTATATTGATTTCAATTTTCAGTTTAGTGTTTTGTTTTAATATTTGATTATCACAAAAAGAAAAAAAAAAAAAATAATATAGTTCAATTCAGCTTATGTAAGCTCTATAGCTTATTGTAAGTTAGTATTAGTGTCAGTTCTATTGTAACATCCAAAACATCCTTCGGTCAACAAAAGTCAAATGTGTTGTGAATCATTGATCTGTGGAATTCTGATAAGTTGAGCTAACCCGGGAAGAGCTTAGCCTATCTTAAAGATAGGCTTCTGGGAAATCTCCTCTGTTCTTGCTGAGGGGATACTTTGTAAGTTCAATTTTTACCCTTTGAAGCTTCAATTTGCATTTGTGAGTTATTGTTGTTGGTTGCATGCTATTCTTGCTCACTTAGTTTTAATTTGTGTTAAGTAATCTATTAGGATCATTAAAACAGTAGGTGTTAGTGTAAATTTGCAACTTGTAGTGTAAACCTAGTTATAAAGTACTGTTTGGATTTGATTTATTTTAGTTGTTCTTGTTGTTGTTCTGCTGTGATTTCAGTACCATTAGTCTGCAGTAGGTTTACTTAGGTCAGTTTAAGCTTAAATGCAGTAAGTTTATAGCTAAAAGTCAATATTACTTAAAAATTTGGTTGTTGCTTTGTTAAGTTGTTGCTATTTACCTGCATTAGTTTGAATCCATGCTATCTGTGTTTGAGATGGTGATTTCAGTGCCTAAACAAGTTATTACAACATATTAGAGTAGATCTAAGCTGTCAAAATTCAGTTAAGTCAAAGTTTAATTGAAATAAAAAAGGTCAAAATCTGCTTGTATGCTTGCTTTTCATGATCTGGTCTAGGGCATATAGTAGGGTTCATTAGTTGTTTTCAGTGCTTGCATTTGCTTATGTGGTTAGATTGATATATCTTAGCATATTTGAGCTTTGTCTTTTCATTAAAATTAGTAGTAGCTAGTTTGTGTTTGAGTTTGGAAAGAAAAAAAATAAAGAAAAAAATAGTTAGATTGACTTGTAAACATCAGGAGTCGAACCTGAGTCTATGTGTTAGTATAAAACATTTTCAATTTTCAGTTATTGCAATTTAGTCCTTGGGTTTCATTTTTAGCGAATTTGGTCCTTGTATTAGTTTCAAATCGTGGTGAGTTTATTAGAGTTTCAAAAAAATACAGTTTAGTCCTTGTCTTCATTCAAAATAAAGTTTTAGTTTAAACTAGTTTCAGAAAATTACAATTTAGTCCCCGTCTTTGTGTCAAAACGTTTTTAGTTTTAATTAACTTTCCGAATTTGCACTTTCAGCCCTTTAGTTTTTATAAATATTTTCTTAAACTTCTTTTATAAAATTAGTTTTATTTTATTGCATTTTTAGTCCCAAGATTTTTATAAAACTTTATTTTCTTAAATCTCTTTTTATAAAATCAGTTTTTAAATAAAATTCATTTTCGTCTTTTAGATTTTATTTTATTTTTATTTCTATTTTAAGTTTAATCTCACTAATAGATTTATAAATCTCGGGATTAGCCCGGGATTTACATTTATTTGAATTTTCTTTGTGTGCATTTATTTTAATAGCGTAGATTGCTTTTAATATTTCTTATTTTAGTATAATCAATTCTAAAAAAAAAAATAATCTCTCACGTTCACTTTTTCACTTCACATTTTCACGACACCGATTCGACAAATTCGCCGTCAAACCTTCGTTGGGAGAACGACCCGGGGAAATTGTATTCGTTATGATTTCTTTGGAAAAAAAATAAAAATATATAAAAAAAACTGCATCAAATAAAATGGCGCCGCTGCCGGGGAAACAACTTCTCAAATAAAAATATGAGCATTTTATTTTTATTTTTATTTTATAATAAAAATAACTTCCAACTAATAAACAATAACTAATAAACCATTATAAAATAAAATAAAATAAAATAAAATATAAACAACTAATAAAATAAATCGACGCACTCGTTTCAAGCCTTCCCGCCACGCTGCGCGTAGTTTTAAGGGAAACGGTTACGGTTAACGAAACGGTTACCAAAAAGAAAATAAAATATTTTGTTTTTCAATATATTAAAAAAGCCAAAAATAATTCCCAACCAAAAATACAAAAAGATTTTTGATTTTCATTTTTGTTTTCTTTTTGGTGTATGAACACCCGCTCATCTTCTCAAAATCTTATTTCTCCATTATCAAATCCCGAAAGGGTAATTCGACACACACACCGTGCTCATTTCCCAAACGTTGAGGAAATGGCCAACAACCAACACAATCAAGCTCCTCCGGTGGAGCCTAATCAAGGAGCACAACCGGGCCCCGACCTCCGTCCGATGGAGGAACAACTTCAAACACCATTTAATGGTGTGCGAAGGGCCATTGTGATTCCCGACATACTTGCTAATCAATTTGAAATCAATCACGGGTTACTCAATCTTATCACGAGTATCTCATTTCACGGATTTGAGAATGAAGATCCTCATTCTCATATCAGAAATTTCACCGATATCACTGAAACAATAAAGATCAACCAAGTGCCGTATGATGTGATCAAAATGAAATTGTTTCCTTTCTCCCTCAAAGGAGCGGCCCGGACTTGGCTAGAAAAGGAACCTCCAAATTCCATCTACACTTGGGGTGATCTAGCTTCTAAGTTTGTGAATCATTTCTATCCTCCGTCTAAAACTTCTAATCTCCGCACTCAAATCTTTCGATTCCAACAAGCTTTCGATGAATCGTTCAGCGAAGCTTGGGATAGATTTAAGGAGTTGTTGGAAAAATGTCCAAATCACGGGTTTTCACTCTTGCATCAGATTGATACTTTCTATAATGGGTTGTGTCATGCTGATCAAGATTCACTCAATTCTGCTGCGGGTGGAAACTTGTTGACCCGGAACCAGCAAGAAGCTTTTACGATCATCGAGAATAAAGCTAGAGTAAGGACTTCTAGGAGCAAAACTCAAGTCTCGAGTGCTAGTAGCAAATCAAATGACGAAGTTTTGGCTCATGTTCTTGATCAAAATAGCAAAACCAATGAGGCTATTTTAACTCTTACTAAACAAATGGGACTTTTAATGAAGGAAAAAACTCCTCAACAAATTAATGTTGTGAACCAGATTTGTGAAACATGTGGTGGTCCACACCCGTATTATGAGTGTCCGGCCACCGGTGCCTTTCCTCACGAGAATGTGTATGCTGCAAATCAGGGTGGTAACGGTTACCAACCCCAAGGAGACCATAATCTCCTTAGCTACCGTTCGAATAATTACCTTGGACCACCACCGGGATTCAACAATCAAAATCAAAATCAAGGTCAAAACCGTAATCAAGTGAACAATAATCAAAATCGTGCAAATAATGGTTTTCAAAACAATGGTTTTAATCAAAATCAAAACCGGGGTTTTCAAGGAAATCAGAATCAAGGGAATTTTTATGGGAATTTCAATGCTAATCAAGGAAATATGAATCAAAATCAAGGGAATTTTTATGGGAATTTCAATGCTAATCAAGGAAATTTGAATCAAAATCAAGAGAATTTTCATAATCAAGGTTTCAATAACAACAACCGAGGGCAAAATTTTAATCAAAATCAAAATGTTGTTCCAAATCCGCCACCCTCGGATGAGATTCTCCGACAATTAATGCTTCAAAATCAAAATTTGATGAGAACTCAAGAGTTGTTAACTAAGGAAATGAGTGAGATTAAGAAACGTTTAAATGATCAACCCTCGGGTTCGGGTACTACTTCTCTTCCCAGTAACACGATCGCAAACCCGAGGGGCGACGTTAAAGCGATCACAACACGAAGTGGTGTTTGTTATGATGGACCTACGGCTCCGACTACCTCTTCTTCTCTTCCTCCCAAGGTAGTCGCCCGTGAAACCGAGGTGACAATGGATACGACACTTCCTACTAATAACGGAAGGACCGAAGACATCCAACCTCCGGTTGTCCAATCGTCAAAAGGAAAAGAGAAAGTTGATTTTGAACAAGAGGTTCCCGTTAAGATAAAACTTCCGTATCCGTCTCGACTTGATGAACAAAAGCACCATGATAAGAATACGCATCAGATGGAGAAATTCTACCAAATCTTTCAAGATATGAGTTTCGAAATTAGCTTTGCGGATGCTGCTCTCTTAATGCCGAAGTTTGCATCGATGGTGAAAAATTTGCTGAGTAACAAAGATAAATTGTTTGAGATGGCAAAAACAACCCCGTTGAATGAACAATGTTCCGCGGTTCTCCTTAAAAAGCTTCCAGAAAAGCTAGGAGATCCCGGAAAGTTCCTTATTCCGTGCAATTTTCCGGGGATGGTTCAATGTTTCGCCTTGGCCGATCTTGGCGCTAGCATTAACCTAATGCCTAAGTCCGTCTGGGAAAAATTATCTCTCCCCGCTCTTACTCCGACTCGAATGACTCTCGAGCTCGCAGATCGATCAATCACCTGACCAATTGGCATAGCCGAAGATGTCTACGTTAATGTGGGAAAATTCCATTTTCCGACAGACTTTGTGATTGTCGAATTTGATGCCGATCCTCGAGTTCCTCTCATTCTCGGGAGAGGATTCTTAAGAACCGGACGAGCGTTGATTGATGTTTATGATGAAGAGATTACCCTGCGAGTTGGTAATGAAGCCGTGACTTTCGATTTGGATCAAAACGCGAGATACTCCTCCAACGATAATTGCATGTCCGTAAACCGTATTGATATAATTGACGTCACTACGGAGGAGTATGCTCAAGAGATTCTTGGTTTTTCTAGTGGCAAACCCACTTTGGATTCTTCTTCTACCTCTATTGATGATTCTTCTCCGTCCACTATTTCTTCACCGATCATCTCCGACTCTTCCCCGTCCCTCACTCCGTTTGAGGGAGGTGATTTCTTTTTGGAAGAGGTCAATGATTTTCTTGCTACCGACACATCTTCTTCACCGGAAGATGATGATTCTTATTATGATCCGGAGGGGGATATTCTTATGCTTGAACAACTTTTGAATGAAGACCCTACCCCTTTTTCCCCTCCGATGGACCTTAAAATGGCCGACGTTAAGGAAATTAAGCCGTCTATTGAAAGTCCTCCGGAGCTTGAGCTCAAGGATTTACCTCCTCATCTTGAATATGCTTTCTTGGGAGATTCCGATACATTTCCCGTCATCATTTCAAAAGCTCTCAAAGATGAGGAGAAGACAAAACTCTTAGACGTGCTTAAAAAGCATAAAAGTGCCATCGCTTGGCAGATCTCTGATATAAAGGGTATTGACCCTAAATTCTGCACCCATAAGATCTTATTGGAAGATAATTTCAAACCCGCTGTTCAGCAACAGAGACGGGTTAACCCAAAAATCCATGATGTCATAAAAAAGGAAGTTATTAAACTCCTCGACGCAGGGATGATTTATCCGATCTCGGATAGCTCATGGGTTAGTCCGGTCCACTGTGTGCCTAAGAAGGGTGGAATGACCGTCATTACAAACGAAGAAAATGAGTTAATTCCCACACGTCTTGTCACCGGATGGAGAGTGTGTATTGATTACCGAAAACTCAACGATGCTACTCGTAAAGACCATTTCCCTCTACCGTTTATGGACCAAATGCTTGAGCGTTTGGCGGGAAATGAGTTCTATTGTTTTCTCGATGGCTTTTCCGGGTATTTTCAAATACCAATTGATCCCCAAGATCAGGAAAAGACCACCTTCACGTGTCCTTATGGAACATTTGCCTACCGACGCATGCCTTTCGGCTTGTGCAATGCTCCGGCCACGTTTCAAAGGTGCATGATGGCCATATTCCATGATATGATCGAGACGACGATGGAGGTCTTTATGGATGACTTCTCGGTTTATGGAAATTCTTTCTCCTCATGCCTCTCCCATTTAGATAAAATGCTTGAACGGTGTGAAAGCACCAATCTCGTTCTAAATTGGGAGAAGTGCCATTTCATGGTTAAAGAGGGCATAGTCCTCGGCCATAAGATTTCCAAATCTGGGATTGAGGTCGATCGAGCTAAAGTCGATGTTATCGCTAAGCTACCTCATCCCACTACCGTTAAAGGAATCCGTAGTTTCCTTGGTCATGCCGGTTTCTACAGACGATTTATTCAAGACTTCTCAAAAATCGCCCGGCCTCTGACCCATCTTCTTGAAAAAGATGCTCCGTTCATCTTCTCTCCCGAATGCATCGAAGCATTTGAGGTTCTCAAAAAGAAGTTAACCGAAGCACCCATCTTGGTTGCCCCCGACTGGGACTTGCCCTTTGAGCTAATGTGTGATGCAAGCGATTATGCTATCGGTGCAGTCCTGGGGCAACGCAAGTCCAAATACTTCCAACCGATACACTATGCTAGCAAGACAATGACCAATGCTCAATCTCATTACACTACTACTGAGAAAGAGTTGTTGGCCGTTGTCTACGCTTTTGAAAAATTTAGACCGTATCTTGTCTTATCAAAAAGCATAGTGTATACGGACCATTCTGCTCTAAAGTATCTCTTAGCAAAACAAGATGCTAAACCGAGATTACTTCGGTGGATTCTTCTGCTCCAGGAATTTGACATTATCATTCGTGATAAAAAAGGAGCAGAGAATCTAGCCGCTGATCATTTGTCCAGACTGGAAAATCCTCATCAAAGTGTTCTCGAGAAAAAGGAAATCACCGAGACATTTCCTCTCGAGACACTTGGGAAAATATCTTCAAAAAATGATCCGAGTACCCCATGGTTTGCTGATTACGCAAATTACCATGCGGGGAATTTTGTGGTGAAAGGGATGTCGTCCCAGCAGAAAAAGAAGTTTTTCAAAGATGTTAAACATTATTTCTGGGACGATCCCTACTTATTCCGGATATGTGCCGATCAAGTGATAAGACGGTGTGTGCATGGCCAAGAAGCCGTTGATATCCTCAACGCTTGTCATAATGGACCCACAGGGGGACATCATGGTGCCAGCTACACCGCTAAAAAAATCTTTGATTCTGGATTCTATTGGCCGACAATCTACCGCGATGCCCACGACTTGGTGAAGTCTTGTGACTCTTGCCAACGTCAAGGAAAAATCTCGCAAAAAGACGAAATGCCTCAAAATGCAATTCAAGTCTGTGAGATTTTTGACGTATGGGGCATCGATTTCATGGGGCCATTCCCGTCTTCACGAGGGAATAAGTATATCCTCGTGGCCGTCGACTACTTGTCAAAATGGGTTGAAGCTAAAGCGCTCCCCACTAATGACGCCCGAGTGGTTGTTAAGTTCTTGAAAAATCTCTTCTCCCGATTCGGAACTCCTCGTGCTATAATCAGTGATCGCGGTACTCACTTCTGCAATGATCAATTTGCAAAAGTTATGCTCAAGTATGGTGTCACTCACCGACTTTCTACCGCGTATCACCCGCAAACAAGCGGACAAGTTGAGGTTTCGAATCGTGGATTGAAACGTATCCTTGAAAGAACCGTTGGAGAAAATCGAGCCTCATGGGCCGACAAATTGGATGATGCATTATGGGCTTTCCGAACCGCTTTCAAGACACCAATCGGGTGTACTCCTTACAAGCTGGTTTATGGAAAAGCCTGCCATCTGCCCATCGAGCTCGAGCATAAGGCATATTGGGCCTTGAAGCATGCCAATTTTGACCTTAAGACCGCGGGTGATCACCGTAAGCTCCAAATTAATGAATTAAATGAGCTCCGGGATCAAGCCTACGAGAATTCTTTGATCTACAAAGAGAAAACAAAGAGGATTCATGACTCAAAGATTAAAAACCGCATTTTCAATGTTGGTGATCGAGTCCTCCTCTTCAATTCTCGGCTAAAGATTTTCTCGGGCAAACTCAAAACCCGCTGGTCTGGGCCATTTACCATCACTCAAGTTTTTCCATATGGAACCGTCGAGTTAGCTCAAAATGACGGTCCAAACTTTAAGGTGAATGGTCATAGGTTGAAGCACTATTTTGGAGGGGACGTACCATCCATGGTTGTCCCGGATCTCCAAACTTTCCCCATGGACAAATAAATTCGGGGTCGAGTCAAGCTCATGTGACTCGGTTACCAAAAACAAGCGCTTCGTGGGAGGCACCCCATGCTTATCCATCTATCTTCTTTCTATTTTCTTAATAAAGAGGAGGGGATCCTCTTCCATATCTTGTGCCTCGTTGTTTTTCTGTGATGTGTCCAGGAATGCTGATGATGAAGACTCTCGTGCTCGTAGTTTCCTTCACGCTACTCGAGTTTCATCATCCGCTGCTTATCCAATATCCAAAATCTTATCGTTTTACATTTATCTTTTGGCATAATTAATAAACGGCCTTAGATTTTTGTAGAGAACCCTTACCTTTAAGACATTGAGGACAATGTCTCGTTCTAGTCTGGGGGGGGGGGGTAATCTTGCGATTTGATTTTTGCCTTGCATTTTTGCTATTGTCTCGTGCAACCCCGTTTTTCCTCAAAAATTGAAAAAATCAAAAAAAATGGGAAAATTTAAAAATTTTGTGCAAAAATATAATAAGTTTTGACATTTTTGTTGATTTTCCGCTGGGTAGAGTAGGAATAAAATTTTGACTTGACCGGGCGTGTTGAGCCCTAGCTTGTTCCCTTAACCAATGATAATCATAAAAGCTTGTGCTAGTCTTGTACACAAGGAGCTGCTCTTTTGCGTGTTCCCGTACTTGACTTTATACATGCATGGCTTTAAAGCTTTCGCTAGTCTTTTACATAAGGAACTAGAAAACGCGAATTCTTTTCAAGAATTTGCAAGTTTCTGTAACTGACTTTATATATGCGTGGCTGATTATCGGCTAAGTATTCGCGAATTTCATTATTTGAGATTTTTAAATGTGCGAAGAGCGAGAAATGATAGAATTTATTTAGAAGTTAGATGCCAAACGTGGAGTAGTTGGTTCTCTTTAGAGCTCGTCGTAGGTACTTGTGGCCTTTTGCTCCCGCAAAATTGTTTCACCCCATATATTGTATAAATAATTAAAGATATTTAGGTTTAGAACGAAATTTAGTTCTCCATCTTCTTAAAAGAATTTTTGCTCTGAAGATTGGGTACACATCAAGGTCCCGTATTGAGTGAATAAGTTGTAAAGTGCTCTTAGATTTCGGATTGAGATCGGACCTTGGATCCTTACTTCTAAAGGCGGTAAGGTCTTGGATTTAAACCGTGAAGGTTCGTTTTCTAAGGGTTACTTTTGAATGTTTGATGATTTGGAAACACCCGGTAATCCCGTGGTATTAAGTTATTGAGTGAAGAAAAGATTGAGTTAAAAAAAAAAAAAAAAAAAAAAAAAATGTATGTTGAGATGTATGGATTTTATGCTTAGTGTTAGACAAGTTGATGGCACGTGAGGTGCATGTGAATGACCCTAGATCGGGCACATGAGGTGCACGTGATGTTTCTCCACAACTTATGTCTACATGTTTGTATGAGTTCTTTAGTCTTGGACGTATGTAATAACATTGATGTGGACCTCATTTTTAAGGCAAATTTTCTTGAGAGAAGATGGAAAACTACTTAGCGTTTTAAACTTGGTATCTTTATCGGACTAATAATTATAAAATCGAGAAGATTATGAAGAAATTCATTTCTCTCACAAAAATAAAATAAGTAGAAACAAAAATAAGAAAATGGGAGCGAGAGGTTCTTACACAAGTAACTTCCATGAGTAGTGTTGGCATCTAATTTCTAAATAGGTTGTGATCTCGTTTATAAGCTTAGTTTGGGAGCATGTGAAAAATCAAGGACGATGAATTTTATCCTTATGGTCACTTCTCTATGAATTGTGTTTCTACTCTATGACCCTAAAAATTATCGATAGATAATGATTGTCATCAAAAGCCGTCACTTGAATAATAAGAAAAATACAAAAATAGAATAAAAGGAAAATCGGGGAGTTTTCATAATATTGCATGAGGACATTGCAATACTTAGTCTGGGGGATTTTGGTATGTGCTAAAACACATACCATTTCTAGACCAAAACCGGACCAAAATAACCAAAAACCCGACCAAAACGCCAAAAGATATTGTGTTTTTGTGTTTTTGCATGTGCAGGGATGGATATCGTGAAAATTGACAAAAGACACAAGAAAATCAAGAAAACGAGCACGAGATTCGTAAAGGCTCAGAACCGGAACCGGGAACAAAGAAAATGGTCAAAAAGGCATCCGAGGTCCTCCCACTATCAAAGAGTGTCAACTCCTACCCTTAGATTATCTTTTTAAAAAATGGCAAGATCAGTCCTTGAAGAATCCAGAAATTACATAAATAGTCCCTAAGATTAAAACCTTAAAATCCTTTAAAAACCTTACAACCGGATCACACATTATAATTCCAAATCCAATCCACAAACAAACCAATCCTAAATCCACCCTACACAAATTAAACTAACCCATCCCACCTTACCAATCCACATTCGGCCCAACACTAAACCTTATACCCGACCCAACCCAAATTAAACCCCACTCGGTCAAAAATACCAAACCGGTCAAAGAAGGATAAAAATAAAAACAATCCCACCTCACATTTCACTCTCTTATCTATCACCGAAGAAAGATACCCGATCCCCAAATTCCCAAGGATGAACCCTAATTATCCCTTCCCAAAAATTACCGCAATTAAGGGTAATTAGGTCCTTTCGTACACTTGTCAGGCCTTGTCAGAGCGAACTAGCACATACGGGGACACATGGCAAGCTCTCATTGGTCCGAACACGCATCATTCTTGATCGTACGGTTAGCAAAGGTGGATTGAAGAAGCAAGGTAATCTAAGGGTGATGGAGGGCTCTCAAAGAAGCACATATTCACGCGGATCGCCAGCGTGGCAAAGACCCGAAGGTTCGGTTGAGGCTTATAAATAGAGGAGGGTTCTTCCCATTTGGAATGTAATTTTTTTTAGCAAAGTTATGCTGTCAAAATAGTTTTAGAAATTTAGTCTTTCAAATCGAATTGTAATTTTTAGTTTATGTTTAGTTGTTTCGAGTATTGTAATTTTTTCGTTTAGTTTATGATTAGTTGTTTCGAGTATTGTAACTTTTTAAAGATTGTAATGAAAGTCTCAATCTGAGGTTAATTTTGTTATCCGATTTTTCATTTAGTATATTGATTTCAATTTTCAGTTTAGTGTTTTGTTTTAATATTTGATTATCACAAAAAGAAAAAAAAAAATATATATATAGTTCAATTCAGCTTATGTAAGCTCTATAGCTTATTGTAAGTTAGTATTAGTGTCAGTTCTATTGTAACATCCAAAACATCCTTCGGTCAACAAAAGTCAAATGTGTTGTGAATCATTGATCTGTGGAATTCTGATAAGTTGAGCTAACCCGGGAAGAGCTTAGCCTATCTTAAAGATAGGCTTCTGGGAAATCTCCTCTGTTCTTGCTGAGGGGATACTTTGTAAGTTCAATTTTTACACTTTGAAGCTTCAATTTGCATTTGTGAGTTATTGTTGTTGGTTGCATGCTATTCTTGCTCACTTAGTTTTAATTTGTGTTAAGTAATCTATTAGGATCATTAAAACAGTAGGTGTTAGTGTAAATTTGCAACTTGTAGTGTAAACCTAGTTATAAAGTACTGTTTGGATTTGATTTGTTTTAGTTGTTCTTGTTGTTGTTCTGCTGTGATTTCAGTACCATTAGTCTGCAGTAGGTTTACTTAGGTCAGTTTAAGCTTAAATGCAGTAAGTTTATAGCTAAAAGTCAATATTGCTTAAAAATTTGGTTGTTGCTTTGTTAAGTTGTTGCTATTCACCTGCATTAGTTTGAATCCATGCTATCTGTGTTTGAGATGGTGATTTCAGTGCCTAAACAAGTTATTACAACATATTAGAGTAGATCTAAGCTGTCAAAATTCAGTTAAGTCAAAGTTTAATTGAAATAAAAAAGGTCAAAATCTGCTTGTATGCTTGCTTTTCATGATCTGGTCTAGGGCATATAGTAGGGTTCATTAGTTGTTTTCAGTGCTTGCATTTGCTTATGTGGTTAGATTGATATATCTTAGCATATTTGAGCTTTGTCTTTTCATTAAAATTAGTAGTAGCTAGTTTGTGTTTGAGTTTGGAAAGAAAAAAAATAAAGAAAAAAATAGTTAGATTGACTTGTAAACATCAGGAGTCGAACCTGAGTCTATGTGTTAGTATAAAACATTTTCAATTTTCAGTTATTGCAATTTAGTCCTTGGGTTTCATTTTTAGCGAATTTGGTCCTTGTATTAGTTTCAAATCGTGGTGAGTTTATTAGAGTTTCAAAAAATTACAGTTTAGTCCTTGTCTTCATTCAAAATAAAGTTTTAGTTTAAACTAGTTTCAGAAAATTACAATTTAGTCCCCGTCTTTGTGTCAAAACGTTTTTAGTTTTAATTAACTTTTCGAATTTGCACTTTCAGCCCTTTAGTTTTTATAAATATTTTCTTAAACTTCTTTTATAAAATTAGTTTTATTTTATTGCATTTTTAGTCCCAAGATTTTTATAAAACTTTATTTTCTTAAATCTCTTTTTATAAAATCAGTTTTTAAATAAAATTCATTTTCGTCTTTTAGATTTTATTTTATTTTTATTTCTATTTTAAGTTTAATCTCACTAATAGATTTATAAATCTCGGGATTAACCCGGGATTTACATTTATTTGAATTTTCTTTGTGTGCATTTATTTTAATAGCGTAGATTGCTTTTAATATTTCTTATTTTAGTATAATCAATTCTAAAAAAAAAATAATCTCTCACGTTCACTTTTTCACTTCACATTTTCACGACACCGATTCGACAAATTCGCCGTCAAACCTTCGTTGGGAGAACGACCCGGGGAAATTGTATTCGTTATGATTTCTTTGGAAAAAAACAAAAATAAATAAAAATAAATATAAAAACACACATCAATAAAATGGCGCCGCTGCCGGGGAAAATGTAGATCTACACTTATTTCAAATAAAATATAACCAATCATAACGAAAATAAAAAAAATGCTCATATTTTTATTATAAAATAAAAATAAAAATAAAATGCTCATATTTTATTTATTATATTTATATATTTTATTTATTAGTTATAATGGTTTATTTATTTATTTTTATTTTGTTTATTTTTATTTTATATTTTATATTTATTTTATTTTTATTTTATTAGTTGTTTATATTTTAAAATAACTAGTTGTTTTTATAAATTTTATTAGATTGAGTAACCATTTATTTTGACAGTATTTTTGTGAGAGAAAGGGTTATTTTTTGTGCTCATTTCCCAAACGTTGAGGAAATGGCCAACAACCAACACAATCAAGCTCCTCCGGTGGAGCCTAATCAAGGAGCACAACCGGGCCCCGACCTCCGTTCGATGGAGGAACAACTTCAAACACCATTTAATGGTGTGCGAAGGGCCATTGTGATTCCCGACATACTTGCTAATCAATTTGAAATCAATCACGGGTTACTCAATCTTATCACGAGTATCTCATTTCACGGATTTGAGAATGAAGATCCTCATTCTCATATCAGAAATTTCACCGATATCACTGAAACAATAAAGATCAACCAAGTGCCGTATGATGTGATCAAAATGAAATTGTTTCCTTTCTCCCTCAAAGGAGCGGCCCGGACTTGGCTAGAAAAGGAACCTCCAAATTCCATCTACACTTGGGGTGATCTAGCTTCTAAGTTTGTGAATCATTTCTATCCTCCGTCTAAAACTTCTAATCTCCGCACTCAAATCTTTCGATTCCAACAAGCTTTCGATGAATCGTTCAGCGAAGCTTGGGATAGATTTAAGGAGTTGTTGGAAAAATGTCCAAATCACGGGTTTTCACTCTTGCATCAGATTGATACTTTCTATAATGGGTTGTGTCATGCTGATCAAGATTCACTCAATTCTGCTGCGGGTGGAAACTTGTTGACCCGGAATCAGCAAGAAGCTTTTACGATCATCGAGAATAAAGCTAGAGTAAGGACTTCTAGGAGCAAAACTCAAGTCTCGAGTGCTAGTAGCAAATCAAATGACGAAGTTTTGGCTCATGTTCTTGATCAAAATAGCAAAACCAATGAGGCTATTTTAACTCTTACTAAACAAATGGGACTTTTAATGAAGGAAAGAACTCCTCAACAAATTAATGTTGTGAACCAGATTTGTGAAACATGTGGTGGTCCACACCCGTATTATGAGTGTCCGGCCACCGGTGCCTTTCCTCACGAGAATGTGTATGCTGCAAATCAGGGTGGTAACGGTTACCAACCCAAGGAGACCATAATCTCCTTAGCTACCGTTCGAATAATTACCTTGGACCACCACCGGGATTCAACAATCAAAATCAAAATCAAGGTCAAAACCGTAATCAAGTGAACAATAATCAAAATCGTGCAAATAATGGTTTTCAAAACAATGGTTTTAATCAAAATCAAAACCGGGGTTTTCAAGGAAATCAGAATCAAGGGAATTTTTATGGGAATTTCAATGCTAATCAAGGAAATATGAATCAAAATCAAGGAAATTTTCATAATCAAGGTTTCAATAACAACAACCGAGGGCAAACTTTTAATCAAAATCAAAATGTTGTTCCAAATCCGCCACCCTCGGATGAGATTCTTCGACAATTAATGCTTCAAAATCAAAATTTGATGAGAACTCAAGAGTTGTTAACTAAGGAAATGAGTGAAATTAAGAAACGTTTAAATGATCAACCCTCGGGTTCGGGAACTACTTCTCTTCCCAGCAACACGATCGCAAACCCGAGGGGAGACGTTAAAGCGATCACAACACGTAGTGGTGTCTGTTATGATGGACCTACGGCTCCGACTACCTCTTCTTCTCTTCCTCCCAAGGTAGTCGCCCGTGAAACCGAGGTGACAACGGATACGGCACTTCCTACTAATAACGGAAGGACCGAAGACATCAACCTCCGGTTGTCCAATCGTCAAAAGGAAAAGGGAAAGTTGATTTTGAACAAGAGGTTCCCGTTAAGATAAAACTTCCGTATCCGTCGCGACTTGATGAACAAAAGCACCATGATAAGAATACGCATCAGATGGAGAGATTCTATCAAATCTTTCAAGATATGAGTTTCGAAATTAGCTTTGCGGATGCTGCTCTCTTAATGCCGAAGTTTGCATCGATGGTGAAGAATTTGCTGAGTAACAAAGATAAATTGTTTGAGATGGCAAAAACAACCCCGTTGAATGAACAATGTTCCGCGGTTCTCCTTAAAAAACTTCCTGAAAAGCTAGGAGATCCCGGAAAGTTCCTTATTCCGTGCAATTTTCCGGGGATGGTTCAATGTTTCGCCTTGGCCGATCTTGGCGCTAGCATTAACCTAATGCCTAAGTCCGTCTGGGAAAAATTATCTCTCCCCGCTCTCACTCCGACTCGAATGACTCTCGAGCTCGCAGATCGATCAATCACCCGACCAATTGGCATAGCCGAAGATGTCTACGTTAATGTGGGAAAATTCCATTTTCCGACAGACTTTGTGATTGTCGAATTTGATGCCGATCCCGAGTTCCTCTCATTCTCGGGAGAGGATTCTTAAGAACCGGGCGTGCGTTGATTGATGTTTATGATGAAGAGATTACCTTGCGAGTTGGTAATGAAGCCGTGACTTTCGATTTGGATCAAAACGCGAGATACTCCTCCAACGATAATTGCATGTCCGTGAACCGTATTGATATTATTGACGTCACTACGGAGGAGTATGCTCAAGAGATTCTCGGTTTTGCTAGTGGCAATCCCACTTTGGATTCTTCTTCTACCTCTATTGATGATTCTTTTCCGTCTACTATTTCTTCACCTATCATCTCCGACTCTTCCCCGTCCCTCACTCCGTTTGAGGGAGGTGATTTCTTTTTGGAAGAGGTCAATGAGTTTCTTGCTACCGACACATCTTCTTCACCGGAAGATGATGATTCTTATTATGATCCGGAGGGGGATATTCTTATGCTTGAACAACTTTTGAATGAAGACCCTACCCCTTTTTCCCCTCCGATGGACCTTAAAATGGCCGACGTTAAGGAAATTAAGCCGTCTATTGAAAGTCCTCCGGAGCTTGAGCTCAAGGATTTACCTCCTCATCTTGAATATGCTTTCTTGGGAGATTCCGATACATTTCCCGTCATCATTTCAAAAGCTCTCAAAGATGAGGAGAAGACAAAACTCTTAGACGTGCTTAAAAAGCATAAAAGTGCCATTGCTTGGCAGATCTCTGATATAAAGGGTATTGACCCTAAATTCTGCACCCATAAGATCTTATTGGAAGATAATTTCAAACCCGCTGTTCAGCAACAGAGACGGGTTAACCCAAAAATCCATGATGTCATAAAAAAGGAAGTTATTAAACTCCTCGACGCAGGGATGATTTATCCGATCTCGGATAGCTCATGGGTTAGTCCGGTCCACTGTGTGCCTAAGAAGGGTGGAATGACCGTCATTACAAACGAAGAATATGAGTTAATTCCCACACGTCTCGTCACCGGATGGAGAGTGTGTATTGATTACCGAAAACTCAACGATGCTACCCGTTAAAGACCATTTCCCTCTACCGTTTATGGACCAAATGCTTGAGCGTTTGGCGGGAAATGAGTTCTATTGTTTTCTCGATGGCTTTTCCGGGTATTTTCAAATACCAATTGATCCCCAAGATCAGGAAAAGACCACCTTCACATGTCCTTATGGAACATTTGCTTACCGACGAATGCCTTTCGGCTTGTGCAATGCTCCGGGCACGTTTCAAAGGTGCATGATGGCCATATTCCATGACATGATCGAGACGACGATGGAGGTCTTTATGGATGACTTCTCGGTTTATGGAAATTCTTTCTCCTCGTGCCTCTCCCATTTAGAGAAAATGCTTGAACGGTGTGAAAGCACCAATCTAGTTCTAAATTGGGAGAAGTGCCATTTCATGGTTAAAGAGGGCATAGTCCTCGGCCATAAGATTTCCAAATCTGGGATTGAGGTCGATCGAGCTAAAGTCGATGTTATCGCTAAGCTACCTCATCCCACTACCGTCAAAGGAATCCATAGTTTCCTTGGTCATGCCGGTTTCTACAGACGATTTATTCAAGATTTCTCAAAAATCGCCCGGCCTCTGACCCATCTTCTTGAAAAAGATGCTCCGTTCATCTTCTCTCCCGAATGCATCGAAGCATTCGAGGTTCTCAAAAAGAAACTGACTGAAGCACCGATCTTGGTTGCCCCCGACTGGGACTTGCCCTTTGAGCTAATGTGTGATGCAAGCGATTATGCTATCGGAGCAGTCCTGGGGCAACGCAAGTCCAAATACTTCCAACCGATACACTATGCTAGCAAAACAATGACCAATGCTCAATCTCATTACACTACTACTGAGAAAGAGTTGTTGGCCGTTGTCTACGCTTTTGAGAAATTTAGACCATATCTTGTCTTATCGAAAAGCATAGTGTATACGGACCATTCTGCTCTAAAGTATCTCTTGGCAAAACAAGATGCTAAACCGAGATTACTTCGGTGGATTCTTCTGCTCCAGGAATTTGACATTATCATTCGTGATAAAAAAGGAGCAGAGAATCTAGCCGCTGATCATTTGTCCAGACTGGAAAATCCTCATCAAAGTGTTCTCGAGAAAAAGGAAATCACCGAGACATTTCCTCTCGAGACACTTGGGAAAATATCTTCAAAAAATGATCCGAGTACCCCATGGTTTGCTGATTACGCAAATTACCATGCGGGGAATTTTGTGGTGAAAGGGATGTCGTCCCAGCAGAAAAAGAAGTTTTTCAAAGATGTTAAACATTATTTCTGGGACGATCCCTACTTATTCCGGATATGTGCCGATCAAGTGATAAGACGGTGTGTGCATGGCCAAGAAGCCGTTGATATCCTCAACGCTTGCCATAATGGACCCACAGGGGGACATCATGGTGCCAGCTACACCGCTAAAAAAATCTTTGATTCTGGATTCTATTGGCCGACAATCTACCGCGATGCCCACGACTTGGTGAAGTCTTGTGACTCTTGCCAACGTCAAGGAAAAATCTCGCAAAAAGACGAAATGCCTCAAAATGCAATTCAAGTCTGTGAGATTTTTGACGTGTGGGGCATCGATTTCATGGGGCCATTCCCGTCTTCACGAGGGAATAAGTATATCCTCGTGGCCGTCGACTACTTGTCAAAATGGGTTGAAGCTAAAGCGCTCCCCACTAATGACGCCCGAGTGGTTGTTAAGTTCTTAAAAAATCTCTTCTCCCGATTCGGAACTCCTCGTGCTATAATCAGTGATCGCGGTACTCACTTCTGTAATGATCAATTTGCAAAAGTTATGCTCAAGTATGGTGTCACTCACCGACTTTCTACCGCGTATCATCCGCAAACAAGCGGACAAGTTGAGGTTTCAAATCGTGGATTGAAACGAATCCTTGAAAGAACCGTTGGAGAAAATCGAGCCTCGTGGGCCGACAAATTGGATGATGCATTATGGGCTTTCCGAACCGCTTTCAAGACACCCATCGGGTGTACTCCTTACAAGCTGGTTTACGGAAAGGCTTGCCATCTGCCCATCGAGCTCGAGCATAAGGCATACTGGGCCTTAAAACATGCTAATTTTGACCTTAAGACCGCGGGTGATCACCGTAAGCTCCAAATTAATGAATTAAATGAGCTTCGGGATCAGGCCTATGAAAATTCTTTGATCTACAAAGAGAAAACAAAGAGGATTCATGACTCTAAGATTAAAAATCGCATTTTCAATGTTGGTGATCGAGTCCTCCTCTTCAATTCTCGGCTTAAGATTTTCTCGGGCAAACTCAAAACCCGCTGGTCTGGGCCATTTACCATCACTCAAGTTTTTCCATATGGAACCGTCGAGTTAGCTCAAAATGACGGTCCAAACTTTAAGGTGAATGGTCATAGGTTGAAGCACTATTTTGGAGGGGACGTACCATCCATGGTTGTCCCGGATCTCCAAACTTTCCCCATGGACAACTAAATGCGGGGTCGAGTCAAGCTCATGTGACTCGGTTAACAAAAACAAGCGCTTCGTGGGAGGCACCCCATGCTTATCCATCTATCTTCTTTCTATTTTCTTAATAAAGAGGAGGAGATCCTCCTCCATATCTTGTGCCTCGTTGTTTTTCTGTGATGTGTCCAGGAATGCTGATGATGAAGACTCTCGTGCTCGTAGTTTCCTTCACACTACTCGAGTTTCATCATCCGCTGCTTATCCAATATCCAAAATCTTATCGTTTTACATTTATCTTTTGGCATAATTAATAAACGGCCTTAGATTTTTGTAGGGATGCCCGTACCTTTAAGACATTGAGGACAATGTCTCGTTCTAGTCTGGGGGGGGGGGGTAATCTTGCGATTCGATTTTTGCCTTGCATTTTTGCTATTGTCTCGTGCAACCCCGTTTGTCCTCCAAAATTGAAAAAAATCCAAAAAAAAATGAGAAAATTTTAAAAATTTTGTGCAAAAATATAATAAGTTTTGACATTTTTGTTGATTTTCCGCTGGGTAGAGTAGGAATAAAATTTTGACTTGACCGGGCGTGTTGAGCCCTAGCTTGTTCCCTTAACCAATGATAATCATATAAGCTTGTGCTAGTCTTGTACACAAGGAGATGCTCTTTTGCGTGTTCCCGTACTTGACTTTATACATGCATGGCTTTAAAGCTTTCGCTAGTCTTTTACATAAGGAGCTAGAAAACGCGAATTCTTTTCAAGAATTTGCAAGTTTCTGTAACTGACTTTATATATGCGTGGCTGATTATCGGCTAAGTATTCGCGAATTTCATTATTTGAGATTTTTAAATGTGCGAAGAGCGAGAAATGATAGAATTTATTTAGAAGTTAGATGCCAAACGTGGAGTAGTTGGTTCTCTTTAGAGCTCGTCGTAGGTACTTGTGGCCTTTTGCTCCCGTAAAATTGTTTCACCCCATATATTGTATAAATAATTAAAGATATTTAGGTTTAGAACGAAATTTAGTTCTCCATCTTCTTAAAAGAATTTTTGCTCTAAAGATTGGGTACACATCAAGGTCCCGTATTGAAGTGAATAAGTTGTAAAGTGCTCTTAGATTTCGGATTGAGATCGGACCTTGGATCCTTACTTCTAAAGGCGGTAAGGTCTTGGATTTAAACCGTGAAGGTTCGTTTTCTAAGGGTTACTTTTGAATGTTTGATGATTTGGAAACACCCGGTAATCCCGTGGTATTAAGTTATCGAGTGAAGAAAAGATTGAGTTAAAAAAAAAAAAAAAAAAAAAAAAAAAAAAAAATGTATGTTGAGATGTATGGATTTTATGCTTAGTGTTAGACAAGTTGATGGCACGTGAGGTGCATGTGAATGACCCTAGATCGGGCACATGAGGTGCACGTGATGTTTCTCCACAACTTATGTCTACATGTTTGTATGAGTTCTTTAGTCTTGGACGTATGTAATAACATTGATGTGGACCTCATTTTTAAGGCAAATTTTCTTGAGAGAAGATGGAAAACTACTTAGCGTTTTAAACTTGGTATCTTTATCGGACTAATAATTATAAAATCGAGAAGATTATGAAGAAATTCATTTCTCTCACAAAAATAAAATAAGTAGAAACAAAAATAAGAAAATGAGAGCGAGAGGTTCTTACACAAGTAACTTCCATGAGTAGTGTTGGCATCTAATTTCTAAATAGGTTGTGATCTCGTTTATAAGCTTAGTTTGGGAGCATGTGAAAAATCAAGGACGATGAATTTTATCCTTATGGTCACTTCTCTATGAATTGTGTTTCTACTCTATGACCCTAAAAATTATCGATAGATAATGATTGTCATCAAAAGCCGTCACTTGAATAATAAGAAAAATACAAAAATAGAATAAAAGGAAAATCGGGGAGTTTTCATAACATTGCATGAGGACATTGCAATACTTAGTCTGGGGGATTTTGGTATGTGCTAAAACACATACCATTTCTAGACCAAAACCGGACCAAAATAACCAAAAACCCGACCAAAACGCCAAAAGATATTGTGTTTTTGTGTTTTTGCATGTGCAGGGATGGATATCGTGAAAATTGACAAAAGACACAAGAAAATCAAGAAAACGAGCACGAGATTCGTAAAGGCTCAGAACCGGAACCGGGAACAAAGAAAATGGTCAAAAAGGCATCCGAGGTCCTCCCACTATCAAAGAGTGTCAACTCCTACCCTTAGATTATCTTTTTAAAAAATGGCAAGATCAGTCCTTGAAGAATCCAGAAATTACATAAATAGTCCCTAAGATTAAAACCTTAAAATCCTTTAAAAACCTTACAACCGGATCACACATTATAATTCCAAATCCAATCCACAAACAAACCACTCCTAAATCCACCCTACACAAATTAAACTAACCCATCCCACCTTACCAATCCACATTCGGCCCAACACTAAACCTTATACCCGACCCAACCCAAATTAAACCCCACTCGGTCAAAAATACCAAACCGGTCAAAGAAGGATAAAAATAAAAACAATCCCACCTCACATTTCACTCTCTTATCTCTCACCGAAGAAAGATACCCGATCCCCAAATTCCCAAGGATGAACCCTAATTATCCCTTCCCAAAAATTACCGCAATTAAGGGTAATTAGGTCCTTTCGTACACTTGTCAGGCCTTGTCAGAGCGAACTAGCACATACGGGGACACATGGCAAGCTCTCATTGGTCCGAACACGCATCATTCTTGATCGTACGGTTAGCAAAGGTGGATTGAAGAAGCAAGGTAATCTAAGGGTGATGGAGGGCTCTCAAAGAAGCACATATTCACGCGGATCGCCAGCGTGGCAAAGACCCGAAGGTTCGGTTGAGGCTTATAAATAGAGGAGGGTTCTTCCCATTTGGAATGTAATTTTTTTTAGCAAAGTTATGCTGTCAAAATAGTTTTAGAAATTTAGTCTTTCAAATCGAATTGTAATTTTTAGTTTATGTTTAGTTGTTTCGAGTATTGTAATTTTTTCGTTTAGTTTATGATTAGTTGTTTCGAGTATTGTAACTTTTTAAAGATTGTAATGAAAGTCTCAATCTGAGGTTAATTTTGTTATCCGATTTTTCATTTAGTATATTGATTTCAATTTTCAGTTTAGTGTTTTGTTTTAATATTTGATTATCACAAAAAGAAAAAAAAAATAATATAGTTCAATTCAGCTTATGTAAGCTCTATAGCTTATTGTAAGTTAGTATTAGTGTCAGTTCTATTGTAACATCCAAAACATCCTTCGGTCAACAAAAGTCAAATGTGTTGTGAATCATTGATCTGTGGAATTCTGATAAGTTGAGCTAACCCGGGAAGAGCTTAGCCTATCTTAAAGATAGGCTTCTGGGAAATCTCCTCTGTTCTTGCTGAGGGGATACTTTGTAAGTTCAATTTTTACACTTTGAAGCTTCAATTTGCATTTGTGAGTTATTGTTGTTGGTTGCATGCTATTCTTGCTCACTTAGTTTTAATTTGTGTTAAGTAATCTATTAGGATCATTAAAACAGTAGGTGTTAGTGTAAATTTGCAACTTGTAGTGTAAACCTAGTTATAAAGTACTGTTTGGATTTGATTTGTTTTAGTTGTTCTTGTTGTTGTTCTGCTGTGATTTCAGTACCATTAGTCTGCAGTAGGTTTACTTAGGTCAGTTTAAGCTTAAATGCAGTAAGTTTATAGCTAAAAGTCAATATTGCTTAAAAATTTGGTTGTTGCTTTGTTAAGTTGTTGCTATTCACCTGCATTAGTTTGAATCCATGCTATCTGTGTTTGAGATGGTGATTTCAGTGCCTAAACAAGTTATTACAACATATTAGAGTAGATCTAAGCTGTCAAAATTCAGTTAAGTCAAAGTTTAATTGAAATAAAAAAGGTCAAAATCTGCTTGTATGCTTGCTTTTCATGATCTGGTCTAGGGCATATAGTAGGGTTCATTAGTTGTTTTCAGTGCTTGCATTTGCTTATGTGGTTAGATTGATATATCTTAGCATATTTGAGCTTTGTCTTTTCATTAAAATTAGTAGTAGCTAGTTTGTGTTTGAGTTTGGAAAGAAAAAAAATAAAGAAAAAAATAGTTAGATTGACTTGTAAACATCAGGAGTCGAACCTGAGTCTATGTGTTAGTATAAAACATTTTCAATTTTCAGTTATTGCAATTTAGTCCTTGGGTTTCATTTTTAGCGAATTTGGTCCTTGTATTAGTTTCAAATCGTGGTGAGTTTATTAGAGTTTCAAAAAATTACAGTTTAGTCCTTGTCTTCATTCAAAATAAAGTTTTAGTTTAAACTAGTTTCAGAAAATTACAATTTAGTCCCCGTCTTTGTGTCAAAACGTTTTTAGTTTTAATTAACTTTCCGAATTTGCACTTTCAGCCCTTTAGTTTTTATAAATATTTTCTTAAACTTCTTTTATAAAATTAGTTTTATTTTATTGCATTTTTAGTCCCAAGATTTTTATAAAACTTTATTTTCTTAAATCTCTTTTTATAAAATCAGTTTTTAAATAAAATTCATTTTCGTCTTTTAGATTTTATTTTATTTTTATTTCTATTTTAAGTTTAATCTCACTAATAGATTTATAAATCTCGGGATTAACCCGGGATTTACATTTATTTGAATTTTCTTTGTGTGCATTTATTTTAATAGCGTAGATTGCTTTTAATATTTCTTATTTTAGTATAATCAATTCTAAAAAAAAAAAATAATCTCTCACGTTCACTTTTTCACTTCACATTTTCACGACACCGATTCGACAAATTCGCCGTCAAACCTTCGTTGGGAGAACGACCCGGGGAAATTGTATTCGTTATGATTTCTTTGGAAAAAAAATAAAAATATATAAAAAAAACTGCATCATTTATACAAGACTTCTCCAAAATCGCTTCATCGCTAACAAAACTCACTAAGAAGAACGCTACATTTGAGTGGGGCGAAGAACAGGACGAAGCTTTTCGTACTCTACGAAAAAAGTTATGTGAAGCACCGATCCTTGTGTTGCCGGAAGGAACTGAAGATATGGTGGTTTATAGTGACTCGTCTTATTCCGGTCTCGGATGTTCTTATGCGAAGGGGTAAGGTGATTGCTTATGCCTCGAGACAACTAAAGAAGCATGAAGAAAATTATGCCACTCACGATCTTGAGTTTGCGGCTGTGGTTTTTGCTCTATAACTTTGGAGGCATTATTTGTATGGTCTCAAGTTTGTAATTTACACCGATCATAGAAGCCTTCAATATTTCCTGGAGAAGAAAGATCTGAATGTGAGGAAACGAAGATGGTTAGACTTATTGAAGGACTATGATTGTAAAATTCGCTACCACCCTGGTAAGGCGAATGTTGTGGCGGATGCTTTGAGTCGCAAGGATCGACACGAAGTTACTAAGATTCATTCGTTGCGGATGATTGTTACGTCCGACCTTTTTGATAAAATCAAGTTAGCTCAGGAGGAAGCATTGAAAGAGGAGAATAGAGAAAGTGAACGTATTACCTCTCACATTCCGCATCTTGAAGAAGATAGTCGAGGGATTAAGACACGGTATGGAAGGGTTTATATTCCTTTCCGGAGTGATATCAAAGAATTGATTCAAGAAGAAGCACACAAGTCGAAGTATTCTATTCATCCGGGAGCTACAAAGATGTACCGTGATTTGAAGAAGAACTATTGGTGGCCGGGTATGAAAAGAGATTGTGTAAAGTACGTTGAGAAATGTCTAACTTGTTTAAAGGTTAAAGCCGAGCATCAAAAGCCGTATGGAAAAGTTCAACCTTTAGACATTCCGGTTTGGAAGTGGGAAAAGATCACGATGGATTTCATAACGAAGTTGCCAAGGACGAAAAAGAAGAACGATACAATTTGGGTTATAGTAGATCGCCTAACAAAGAGTGCACACTTCATTCCGATTAGGGAGAATATGCCCGTTCACAAATTAGCTAAGATTTATGTCAACGAGATAGTCGCACGTCATGGAGTGCCCATTTCCATAGTTTCCGATAGAGACGGGCGTTTCACTTCAAACTTTTGGCAAAGTTTCCAAGATGAATTGGGTACGAAACTACATATGAGCACGGCTTTTCATCCTCAAACCGACGGGCAAAGCGAGAGAACGATTCAAACTTTAGAAGATATGCTACGAGCTTGTGTGATTGACTTTGGAGGTAGTTGGGACGATCATTTGCCCTTAGTTGAATTCGCTTACAACAATAGCTACCATGCGAATATAGATATGCCACCTTATGAAATGCTCTATGGTAGGAGGTGTAGGACACCCGTGTGTTGAGAAGAAGTTGGAAGAAGGGAATTGGCGAGCACGGATGTAGTATTGGCAACGACGGAAAAGATAGAAATGATTCGTGCAAGACTAAAAGCGGCACAAGATAGGTGGAAAAGCTATGCCGATAATCGAAGAAGACCAATTGAATTCGAGGTAGTTGATTTGGTTATGTTAAAAGTTTCCTCGTGGAAAGGCGTTTTTAGGTTCAAGAACAAAAGGAAACTAAGTCCGTGGTTTATAGGGCCATTTAAAATCTTGAAACGCGTAGGGAAGGTAGCATACATGTTGGAATTGCCCGAAGAAATGAGAGGTATTGATAATACCTTTCATGTGTCATACTTAAGGCAAAGCACATATATTTTCCTAGAAGCTAAAAGCTTCATCACAGAGAAGGTAAAGCAACATAACCACAGATACACATAACATGTAACGCAGATGCACACACATAAACCAAATGCATTTTCAGGCGATCTAGACTCCGACTCCAACCAAACATGATCCAAGGTAACTACCCCTATCATCCCATGATCGCTCCTGAATTACGCATAGTTGATCAAGTTATGCGTAATTTAGGAAAAATGATGGAATGCTTGGGCTAATCGACTCGTACCATGTTTGGGGGTTTTATAAAGACTTTAATCTGGTTATAGTTGAGGTTTTTATTTGTAAAAAACTGGTATTCTCTATAACCTTAGGCTCTGATACCATTCTGTCACACCCCGTCAAAAGCGAAAACACGGGATGTAACTGAGAAAGGCACATTGCATAACATCATAGACTCATACCTTACAATTATTTCAGTAATAGTTTACAAAACATTCTTCAACCAAATTTAAAAGAGAAGCATGTCTCATTTGAAATCTTGACATCTTGACAAACATAGTAATAGGTATCAAATAGTCTGGCTCCGAAAAATGTGTCTTCAAATACTTTAGTAATGATCCACCTGAAAATGGTACTAGAAAACGTCAACATAAAGTTGGTGAGCTCGTAGGTTTAAAGGTAAAACCACTGAGCTGTGAAATATACATATGACAATAGTGCACATGAATACCAATTACAAGCATGTTATCCAAACAGCAATAGTGTCGCGCCAACTGAAACTATAATGTCCATCATACTCATAACCAATATCACGTGGGGAGCTACCCCGATAGATCTATCAACACGTAGGCTCTATGCAGAGAGTTAACAGTTACACCAGCTGAACCTATAACTTGTGGGCTCTCAATAGAGAGTTAACAGTGGCGCAGTCAAGTAATCACAAAACAAACACGTCACAGCATATAATTGCATCATCACACGTATATGTCCAAAATCATGTAAAACAGTAATTCACAGCATGAAAACATTTGTAAAGCATTGAGTACCATTTTCCCCCAAGGTAAAACACGTTAAAAGTGGGGATACGAGAACTCACCTTAGCAAAAGCAAATTCCGATTGATAAATTTGTAAATGGCAAATTTAGTCCGATAACTCTAATCTCGACCTAAATAATACATATGTCTCAGGTTCGAAAACAAGGCCATGCACGTAAGTTCATACTTTACTTTATCACTGGTACATGTTGTTGTAATATTTATCGACAAAATATAGTTGCATCCATTTGATCATTTATTTAGAAAATCACCACTTTAGAAAACGTAACTTGTTTACCTCACGATCAAACTTTTGTCGTCAAGGTAATGGCTATTTCAAAAACCTCTAACGCGCCTAATAAGTATATATAATGTTCTACCATTTCCGTTTACTTCATTTTAGCCACAATGTACTCTAAAAGGTCCAAAATCCAATTAAAAAATTCCTAACAGCTTTCTAATAGAGAAAATAATAGGCTGTCAACGTATATATTGACGTAAACCTTCTTTTGGCCATAACTTTTGCGTTGTAGCTTCGTTTCTTAAGTTTGACATATCCCCGCGAAGGTATTTAAGTGTACTATCGGCTTTTTAAGGTCTCATCTAGTCTAGATACCATTTAACCTCAGTTTTCATTTTTCAAAATTCTGGACAGATTCATTTATTTTTCTGAAAATGTAGTTTTCGTCGTAAAAATTGAAACTAGCGTATCTTTTTCGTTACAAGCCAGTTTTAACTCATTCAAGCGGCTACGTTTTTGTTATTGAGTCTATTTTATATATTTCTAGCCTAAAATGGTTACTGAGTTACTGAGTTTGCTGTATTTATCAAAACGGGACAAAATCTATTTTTAAGAATACCAAACTATTTTTACAAATCTTCTAGTCATTTTAGCCACTTAACCACAACTTCAATTCTAGTCCTAGTTCCTCCATCAACTTCTCAACATAATAATAATAATGATCTAACCATAAACTCACCAATATTCTAAGGTCCATGTAAATATCCCTAAAAAATATTTAAATACACAAGTTTACTAACATTCATGTTTATAAGGTTTATTACCACTCTCTTGTGAAGAGTTTTACTAACTTGTTTTCTTGAAATCAAAACTTGTTCAAAACATAATCTTTTGCTAAAAGATCTTTGTGAATGTAAATATTTATCAACATGTACCAAGTGATAACTAAGTATATACTTTTCTAGCAATATGACATAACGAAAAACATGAAGTTTTTGTAGTGTAAGATTACTTACAAAGGTGATTAGTGAGATATGAGTGCAAGACACTTGTTTAACCCCAAGATTATTGTTCCAAACCCTTGTTAGAATACCCTAAGAATGCTTGAACTTAGCCACAACAAGAATTTCCTCCTCCTTGCTCCTCTTATGTGTCGAATTTATATGTAGAAGATGAGAGGATACATTTTTTTTTTCACTTGAACTAGCTAGTGAAAAAATGAAGGCACATGGGATCTATTTATAATATGGAAGACTTTCAATGGTTTGGTAATAAAGTCAAGATCACAATCTTGGCTAGGTGAGGGGGTATGGTCGATTGGACAAGAGGGGGAAACAAAGTCACCAAAATTCTTGGCCTAGCCATGCTTTGAAATATTGGACCCATACCTTGCATTAAATTGTAGAAGAATTTTTGTCACAAAATTATTATGGTAAAAGGGGGGGGGGGGTGCACATGTGAGGAGGGTAAGAGTGGAAGGCTTAAGTTTGTACAATAATGTATATATTATATGTATTGGGTGTTAAAAATAGGTATTGGTTGTTGGTTCGGTGATTAACGAAAACTATACGTAGTTAAACGTAAGAAATAAAGAAATTATTTTTTGGTGTAAGGAAATATTTTTGGAACTTTTGTAATCTTTTTGGAAGTATAAAAATACATTAGAAATAATCGTTGAGAGAATTGGGTATATCGGGTGTTAAATTTTGAATAACGAATATAGTTTGTTGAATTGACAACCGTAAGTAATTAAAGAAAGGGAATTGTTTTAGGGTTTAAAATTGTGAACCAGAGTAGGAGCAAGGTACTGGAGCATTTTGGACTAAATATAGCCTAAGTCCTGGTGATAAAATATTTATTTTAAAACGAAATGCGATAACTTAAAATGTTCCTGAAATTTATCAGTTGTCATAAATAAGTTTTGAAAAATCATCGTCTGCCGTAACTGGTTTCGAGTTTTACAAATAAGTATTGCCCTAAAAATGCTGGTCGCTACACTATCTCACGGATGCGTGTTGATCCTGGTGGAGTTTTGCAAGTGATTTTTGGGATAGAAGGCGTGGAGGGTCTTGCCCTAGACGTACTATTCCGCTTTAAGTCTTATCAAGGTTATTTGTTTGTCCTGACACGAAACTTAAATGTTACACCGTATACTCAAGGTGGGTTGGCCACCTTGGGGTGAAACTTAAATGTTTCACCGTACACCCATGGCGGGGTGCATCAACTACCATGGATGGACTCTTTATCAGTGAGCCATTGTCGCACTTCCGTGTCCGAGTGGCTATGGTAGTGGCTAACGCCGGACTCTGGTTAAGTGACAATGCTTGCATAGCAATGATAGAGAGGTTGAGGGCTGCTTCCGAGATGGTTGTCCAGGGGCTAGTTGCTCCCAATGGACGTCCATACTCTTACTACGGGTAGCATGTTTGTCTCGTTTTTTGTGTTTGTCACCTGGGCTGTGTTGTGACCCTTTCTCCTTTTCAAGAGCCATTGCTTAACCACGTATGCCAACCTCGATAGTCTTAGTTGGCTGGCTGGCTGAAGGTGAAGAGTGGATAAGGGTGAGTTGTTTGAAGCCCAGACTTGCCATTCGTTGCTCATAAGTAGGTTGGAGCCTGGTTTTGCCAGGCCACGTTTAAGAATACTTAGAGGCTTAGGCCGCTTGTTTGTAATCCATGATGTATTAGGATTGTTTTGTAGAATGTACTAGGCATATAAATTTATACATTTTGTAATAGGGTGGTTTACCCTGATTAATGAAATTAACAGTTCGTCAATTTATTATCTTGTATTTACCAGGTACTTGTAGACCTGGAGTTTTTAGTTATGATATTGTGACCCTGAACTCTTAGTGAAATTAGTTTGTCTAGCTAACTTACTATACATTTGTAACCAGGCTCATGTAGGCCTTGGTTTTTTAGTTAGGATGTTGTAACCCTGAACTCTTAATGAAACTAGCTTTCTTGCCAATTTATTGTATGTGTTTGTTATTCCTATGTTTAGTGATCAGTTAAATATGAATAATATTTGCCTTCGAAAGTTTGTTTAAATTTGACACGATAACAAGTACTTGTGTTTTGCCGTGCACATCATAACTAATACTATTGACTAGCTACCTTCCAGCAACTCACTCGTGGCAAGTTGTGGGTATTTGTGTACCTTGGAGTAGGCTTGCGCGAGGAAGTCGTATCCAAGGCGTCGTCAGGTGTACTCCCTACTTTTTGACCCGTAGGCGCCTTTTGTTCTTGAGCATGTTCATAAAGTCTAATTTAAGTTATAGTAAATCTTTGCTTGTATGAATAGTCAGTTAAATGTAACACTTTGGAAAAAGTGCTGGATTTGTCAATGCATATTTCTAGAAATAGTACAAATAAGCTATCCTGGCTGTTAGAAGCCTTGATGGAAAGATAGAAAATAAAAAATCCACCTGAGTGTAGCATGGCAATCAGGCTGTATGCTTGCCATTAGAGGGGAGTGTAACCCCCTTAGGTGGTGCCTAGCAAGTAAAGCTTGTTTTTCCAGTGCATCAATGTTTAAGGTTAGATGCATGCCATGCTAGGGGTATGTCATCCCCTTTAGGTGTTGTTAGTAGGTATGAACCATTGCCATTTGTCTGAAAAATGATGTATGGCCCCTCTCAGTTGGGAGCGAGCTTGCCCTGATCTGCGGCCTTGCTGACCTCGTTTCTACGCATCACATGGTTGCCAAGTTTTGAAGGAGTCTGGGTGGACACGTTTGTTGTAATACTTTATCATTTTGCTTTTAGAGCGTGTTAGGCGGATGGCGGCCAGGACGCGCCTTTTCTAGGCTAGTGCTTGGTTCAGCCTGAGGGAATTTTCATTTTCGTCCTTGTTGACCATAGCAACTTGATGTTACTTAGTATATATGTCCACGTGAGTCGTGATGCATTTATAATTATGTTGGCCACCATAATTATAATTGCCTCCTTTCACACGTGTACATATCACCAAGAACACATGTCTCGGCGATTGATGTTACTTAATAGATAGTCATTTCATCATTCGATTTTAAATGGTGGAGAAGTGGTATGGTTATCTGGGGAGTGTCTCATTTGGTACATAGGAATCCTTCCTAGGTGCTTAAGTCACGGAGAGTTTAATTTCTAATAATTTCTCAAAAGTATCCTCAAGGGAATTCCCATCCTCGAGCAAATCATCAAATTTCTATAGCTAAGTAATAACCTTTATTTAACTCAATCTCATGTCTCATCAAACAAGAAATGTCACAAGATCAAGTTAAATAACCAGTTATTACTGAGCTCTACACTTTTGATGACTCGGCTAAATTATGAGATTTCCCTATCAGTACAAATACTATAACATCCAACAGCGTGGATATAAACGGAAAATTTCTTAGTATGCAAGGCGATAGGGAGGAGAGTCTCAACGCATATAGTAGTTATAGTCTAGGCACTAAATGCAACCTAGTTCTCTATAACCAAGTCTCTGATACCAATCTGTGACACCCCCAAAATATCACAGCGGAACGATAGTGTCAATGGGGTGTTACTTCTTAATATAGAACACAAGGTATAGAAAACGACCTCTAAATGAGACGTTTTGAAAAGCTACCATTCGAATTATTTAAATCAGAGTTATTACAAGAAATCCCAAAGTATATGGTTACATAAACGTTTTCAAAATGTATCGACTGGTAAAGGATAAAGGCATAAGACTCCAAAGTATGCAAATGACTCTAAGATCCATGCATCCACTATCGCCTTATAAACCTGAGATAAACATGCTAAAAAGTGTCAAAACAAAGTTTGGTGAGTTCATAGAGTTATTTAAATTGTAAAGCCTTCAAATAATGTTTCCACAGCAAAGGCATTGTAAATCCACTCAGTTCCAAGTCCCGCCCACACAAAACTTGCAACCTGTGTGTTTACAACCCACTACTAAAATATAGTATGAGTAGGACATATGTGTATATGATATATATGAGCACTTAATGTAATGAATAACAGCCAACTGACCCTCCTGATAAGTTTACGTAAGTTTCACAAGAATACTGGATTATATTCACCCAAGTCCATGAATCGGGGACCAAGGGTGGGGGCGTCAGCCCGATAGTTACTATCAATACCTCTCCAACGGCTCCATCCAGGAGTTAAAAAGTTGCTAAAGAATAATGCGTATAAGAATAAGTTTAACCCATTAAGGCACATATCGTAATAAAACTACACATCATGTCCAAAGAGTATAAAAAGTGTAACGTAGCATAAAAGTATAAATGTTTTGAGTACTTGTATCCGTATGCAAATCATGTATTTTGATAAACGAGTGAAGTATTTCTAAGCATATATCTCCCCCAAGTAGTTTAAAATGAGTATTAAAAGAGTAAGAGTGGGAATATGACTCACCTCAGCCGTAGTCAAATTAATGTGATGTCAAAAGTAATATGGGAACGGCTCCAACACACGACCTGAACAATAGAGAAGTCTGAGATTTCAATGGTATAAGCTTGACTTAACGTGAATAATGATTTGTGGAAATGATATCGGATAACGAATTGGTTCGTGATGAGAATGGATGATATGCTTAAAATGCTTAAAGTTCAAAAATAATATTATATATAATATTATCTTGTTTTTATGTTTATTGAATCCGTAAATATCGTTTCCTCGAAAGTTGGTGAATGATACGTTATGTTATTCGTTAGAAATCTCATTATATAAATATATGTATATACATATCGTTTGTTAAATAAATCGTACGAGATGTAAAAATGCCCTTTTTGAATGAAAATATATAAAACATATAATGGAAATATATATAGAATAGAGTTACTGAATGGTCCTTAAAGTTATATGAAATTTACACTTTTAACCCCAACGGTGAAACTTTTGCACCGTTAGTCCATGGTTAGATAATATTTACATTTTTGGTCCAAAATATTCAAATATGACATTTTATCACTTCTGGTTACTGTATGTTCCTTTTCTACCCTTAAGTTATCAAATTGATAGTTTGGCACTTATTTATATGAAAGTTACATATTCAACCCAATTTGCATACTATTTTGCATTTTTAGTCCAAAAGTCACAAATATATGAGTTTAAGTTTTTCGAGAATTTCATAAGCCTCAAATAGCTTATTTAAGTTTTTAAAACTGCTTATTAAATAAAAAGAACTTATTTTTAGCTTATTGGGCCTTAAAGATTTTAAAACAGGCCCGCTAACAATTTATGATCCAATGGGTTTAGAATTGATTTGGGCTTGATCTTGGGCTTATAATATAGTCTTATTAACATATTCAAACTGCTTATTGGACTGCTTATTCGGATTTGCTTATTTAAAGCTTAGTGGGCTTTAAGGCCCACTCGGTATAAATATTAAGTTTAAAAACTGTTTCGATAGCTATTTATTAAAAGGCTCGAAAGGTCCTATAAGAGCTTATTAAAGGAGTTTATTGGCATAGCTTATTAGTTAAGATTATGGAAAAACGAGTTGAGTAACTTGTTCGATATGTTATACGATTAAAAATGATTTTATGGGTCATTTCCTAGTCGATATAACAACATGGTCCAATTGATTTATACGACTTGTTTTATGTTTGATATGCAACAAGGTTACAAAATGAGTTTCGATAACCTTTTATATGATGATATATGTGTCGAATGAATATAGTTATTTATTTCTAGCCATCCATAGAATTAGGAGGTCAAATATGAATGAAAATGAATAACAAGAAATCAAAATAATGACTAGAAAGCTTGTAAATGAAATCAAATGAAGTAAAACGTGTATGAACAAATGAAAAACATAAGTATGTATAGAATTGCGTTTGAATGACTTACTACACCAAAATGGTGGTGAGAAACATTTAAAATGGGACTTAGATCGAATGTTATGCACTATACTCGCTAGTATCACCACAAAAGAATCGAGATCAAGGCTTTCGAGTTGGAAAATCGAATGAACGACCAGAAATGGTTCTTGCTTCTTGAAAGGTCTCGGCAGAAAGAAATACTTAGAAGATTTTTGGTGTGATATATGTTTGTGAATGAAATGGGTGTGTGTGAGTTAGTATACGTATGTATATGCATGGAACTAGTTAGTTTATATTAAAACACAAGTGGATGTCGAGTAGATGAGATAAGGGGAATCAAAATAGGCTAGGCAACCAAGTGGTCTTGATATCAAGAGAGGTGTGAGTGTGTGTCGGTTTAGAGAAAGTAAGGGATCAAGTGGCATGTTTCAAATGTATATTCGACATGTAAAAGGGTCCAAACGACTTATTCATGTGACCAAATAAATTGGGAAAGGTGTGATAAGGCTTATAGAATCATTTTCGACTAGAAAACACACAATGACTTAGGTAAAGTCAGGTTTTGTTGAACTAGATATCATTCGGATGAGTTTGCACCTGTGTCGAGTCAAGTTAGCTTTAGGCCTCATTTTAATAGCAAACGTTCGAATCATGTAATAGGAATTGTCATTACAGAATCTTTGCAAGGTGGTGAATCGAACCATGAAAAATATGGTATAGCTTGTGTGTCGAATTATCCAGATATCGAGGCCAAGTAAATGAATGTTGGTTCGAGTGAAATAAAAGAAAAATGGAAATTGGGCTTGAATAGTCTGTTGGGCCAAGAATTAAGAATTAAGGATCCTGTTGGTTTTTATTTGCGTATTGGATTATCGTGGTGCGTGTGTGAGCTTGTTCCAAAGTATTGTGAATCACATAACAACGTTTTTGATTCATTGTAATATAATAAACAAAATTTTCAAATTTTGCTCGTAAAAAAAAAAGGTTAAGTAAACTGTAATGATAGATTAGTACTTGATTAGAATTTACAAATTACTGGAGAATTTTACAGGTTGCTACATAACTCTTTTTGTTTGGATGAGCAATTCAACAGGCATCACGGCTTCTGTGCTATAGACCAGGCTGAAGGGTGTTTCACCTGTGCTTTCTTTTTGAGTAGTTTTGTGTGCCCACAATACGCTTGAGAGTTCGTCCACCCAACAAGTCTTGTATTCTGTCATCCTTTTCTCGATTCCTTTCACAATCTCTCTGTTGGCTACTTCTGCCTGACCATTAGCCTGAGAATGGTAGGGAGACGTGGTAGCTCTAAGGATACCCTGATTTTCACACCATGATATGGTTCGCTGACGAATTGGATTCCATTATCAGTTATGAGTGTTTGTGGCATGCCGAATCGGGTGATGATCTGATCGTAAACAAATGTTAAGACTTTTCTTGAAGTGATGGAGGCTAGCAGTTTTGCTTCGACCCACCTGGTGAAGTAATCGACGACTACAATCATATGTTTGGCATTTCCAGTGGCAACCGGGAATGGTCCACATATGCCTATGCCCCATTGATGGGATGGCCAGGGTGCAGTGATAGGGATGAGATTATGCTTTGTCATGCGTTGAAAATTGGCATAAGCGTGACATTCTTGGCATGTTTTGAGCTCAGCCTCTGCGTCTTGATTTACTGTTGGCTAGTAGTACCCCATCCTAATTGCTTTTGCTGCTACAACGCATGACCCCTGAGTGTATGCAGCACATGCCATTGTATATGTCTTGGATGATTGTTCGTGCCTCTGTTGGTCCAACACATCTTGCCATTGGACCCTTGAATGTTTTACGGTATAGAGTGCCATCCCTGATGGAGTACATGATGTCCTTGTGGCTGATTCTCAGTGTCTCCACTTTGTCAGGTTGCAAAATACCTTGATATAGCCAATTGAAGATGGGGTCATCCATGTGTCCTCTGTCTCGACCTGGGATACCTCCGCAGGCTGGAGGATGGATTTCTCGTTGATAACCTCAACTAGGAAATCTTTTCTGAAATGTTCGAAAGTAAGGGCGGCCAGTTTGCTTAACGTCGGCTCGTTGGTTCTATCCACTAGGGATTTGAGTGTTGGAAAAGGATGTGAAGTATGGAAAGATCTGGTTGAAATGTGCATTGTATACCTTTATCGGCTCCTCCTTTATGGTGTATTCATCGCGTACTTGTGAGGCTACTAACAACGAATCTGTCAATACTTTGTTTCTTTTGACTTCCAATGTTTTGGCTATTCGCAAGCCTGCTAGTAGCGCTTCGTATTCTGACTCATTGTTCGAGGCGTTGAAATTGAACTTCAAGGCATATGTGAAGTCATACCCTGATGGGCTTGTAAGCACTAACCCCGTCCCTGAACCTTGTTTACATGATGCTCCATCATTGTACAAATTCCAGGTTTTGTCCTCGTGGCCCGGTATTGGATGTGTTTTTGACTTCTTGCTTGGTATTGTTTGAGGTGGTTTATCGACTACAGCTATAAAGTATGCCATGATCTACCCTTTGATTGAGTGCTTGAATCCAAAGGTGATCTCGTGTTCACTTAGCTCAATCGCCCATTTTCACATTCTGCCTATGTACTCGTGGTTCGATAGAACCTGTTTTAGGGGCTTGTCTGTCAGGGCGTGTATCGAATATGCCTGGAAATACCTTTTGAACCGCCTGGATGATAGTAGTAGAGCGAACACAAAATTTTCCAGTGGAGGATAGTCTACTTGTGCGTCTTGTAAAATTTTGCTGAAGAAGTAGATTGGCTTTTGGGCCTTGTACCGTTCCGCAAAGAGTACTGACCCGATTTCCTCCTAGGATGCTGCCAGGTACATGGTGAGAGTCTCGCCTGGTATTGGAGCCGTCAGGGTGGGTAGTTCATTTAGGAACACTTTGATGTCTTGAAATGCTACTTCAGCTTCTTCCGTCCACTCGTATACCTTTTTCTTGTTGAATTTGATTAACACTTTGAAGAATGGCAACTGTTTTTTTGATGCTCGTAAGAGAAACCGACTGAGAGCTGCGAGTTTCCCATTTAAGATTTGTAGTTCTCTTAGGTTCTTAGGGGGAGTCATGTCCAGTACTGCCTGAATCTTTTAGGGGTTAGCCCTGATTCACGTGGCATCGATTATGTGGCCCAAGAACTGTCCCTCTTCTACTCCGAAGGTGCATTTGGCTGGTTTTAGCTTCATGTTGATGCGTCAGAGATTTTAGAAAGTTTTAATGATGTCACGCAATAGGGCATCTGTTGGGAATTAAACTTAAGCAGTTAGTATGGTTGAAGTATACAAGAACAGTTAGGACTGCTGATGGAAGAACAGTTAGGACTGCTGAAGGAAGAACAGTTAGGACTGCTTAAGAGATCAAGGTGAAACCGTGTGAAGATAAATATAGAAAAGATATGGTATATATTTTATTTGTATAGAATGATTCGGTTAGATGTTTTACTTGTATAGGACTCTTTGCATTATAAAAAGAGATCCTTAGATTAGGGTTAAGAAATATATATCAAATACATCTAATACCGAATACCTAGTATCCTTCACGTTCATATTGTAATCGTTTGATATATTGAAGTGATAGTTTGGTTGATATCGTTTGTTCTTATTGTTTTACTTAATCAATCACCAAACACAAACTCACATTCTTCTAAGTACTTGGTAGTAAATTCCACGTGCTATCAAGTATATACTCAAAGTATCCCCAACACAACGTGTGTGTTTAGATCCGGTCAGCATCTTCTGTTTTGCTTTTGATAACCATGTCGTCGACGTATGCCTCAAGGTTGACACCTATCTGAGACTTGAATCCTCGATCCACCAATTCAAGAAACTTATTGATTTGCATCGAAATCATAAGTTTAGGGGAGGATTGTTGGGAATTAAACTTAAGCAGTTAGTAAGGTTGAAGTATACAAGAACAGTTAGGACTGCTGATGGAAGAACAGTTAGGACTGCTGAAGGAAGAACAGTTAGGACTGCTTAAGAGATCAAGGTGAAACCGTGTGAAGATAAATATAGAAAAGATATGGTATATATCTTATTTGTATAGAATGATTCGGTTAGATGTTTTACTTGTATAGGACTCTTTGCATTATAAAAAGAGATCCTTAGATTAGGGTTAAGAAATATATATCGAATACATCTAATACCGAATACCTAATATCCTTCACGTTCATATTGTAATCGTTTGATATATTGAAGTGATAGTTTGGTTGATATCGTTTGTTCTTATTGTTTTACTTAATCAATCACCAAACACAAACTCATATTCTTCTAAGTACTTGGTAGTAAATTCCGCGTGCTATCAAGTATATACTCAAAGTATCCCCAACACAACGTGTGTGTTTAGATCCGGTCAAGTGGTATCAGAGCCAGGTTTCTGATACTTTGAGTTTAGAAGAACCAGAAGTATTTACTCACTAGCAATCCAAGAAGATGGACATGGAGACACCTCAAACCTCAATCCTTGCTAAACTCCCCATGCTGAAACAGAATGAATACGATTTATGGCGGCTCAGAATAGAGCAATATTTCATGGTGCAAGACTATGCATTATGGGATATTATTATCAATAGTGATTCCTTCAAACCAGTTGTTGTTGAAGAAACACGTGCTGATGGTTCCAAGGTCACAAAGCTTAACACTGAGCCAGTTACAAACGAGGAGAGAATCAAAAAGAAGAATGATCAGAAGGCTAGGAATTTGTTACTAATGGCAATTCCTAATGATCAAGTGCTGAACTTTAGCCATTACGAGTCGGCTAAAACTCTTTTTGAAGCAGTGGTGGAAAGATTTGGTGGCAATGAAGCTACCAAAAAGGCACAAAAAACCCTACTCAAGCAAAGTTATGAGAACTTCACTGCATCAAGCAATGAAACTTTGGATCATATCTTTAATAGGCTTCAAAAGATCATCTGTCAACTTACTGTGTTGAAGATTGTGATAACTCAAGAAGACCTCAACATGAAGTTTCTAAATAGTTTACCTGCTGAATGGAATACTTATGTTGTGGTTTGGAGCAATAAACCAGAGCTGGAGAAAATGACAATGAATGAGCTTTACAATAATCTTAATATTGTTGAGCAAAAGGTCAAGAAGAGTGGTAGCACCAGTTCCAGTTCAGGGAATATGGCTTTTGTATCTTCTTCAAACAGTTCGAATCATGAAGATGAAGAAGCAGTTGGTACTGCTATACCAACAGTTAGCACTGCTAGTGTAAAAACTAGTACTGCTGGCTTGACTGAAGAGACCATATATGCAATTGTGTCAGAATAGTCTGGTGGGTCAAAGATCTTTAATGAAGATCTTCTTTAAATTGCTGAAGATGATTTGGAAGCTATGGATTTAAAGTGGCAGTTGGCTTTGATAAGCATCAGGGCTAAAAAGTATTACCAAAGGACTGGGAATAAGATTACCTTCAATGGAAGAAATGTTGCTGGGTATGATAAGTCTAAGGTGGAATGCTTTAATTGTCACAAGATGGGGCACTTTGCCAGGGAATGTAGAGGTCCAAGACAACAAAGCAACCAGAATCAAGGGTTTAAGAATCAGCAAGGGTCAAGGAGAACTGTTAATGTTGAAGAGCCTTCTTCCAAGGCTATGGTAGCTGTAGATGGAGCTGGATTTGATTGGAGCTTCATGGAGGAAGAAGAGGAACCAACTAACTTGGGTTTGATGGCTTTCTTAGACACTGAGGTATATAAACCTGAAAAATGTTCAAACTCTTGTCATGCTTTAAAAGATTATGAAAATGTTAAGAAACAGTATGATGATCTTAGAGTTGAATTTAATCAAATAAGTTTTAGTCTGTCAAATCATAAAAGAGGATTAGCTGTTTTGGAAGAACAAATTGTGTTTTATAAACAAAATGAGTCAAACTTTTCTGATGAGATAGGTATTTTAAAAAGGGAATTGCAAATAAAAGATAATAAAATGAGTGGACTTGTATATGAACTAGAGAAGCTTAAAAAGGAGAAAGAAAACATCCAGTTAAATGTAGACACTCTTGAATATACTTCAAACGGAAATAAGAAGATTGTAGAGAGTCAAATACTTAACAAAGCTAAATCTGGTTTAGGTTATAAGTCAGTTGCACCCCCTTTTAGAGGAATGTTTGCTCCACCAGGAATTAATTTAGCTCATACTGGTTTAGAAGAGTTTAAGGATATGGATTTTCCTGGATATGGTGTTAAGGTTAGTGAGAATCCTGTTAAATTTGTTAAGGCAGAAGATTCTTTTGTGAGTGCTAGTGATAAATCTCTTTCTGAGGAAAAGATGTCCTCTGATAGGAATTCAGATGCACCAACTATTGAGGAGTGGACATCTGATGATGAGAATGTAGAGGTTAAGGATAAACCTAATGTTGTTAAGGTAGAAGTTAAACATGCTCCTAAAGTGGTTAAGACTGAAAACATAAAACCAGTTAGGAAAAATGTTAGATATGCTGAGATGTATAGGACTAAGAACAGATCATCAAGTTCTGAGAGTAGTCATAGGAACTGGAATCACTCAAAATCTAAGAAAATGGATGATAAGTTTGCTATGATTAGAAAAGTATGTTTTGTTTGTGGAAGTTTTGATCATATGGCTGCTTATTGTGATTCTAACCCATGGAAAAAGAGGGTTACTGGGAATGCAAGGGTGAACAGGAATAACAATGCTAGGGTAACTCAAAATAGTCCAACTAGATTGACAAACCCTAATGCAAATCATAAGATGTCACCTAAAGCTGTTATGTTAAAGACTGGCATCAAAACAGTTTCAACTGCTAGTCAAAATAAGTGGTTTAATTACAAGCAAACTGTTTTTAGTGCAAAACAATTTTCAAATCATGCACAAACAGTTAAAAGGCATTTTTATCACAAAACAGCAATGACTAATCAGAAGTGGGTGCCTAAGATTAAACAAGCAGTTCCAACTGCTAGACCAGCAAATCCTACTGCTAGGTACTTGAATGTTAAGGGAAAAAGGGGCAATGCTGTCAAGGCCTCAGCACATTGGGTTAAAAACTCTACCAAACCCAATGGTGCATCAAAGACCTCAAACAAGTTTTCTTATTTTGATGCACAAGGCAGATCCAAACCAGTGATGGTTTGGATCCCCAAAAGAAACTAACACCTTTATTTTGTGTGCAGGAACATCCCTCAAATGGCAAAGAAGATAGAGGATATTCAGACAGTGGATGTTCAAGGTACATGACAGGCAACATGTCATATCTTTCAGACTTTATTGCTTTGGATGGAGGACCAGTTGTCTTTGGTGGTGGTGTTGGAGGAAGAATTACTTGTAAAGGGGTAATTAAAACTGGTAACCTTGATTTTGAAAATGTGTATTATGTACCAGAACTTAAGTACAATCTTTTCAGTGTATCACAAATTTGTGATAAACAGAACAAAGTTTTATTTACTGATACTGATTGTCTTATACTTTCTCCTGATTTCAAGCTACCTGATGAAAGTCAAGTATTGCTTAAAATCCCTAGAAAGGATAATACATACAGTGTTGAGATGAATAAACTAGTTCCTAAGGTTGGACTTACTTGTCTTGTTGCAAAAGCCACATTGGAAGAATCAATGTTGTGGCACAGGAGGCTTGGTCATGTTAATTTTAAAACCATTAACAATATTGCTAAACATGGGTTGGTAAGAGGTTTACCAAACAAAACTTTTCTCAATGACCAAACTTGTGTTTCTTGCCTTAAGGGTAAGCAACACAGAGCCTCATGTAAGCCAAAGACCCAGAACTCTATTTCTCAAGCTTTATATATGTTGCATATGGACTTGTTTGGTCCTACCTCTGTGAATAGCTTGAACTTTAAGAGATACTGTCTTGTTGTCACTGATGATTATAGTAGGTTTTCTTGGGTATTCTTTATGAAAACTAAGGATGAGACAAGTGAAATACTTAAGACCTTCATTGTTGAAGTAGAAAACCTAGTTGATAAGAAGGTTAAAATAATCAGATGTGACAATGGGACTGAATTTAAGAATAGAGTGATGGATGACTTTTGCAGAGAAAAAGGTATTAAGAGGGAGTTTAGTATAGCTAGAACCCCACAGCAAAATGGTATAGCTGAGAGAAAGAATAGGACTCTTATAGAGGCTGCTAGGACAATGTTAGCTGACTTTAAGCTACCAGTTTCATTTTGGGCTGAAGCAGTTAGCACTGCTTGTTATGTATTGAATAGGGTTTTAGCTGTGCAACCTCACAATAAGACTGCTTATGAGCTTCTTAGAGGTAGAACCCCTGCTTTAAGCTTCATGAGACCTTTTGGTTGTCATGTTACTATCCTTAATACCAAAGACCAACTAGGAAAGTTTGATGGGAAATCTGAGAAAGGTTTCTTTGTTGGTTATTCTTTGCACAGTAAGGATTTTAGGGTGTACAAGACAAGCACCAAGCGTGTAGAAGAAAATCTGCACATAGAATTTTTGGAGAATAAACCAAATCTTGCAGGTGTAGGTCCATATTGGATATTTGATATTGACAGTCTTTCAGATTCCATGAATTATGTGCCTGTTACAGGTACAAATACTAACAATGATGCAGGTTCAGAGGAGGAAGATGATGATTGCATTTTTATACCTGTCATGGAAGAAAGTCCTGTGAATGAGTCTTCTACAAAGAAAGATGATATTCCTTCATCAAGTGGTGTAGGCAAAGAGAAAGATGCTGCTGAAACAAGTGGTCAGAATGGTAAAGAAGCTCAAATTCCAACGAGTAGTTCCAATGGAGTTAGTACTGGTCAACCTCAAGTTCCAACTGCTGAGCAAAATATTGATACTGCTGGACCAAGTCAACCTCATCTTGATTCACCAGTTGATACTGCTTCTCAAGCTGATGAGTTTGATTTCTTTGGAGATGGTCTGCAAAACATGCCTACCAGCTATGCAGCTCCTTCTACTCCCCATACTATTGTACATAGGAATCATCCACTTACCAATATCATAGGAGATGTACAATCTGGAGTCAAGACCAGAAGGCAAATTCAAGACCCAGATCATCATGGATTTCTCAGTGTGGTTTATGAAGAGAAACATCATGAAGATGAGAATGAGTGTATGTTTGTATGCTTTCTATCTTAGGTTGAACCCAAGAATTTGTTAAAGGCTTTAGAGTCATCAAGTTGGGTTGAAGCTATGCAAGAAGAGCTACTTCAATTCAAAATTCAAAATGTTTGGGTTCTGGTTGATCTACCAAAGGGAATGAGAGTGATTGGTACAAAGTGGGTATTCAGGAACAAGAAGGATGAGAGGGGCATTGTGATAAAGAACAAAGCAAGATTGGTTGCTCAAGGCTATACTCAGGAGGAGGGTATAGATTATGAGGAATTTTTTGCTCCAGTTGCCAGGATTGAAGCAATAAGATTATTTCTTGCTTATGCTTCATTTATGGGGTTTATGGTCTATCAAATGGATGTGAAAAGTGCATTTCTGTATGGTACTATTGATGAAGAGGTTTATGTTACACAACCTCTAGGTTTTATAGACCAAGAGCATCCTGACAAGGTTTATAAGGTGGTGAAGGCTCTATATGGATTGCATCAGGCTCCAAGAGCTTGGTATGAAACTCTTGCTAAATATCTTCTGAAGAATGGGTTTCATAGAGGGAAAATTGATCAAACTCTTTTTATTAAAAAGGACAAGGGTGATATTCTACTAGTACAAGTCTATGTAGATGACATCATTTTTGGTTCTACAAAGAAACAGATGTGTAAGGAGTTTGAAAAGCTAATGAAAGACCAATTTCAGATGAGTTCTATGGGAGAGCTTACCTTCTTCCTAGGTCTTCAAGTACAGCAAAAGTCAGATGGTATATTTATCTCTCAGGATAAATATGTTGGTGAAATTTTAAGGAAATTTCAATTCACAGATGCCAAGGTTGCTAGCACACCAATTGACAAGGAGACACATTTGTTATTAAAGGATCACAGTGGTGAAGATGTGGATGTGCACATGTATAGATCTATGATTGGGTCTTTGATGTATCTTACATCATCTAGGCCTGACATTATGTTTGCTGTTTGTGCCTGTGCAAGATTCCAAGTCAATCCTAAGGTGTCTCATCTCACAGTTGTAAAAAGAATTTTCAGATACCTTAAGGGTCAGCCTAACTTGGGGCTATGGTATCCTAAAGAGTCTGCATTTGATCTTGTTGCATTCTCTGATTCTGATTATGCTGGTGCTAGCATGGATAGAAAATCTACAACCGGTGGTTGTCAGTTCTTAGATCGAAGATTAATCTCTTGGCAGTGTAAGAAGCAGACTATGGTGGCCATATCTACTACTGAAGCAGAATATGTGGCAGCTACAAGTTGTTGTGCTCAAGTTCTATGGATTCAAAGCCAGATGCTTGATTATGGGTACAATTTCTTAAACATAATTATACATATAGACAATAACAGTACAATGTGTATCATTAAGAATCCAGTTCAACATTCAAAAACTAAACATATTGAAATTAGACATCATTTTATAAGAGACTGTGCTGAAAAGAAGTTAATATAAGTTGTTAAAATACACACTGATGACAACTTTGCTGATCTCTTAACAAAAGGTTTTGATGTAAGCAGATTTCAGTACTTGGTAACAGGTATTGGAATGCTTAATCCTTCAAAAGATTAATGTCTAAATGTTTTTGAATTTTGTACTGTTAGTTGTGCTATTTGTATAGTTGAGACTGCTTGAATATTTTTAGTACTGCTTGTGTTTATGTTAGTCATTTGTGATAATTGTTAAAAGAGAATATTGTGTATTGTGTTTTCTTTGGTTTTGGACTAACATTTCAGGTTAAGAAAAGCTTTTTGCTTTGGATTGTGCTTTGCAAAGTATGGTGGTTTGGATTGTCAAGTGTGAATGCATGTCACACAACAAATGGTAATTGATTCACCATGTCTAATCAACATAAGAATAACCTAGTCCAGATCAAACGGTTTCTGGTAAAGACTACTCAAATCCATTTATGGTTGACAGTTTACCAAAAACTGGTTGGTTATCAACTCACCAAATCTAAGTGTGAAGAGTTGGCTAGTCCATAGCAAACGGCTATTGGTAAAGACAAGTCAAATCCGTTCATAGCTGATAGTTTGCTAAAAACTATAAGTGGACAAAACTGTTTTCAAATCCACATTAAAATTAAAAAAAAAATTGATTTTATCTCTGAAAACTTTTTGCTAACAGTTAGTACTGCTGGAGTTAACAGTCTGAACTGCTGGCTTCACCAGTTTGTACTGATTGTTCACAACCTAGTTCCTACTGAGTTTATGCTCTGTGATACACCTATCTCAGAAGGTAATACATCTGGAAGTGTTGAGAGCAGTTTGAAACTACACAACTGAATTGATGGTAACTTGTACAAATGGTCTTATTGATGCTGAGCTTGGATAACTTATGTTCTAGTTCATCTGATGGTGAGGATTCTTCCAAACAGGGGAGGATTAAAAGTTTGTTCTAGTTGCTGTTAAAGATGATTGATGATTATGAAATTCAGGGGAGGAATTAAGAGTCAGAGATGATTGATGTTAAAGAAGAACATAAAAAGTCTATTCAGTAAAGATGATTCATTACATACGAGCTTCACAAGTGAAAAAAAAACCAACAAAATCTACCAACAAAACTACCAACAAAACATCCTACACAACACAAACAAAACACAACTACTCAAGCTTTCCTTTTCCTTTTCCAAGGATATCCGGCATGGTTTTGCTGCGGGCTCCTCTGCTACCCATGACGTCAGACACCTTCTTGTAAGGGAGTGCAAGAACTACTGTTCTTGGAGATGGAACTTGCTTCTTCTCAGGCTTCCTCTTTGGAACAGGGATCTTCACTGATGATGCAGCTTTTTCAAATTCTTTTGTTAGTAAGTTTGATAGTTTTTGAAGATCATCATCGTCAGACGAAGAGGAGGATGAATCATCCACATAAGGAGGAAGTTCATCTGTTGAAGGTTCATCGGACGAGGATATTTCAGTCTTTTTCTTTGAAAGATTAACTCTTGAAGTTGAAGAATAGTTTGGTGGAAAATAGTTTTTCCAACCTGAATCTTCAGAATCTGAAGAAGAGTCAGATGAGATTTCTATAATGTTTGGTGGAGAAGAATTCATTGTGATTGAAGAGTTAAAGATTTGTGTTGAAGATTTTGTGTGGATATGTGAGTTTTTATAGAGTTAATGAAGGTTTAATGACATTCAATGCGTGGTTGATATGAAGAATTAACTCTTGGGTTGGTATAAGGAATTAATTCCTTGATGGAATTAAATTAATTTTGGTAATTTTTGAAGAGTTGACTAAAAAGAGTATGATATGTGAAGATAATTCCCAAAGTGTTTCGTGATTAAAGAAAAGTATTTGAAAGAATCCACCCCATCAAAGTAATCAGATGTTTAATTCAAGAAACTTATTGATTTGCATCGAAATCATAAGTTTAGGGGAGGATTGTTGGGAATTAAACTTAAGCAGTTAGTACGGTTGAAGTATACAAGAACAGTTAGGACTGCTGATGGAAGAACAGTTAGGACTGCTGAAGGAAGAACAGTTAGGACTGCTTAAGAGATCAAGGTGAAACCGTGTGAAGATAAATATAGAAAAGATATGGTATATATCTTATTTGTATAGAATGATTCGGTTAGATGTTTTACTTGTATAGGACTCTTTGCATTATAAAAAGAGATCCTTAGATTAGGGTTAAGAAATATATATCAAATACATCTAATACCGAATACCTAGTATCCTTCACGTTCATATTGTAATCTTTTGATATATTGAAGTGATAGTTTGGTTGATATCGTTTGTTCTTATTGTTTTACTTAATCAATCACCAAACACAAACTCACATTCTTCTAAGTACTTGGTAGTAAATTCCACGTGCTATCAAGTATATACTCAAAGTATCCCCAACACAACGTGTGTGTTTAGATCCGGTCAATAGGGCATCTTCTGTTTTGCTTTTGATAACCATGTCGTCGACGTATGCCTCAAGGTTGACACATATCTGAGACTTAAATCCTCGATCCACCAATGCTTGGTAGGTGGCACCTGCGTTTATGAGACCGAAAGTCATTTTGGTGTAGCAGTAAAGGCCCTGATTGTTGTAGAATGTTGTTTTATCTTCGTCAGATTCCTTCATTAGAATCTGGTGATATCCCTTGTATGCATCAAGGAAGCATTTATATTTGAAATCAGCTAACGACTCTACCTTCCAATCAATGGGAGGTATAGAGTAATTATCTTTCAGACATAACTTGTTCAAGCTTGTGAAGTCTACGCACATTCGCCATGTGCCGTTGACTTTCTTGACCATGACTAGGTTTGAGACCCAGGTTTGATATTTGACTGGTCTTAATATACCTGCCTGGATTAGGTCTGTGACTTGGGAATCTGTGGCCTAAGATCACTAAAGAGAAAGACTACGTCTCTTCTATCTGATAGGTGGTGCATATTGGTTTAAACCTAGGTTGTGTTCTGCCAATTCCCTAGGAATACCTGTCATGTCTGAAGGCTGCCAGGCGAATACATCTAAGCTATTCACTAGTAGTTGTACTAATTGATTCTGGATCTGGGGTGAGAGGTCAACTCCAATTGTGATTGGTGGGTATGGGTATTCAGGATGTATGACAACTTTTACCTACTTGGGATTGTCTCTTGGAATGGGTGCCCATGCGATCTCTCTGATATTACTTTCTTCTACCGTGGCAGCCAGACTCGCGTCTTTGCCCGGGTAGTCGCTTTTTACCGTAGCAATTCCTCCTTGTGTTAGGAACACTACTAATGACCTAATGGTGGAAACTTCCATGCTGAGCTTTTGCAATGTTGTCCTTCCAAGTATGACATTGTACTTGGATGTTGATCTGACTATGTGAAATTGTAAAAAGATTGTTCTCTAGAGTAGGTATGCTCCTACTGTGAGCTCTAAAGTAACTACTCTTTCAGGGTATGATCTTTCCCCCGAGAAACTGATTAGTGGTGTGGTTGGGGGTCTAAGGCCTGACCTAATGTATTATGGGAGTTTGTTGAAACAGTGCTCATACATTATGTCTACTGAACTTCCTTCGTCCACGTATATTCTACTCACCCTGTGTGAGGCTATCATTGCTGTTATGACCACTAGGTCAGATGATGGTATGAACGCGTCCTACAGAATACTTCATGGTGGTGTACGTTTCCAGGTCTCCATGACCTCATTGTTTCTTTTCGTGCCTGAGTGCCATGATTGGATCATGATGGCACTCCCTATTTGTCCCTTGAGGGGTTTTGGTTCCTTGTGGGCATTATTTTCTACAAGGGGTTGTGTGCCAGGGTCGGTAGGTCTGGGTGAGTCAGTTAAATGCCCTAGGTGTAAGGGGGTTGACTGTTATGGCCCGTGAGTGAGCTAGGAGGGGATGTCAGGTTGTCCTGTTGTATACAGTAACACCCCAAAAATTTGGTATTGCGGAAGCATTCGGGTCATGGGGTGCTACTAAATTGAAAATCACAACACAAGGTAATAAAGAACGGAATACATACTCTGTTTTAATACATTCAACCACGTTAAATAAGTTTACAATATAGTTTGAGTTCAGAAAAATAAGACCCATAAGTTCAGTCATCCCATTCAAAACAAGTCATAGTTAAATGCCACAGTACTTCAGGAAGTAGTCTATGACCCTTGCCATGCCACAACCTTGTAATAATCAATCAGCTTAATCACCTGAGAAAAATGCTAAAAGTCAGCAAAAAGCTGGTGAGTTCATAGGTTTTAATAAGCAGTAAAAATCAATAGTTTGGACCATGTATTTGGTATATGAACATTACAACCCATGTAATGTCATATAAAAATATAGTCTATTACGCTAGCATTAAGTTCATGCAACCGAAGCTATAACAGTGTGCATGCTCTAGAAGCATGTTAAATATAAAGGCCCGACAAGTGTTTATCCCAGACACTTGTGTTTCGACATGGTATACGTTCGTTTGCCTATCTGGTCAACCCGAATGGGGACGTTACTCCCAATAGATCTATTTATAACATTGGCGCTTCCCAGCAGGAATTGACGGTTCATGAGTTGGGCATAATGGGACATAACAGGGCTTAGGCTAATGCACGTAATAGCAAAGACAATGATTTTGGTCCAAAAAAGAGTTTTGCATGTTTCTCACCCCAATAGTAAAACAAGTTTAAATAGAGTGGGGCTATAAACTCACCTTGGCAAATAGCAGTCAGATAATACAATAGTTCAGATAGTGTTTAGCACCAACACGCGACCTAGATTAGTAAGGTTTGTTTTAGTTCACAGACTAAGTTTAAGAATTTACGAAATTTAATTAAATTCAAAAGATTTAAAGAGTTTATGTTATTGTGGCTGGTGTGGCTGCATTTAAGTTTAAAACAATTTCCTAGCATTTGGAGGTATTGGCTCTTGGAAGTGCATAAATGTATATTAAGAAAATATCAAGACGAATAAGTCTCCGGTTTGACAGTAACTGCAAGACTATGTACGGAAAACAATTACTATCACATATTAGACGCTGACGGCATATGGAAACGTTATTGTCCAATGAGTATATATTACTGAATGCGTATTTATATATTACATGTATAAGTGTGTGTGCATGAGAAAGATGGTGTGTGTATATATATAGTTTTTATAAAAGAAATGATACGTTTAAAATTTCTCATTATTGATTTAATGAAATATACCTTTGACAATAGGCGGGCATGACGCGAGTACAAGTTTTGGTTTCCTCATGCTAACAAAAGTTATAAGGTTTGCGTTTATTTACATAATTGTTTTATAATCTAATAATTCTATATGAGTTGTGATAAAGTACGTCAAGTTTATATGAAATCAAAGAAGTGGTATATATTAATGAACGAGTTTAATTTCACAAGTTAAGTTTTCACTTTGTTCATATAGTTGTTAAATGTGTAAAAGAGTTTTTAGTTGTATGTGTATAGTAAAACTAACTTGGTCGATTTGTTTATAAAATTCATGTCGAGACTTAAGTATGTTGTGTGGTTTATATATATATATATATATATATATATAATATATATATATATATATATATATATATATATATATATATATATATATATATATATATATATATATATATAATTATGTATATATATATATATGTATGTATATATATATATATATATATATATATATATATATATATATATATATAAATATATATAGCTAGATTTTAGTAGTTTGGTGAAGTGTAACGAGTAGAGTTATTGTAAGTCGTGAAATACAAAGTTGCAATAATCGGGAACGATCACTTGGACGATTGCGACAACAACTCGTGTTTCGAAACAGATTATTCAACCCACTCTTATGTTGGGATTTGGCGGATTGGGCTGTGGCCCAACATGGAACGATGAACTCTCTCTAGATTGGACTGATAAAAACCAGACGAACTCTATTCTTGATATATGGGCTTCGGCCCATTCTAGCAATATTGAACACAACAATCCCTTTGGAGTTTAAAAAGGGCTTCGGCCCAATCAGGGATGAATAAAAAATCAAGGACCACAATGTTTAGGACAAATACACAAGCACAAGTTTTTTCTTTTGGATTATAACAGTTTGTGCAGAACAACGTAAGGGGGGACTCGAACACATGAACTCGATCTGTTTTTGACCACTTCAACCCGAGTATCACTCGACCTCACCGAGGCTCGAGTGATCAAGTAAAATAGGTCAAGTATCCTAGACCTAGTGAACAAGACACAACCCAAACCGTGCCCTTATTATAAGGGTTTGCGACCCCTTTTGACCGAGCAAAGATAACACACCCCGTGGGTGTTTTAATGACCAAAGTGGTCAAACCAAAGACAAGAAAAACCCCGTCAAATACTCGAGTTGAGCTCTAGTGACTTAAGTCCATGGCCTCTCGGCTCACACTATAACTGAGACACACTAGAAAGATCAAGTTTACACTAGTCGTTGTTAGTTTACCACACTAGACCAAGAAGTGTTTTACCTTAAATTCGAGACAACCAACACAACACCACACACCCTTCGTGGGTGTGTTTTTCTGAAATCAAACAAGGACTAATCGACCTAAGTATACCACTCGACTTAATGAAATCCAACCACAATCGCAAACACAATCCGAACCTTAACACAAACACAAAACCGAGCATAAACACAAACAAATCCGAACACAAGCACGAAATTTGAGCATCAATACAAACACTATTCAGACATAGACTCAAACACCTTCTGAGCATACACAATCCGAATATGAACACCAACAAAATTCGAGCATAACACAAACACAAAATTTGCATTATCTATTTAACTAAATCATTAACTGCTTACTAAATCGATCAAAAAGCAATAAGCAAAAATCGGATACATTAACCTACGACATACACTGCCAAATTTTGAGCCAATCCTAGTTTTGATTTTTGTTTTAGATTTTCAGTTTTGAAGTTCTACCACTCCATAATAATAAGATAAACAGCATGTCGATGGTACATATTACCACAAGATCATAACAACATCAAGAAAGAAGAAAAAAAATTGATTCAAGTATTTAACGACAACATCAAATCAAGATTTGTAGATGATAAAAGAGTTAAACCTTACAAACAAACAAGATGTCGATTGACAAGAGTCACCAACAAAACCCAATCCCGATCTTCCAAGCAATTCCACACACACCACTGATTGTCTCTCGAGCCCTTCGAACCTTGTGAGAGTTATTGTTGTGAGATGTGGCTGTGTGGATCATTGATGGAATTCGGTGGGTACAAAAAGAAGAAGAATAGAAAAGCCTTCGGTTCTCTTTTGATCATAGAGAATGAGAACCCACTATATGCAGCTTCTCTCCCCTTTTGCCTTCAATCTCCAGGCTAGGTTGACTCTGGGGAAGAGGTTTATGAGACGACAAGCACCTTGGAAGGATTGAAAGTACATAGATCCAGAAATTAAGATGGTGATAAATGAGGGTCGATGTGGTTTTTGGAAGAAAGCACTAGGAGGAAGTCAATGGAGGTATATGGACGGTTATGAGTTAGTATACCAAGAAAGAAGGGATAAGAGTTCACGTGTATGCGTGTGTTTTATTATATTAAGTGTATTTTATGTACCCCGTGTTCCGTTGAGCTGAGGTGCAATCGTGGTACCCCGGTTTCTCATAAATGTGAGACATATAATTTTGGATTCGTTTTTGTAAAACTGGCATTAAGTAAAATTTATTGACTCCGAAAATGAATTATAAAATTAAACCATTACTAATGTGATGTCGGTACGCGTATGGTGTTGTTTTTCAAGAAAAACGAGATAGCCTCTCATTTTTGTTAAATTGGGGTCTGTAAGTGTCAGAAAGTGGAAAATTCACCTTTTTTGATAAAGTAAAATAGTTTTGGTGAGTTACTATATGCTACAGCGTGCAGTTTTGCTTCCCGTAATAGTTATGTAAGCACATAAATGCTTAATCTAACAGTTAAGTAATAATAAATTAACATTTATTACTAAAATATTAGTGGAAAAATTACCGTTTGTCACATCCTTCCCGCCTTAGAAGGAAAACCGTCCTCGGTTTTCACTTAGAGTTACCCGATGAATTTGAGAAAAGGAGTGGGTATTTACGCTTGATCTCGTCCTCACGCTCCCACGTGTATTCGGGCCCTCTTCGAGAGTTCCAACGAACTTTAACAATAGGAATGTGGCTTTGATTAAGCCGTTTGATTTCTCGATCCATTATTTCGACAAGTTCTTCAATGAAATTAATTCTCTCGTCAACTTGGATTTCCTCCAGAGGAATGGCAAGTTTTTCGTTTGAGAGACATTTCTTCAGGTTGCTCACGTGAAACACATTGTGCACAGAGCTGAGTTCTGGTGGTAATTCGAGTCGGTAGGCTATTGGCCCGATTCTGGTGAGAATTTTGAAAGCTCCAATGTATCGGGGATTTAATTTCCCATGCTTACCAAAATGAATCATGCCTTTCCATGGCGAGACTTTTAGCATAACCCGATCACCAACTTGGAACTCAAGTGGTTTTCATCTCTTATCTGCGTAGCTTTTCTGACGGTCTCGAGCCGCTTGCATCCGGCTCTTGATTTGCACAATCTTTTCAGTAGTCTCATGTACTAGTTCGGGACTAGTGAGCTGACTTTCTCTGACTCCTGACCAACATATAGGTGATCTGCACTTTCGACCATAAAATGCCTCATAGGGTGCAACTTTGATGCTTGTGTGATAGCTGTTATTGTAAGAAAACTCGGCTAACGGCAGGTGCCTATCCCAACCGTTCCCAAAGTCTATCACACACGCTCGTAGCATGTCCTCTAAGGTTTGAATGGTTCTTTCACTCTGACCATCTGTTTGAGGATGGTATGCGGTGCTCATGTCAAGATCAGTTCCCAAAGCATCTTGTAGTGATCTCCAAAAGTTCGACGTGAAACGACTATCTCTATCGGAGATGATAGAAATCGGGACTCCATGTCGTGCAACTATCTCCTTTACGTATAACCGTGCAAGTTTATCCATTCTGTCGTTCTCTTTGATTGGTAGGAAGTGGGCGGACTTGGTGAGACGATCAACGATTACCCAAATGGTGTCGTAACCGCTTGATGTCCTTGGCAGTTTGGTTATGAAGTCCATCGTTATGCGTTCCCACTTCCATTCGGGAATCTCGGGTTGTACAAGTAAACCCGATAGCCGCTAATGTTCAGCTTTGACTTTCGAGCACGCTAAGCATTGACTGACATATGTTGCAATGTCAGCCTTTATATTGGGCCACCAGTATAGTTTCTTCAGATCGAGATACATTTTTTCGGCTCTTGGGTGGATGAAATATTTAGACTTATGGGATTCATGCATGATGAGGCCACGTATCCCTCTATAGAGTGGCACCCAACTTCTGTCTTTGAAACATAATGTCCCATCGGTTCTTTTCACAAATCCGTTTTCGCTTTTGGGCATTCCATAGATCCTCTCGTTGGGTCTGTTTTCTTCCTTGAGTGCCTCGGCCTGAGCCTCAAGGATTTTCGATGGGAGAGGTGAGACAATTTTCATACCCAACGATCGTACTCTCAGGGGTTTTGGTTGTTCTTTTCGGCTAAGAGCATCTGCTACAACGTTTGCTTTGCCTGGGTGGTATCGAATTTCACAGTCATAATCGCTAAGCAATTCTAACCAACAGCGTTGTCTCATATTGAGCTCCTTTTGATCAAGGATATGTTGCATGCTTTTGTGGTCGGTGTAAACTACACACTTGGTGCCATAGAGGTAATGTCTCCAGATTCTAAGTGCAAACACTACCGACCCCAATTCCAAGTCGTGTGTAGTATAGTTCTTCTCGTATGTTTTGTTGTTTCGGGAATGATCATCCCATTTCCTCTTATTGGCAACAACCGTTTCAGCCGAATCCTCGATCACTTGGTCCATTAAATTGTTGGCCACTTCCATAGTTTCATGGAGGTCAGCAGCCTTGTAAGTTGTAACATTACCCTTGATGGATGGGGGTAATCCTCCAATGTACCTTTCTAGAAATCGAGTTTTAGTCTAGACCATATCAGGGCATAACAAAGCAAGCTCTTGGAAACGCTGATTGTATGCAGCCATGTTGGTACCCTGCACTTTGAGGTTCCAAAACTCGACCTCTAACTTTTTGACCTCGTTGCGAGGGCAATACTTTTTGAGTACCATTTCTTTGAAGTTTTCCCATGACATTGCGTAACCAGAGTCATAGCCAGCCGATTTCAGATAATTGTTCCACCAAGTTAAGGCAGCATCCAAGAAGGTAAATGATGCAAACTTAACTCTGTCCTCATCAACACAGCTACCTATGCGGAATATAGTCTCCAACCTTTCAATCCATCGAACTAAGACAACTGCCCTTCGGTTCCTCCAAAACCTCCGATCATGGTCTTCTAGAATTCTTGGTAGGTGCAACCGCGAGTGTTGTTGTTTGTTGGTCTTGAGTTTCCAACATCAGTAGTGGAGTTATTTGCTGCAGCCAGTGCTGCTGCCACCCGTTCTTCAACTAACTGATCGAGCATTATTCGTTTCACAGGTGGAGCTGCTGCAGTAGCCCTAGCTGGGCCTGGGTTAGCTGGTTGCGGACGAGTAGATTTGTTTGTCTTTCTCTTAGGAGGCATTTTGCTGCATCACAACAAAAGATAAAGACAATTGAGATTCAAAAAGTTTGTTATCGCACAGGTGTAAAATCACCATAGGTAGAGTATATGAACAAGAATCAACCATTGAGAAAATGACACAATAGAGTAATCAACCAAGCTTGTTATAGATTAGGAGTCAACACATGTTTACAAAATTACAAGCTTAAAATACATAAGAGAAAAGTACAAGTTTTGAATACATACGGGAGAATACAACACTAACTAATGACTACTCAGTTTAGTGGAAAATATATCACAAACTACTAAAAAGAAACTAAAATCAATTACGCCCAAGGCGTAGCTGCTCCAACTCTGCTGCCATCCGTGCTACAGTAGACTCCAACCGCCCTACCGTAGACTCCAACTGTGCGAACGTCTCCTCGACGCCAAAACCTCCCTACGGTCCTCCTGTTCTGACCTCATAACCCCGACAATCACTGACTTAAACTCGTGCATCTTGTGCCAATTGGTCCATTTTGCATCCCAAGCTCTCGCCTGATCCCTCCTGATGTCATCCATCCTCTGATGTACACCTGCAAGCTTTCTACCAACTCGCTCATCACGTCTCCCAAGTCTCTCTAGCTGATCGGAGTGAACATCTAGTAGGCTCGCCTGTGCCCCTAACTGAATCAAGAACCTCGTAACGTCATCCTCTTCTTCCTCCGCCATGGGTGAGACAGCGGGTGGAGGAGAAGCTGGTACCAATGGAGATGGTGGCACAAAATATGGTGAAGATGGTTCATACACGGGACTATCAACACGAGGTTGAGTGCTATGAACACACTCAATGTCTCTCCATATTTCGCCATTGATCTCACAAGTAGTAGGAACATCCAAACCCTCTTCTCTAGCCCGTAACATAGCAGCTCTCTGTCCCAATCCAAGAGGTGTATCCATGTTTCCACCTATCATCTGAGCAGCCCTAGAACTCTGCCCTATCTCAAAAGTACTCGACGCCTCCTCCAGAATCCTCTTCCCATGTCGCGGCTCACCCGGTATAGTCTCCTCAGGTGTAGGATCTGCTACTGGCTCTTCTTCTAGATCCTCCTCTGACTCTTCCTCATCCCCAGCTGAATAAGAGTCATCGGCCCTCCTGAGCCTCTGACGGAGTGGTGACTGATCAGGATATAAAGCGGGTGAGAGAGATAGTGGAGTGGTAGAGGTGCCCATGTTGTGGGAAACTAGAAGGGGGGTTGAATAGTTTACCGGTTTAAAAACTTCTTTTAAAAATCTTGTTTTAAAAGTTGGTTATTGGAAACTTTGATTCGAACTCTATGTGTAATCAATCAACACCAATATGAACTACACACTAAGCTAAGTAATAATAACAAATAAAAGTAAAGATTAGAGTTGGAAAGATCAAACCGAGACAGAGGATTTATAGTGGTTCGGCTACGAAGCTCTTCTTCGCCCTACTCCACTCCCCGAGTACCACACTCGAGAGTTTCAAGCACTATGTCAACAACCTCCCTTAAGGCGGAGAAAACCGTACACGTCGCTTATCCTATTACCGACACTAAGCTAGATGTCGAGTGCTAATCTTAGCTAGCACCAATCTACCAAGGTCCACGTGACCAAACACACAAGCCCAATGGCTTCAAGAGATCACCAAGATCTCAACACGATCACAATGATCAACACTCACTTCACTCTACTCAACTAACACTAACCTAATGACCCTTGATCTTCTTGATCAATCACACAAGCCCAATGGCTTCAAGAGATGTTCACTATCTCTATAGATCACACTTGATCTTCACTCTCACTCACAAAAAGGAAATATACTTGATGTATGCTAAGATACAACAAGGTTGTAACAAGTGTTACAAAATCCTATCAACTACAACTCTAGTATCTTCTTGATTACTTGAGTTCTTCTCTTGCTAATGAAGAGGGATGACAACACCTTGTATCAACTTGGATACTTGTGTTCTTCTCTTGCTAGTGAAGAGGTATGAAGAGGATCACTTGAAGGATGATTGGATCACTCTTGAAACAAAGAAAAACTAATCTAAATGACCCTAAGAAGTGAAAGGTGTGAGAGGATTTTACTAAGGGATTTTTCTGTGTGTGAAGGGTGCCTAAAACTGTAAAAGAGGTGGGTATTTATAGGCAAATAAAATCTGAACGTTACAATTCAAAATGGTACGGACGGCTCCACTAAATGACCCACGGCTCCGTTAAATTTAACGGTACCGTGGAGCCGTGGTAGACTAGGACGCTCCAAATTTTGTCTTTTCTGGTGAAAACTTATTTGGGGAAGGTTGGAGCTGATTTTGGGGGGAAAAATAGCTGTTGTGATTTTCAAACATATTTTTCCATTAAAACATTTCTTAATATTTCAAAAATAATTTGTCATGTGTATTTTTGAAAAAAATGTTTTGTCCCATTTAAAATGTGAATTTTCAAAACATGAATTCACTTCTTTGATCACTAGTTAAAGTTGTAACTTTGTTCAAGAGTGATTTGCGTAGAAACGGGATCTTCCGATTAAAAACTTGTTAACGTTAATTTTAACGTAACGTGAGTTCACATTTTGTCATCCTCAAAATGTGAAGTAATCGAAAGATATAAATAACGTTTTTAGAATATTATTTGCATCAACAATCTCCCCCTTTTTGATGATGACAAAATATAAACTCATTTTAGGTTAAAATTAGTTTTAACAAGTTTTTAATGAGTTTATACTACCATTTCTCCCCCTTTTTGTCAAATCAAAAAGGTGGTTAAGGCTCCCCCTTGATGTGTACTCCCCCTCATTTGGAGAACACTAAGGAATCGAGCAATGGATCGTGCTACAAAACAAAGTTAGACGACAAATATACAATATCTAACAAGTAGCACATTGTGACAAATAACCAATCCCTTAAAAGGAAAACCTCCACATAAAAACATTCATTCATAAAACAAACAAGTGTCATAGTAATGTATGACTACATAGAAAGCACTAGTAAAGATGATGCGTGGGTTTTGCAACCTTACAACAGGTTTTACCTCTCGAGGGATCTCAAGAGGCTTACAACCCCACCAGGCAGTGTACCTGACCGATGTAGTATAGTGTAGTGGTAAGTACGGGGGATTGATCGTTCTCCACAGGGAATAGTGTTCGTTAGGTGTGAAAGGCTACTCTAATTAGGTCTAAGGGTTGAGGAAGATTCTTTTTGTATTTTTATATTTTATGGTAAGCAAGTAAAATCTCGGGTTTGGAAGGAGTGGGCGGAATTAGTTGCTAGTCAACTAACCCAAATTACTACAAATGCAAATAAAATAAAATAACAAAAATGAAAAGTGGTGAGAAACTTATGTGTAGAGAAATGTGTTTACTTAGATTTCCTTACTCCCTAACTATCTTTTACCGGTTAATTAGTGTGTATTAGTCGCGTGGATGACGGGTGTATTCCTTAATACCATTCGTGGGGTGGCGTACTTACTTCCCCAAACTCTACAAGCTCCTACTTCACTCCTATGTCGAGCCGGCTAGGAAGCTCCTAACATGGGATCACTAGAATTCGCTTGTGCATTAAATACAACCATAAAAACCTTTAGTACGCGTTTGGTTCATGTTTCTTAAGACGTTCAAGCAAGTTACCGAATAGGAAGTTAGCCAGTTTTCTTAAGCCTAACATAGATAAACAATCATCCAATACAACTAACAACACACTAACAACCAATAATCAATAGCTAGGTTTCATTAGATCTAAGCAAACACAAGATAAAATTAGCCTAACATGTTAAACAAAAGACAAGCATAAGATAGAATCAAACAACACATAGACATATTGAATGATTAATTGATAACTTATCTTTCAATGAAACATGGAAGATCTCAGGGCAAAAAGCCCTCAAAAAGTAGCTAAAATCGTCTTAGGGTTTTATCCCAAAATTCCACACACTAAGCTCTCTCTTAATGACAAAAAATTAGAAAACTATATATAGACTTTGACATCTGACGGCGTCACCTTATGCATTGTGACGCCGTCACCTCGCCGCTTTTAGGGTTCCCGGATGACCATCTTGACGCCGTCCCTCTTTAGCTCTTCAAAAATCCATTCTGGCTTATCAAGGCTTGACGCCGTCGGATCCTAAACGTGACGCCGTCCCCTTATGATTTAAGCCGTGACGCCCTTGATTTAGTTAAAGCGTGACGCCGTCAGAATTCTCATGCAAACTCACTGGCCCGTCATGAGTAAATTTCACATCCAACTTTTCTTGCCAAGGCATGACGCCGTCTGGAGTTAATGTTGACGCCGTCAAAGGTGACTTTCAGCACAATTTTGAGACTTTGCCGTTTTCTTCACTTTTATGCTCCAAAAACGTCCAAAATGCCTCCTTTTCCAGATTTCTCCTCAAAAGTACCTAAAATGACAAAAGGAATGATTTAGGGCAATATTTGATCAAATAAATACGATTTCGGGCTTAAATGACCCCTTAAAAGCGGTACACTTTTCGCCTCATCAAATACCCTTACACTTGAGATTTGCTTGTCCTCAAGCAAATGCGCTTTTATTCTAATCAAAATACAAGTTAGGGGTCATTTAATGCAAACATAAAAATAATTACAACAAATAATCGTTCCACTTCAATCATAATAAGCACGGAGATTATATACTAGCACCTCACAAGTAGTGTTTAGATACTCACATCTCTCAAGTGTCATCAAAATAAATCTCATAAATGAAAATGGAAAATATCTCTCACTACCTGTCATAGCAAATAGATTACCATAGGCTTGGGAAAGGATCGAAAACCTCCTCCACTAGGCGTAAGCACCTAAGATAAACTATCAAAGAGGGCTTTTAAATGGGTTATAACGTTAGGTGTAGGGAAAAGGAAAACACGGTTTTGTTGGATAAAGGATATTTTACTGGTGGCGAGTTAAAGATCTTGATCAATTACATGTACTATACAACGTTGCTAAGCCAAGACTAGACTCGATCTTAAGCTAGAAACAAAATAACAAAATAACAAAAATATAAAACAAACATAAAATAAAACGGGATGGTAGTCCGTATGTTTTTTCTATTTTTCTTTTTCTCATTTTTTTGTATTTTTCTTGATTTTTTTTTTTTTTTTTTTTTTTTTTTTTTTTTTTTTTTTTTTTTGCATACACTTTTACCCTACCATCCAAAATGATACATCATAGGGGCATTGCATCCCCTTACACTTGAACTTTTACATAACTTTACAAATAACTATTCTAATGACTCGAATTAAGATAATTGAAAAACTTGGAGTACTTTTAAAACATTTAGCACATATGGGGGTAATAAATGATGTTCTTCCCCATTACTCCATTACACTAGTACTTTACCCACGAGTCCCAATCGTCCCAAAACAATATGTACAAGGATATGACTCGACTTAGCAACCATGTAATCAACTAGATAATTAACTTGGGTTTAAACAAATGTTGTCACAATAATGCACTAAAAATGAGTGCATACAAGGTAGGCTAAGGCGATTTGGGTGTACATTTAAGTGGGGTGTAACAAATTCTTCCTTTAAGTAAAATGCTTAAAGGTCGAAACGAAAAGATAGGCTCTGAGGGGTGTACTAGGGGTATCGTGTACTAAAAATGAGTACAACGCAAAGGGTGTGGGAGAATTACTTGACCAATGTAGCCAAAGTAATTATAACAAAAACACAGGTGTAAAACAATGGGTTAATCCTAATGCCTCTTATCATGTAGTAAATCTAACTACACGAATGTAGTCTCACTTGTGGCCTCGGAATGGTCCTAACGCAAGTTCTAGAATCTAAGTGCTACCGGTACACACATCATAGCATAAATGCTTTTCCTACCAATTCTAGGGGCGAACCTCACATATTTGGGGTGGAAAATTTTTTTAGTGGTACGGTTTTTGTGCTAGTCATATAACTCCTATCCGTGAGACGCTCATTAAGATCAAAGTTTCACTCCTATATGTTGTAAAAAATTTTAAATTTGGCACTAAAATTACCTTAACAAGTATTTCTCTCAGTTTTATTACACATCTACTATCAAACAAACAAAAATCAAGCGCAATAGTATTCTCTTAAAATCGTACTTTTACCCTCCCCTTACACTTAAGATGAACATTGTCCCCAATGTTCAAATAACAAGATGTAAAAGCATAAAGTAAAAGAATGAAATCAAATACTCCCCTGATTCGCTCGTTGGATAATGAAATTACACGGTTAAATCGTCCTCCAAAGAGAATGTTGAAGCTCCATGACTAATGCATCGCCATAAGCTTGATTCCAAAAAACATCTCCTTGTCCAAAATAACCTGTTGAACCTGAGAAAACAAACACGAAAACCTGCATAACATCGGCGGGATAAAATCTATATATAAGGATATAATGCTTGTGGAATGATAATTTTGCAGATTCCTGGAGATTATAAGTTGGAGATTTTAATAAAAACTTTTTAAAAACAAAAATTTCAAAAATTTCTGAAAATTAAATCTGACGCCGTCAGGTTATAACCCCTGACGCCGTCAGAAATGACCTGACAAAAATTCTCATTTTAAGTTTCCGGAAAATTTCTGGAAAAACCTTTACCTTACTTCCTGGAAATCCTGCAAAACATCATTATGACTCGATACAAGCATTTGACTCAAACAAATACGGATATGTATGTTAATTTATTATTATTACGATTCATGTTTATTTGTGTTCTAATAAACCGATTTAGATTTCCCTTACACTTATCTTTTGCAAAATACCTTTATATGTAGTTAAGACGAAGTTAAAAACAAAATAAAGCATTTTCACAAATTAGTTTTGAACATGAATCAATAATAATAAAAATTAAACACACATACGGAAACAAATAAAAACAAACAAACAAACAAATAAACACACAAAGCAAAAAATAAAGCAAGTAAAGCATGGGCTGCCTCCCAAGAGCGCTTGTTTTTGTTCGAGTCACGAGCCTGACTCTACCCTTATTTAACGGAAATAGGGGAGGTTTCCCCTACACTTAGGATTAAGTGTGGGTGAAAGTAGCGATACACACCCGCTCGGTAGGAGTATGCCACGTGAGGAAAGAGTGGTGGATGAATTATATGCTCAAAGGGGTGTGCTCCTTTCATCATAACCTTGCCTAGTTTACTTTGGTCAATGGGTGAATTAAAGTTTCCTCCTAAAAAGGGATCATCTTCTATCAACTTTGAGAGACTCCTAATTGGGAATCCATCTTGACCTAATAAACCCGGTTTAAACCCATAATGTTTCTTACGATCAATCATGAATGGGTGATGTAAGTATGTAAGGTTATGGTTCACTCCTATGTCAGCTTCCTCTCTACAAGGCTTAGAGTCTACTACCTTCAACATAAAACTACCCGGACTATATGGTTTGATGGGTGGGTCGGGACCTAATTCAATTCCTAAGTTCACATCTAAGGATGGAAGATTAGGTAACGGTTTTGGTTTAGGCTCCGGTTCATCAAAACTATGAACTTCCATAGAACTAAAAGAAAGGTTATGACTACAAGTATTCAAACCTATTTCTTCTAGTTTTGTTTCTTCCAAAGGTTCTACTTCAATTGGGGTTCCTATAGTCCCGTCTACTTCTTCCGAGTAAGTCACGGGCGGTGTATGTGCCTCAAATGATGGTAGGACTTGTGGGGTACTTGGTGGTCTTTGATTTTCTACTCTATCGTCCATCTTATCAAGATCACCTATATCCTCATCACGTGTTTTAGTAGGATCTAACCCTAACAATTTTCCCAAGTATCTCAAGTGCTTCTCTAGGCATCTCAACTTCTATGTCCGAATCATAAGGATCATCCTCAATATTCTGACTGCTATATTCAAACTGCCTAAAAGATTCATCATGTGTTTCTTGAGATTCGACGTCATCAATCACAAAACCTAGGTCTTTTTGATCAATGTGATCATGTTCGGCTAAATCCTCCGTCACATCAAGGTCACCTATGTGTTTGTTTTGTACTATGGCATTACATGACAACCACTTAGGTATCTCAACACTAATGTATTCATCCCCAAACAAACTTGTTTCATGATCCTCGAAATTTGTGGTCAATTGACTTGTACTAACGTTTGTTGGGTTGTCTACTATATAATAATATTGGGCACACTCTTCAATAGCTTCCCATGCTTTCTCAGCACTTAATTCCCTAATATCCCTGCCGGCAATATGGTAAATGTCCCTTTGGGCATGTCGGTCGACATGATTGTAAAAGATTTGAGTTAGGGACCAAAAATCGAAGTTATGATGAGAGACTTTTTGGAGTAAATATTTAAAACGAGTCCATGCATCATAGAGAGGTTCATCTTTATGTTGTTTAAACATCAAGATGTCATATGGAGTGGGTGAATTACGTGGTTGGTAGTATGGTGGATTCGCGTTCTCCATAATGGTGAACGGAAGAGTCAATGGAAATTACGAACAAACAAACAAAGAAATAAGATAGACTAAAGAAAACCTAGAAAAATAAAATAAAAATCTCACTAGAAAGGAATCTAGTGAGTAGACCTAATAAAATAAAAATTCAACCTAAACAATAACTATTCCCCGGCAACGGCGCCAAAAACTTGATGCGTGGGTTTTGCAACCTTACAACAGGTTTTACCTCTCGAGGGATCTCAAGAGGCTTACAACCCCACCAGGCAGTGTACCTGACCGATGTAGTATAGTGTAGTGGTAAGTACGGGGGATTGATCGTTCTCCACAGGGAATAGTGTTCGTTAGGTGTGAAAGGCTACTCTAATTAGGTCTAAGGGTTGAGGAAGATTCTTTTTGTATTTTTATATTTTATGGTAAGCAAGTAAAATCTCGGGTTTGGAAGGAGTGGGCGGAATTAGTTGCTAGTCAACTAACCCAAATTACTACAAATGCAAATAAAATAAAATAACAAAAATGAAAAGTGGTGAGAAACTTATGTGTAGAGAAATGTGTTTACTTAGATTTCCTTACTCCCTAACTATCTTTTACCGGTTAATTAGTGTGTATTAGTCGCGTGGATGACGGGTGTATTCCTTAATACCATTCGTGGGGTGGCGTACTTACTTCCCCAAACTCTACAAGCTCCTACTTCACTCCTATGTCGAGCCGGCTAGGAAGCTCCTAACATGGGATCACTAGAATTCACTTGTGCATTAAATACAACCATAAAAACCTTTAGTACGCGTTTGGTTCATGTTTCTTAAGACGTTCAAGCAAGTTACCGAATAGGAAGTTAGCCAGTTTTCTTAAGCCTAACATAGATAAACAATCATCCAATACAACTAACAACACACTAACAACCAATAATCAATAGCTAGGTTTCATTAGATCTAAGCAAACACAAGATAAAATTAGCCTAACATGTTAAACAAAAGACAAGCATAAGATAGAATCAAACAACACATAGACATATTGAATGATTAATTGATAACTTATCTTTCAATGAAACATGGAAGATCTCAGGGCAAAAAGCCCTCAAAAAGTAGCTAAAATCGTCTTAGGGTTTTATCCCAAAATTCCACACACTAAGCTCTCTCTTAATGACAAAAAATTAGAAAACTATATATAGACTTTGACATCTGACGGCGTCACCTTATGCATTGTGACGCCGTCACCTCGCCGCTTTTAGGGTTCCCGGATGACCATCTTGACGCCGTCCCTCTTTAGCTCTTCAAAAATCCATTCTGGCTTATCAAGGCTTGACGCCGTCGGATCCTAAACGTGACGCCGTCCCCTTATGATTTAAGCCGTGACGCCCTTGATTTAGTTAAAGCGTGACGCCGTCAGAATTCTCATGCAAACTCACTGGCCCGTCATGAGTAAATTTCACATCCAACTTTTCTTGCCAAGGCATGACGCCGTCTGGAGTTAATGTTGACGCCGTCAAAGGTGACTTTCAGCACAATTTTGAGACTTTGCCGTTTTCTTCACTTTTATGCTCCAAAAACGTCCAAAATGCCTCCTTTTCCAGATTTCTCCTCAAAAGTACCTAAAATGACAAAAGGAACGATTTAGGGCAATATTTGATCAAATAAATACGATTTCGGGCTTAAATGACCCCTTAAAAGCGGTACACTTTTCGCCTCATCAAAAGATAACACTAAGAAAGATAACAAGAAGCCTAAATTCCTAATGACTAGAGACAAGCTTCATTTCCAAGAGGGGTCCTAAGAGTTTATTGTGGAGGACTAAACAAGCAAGTGTTTAGTTGTTTTGTTTAGGAGGTGGTGGAGATTGGGGCCCCATTTGAGGTGGTGGAGGTGTCAAGAGATGTTCTATAAAGTAGAACATGAAATGAATCTCGTCTCTTAAGAAGTAGATGAGATTACGGTTGTGGAGACAACATAGGCAATTAGCACTATGTAACTCAAAGGGATGTGGTTGGTTGGGTTGTGCCATGATAGGAGATGGTGATTGTGGTAGGGTTGTTGGAGGTGAAATTGGCATGGCATTGTCCAATGGGGTGAAGGGAGATGGTGTGTATTCCATTGATGATGTAGTGTAATAGGATCATGAAGATGTTATGTAGGTAGATGATGTTTTAGATGGTGCATAAGGTGGTGATGGTGAGTATGGAGTGGCTTGGGAAGGTGGTGTCATAGCTTCATCATCTCTTGTGAGATCCACAAAGAGTGGTTTTGAGGGTGGTTTTACGGTTATCCTAGGTTTCTTGGAGATTTGAGAGGTTGAACCATGTGTGGAGGACATGGTGTTTGTGTGATGGGAGGTTGAAGGTGAAGTGCAAGATAAGCTTGCAAGGGTGAGGCCTTATATAGGCAAGTTGGGTGAAATTTGAATTAAAGTTGATCCTATGGTGTAGGAGGGGAATCCTAGGGTGAATGTGAGGGTGCAAGGTTTGCAGGTTTGAGGTTAGGGTGATAGGGAAGTAGGAGCATTAGGAAAAATCCGTTATACAGGGTCACGGCTCTGTTAAATACCCCACGGTACCGTTAAATTTAACGGTGTCGTCCCTATTTAGTGGTGCCGTGACACTGTTGGCACGAAAATTTCCTTGCAGGCTAGTTTTGGGCAGCAAGGGGGAATTTTCTAGGGAAACTAATTCCTGGAAATGAGAGTGCCTCAACTCACTAGGTACTTATTTTCCTAATATATCCATACAATGCTACATCTAGCACATAAAGATGATCATGCATTATACTTAAAGAATCATAAGCATGCAAGCATAAAGAACAAGATAAGATATCATTCAAATGTCAAATAGAACATTTATGTAAGCATGCTAGATAATTTGAGCATTAATTCCTAATATTATCTATTAGTAATAAACCCTAGTGAAAGATATAAATCTTTTCCTAACTACTTATGACTTGAGCATTCCCCCTTCTTGTCACACTCTTGTCTTGAGTATTTGTCTCATTCTCAAGAATAGGATCATCAAAGGGTGCATAGTGGGTGGTGAATTCGGAAGTGAGGATGGTTGAGACATATGACTCGGTTATGGGTTTCATGATAGGTGTGAACAGGGAGTATTGAGGACCATGAAGGTAAGGGTGAAAGGTTATAAAGTGATGATAGAGACGGGTTAGGAACATCCCATAAGGTATCAATTTATTCTTGTTACCATTGAGATGTACAATTCGCTTAGCGAAGAAGTAAGCAAGATTGTAAGGTTGTTGGGTTAAGAGACAATAAATCATATGAGCACAACACGCTGGGAGTTGCTCACGATTTCCTGTGAGACTTAGAACATTTTCTCGCAGGATGACTGCCCAAGAAAGTAGTTCGTGACGCACTTCTTCCAAATGAATTTTCGTTGGATGTGCGTGAGGGTGAGTACGGATGATTTTGGTTAGTTCTGTTGGAGAGGGTATGTACGAACAGTACGGACTATTCTCCTCACGATAGTGAAAGAGAGACTCAAGACACCAATCTTCAGTATAGGCACATTGCCCATGATTGGGTATACTAAGGATTTGAGCAAATTGCTCAAGAGTTAGAACGTATTTGAAGTTTTTGACCCAAAACCAAAGTGACAAGGATTGATCCTCGTTACGTACGAGTTCAACTTGTCGGAAGAACTCTAACACAAAGCGAGGACAAATGTACTCGTTAACATGGAGTAGACAATCGAATCCTATAGCTCTAAAGGAAGTGTTGATGTCCCGGTGGTAAACTAGGGATGGATCAACGACACGGCCTTCATGAAACCGAAGGGTTTCAAGATTGACATAGGCACGAATGTGGTTACCGGGTGTAGTGGGTTCACGTGAGATTTCGGGTATATAGGTATCGGTTAGGAGATGATCAAAATCATATTCATGAGACATTTTTGTGTCCTATAAGACAATTAAAAAAAAATTAGAATAAAAACCAGTTGCATACAACACGTGCCTAGTGTGTGCCTAAATGCATACTATGTGGAGGTGCGGTAATCTCGACTCAAAAGAAAAATAATGAGATTACCCAAACGCTCCTGATTTCACTTTAGCTCAAACAAATATGTCGAAGAGTACATATTGATTATGTATTTCGAATAATATTTGTGAGATCATGAATGCATGAGAAAGTGTTTTTAGTTTGCATCAACAATGCATGAAAAAGAATAATTTCATGATCCTAATTTTGTGAGATTTTAAAATTGATGGAATTGGGTTGTTTTAGTGTTGATGACTTCTAATTTTGAAACATTCCTAGAAAAAGGTGAAAATCCCCAATTCAATTTTCATCAATGAACAAACCCTAGACTCAAAATTAGAAATAAATTAGAATGAGAAAACTTACAAATTATGTTGAAAAGGGTAAAATGATTGAGGATCTTGAAATCAATGTCTTGAATATGATCTTGAAGAGGTGTAATTGAGTTTTGGGTTGTGAGGTTAGGTTATGACAGCAATTGCTGAGGTTGTGAGGGTTTTGAATGAGTAATGTGGGAAAAGGGGACTGAAATACGAAATGTTCCAGATGCACGGTTCCACGGTACCGTTAAATTTAACGGTGCCGTGCCACATTTAGTGGAGCCGTGATCTGCTGGGACTGTTTTCTGTCCCATTTTGATTTTTGACGAATAAGTCTCGCTGTTTTAGTGAGATCTTATGACACAAGGAAAGAATTTGTACCTAACAAATTCTTATGACTAGGGGTTCCTAAACTTGACTAGACGAGATACACGGGATGACTTCAAGAGTCATGAGATTTATGGAATATGTTCCATCATTCCTAGACCTAGACGTAGGTAGTTAAAGGATTCTCGTTTGAGAGGTTTGGTTAGTATGTCAGCGATGTTGTCTTGAGAAGGAACTTTCTCAATGGAAATGTTTCCTTTCTGAACATTATCGCAAAGGAAGTGGTGGCGAATTTCAATGTGTTTAGTACGGGAGTGTTGGACAGGGTTTTTGCTCAAGTCAATTGCACCTTTATTGTCGCACATAATGGGAACATCATCTAAGTATATGCTATAGTCGTTAAGGGCTTGTTTCATCCATAGTGCTTGCTGACATGCCTTTCCGGCGCTTACGTACTCGGCTACGGTAGTGGAGATGGCAAGAGCCGTTTGTTTCTTGGAGAACCAAGAAGTTAGACAACAACCCATGAAGGTAAAAACGCCACTCGTGCTTTTTCGATCCACGTAATCTCCCGCATGATCAGAGTCGGGATAGACAACAGTTTCTATACCGGTCCCCTTGGGATAAAATAATCCCAAGTGTATAGTGCCTTTAATGTATCGGAAGATACGCTTAACCGCTTCAAGGTGAGAGGTTTTGGGATCCTCTTGGAAGCGAGCACAAAGGCAGACACTAAACATGATGTCGGGACTACTTGCCGTGAGGTATAGTAAACTACCTATCATACCTCTATACTTAGTGTTATCCACGGACTCACCTTCTTCATCTTTCATGAGTTTTATTTCCGTGGACATGGGAGTTTTCATGGGCTTAGACTCTTCTAAACTAAACTTCTTAAGCATTTCCTTACTATACTTAGATTGATTAAAGAAGATACCATCTTCCATTTGCTTAATTTGTAGACCAAGGAAGAAATTTAATTCGCCCATCATGCTCATCTCAAACTCGTCATGCATGATTTTAGAGAAATCATTGCACAGTTCTGGACAAGTTGAGCCAAATATAATGTCATCAACATATATTTGAACAATGATGAGATTTGAATCTCGTTTCTTTGTGAAAAGCGTGTTATCTACTGATGCGTAGTTTTGCGACCTTACAACAGGTTTTACCTCTTGAGGGATCTCAAGAGGCTTGTAATCCCCACCAGGCAGTGTACCTGACCGATGTAGTATAGTGTAGTGGTAAGTACCGGGGGATTGATCGTTCTCTAGGGGAATAGTGTCGTTAGGATTGAAAAACTACTCTAATAGGTCTAAGGGTGAGGAAGATTCTTTTTGTATTTTTTATATATTTTTATAAAAGCAAGTAAAATCTCGGGTTTGAAGGAGTGGGCGGAATTAGTTGCTAGTCAACTAACCCAAATAACTACCATTGCAAATAAAATAAAATAACTGAAAATAAAAAGGTTGTGGAACTTATATGGAGAGAAATGTGTTTACTTAGATTTCCTTACTCCCTAACTATCTTTTACCGGTTGATTAGTGTGTATTAATTGCGTGGATGACGGGTGTATTCCTTAATACCAATCGTGGGGTGGCGTACGTACTTCCCCAACTCTATAAGCTCCTACTTCACTCCTATGTCGAGCCGGCTAAGAAGCTCCTAACATGGGATCACTAGAATTCGCTCATGCATTAAATACAACCATAAAAACCTTAGTACGCATTGGTTCATGTTTCTTAAGACGTTCAAGCAAGTTACCGTATAAGAGGTTAGCCAGTTTTCTTAAGCCTAACATCGATAAACAATCATCCCATACAATTAATAACACACCAACAACCAATAATAAATAGTTAGGTTTCATTAGATCTAAGCAAACACAAGATAAATCTAGCCTAGCATGTTAAATAAAAGACAAGAACAAGATATAATCAAACAACACATAGACATATTGAATGATTAATTAATTACTTATCTTCAATTGAACATGGGAGATCCAAGGGTATAAAACCCTTAAAAGTAGCAGAAAAATCATCTTAGGGTTTCTCCTCACAAAGTTGCACACCAATGACTAAAAATTATGAGAATATATATAGGAAATCAGATCTGACGGCGTCACGTTATAGAGCTGACGCCGTCACCTCGCCGCGGTTAGGGTTTCTTGATGGCCTTCTTGACGCCGTCCCCTTTTAATCGTCCAAAATCCTCTCTGGCGTGTCAAGGGTTGACGGCGTCACACTGGGGCTTGACGCCGTCACAGGTACTATTCTAGCAGATTTAGAGACTTTGTCGTTTTCTTCACTTTTATGCTCCAAAAACGTCCAAAATGCTTCCTTTTCAAAATTTCATCTCCAAAGTACCTAAAATGATAAAAGGAACGATTTAGGGCAATATTTGATCAAATAAATACGATTTAGGGCTTAAATGACCCCCTAAAAGCGGTACACTTTTCGCTTCATCAAATACCCTTACACTTGAGATTTGCTTGTCCTCAAGCAAATGCGCTTTTATTCTAATCAAAATACAAGTTAGGGGTCATTTAACGCTAATATAAAAGTAATTACAACAAATAGTCGTTCCACTTTAATCATAATAAGCACGGAGATTACAAACTAGCACCTCACAAGTAGTGTTTAGATACTCACATCTCTCAGGTGTCATAAAAGTATATCTCATAAATGAAAATGAATAATATCTCTCACTACCTGTCATAGCAAATAGATTACCATAGGCTTGGGAAAGGATCAAAAACCTCCTCCACTAGGCGTAAGCACCTAAGATAAACTATCAAAGAGGGCTTTTAAACGGGTTATAACGTTAGGTGTAGGGATATGATAAACACGGTTTTGTTGGATAAGGGATATTTTACTGGTGGCGAGTTAAAGATCTTGATTAAGTATATATATATATATTTATTTTTTTTTTTTTTTTTTTTTTTTTTTTTTTGCATACACTCTTGCCCTACCATCCAAAATAATACATCATAGGGGGGTTGCATTCCCCTTACACTTGAACTTTTACATAACTTTACAATTAACTATTCTAATGACTCGAATTAAGATAATCGAAACACTTGGAGTACTTTTAAAATATTTAGCACATATGGGGGTAATAATGTTGTTCTTCCCCATTACTCCATTACACTAGTACTTTACCCATGAGTCCCAATCGTCCCAAAACAATATGTACAAGGATATGACTCGACTTAGCAACCATGTAATCAATTAGATAATTAACTAAGGGTTTAAACAAATGTTGTCACAATAATGCACTAAAGATGAGTGCATACAAGGTAGGCTAAGGCGATTTGGGTGTACATTTAAATGGGGTGTAAACAAATTCTTCCTTTAAGTAAAATGCTTAAAGTTAGAAACGAAAAGATAGGCTCTGAGGGTTGTACTAGGGGTATCGTGTACTAAAAATGAGTACAACGCAAAGGGTGTGGGAGAATTACTTGACCAATGTAGCCAACGTAATTATAACAAAAACACAGGTGTAAAACAATGGGTTAATCCTAATGCCTCTTATCATGTAGTAAATCTAACTACACGAATGTAGTCTCACTTGTGGCCTCGGAATGGTCCTAACGCAAGTTCTAGAATCTAAGTGCTACCGGTACACACATCATAGCATAAATGCTTTTCCTACCAATTCTAGGGGCGAACCTCACATATTTGGGGGTGGAAAATTTTTTAGTGGTACGGTTTTGTGCTAGTCATATAACTTCCTAACCATGAGACGCTCATTAAGACCAAAGTTTCACTCCTAAATGTTGTAAAAATTTTTAAATTTGGCACTAAAATTGCCCTAACAAGTATTTATCTCAGTTTTATTACACATCTACCATCAAACAAACAAAAATCAAGTGCAATTGTATTCTCTAAGGTATCATCATTTACCCTCCCCTTACACTTAAGCTGAACATTGTCCCCAATGTTCATTCAAAGGATGTAAAAGTAAATAAGGTAAAAGAATGAAAACAAATACTCCCCTGATTCGTTCGATGTGGATAATCCGGTAACATGGTTAAATTCTCCTCCAAGAAAATGAACGTTGAAAGCTTCCCTTCCGAAATATAAATCATCTTCTTGTCCAATATAACCTGTTAAACCTGAGAAAACAAACACAAAAAACCCAAAGCATCAACCTGAACAAAGAAAACTCACAACTAGATGTAATTCCAGACTTAGAAATAAAACAAAACGATTAAAGATATAATGCTTGTAGAATGAATATTTGCAGATTTCCTGGAGTTTATAAAACTAAAGATTTAACAAAAACTTTATGACTCCGGTAGAAAAACAAAACTTACAAAATTTCCAGAATTTTACACTTGACGCCGTCAGAAGTGACCTGCAGAAATTTTATGGTTAGTTTCCGGAAAATTTCTGGAAAAACTTATGCCTCACTTCCTAGAAATCCTGCAAAATATTCATTATGACTCGATACAAGCATTTGACTCTAACAATTACTAGTATGCATGCTTTCCTACTTCTTCTATCTGAAACACCGGAGGACCTTGCGAGCCTCGTTTGAAATTCCTTGATAAGGGGATCATCGGAATCTGCAATAGTTTTCACGAACTGTGGAGTTTTGTCATTCTCAATTGACATGGACGGAGACCTTATCCCGTAGCTTATATTTTCTGGCTCTTTAGGGACAAAACTAACTTCCCTAGTACCACGAGCCACAACGAAGTTCCTGAATGCCATCCCTACAGAAAAACAAAAAGAAGAGATAAATATCATCAGATAAGTCATTTACTTTATTTTAATAGGTATATACATACTTTTCCCATTGCAGATTATCTCAGGTTCCAAGGGAGAGCCTTCCCAATGATCTACAATCCCCGCCATAAACAGTATCGGCTCAGGAAATGTTTGCACATCAAATGGGTGACATTCAAGACGTTGGTAGAGGGAATAGCTTCTTACGAAGTAAGGCAAAGGATCATCAAAGCGTTTCTCATCAAAACGATTGTCTTTGTCTAACAATGCTGGATATTAGGGAGGTATGATACTATCTTGCACATAGAAAAACAGACCTTTCCATTTTCTTATATTGGCAAAAGGTTTTGTTATTAAACAGGGCACATCAGGTTCACTTCTTTTACCTAGGGTTAACCAATCACCACCAGGGCAAAGGTTGATAAAGCCTCTAAGCACGTTAAGCGTGGGCTCATAACCATAGGCTTTGCATACGACAATGTAGGTGGTTAGTTTGGCTAAGCCGAATGGGTTCAACCTGGAAATATGTACTTGATAATACTGTAAAAATTCTAAGATTAGTGGATGAATAGGAATCCTAAAGTTGGATTCTGTAAAAGCATGAACATATAACCCAACATACCCAGTTGGAGTGTCGAAAATACTTTGGTTTTTGTTCGGGAGTATCACTTTATACTTTTTTAATATGGGATATTTTTCAAAAAAATCCGCCAACGCCTGTTCTGATAAGGTACACTTTTGTTCCCTAATGATTCTTTTTGCCGCCATACTCATCTTGTATTTGTAGCAATGAGAACGTAGAGGAATAATTACCTTAAATCTCTGAAGAAGCACAAAGCACAGTATTGTGCATGTGTATTTTGGGTGCAAAGAAAAAGTATGATCAGGTAGGGATTAGAAAGAGTTTATGCATATCTATTGACAATTTACCCTGACCGTCCACGTGTACTCATAGTTTGAGTAGTATACGGATTTCAAACTGTTTTTTCAATTTTGAAAAGAAGTTTGAATATACCGATATAGTAGCTGCTGCAGCCTAGGGTGTAGTAGTTGGAGAATTATTAGCCGCATTTATTGCGCAGAATTTGTTTAAACGCTTATCTTCATTTCGTCCGAATTTGTGATAAATGGGATAGAGTGTAGAAGGTTTTTGAGTCGAATGCAATTTATACTCGTACATATATATCACTTTCGACTGGGGGGCTTGATGAAGTACCCTCCTAACGGGTCGAAGGAATCCCCTTCGAGCCTGTAGAAAGCCCTCCCTTCGGAGGCCCAGGTTAATCTTCTAACTCGTTTCATTGGCGTAAAACCATTCGCCTGCGAACTGGTTACCATGTGGGAATCCGCCAATCGAAGCCCTAAGCCCTTTGGGGTATTCCTGACGAAGGGACTAGCACGAAGGACCATCATGACCTGGTCAAACCCACGTCTCCTCTATCCCTTGGCTTTCCCGCCAAAACAGAGATCGTGGGCTACAAAGCCCTAGCGGTTACCACTTTCCATAGGACGCCCCCATGATCTCCGAACTATGCGCAACCGCCCACTATGCCCTATTTCTCCCCCAGAAATAGCATAGTCGGGCCAAAAACTAAGTAAGTTAACTTCACTCTCAAAATTTACGACCTACATTACCATTACACATACTTACTCGCACGCCGGAGGTGGTTCGCAGGGTCCAACCCCTGCGCAATCACTTAACGTAGTGTCTTCGTATTTCTTATTTTCAGGTTAAGAACAAGCTTGGCGCAATCTCAACACCCCATTATTCCTTTGATCACCATCGAAGGCTTGGTTGGCAATTATTTGTTCAATCACATATCCTATCCTGAGGCTTATTTCCTATTTTCATGACAAATAGGCCATTTCTCCTAACTCCTTTACCTATGGTTTTACCATCCTTAATAATCTCACTACCCTCTTCAGAGAATATAACTCTACACTTATTATCTACCATTTGACTAATTCTAAGCAAATTAAATCCTAAGTTATCTACATGCTCAACATTTCTAATAGTGAGGGAGTTATGAGTGATCGTACCTTTGCCAATAATGTAGCCCTTAAGTTTGCTACCAAAAGTGACATTACCTCCGTTGTATGCCTTGTATGATGAGAATAGACTTCGGTTGCCCGTCATGTGGTTGGTGCATCCACTATCCTTGACCCATTCGTCAGGCTCCAATTCGATTCCCAAGCATATCTCATTTGAAGCATGAGCCATTAGACACTTTTCGTCCTTGGGCTTCTTTTCTTCATCATCACCGCTATCACTCCAGGCGCCTCCTATGAGAGCTCGTTGGTTGTTGAATATCGGTGGCTTGGGACACTCTCCTATGAGATGATTAGGATCTCCGCATCTAAAGCATTTCCTATCACTTGTCCCTTTCTTTTCAACATGGTTCTTTTGTGATGTCTTCTTCTCATCACGAGGTTGCCTAACGAACCTACCTCTTATCCTAAAGAACTTTTTAAAATCCCTAACCGCTAGTGCATATTCCTCATCTTCACTATCGGAACTTGAACATTCCTCATCACTAGACTCCTTCTTGGCTTTCAATGCTAGAGATCTAACTCTCTCGCCTTTGCCTTTGACTATGTCGGAGTCTTTCTTAATTATCATCTCGTGAACTTTCAAGTTTCCTATAAGTTCATCGAGTGACAATGCTGCCAAGTCCTTTGACTCTTCTATGGCGGTGACCTTTGCTCTCCATTTAGGATGTAGAGCTCTAAGAAACTTCCTAACATAGTTCTTACTAGAATAACCTTCATCAAGAGCTTTAAGACTAGTGATAATAGTATTAAATCTAGCAAAAGCATTATCTATTGATTCATCCTCCGAAATGGAGAATTGTTCATATTGTTGAACAAGAAGATCTATCTTGTTCTCTTTGACTTGGTTATTACCTTGGTGAGTGACTAACAAAGTTTTCCAAATGTCTTTTGCCGTATTACACATAAAAATTCTTTCAAATTCCTTTTAGGCAAAGCATTATAAATCATCATTTTAGCCTCATTATTTTTGGCTAATTTCCTTTTAAGTTCATCACTTTATTTATCATAAGAAACTATTTCATCCTTTTTAGTTTCCTGATTCTTTTGAATAGGTTGAAAGTCACCCTCGGTAATAACATGCCAAAGATCAATGTCTTTTGATTTCACATACGTTTCGAATCTTGTTTTCTAATAAATAAAACAATCGGTTTCGAAAAGGGGTGGTCTTTGCATAGATTGCCCTTCTAGATATTTGTCGGAATCCATTGATCGGTTCAAGCTTTAAAATACAATATACTTTAAAAACTTGACTAACCTGGCTTTGATACCAATTGTGGGAAATTAGAAGGGGGGTTGAATAATTTACCGGTTTAAAAACTTCTTTTAAAAATCTTGTTTTAAAAGTTGGTTATTGGAAACTTTGATTCGAACTCTATGTGTAATCAATCAACACCAATATGAACTACACACTAAGCTAAGTAATAATAACAAATAAAAGTAAAGAGTAGAGTTGGAAAGATCAAACCGAGACAGAAGATTTATAGTGGTTCGGCTACGAAGCTCTTCTTCGCCCTACTCCACTCCCCGAGTACCACACTCGAGAGTTTCAAGCACTATGTCAACAACCTCCCTTAAGGCGGAGAAAACCGTACACGTCGCTTATCCTATTACCGACACTAAGCTAGATGTCGAGTGCTAATCTTAGCTAGCACCAATCTACCAAGGTCCACGTGACCAAACACACAAGCCCAATGGCTTCAAGAGATCACCAAGATCTCAACACGATCACAATGATCAACACTCACTTCACTCTACTCAACTAACACTAACCTAATGACCCTTGATCTTCTTGATCAATCACACAAGCCCAATGGCTTCAAGAGATGTTCACTATCTCTATAGATCACACTTGATCTTCACTCTCACTCACAAAAAGGAAATATACTTGATGTATGCTAAGATACAACAAGGTTGTAACAAGTGTTACAAAATCCTATCAACTACAACTCTAGTATCTTCTTGATTACTTGAGTTCTTCTCTTGCTAATGAAGAGGGATGACAACACCTTGTATCAACTTGGATACTTGTGTTCTTCTCTTGCTAGTGAAGAGGTATGAAGAGGATCACTTGAAGGATGATTGGATCACTCTTGAAACAAAGAAAAACTAATCTAAATGACCCTAAGAAGTGAAAGGTGTGAGAGGATTTTACTAAGGGATTTTTCTGTGTGTGAAGGGTGCCTAAAACTGTGAAAGAGGTGGGTATTTATAGGCAAAGAAAATCTGAACGTTACAATTCAAAATGGTACGGACGGCTCCACTAAATGACCCACGGCTCCGTTAAATTTAACGGTACCGTGGAGCCGTGGTAGACTAGGACGCTCCAAATTTTGTCTTTTCTGGTGAAAACTTATTTGGGGAAGGTTGGAGCTGATTTTGGGGGGAAAATAGCTGTTGTGATTTTCAAACTTATTTTTGCATTAAAACATTTCTTAATATTTCAAAAATAATTTGTCATGTGTATTTTTGAAAAAAATTTTGTCCCATTTAAAATGTGAATTTTCAAAACATGAATTCACTTCTTTGATCACTAGTTAAAGTTGTAACTTTGTTCAAGAGTGATTTGCGTAGAAACGGGATCTTCCGATTAAAAACTTGTTAACGTTAATTTTAACGTAACGTGAGTTCACATTTTGTCATCCTCAAAATGTGAAGAAATCGAAAGATATAAATAACGTTTTTAGAACATTATTTGCATCAACACATGTAAATGGCTCGGGTCCTCTTATGGGGTGGGGATGGTAGGTCTGAGTACCGCAGTCGACGTCCTGGGACGCGCATGCGGGTGGTGCGACGAACAGGGAGAGTATGAACATATGGGGTAGGCTGCATGGCAGTATCAGTAATAGGAGTAGGCTAGACAGGAATATGATCAGTAGTTGATGTAGGTAGTATTGTAGCAAGTGTGGTCTTAATGAGGTCGGGGTCTGGTGCATGGTAAGCCTGTAGCACCTGCATACAGGGATCATCTGAGCCCGGAGAGATCTAAGGGATGTCGTGGGAGGACTTAGTCTGTGACAAAAATGGTATATGTGTGTAATTATATCGAAAATACTTGTAGTAAATAAGTTAAGTAGGTATAAGTATACATATAATACTTATAGTACATGTAGTTGAGTAAAATCAACAAATGGTAACATATAGTTAAGACAAGTAAACAACAATTAAACTGCAAGCAAGGCAGGCAGGCAAGTGGCGGTCATAGGGACTTGTTTTTGTAAAAAGTGGTTATAGTTTAGGGTTTATATGTACCTAGTTCTTTATAACCTAGGCTCTGATGCCAATCTGTAACACCCCTAAAATCTGGTATTGCGGAAGCATTCAAGTCTTGGGGTGCTACTAAATTGAAAATCACAACACAAGGTAATAAAAATAGAATACATACTCCGTTTCAATACATTCAACCACGTTAAATAAGTTTACAATATAGTTTGAGTTCAGAAAAATAAGGCCCATAAGTTCAGTCATCCCATTCAAAACAAGTCATAGTTAAATGCCACAGTACTTCAGGAAGTAGTCTATGACCCTTGCCATGCCACAACCTTGTAATAATCAATCAGCTTAAACACCTGAGAAAAACATGCTAAAAGTTAGCAAAAAGCTGGTGAGTTCATAGGTTTATCAATAAGTAGTAAAAATCAATAGTTTGGACCATGTGTTTGGTATATGAACATTACAACCCATGTAATGCCATATAAAAATATAGTCTATTACGCTAGCACTAAGTTCATGCAACCGAAGCTATAACAGTGTGCATGCTCTAGAAGCATGTTAAATATAAAGGCCCGACAAGTGTTTATCCCAGACACTTGTGTTTCGACATGGTATACGTTCGTTTGCCTATCCGGTCAACCCAAATGGGTACGTTACTCCCAATAGATCTATTTATAACATTCGCGCTTCCCAGCAGGAATTGACGGTTCATGAGTTGGGCATAATGGGACATAACAAGGCTTAGGCTAATCCACGTAATAGCATAGACAATGGTTTTGGTCCATAAAAGAGTTTTGCATGTTTCTCACCCCAATTGTAAAACAAGTTTAAATAGAATGGGGCTATAAACTCACCTCGGCAAATAGCAGTCAGATAATACAATAGTTTAGATAGTGTTCAGCACCAACACGCGACCTAGATTAGTAAGGTTTGTTTTAGTTCACAGACTAAGTTTAAGAATTTACGAAATTTAATTAAATTCAAAAGATTTAAAGAGTTTATGTTATTGTGGCTGGTGTGGCAGCATTTATGTTTAAAACAATTTCCTAGCATTTGGAGGTATTGGCTCTTGGAAGTGCATAAATGTATATTAAGAAAATATCAAGACGAATAAGTCTCCGGTTTGATAGTAACTGCAAGACTATGTACAGAAAACAATTACTATCACATATTAGACGCTGACGGCATATGGAAACGTTATCGTCCAATGAGTATATATTACTGAATACGTGTTTATATATTACATGTATAAGTGTGTGTGTGCATGAGAAAGATGGTGTGTGTATATATATAGTTTTTATAAAAGAAATGATACGTTTAAAATTTCTCATTATTGATTTAATGAAATATACCTTTGACAATAGGCGGGCATGACGCGAGTACAAGTTTTGGTTTCCTCATGCTAACAAAAGTTATAAGGTTTGCGTTTATTTACATAATTGTTTTATAATCTAATAATTCTATATGAGTTGTTATAAAGTACGTCAAGTTTATATGAAATCAAATAAGTGGTATATATTAATGAACGAGTTTAATTTCACAAGTTTAGTTTTCACTTTGTTCATATAGTTGTTAAATGTGTAAAAGAGTTTGTAGTTGTATGTGTATAGTAAAACTAACTTGGTCGATTTGTTTATAAAAATCATGTCGAGACTTAAGTATGTCGTATGGTTTATATATATATATAGCTAGATTTTAGTAGTTTGGTGAAGTGTAACGAGTCGGTAACGAGTAGAGTTATTGTAAGTCGTGAAATACAAAGTTGCAATAATCGGGAACGATCACTTGGACGATTGCGACAACAACTCGTGTTCCGAAACAGATTATTCAACCCACTCTTATGTTGGGATTTGGCGGATTGGGCTGTGGCCTAACATGGAACGATGAACTCACTCTAGATTGGACTGATAAAAACCAGACGGACTCTATTCTTGATACAAGGGCTTCGGCCCATTCTAGCAATATTGAACACAACAATCCCTTTGGAGTTTAAAAAGGGCTTCGGCCCAATCAGGGATAAATAAAAAATCCAGTAACACAATGTTTAGGACAAATACACAAGCACAGGTTTTTTCTTTTGGGTTATAACAGTTTGTGCAGAACAACGTAAGGGGGGACTCGAACACATGAACTCGATCTGTTTTTGACCACTTCAACCCGAGTATCACTCGACCTCACCGAGGCTCGAGTGATCAAGTAAAATAGGTCAAGTATCCTAGACCTTGTGAACAAGACACAACCCAAACCGTGCCCTTATTATAAGGGTTTGCAACCCCTTTTGACCGAGCAAAGATAACACACCCCGTGGGTGTTTTAATGACCAAAGTGGTCAAACCAAAGACAAGAAAAACCCCGTCAAATACTCGAGTTGAGCTCGAGTGACTTAAGTCCATGGCCTCTCGGCTCACACTATAACTAAGACACACTAGAAAGATCAAGTTTACGCTAGTCGTTGTTAGTTTACCACACTAGACAAAGAAGTGTTTTACCTTAATTCGAGACAACCAACACAACACCACACACCCTTCGTGGGTGTGTTTTTCTGAAATCAAACAAGGACTAATCGACCTAAGTATACCACTCGACTTAATGAAATCCAACCACAATCGCAAACACAATCCGAACCTTAACACAAACACAAAACCGAGCATAAACACAAACAAATCCGAACACAAGCACGAAATTTGAGCATCAATACAAACACTATTCAGACATAGACTCAAACACCTTTTGAGCATACACAATCCGAATATGAACACCAACAAAATTCGAGCATAACACAAACACAGGATCCGAGTATAAACACAAACACAAAATTTGCATTATCTATTTAACTAAATCATTAACTGCTTACTAAATCGATCAAAAAGCAATAAGCAAAAATCGGATACATTAACCTACGACATACACTTCCGAATTTTGAGCCAATCCTAGTTTTGATTTTTGTTTTAGATTTTCAGTTTTGAAGTTCTACCACACCACAATAATAACACAAACAGCATGTCGACGATACATATTACCACAAGATCATAACAACATCAAGAAAGAAAAAAAAAAATTTCGATTCAAGTATTTAACGACAACATCAAATCAAGATTTATAGATGATAAAAGAGTTAAACCTTACAAACAAACAAGATGTCGATTGACAAGAGTCACCAACAAAACCCAATCCCGATCTTCCAAGCAATTCCACGCACACCACTGATTGTCTCTCGAGCCCTTCGAACCTTGTGAGAGTTATTGTTGTGAGATGTGACTGTGTGGATCATTGCTGGAATTCGGTTGGTACAAAAAGAAGATGAATAGGAAAGCCTTCGGTTCTCTTTTGATCATAGAGAATGAAAACCCACTATATCTAGCTTCTCTCCCCATCTGCCTTCAATCTCCAGGCTCGGTTGACTCTGGGGAAGAGGTTTATGAGACGAAAAGCACCTTGGAAGGATCGAAAGCACATAGATACAGAAATTAAGATGGTGATAGATGAGGGTCGATGTGGATTTTGGAAGAAAGCACCAGGAAGAAGTCAATGGTGGTATATGGACGGTTGTGAGTTAGTATACCAAGAAAGAAGGGATAAGAGTTCACATGTGTGCGTGTGTTTTATTATATTAAGTATATTTTATGTACCCCGTGTTTCGTTGAGCTGAGGTGCAATCGTGGTACCCCGGTTTCACATAAATGTGAGACATATAATTCTGGAGTCGTTTTTGTAAAACTGGCATAAAGTAAAATTTGTCAACTCTGAAAATGAATTATAAAATTAAACCATTACTAATGTGATGTCGATACGCGTGTGGTGTCGTTTGTCAATAAAAATGAGATAACCTCTCGTTTTTGATACATTGGGGTCTGTAAATGTCAGAAAGTGGAAAATTCACCTTTTTTGATAAAGTCAAATGGTTTTGGTGAGTTACTGTATGCTACAGCGTGCGGGTTTGCTTCTCGTAATAGTTATGTAAGCCCATAATTGCTTAATCTAACGGTTAAGTAATATTAAATTAACATTTATTATTAAAATATTAGTGAGAAAATTACCGTTTGTCACATATGCCATGCCTGGGGTGATTCCCAGGTCTTGGGCTTGTCTGATTGTTATGTGTGAAATAATATGGATAAGGACAAGAGAATTGGAATGTGTTTGCCTGAGTTTTTCCTGATAAGTACGTGTATCGTGACCTGAGTTGTACGCTTTTCGGACCCCTTTCCTGACATTTCTCAACATCCCTTACTACCCCTTGGACCTCATGTGTTTGTGGTTTTCGAGCTTGCGTGTGTGACCTGAGAGAGTGGTATTGTCCATATAACTGTGCTGGCTTCTTGGAGAAAGATGACACGTGCAGGACTGGCAGGTCCTCTTATGCATGTGTCTTCTTCATAGGTTTCTTTATCTTGTTTCCAGGTGGCTGGTGAGTCTCCCTTTCTGGTTTTTGTTGGTCTTTCTTTATGCAAGAAAGGTTTTCAACTCGGATATCTCCGAGGTGGTTTCTGGTTGTTTTTGAAATTTTAGGGTTTCGGTCATCAGCCATGTATAACCGAGAAACTAGTTGTTTAGAGGAACTTTTTTTTTTTTTTTTTTTGAGTGAGACATGAGTGAAAATAGGTTAAAATTTTCGTAAAATTTGTGTCTATTTTGTATTAGGTCCCCACGGATGGCGCCATGTTTACGTATGGTAGGGAAATCGGTTAAGAGATGGGATATGAATGGTTTTGATTTTTGGTTTCTCGTGTTGAACGATAAGGACATGATGAGATTGATGTAGAACAAGAAGCTCGGGTAACACTTAAACAAGAACTATACTTCACTGTTGTGAGACAGTATTTGCCCAAGTGTGTGAAAACTTTTGTGATGTTGTATGTTGCTCTCCTTTTATAGAGAGGCTTGTAGGGTTTAGAGATAAACCCTTTTGGGAATGATCGACGGCCGCCAGGGTGCCAATTGTCGATCATCCGGGAGCAGACAAGGAGGATAGATGTCATTCGTACTTTAGCTCGTAGTGGTGTTTGTCGTGTGTCCCCACTGTGCAGTGTTAGATGGTACATCTTAACCGCTAGTGACATTTAGGGAATAGCAGTTTTGTCTATATTCAATTAGGCCTGAGAGGTCCTTCCAGGCCTGCGTGGCTTGGCATTTAAGCCGGGACTTTATCAAGTGTTGATCGGGCCTTGGTGATGGGCTTATCCGAGCATGTAATTAATGGGCTTGTGCCATTAATATTGATACGCTATCAATGTTGTTACTTCTTTTTCGCTTCAATGTTATTGTGTGTTGTAATCTTATTATTAGAGCATGCATAATGGTGTTAAAATGGCTCGACATCAAGTTGTTTGCGGTCTGCTTCACAAATGGTCACCATTGTGGAAGTGAGATGCGATCCACTAAAAAGTGGAAGAAATTAAAAAGTATAGAAAGCCTATCATCTAAGGCCACGTGTAACCCACACACTCCCTCCTTTTTTTTCTTATTAAATTCAGTTAGGGGGCATTTTAGTTCTTTTAACCCTTTTTTTTATTACACCCCAGAACTTTAAACGTAAATAACTTTCAAACGACCAACTTTTATGAAAAACCGATTTCACCATAATTTTTTAAATTTAATTCTCTTTAATTTGATATGCATTATAATATATGAATCACAACTTTTTTTTCCAACTTTTTAAGTGGGTGTTGATTTTCTAGAAAATTTCGGCATTTTTGGATCTAATTTTGTCTAGTTTAAGGGCTGAATTTTGCAAAACTTAAAACACAAAAGTTGTAGCTTTTTGGCCATTCTTTACCCGTAAATTTGATTCACTCAAATCCGATATGATATGAGTGAAATATCACACATTAAAGATGAACAATAATTGATGAACGTTATAAAAAATAACTGATAAACGTTATAAAAAATAACAATGAACAATATCAAAAATAACTGATTAACGTTATTTTTTCAGAAACTGCTGAACATTATAAAAAAATAACTGATGAACGTTATCAAAAATAGCTGATGAACAATATCAAAAATAATTGATGAACGTTACTTTTTCGAAAACTTCTCAACATTATAAAAAATAACTGATAAACGTTATAAAAAATAACTGATTAACAATTTCAAAAATAACTGATGAATTGATAAATATTATGTTTTTATTAGAAAATTGATGAATTGATGAATAATACTAACTTGAACTGATGAACATTATCAAAAAATAAGTAATGAACAAGATTAACTGATGACCAAAACTAACTAATGAACTGATGAACATTATAAAAAATAAGCGGATCAAATACAATGTTGTACAGTCACTTTTTAATAAGTATATAAAGCGCTAGTAGCTTTCCACATGTCCATTGCTGTTTTCAGTCATTGAACTCCCACTTTTTTTTTCCAACTTCTCTTTCATCCCATTCTTTTTCGGGTAAAAGCTATAAAATAATCACGTACTTTTCGAAATTGTTCGTCTAGAACTACTTACTTTTTTACTACCTTACTTAACCAACGAACTTTCAAAATGTGTTCCGACTTCACCCATATGATTGGTTTATATTAAAATAAAGCCTGAAATAATTATATTACCGTTGTCTTCTTTAAAAATTTATTCCAACTTCACCAACGAACTTTCAAAATTTGTTCCGATTTCACCCATTCGACAAGGGTAATATGGTCATTTCAGTTATTATTTTAAAATAAACCAGTTATATGGGTGAAGTCATAACAAATTTTGAAAGTTCGTTCATGAAGTAATGTAATAAAAAAGTAAGTGGTTCTGGACGGGAAATTTCAAAAAGTACGTGGTTATTTTATAGCTTTTACCATTCTTTTTCTTCTTTCTTCAACTATTTTTCTAATTAAATATTCAACAAATTAAAGTACAGATCTAAACAAAACCTGGTAACTCATAAGATCCATTAATTCAATCTCATAAACTTCCATCAAATTGTTGTTCGTTGTTCATGAGCATCTTTGGCCGACAATATTCAGACTTGGTGTTGGCTGATTGGATGGTGGCGGTGACGACCAACAAAGAAACGAAGGTAGTTGGAGTGAGGTGGCGAGGACAAGTTACGTTGATGTCGTGTTGATGTGTCTCGAAAGCTGTAAATTTATATAAACATACGGCTAATTCCACCGATTTCTCTTAGTTCATATAAACATACAGGTAAATGTATAACCCTCGTTTATAGTAAAGAGTTATGGTAAGACCAGGTCGTTCCACAGGGACTGAGATTATTCTATATATCAAGTAACTACTTAGGATGATTTAGAAAGCGTTTAAGACAATTATGCAAAAACTAAATGAGATTCGAAATGGGACAAATATGATTACTTAGATAGTTACTATAACTCAGTGAATGATTAATGATAATGACCTCAATGATGGAGTAAGTTCAACCAATGATTTGCTGTTTTCATCAAAATAATTTTTTCACTGATTAACAAGTTGATTCAAGACTTATGTTTACTAGCACTTGAACGAGTGTGTAACAAGCTCAAGAACTAATTGAAATGTAGGAAACTTTGTTGTTTATAACTTAACAAGAGCGGATTTCTCCAACCAATTGATCAAGATACTTAGACATATTTCGAAAATTATATAATACCAATTGGTTCTTTTGACCTTTTCCAATTGACAAGTATAATCAAAAGTGATAAACAATGGATAAAGAGTTTAGAACACAACAAGGTTTCAACATAAACAAGAAATCAAATGAGATCATATCACAACCATTCACTTTATTATATTAGCATATCCAAGCAACCATAAGGAGTTTAGCCTAATATGGCTTTAGTAATCACGCTTACAGTGATTGATACGTTTGCAATGAGAGACATACTTCCTAAATTAGTTACAATGATTGACCTACTGTCACTAGCGATCACTATAACAATACCAAGATAGTACTTCAACGTATTTGGAACTTTAGCTTCACTTGATCACTCCAATTGATGTAATTCGAATGGTAAAGAGTTAGCAGAGCTTTTGTAATAGTTGGGATGAGAGATGTGTTGATTGAGACGGATTGAGGCTCTATTTATAGGCTAACGGTGACTGATCATATTCTGAAGTACGCCGCACTTAAGGTAAGATCGGCGGGCTTCACTTGCGATACCGGCGGACATAGTTAGTAACACCGGCGGGCTTCAATAGCTTTCTTGGCGCCAATGGGTCATTAATTGAACTGAAGATTGGCGCACTTTATTCCTGAGATCACTGTACATTACGATGCTGACTCAGATTGTATAAGACTTATTACGCCCCCCGTAACCAGCGTACTTTGATAGAAAGGTCGGCGTGCCTTTCTACTTTATGAGGAAATTCTTTGCTCTAGCATCCACTTGGCTTAGAAAGTCCATAGAATTCATTAAGAAACTAACAAATAACGCTATATAAAATATGTATAATTCGAGCGTCATCAAATCCCTCCACACTTAGCTATTGCTTGCCCTTAAGCAATGTAAGCAAACAAAATAGATTTAAGATTTGAGAGTTTGAACTTGAAGGAGATTTATTTGTTAGTAATAAAGACATTTTATATATCAGGCATCAATACATAACTAGATCACCTCACACAGGAATTATTTAGATTTACACAATTTCGTTCATAAGGGGTGATTATGTGGGAACACTCAATTTGCACAAACATAAATCATAAAATTACCATATGCTTGTACAAGATACGTAAACATAACTGTTGCGGTGTGAGCACCAGACAAATACATCAAAAGAGGGAAAAAATATGGGTTTATTTGGTTAGGAGAGTGGAGATAATTTGGATAATTTTTGAGAGATATGAGTAGCAAAAATGTCTAGAATTCCGAGTACTGCTAGCCACAATCACAACTTTTACTTCACTTTGCTAGGCATATACTTTTTTCTTTCCTTTGTTTTTCACATTATTTGATATTGACTTTTCTTTATATACTTCACTGAATTTTCTTTAACATATCAGTGACTAGCGAATAGTAAGGACTTTGCTTAGCAATTTCTTTGTTTTTCTCTTATAATGGGTAGTTGATAGGGGTGTTTTATAGTAACAAGGATAATTGGATGAAATATCATGAGATAGGTTTAAGGTTGATTTGGGTTGTATATATTGCCTCTTTATCACATATATCGGTCTATAAATTAACCTCACTGCGGTTTAGCAAACGATATACATGCACAAGTTCTAGAGTTAAAATGAATTACCGGCACACTCATATAATATGAAACAAGAAGTGCAAAGATCATACACTTCATAAAAGGCTAAGAATATTATCACAATTTTAGTGGGTTTTTAAAATGTGCTAGATATGTATTGACTTGCCTTGCTAGAGCATTTTTTACTAAGAATTTCTAATATAGATACATAAATTTTGAAAACTTATGGAACAAGAAATAGTGCAGAGTTACGCTCGATTTGACCTATTTATCCATTGTCCCTAATGTGAAAGACTGATAAAATAAGAAATAGGAAAAATCGAGATAAGAGAAACGAAACTTCCCGGTGCTATATATGGAAGTTGACATATGAAGTTGCTCTCCTTGCATCCATAACTTATAAAACCTTCAAAAACACAAGGAAATATTTTCGGGATTTTTTTTCCCTTTTTTTTTTAACAAATTGCCTCCACACTTAAATTAAAGTGTGGTGAAAAATAAAAAACTTGAAACCACGGGTTGCCCCCCGAGAAGCGCTTGTTTTTTATAAGAGTCTCTAGTTAGACTCTTCTTTTTGTTTCTATTACTTTTTGGGAAAGAAAGGAGTGGTTTCTTGCCTCCTGTCATTGTAACTTTCTTCTTCGTGGTATAACTTTAGTCTATGGCTATTTACTATGAACGTTTTTCCAGCACGTCCATATAATTCAACGTATCCGGATGGATATCCGTGTTTAACCATATAAGGACAAAGCTATCGTGATCTTAGCTTTAGTTGTTTGAATTTATATTTTGAGTGAAACAGGAGTACTTTATCTACTTGCTTGAATTCTTTATGGATTCGTAATTTACGATCGTGCCAGATTTTGGTTCTTTCTTTGTATAATCGAGAATTTTCGTAAGCATGTAAACGAAATCCGTCCAACTCGTGTAGTTGAAACATTCATTTTTCTCCAGCAGCTATTAAGTCTGTGTTACAATTCTTAAGTGCCTAATATGCACGATGTTCGATTTCAAATGGCAAATGGCAAGTTTTACCATAGATGAGTTTATAAGGTGTGGTTCCAGTGGGTGTTTTATATGCTATTCGGAAAGCCCACAGAGCATCATCTAACTTTCTTGACCATATAGCCGGATTGTCTTTCACGGTTTTTTCAAGAATTCTTTTTAACGCTCTGTTTGTGTTTTCTACTGGTCCACTTGTTTGAGGGTGATATGAAGTAGAGAAGCGATGGTTTACACCATATTTTTTCATTGCTTTCTCCATTAGATGATTACAAAAGTGTGTCCCTCTGTCACTAATTAATGCCTTCGGTATTCCAAAATGATGGAATAGTTTCTTTAGGAATGTTAGGACCACTCTTGCATCGTTAGTTTGAAGAGCTTGGGCTTCTGCCCATTTAGAGACATAATCGATTGCCACCAGTATGTATTCGAACTTATGGGATTTTGGGAAAGGTCCCATGAAATCTAATCCCCACACGTCAAATATCTCACATACTTGGATGTAGTTTAAGGGCATTTCGTCTCTTGTTGATATATTTCCTGTTTTCTGACAAGCTTCACATAGGAGAACTATAGTATGAGCTTATTTAAATATTGTCGGCTAATAGAAACCAGATTCCAACACTTTCCTGGTCGTAGTGGACGATCCATAGTGTCCTCCAGTAGGTCCGTGATGACATTCGTCTTGAATGGTTCGAGTTTCGGGTCCTGCCACACATCTTCTTATGATTCCATCAGGATATACTCTGAAAAGATGTAGTTCTTCCCAAAAGAAGTTTTTAAGATCCGAGAAGAATTTGTTCTTTTGTTGAAATGTCATTCCTTTTCGTAAGACTTTACCAACCAAATAATTTGCAAAGTCTACAAACCATGGTTCATTATCTGAATTTATTTTCATTAGTATTTCCTCCTGGAAATTATCATTTATTTCAATTTCATTATCATCATCTTCTTGTTTCTCAATTCTAGATAGATGATCTGCTGCAACGTTTTCAGCACCTTTTTTGTCTTTAATCTCTATATCGAATTCTTGCAAGAGCAAAACCCATCGTATCAGACGAGGTTTGGCATCTAGCTTTTTAAAGAGATATTTTAAAGCTACATGATCCATATAAACAATTGTTTTGGACAGAACAAGGTATGATCAAAATTTATAAAATGAAAATACAACAGCCGTAAGTTCTTTTTCTGTGATTGTGTAATTTTGTTGAGTTGCATTTAATGTTTTACTTGCAAAGTATATCGGGTGAAAATGCTTTTCATTCCGTTGACCAAGTACGGCTCTAACGGCACTGTCACTTGTATCACACATTAACTCAAATGGAAGATTCCAATTTGGGCTAGCGATAATAGGAGATTCCAATTTGGGCTAGCGATAATGGGTGTGCATGTAAGTTTTTCTTTTAATATTTAAAATGCCGTAAGACATTCTTCATTGAATTCGAATGAAACATCTTTTTCAAGAAGTTTAGTTAGAGGTTTAGTGATTTTGGAAAAATCCCTAATGAATCGTCGGTAAAAACCGGCATGCCCTAAAAACCTTCTAATACCTTTGATATCAGTAGGAGGTGGAAGTTTGGATATGAATTCGGTTTTTTCTTTGTCAACTTCTAGTCCTACTCCGGACACTTTGTGTCCGAGCACAATTCCTTCTTTAACCATGAAGTGACATTTTGCCTAATTTAGAACTAAATTGGCTTCTTCACATCGCTTGAGCATTTTGCTTAAGTTGACAAGGCAATTTAAATGAATTTCCAAAAACAGAAAAATCGTCCATGAAAACTTCCATGGATTCTTCAATCATGTCATGGAATATAGCAATCATGCATCTTTGAAAAGTAGTAGGAGCATTGCATAAGCCAAAAGGCATTCGTCGATAAGCATATGTCCCGAAAGGACATGTGAACGTTGTTTTCTCTTGATCTAGTGGATCGATTGGAATTGGAAAGTAGCCTGAAAAACCCATCGAGGAAACAAAAGTGTTCATTTCCTGCTAGTCTTTCCAACATTTGATCCATGAAGGGTAGGGGAAAATGATCTTTAGCGGTAGCCACATTGAGATTTCGGTAGTCTATACAAACACGCCAACCGGTGATGTTTCTGGTTGGAACTAGTTCGTCTTTTTCATTTGTAACCACGGTGATACCACCTTTCTTTGGCACATAATGAATAGGACTAACCGACGGGCTATCAGCAATTGCGTAAATTATTCCCGCATCAAGGAGTTTTGTTACTTCCTTTTGTACTACTTCTTGCATATTAGGATTAAGTCTTCTTTGTTTTTGAACAACAGGTTTCTTGTTCTCAAGCATTTGAATTTTATGTTTGCAAAATGAATGACAAATTCCAGGAATGTCTGAGGTTTTCTAGGCAAAGGCCCGTTTATGATTTTTGAGAACAGTTAGTAAGTCTGCTTTATTTTTTTGTCTGAGAGTTCGGATGATATGATAACAGGAAGTAAGGATGTTCCTTCTAGAAAAGCATATTCCAGATGTTTAGGAAGTGGTTTGAGTTCACTTCTAGAGATTTCTTAACTTTGTGATCTTTATTGAATGTAATTCTTTCGAATATGATTTCTTCTTCATCATCTGTTTCAATTTCTTTGATATTCATGGCTATGAATTCGTCAAACTCTGCATAGAGTTTTTCTTCAAGAATTGTTCCTTTGATGGTATGGAGAATTTCAATCCCTTCGTTTAGCAAAATGTTGAAATCTTCTTCAAGAATTTCGTCAATTACATCAATGCTAAAATAGGTGTCATCATTAGAGTAGGAATGTTTCATGGCTGAATGGATTGAAAATTATATTCTATCTTCACCAACTCCAAGATTAAGTTTCTTTTGTTTGACACGAATTATTTCTTCAGCGGTGTGCAAGAATGGTCTTCCTAAAACTAGAAGGACCTTGTTGTCTTCCTCCATTTCTAGGATAACAAAATCTACTGGGAAAGTGAATTTACCAACTTCAGCTAGCATATTTTCAGCTATCCCAACAGGATCTTGAAAAGATCTGTCTTCTAATCGAACGCTCATCTTGATAGGTTTAAGAGTTTCTAGAGAGAGCTTGGCATAGAGAGAATATGGCATAAGGTTTATACTTGCCCCAAGATCGGCCAAGGCATTGCAAGAGAATTTTTTGCCAAAATTCCAAGGAATCAGGAAACTTCCTGGGTCTCCTAATTTAGGCGGAACTTTGTTTTGGATTATTGCTGAGGATTCATCACTTAGAAATGCTGCGGAAATCTGTTCCAATTTATGCTTATTACTTATGAGTTCTTTTAGGAATTTACCATAGTTTGACATTCCTGCTATGACATCGATAAGTGGAACATTGATTCGAACCACAAGAACCATGTCTAGGAATTTTCCGTATTGAGCGTCGATTTTCTCTTTCCTGAGACGTTGGGGGTATGGAATTTTGGGTTTGTATGGTTTTAAAAACAGGTGTTTCGTGTATTGATTTTGTTTTGAGTTCCTTTTGAGGAGTTGGTTCATCTTCCTCATCAATGTCAAGTTCGACAACTAGTTGTGTTTGACTAGGATTAGGTGGTGGTTCATATGAAACACCATTTCTAATAGTTATAGCATTCACATTTTCGTGATGAGCCTGAGTGGTTGATAAGGTCTAGAGGTACCACCTCTCGGGTTGGGTGTAGTGTTGCTAGGAAGTGATCCAGGAGATCGGCCAACTTGTTTTCAGCTAATCTATCGAATTTCTCCTTTTGATTTTGGATAGAAGCTTGGTGGTTTTCTTGTTGAGGATTCTAATTTCTCTTTGAGATATGTGAATGTGTATTTTAACGAATGTGTGGAAAACTAGAAGGGGGGCGGGGTTGAATAGTTTTACCATTTTAAAATTTATTTGCTTTGAGTACTTCGTGTGAATATCAACTAATGTAAATAACAAACAATAAATAATATGCAAGTAAAGAAAGAAACGATCAAACCACAACACGATTGTTTATAGTGGTTCGGTCTACAAGGACTCTTTTTCCTTGCCCTACTCTACTCCCTGAGTTTCCAACTCGAAAGTTTTTCTTCACTAATCATAAGGCTCCTTTAGTGCAAATATTACGATATTTAAACTAAACGGTTTCTTCGGTTTTAATAATGACAAACATGTAACTTGTAATACATAATGTAAAATGTGCAAGTTACTTGTAAACACAAATCATCAATGCATACTTACATCAACACCTCCCGACGTCTCAAGTATGCTTCAACGAAGTCGTAGATTTCCATCCGACATAAATCACTCAAGGTATGGACAAACAAATCTACTACTTGACAAATGATCAAAGGATTATATTTTTTCTAAACTTCACATTTTTATAAATGTGACAAAACATTTTTCAAAAATACATTTTACAAATTATTTTTGAATTAAAAAGAAATGTTTTATTTGGAAAAATCATTTCAAATTATTTTGAATTACCAACAGTCATTTTTCCCCCCAAAACAGCTCCAACTTCCCCAAATAAACCTTCCCCACTAAAGACAAACGAAGGAGCGTCTACGGCACCATTAAATAGGTACGGCTCCATTAAATTTAACGGAGCCGTCGGGTATTTAGTGGAGCCGTGGGTCTGTAACGGTCAGATTTTCCTTTGCCTATAAATAGTGGACCATTCCACACTTCCAACTTGATTTTTCCAGTCCTTTTTCTCTGGTCTTATCCCTCTTCACTTAGATAACTTTCTTTGATCATTTGGAGAGTCTTAGGTTGTTTAAGAGTGATCCAATCATCCACTCAAGTGATCCTCTTCATTCCTCTTGATTAGCAAGAGAAGAACACAAAGTATCCTAGATACAAAGTGTTGTCATCCCTCTTGATTAGCAAGAGAAGAACACAAAGTATCCTAGATACAAAGTGTTGTCATCCCTCTTGATTAGCAAGAGAAGAACAAAAAGTATCAAAGTAGATACAAAGTGTTGTCATCCCTCTTGATTAGCAAGAGAAGAACACAAAGTATCCAAGTAGATACAAAGTGTTGTCATCCCTCTTGATTAGCAAGAGAAGAACACAAAGTATCCAAGTAGATACAAAGTGTTGGAGTTGTTAGGTCTTGTAACATTGGTTACACTCTTGATTGTATCATAGCATACATCAAGATTATTTTTCTTTTGTGAAAGAGTGAGTCAAGATCATTGTGATCTTAAGAGATAGTGAAGATCTCTTGAAGCCATTGGGCTTGTGTGATTGATCATGTGGATCAAGGGTAGATCGGGTAGATCCTGGTAGATTGGTGCTAGCTAAGATTAGCACTCGACATCTAGCTTAGTGTCGGAAATAGGATAAGCGACGTGTAAGGTGTAGATCGGGTAGATCGTGGTAGATTGGTGCTAGCTAAGATTAGCACTCGACATCTAGCTTAGTGTCGGAAAACAAGTTAAGCAACGTGTAACGGTTTTCTCCGCCTGAAGGGAGTTTGTTGATTAGTGAAGTAACTCTCGAGTTGGGTACTCGGGGAGTGGAGTAGGGCGAAGAGGAGCTTCGTGACCGAACCACTATAAATTACCGTGTCTGGTTTGCGCCTTCTAACTTATCTCTTTACTTTCATTTTATTCCTTATCGCTTTATGTTTATATTTGCATTGTGTTTATGCTTGTGTGGCTAGTTGCTTATGTTATGTATGTGTCATGGTTGATTGTGCTTGTGTTGTAGTTTAATTTATTCATCCCTAGATGATACATAAACATTGTTGACACTTTTCATATTACGTCACACTTGATCGGTTATTTGATACAAAAAGTTTTAAGTTTTAAAGGGAAACGTATTCACCCCCCCCCCTCTACGGTTTCCACAATTGGTACCAGAGCCACGTCGCTCAAATTTTTAAAACAAATGGTTTTCAAAATTGAGTACGATCCATGTATCAAATTACCCATGAATGTGATAAAATATGAAAAGTATTTAGTTGCTTAATACTTACAAGTTTTGTTGTTGAGTATAATTTGTCATACTAGCTTGAAGGTTTTCTTAAACCACTAAAAGAATAGTGTTTTTAAGTGTCCGGTCATGTTTTCAGAACGAGTCATTATGTCATGCAGTTCTGAATCAGAAAACAGACCACGGTACCACTAAATATGGTACGGTACCGTTATAGTTAATGGTACCGTGAGTCATTTAATGGTGCCGTGCATCTGCTTGTCTGTTTTTCACTTTTGGTTCATTTTCAGAAATCCATATAAAATCAACCATAAGTCTGTACGAGTCGTGTCGCCCATCATTTTAAATGATGTTGAGTCTACTTTCATTTCAGAAACATTTTTATGAATTAGTTCTAAATGAGAGTATGTTAAAGTCCTTGATTTTCAACTAAAGGTCTTCTCGTCATGCAGTTTGCATAAATTTTTGGTCAAACTAAAAAAAAAGGGCGATTCAACTTTTAAACCTTGACATGTTTTCAAAGTGACTCAGCAAAAATCTTTGAAATGGGGAGGAAACAAATTCATTGTCAAATAAAATCAAGCTTAGTATACATTGTTATACATAATACACAAAATGACGATAAGTATTTTTGTGTGTTAAGCTAAATTGCTATTTGCTTATTATAGTTTTTCGGTTTATGCATTTATAAGGCTCATGCTAAATCACTTGCACTATATTAAGTAATTAGTTTGCATTGTATATTGGCATCAACCATTTGTCTTGCATTTGTTGCAAGTTCTTAAAATGGTTTAGTAAGCTTCTTAGGAATAGAAACTAAGTTGGTAGATCATGTGTGTCGAAAGATATTGTCTTACACAATTATTTTTCCAAAGGTTTAAGTGTAAAAAGTACATCACCCCAAAATACTTAACACTTTCATAAAATCCGTAACATGATCTCTAAAACATTACATCGTTTGTCTTGTTTGACCATGGGTTGTCTAAACAAGATAAAAGGTCATTTTAATACATTAGTATTTAAGTAAAAGAAAATGTATTAAACTTGCATTAATCTAACACACATACAAAATGTTTTAAACATTTAGTACTTTACGTATGTTGTATAAAAATAGTTAAGATAATTATTTTTATACTAATGAGGTGTCGAAAAACTAAAAGTATTATACTTAATAATATAAATAGTTTTTCTCAAATAAAAATAAATGACAATATCAAAGTAGTAACTTAATATGTCATTAACCTCACACATACAACTAGTATTAGAATAAATGGAACACACTCCTTAAATTTTTATTTTCTTTTTAAAAAGGAGTGATCGTGAGGGTCAAGAAAGATTTCGAGTACATATCAATTCATTATTCAAATTATGATTGATATCATCATCAAATCTAATTGACAAGTTTTCGAGTGTGGACATGAAATTGGAGTCATTATTTGTTTAGCTTTAAGATAACATCAAAACATGATGAAACATATTATCTTGAATCTACATACTCAATCACACTCGATTGTTATGAAAATAATGACGTCCTCTCAAGACGAAAATAATATGCATCGGATCATAACTCACACTTGTGTTGAAGATGCTATGTTAAGTCTTGTTGTCCAATGGTTGTGTTCCTAACTTTAAACTAACATGTTTAAAAGATGCATAAAATACACAACCAAGTAGGATTGACAACTTGGATGTTTCATCCGAAATATACAAGTAATTTACATTGCAGTGCAATTAGTAAATGTGTCATTTCCGAAAAACCAAACACGAGCAAACAAACAACATATGTAAACTTTGCTCATGAACGACTCAACACTCAAAGTCACATGTCTAGTAAAAGTGTCACACATAATATGTTATTAACTATTATGTAAGTCATCAATCTTGAGAATATCACATGTATTTCTCTTATCAAAAGATTGACAATGGATAACTTATATCCTATGCATCTCATTTTCTTTGTAACATGAATGGTTATGTTACAAGAGAATACATTGCATCATGTTAACAAATATAGGATATTAGAGTTGAATAATAACCTAATAGGACATGTGTCATTGCATAAACAAGTAAAATTGGTCATACATTAAAATACTTGTTTCACAAAGCATTCTTAAGAGTGATAAGTTTCCTCTTAGAAAAGCATACTTTTTGAAATAAACAATATGTCTCATTTCAAATAAAATGCTCACAAGATCTATTGAGGTAAGTAACCTTCACTAGATTCTCACTCAAGATATGCAAAGGAGCATTCTTGAAACACACACGATGTAGTAGGTTCTACATTGTATCACATTAGAGTGTCTCTTGGTTCTAGGAAACCAAATCATGTTAAAATAATATGTAACAACTCAACAAACAAAGATGTTGTCCAAGAGATCATAAAATACACCATCTCCATCAAACAACCTTTAAATCTCAAACACGAAATTAAAACATCTCGCTTGCCTTTGTTAGGAGTTGTGTAAGACATGTCATTTTCTTAACCTACTTTCAAAGTATGGTTAATTAAGTCATATTAGGCCATGTATAGCAAAACAAGATAAAATCATCTTTGCTATACTTCGATAGGCAAATATAGGAATTCAAATTCTTCTAACATGAGAATGACTACTGGAGAACCTATCGCACTAGAAATTCAATTTGACCTAACGGTTGGATTGCTTCCAGGAGAGAAGTTGGGTAGGTGTATAACTCGTAAAAATGGTCGTGTTTAGCCTTATTTGAGCACCACTAGTGATAGTCTCATACTCATTCTCTAACTTGAAAAGTTTTCATTCCTACATTTGACTAGAGATAGTTTACATCGGTGAACTTTATCTCCCGTTAGGATCTCATTTTGAACAAGTAGTAACTAGGATCTTCCTTAGCAAACCTAGATTGCTTGCATCCCACATACGTGTTTCAAAATGGTAACATGTTTTCATAAGATATGATTAAATGTCTTCGTGATCTTAAATGCTAAATGATTATCATGTTCTGCATGATGTTTGCATTTATTCATTATGTGCATTTTACATGATTTGCTTGGACCCACACTAGGTCATTTTGACACATTAGGAATTAGGTATGCCTATCACTATGAACCCTTAGAAGCCATAGAGTCATACACTAGTGTCAAAACCCATAAGTTAGAGTAGTCGCGAAGTTGTGCCAATTCCCTAGTTATCACTTCGCCTTCTTCCAAGTAATGCACCCTTTTGTTATGGGAAGGTTAGATACAAACCTAGTAGAACTCGGAGTAGGATTGACAACTTAAATATTTCGTCCGAAATATTAAAGTAAGTTTAACTTGCGATCGCAATTGTTAAATGTCATATCCGAAACATCATACTCAAGCCTTTTAACAACATATGTTAAAACGCTCATCCAAAGGACTCACGAGTTACTATATAAGTAATTAGTAGTTCCTTTCATCCTCGTGTGAATATACACATCTTAAGATCCCAAACCTTGCTGCGAATCAGCACCATAGGCTTAGCTTTACGTCTTTCAAAACCCCATGAAACACTCGTGTGCGAAGCACATCAAAATCCGTAAATCAACCAAACCTCTCAACCGAGAATCCCCTAACCATCTTCGTCTAGGTCTAGGAATAAATCTTATGACTATTTAAATATTTCACTGGAAATATTGCAGTCATCTCGTGTGTCTCGTCTCATGACTATCTAAATATTTCACTGGAAATATAAAAGTCATCTCTTCTCGTCCAGTACCGTTCAAAGAATTTATTAGGTATAAATTCTTTCCTCGTGTCGAAAAGTCTCACTGAATCAGCGAGATTTATTCGAAAAATCATCTTAAACTCCGATGACTACTTAAATATTTCATCCGAAATATTTAAAGTGTATTTAATTTGCGAAATGCAATTAAATGTCATCTCTCGTTCTCGATCAACGTTCATCGAATCTTGTTGGATTCATTCATAAAAGAATTTATTCGGTATAAATTCTTTTAATCTAAAGTCCAGAAAAATCACAACATATGTGAAATTTCTTTGTCAAAAATCTTGCTTTCAATTCTCACTAACTCCATCAAAACCCACTCGATGTAGTCTTGAACCTAAAACCATCTCCTATTAGAATAGATTGTATCTATCATCTGATTCCTTAGCCTTTTCCCTCACACTTCCGCATGGTACTAAGCACTACCAATGCTTCCGCATCCCTCTCACCTTCCACACACCTCAAACGAAGAACCGCTAGGATAAGTTGAGATAATCCCACTAGAACCTTGTCACCAACCTCACAACTCTGAAGATTTTATCTTCTTAACCCTTAGGATATCTCCTAGTAATCACATGCCTCATCATAATATTCTATGAATATTCACAATGATTGAGAAGAGCTACGTGACTTCAAAGGTGAAGTTTATCGTATGCTATCCACCACTTGTCATGACGTTACTAAGCTCATCGCTTTCGTCAACGTTTGTTTTCCTCTTTATCTTTTACATCTTGTCCGGATGGTCATAGATTAAGGGGGAGCGAAAACACACTCATATAGTCTTTCACCAAACACTCTCAAGAACACACAAATGTGGTTCTTATTCCCTAGGAAACTTCCCTTTAGCTGCCCAGAACTAGGCTACACAGGAAAATTCGTGACTTCCAGGTCACGATACCGTTAAATAGGCCACGGTACCGTTAAATTTAACGGTACCGTGTGGTATTTAGTGGTACCGTACCTATGTTTGACGAATTTTCACTGTTTCCTTTAGATCCCTGCATTCCTAACCTCAAACCTGCAAAATTTTGCAAACTCACATACACCCTAGGATTCCCTCACTACACCATAGGACTCTAACACCAACTTTAGTTCGAATCCCACAACTCTTGCCTATATAAGGCCTCACCATTGCAAGCTTATCTTGCATCTCACCTTCAAACCTCACATTAACATCATCATCACACTCAACCCTTTTAGCTACACTTCACTCTTGACAGTGATAGTTAGTCTAAGAACCTTCAACCCATAGAACATCACACTCAAACCTTACAACTACTCGTCACTTTGGATAAGTGATAGTTAGTTCAACAACCTTCAACCCTCACAAACACATGAAACCCTTCATGCACCAAATTATCTCTAACACACAACTAGGATCATCCAACCTAGAAACCTAGAACCTCGTTACCTTAACCCCGTTAGAGATATCCACCAACAATCCTGTTAGAATCACATACACCTTTTTCTTTTTCCCTTTTGAATTATATCATGCATCTCATTGTCAGTGCAAACGATATATTAACCTAAACCATCCTTTCCCACCTTTCCTCAAAGGGCAAAACCAACACCTCCAACCACATCATCATCATCCTACACCTTTAGGATTCCTACACCCTTACCTCCACCAAGTCCACCACAACCTTTAGCCATCACACTAACCCTATCACCATCAAACCTCTTTGGACTTGGCACCAACTCATCATCCTTATCACTATCACCTTCACCACAACCACTAATGGGTCATTCCATTATTTATCCCCTACAACCACATAACCCAAGTTGTCCTTGTTGTCACCACAACCAACACTCTCCCACCTTATGGAATTATTTAAGTATAACCTCTATCGAGTCTACTTTATGGCACGACTTGTCATAATAGTAATCGTTTAGAGTATGTCTTATCAACAAACTATCCTTAACATCAATCATCTTAGGTAGATGATTATGTTGTTCAAAAGGTTTGTTAGAACTTTCCTTCCCAATGACAACTTGGAATAAGTAATTTAGTGCGTCAGTCAATGAACGAATCTCGTTCTTGATTAGTGTGATTGAGTGAATAATTACACCTTAGGTTTTCGGTCGGGTTGTGACACTTACGTGTTAACATAGTTTAACCCATGCATGTCTTGCTATGTGTATTCTATCCCAATAATGTTGCTCCTATACTGTTATATATTATGCTGCACGAAGCTAACCCTTGATGTAGGAAAAGCCTTTGTAAGAATTTGATCCATGGATCCGCTAGATACTAAGGTATATAAACAAGGGGTTTAAGTCACCTTAGGGGAGCATTGAGCTAGGGGGAGCTCGGGAGTATTTGAATACATAGCATGGAGTCGTCTTCACAAGTGTTGATAAAAGGCTTCACTGGGATGATGCAAGCTCGTCTTTCGGGGGAGAAAGGATAGTAGTGCAATAAGGGGGAGTAGGAAGTAAATCCAAGGAAGCGCTCGAGGCAACTACCTTTTTGATTCGACAAAAGGGGGAGAAGGAAGTGTAAACAGGTAACTTTTACATTTTACTATGTCTTACGGTTTACATATTTGTCATCATCAAAAAGGGGGAGATTGTTAGTGCAAATATTACGATATTTAAACTAAACGGTTTCTTCGGTTTTAATAATGACAAACATGTAACTTGTAATACATAACGTAAAATGTGCAAGTTACTTGTAAACACAAATCATCAATGCATACTTACATCAACACCTCCCGACGTCTCAAGTATGCTTCAACGAAGTCGTAGATTTCCATCCCGACATAAATCACTCAAGGTATGGACAAACAAATCTACTACTTGACAAATGATCAAAGGATTATATTTTTTCTAAACTTCACATTTTTATAAATGTGACAAAACATTTTTCAAAAATACATTTTACAAATTATTTTTGAATTAAAAAGAAATGTTTTATTTGGAAAAATTATTTCAAATTATTTTGAATTACCAACAGTCATTTTTCCCCCCAAAACAGCTCCAACTTCCCCAAATAAACCTTCCCCACTAAAGACAAACGAAGGAGCGTCTACGGCACCATTAAATAGGTACGGCTCCATTAAATTTAACGGAGCCGTTGGGTATTTTGTGGAGCCGTGGGTCTGTAACGGTCAGATTTTCCTTTGCCTATAAATAGTGGACCATTCCACACTTCCAACTTGATTTTTCTAGTCCTTTTTCTCTGGTCTTATCCCTCTTCACTTAGATAACTTTCTTTGATCATTTGGAGAGTCTTAGGTTGTTTAAGAGTGATCCAATCATCCACTCAAGTGATCCTCTTCATTCCTCTTGATTAGCAAGAGAAGAACACAAAGTATCCTAGATACAAAGTGTTGTCATCCCTCTTGATTAGCAAGAGAAGAACACAAAGTATCCTAGATACAAAGTGTTGTCGTCCCTCTTGATTAGCAAGAAAAGAACACAAAGTATCCTAGATACAAAGTGTTGTCATCCCTCTTGATTAGAAAGAGAAGAACACAAAGTATCCAAGTAGATACAAAGTGTTGTCATCCCTCTTGATTAGCAAGAGATGAACACAAAGTATCCAAGTAGATACAAAGCGTTGTCATCCCTCTTGATTAGCAAGAGAAGAACACAAAGTATCCAAGTAGATACAAAGTGTTGGAGTTGTTAGGTCTTGTAACATTGGTTACACTCTTGATTGTATCATAGCATACATCAAGATTATTTTTCTTTTGTGAAAGAGTGAGTCAAGATCATTGTGATCTTAAGAGATAGTGAAGATCTCTTGAATCCATTGGGCTTGTGTGATTGATCATGTGGATTAAGGGTAGATCGGGTAGATCGTGGTAGATTGGTGCTAGCTAAGATTAGCACTCGACATCTAGCTTAGTGTCGGAAATAGGATAAGCGACATGTAAGGTGTAGATCGGGTAGATCGTGGTAGATTGGTGCTAGCTAAGATTAGCACTCGACATCTAGCTTAGTGTCGGAAAACAAGTTAAGCAACGTGTAACGGTTTTCTCCGCCTGAAGGGAGTTTGTTGATTAGTGAAGTAACTCTCGAGTTGGGTACTCGGGGAGTGGAGTAGGGCGAAGAGGAGCTTCGTGACCGAACCACTATAAATGACCGTGTCTGGTTTGCGCCTTCTAACTTATCTCTTTACTTTCATTTTATTCCTTATCGCTTTATGTTTATATTTGCATTGTGTTTATGCTTGTGTGGCTAGTTGCTTATGTTATGTATGTGTCATGGTTGATTGTGCTTGTGTTGTAGTTTAATTTATTCATCCCTAGATGATACATAACCATTGTTGACACTTTTCATATTACGTCACACTTGATCGGTTATTTGATACAAAAAGTTTTAAGTTTTTAAAGGGAAACGTATTCACCCCCCCCCCCTCTACGGTTTCCACAATTGGTACCAGAGCCACGTCGCTCAAATTTTTAAAACAAATGGTTTTCAAAATTGAGTACGATCCATGTATCAAATTACCCATGAATGTGATAAAATATGAAAAGTATTTAGTTGCTTAATACTTACAAGTTTTGTTGTTAAGTATACTTCGTCATACTAGCTTGAAGGTTTTCTTAAACCACTAAAAGAATAGTGTTTTTAAGTGTCCGGTCATGTTTTCAGAACGAGTCATTATGTCATGCAGTTCTGAATCAGAAAACAGACCACGGTACCACTAAATATGGTACGGTACCGTTATAGTTAATGGTACCGTGAGTCATTTAATGGTGCCGTGCATCTGCTTGTCTGTTTTTCACTTTTGGTTCATTTTCAGAAATCCATATAAAATCAACCATAAGTCTGTACGAGTCGTGTCGCCCATCATTTTAAATGATGTTGAGTCTACTTTCATTTCAGAAACATTTTTATGAATTAGTTCTAAATGAGAGTATGTTAAAGTCCTTGATTTTCAACTAAAGGTCTTCTCGTCATGCAGTTTGCATAAATTTTTGGTCAAACTAAAAAAAAAGGCGATTCAACTTTTAAACCTTGACATGTTTTCAAAGTGAATCAGCAAAAATCTTTGAAATGGGGAGGAAACAAATTCATTGTCAAATAAAATCAAGCTTAGTATACATTGTTATACATAATACACAAAATGACGATAAGTATTTTTGTGTGTTAAGCTAAATTGCTATTTGCTTATTATAGTTTTTCGGTTTATGCATTTATAAGGCTCATGCTAAATCACTTGCACTATATTAAGTAATTAGTTTGCATTGTATATTGGCATCAACCATTTGTCTTGCATTTGTTGCAAGTTCTTAAAATGGTTTAGTAAGCTTCTTAGGAATAGAAACTAAGTTGGTAGATCATGTGTGTCGAAAGATATTGTCTTACACAATTATTTTTCCAAAGGTTTAAGTGTAAAAAGTACATCACCCCAAAATACTTAACACTTTCATAAAATCCGTAACATGATCTCTAAAACATTACATCGTTTGTCTTGTTTGACCATGGGTTGTCTAAACAAGATAAAAGGTCATTTTAATACATTAGTATTTAAGTAAAAGAAAATGTATTAAACTTGCATTAATCTAACACACATACAAAATGTTTTAAACATTTAGTACTTTACGTATGTTGTATAAAAATAGTTAAGATAATTATTTTTATACTAATGAGGTGTCGAAAAACTAAAAGTATTATACTTAATAATATAAATAGTTTTTCTCAAATAAAAATAAATGACAATATCAAAGTAGTAACTTAATATGTCATTAACCTCACACATACAACTAGTATTAGAATAAATGGAACACACTCCTTAAATTTTTATTTTCTTTTTAAAAAGGAGTGATCGTGAGGGTCAAGAAAGATTTCGAGTACATATCAATTCATTATTCAAATTATGATTGATATCATCATCAAATCTAATTGACAAGTTTTCGAGTGTGGACATGAAATTGGAGTCATTATTTGTTTAGCTTTAAGATAACATCAAAACATGATGAAACATATTATCTTGAATCTACATACTCAATCACACTCGATTGTTATGAAAATAATGACGTCCTCTCAAGACGAAAATAATATGCATCGGATCATAACTCACACTTGTGTTGAAGATGCTATGTTAAGTCTTGTTGTCCAATGGTTGTGTTCCTAACTTTAAACTAACATGTTTAAAAGATGCATAAAATACACAACCAAGTAGGATTGACAACTTGGATGTTTCATCCGAAATATACAAGTAATTTACATTGCAGTGCAATTAGTAAATGTGTCATTTCCGAAAAACCAAACACGAGCAAACAAACAACATATGTAAACTTTGCTCATGAACGACTCAACACTCAAAGTCACATGTCTAGTAAAAGTGTCACACATAATATGTTATTAACTATTATGTAAGTCATCAATCTTGAGAATATCACATGTATTTCTCTTATCAAAAGATTGACAATGGATAACTTATATCCTATGCATCTCATTTTCTTTGTAACATGAATGGTTATGTTACAAGAGAATACATTGCATCATGTTAACAAATATAGGATATTAGAGTTGAATAATAACCTAATAGGACATGTGTCATTGCATAAACAAGTAAAATTGGTCATACATTAAAATACTTGTTTCACAAAGCATTCTTAAGAGTGATAAGTTTCCTCTTAGAAAAGCATACTTTTTGAAATAAACAATATGTCTCATTTCAAATAAAATGCTCACAAGATCTATTGAGGTAAGTAACCTTCACTAGATTCTCACTCAAGATATGCAAAGGAGCATTCTTGAAACACACACGATGTAGTAGGTTCTACATTGTATCACATTAGAGTGTCTCTTGGTTCTAGGAAACCAAATCATGTTAAAATAATATGTAACAACTCAACAAACAAAGATGTTGTCCAAGAGATCATAAAATACACCATCTCCATCAAACAACCTTTAAATCTCAAACACAAAATTAAAACATCTCGCTTGCCTTTGTTAGGAGTTGTGTAAGACATGTCATTTTCTTAACCTACTTTCAAAGTATGGTTAATTAAGTCATATTAGGCCATGTATAGCAAAACAAGATAAAATCATCTTTGCTATACTTCGATAGGTAAATATAGGAATTCAAATTCTTCTAACATGAGAATGACTACTGGAGAACCTATCGCACTAGAAATTCAATTTGACCTAACGGTTGGATTGCTTCCAGGAGAGAAGTTGGGTAGGTGTATAACCCGTAAAAATGGTCGTGTTTAGCCTTATTTGAGCACCACTAGTGATAGTCTCATACTCATTCTCTAACTTGAAAAGTTTTCATTCCTACATTTGACTAGAGATAGTTTACATCGGTGAACTTTATCTCCCGTTAGGATCTCATTTTGAACAAGTAGTAACTAGGATCTTCCTTAGCAAACCTAGATTGCTTGCATCCCACATACGTGTTTCAAAATGATAACATGTTTTCATAAGATATGATTAAATGTCTTCGTGATCTTAAATGCTAAATGATTATCATGTTCTGCATGATGTTTGCATTTATTCATTATGTGCATTTTACATGATTTGCTTGGACCCACACTAGGTCATTTTGACACATTAGGAATTAGGTATGCCTATCACTATGAACCCTTAGAAGCCATAGAGTCATACACTAGTGTCAAAACCCATAAGTTAGAGTAGTCGCGAAGTTGTGCCAATTCCCTAGTTATCACTTCGCCTTCTTCCAAGTAATGCACCCTTTTGTTATGGGAAGGTTAGATACAAAACTAGTAGAACTCGGAGTAGGATTGACAACTTAAATATTTCGTCCGAAATATTAAAGTAAGTTTAACTTGCGATCGCAATTGTTAAATGTCATATCCGAAACATCATACTCAAGCCTTTTAACAACATATGTTAAAACGCTCATCCAAAGGACTCACGAGTTACTATATAAGTAATTAGTAGTTCCTTTCATCCTCGTGTGAATATACACATCTTAAGATCCCAAACCTTGCTGCGAATCAGCACCATAGGCTTAGCTTTACGTCTTTCAAAACCCCATGAAACACTCGTGTGCGAAGCACATCAAAATCCGTAAATCAACCAAACCTCTCAACCGAGAATCCCCTAACCATCTTCGTCTAGGTCTAGGAATAAATCTTATGACTATTTAAATATTTCACTGGAAATATTGCAGTCATCTCGTGTGTCTCGTCTCATGACTATCTAAATATTTCACTGGAAATATAAAAGTCATCTCTTCTCGTCCAGTACCGTTCAAAGAATTTATTAGGTATAAATTCTTTCCTCGTGTCGAAAAGTCTCACTGAATCAGCGAGATTTATTCGAAAAATCATCTTAAACTCCGATGACTACTTAAATATTTTATCCGAAATATTTAAAGTGTATTTAATTTGCGAAATGCAATTAAATGTCATCTCTCGTTCTCGATCAACGTTCATCGAATCTCGTTGGATTCATTCATAAAAGAATTTATTCGGTATAAATTCTTTTAATCTAAAGTCCAGAAAAATCACAACATATGTGAAATTTCTTTGTCAAAAATCTTGCTTTCAATTCTCACTAACTCCATCAAAACCCACTCGATGTAGTCTTGAACCTAAAACCATCTCCTATCAGAATAGATTGTATCTATCATCTGATTCCTTAGCCTTTTCCCTCACACTTCCGCATGGTACTAAGCACTACCAATGCTTCCGCATCCCTCTCACCTTCCACACACCTCAAACGAAGAACCGCTAGGATAAGTTGAGATAATCCCACTAGAACCTTGTCACCAACCTCACAACACTGAAGATTTTATCTTCTTAACCCTTAGGATATCTCCTAGTAATCACATGCCTCATCATAATATTCTATGAATATTCACAATGATTGAGAAGAGCTACGTGACTTCAAAGGTGAAGTTTATCGTATGCTATCCACCACTTGTCATGACGTTACTAAGCTCATCGCTTTCGTCAATGTTTGTTTTCCTCTTTATCTTTTACATCTTGTCCGGATGGTCATAGATAAAGGGGGAGTGAAAACATACTCATATAGTCTTTCACCAAACACCCTCAAGAACACACAAATGTGGTTCTTATTCTCTAGGAAACTTCCCTTTAGCTGCCAAGAACTAGGCTACACAGGAAAATTCGTGACTTCCAGGTCACGGTACCGTTAAATAGGCCACGGTACCGTTAAATTTAACGGTACCGTGTGGTATTTAGTGGTACCGTACCTATGTTTGACGAATTTTCACTGTTTCCTTTAGATCCCTGCATTCCTAACCTCAAACCTGCAAAATTTTGCAAACTCACATACACCCTAGGATTCCCTCACTACACCATAGGACTCTAACACCAACTTTAGTTCGAATCCCACAACTCTTGCCTATATAAGGCCTCACCATTGCAAGCTTATCTTGCATCTCACCTTCAAACCTCACATTAACATCATCATCACACTCAACCCTTTTAGCTACACTTCACTCTTGACAGTGATAGTTAGTCTAAGAACCTTCAACCCATAGAACATCACACTCAAACCTTACAACTATCCTTTATGGCACGACTTGTCATAATAGTAATCATTTAGAGTATGTCTTATTAACAAACTATCCTTAACATCAATCATCTTAGGTAGATGATTATGTTGTTCAAAAGGTTTGTTAGAACTTTCCTTCCCAATGACAACTTGGAAGAAGTCATTTAGTGCGTCAGTCAATGAACGAATCTCGTTCTTGATTAGTGTGATTGAGTGAACAATTACACCTTAGGTTTTTGGTCGGGTTGTGACACTTACGTGTTAACATAGTTTAACCCATGCATGTCTTGATATCTGTATTCTATCCCAATAATGTTGCTCCTATACTGTTATATATTATGTTGCACGAAGCTAACCCTTGATGTAGGAAAAGCCTTTGTAAGAATTTGATCAATGGATCCGCTAGATACTAAGGTATATAAACAAGGGGTTTAAGTCACCTTAGGGGAGCATTGAGCTAGGGGGAGCTCGGGAGTATTTGAATACATAGCATGGAGTCATCTTCACAAGTGTTGATAGAAGGCTTCACTGGGATGATGCAAGCTCGTCTTTCGGGGGAGAAAGGATAGTAGTGCAATAAGGGGGAGTAGGAAGTAAATCCAAGGAAGCGCTCGAGGCAACTACCTTTTTGATTCGACAAAAGGGGAGAAGGAAGTGTAAACAGGTAACTTTTACATTTTACTATGTCTTACGGTTTACATATTTGTCATCATCAAAAAGGGGGAGATTGTTAGTGCAAATATTACGATATTTAAACTAAACGGTTTCTTTGGTTTTAATAATGACAAACATGTAACTTGTAATACATAACGTACAATGTGCAAGTTACTTGTAAACACAAATCATCAATGCATACTTACATCAACACCTCCCGACGTCTCAAGTATGCTTCAACGAAGTCGTAGATTTCCATCCCGACATAAATCACTCAAGGTATGGACAAACAAATCTACTACTTGACAAATGATCAAAGGATTATATTTTTCTAAACTTCACATTTTTATAAATGTGACAAAACATTTTTCAAAAATACATTTTACAAATTATTTTTGAATTAAAAAGAAATGTTTTATTTGAAAAAATCATTTCAAATTATTTTGAATTACCAACAGTCATTTTTCCCCCCAAAACAGCTCCAACTTCCCCAAATAAACCTTCCCCACTAAAGACAAACGAAGGAGCGTCTACGGCACCATTAAATAGGTACGGCTCCATTAAATTTAACGAAGCCGTCGGGTATTTAGTGGAGCCGTGGGTCTGTAACGGTCAGATTTTCCTTTGCCTATAAATAGTGGACCATTCCACACTTCCAACTTGATTTTTCCAGTCCTTTTTCTCTGGTCTTATCCCTCTTCACTTAGATAACTTTCTTTGATCATTTGGAGAGTCTTAGGTTGTTTAAGAGTGATCCAATCATCCACTCAAGTGATCCTCTTCATTCCTCTTGATTAGCAAGAGAAGAACACAAAGTATCCTAGATACAAAGTGTTGTCATCCCTCTTGATTAGCAAGAGAAGAACACAAAGTATCCTAGATACAAAGTGTTGTCATCCCTCTTGATTAGCAAGAGAAGAACACAAAGTATCCAAGTAGATACAAAGTGTTGTCATCCCTCTTGATTAGCAAGAGAAGAACACAAAGTATCCAAGTAGATACAAAGTATTGTCATCCCTCTTGATTAGCAAGAGAAGAACACAAAGTATCCAAGTAGATACAAAGTGTTGGAGTTGTTAGGTCTTGTAACATTGGTTACACTCTTGATTGTATCATAGCATATATCAAGATTATTTTTATTTTGTGAAAGAGTGAGTCAAGATCATTGTGATCTTAAGAGATAGTGAAGATCTCTTGAAGCCATTGAGCTTGTGTGATTGATCATGTAGATCAAGGGTAGATCGGGTAGATCGTGGTAGATTGGTGCTAGCTAAGATTAGCACTCGACATCTAGCTTAGTGTCGGAAATAGGATAAGCGACGTGTAAGGTGTAGATCGGGTAGATCGTGGTAGATTGGTGCTAGCTAAGATTAGCACTCGACATCTAGCTTAGTGTCGGAAAACAAGTTAAGCAACGTGTAACGGTTTTCTCCGCCTGAAGGGAGTTTGTTGATTAGTGAAGTAACTCTCGAGTTGGGTACTCGGGGAGTGGAGTAGGGCGAAGAGGAGCTTCGTGACCGAACCACTATAAATCACCGTGTCTGGTTTGCGCCTTCTAACTTATCTCTTTACTTTCATTTTATTCCTTATCACTTTATGTTTATATTTGCATTGTGTTTATGCTTGTGTGGCTAGTTGCTTATGTTATGTATGTGTCATGGTTGATTGTGCTTGTGTTGTAGTTTAATTTATTCATCCCTAGATGATACATAACCATTGTTGACACTTTTCATATTACGTCACACTTGATCGGTTATTTGATACAAAAAGTTTTAAGTTTTAAAGGGAAACGTATTCACCCCCCCTCTACGGTTTCCACAGGCTCCTTTAACCGGCAGAGAAAACCTTTACACGTCACTTACATAATATTTTCGACACAAAGCTAGATGTCGAGTTCTTTTACAAGGGTACAACCACTCCCGTCACACTATGTATTTTGAGGACTAAAATACTAACTGATCACTATAGAGGATTTATGATTGTTTGGTACAAACAATGATGTGTGAACAACAACAACTCACACAGTGACTAACTAACAAGCCTTACAACATTTTGTTGAAGCTTGTAATGCTTTGATCTTCTTGCTACAAAAAAGTTCACTAAAATGAACTATGAAATATGAATGAGTTAGATATGAATGAAAGAATGTATGATGTTGTTTATGATTGCAAGTGATGAGGAAACAACATGGAGTGGCTTGCTATTTATAGGCAAAAAGCCTCAGCAAGCCACGGATGGGACGGATCCAAATGTAGGGATTCGTCTGTGTACCTGTTTGGTTCCGCGGGGACCTGACAGAAAATCTCCAAAAATATTTATCAAATCTAACCAAAATATTTCCGTATCTTTCCAAGGATTCATTGAGTAAAGATCTAAACAAGATATTCATGATATCTTCCAATGATCTTCAAAATCTTTCAAAGATGATGCATGCCATAATGTCATAATACATTTCCATTTTTAGATTAAAATGTTTATAAAAGTGAACTTGTAAAATGTATATACTAGTTAGGTGATGTTTTAACTTTGTGTTTATGAAAGGCTTGTGACTATATATGTAAAAGACTTAACTATATTTATGTTTTGCTAAAATAAAGTTTATAATTTTCGTTAACAAAATATAGCAAAGATCGTAAAATATAAATAATGTTTTTTAGACGATATTTGAATTAACAGTCTCCCCCTTTTTGTTGAGGACAAAACATAAAGTTTATTTTTAAGCAATTAGATAAATAAAGTGCAAGTCTTTAAAAATATAGATTAAACTAGTTTTATGCAACTTTTAAATCAATTTAGAATATTAAATTGTATAAAATGTGTGAGTTTTGAGTTTAATATTTTCTCCCCCTTTTTGTCGAAACAAAAAGAAGAAAGGCGTAGCGGAATGTAGTGCAAACCCGAGCTTGATTAGCTCCCCGTTGGTCAATACTCCCCCTAGTTAGGGTGCCAAGTATAAGATGCATGGATTTTGAGTGCTACAAAACCAAGGTTAGTGATAAAAAACCAAACCAACCATATATAATGTGTAACACAATCAACACATAATAAATATCACAACCAACACACAAATAATCGAACAACACTCATTTAAGTAAACTTCATTTTGACAAAAGTCAAAACGATGGGACAAAAATGAATAAAAAGTCCTATTTCTAGAAAAGGAAAATGAAAAATAAAATAAAATAAAAGTAACATGGAAATAAACATCCTAAGAAAAATTGAAAAATAAAGTCCTAGGATGTGAAGCTCCTAATTTGATCATCTATTGTGGAGGATGAGAAAGAGCGTTAAGACGCTCGAGGATGTGATTTAGAATGAACCTCATCTCGTTTTGGAGTTCATGAACCATTATTTTGGTTCATTTACTAAGATGAACGGTTCTTTCACACGTGGAGCAACCATGGCGAGGGAAGTTTGGTGGTAGACTAGGTTCATTTATTGGTGGTGGTGGTGGTGGTGGAACATTTGTTGATTGGTGGTTGGGATTTGGTGGAGCTATGATTGAAGAAAGCAAGGTGGTTTGTAGTTGATAGCTTCATGGAGGTGAGAATCCACCATGTTAGAGAAGGCATAGAGGTGGTCTAGTTCATCATTGATTTCATCTTGAGTTTGTGGAGGATCAATCCACATGGACTCGTCAATGTTCCTAAGAATTGGTGAAAAGGGTTGAGGTTGTTGAGGTGGTGGAGCGTGGTCTCCATAGAGTGGGCCATGGATTTCCCTTTAAATAGGATGGAAGAGTAAGGGTTGTGGTTGAGATGGTTCACAATCAAATGGTAATGGTGGTGGATTTGTTGATCTTGGAGGTAGGTCTTCTAAAGTTCCCAAAAACGGGTGTGGAGAGGTTGGTGGTGTATTAAATAGTTCTAAGGGTTTAAGTTTTGGAGAGTTGGGAGGTGATGGTGATTTGGGTATTTGAGATGGAGCAGGAGGTGGTGTGGTGACTACCGGTGTCTTTGTTGGTGGTGGAGTTGTTACGATGATAAGTGAAGGTGTTGGAGTGGTCAAAGTGAGAAAGTTTTCATTATGGATAGGAAATGAGATGTTTAGTAGTGAAGAGTCTGATGATGATGAGTTTAGGTTGACTAAACAAAAAGGTTTTACACTTATTCTTGCGATTCTTCTAGGTGGTCTTAAGGGTGATGAAGAGTTGGTTGATTTTGTCATTGTGAAAAATGATTGAGATATGCAAAAATTCACATAAAATGGTGGTGAAAGTGTGAGAAATGATCATCATGGAGGTGCTAATTTATAGAATTCAAGATTCATGGAAGAGTGTGTTTGGATTTGATGTTAAACCATACAAAAATGGTGGTTTTTAATGATTTGGAAGTGGTAGAGAAGGTTGTCAAATCATCAAAGTCAATCCAATGGAAGAGTGTTGAGTGATATAAGTGAGATATGCAGTAAATGAGGTGCAATCAGCAAAAAATCTTTGATGTCAGTGACCCACGGATAACAAGGAACCAAATTTAGGGATCCTTGTTTTATGAAGAAAGGTAACTTGAGTGGATTTTTGAAATTTCAAGTTTTGGTGAGAAATGGTTTTCCTATTGGTCTAAATGAGCTAAGATGATCTTAATATGAGGGAATAGCAGTAAAAGTATCATAGTAACAAGAATGAATGATCTAGAGTGCGGGATTAAATGAAAATTTAAAAAATTTAGCTGTTGGTTGGCGGAACCAATTGACAATACAGGCAGAAACATGAATTTGGTTCCGCCTGATCCGCCAAGCTAATTTTGGCGGAACCAAAATTTTGGACGGACGGAACCAAATTTTTGGTTCCGTCCCATCCGCCAGGCCAAAAAGTTAAACAGAGGGCAATTTTGACCCCCCGAACCCCGTTTAAATCTCAAAATTTTTTCTAAAACATGTGTACTTAATTAGTTGTGATTAGAAAATAACAATAAAACAAGTATTAACACATGTAAGGGTATAGATCAAGCAGGGGCTAATAATTTCACTAATAATGGGAAAAAATGGAAAAATGATAACATCAAGATGTTATCTACTTGCAAGACAAGGTTAGTTTACATAATCATTCAAAGTTAAGTTATCATCCTAAGAAAAGAAAAATACATCAAACATCATTGTTTTGGAGCAAATGTACCGAACGCTCATAAAGCCTCTCATTGCCTATCCAATTTCTTGTTAATCTTGGTGAGGAATCTTCCAATGCACTTGAACATTTCTTTTGTTTGCTTGAATTCTTCCGAAGGATTTTCAATGACCGAAAGTTGTTGGAAGTAGTCAAGAGGAGGAAGCCTAGAGTTGGGAAGTCCATCATCCTTGCTCATTGATGATGATGATGATGAGGAAGTTGGAGGATGAGGACGTTTTCCTAGAATCTTTTCTACTCTCTTATCACTTAATGGCACAAAGATGTGATCAATAAGAGAGTAGTCAGGACAAAACCCTTTAGCATTGGGTGGAATGGGTGCAAAGGCTCTAAAGAGACGGGTGAGAAGTATCCCGTATGGAAGAGCGGTGGTTCCTAGCATGGGTATGTTAGCCATCCTTTTGGAAACATAATAGGCTAAGTTGAAAGGTTGGTAGGTTGACAAGCTATAAAGCATGTAACAAAGACAAGCATTGATGTGATCACGATTACCTATGGTACACAAGACATTAGCCCTAAGGATTTCTTCCCATTTTTTGAATTGAGGTTTGAGTTCATTGAGTTCCATGCTAAATGGGTCTCGGTTGATTTCATTACCCGTGCGGGTTGTTCTTGTGTTTGAAGTTCTTGTATGGAAAAGATGTTCTCGGATTATTTCTTTGGCAACTAGAGGAGTGTCGTATGGAGGCATACGATCAACGATTGAGTCAAGGATTGATAGGGACCATTTATCCGAGTAAAGGCATGTACCTTCACATGGAATTCCAAGGACTTCTGCAAATTGATTGAGAGGTATGTTGAAGTCATTTTGGTTTACTTTGAATTGGATTGACATGAGACCATAATCATTGGTTGTGAGAATTACACTAGCATAAAATTCTAAGACAAATCTAGGACAAATTTGTTTGTTGATGTCTAAGAGACCATCAAAACGAATGGTTGCAAGTTCTTAACGAATGTTTGTGCCTTCTAGAAATGATGGGTCAATGGTTCTACCCTCATGAACGTAACATTTTTCTAGAGCCTTAAAGATTTTGACTTGAGCCGGAGTAAGACCCTTAGTTTTATGATGTTTGGGAAGGTAGTTTAGAGTGTCTTTGTGGTCATAGAAAGTTGCAGGAAGCATGATTGATCCTAGATACAAAAATTACATACTTTAGTCGAAACTAACGAGAATTTAGATATAATGTTCTAGTGTGTGCCTATATGAGGACAATGTGGAGGTGCGGTTATCTCGACTCCTTTTAATGCATAAAAAGAATTTCTTTTAGCAAATTTTGTAACAAAACGAGAGATAACTCAAACGCTCCTAATTTAATGTAGCTTCGATTGAATGTACCCAAAAATACATATTAGTTATGTATTTCCTTTAGCATTCAAGAGACATTATGCAAATGATGTTTTAAACATAACGTTTTTATTTGTATGAACAATGTGAAAAATTATTTTTCCTAATTGTGAGAAGCTTTTTACGAAAATTTGACATGGGGCTTTTAGTAAATTATGATAATGTCTTACAAGATGCAATTCCTAACTAAGAAAAACATGATTAGTTATGTAATTTAACAAGTGTACTTCATGATTTATCAAAAAGATGCATAATCCCCAAGTTTTGGTTTTGTGCAAAAAATAGAAGCCCTAGACTCAGGATCAGGTGTGTAAATGTAGTTAGGAAACTTACAGTGTTGCTTGGAGCACAAATTGGTTGAAGGAGATGCCTAAATTTTGAGAGAGATGTGTTATGAGATGAGTTTGAGTTGTTTGTATGTGTGATAAAAGAGTGTTTGTTTAATATTTTCAAAAACTGACCCAGGAACCCACGGATGGGGCGGAACCAAATATTTGGTTCCGTCCTAGTTGTCGAAGGGTTCCTTGGGACCAGTTTTGGTTTTGGTCAGTTTTGTCGTCTTTGGTCAAGCTAAGGTTTAAGCTAAGATTTTTAGTACAAATTTGGTTTCATTAGTCCTAATCCTAGTCTAAGAAGATTAAATGGTTCGCGCTTAAGAGGTTTAGCTAGAATATCGGCAATGTAATTTTCTGAGGATACTTTCTCGATAGAGATGTTTCCTTTTTGAACAATGTCGCGAAGGAAAGGATGACGGATTTCGATTTGTTTAGTTCGAGCATGTTGAACTGGATTTTTACTGAGATCAATAGCTCCTTTGTTGTTACAAAGACTGAAGATGTCGTTAAGTTGAATTTTGTAGTCGACAAGAGCTTGCTTCATCCAAAGAACTTTTTGACATGCTTTTCTGGCTGATACATATTCGGCTTCGGTTGTTGAGATAGCGAGAGCCGTTTGTTTCTTAGAGAACCATGAGGTAAGACAATGTCTAACAAAAGTACAAATACTACTTGTGCTTTTTCTATCAACATAGTCACCTCCATGGTCCGAGTCGGCATACACTATGGTTTCTACTCCCGTTCCTTTGGGATACCATAATCCTAGATGTGTAGTACCTTTTATATAGCTAAAAATTCGTTTTACAGCTTCAAGATGTGAAGTTTTTGGATCTTTTTGAAAGAGAGCACATAGACAAACACTAAACATAATATCGGGTCTACTAGCCGTGAGATAGAGTAGACTACCAATCATTCCTCTATATTTAGTGTTATCTACGGATTCACCTTCTTCATCCTTGGTGAGTTTGGTTTCCAAGGACATAGGCGTTTTAATAGGTTTAGAGTCTTCAAGACCAAATTTCTTAAGCATGTCTTTTATGTATTTAGATTGGTTAAAGAATATCCCATCTTCTAATTGTTTTATTTGAAGACCTAAGAAAATGTTTAGTTCTCCCATCATACTCATCTCAAACTCATCATGCATGATTTTTGAGAAATCGTCACATAACTCTTGACAAGTTGATCCGAATATGATGTCATCCACATATATTTGGACAATGATAATATCACTACAAAAATACAGGCTTTCAGAGACTGAATTTCTAGGGACTGATATATCACTCACTGATACATAGCATTGGTATCTGAAACATCAGTTACTGATACTTTTAAGGACTGACCATTTATTGACTGATTGCGGCGACTAAAAATCGGTCCTCGATTCAGTGACCCCATATCTGAGACTAAATTTTAGTTACTAATATGCCTGTACGAGAAAAAAATTTGAAGCCAAATTTGTTAGTGACTGAATAAGGGTGACAATTCAGTCCCTAGTACATGTACATCATATCTAAGACTAAATTTCAGTTACAAATATATTTGCGCAATAAAAAATTTTGGCGGAAAATTTGTTAGTGATTGAATTATAGTCACAGTTCGGTCCCTAATACATGGAGATCATAGCTAAGACTAAGTTTCAGTTACAAATATGTCTACACAATAAAAAGGTTTGGAGGAAAATTTTTTAGTGACTGAATTTCAGTCACAGCTGCGTCCCTATTACATAGACATCATACCTAAGACTAAAATTCAATTACAAATATGTTTGCGCAATAAAAAAAGTTTGGAGGGAAATTTGTTAGTGACTGAATTTGAATCACAACTCAGTCCCTAATACATGGACATCATAGCTAAGACTAAAGTTCAGTTACAAATACGTATGCAAAATAAAAAAACTTTTGAGAGAAAATTGTTTATGACTAAATTTTAGTCCCAAATAAACCTCTTATACATGGGCAACATATTTAAGACTAAAATTCAGTTACAAATATGTCTACAGAATAAAAAGGTTTGTAGGGAAAATTTGTAGTGACTGAATTTCAGTCACAGCTGAGTCCCTATTACATGGACATCATACCTAAGACTAAAATTCAGTTACAAATATGTCTGCGCAATAAAAAAGGTTTGGAGGGAAATTTGTTAGTGACTGAATTTCAATCACGACTCAGTCCCTAATACATGGACATCATAGCTATGACAAAATTTCAGTTACAAATACGTATGCAAAATAAAAAGGTTTGGAGAGACAATTATTTGTGACTGAATTTCAGTCCCACATAAATGTCTTATACATGGGCAACATATTTAAGACTAAAATTCAGTTATTCATTGGAAATGTGGACTTATATTGTGACTGGTATATATTTAACTCCGTTCATTAGCAAGGTTATTGACTTTTACCTATTATCACGAGTAACTAATTCACAAATTTCAATGCTTTTGGCCCAATCCATTTCCGTTAATTTATCGCTTGTAGCTGCATTAAAAAATTTCAATGCTTTGTTCACTACCACACAAAGTATTTTTTGGTACGCCATTTTGGTACGGTTATAACAAAAACCGTATCAAAATCTAAGAAAAACGTTATTTGGTACGATTTATAAAAAAACCGTACCAATAAATCATTAATTGCTACGGTTATTTATAAAACCGTACCAAAACACTTTTATTTGCTACGGTTTATTTTGAAACCGTACCAAAATTAATTTATTTTGTAAGGTTTAAAAAAAAACATTACTAAATAATTATTTATTTATTTATTTGATGAAACGAAAATATTAAAGGCGGTTCTTTGAAATGAAAGGAAAAAACTTGGATGTTTTTAGGCGCGTTATTTCCCTCTTCAGTTTTCAATTGTTTAACAAAACCCTAAACTTTTTCCCCCTTCACTTCCACAAACCCTAACCCTCTAACCACCGCCGCTTACCACCACTTAGCCACTGTCGCACCCCACTGCCGTCACAGGCCACCTTCGTCACACAACCAAGCCAACAACAGACTAAGCTAATTCGGAGGTACCAAATTGCTACAATTGATATTGTTGTTCAGTTAACCTGTTTAATATATCTCATTAATGTTGATGTTAGGTTTGATTCTGAAATAAGTTGTGTTTAATTATATGTTTTTTTGTATTGTTAGGTAATAAAGTCTTGATTATTGAATAAAATTGTTGAATCTAATTATTGTTATGTTTAATTATATGTTTTTTTGTATTGTTAGGTAATAAAATATTGATTATTGAATAAAAGTCTTGATTCTGTTATTGTTATTGGTGGTGGCGTTGCTAGCATAGCTGCTGCAAGAATAATATGTATATATTATCATTTTTTATCTTCTGAAGCAGCCTTTTGAAAGTGTAATCTGGTATCCTGTAGGGTGTTTTGGAGGATGTTCGTATAAGTTTGGCTGGTTATCCTACTCGACAAACGTATCACGAATTTGTAGATCGGTTTGGAATCATCGCCATGGAATTCATGGATGGAAGGTGAGTTTAACATGTGGTTGCTGAGTTAATAAAATATTCTTCACGTCATGTGTTCTAGTTTTCCTTTGATATATTTTAGAATCAGCTTCTGATTGAACAAAAAGTTCTAATGTTATTTTGTTTCTATGCCTTAACGTTTTTGCAGTTACAATGAACGGGCCATGACTGAAAAAATCTTGCAAAAACTAGAACTTGAAAATTACCAGGTCAGTGCACTCAAAGCTGCAACATGAAACTTGATTTTTTTCCAACAATTGTAGTTGGGGTTGCCTTACTAATCATGGAGATGATCTGCTGTTTGGGTGTTTCAGACCTCACATTCAATGATATCCAACCTTTTATTTTCCTTGAGCTTTAACCTCTTCATATTCCCTTAAACTATTTCTACAGTTAGGAAAGACCCAAGTTTTCCTCAGGGCTGGTCAGATTGGTGTATTGGACTCACAACGTGCTGGAGTCTTGGATTCTGCTGCAAAGCGCATCCAGCTTCGACTTCGAACGTTTATTGCACACAAGGATTTTACATTGAAGCAAGAAGCTGCAATTTCTTTCCAAGCATACTGCAGAGGTTCTTTCCTTCATATTTTTAGTTTCTTTTTTATCATTACCCAATATTTTACTTATGTAAATTTAGTTGCTTTTTAGATAATGTTCTAGGTGCTTTTCTGTTTTTTAAACTTGTGTATTTTGCGGAGTATTGTCAAATTTTGTTATGTGATTCTTCATTTGGAGTAAGTTGTTGCTCAACCAAGGTTAATAATCTAGTGCTTTAGTTGGCCTAAGGAAACCCATCAACCTATCTGATCTGGAACATAGTGTGAGCCCATATGACCATATTGCATTCTTAAGCATCAGGTATTCATTATCGGCCTGAGTTTTGTGAAGCTCCTTATGATCACACTCTCATGGGCTGATAACCTTGTATATACTTTGAAGGTTTGATAACTTGATTCTCCGAAACAGGAAATGTTGCAATTTATTAGGACATTCCCCAAAGATCCCAACTTTTATGGGACGACGAATAGTTGACATGTTTATGGTTTTCTCAGTTCTACCAGAGATGGTCTATGGGAAATGGAACTTATGTGGTTTGGTTGTTTTCAACTAGCTAGCATCCGTGGTGCCGAATTCTCCAATATTTGTACTTGTGCTAAAAATTTAGTAGAACATCATAAATTTATAGTTATCGACCATAAATGAAAACTAATTATATATGAGCATGTGTGAATTCTGTCCCAGACCTCCATTGTAAGTTTAATAGTTCCAATATTGTTTATAAGCATTAATATTGGTTATACTCACCACATGAACCCTGGTTCTTGATGGGTGCAACGACTCCTTTCTTTCTCCAATCCACTTACTTGGGCAGATCCACAAAATCTCGATAAGTGAACTCTTTAGACGACTCCTCTCTCTTCTCAGGTAACTCACCTTTAAGCCCCAAGAACATGTTCTTGAACTCTTCATGACTCAAGTCAGCAAACTCATTAAGCCCAAGCCAGTAGTTGCTAACTTTCTTATTTGTTTCATCAATATGCTTCAAGTTATCCTTAAAGATCTACAACCTATGTAGCTTCTCTTCAAGACTACTATGAGATATGTCAATTTATAATATGGTAGTTGTATATTTATAATGAATTTATTTTTTTGGTAATGTTGCAGGTTGCACGGAGTTTGCAAAGAGAATCCGTTGGCGCCTCTCATTGGAAGGCTCAGATTGCCTTTATATTGTACAAGTGGTGATAACACAGTGTTGTATGACCATGACTTAGAGAGGTATTTTAGTTGTTTTTATGTCTTTTAGCTCATGAGTTTCCTTACAAGTTAACCTCATTTTTTTTCCTATTATCGAGTACTGTGATTCAAGATTATAAGACTGAGCTCAACAATTTAAAGAAATACACTTGTTGTTTATGGCCTAAAACTTATTACCCGTGTTTAATTATTTGAGGTAGAAACAAGTCCAGATCAAAATGGGTAATTTGTGGTGTGGGTTAGGTCAAAATGGGTAATTTGTGGTGTGGGTAATATGTGTTGTGTGTATTATAACCCGAAATTATATGTGCTATGTGTAGTGTCAGTCAAGTAGACAAAGCGGCTGAAGCCTTCATTGAGAAATTGGCAAAATTCTTGAGCAAAAAATTTCCAGACTTCGAGAGCACAATAGACTCACCAAATACTACTGAAGGTGATGGTAACAGTGATGGTAACGATGATCCATTCACCGATAGTGATATATAGGAAGTTCAAATTTATTTCTATTGAATTTGGTTTTATTTTTAAACATATTGAATTGTAAACTCTTGTTATTTTGATTGGTGATTATTATGCTTTAAAGAAATATTGTTATTATTATTGTTTATGGTTTTGAGTTTTATATACTATTGTAAGGGGTCATGTATGCATTGTGAATGAGGACTGAATTAAATTGTATTTGACACTAACTTTTAGTTTATAATAGAAATATAATGGAACGGCGCCATCATATTGGAGACTGATTTGAATGTTATTTTGTATCGATTAACATATATTTTGAAACTAATTTTCAGTCACTAGAAAAACAAATTAAGGACTAATTCATCTGTTTTTTGCGACTCATAATCAATCCTTAAATCTGTTTATCAGATACTGATTCGAGACTAAATTTTAGTCTTTAATAGAAGCAATTTATGGACTGAAAACGTTCAGTTTTTAAATCCTATTATTAGAGACTGATTTGGTACGGTAATCTACAAAACAACGAAACGTATTAGGGACTATAAACAATGTTTATGGACTAATTTTTAGTCCCTAAATCCATGTGTTAGTAACTGATCTAACATAGTATTGGCGACTGACTTTTCAGTCACCGATAATATGCATTGGGGACTGAAATAACATGATACCAACCCATAGAAATAAGGACTGACTTTTTTTATTTTGGAGACTGATCTCTGGTCCTCGTTGGTACGATACAACAAGGACTGAATTTCAGTTGATAACGTCACTTTCCGTAACTAAGCTGTTGTAACTGATTAGTGACTAGCAAAATCAGTCCTTGATAGACCATTCGTAACTAATCATGGTGTATCAGAGACTGATTTTTCAGTCTCTGAAAGCCTGTTTTTTTGTAGTGTATGTGAATCCTTTTTCTTGGTGAAGAGAGTGTTATCTACTAAACCCATGGTGTACTTATGGTCAACTAAGAATGTTTTAAGTCGATCATACCAAGCTTTTGGTGCTTGCTTAAGTCCGTATAAAGCCTTTTTTAGTTTGTAAACATGATTTGGTTTTTCAAAATTGGTGAAACCCGGAGGTTGAGCGACTTACACTTCTTCATTTATAAATCCATTTAAAAATGCACTTTTGACATCCATTTGAAAAAGTTTGAAATCATGTGCACATGCGTATGCAAGTAAAATTATAATAGACTCGAGCCTAGCAACCGGAGCAAAAGTTTCATCGTAGTCAATGCCTTCTTGTTGATTATAACCTTGTGCTACTAACCTAGCTTTGTTTCAAGACACTACACCATGTTCATCAAGTTTATTTTGAAATACCCATTTTGTTCCAATTATCGTTTGACTTATTGGTTGAGGAACTAATGTCCAAACATCATTTCTAAAAAATTGATTTAACTCTTCTTGCATAGCAATGACCCAAGATTCATCTTTTATAGCCTCGTTTATATTTTTGGGTTTAATGGTTGAAACAAAACAAAAGAAGTTACTTTGATTTTGGACTTTCGATCTTAAGGTTCTTTCATTAATATTTCCTATGACACTATCTAATGGATGACTTTTAGATTCTTTGACATTGACAATTTCATTATTTAATAGTTCATCTTCCTTGTCATTATTTAGATTTTCTTGGTTTTTAATAAGTTGACTTTCAACTAATTCATCATCTACCAAAGGTGATGTCTTAGAGGGAGGTGGACTTTCGTCAAATGTTACGTTTAACGATTCCTCGACTCTTAAGGTTTCTTTGTTTAAAATTATACAAGCTTTGCTATTTTGAGAATATCGAAGGAATACACCTTCATAAGACTTCGGGTCAAATTTGGTGAGATAATCATTAGTATTTAAAATAAAGCACTTGCTTCCAAAAACTCTAAAGTAGCCTAATGTAGGCTTTTTGCCTCTATATAGTTCATATGGAGTTTTATTCGAAAATGGTCTTATTAAAACTCTATTTAAAATATAGGTAGATGTGTCAACGGCGTTACACCAAAAATTTTGTGGTATGTTTTGTTCATTAAGCATTGTTCTACTCATCTCTTGGAGAGTTCGATTTTTAAGTTCTACTACACCGTTTGACTGAGGAGTACGAGGAGCTGAAAAATTATGTGTTATGCCATTAGCATCACAAAAAGCTCCAAATTGTGTTTCATTATCAAATTCATGACCATGATCTGTTCTAATTGACACAATGCTACTTCTTAGTTGATTTTGAATTTTCTTACTAAGAATTTGAAATTTATCAAAAGCTTCGTTTTTACTTTCCAAAATTTTTGTCCAAGTGTATCTTGAATAATCATCTACTATGACCAAAGTATAGAAGTTTCCTCCATAACTTTGTATAGCAGAAGGACCAAATAAATCCATATGCAAAAGTTCTAGACACCTAGATGTAGACACCATATTTTTAGCCTTATGGCTATTATGAACATGTTTCCCAATTTGCAAGCATCACAAAAGTGTTGGTCATATTTCAACTTGGGTAAGTTTCTAACGAGTTCTTTAGATGATAGAGATTGGATGAGTCTCATATTGGCGTGGCCTAAGCGTCTATGCCAAAGAGTTTAGGTATCATCTAGAGAGGTGAGGCAAAGTTTATCTTTAGATGTTTTATCTATTTTCGTAACATATACGTTGTTTTTCAAAACTCCTTTAGCTATGGTTATACCGTCTTTTAGTATTTTACTTTCGTTTTCACTAAGGAGGACATTATACTTTTTACGGCATAGTTGGCTAATGCTAAGAAAGTTAAATCCTAGATTATCAACATGAGCAACATCATCAATAGAGAGAGAGAGTCGTGAGAGATAGTACATTTTACGATGATTTTGCTTTTCAATTTGCTACCAAAAGTAACATTACCTTCGTCATATTCTTGGTAGGATGAGAAGAGGCTCTTGTTACCCGTCATATGCCTTGAACAACCGCTATCTTTTATCCACTCGTCTGGTTCCAAACCGACTTTCAAGCATACCTAAGTTATAGAAAAACTCAAGTATTTGGTCCCCAATATCTCATGGGTCCATTTTGGTTAAACATCCCATTAATTTGATTCATGTATGGGAATGGTGGATATGAGTTCCATGGCATGTAGTCAGGAGTTTGATAATGCCTAGGAAAGTTTTGGTTCCAACCATTTTGATAATTAGGTTGCATGTTGTAGTTGCTTTTTGGAAAGGGGCGTTTGGGAATAGTTGTCTTAGGCCTTTGTTGAGTAGTTTTAGCTCTAAACTCATTCTTAGCAAGTCCTACTCCTATAGTAACAACTGGTTTTTGTTTAGTTTCAGTTGAACTAGCATTAGATTTCTTTGTGACTTTAACGAACTCTGTACGAGCCGATATACAAGCTTTCTGTTCTGCTACAGTACCCACGGAACCTTTCTCTTCTACAGGCGGAACCAAAGATTTGGTTCCGTCTGATCCGTGGGTTTCTGAGACTGTTGGAACAGTTTCTTGTACTTTTTCGGCTTGTTTCTTTAGACTACTTAAATCACCTAATTTCATAAAACCTAGTCCAGTTTTATCATATGGTAATTTTTGGATTCTCATTATTTCATCCACACAACAAATATTTTTATTAAATCTTTTGAATTTAGAGTTTTATTTGATAAGTGCGTCCTGTGTGATTTTAAGTTTCTCTAATTCAAGGCTAAGCTCTTGACATGATATACATACCTCGTCAATAGCTTTACTCTTTTCTAATCGTTTATCTTTTTTTTTTAACTCATAAACTTCATTTTCTAAAAATTCCTTTTTAGTTTTCAAAAACTTGTTTTTGTTTATGATTTTTAAGCTAAGTTCATATAGTTTGTTATATTCCTTTTGCAAGTTATCGTCGTCAATAGAAGAATAAGATGAGTCAGAGTGTACCTCGTTTGAGTCTTGAGGCATGAGAGCAATTTCGTCATTCTTTGGCTCTTCGTCATCATCTTCACTCTCACTCCAAGCACCACTTGCAAAAGCTCTTTGATTCTTGTTTTTGGGTGGTTTGGGACAATCTCCTATTAGATGACTTGTATCTCCGCATCTAAAACATTTTCTTTCCCCTTTTCCTTTCTTGTCATCATGATCCTTCCGAAAGGATTTCTTGTCTTCTCGATGTTGTCTTACGAACTTTCCTCGTCTTCTAAAAAACTTCTTGAAATCTCTTACGGCCATGGCTTATTCTTCATCTTTACTACCCGAACTAGATTCTTCATCATCACTTGAGTCTACTCTAGCTTTTAAGGCAATGGATTTGACTTTTTCCTTGTTACCCTTAACTATTTCCGAATCTTTTTCTATTACCATTTCATGAACTTTGAGATTTCCAATTAGCTCGTCAAGTGACATGCTTGAAAGATCTTTAGATTCTTCAATGGCCGTCTCTTTTGCTCTCCACTTCGGATGGAGTGCTCTAAGGAATTTCCTGACAAAGTTCTTACCACAAAAAGATTCATCAAGTGCTTTAAGAGAAGTAATGATAGTATTAAACCTAGCAAATGCACTATCAATGATCTCATCTTCAGGGATAACAAATTGTTCATATTGTTGAACAAGAAGATCAATTTTGTTATCCTTGACTTGTGAGTTTCCTTGATGAGTGATTATTAAAGATTGCCAAATTTCTTTTGCGATTTTGCACAAAAAGACTCTTTCATACTCCTTTTTAGGTAGAGCATTGTAAAGCATCATTTTAGCCTCATTGTTTTTAGAAATCAACTTCTTTTGCTCATCACTATGACGAGCAAGTGAAGTATCCTCATCCCGATCACTTGTGATATCTTTTATTATAGCTTTATGATCACCTTCTATAATAATATACTATAAATCTATGTCTTTTGATTTCACATAAGTTTCAAAGCGGTTTTTCCAATTACAAAAACCATTTGGTTCAAATAGTGGTGGTCTTTGCATAGATTGCCCTTCTTTTAAGTTTTCAAAATCCATGGATCGTTCCAAGTTTTAAAATACAATATATTTTAAAAATCTTGAGTAACGTAGCTCTTGATGCCAATTATGAAAAACTAGAAGAGGGGGGGGGGGTTGAATAGTTTTACCGTTTTAAAATTTATTTGCTTTGAGTACTTCGTGTGAATATCAACTAATGTTAATAACAAACAATAAATAATATGCAAGTAAAGAAAGAAACGATCAAACCACAACAAGATTGTTTATAGTGGTTCGGTCTACAAGGACTCTTTTTCCTTGCCCTACTCCACTCCCCGAGTTTCCAACTCGAGAGTTTTTCTTCACTAATCAACAAGCTCCTTTAACCGGCGGAGAAAACCTTTACATGTCGCTTACACAATATTTCCGACACAAAGCTAGATGTCGAGTTCTTTTACAAGGGTACAACCACTCCCGTCACACTATGATATCTGATCCTTTTGTTAATCATTTTGATGCCTCCTCGGACAATTCTAAGAGTCTCCATGGCGATGACGTACTCGATACATTCTGTTGTTTGTCTCTTGCTTTTGATAAGCACCTATGAATCTTCTGACACTATTTGATTTCGTCTTGCCCCTCTCTATCCCTATGAAAAGTCTTGTGGTGTTTAACCATGAGTATAAAAATGTTTCCCTCTCACTTTTGAACGATAAGATTTGCCTGGTTGATCCATCTTTCTTGGATAGTCAACTTCGATTCCATTCTGATAAGGGATTGGCTGATTGAGCACTCGAGATGTTAACAACAACGACGGCTACCCTGAAGAGTGAAGGCATCCCTTACAAGGCAGAAGTGTTGGCGATGCAGAAGAAGAAATCTACTCAAGACGGCGAACCTGGAGCTGATGAAGACATGCAGTCTGACTTCCCTATTCACCTTGGTTGTACTAAGATGAATTGAGAGCGGAAGCAGACTGGATGATGAAGGATTTAAAGATCGTGCCAGAAATTCATATTACTCCATCACATTCCAAGAAGAACAGCAAGAGGCTTGACGGACCAGACACAAGTTCACGATTTTGTTTCACTTCAGATTGATGGACTCATTTAAACTTCGTTATATACTAATAAGATCCCCTGATGTTTTAAGTTCCCTAAAAGCATTTCAGTTCCGCGATTATTCATACATTCATGGCTTTGTTCTGGGAAGATTTTGGCAAATTGTGGAAGATCTGACGCTTGTGGACGACGTACCTTATTCTGCTAGGCAATCTGGGATTCTGATACTCTTGCCAGTAGTTGTTTTTCCCCTTGGCTATGACATCGATTTTGTTGACCTCTGAAACTATAGAAGTACTAGGTGGATTAAGATAGGTTGTTTTGTTCACGACTTGAGATAAAGTATGATCGTCATGAAGGCATAATTATGTGGTGCTGGTATTATTAACGTGATAATACCTACACCATATAACGTGCCCTCATTGTGGCCATAGGATATCTTGAGAAGTACCTTAGAAGTATAGAACTTGATTCCCGATGGATTATCCGCGATTAGTGAGACTTTAGGTTCATTCTACCTATGCGTATACTCTACCTTCGTTCGTTAAACATCTGGGTGAATTTGGACTCTCGTGCTGCATTCTGTTGACCTCAGTTATGAATCTTAAACTCCTTGAAGTGCTCTCTGCTGTGGATTAAATAAATTCGATTTGAAATCTTGTTCGCATCCCGTATGAGTATTCCGTTCTCTTCTCTCTCTGCTTCCTGCAAATTTCGAGGACGAAATTTTTCTGTTAGAGAGGAAGAGTTGTAAAACCCGAAAATCTAAAACATGCAAAATTACCAAAATGCCCCTGAAAACTTTAAAAATTAATTAAAGCTTAATTAAAGTTTTGAATCGATCCCAAACTTCTGGAAACGAACAAGATATGATACAAAATAATTTTGTTGACTTCGATTAATATTTATACAAGTTGTGAAATGACCAAAATACCCCTTAAGAACCGAAAATTATAATATGTACATTAGTTATGTAAATTAAAGTTTATAATGAAATTTAAAAGTTTAAAATGCAAAATTAAATTAAGGAAAGTATGTCAAATTAATTAGGCCTTATTTTCTAAGTTTATACTAGCCCATTCCCCCCCCCCCCCCTATTCGGCCATATCAATAATAAATCAAGCAAATCCTAACAAACCCTAAATAACCTTGCCGACAAAATAAAAACACACAAATAATTCCTCCCATTGTTCATCCGATTTTCTGGAATACCAAGCATAATTTTTTGGTGTTGTACACGTCCTAAGGAAGCTAAGAAAAATTGGTATAGGTCGTGGGAAGCCCTTTTTTGATCGCTAGCCATTTATTTGTCTCAAAAATCAAATCGCAAGGTAATTACCAAATCAATTCATTCGGTCACTATAAAATTCGTTCATTATTTTTCTCATGACCCTCATATCGTATATCATCTGTGAAAAATAATTCCAAGGTCGTGGAGTAGCTGTTGGAGTCGTGGTGATTTTTGTGGTTCGAATTATCCAACCGAGTAGAACAAATTCGCCCAGCCAAATCCACATGTTCAAATCTTGGTTTGGTATTTTTCTCGTGCTTTCTACATCATATAAGACCTGTATAAAATATGGAAATCGAATCATGCAAGATCTATATATTATTTGTGAATTAAATCTTAAAAACGTACATAAATCCTAAATAATTAGATACGAATTTTTGAGGCTTCATATTTATTTTATTTGGACTCTATATGATCATATTAATCTGGGAAAAATGTTATGTCGAATTTTTGGGGCCTAAAATATTTAATTGTGAATTATGTGTATAATCGGGTTTTTGGAAAAACAAGGAAGAAAAGAAATAAAAAGGGTTCGAATTAGGTTTTTGGAATTTAGGGCTGTTCTTGACTAATTAATAATGGTTTAATGATGATATGAATATTGGGTAATGATTTTGATAATAAGGGTTTTGATTTTGATATATAAATGTATACCGATTTTAAATTAAAATAGTTAAGGGGCTGTTTTGTAATTTGTAAAACTTGTGGGTCATTTTTTTCATACTCTATAAATCGTGGCTGATGTAAATAAAATATAAAATGGGGGTCCTTTTTGTAAATTTTGCAACTTAGGGATTTATTTGTGAATTATATAATATATGTAATTCGATTTGGAAATAAATAAAATATAGGGACTAAAATTGTAAATTCTGGAAAGTTAAGGTGTATTCGTGTATTTCAACATGTTAAGGGTGTGTTGTGTCATTTTGAAGATTTAATGGATTAGTATGTAATTATTGATAATTAAAGATTGAAAATGGAAATTAAGGGTTAAATATGTAAATTAATTAAATTGAGGGACCTATTGTGTAAATTATGGAAACTTAAAGGGGCATTCGTATAACTTGTTAAATTAAGTACTAATTGTGTAATTTTGATAAACTAAGGGTTTAATGTGTAATTATGGATATTATAAGATTTAAAGTGTAACTTAATGATATAAAGGGTGTAAATTGTAAATTATGAAATCTTAAGGACCAAATGTGTAATTCTGGTAAAATATATCTTATTTCCATTAAATGATGATTTAATTAAATTATGTTACTCAATATTACTAAAGATGGAAACTTTCTAAATATGGAAACCTGCTAAAAATAGAAAGTTACTTAAAAAGGAAAGGCAAGTTAAATGAATGATTAAGAACCCATTATAATACTCTTCTACCCCTCTAGGTGTGAAGAAGGAGAGGACCTGATTCTGTCCCATCTTTTTCATCCTTGGTTTGTATTTGCTTTTGGTTTAAGGTACAGATATTCTGACCTTCTCTGTAAGGTTTCCTGTGATCTCTTTCATGTTCTGATCTGTTTAGCCTCTGATTTGATACCTTTGCTATGATTCCTTGCTTTGAACCTTTGACCTATGATATGGACCTAGACTGTGAAAACCTCTTTAATCCTGACCTGGAAATGAGTGGAGAAAAGGCTATTTTAAAATGATATGATTTTAATAACTTTTATGAAAACCATTTTAAAAGATTATCTTTATGAAAAACCATTTTGAAAGATCATTTTTATGAAGACCGTTATTAAAAGATTCTTTAAATGGACTCTTAATTTGAAACCTTTTTAATTGAACTGTTACTATGGAACTTGGACTATTGACCTCCTGATATTGACCTTCTGATGTTGACCTTCTGATATGACACCCTGATTATGCTATGAACCTTTGACCTTGACCTTTGACTCCCAGTTTGATACCCGAGCCAAAGTTCGTTCCCTAGCCATGAAGGTAACATGGCCGTGTCTGTGATGCACCACTGGCATGACTAGCGTGTAGCCCTAGTGATTTGGTTACACCGTCCCCATTCTGATTCTGATATGCATGCACACTATATGATTTATTATGGCCAATCTGTTCTGGGGGGCGAATGGATGCATCCTAGGTTCGTTCTGTTTCTGATATGTGATGATATGATCTGATATGTGGTGACTGATGATGGGTGCAATCCACGTCTTTCATGTTCTGGGAGTTAGCTACTCCATATATTTCTGTTGGATACATGAGGTCACCCCTCATATTATCTGGTTACTTGAGAGGCATCCCCTCTGGATTTCTGATATGGTTACATGGTATGATATTTCTGTTTCTGGGCTCGTGGTGGATTACTGTCCTAAACCTTACCCTCTATACCTTTTCATATATCTCTTTCATTATGATATGCCTGTTTATTTCCGTTTGCTTTCGTTTCCGTTTATTATATATCTGTTCACTGGGCTTTTTAAGCTCAGCCGCACGTTTTCTTTTCGTGTGCGGCAGGTTTTAGTTGGAAGCTGGGTTATTAATAGAGAGGACCTTGGACTTAGAAGACTTTACTAGCTAAATTGGATTAGAGATGATTAGAAGAGTTATTTTCAGACTTAGTGATTATTGTATATCTCATGTGTAGCCTTGTAATATCAGATTTTCAGTTGTAACCCTTGGAATCCTATTGTATTATGTATGTCATATGCTTGTGTTTGTTCTGATGAGAATCCGTATTTGTGACACCTTTGCCCTTGTCGGGTTGGGGTGTTACAATTTATGATTGCTTGGTACAAACAATGATGTGTGAACAACAACAATTCACACAGTGACTAACTAACAAGCCTTACAACGTTTTGTCGAAGCTTGTAATGCTTTGATGTTCTTGCTACAAAGAAGTTCACTAAAATGAAATATGAAATATAAATAGATATGAATGAAAGAATATATGATGTTGTTTATGCTTGCAAGTGATGAGGAAATAACATGGAGTGGCTTGCTATTTATAGGCAAAAATCCTCAGCAAGCCACGGATGAGACGAATCCAAATGTAGGGATCCATCCGTGTACCTGTTTGGTTCCGCGGGGACCTGACAGAAAATCTCCAAAAATCTTTATCAAATCTAACCAAAATATTTCCATATCTTTCCAAGGATTCATTGAGTAAAGATCTAAACAAGATATTAATGATATCTTCCAATGATCTTCAAAATCTTCCAAAGATTTCAAAGATGATGCATGCCATGATGTCAAAATACATTTCAATTTTTAGATTAAAATGTGTATGAAAGTGAACTTGTAAAATGTATATACTAGTTAGGTGATGTTTTAACTTTGTGTTTATGAAAGACTTGTGACTATATATGTAAAAGACTTAACTATATTTATGTTTTGCTAAAATAAAGTTTATAATTGTCGTTAACAAAATATTGCAATGATCGTAAAATATAAATAACGTTTTTCAGACGACATTTGTATTAACAGAATGTATTTGTAGATTGTTGTGATTTAACGAATTCGCTGAGTTGTTTTTGAAGATCTGGTTTTTCGTCAAATACGATGATCGAGGTTGATCACGGTTATATTCTGATCTTTCGCTAGTACGCCATTTATCTCGATCTCGATCTCGATTACGATAGTCATCATAAAAACGAGTGCGTCTAAATGATTGCATAAAATTGGCTTATTCTTCGCGAGACGTGGGTGTATCAACATCATTAAAATTTGCGGTTGAATGATTTTCACCACAGTTATTGCAGTTCTCATGCTTCTCTTTCATTTCTTTATATTGAGCATCCAGTTTGAGGGTCATGGCATCCATCCGAGCCATAATTTTATCAGTATCAGAATTACTGCTACCTTCATCGGCGAAAGCAACAGTTTTGCGAAGAGAAGTTTTTGGGTTTTGATTTTTAGCCCAATCATGTTTGAGGAAGACTTTGTCTTCGTGTAATTGATAAGCTTGATTTGGGGTTTTGTATAAGAATATTCCTCCTGCTGCAGCATTCAAGGCTTCTTGTGTGCTCTCGTCAAGTCCATGGTAAAAGATTTTGATTATGTTTCCTTTACTTAAACTGTGTCCATGACAATTCCTGAGCATTTCTTTCATTCGTAGCCATGCTTCGGTCAAAGTTTTTCGATCTTGCTGAGAAAAAGCACGGATTTCCTCGAGAATTCGGTCGAATAATGCTGGAGGAAAGAATCGGCTTATGAAAGCAGTACGAAGTTCATCCCATGTTGCTATGGTTCCTTTGTCGAGTTCATCTAACCAGGTTTTTGCTTCCCCGGTCGGGGATAATTGAAACATCATGAGCCAGACGGCTTCATTTTCGGTTTCTCCATATCTAAAAATTTCACAAATTCCGAGGAACTCGTGGATGTGTTTATGAGGATCGGTTTTGTTTCTTCCATCGAATTGATTACCTTTGACAAGGGTCAAATGATTGCCTTTGACGGCGAATTTGTTGGCGGTGTTAGGCAGAGTGATTGCAGGACCAGGGGTAGGAGCAACGGTTCGCTCATTAGCCCACATAGATTCATTATCGGTTTCATCCATTGGATCGTGAAGTTTGATTAATTTTATGAAAAATCGATAAAGAGAAAGATCATCGATAGCTGGGACTATCTCTTTTGGTGTTTCAGGTCTTAAATCTCTTTGTTTGTTCGTGGAGAATGGAAACTTTTTTTAGTTAACCGTTCAACTGTCTTCGGTATTTATGGTTCGATTTTGGTTTTCGATAAGAGGATAGCAAGTCTGGTTTGGGATCTGTGACCATCTCTGGGTTATGGTGATAGTATGGGAAAACAAGATTCATTCGAGAACTGAATTTTGTTCTGAGTGATAAGTACGGGTACTTAGTAAAGTTGTCATACTTCTGGAAAATTGGTTTTCGAAGATTTTGAAAGTTTGATTTGTTGGAATTTCTTCTGGTTATGTTGTAAATGAATTGGAGATTTGAACAATCGGAAGAAGTTGTGACACTTCTAGGAAGAGTGTCACGTTCCAGAACAACGATTTCGTAGAAAAGTTCGTCGTAGAACGCACTGAAAAGGAGTGTGTGAAAGCGGTTTGTTGTGACAGAGCAATAAGTTCAAGCGTTAAACACTAAATGCAATCCAAATATCTAGTGATTAAATAATGATAATAGAATAAGTGCCAGTCCCCGGCAGCAGCGCCAAAAACTTTGATTTTTCTCGAAAGCTTTAAATTTATACAACTAGTTCTACCGATTTCTCTTAGTTCAAAACACACGGGTAAAAGTATAACCCTCGTTTATAGTAAAGAGTTTTGGTAAGACCAGGTCGTTTCACAGGGACTGAGATTATTCTATATATCAATTAACTACTTAAGATGATTTAGAAAGCGTTTAAGACAATTATGCAAAAACTAAATGAGATTCGAATATGGGACTAATATGATTACTTGGATAGTTACTATAACTCAGTGAATGATTAATGATGATGATCTCAATGATGGAGTAAGTTCAACCAATGATTAGTTGTTTTCGTCAAAATAACGTTTTCACGGATTAACAAGTTGATTCAAGACTTATGTTTACTAGTGTAACACCCCCATTTTCGGGATACGCAGCGGAATATAAGATGGGGTGCTACTTCATGGTTCATAGTCATGGAAATAGAAAACGACTCGAAAAGAGATGTTTTTACATAAAAATTGTTATCATTCATTTATTCAATATCAGAGTACATAAGATAGGTCCCAGAGGGAGGTTTCGAAAATACATTATAAATGATACATTATTCATTTGAATGATAACAAAACAGACACTCTTTTAAAAGAAAGTCCACCGCCACTCCGTGCCAAATCGAACTTCCAGTTACCTGAGATAAACATGCTTAAAAAGTCAACACAAAGGTTGAGTGAATCCATAGCGTTTAAGGTTATAATTAGTTTGAACACAAGCCAAATAAGAGAAATCAGTTATATCACAGTTCGGAATATTGCACTAAGCCTCATGACACACAAAGCGTTAACATGTTAAAAATTACCCCATAATTAAATGTAGGTAACCTTGCCCCGGGTAGGAGTCTGCTTGAAACTCTTTATTAAACTCAAATATAATGCATTTGGTTACTTAACCAGCAACACAAATGGGACGTCAACTGCCAATAGATCTATTCACTATATTCGCGCTCACCCGCAGGTGATTAATGGTGCATGATAAAAGGGACTTTTAAAATAAATAGGCAACAGTTAACTTATTGCAATAACAATCAGGAAAATACTTGTGTTCGGTTTAATAGCATGTATCTCCCCACAAGTTTAGAAAACATATAAGAAAAGTGGGACTATGAACTCACCTGAGCAGTCTGAATGGAAAACAAAGTGAAAGAAAGTTGATAAACGTCTCCGGCTTGCAACCTGGGTTGTTATGTCAAGTTTTCAGTATCTGTTTTCAGAATATATAAGTTTCCAGTGTTCGTTTCGTAACATTTTGGTTGATGGTTAAATGCTTAATTGAGCCAATATGTAGTTTCAAAAGTAAGATTTTATCTTATTTTCTTATCTGTAAGTTTCGGTTCTGTCCGTTCGTTAAATGGATACTTCGTTTGTTAGTTACGGTACAAAACGTATATTAAGTTTAAATAAAACTTAATAATAATAATAATAATAATAATAATAATAATAATAATAATAATAATAATAATAATAATAATAATAATAATAATAATAATAATAATAATAATAATTTTAATAATAATTATTATTATAATAATAGAAATAATATTAAATAAAGATTAGGGTTTATATTATATTTTCATTTTAGACCTTCAAGTTTCTATAGTTGACAACTTTTACCCTTAGACTTTATGAAAATAACAACTTTTACCCTTGGACTTTAGTTATTTGACACTTTGTGCCCTCAAGTTTTGAAAATAGACACTTTACACCCCTAGGGTTTTCTCGATCGCAAACCAGGTCCAAAACACCAAACTTGCTAGAGCTTTGGCAGAAATGGTCCTTGTTTTTAATACTCGATCACACCTGAGGTCCTTTTGATCAAAAACAATTTATTTCTAACGATTCAAGCCGAGACCTTTTATGAATCCTTTTCAAAAATGTTTATAAGTATCTTAAAAGTATTTTTGTAAAGTGTCATGGTCTGAATCGATCCCACGAATTCGAAAATGAAAACAGAAACTCGTAATCCAAGTTTACTCGACACAGATTTTTAACTCATCTTGTTTTGCCTCGTTCTCCCTCGTTTCTCAACGAAAAACGTTGATTCTTTTTCCTATGGGTAGATCTTTTAGTGTACTTTAACCATGTCGAAAACTAGAATTTTAAGGATTCGTTCACTAGGGTAAATTAGTGTCGAAAGCAGCAGCATGTCTGCTGTGTCGACAGGAGTGAAAAAGAGAAAGAAAATCGTTTTTGCGAAATCCGATCTTTAGACCTATGGTTTTTATGTTATGTTTAGTTAATATAACATGTTTAAAGAGTTCCTAAATCATTTTTAACATCCTAAGTATTTTAGATCTCCTATTCGAATAGATTTTTACAAATAAACTCGGGTTGAACAAAAATGAGTAAAAATAAGTTATTGTTGATTCTGGGTTTATAGACTTATTAGGACATGTTCTAGGACATATTTAGACTTAAAAAAAGTATAGAAAAGTAAATGAAAAGGGTCATAGGTATACCTTTCTTATTTGGTCGATTAGGGCAATATTTTGGTGTATGGATCGAATTGAGCTCTCCTATGGTTCTATCTTCATCTTACTGCCTCCTTAGGTTTATTTGGACTTATTCTAGGCTAGTGGGATCAGTAGTGAAATGGTTTGTGGCTGTTTGTAGTGATTCGAATGGTTTATGGGAAGATTAGGGTTTCATGGTGCTTCCTATTTATAGAGAGGGTAATTAGGGTTTCTAGGGAGTTCATGGCTGTTCTTGATGAAGAAGGTGATGAGGTGTGTGGCTAGGGAGGCGCCACAAGGAGGAGGAGGGGAAGTATGTGATGTGGTATGTTCCTTTCCATACACATATGCCATTTCTAGAAGAAAGGCTATGTGTCCTTCTTCTTCTCCAACCATATGGCTCACTTAGGGTTTAAGTATCCTAATTACTAGTTAGTTTATAGTTAGATTTGAACTAGGTAGCCTAACTAGCCTAGTTTTAGTTCGATTTAGGCATAGGAGTGTTGTACTTGTGCTTTGTTGGCTTGTAAACTAGGGTTTTGGGTAAAGTTAGGGTTTCCTAGGTTTAGGGTAAGTTAGAAATAAATTTTGAATTCATTTGACCTAAATTTACACTTTATCGAATTGTACATAATAGGAGAAAAATAGTTTTTGTGCTTTAGGTAGTTGTACTCTAGGCTAAGAAGACTTGTACTTATGTAAGAAAAATAAGAAAAATATATTTTTAATTATTTCTTAATTTTCTATAATTTTTATGTAAACTAGGGTTTTGGGTAAAGTTAGGGTTTCCTAGGTTTTAGGGTAAGTTAGAAATAAATTTAGAAAAATAGTTTTTGTGCTTTAGGTAGTTGTACTCTAGGCTAAGAAGACTTGTACTTATGTAAGAAAAATAAGAAAAATATATTTTTAATTATTTCTTAATTTTCTATAATTTTTATGTAATTTTTATTACACTTTAAATGTCATTAAATGAGTTTTTATATTTTTGTTCATAAAAGGGTTGTACATTAGGTTTATGAAGTTGTACATATATAAAATAAATAAATAAATTATTTTTATAATTTATTGTGTGAAAATATTACATAAAATGTTATTTAAATAATTGTTTTTAAATGTTTTATAAGGTTTTTATTTCTATTTAGATTCTATGCTTAAAGGACTTGTACCTTAACTTAAAACACTTGTACATAATATTTTTATAAAAATATTAACCAGGGTTTACAAATAAAGTAATAGTTTCTGAGAAATTAGGGTTTTTATCAGGAGTTATAGTGAAATTAGGGTTTTTATGCTATAGTGACTTGTACATTACTCAAGTAAGTTGTATTTTAATATTTCTAGGGTTTCGTTATCTTCACATGTTGCTATGGTAGTTTAGAGTTTCATAAAACTCTCATTAGTTAAGAAACATTCAGTTTTAAACGTACGTTAGCGAAATAACGTAAAGTGGTAAGTGGGACCTCATAACGTTTTAGGTCAATGATGTTTACATAGTTAAATACTAAATCAGTTAAGGTTGGGTTGCAAGCAGTGTTGTCAGGGATGTGATCTTCGTCACATAAGATAATAGTTGTAATTAGGAAAGAAAAAAAAATTCTACGTGGAAAAAGGATAAATATTCTGTAAGATGGTTTACTATAATAGTGGGATTTTTCACAGTGGTTACAAGACTTATGTTTACTAGCACTTGAACGAGTGGGTAACAAGCTCAAGAACTAATTGCAATGTAGGAAACTTTGTTGTTTATAACTTAACAAGAGTGGATTTCTCCAACCAATTGATCAAGATACATAGACATATTTCGAAAATTATATAATACCAATTGGTTCTTTCGACCTTTTCCAATTGACAAGTATAATCAAAAGTGATAAAAAATGGATAAAGAGTTTAGAACACAGCAAGGTTTCAACATAAACAAGAAATCAAATGAGATCATATCACAACCAATCACTTTATTATATTAACATATCCAAGAAACCATAAGGAGTTTAGCCTAAAATGGCTTTATTAATCATGCTTACAGTGATTGATTCGTTTGCAATGAGAGACATACTTTCTGAATTAGTTACAATGATTGAGCTACCTTCACTAGCGATCACTATAACAATACCAAGATAGTACTTCAACGTATTTGGAACTTTAGCTTCACTTGATCACTCCAATTGATGTAATTCGAATGGTAAAGAGTTAGCAGAGCTTTTGTAATTGTTGGGATGAGAGATGTGTTGATTGAGACGGATTGAGGCTCTATTTATAGGCTAGCGGTGACTGATCATATTCTGAAGTACGCCACACTTGAGGTAAGATCGGCGGGCTTCACTTGCGATACCGGCGGACATAGTTAGTAACACCGGCGGGCTTCAATAGCTTTCTTGGCGCCAATAGGTCATTAATTGAACTGAAGATCGGCGCACTTTATTCCTGAGATCTCCGTACTTTACAATGCTGACTCAGATTGTATAAGACTTATTACGCCCCCCGTAACCGACGTACTTTGATAGAAAGGTCGGCGTGCTTTTCTACTTTATCAGGAAATTCTTTGCTCTGGCATCCACTTGGCTTAGATGCTTACACTTTATCTTGGTTCTTGAAGTTCTTTGTCGATTGGACATGAAATCTATTTTCATGCAATTTAGTATTGAAAGTCCATAGAATTCATTAAAAAACTAACAAATAACGCTATATAAAATATGTATAATTCTAACGTCATCACGTGTCAGAGACCGGTGGTTTAATCGGATAAGAGATTGTTTGCGGTGGTTCTTCCATTTGAGATGAGGTAATGAGAAGTTGTGTAGTGGTTGTGAAATGAAGAGGGGAAAGGAGTGACGGTGACAAATTAGTGTAGGTGATGGTGCAACGGTGGTGACGGTGACGAAGATCGCCGGATCTGAGAGTCGGATATGAGATGTGAAATGAAGTGGGGAAAAGAGTGAGAGTCAGATATGAGATAAAGGAGATGGGAAATAAGACCAGGATGCCCCTACGTGTAAATTTCTCTCTTTAATTTGATTGGATCTTGAATTATGATCCAATGGTTATAAATATTTTTTAGACTTTTTAAACTTTTGTCACTTTACAAATGATCCCCAACGTTGCGGAAGTTGTAGTGATGTAGTGGTGGAATCGTGGTTGGGCTCTTCGTGGTCATGGCGGGGGTGGGGGTAACAATACAAAGGGTTCTCCGTCTACTTTTTTCTATAAAAAAAGTTGTTAGCGGTGGGCAATGATATGCGTGGTGTTTGTAACCACGCGATTGGTTTTAATGCTTAATGCTTGTACTCTTGTCTATATTCAGATGGTTTCTTACTATCATTAAAAAAAAAATAAATAAATAAAAAAATCCATCCCTTTTTAGAACAAATACAAGTTTAGTTCAGGGCCGTCTTATTGATTTTGGTAGCCCGGTGCCAAACTACGAATGAGACCCTTAAATCACAAAAATCTGTACTATTATGAAAAATTCAAAACATAATATATTTAGACATGTATGAATACTAATTGACATATGCTAAATCAGAGGCCCTCTCACATAATATGTAAAATGGGCTGTAAAAATTAAAGTTAGACATGTATAAATGTACTTAGACATGTATAAATATTAATGGACATATACTAAATCGGAGGTCTCATCACAAATGGTGGCCCTGTATAATTGCCCCAGTTGCACATGCTAATCACCACCTCTGGTTCAATTAGAACAATAATTTTATCATGACTTTTACGTGTTTTGATAATATTGACTATACTATTATATTTTTGAATTTAGTAATACCGTGATTATAATTAGTTTAAGAAATAAGTTCTCTTGAAGTCTAATAGAAATTTACTACCCAGTGAAATATGATTTATCCAAATATTAAATAGATAACGACGTCCATAACCAAGCACATAAATAACCCAATCTTTATCTACCCGACTGTCTTGCATCTCATATACACACTTTGTGTTGCATTCTTTCTTCGTATCCTTCTATAATCACTTCAAATAACTTCAAAAGAATATCAACTTAGGTACAATGGACAACCACAAATCCGCCACGACCACCACGAACACCGCACCTATGCCGGCTAAAGTTAGCCCAGCCGCCAAAAAAACACTCCTAATCCTAAATTGCATCTTACTATCAATAGGAAACTGCGGGGGTCCATTAATCATGCGTCTCTACTTTGTCCACGGAGGCAATCGTGTCTGGCTATCCTCATTCCTTGAGACTGCAGGATGGCCATTCATCGTACTTGTCTTGATAGTCCTATTCTTCATTCGCCGAACCTCCAACACAAAAACGACCATAATCTACATGCGTCCTAGGTTATTCTTTGCTACCGCATTTATAGGTATCATAACTGGTCTAGATGACTATCTTTACGCGTTCGGAGTTGCACGTCTTCCTATATCCACGTCAGCCCTAATCATCGCGTCCCAGCTTGGTTTCACAGCTTTTTTTGCGTATATTTTAGTGAAACAAAAGTTTACACCGTATTCTATTAACGCAGTCGTGTTGTTGACAGTTGGGGCTGGTGTTTTGGCCTTGCATACGAGTAGTGATAGGCCGAAAGGTGAAAGTAAGAAAGAATATATGTTAGGGTTTGTTATGACCGTTGCGGCTGCTTTGTTGTATGGATTTATTTTACCGTTGATCGAGTTAACGTATAATAAGGCGAAACAGGCGATTACGTATACTTTGGTGTTGGAGATTCAGATGGTTATGTGTTTGTTTGCTACTATATTCTGTACAGTTGGAATGATCGTTAACAATGACTTTAAGGTATGTGTGCTATACAACATGTTACAGCTTTTCAATCTTTTTTTTTTTCTTTTTACATAAGACACAATCTGTCGGCTTGGTTTTAAAACTTGATAAGGTTTGCCATAAATGACTTTATCTAGCTTGTTTTTCATTTTATTCTTTTGGATGAATAATGTATATGTTATTGGAATTTCTTAAAGCATATAATTGAAGAGTACTTGTGAGTTTTAAATAAAGAGTTGAGTTTTAAAGCATATAAAACTAGTTTTAGATAATTTATAATCAAGTTTTTAAGGATCGGCATCTTACAAATTGTTGAATGTTTTATAAAAATGTTGTCCTAAATTATATATATGGAATGTTATATAAGATTAACTTTTATTTTTTATAAATTATAAATTATAACTTCAATGTTTTTTAGTTTGTGGTTCGAAAAAAGTAAGATCGGATCGAATTAGATATTAAAATCCTATAGTCAAGATTGAGATCTTTTAAAATTTTAAGTTTGCTAAGATCTTACGTATAATCCGAATCGTTTTTACTTTATAGTATCGTAAGATCGTAAAATTATAAAATCATGATCGAGATCTTAACAAAAATGATGTATATATATATATATATGATTTGGTTTTAATGGAAAAAGACACGAGCATAATTTCTCGTTGTTAATTTGTACACTTTTCAAATTTAACATTCATTTGGTAGAAATTTATTATCACGTGTATCATGTCACAGGGGAATATCCAAATCATTACGCATAATTTTCATTCTAAAGCACATTTCAAAAATATCTAGATTTTAAATATTCGTGATTTTTATTCCAAAAATATCTAGAGCCAAAAAGTTATGACTCTGCTCAAAGAATATGAAATTTTTTTATGGCTTTGAACTTGTTTAACCTTTTCTTGGTCCATTGAAATTTTTTTTGTACAACGCGTACCTCGGGTTGTAATTTATGTGCCAAAAGCTGTACGTAACACCTTTGTCAAATCTCGAGTCTTTGGGTGTATCTTCTAACTTCTTTCTCGGTACAATCTCTGAAGCACATATTACCAGTCTTTCTTGTTTAGTATACCTTGATCTGTCGTATATATAACTCGTTAGCTACTAATATTGGTGCCGGATGGTCTTTTTGAGCAAAGGTCTCCATCATTTCAACTTGATAAAATACAAGGTACATAATAGCAGTAGACAATAAAATACAAGGTACCATGGTATGTAATAGTAGAACGGGTATTAGTAGTAGTACCACAATTTTATTTTATTGTAATTTTTTTTATTATTATTATTATTATTATTATTATTTTTTTTTTTTGTATTAAAACTATATACTTTTAAGGTATGTTTGTCAAAATTAACTATTGTTGAAATTGTAGATGTAAATAGATCAAAGATTATTAAAAAAAAAAATTACATGAAGAAGCATCTTATTTTTTAAGATTATGATTTTATTTTATTATTATTATTATTATTTTATTTTTTTTTTAATAATCACTTATAATTTGTGTGTGCAAAACAAAGCTTATATTTTAAGTATCTTATTTTTTCAAAAAATAAGCATGATCTCCCGGTAGTCTTGTGTTAAACTGCTTATTAGAAAAACTTCATTCATAATCTTTTTATCCACCAACATCCTCTGTCTTGTTGGAATAATTCGAAAACTTTTTAACTTATTATTTTTCTTTTAACTTTACCCGTAACGACAAAAATGTCTATGCAATAAAGCTAGTGATTCCGTGAATATACTATGTCAACATTGGTTGGACAAAAATTACCCTCAATGTTTTTCTTAGCATATGACCCCACACTTTGTCCCTCGATTGCAATCAATCTCACAAAGAACAAGTGACCTTGACCAATATCTACCATGTAAAGAGGATGCCAAAGTTTCAAAGATGCTTATTAACATGGAGTGTTTTTTACATCAAAAAAGTTTTGAGTGAGTTTTAATGTAGACTTTCAATTTCGATCACATCTTCTCATATTCTTTTGTTGTTTGCAAAATGGAAAGAAATCCTATAATGCTCTACTTCATGAAACGAAAGACTTGCTACTAGTTTAAATTGAGAGTCCACTTATTTGTTTGTCTACGAGCCATGCTCATTATGGATAAAATTGGCAGTTTTTCTAAGAATGTAATATTTTGTTTAAAGTTACGGACTTATTGAACTTTGATCGTGTTTTTTGTAGGTAATTCCGAGGGAAGCAACAGAATTCGGATTAGGGGAAACCAACTATTATACAATATTATGTGCTAGTGCTTTAATTTGGCAATGTTTCTTCTTGGGAGCCATAGGAGTGATCTTTTGTGCGTCGTCGTTGCTATCAGGTATTATAATTGCCGTTCTACTTCCAGTAACAGAAACATTAGCTGTTGTATTTTTTAAGGAGAAGTTTCAAGCTGAGAAAGGTGTTGCACTCGTATTGTCCCTTTGGGGATTTGCTTCTTACTTCTATGGAGAATACAAGTCCACGAAAAAGCCAAAAGATATAAACGAGTCTACTAAACAGTCCATGGAGCTACCTCTATCTGATTACTCACGAGTATGATCGCACAAGTCACATGCTTCATTCTGATTTTGGGGTTGTATTTCTGTTTAAGCCAAAATATTAGAGTATATCATATGAAGTTAGTTGTAAAGTTTGATTATTGTAAACGAATTTAAAGCTGAATTTTCAAAAAAGTAAAAGAAATTGAAGCCCAATTTCAATATATATCTATCCTCTTCAATCATCCATTTGTGGGATACTTTTTAATTTTGATCATGCTCTGATAATCCTTTTGTGCTCTAGCTGATCTGTTTAATTCCAATAATCTTATATTTGCTTCATTTTGAGCAAAGATTCCAATTGGCCAATGAAAAACAATTCTTTGGGCCCTGTTCGAAGTCTATGAAAGCGTCATCCTTAAATTTGAACCACAGAAAAAATATCTTCACGTAAAGCGCTGGACCTCTCTTCGTCCGAAAAAGCATGCACAATGCTGTTTCTCCAAGCCCAAACAGCCTAAAATATATGAAGTTTCTTGTTTATCCAATATATGGTGTAGCGTCAACACAATTGTATGCTAATAGTACGTATCCCTTATGTAATTCATTATCAATATTATTTCAGTTTAGTAACAGAAAAAGTGTCACCCACTGAAATTAAGACGAATTAAATATAAACTAGGCAGATATTTTCCTTCTTGATAGTGATAGTAGGAATGTGGAAAAAATATATCAAACATCATAACATCACCATACTTTTATGTTATTTGTCCTAACACTGGTTAATTTCTAAATTTAGTCAGCCAAATTAGTTTCAATCTTTTAGATACAATGGGAAACCATGAAGAAACAACGAATGTGCCTATAACGGCTAAAGTTAGCCCGGGTGCAAAGAAGACACTTCTTATTCTTAGTTGTATCTTATTAGCTATCGGAAACTGCGGTGGTCCATTGATCACGCGGCTCTACTTTATCCACGGCGGCAAGCGTGTTTGGTTATCATCATCTCTTGAAACCGCGGGCTGGCCAGTTATAATCATTATCCTCATAATCCTATACTTACATCGCCGTACGACCCAAAGAAACAAACCAACAACATTAGTCTACATGCGTCCTAGGTTATTCTTCGCTGTGGCATTTATAGGTGTCATAACGGGTCTTGATGACTATCTTTACGCTTATGGGGTCGCTCGCCTCCCAATTTCTACATCTGCCTTAATCCTAGCCCCACATCTCGCTTTCTTGGCATTCTTTGCTTATATTCTTGTGAAACAAAAGTTTACACCCTATTCAGTTAATGCGGTCGTGTTATTGACAGTTGGGGCTGGTGTGCTGGCTTTGCACACGAATAATGATAGGCCGAAAGGTGAGAGTAAGAAGGAGTATACGTTGGGGTTTGTTATGACAGTTGCCGCGGGGTTATTGTATGGATTTGTTTTGCCGTTGATTGAGTTAACTTATAATAAGGCGAAACAGGAGATTACGTATACGTTGGTTGTGGAGATTCAAATGGTTATGTGTTTGTTTGCTACCATATTTTGTGTGATTGGTATGATTGCAAATGGCGACTTTAAGGTACAACTCGTTTAAAAACACTATGTCGTAGTTGCATACTTGCATACATCATATTGGATAGTAAGTCAAAACAAATAATTTATGCTTAACTTTACCAAATGGCGTTTGATAACTGACCGAACAAGTACACAAAAAGTTTAGATCAGCGAGCAAATGAGTACTCAAAAAGTTTAGATCGGCGAGAAAACTCTAGCGCTGTACCTTTTCTTTAAGTGACAACTGACAACTAATCCTTACCTAAGGACGACCAAAAGCAATTTATTAACTTCCTCCAAGATGTTGTGTTCTATGGTGTAATACAATTGCTACTTGTTTGTGACGTTCCGTTACTCTAATTTGCCACCTCCGGTAGTATGAACTTTTTATAAGTATTATGAATTGCGATTAAATGGGAAATAATAATAATAATAATAATAATAATAATAATAATAATAATAATAATACGTACGGAGTACTACATAAAGTTACTGATCCAAAGCAAATGGTCGTAGGAATCCATTATGTCCAACATTGGTTGGACCAAACTCACCTTGGCTTCTAGATTCTCATTCGACCTCACAACTTTGTCTTTTTAACTGAAATTTGTCTCTCCAAAATCAAGTGACTATTGTCTGCCCCCACTAGGCCACCATTAAAAGTGTGGCAAGTTTTCAAAGATGATTAACACGGGAATGTAGTACATATCAGAAGGTTTAGTGGGTAGTTAAGTAGTGTTCTTATTAAATCATCTAAGATGATTTGATAGTTTACTTTTATAAAGTTTGTTATTTAATAAAAGAAAAATTCCTACAAGTACCTATAGGTTGTGTAGTAATTAAAGCGACAAAATTGTATTCAAACTTATGCTGTTAAATACTCCGTATTAGTTTAACTTCGAACGGCAAATATTTTTATTGAAACCATAGTTGTCAGGATCCCGATCCTGATCTTAGGATCTTACGATTTTACGATTCTACAAAGCAAAAATGATCCGGATCCTACGTAGGATCTTAACAGCCTTAAGATTTTATAGGATCCTGATCTTAACTATAGGATTTTAAGATATATTCCGATCCGATCTTACTTTTCTCGAACCGCAAACTAAAAAACTACAAATTTATGATTTATGTTTTTATATAATTTAAAAAACAACATGTAATTCTTCTTAAACATTCCATATTCATAATTTAGAACAAAATTTCCATAAAGTATTCATATAATTTCGTGTTTATAATATATACTACATCCGTCCCAAAATAAATGTCAGGTTTGACTTTTTATAGTCTTTATGGTTCAACGTTGACCGTAAATATTTTTATTTGTGTTACATAATATTTAATGCGAAGTATATGAATGGATTGGGTTTCAAATGTATTTTCATTGGTATAATTTTTATCAAGTATTATATAACACAAATAAAAATATTTAAGGTCAAAGTTGAACAAAAAAGACTCGAAAAAGTCAAATCTGACATTTATTTTGGGACGGAGGGAGTAATAATTTGTAGATTTAAATAATATTACAAAGATTATTAAAAAATGGCATTATAGTAGGATCTTAGGATTTCGATCCGATCTTATAATCATGATTTTGCAAAGACGAAAACGATCCTAGGTGAGATCCCGATCTTGAAAACCTTGATTGAAACCACTAGCAAAGTTTAAGTTCCTACTATATGCAAAGTTTAGCCAGGTTCCTACTTCAGTTCTTAATCCAAAAGTGTGTTAAAAGATTTTATTCATCTCAAAATATGTATTTCCTTGGCTGCTTTAAATCAAAACCAACCAGGTTTCGGTACCTCCATATGCTCTAGTTAGTGGTTTGTGTAACGGTATAAGTGTAAACTTGTGTAATTGCTTGACTAAATTAAATAATGAGTTTGAGTAGAATATAAATAATGCTACTTGCTTTTGAACCGATCTACGGGAATCAAATATTAATGAATAACTTCACCGGTTAGTGGAATGTATGTGATGTCACATTCAATTGATTGTTTTGCGAATAATTAATCGTAAGATCACCTTCACTTGACGATTTGGGAGTGAGAAAAAAAAATGAATAAAGAATGGAGAATAAAGCGAAGCAGATTATTTTGAAATTTTAGAGTTTAAAGAATCGTGGTTTTGATACCATCCAAATTCGTGTAAATCCTTGACTGAAGACTAATCCACTAAGGCACTAACAATAACAACATTTAAAAATGCTTTGGGTCAATCCCTTCGAAGTAACAGTTCATAGTTTTGGGATAAATATATACAAAACGAATTTTGGCATGCATACAAGATTTATGGGACACATACACCAAAAATTGCATATGAGAGAGCAGCCGAAACTTGATTCATTGGCCCGTAAATTTCTTCTACTATATATTTTGTAGTACATGTAAAAGCCTAGATTTTGTTCAAACTATGCCTTTATTGAAATTGCACATATGTTTTTGGTAGGTGATCCCAAGAGAAGCAAACGATTTTGAACTAGGGAAAGCAAAATATTACGCAGTATTGTGTGCTAGCGCTTTACTTTGGCAATGCTTCTTTCTAGGAGCCATAGGAGTGATCTTTTGCGCATCCTCATTGTTATCAGGGGTCATAATCGCTGCTCTCCTTCCAGTAACAGAAGTATTAGCTGTTGTCTTTTACAAAGAGAAGTTTCAAGCCGAAAAAGGTGTTGCACTCGTCTTGTCTCTGTGGGGATTTACTTCTTACTTCTATGGGGAATTTAAGGTCGCGAAAAAGTTGAAGAACGACAAACAAACTTCTCAACCATCTTTGGAACTGGATCAAACTAACTGTTCATCAGCATAATTGTACGAGTATATAAGCTTTTAGTTATTAGTGAGTTACCTTTTTAAGGTCTAAACTTTGAGGGCCAAAACTGAGGTAGATTCGCAAATAATTAACTTTCACTATCGATATATAGCTAAATCTAAATGTAATCAGTCATGCAGCATACCTAAGCTTCAATATTCATTTTTGTACTTATCCTTATCGTGTCTTTATTCCTTTTAGACCAAACATGCAAATTAAATCACCACATCGATCTCTACGAATATTCTATATACTGATATCCTACCTGTTCATGTCAACCTTTAATTTTTTATTTCATACCCACTTACGGTAAAAGCTTGGTTTACAATGTTAGGTGGGATACTTTTGAATTTTCATATTTTTTGTTAATATATTGGAGTGAACAGAGTACGGCGGCTAGCGCTTGACTAAGGGCACTAGGAGTGGTAAACTTGAATTTATCATATACCTCCCAATTTAATCCACTGGTGCCCGATAAATTCTTATACCTCCCAATTTTTTATTTTTTTTCCTTTTTTTCTTTTTAATATTTAAACTAAACAATTTTTAATAACAACATACCATTTCATTAATACATTTTGGGCACCATCATTTTTTTTTTTTCATTTTTCAAACAAAAAAATATAAGAAAATGATACTAGTAACTGAATTTTTGGATGGCCCATTAACTGTCCAAAAATTTCGGATATGTGAGCCCATAATTTTTGGACAATACACCAACTCAACCCCATCTATGAAATAATGTGTGATACTTTTCTTCCCTGTCAAAACACAAAGTCGACAAACACACAGATGCAAACCCACCAAAAAATCACACACAAAGAAAAAAAGAAAAAAAAACGTTATAAGTCAAGCTCCAACGTTCACTTTGAATTTATGCGCACCGGTATGAGAAGCCGCTGGCCATAAATTTTGCCTATAAATTTTGGGTCGGCGGCGGTGTTACCGGCGGTATGGGCCATACCGCTGGCCATAAATTCAACCACTCCGACCTCCCTAAGAGTGGTGGGGTGGAGTGGGCACCTATAAATTTTATATGTGTCGTCACGTTACCTTATACTACCTCCGTCCCATATTAAGTGTCCATAATGGAATCTTGGGATGTCTTAAATTAAGTGTCCAGGGAATATTTTCAACCAATGAGAAGAGACTTTAGTGGGTAATAGTGATATTTGATTGGTGGAGAGTGTAGTTAGTGGAATTTCCTAAAACTTTGTGCGTTTGAAAAATGGACACTTATTATAGGACGGAGGGAGTAACACTTTTATAATATAAACACACACTCCAATAAAAATAGAGGGAATTGTGTATATATCCTTCCAAAAACTAATAATTGCGTACAGATATTTAAAATCCCAAAATATATGATAACTATAATTTAAACATAAAATGTCAAGTATACCCTTGCAAGAAAACATAAGTCTTCGTATGGACTCCAACTCTCTTCTTCTAAAACCAGTGCGATATATGAATCTACATGAATAGAATTGACAAGAATTACACACAGAATTAAGATAGTTATCCATTCCTAATTGGCTTGAATCACTTCGTTTTGGTGAGGCTGTAATTTATGTAACTTAATCATTATGATATCATCAGATTTGTTGGGTTTAGTGATGTTTGGGTAACCAATTGCATCTATAATTATTCTATTTCTAGATTCATTGTTCATTGTATTTCTCTAACTAATATAATGGCACTGCTTTTTTGTTCGATGAGATGCATAAGATGTTTTCCTCGGTGCATTATTAGGTTCATAATCTTTAAAAGCAAGTGAAGATGAATCAAATGAGAAACAATAATAATATTTTTTGTTAAAGCCATGAGCACAACGATTACATGACAAAGAAAGACGAAGGGATCTTTGTGATCTTGTTGACAAGGGTACAATAGACCTTTTATGTTTAGAATATAATTATGCTGTTTTTTTTTTTTTTTTTTTTTTAATGGTTTTAAGTACTCTAAAATAATTATTTGGATATATATATATATATATGACATTTTTAAGGTTTAGAGAAGATATATACGCAATTATAAGTTTTTAGAATTATATATATGCAATTCCCTCATAAAAATTCTATAATACACCACGAAAAATGCCTCACTTAAAAAAAAAAAAAAAAAACGTATAACGAGATGTGATGCAGATGGCAATGGGATGGATAACATGCATATGGCAGTGGCATGGGTGCCAAAAAAACCCTGTGACATACCATGAAAGTAACTGCACCGAGCCTCAAATAGAAAGTCAGGCTCTTTTGCTGAGCGAAGCAAGTTTATTCTATCAGTTTATTCTTTGGAGAAAAAAAAATTGATACAATCGATATCTTAGAGCGGAGGGTGCAGCTCGTTGTGGAGCTCGCCGATGCTGACCTGGAGCTCGTCGACCGCTCATTGCTGCACCACTAGCTCCCGCCTTGCCTTGCCGTATGTTACTTGCTCGTCTGCACGGCGAGCAAGTTTTCTGACAATCAAACTTTTTTTTTTTTTTTTCTTTCTTTTATTCAACTGGGTTTTTGTGTTTGTGTGTGTATTTGTTTTTGTGTTCGTGTTTTTTTTTTCTTTGGTGTTTGCAGGTTACATGGAGGAAGAAGGGAGGAGATAGTGGTTTTTTTTTTTCTTTTCTTGGTGTACAGCCACACGTTTGGTGTAAGAAGAATATATATATATTTTTTTTTAAATAATTATTTTGTAACTTAAAAAAAATGTTATTTTTATTGTTTTAATGAAATGAATTTAGTTTATTTCGGTATTTGATTAAAAAAAAAGAAAAAAAAGATAGTGGTGGGGCCCAAATGAGTAAGTTGTAGGCTATATTTGGCAAAAGTAGCTGTGAGCAGTAGCAGTGAGCTGTGAGCTGTAGCCACAGCTCACTACTCACCGCTCACAGCTTCTTAAAGAAGCATTGAAAAACTGAGCTTTCCTAAAAAATAGCAAAGCTCACCGCTCTTTTGCCAAACGAACACTAAAAATCAAAAAGATCATTGTTCACCGCTCATCGCCTCAAAAAGCTCCAAAAAGCTCTGCACCAAACATAGCCGTAGTTTGTTGTTTGGGAAGGGGGTTGTTAGTTGTGGTTTGTTGTGGTGACGTGGCACCCCGTGGGGCCCGAATGAATAGGAGAAACTCCTCACTGCACCCCCTGCTCTTAACTAGGTTGAGTCGAATTTCATTAGCAAAAAATGCGATCGAATAATTCAAATAAGTTCTTTATGATGTAGATAAGGTACATTAATAGTGGATGGTGTAAAAGTACGTTATAGAAATTTACCGCATTTTTATCTCATTTAATTATGTAAACACAGTACGGAGTAGTTTTTTTCTAAGACAACGATCTTTTAACTCTTACAAAGAGGTTATCGGTTATGGTAGCAGATAAGTTAGTCATATGAAGTTGCATTATACGAATTCTAACCAGTTCAAGAATGACTACAATCACATACCAACTTTTTCAGTAGACAATGAAGGCTACAATTTTACAATAAGATGCGTCAATTAATCTTGATCACCACAAATACCGATATTAGGTTTCTAGTAGTGTTGAACTTGGCTCTTCATCCTCTTCCCTTCAATTAAATGTTTTCAGTAGTGCTCTTTAGTCATAGCTATGAATAAAGTTTTCCATGTTTAGGATACTCAGGGAATACGAGTCTTTTACTAAAATGTACGCGGCCTAACCAGGTATCTCGTAACAGTTTTCGACCATTTCTTTGGCCACAACTAAATGTTTACCTAGTGATTATTTTCAAGTCAATCTTAATTCAACGAAGACTATAATCTTTATCTCGGAAACCCAAACTCTAAACAAGCTTTCAAATTTCTAGCTTAACTATAAAGACTACAAGCTAATCGTAACTTATATCAAAAGTTTCATAAACAAAATTGTAGCATAACTATAAAGACTACCAGCTAAACACAGCTTATTCCTTGTGTCAAATGTTTTATAAACAAAATTTGTAGCATAACTATAAAGACTACTAGCAATCACAGCTTACCCCTTGAATTCAAATGTTTCATTAAGAGCCCTAGGTACAATAATGCCCCAACGGCGTTATGGCTGAGGTGGCTGGCTTTGGGGCTGCGTTACCATACCAGCACCTCCGGCGTTGGGGCTGCGTTACTCCCCAAGTTACTACATAGGGACAAAGTATAATGAAACGCACATAGGGACAAAATATTGGTTTAAAAAAAAAAAAAAAAAAAAATTCACGATCACCCCTCAATGTTTTTGTGCAACGGCTAGCTTTAAAAAAAATAAAAATACAACCGTTGTCTTAAATGGCTATAATTCAAAATAAATAAATAAGAGTAAACCTCATTTTTGGTCCTTGTGGTTGTACCAATATTCCACTTTTGGTCCAAAATTCAAAAACGTTGTGATTTTAGTCCTATAGTTTGAGTTTTGTTCCACTTTTGGTCCAATTGTCTAACGGAGTTAGTTTAGTCGTTAAGTCTAATTGTAAAGTGGCAACATTAGTCCTTTAACCTAACGGTCGTTTGCAACGTTCGTCCTTTATACCAAAGATCGTTTGCAATGTTTGCACCGTTAGTCCTTTCACAACAAATCCATTCAACTCACTTTCACTCCCCAACTCTCAATACATGGTAACACAAACAAAAACACGAACATCATTCGAATACAAAGATCTCAGTGTGTTATTTACAAGATTATAAATCCTCAAAGATGTAATAAATCCTCAAAGACAAAAACCAACCGAACCCTAAGGGGTCTCGGTTTGGCTATAACCTCAACAAGAAACATAACCACAAGTATCAAAGATAAAAAATAAGCTCAAAACTCGAGCTTAAACTTTCGGCACCTCAAAAAAAAAAACAACAAATACACGACCCTTTTCAATACCATCATTTTTATTAGTTTAAAAACATGAAACCCACTTGTTTTAACACCCGAAAATTATTATTTGACACGAGTTGACTCGTTGGTGAGTCAACCCATGCGTAAAAACGCGTTTCTTACCGTACCTTCAATGGATCTAAAGGCTTTAAGGTGTAGAGATGATGGTGGTGATGTTTAGGTGGCGGCGGAATGATAAAAAAAATGGGGTGGAGATGGTGTTGGTGGCGCGTTGATGGTATCACAAGAAAGAGGAGAGTGTGAGGAGCGTTTTGGTGGTGGCGGTGTGGTTACAGAGGTGGCGGTGGTGGTGGTTTTGGGTTGGCCGGCGGCGGCCTGAATAGGGAGGAGAGGAGAGAGTGTTAGTGAAGAAATAAATGAAATGAAAACTGAAATCAAAGAAATCAAATATAAGAAATAAATGAAATTATATAGATACACTCATTATAACACATGCCTATTTTTATATATTTAAAAAAAAAAAAAAAAAAAATCTAATAAAAATTTTCTTCAAAAATTCTAAAAAAAAAAAGTTTTTTTGTTGAAATTTTTTTTTTTCCATATAAAATAATTCGGAAAAAATTTTGTTTAAGGAAAAAATTTTATAAATTTTTTTTTTCTAATAAAAGTTTTCTAAAAAAATTTTTTTTCTAATAAAATATTATAATTTTTTTATAAAATTTTTTTCTTAAACAAAATTTTTTCCGAATTATTTTATATGGAAAAAAAAATTTTCAACAAAAAAACTTTTTTTTTAGAATTTTTTTCGAATTTTTTAAGAAAATTTTTATTAGAATTTTTTTTTTTTTTAATTTTTTTCTTAAACAAAATTTTTTCCGAATTATATTTTTTGGAAAAAGAATTTTTCGACAAAAAAACTTTTTTTTTTTTTTTTTTTTTTTAGAATTTCTTAAAAAAATATATTCGAATTATTTTTTTTTGAAAAAAAAAATTTCGACAAAAAAAAAATATTTTTTTAGATTTTTTTTTAAAAGACTAACTAACTGAAAGGACTAACGGTGCAAACATTGCAAACGATCTTTGGTATAAAGGACGAACGTTGCAAACGACCGTTAGGTTAAAGGACTAATGTTGCCACTTTACAATTAGACTTAACGACTAAACTAACTCCGTTAGACAATTGGACCAAAAGTGGAACAAAACTCAAACTATAGGACTAAAATCACAACGTTTTTGAATTTTGGACCAAAAGTGGAATATTGGTACAACCACAAGGACCAAAAATGAGGTTTACTCAATAAATAAATAAAAATCAAAACCTTATAAATACCCACCTTCACATATTTTTTTTACACACTTTCACAACTCAAACTCAAACTCATATAATTCCATTCTCACAAAAAAAGAGCAATGTTAGGAAATAGTGACGAAAGTTTTTTGAACCTACTCGATTTTGGAAATCTGAACGCGGGATCCTCTTCAAACCCGAACCCAAACACATCTTCATCCGGTTTCCCTAACCCACTTGGCTTGACACCCGAGCAACTTCATTATCAACAACAAATGTATATGATGTGGCAACAAAGTTTCCAAAATTTTCAACAAAACCCACCACTATTCGACCAACAAACCCAACCGCAAACCCAATCCTCACATTCTTAAGTCGACTCTGAAGCTACTTCTCCCCGAAAGCCTAACAGTCGAGGTAAACGTATGTCAAAAAAATCCAAAGAACCCGAGCCCTATGATGAAAGAAATCCCGATGTGACCGGGACTATATTACGTTGGTCACCGGCCGAGGAAATACTACTTGCCTCCTGTTGAGTGGCCGTTTCCGAGGATCCAAATTTTGGAGTTTCACAAAATTGCACCACGTTTTGGTATCTGGTTATGAACGAGTTCAATAAGAAAAAAATTTCAACCACGCAACAAGGATATGACAACAAGCAAGTGGCATACGGTGAACGGAAATTGCCAAAAGCTCAACGCGATTTTAAAACATGCTAAACGTTTAGAAAAAAGTGATGAAAATGAAATGGATAATATGAAACGGGCTAGAAATATGTTTCGTAACGAGCATAAAGGTGTTTCGTTTGGTCAAAGAGGAAACGTGGGAAATTTTGAAATCCCATGCAAAATGGGACGAGCTGGAACTGGTTGATTTAATCGGAGACGTCCCCGGGGAGCTATTCGGTGATGATGCACGACCACATCCGGTCGGCAAACCACGCGCCGAAAAAAAACAAAAATCCGATAGCACGACGAGCATCGGGGGAAGTTCGTCAAGCCAATTCGAGGACTGTATGTCATCCGAGCTTCATATCAAACGGGAAGTGGCCCAAAAGGCATACGAGGCGGCTAAAGACAAAGACCGTATGATAATGCGTTTGGAAGAGTTTAAATTTCTCGGTCTTAGCACAAAGGAGATGGATCCGGACGTTGCGTATTAAATCGAAACGGAAAAGAAGAAAAACTAAGCAAAATATAATTTGCAAAAGCATGAGTGGTTTATTTTATTTCCTTATTGTATTTTTAGTTCGTAACTTTTTTTTATGTACTCTTAGTGGTTTTTTAATTTCGTAGTTTTTGTAATTTTTTTTATTTGTAACGTTTTTATTTTGTATTGTAATTTTTAATTTTATTAATAAAGTATTAGGTTGTTTAATGAATGAAATTGTTGAGGGTATTTTTAGGTCACCATATTGTTGTAACACAAGTATATTTTAGAGAGAGAAAGTAGAGAGAGAGAGATGGTATGGACCAAATATGAGAGAATTATAATGAAAGAGTAACTTGCATAAATGAACCCACAACCACAAAGGGAGGTTTACATAAGTATATATAGGGTAGTAAGTAGGGCAACGCCTACTTGTAATGTTTCAAGACTTATACTAAGGCCCATGGGCTTACTTCATGAACCTTAGACTAATTACTAACATATAAGCCTATTAACTAAGCAACCTATTACATATTTAATGACCGACACTTTGTATTAATTACAAGTAATCCCTACAATCTCCCACTAAGGGTTGGTCATCAAAGTTTGCTTGACGTCTTCATTGCTTCTTTGGCTTTGAAGTCTCGTGTATCTTTGTTCTTTGTTCTTGTTCTTGTGATGTTATGTCGGTTATGTCTTGTCTTCATCAACGTCTTGTACTCTGTTATCTTTACGTCTTTTCCAACATGATCATACTTCTTTTGACTCTGAATCTTCATGCAAAAATACTTCTCATTTCATAGCATTGACCTTTGTCTTTCAACTTTGTAGATTTTTTGACTTTGACGTAGAATCTTTCTTAACTTTGCTTTGATCTTTGATGAGAATTTTGACTTTCGTGATGTTGGTATGAGCATGTGGATCTTGAGTATAAGTTGATGAGTTATGATGGTGACGGTCTTTCCTCCAAGGATCATTCATTGATATCTGCATGGTAAAGGTTAGTTAATAATCACCAACCGATCACGGTGGACTTTTCATTAAGATTAGACCACTACGATTGTTTTACTGATGAATGACTTGATTCCATTCACCTTGGTCGGGCACATCAGCCGTCCGAATCCCATTAAGGACAGTTATCAGTACTTTGGATAAAAATCTAAGTACCGACCCCCATTTTCAAGACTCGATTTGTGAAAGGAATCTCCTTAGCGGGATTTCCAGCACTTACAGGCTCAAACTTCGAGATAATCAACAGCATAGTGTGAAGACTCTCTCTAATCCTTACAAAGGCTGTTCCTGAACTAGGTACATCAAGAAGGCTTACACAGGTGCACCAAAGTACACCAACAATTCAGGTGAGCCGCTGAAGTATACCGAAGTACTACTCCACGACTGTAGACCGTTTGAAACATAGTAACAACCACCATGATATAAGTGGCAAGATCCAAAGATCTCATAAAAAACTTTTACAACTTGTGTTCTTTTTTGGCGAACACAAGTGTATGTTTTGGAAAGTGTATCCTAAGAGATCTTTTGATGAATCTCGTGGCTCTAGACTTGATTAGTGCGCTTTGATTTTAGTAGTCGGAGGCATGGAGCAGAGTGTCTCCTTTTCAATATCAACACATCTCGGAGTGAGAGGTCGATAGATTATGCGAGGTTCTCTGTGAGAAATGAAACAAGTATCTTTTAAGAGATACTTGAGTCGCTAGAAGGTTAAGTGCAGTGCGTCACTGGGTCCATGACGTATTTTCTTCAATACCGGCATCACCTTGGTGACAACCAGTAGCATATGAATTGAAACCAGTTTCTGCCCTAAGGTTGATCATTTGGAGGGCTATTACTTTTCACCCTTTCATTAACTTTTCTTTTTAATTCTTCGACCCCTTCTTTCTCCTTTCATTTCTTTATTCCTTTTTTAATCATACCTAAGGACTTCTAGTTCTAAACTATTGGTGTTGTCCTTGGGTAGATCCCTCCGGCTTTGGCGGATCATAGGACATAAACCTAACCATAATAACCTTATTACTCCATGATTATCCTAGATTCATTGATCACATGCTATAAAACCATTTGTAAAATCTCTCAAAGTGTTTATCATTATAAAAACATATTTTATTAACACTTTGAGAGTTTTCCTTTATCAGAAATACTCCCTCTTCACATGTGCTCATAAGTTTTAAAGATAAATTTACACATGTTGGGTGGAGTTCGCACTTTTGAATTGATTGAGTCTCAGTGAACATGACCGATTCGAGACACGCTTACATCACTAGTTAGACTAGCTTGAAATTATTACCCGTCCTAGTCACATTCAAGGAGAATCTCTCGAAACGGTACTCTCTACTTAGACAAGTCCTATTCGAGACACGCTTACATTACTGGTTAGACCAGCTTGAAATTATTACTCGTCCAGGAAAAGTCCCTTCGATTACTGACAGTTAAGTTTCGTCAATTCGTTGGTTATATCTGAGTCGAGCTCATACTAGATTCTAAACAATTGTTACCATATTTTAATCACATTTTATTCTCCACCTTAAAAATGGCATATTGATGTTGTTTTTGGAACACATTTTGATTAAAATATGCTTTTTGAGGTTTGTGGGAAGAAACCAACAAGAACTTTTCATTTTGAACACAGATATTTCAAGTACTCCCCTTCAACAAGTGACATGACTTTTTGAGGTTTTTAAGAAACGAGAGGGAATACTTGTTCTTTTGAGCAGAATTATGAGAAATTGTTTGAAAATTTTGATTAATTCTACTCAAAAGTAAGAAGCCTTTGCTCCTTATGTTAGGATTGAGGCACTGAAGCGTACCCCAGGGTCCTTTCTTTACAAAGTACGGGTTTTGCACTGTTATATGTGCATAAGCCATTTCATAACACACAAATCATATATCAAGAATGTTAACCAATCACTAACTAACCAATCATTCAGGACGTTGGAATGTCAAGATCGGGAAACTCGGTCTTCCTCCTACATAGCTTTCCAACCGTCTGATCTGGTCCCGACGCTTCAACCTTTGTTTAATTCTAGTGATAAACCTGCGAACTTACCTTGCTTCCTTCGCATTCCATCACTTGCTCTGGAAAAGATGTATATCCTTTAAGCGACTAGCCAATCCATCACGAACCGACTTCAAAGTATCATCACAAAACTTATGAATTTCGTCATATGCCATGAAGAAATTGTGAGCGTAGGCACTTCGATAGACGAAACCAAATGCAGGTTCTTTTCGCAAGGTGTACTGTGATAGTTGATTGATCTCATTGAAGTGGAGGAGTCGTTTGGTCAGATTCAGCTTCCTTTAATAACTTTCAACACCTAATTGAAGATCTTCAACTCTTTCCCGAACTATTATACTCCTTATGAAGATTAGAAGAGAAGTAATGAATGCCAGCTGCATATCCGTTGGTAAATTACGAGTTTTCCCTTGAACTTTGAGGAGATACATGTCTTCAATGTCATTAAGGTTCAAATTTGGAAAATTAGCTTCAGAAAATTCATACTCCTTTTCATCTTGACGTTTGACGACAATCTTCTTGAGATAGGAGTAGCCCCATTTTGTTGCAGTTGCGATAGACATGATGGAAATAATTCGTTGGTCATGCATAACATCCCCCTTTGTTTTTTCTAGCCTACTACTGCGATAGAAGAGCTATCGCCTTGTAGGCTAGTGGTGAATCCCGTACAATGCATCTTTGTCGTACATCACAACGTTGTCCGCAAACATGTGTGTTGCATCTTCTTCAATAGCTGTATGCATGTATCTTGCTGCAGGGATTCCAAAGGCCAGGGAGGTTGCACATTTCTTGTTATTTTCTCTCCCGTGTTGTAAGAACTCCAAATATGTGTTGAAAAAGAAGCGGTAGGGGATATTGGGTTGCTCAGGTTTACCCACTAGTGGTAGAGGCTTGGTCCAATCTGTGAAATACGGTCCAGACTTTTTGGAAGTGTGGTCAACATTGAACTCAGGATTGAACTAATCGATATCATTGGACATTGCACAAGCAATGTTTTCCAGATGATATTCAAGTTCGATTGCACTCCCGGATCGATCTTTGAGAAGGTTGAAGGCTGCATTCTTGATCCGTCTGAGCTCCTTTTTGTTGAGTTTCTTTACGCGAAAGTCCCTCTTGATCATCTGAACATATTCCACAGTTCGACCATCTACGGGTTCTTGATTGTCAGCAAGTGGAGGTTGAGCTTTGACCAATTCATCATACCATCCGTATTCAGCCATGTTGTTGTTGTCAAGCCATTCGACAAAGTTTGGCTGTTTGTCTTTTGTACCTTTTCTGCTCTTGGAGGTCGATGATGGTCCAGGTTTGGTGTGAGGTTGAGTTTCAGGCTGTTCCAGGTTGTCATCACCGGTGTATACAAAATGGTCATCTACTTTAGGTGCTGATCCGAATGCCTTTGGTTGATTAGCTGTGGTGATGGTTGTGGAAGGTTTGACCGGTTCCTGATGAGAAGATGAAGGACCACTGGTTGACTTCTGTTTCTTTGATTGTGAGTTTGGATCGGGGTCTTTATCTTCTCTTTGTCTCTTATAAGTGTCAGCCGCTTCCTTGCATGACTCTTTAGACATGTTTGCCGAGATAGCTTCAAAGACTGCTATTTCTTCTGGAGTCATGGTTGTCCTATCAGACAATCTGTCAAATACTTGAATTTGAAGTTCTTCAAGTGTGAGTTCCTTCGGTGTTGGAACAGTGTGAAGGGTGAGGGGAATGGAGGAAATCACTTCATTGACAATTTGTCTGATAATTTGCTGGAGTTGCTCTTTCAACGGCTTGAGCTGATGTTTCAACTCTTTTGAAGTAACTTTGACCAAATTTGTCGTTAGATAATCTTCAGTGTACTTCATGATTAGCTTATCCATGTCAGCTTGGTCACCTTTTGATAAGTATTCATCAACCCGTTTTTTGGTTTCTTGTAGCTCATTTACTTGCTCGGTCAAGCCTGTTACCATGTTGGTTAACGTTTCCAATTCGTCTTGAAGCTTGTTTTGTTTATTTAATCGAGCTTTCTTTACAGCCTTTTTTACTTTGATTGCTGCTTGTGAGATTTGTGTATTGACTGGTTTCTTGATTAATTTGGTGGTTGATGTTGTTTGTGTTGGTGGAGGTGATGATTGAGTTGATGATTCAGGAATGGCAGAAGTGTCTTTGTTAACATTTGAGTCTAAGTCTTTTTGTGAAGGAGGAGGAGATTCCGGGTTGTGATCGGGATTGTCTTGGATGTAGTTGTCGGTTTCTTCACGTAGCCTTTCTTCTTCAGCTAATATGGCATCCTCTATCTCCTTTAATCTCCTTTCCTCTTCTTCCTTAGCTCTCTCCTTCATAGCGACTTCTTTTTGAGCCTTTCTCACATCCTCATCGGTAACAAGCAAGTTTCCCTCCATATCATCATCATGGTCTCCGGTGCCATCCATCTCTTCATCCTCGGGTTGCTTTTGTTCTTCATCAATGATCATTGTAGACGCTTGTGCTGTGTCAGCACCCTTTTCCTTACTGGGTTGATTAACCAGATCAGAATTAGGTGCTATGACGGAGCCCTTCTCCTCACCGGGTCGATTAACAGGAAGAGGTTGGGTTGTACTGCTGGAACCCCCTTCCTCACCGGGTTGATTAACTGGAAGAGGAGGAGGTGGTGGAAATTCTTTTCTACTTTGTTGTAGCCCGCTGATGAGACTTTTCTCATTTATTTCTTCAGTAGTCATACCAAAGAACATGTCAGTGTCATCTTCAGCTTCTTGTTCTTCAGTCATGGGTTGCTTCAACTTTCTTTTATCAACAAGAGCTGTATCTTTTTTTGATTCTGTTGGGTCCGTCAGTACCCAAGCGTCCTGAAAACAGGATTTGAATACAAATTAGCCCAAGTGTTAATCAACCGTAAACACTCTCAAGTTACTGAGTGAACAGTCACCCAGTGAGTTATTTTCAGGATGCTTAAGGCGAATCTAAGAAGAAAGATTCACCATTCAGGAAGGCGGAACTTCCTGAGTAGGACTTAAGCCGAAGAAGAAGATAATGGGTTCAGTGAGTGATGACAATAACTCACTGAACCTCAGTCTCCTCAACAACTATAATGATTGAAGACTGAAGATTGAAGACCAAGCCTGAAGAATCTGAAGTCTGAAAGAAAGGCGGGACAAGGTGGGAAGAGTTTTAAAAGATAAGGAGATGTCCTTATCAGGGCAAAGTCAAACTTTCTCTGAATGGCGTGAGAACAAGAACAGTGTTATCACTGACACTCAGAAAGCAGTTTCAACCTTGTCCCAAAATAGATTCTTGTAACTGTCAAAATACTGTTGTATTTTGTCCAGACTAGCTAGGTCATTCTTTTTGTATTTTTAGTCACGGGTGCTCTTTTATACATGTGTATAAATAGGATCATAAGGGAGAAAAATGGATAAGTTTTGTGCATTAAAAGCTTAGACTTTCACAAAACCACTTTTCTCCCCCAAAGAGCAACCTAGTCCCCGAGATAGCTCAGTGGTTCATTTATTTTTGCCACTCAAGCATAGCTTGAGTTTAGTGAGGAGAACACCATACCTTGTCGTTTCAATCCCAAGTGTTAATTCCGCTAACACTTGGGTATAGATTCTTTTGATTAATTTCTAATAAGAATTTAAACGTTGAAAAACTTGTGTTTTTTATATTTACGTTTTACTTATTTGTTTAAATTAATCAATACATTAATTCAGTCATGGAACACAAATATATTAACTTTGTAGTTATTTCTGCTTGTGTAACGGGAACAACAAGTGGTATCAGAGCCTCTGGTTTGTAAAATCTTTTAAAAACGAAAGAGTGCTCAAAAGGTTTTTAAAACCAAGATCCTACTATGGCTGATATTAATGTGCCCCAACTCGTCGATAAAAAGGGAGGAAGCTATTCAGCTGTTGCTCCCAGACTCGAAGCTGGAAAATTTAGCAAGTGGAAAAAGCGTATGCTTTGATACTTGACTGGTATGGAACCATACTACATCACTTGTATCAATGAAGGTCTTTATGTCCCAAAGACTGCTGAGGGGTTAATTAAACCTGAAGCTGAGTGGACTATTGATGAGAGAAGGCTGGTCAATCAAGACCAGCGCCTGAAAAGCATAATTGTATCTTGTCTTCCAGACAATACAATGGAATCAGTCATTAACTGTACTACAGCCAAACAAACTTGGCTTGACTTAGTTCATAGCTTTGAAGGTCCCTCAGATACCAAGGAAAATAGGATCATGGACCTGAAACTTGAGTACAACACTTTCAGGGCAAAGGACTCTGAAAGTCTCTCTAAGACATATACCAGATACAAGACCTTGATAAATGAATTATCAAATGATGGTGTAGTGTTGTCTAAGCATGAGATCAATGTTGGCTTTGTCAGCAGTCTCCCTGAGAAGTGGCTAAACTTCTCTCAGGGCCTCAGGAATGCTAATCACATTCAGACCCTTGAGCTCCCTGAGATCTAAGGAAAGTTTGTCTATGAGGACAACTTAATCTCTAGGAGATACCCTGACTCAAAGAAAGCTCTTGAGACCAAAAAGGCCCTGACTTGCTCACCTATATCAACTGTCTTTTATTCTAATGGTGTTGTGCAGGATTTCCAAGAGGATTCTGATAATGAGGTTGATGAAAGAACTAGTGAGGAGTACCTAAATGATTTACATTTAGAATTTCAAGAAAGGGCACTCCTTGCTAATTCAAAATGTTTTATCAAAAGAAATCAGTCAAACTTTTCAAAAGCTAAAGCAAATGAAACCACTGAATATTTCAAATGTGGTAAAAAGGGTCATTTTGCTAAAGACTGTTATTCAAAAACCATCTCAGAACCCTCTTACAAATTTTCTGGAAACATTTCTTCAGGAACTGGCAAGTTTCAACCTAAAATGCTTAAGTCTTCCCAACATTTTCAAAACAATAATGTTCCAAAGGGTCAAAAAGATTTTGAAGCAAAATACAGAAAAGCTAAGGCTAAACTTGCTCTCCTTGAGGCCAATCCCTCAATGTCTCAGGCTGCTCAACCTTCCAAACCTGTTCAAGCAAAGAACAAGGTTCTTGTAGCTGAAGCCTATGACTGGGATGATGAAGAGGTCTCATCAGATGATGAAGAAGTTAGAGTGAGTGCACTGATGGCACTTTCAGATGGTGATCAGCTGGCTGTTGGAAAAAGCCATGCAAGAAATGGAGAATGGGTCAACATCACCATGAAAAAGGTAAATATTTCACTTTCTATGGATGATGATTCTGATTGGCAGTCTTATATGAATTACATTAATGTTGATCTTAAATTTGTTGAAGAGCAAAGACTCAATTTGTTGTCAAAATATAATAATCTTGTGTTAGAATTAAATAAGTGTAGAGATGAATTACTTGTTTTAAAACAAGCCAAACTAGAAGCTGTTACACTTCAAATTCAAAAGACTGAAATTTTGAAACAAAATCAAGCTCTCCAAGCTGAGCTTAATAAAGAAAAAGCTGTCATAGAAAGCTGGACTAAAAAGAATCCTAAAGTCTATGAAATTGTGAGTCTTATTCCTAGTGAAAACAAGAAAGTCATAGGAGAAGACCAACTCACTGAATCCCCCAGTGAGAGTCACAGTGAAAAGATCTTTATTCCAGCTGGCATATCTTTTGAGAAAGAGATGATACCCAAGTCAAATGACTGGATTGTTAGAGACAACCCAGTCATTAAGTTACCTAACTTTGAGACTCGAAAAATCTTGCAACCTGAAAGTCAGGCTTTGAAAGATATGCTTGGACTCACTGAAAAACGCAGTAGTACTGAGTCAGTCAATTAGTCTGAATCAAAATCACTTGCACCACTCCCACCTCTGAAAGTCCTTTAGGGAGCTTCACTTTGCTCAGACCTCACACCATTAGTCTACTCTCAACATTCTCCAAAGGAGAAATCAGGAATGGGAAAAGCCATCCTGAAAAGGCAAACACCTGAAGTCTCATATCCTACTAAAGACTCAACAACTTCAGTCCCTTCTGAAGTAAAAACAGAAAGCCCTGATTCAAAAATTGATTAGTTGGCTGAGCTTGTCAGGAAGCTAAGTGAGAAGATTGAATCTTCTGAGAAACGTTCTCAATCTAAGATGAAGGAACCCAAATCAGCTTCCTCAAGCACCACCAAACCAAAACCCTCCAAACCTCAGCAGAGATGTGAGTTGTGTAACTATACCAATCATTCCACTGATGATTGCTTTAGAATCCTCTTTTGTATGGTCTACAAAAAGGAAGATCACAGAACTTCTGATCATTTGTCATATACAACCACATCCAAAGCTGCAAAGTTTAAAGCACAAGCTTTTAAGTATCCCTCTGATTCTAAGCAGAATCAGAAACAAAAGGCTAAGCCTTTTTCACCTTGCCCACATTGTGGCTTCAATGACCACCTTCCTGAGGATTGTTTAATGGACACTAGTTGTGACATATGTGGAGATCCCACTCATGACACCTCAGGATGTGAGAAGGTCATTCAGACCAGAAGAGGTATGACCAAGCTATCCTCTCAGTCTACTGAGTCCACATCAGCAATCAAATGCAAAATTTGTGGGAGCTCAGTCCATTCAACCACTGACCATGCATCAATTGTTACTTTTAAAAAGGCTATTAAGGCCAAGCCCTCCCAGAATAGGGGTCCTAGAAAGAACTAACTCAGTTTATAATTTGTGCAGAGACATGCCAGGGAGCCAGTTTGGCATCTAGATAGTGGATGTTCAAGGAGCATGACTGGTGTGAAAGAGTATCTGCACAAGTATGTAGAAGAACCAGGACCTCAGGTGGTATTTGCTGATAACTCATCATGTCTCACTGAAGGTTATGGTTCAGTAAACTGTAGTGGTATAGTCTTTACTAGGATAGCTTAGTTCAATGGTCTTAAGTACAATTTAATCAGTGTCAGTCAACTATGTGATGCAAAGTACATAGTTTAGTTTGATGATAAGCAAGGTACCATCTTCAATGCAAGTAAGGAAGTAGTCCTTATTGCACCAAGAAGACAAGATGTTTATGTGTTAGACATGAATACTCTAACCCAGAATGGAACTTGTCTCTTTGCTAAAGCCACTAAAACTCTCAACTGGCTTTGGTATAAGAGAATCTCCCATCTGAACTTCAAAAACATAAACTATCTTGCCAAACAAAACAAGGTCATTGGCTTACCTCACTTGTGTTTTCAAAGGATAAACCCTGCTCTGCTTGTGAAAAAGGTAAACATCATAGAGCATCCTTTAAAACCAAGTAAAACTTTTCCATCAAGAACTGCCTTCATCTTCTCCATATGAATCTCTTTGGGCCCATCAGTCCTAGATCCATTAGCCATGAGAAGTGTACTCTGGTAATTGTGGATGAATACTCAAGATATACTTGGGTTTACTTCCTGACCAAAAAGAGTCAGGCAGCTGGAACAATCATGTCCTTTGTCAGGAACATTGAAAATCAAAATGACATTAAAGTCAAACAGATTAGGACTGACAACGGGACTGAGTTCAGAAACCATGAACTTGAATGTTTCTGTGATGAGAAAGGAATTTCCCAAAACTTTTCCTCTCCTTACACACCTAAACAAAATGGTGTTGCTGAAAGGAAAAATAGAACACTCATTGAAGCTGCTAGGACAATGCTAAATGGATCAGTCCTATCCAAACACTTCTGGACTGAAGCAGTCAAAACTGCCTGTTATACACAAAACAGATCCATCATTGTCAAGAGACATAGCAAAACCCCATATGAGTTATTCAAGGGAAGAATCCCTGACATCAGCTACTTTCATGTCTTTGGGTGTCCTGTGTTTATTCATAATCACAAGGATCACTTAGGGAAATTTGATGCTAAGGCTGATGATGGATACTTCCTAGGATACTCTCTTGTCTCTAAAGCCTTCAGGGTGTTTAATACAAGGAGACAGCAAACTGAGGAAACATTCCATGTTACCTTTGATGAGAGTACTGAAGCAATCAGATTCTCAAACACCTCAGTGGAAGAGATAGGTATTGATGATTCATCAAGATATCCTCCTGATGAATATCATCCTGATAGTAATCCTTCCACTCAGTATCAAGCAAATGCTGATATCTCCTACTACATTGTCCCTCACAACCTTCGTTACCCAAGCATCACTGAGTTTGTTAAAGCACAAACAAGTACTGATGCAATCAATCAGTCTGAACAGAGTGCACAAGAACCAAAGAATCTCAGTGATCAGCCAACCAAGTCAGACACTCAAGATCCTGAAGATCATCAAGTGTCCGTACCAGAACCTACACCTCCACCCAATCAGGCCTCCACAAGCTCTAATCAGTATTCAAGACCTCAGGACAGCTGGACTAGGTCTCAAGATATAGAACTTGTCAATATAATTGGAGTGCCTACTGAAGGCATGCTCACTAGAAGCATGGCTGCAAAACTAAGAGCCGCCTCAGCCAATGAATGCCTGTTTGTGGACTTCATTTCCACAATTGAACCCAAAAGTGTCAAAGAAGCATTTAAACATCCTAGTTGGGTTCAGGCCATGCATGATGAACTGGAACAGTTTGACAGAAACAAGGTAATGACCTTGGTCAAATGTCCTCAGGATGTTACAGTCATTGGCATGAAATGAGTGTTCAAAAACAAATCTGATGAAAATGGCATAGTCAGTAAAAACAAGGCTAGACTTGTAGTCAAAGGCTATAATCAACAAGAAGGCATTGACTATGAAGAGACATTTGCACCAGTGGCAAGGATGGAAGCCATCAGGATCTTTCTTGCATTTGCAACCTACATGAACTTCAAGGTGTACCAAATGGATGTAAAAAGTGCATTCTTAAATGGGTCACTGAAAGAAGAAGTTTATGTTCAACAACCTCCTAGATTTGAAAGCAGTGAGTTTTCTGACTATGTCCGCAAGCTTGATAAAGCCCTTTATGGACTAAAACAAGCTCCTAGGGCATGGTATGAAACTCCTTCAGCCTTCCTCATCCAAAACAAATTTGTCAGAGGAAAGATAGACAACACATTGTTTATCTATAGGACAAATGGAGATGTCATTCTTGTTCAAGTATATGTGGATGACATCATATTTGGCACAACAAGTTATAAACTTTGCAAACAGTTTGAAAAACTGATGGCAAAGAAATTTGAAATGAGCATGATGGGAGAACTGACTTACTTCCTTGGACTGCAAATCAAGAAAACTGATAAGGGAACTTCTATCAGTCAAGAGAAGTACACTAGAAGCCTACTGAAAAAGTATAAGCTCAGAGATTGTGCCTCAGTGAAAACTCCCATGGTTCCTCCAAACAACCTTGGTCCTGACCTTGCTGGCAAACCAGTCAATCAAACTCTATTTAGAGGAATGATTGGGTCACTGATGTATCTACTTGCATCAAGGCCTGATATCCAATTCTCAGTCTGTTTATGTGCCAGATATCAATCTGACCCAAGAGAATCACATCTCACAGCTGAGAAAAGGATCCTCATGTACCTGAAAGGTACTCCAAGTCTTGGATTGTACTATCCTAAATGTTCAGGATTTGATCTCAAAGGATACTCAGACTCTGACTATGCTGGCTGCAACATGGCTTTGATCTCAAAGGATACTCAGACTCTGACTATCCTAAACACCTCAGGCTCCTGCCAATTCCTTGGTGGAAAAGTAGTCTGTTGGAGTGCTAAGAAGCAACAATCAGTTGCCATGTCCTCAGCAGAAGCTGAATATGTTGCAGCAGCCAGTTGTTGTGCAAATGTACTATGGATGAAAAGTCAACTCAGTGACTGTCATCCATTATAAGATGGTTCCCATCTTTTGTGATAACACAAGTGCAATTGCTATCTCAAACAACCCTGTTCTTCATCAGGGAACCAAACACATTGATATAAGATATCATTTCATCAAGGACCTTGTCATGAATGGTGACATTGAATTACACTTCATTCCCACCGAATATCAGCTAGCTGATATCTTTACCAAACCATTAGAAGAACCAACTTTCACAAGACTGAAAGCTGAATTGGGAATGTTGGATATTGAGAATTAGTCCACTGATTGAATCCTTTCAACTAAGTGTAAATTCCGAAAACCTCGGGTCCCTGACTCAATGTGTCTCTCAGTGAATAAGATCATTGAATAACCTCCCTGAACCCCTCAAACTGAATGAGAAGTCATTCAGGGGCCTCAAGATGACATTCAATGTAAAACTTAATGCTCCAAGTATCTAGTTAGTAAATGTCCGAGGTTGGTAACTGAATACCTATTTAATATCGGAATATATGTTCTTTTGCCTTCTGGCATGCGCATCTTGGGCCCCCACTTCCCAATTGGCATTTAATGCCTTTCCTCTCACATAATGTATGTGATGATGTAACTCTGCAAATTACACTTTTTGCAGACGGCACAACTGTTCACCTCGACTGTTGCGCAAAATTCGAGAAAGTGGAGTGGTGGCATTTGATGCGGACTTCAAACGTTTATTCAAAACGTTTTTCAAATTATGAGAAAAACTCGCTTAGTGCCAAAACCACCTCACCTCCTCCACTTCCTTATAAATACCCACAAACAAAATTACACACACACGCCTTGATAATTTTTTAAACAAAATCTTGCCCTTTTTGCTTAAAAATCTCTGTGTGTGTTCTTTGTTCTTAAACCCAAACCCTTTTTTCTTGCAAATCCAAAATCTTTAAAATGGCTACTTCTAAAGCTATAACCAGCGCCCCAAATGTGGAATTCACAATGGAGGGCGTGGATTTGACCAAGAACAACGTCATAGGGAATTTCGCCTACCCGAAAAAAATTTCGGCTCATAAGAATGTAGTTAAATACCTACAAAACTGCTTTCTTTCTACGGCCTTTACAAAAACACCCCCAGTCATATACAATGACTATCTAAGGGAGTTCTGGTGTACAGCAGTGGCAACCAGCCCTGATGACATCAAGGCCACCAGAATCACGTTCTCAGTGATGAATGGGAGAAAGGCCCTCTCCCTGAATTACCAAACCTTTATCAAGGCCACAGGTCTTGATTTCGTTGAGAACTTCGACCCTCAGCCCACTGAAGCAGAAGTAAAAGCCGAATTACTTTTACTAGGGCCAAATGATGACAAGCATCCTGAAGTGGCCCTAGGAACCCTATTGGCCAAAGCCCCAATAATCAAAACCTGGTTTCCTGCTGTCTGGAGGATCCTGATGATGTTTGTCATTCAGGTCCTTGGTGGCAACAAGTCCTCCACGGAGCAATTGAACACATCACAACAAATGATTGTGTTCAGCCTCCTAGAGGGCAGAAAAATTGATATTGGAGAGATGATCTTCAGAGACCTCATAGCCAAGCTATCAGGGAAGTCTAGGAAAAGACACATGTCTTATCCTGGATTCATTTCCTGTGTGCTTCAGGACTTGTTAGGCTCCGAGTATGTTAGACCAAACGTCCAGGGATCTAACCCTGATGTCTTACACAAGGCTAACTACCCGAGAGACCTCACTGAGGTTACACCAGATGCCCTGGCCACATACATGTTGATGGTCATTCAAGGACAAGAAGCTATATCTCATGTGCCTTCTCCTTCAAAGAAGGAGATGAAGAAAAAGAAGGCAGGGTCCAGGAAGGTGGTTCAACCCAAACCACTCGCCACTGAGACTTCTGCCTCAAAGCCTAAACAAAGGCAACCAACGGCCAAGACCACTGAGACACCCACAATTGAGACCCCATTGGCCAAACAATAAACGCCAACGAAGGGCACTGAGAAATCACCCTCAGGGTCCTCGGGCAAACCCGCTCCTCATGGCTCTGCTGACATATACAAGTCAGTGAGGTCAGGAACCTTCCAACTCTCACATCCCGATAAAGGCATTCGTCAATCACTACCTTTGCCTGAGGGAGTACATGGTCCTATACCCTCAGTAGAGCCGCACCACTCTGCTAAGAAGGGGACCCACACCCTCTCACATCCCGCTTACGGCTTTGGCATATCACAGCCAGAGTCTCAGGGAGGACCGGCCCCTAAATCTTCATCAAGGCAGCACAACCTTGGTGGAAAAGGGGCCCTTAACATACAACTTCCTGTTTACGGTCCTGAGCAATTACACTCAGGGTCTCAGGGAGAATCGGTCCCTATATCCTTGTCAGGGCAGTACAACCCTGGTGAGAAGGGGGACCTCAATATCTCATTGCCTAGTGATGGTACTGGAGAACACCCACTAGTCCCTGAAGGCACTCAAGGGGACAAAGACTCAGGGGGCATACGACCACCCGTTGATACGGAACCTAAAACCCCCATGGCGAATCCAGTCTCTCAGGAACTGACCCTGCAGACCAGGCAGAGAAATCCCACTCTGTTCACCTAGAGGGGTCAGAACCTGGCCATAACGAAGGCGAGCCCTCTTTTGAGGGGGAGCCGGATTCCCAACAGGTTCCTACTCTGGCAGATCTCGAAAGACCGCTAAATGAAGAGTCAGAGGAGGAAATGGTCAATTTTGGAGAAGTCGATGTTTTTGGTGCTGCGGAAGACATGGAGACTGAAACATACAACTCTCTTCAGCACACTGAACAACCACCATCATCTCCTCCTCTTGAGGATCAACAAGAACCCCTTACCAACCCAACAACATCATCATCAGGCAACTCCTCTGCTCCTGCTACTCCTCCATATTTGCAGAAGTATGATAATGTTCTTCCTCTCACGGAAAGGCAGCTAGTCAAGTTCCTCCGCAAAGCCAACACTGCTCTCTTCCGAGAGATCACTGAAGAACAATGGGAACAGCACACTGAAGCGGCAGTCTCCTATGCTGACTTCAGGGCTGCTGTTGAAGAATCACTAAAAAAAAAAGGCTTTCAGAGACTGAAAAATCAGTCTTTGATACACCATGATCAGTTATGAATGGTCTATCAAGGACTGATTTTGCTAGTCACTAATTAGTTACAAAAGCTTAGTTACGGAAAGTGACGTTATCAACTGAAATTCAGTCCTTGTTGTATCAAACCAACGAGGACCAGAGATCAGTCTCCAAAATAAAAAAGTCAGTCCTTATTTCTATGGGTTGGTATCATGTTATTTCAGTCCCCAATGCATATTATCGGCGACTGAAAAGTCAGTCACCGATACTATGTTAGATCAGTTACTAACACATGGATTTAGGGACCGAAAATTAGTCCATAAACATTGTTTATAGTCCCTAATACATTTCGTTGTTTTGTAGATTACCATACCAAATCAGTCTCTAATAATAGGATTTAAAAACTGATTAGTCTCCGATGAAAGGCTTTAAAGACTGATTGTTAGTCACAAAAAACAGATGAATTAGTCCTTAATTTGTTTTTCTAGTGACTGAAAATTAGTTTCAAAATATATGTTAATCGATACAAAATAACATTCAAATCAGTCTCCAATATGATGGCGCCGTTCCATTATATTTCTATTATAAACTAAAAGTTAGTGGCAAATACAATTTAATTCAGTCCCCATTCACAATGCATACATGACCCCTTACAATAGTATATAAAACTCCAAACCATAAACAATAATAATAACAATATTTCTTTAAAGCATAATAATCACCAATCCAAATAACAAGAGTTTACAATTCAATATGTTTAAAAATAAAACCAAATTCAATAGAAATAAATTTGAACGTCCTATATATCACTATCGGTGAATGGATCATCGTTACCATCACCGTTACCATCACCTTCAATAGTATTTGGTGAGTCTATTGTGCTCTCGAAGTCTGGAAATTTTTGGCTCAAGAATTTTGCCAATTTCTCATAATTACATTTATACGGTTCAAGTTCACTAACCTTTGCTCTCAATTCATTAATCTCAGTCGAGTTTTGTTTAGGTGTTGAGTCAGCTTGTTGAGATGATTCAACTGCTTCTTTCATCCAATAATCTTTTTTCCTCATCACTAGCCCAACACCCACCTCCCATGCTGACTGTATTGCCTCTCGCTGATGAAACCGACTCATCTCTACACGAATATTAATACCTTTAAGATGATTGGCAAAATCATAAGGAGCTCAATGAAGGGCTGCAGATTGTTTGATGCAGATGCTGAGTTCATCAAGGGAGGACTTGCACCAAAAGCTCCTAGTCCTGTTGGATCATTGTTTCCTATGCTAAACCCGGGTGTTGGAGATTGTATCCTGTAAAGTTCATACCAACAACATATAAGCTAACCCCATATTCAATGTATAGCTTACTAAAATGATCAATTTTTTCCAAAAAAATGTATTACCCTGGCATTGTGGATCCCTGAGATGATGTAGCAGGTGCAGGCACAGTCGTTGGATTATAAGGTGCTTGTGTAGTTGGAGTTGTGGTCGTTGGTGCAGTGGTGGGTGTGGTAGGTGTGGTTGAGGGTGTGGTAGGTGTTGTTGAGGATGATGATGATGATGATGATGATGGGTAGACACATGAACCTGTGCCTGTATAATATCAGAAAACGGTCAGAGGTGTGCTATGAAACTGATCAATTGATACTGAATCAAATAATTTATTGTAATATGATAACCAATAGAAAAACAGTGTTTGGATGTGCTTACGATGTTTATACTTTAATAGTAGGATAGCAAATATATGAATGTTTGACAGATTCTTATTATTTGGCAAATAAGAATAACTTGACCAAAAATGGTAGTAATTTTTATCTAAAGAACAGAAGGTTTACAAAATGGATAGTTTAGTCTCTCGAATTTATGCTTAAAGAAGTGTCAAATAAATAACTTTATATTGCCCTAAGAAATTAGTCCCGTTAAGAGTATTATTCGACCCATAACTTAAAGATAATCCTAAGCAAGATATTTTTATCCAAACATTATACTTGATAATCCTAGCACCTAACTGAATGATGAAATAGAAATGTAAAGCGAAATTGTCTTACTTGGATTGGTGGTGGTTACAGTAGCAGCTCCTCCAAAATCACAGCTTGTTGGGACCGGGTTCTTTTGGTAATAACTGTTAAAGGCATACGAAGCATGATTCTGAAGGGTGGCTGGTTCATAACAACTTGAACCCTGCTGAATAGTGACATAATCAGCTCCACCAATCCCACATGCGTAATCAAGAGCCGACTGCAGTGCTGCTTGCGATGCTCCATTCTTTGCTATGCACCAGCTCTGTCCTCGACCCACGGGAGCATTTCCTGCAGATGGTGTTGTCACAGGGTTCCCTGTGGGCTGCCCTCCAGGGTTTGTAGTTGGTGTGGTCACAACCCACTGAAGCGACCTCATCAGATATTGTCGTCAATATTTTTGTAACAACAGGTTTGCCAATGGTCAATGTCCCTGTTTTGTCAAAAACAACTGTGTTCACTGCAGCAAACTTTTCTAAGATACTCCCACCACGCAATAGCAATCCTTTTGTAGCACCAAGTGATGTTCAAACCTAGATAATTAGCAAAAATCAACTAAGATCAGTCATCAGACCATATCTTCAAAGAGATATACAAATAACTTAGACAAAAGGTATTACCAGCACAGCAGTTGGTGTTGCTAAACCCAAAGCACATGGACAAGCGACTACCTGCATTCACATAACAGAGAAAAATTTAAGCTTTGATTACTCCCTCCATCCTAAAATAAAATAGCAAGTTCTTAAAAAAGCTAGGCGGAAAGTTCTTATTAATAGAAGTGCATCATAATTTTGTAAAGGAAATGTGATAATACCAAAACACTACATGAGAGCTGCAAAAGATTTGAAAACAATTAGATTATAAGAAGCAGGGATGATGAGTAGCACAATTGTGTATACAAAAGATTTGAAAACTCATTTCAAAACACAGATCCAAACACCCCCTAAATGAAATTTGACTTAAGAGTCAGCAGTTGCTCACATTGGGTGAAAGACCAGCAACAAACCAATGACCCCCGGCAGGATTGTGATCGACCTTCACATGATGAGAAACAGGCTACATAGCAAAAGAAAAGAATACTTCATTAAGTTAGACCCAAATAGAATACAATAAGCGATTCATACATTAACCATACATTGACCTCCAACAATTTTGTTCGAAAAAAATTACTGGTTAACCCTATTATTAGCAGGTCAGATATGCTTAAAACAAAAAATACATTATTCTGATGATAATCAAACCTTTTGACTAGAAGGAGATGGGAGTAATTACACTGTGGGCGACGTTTGACCCTTTACCTATTAAGTTAAATATTTTCGATGAAACCATTTGACCAGTTGGAAGTAAAACATAACCCAAATCAAAATCTGATTATTCTTTCTTAAAGGATGATTAAACTTGCAATTGACCCAAACTTACCGAAATTGAGAAATTGCCTCCATTAGACGATGAACTTCATTGATAACGAATTGAACCCTAATTTCAAAAAAACATAACAGTTAATTAAAACCCACAAAATCAATGAAATTAAAAACCCCAAAAAACGAACAAAAATCAAAAGATAAATCTTACCAATAAAACTCAAACCTTGGTGGCGTGTGTTTGGTTTCTCCCAGATCTGGTATTTTTGTGAGGTGTATTTAATCATCTTTATGTATGATCTTTGATGATCAAAAAAATAATTAGATTCAAGATTAGTGTTTATTCCTGGTGTTGTTGGTTTGTAAACCGGCAATTGTGGATGATCAAAAAAAAAAATTGATTGAAGGTGTGTATTTTTTTTGGGATAACTGATTTGGTGGGGGGGGGGGGGGGATTGATTTGGGGATGATGATGGGTGGTTTATTTTGTTCGGTTTTCAAATTGCTGGGATAATTTGACTTTTGGAGAAAACTTTAGAGCGGGACAACTGAAAATGAGAGAGCGGGACAACTGAAAATGAGAGAGGGAAATTCTATTTTATTTGGAGGGATTATAGACTCTAATTTATATATTTTATAAACCAACTAGTTTTAGAACTCATAAACGTACGGGGTTTAGCCGGATATTATAACAGGTAATAATATTTTAATAATTTTATTTTGAAGTTAAATATTGTGACAATTCATAAGTAACTTATTTTAAGATTAAATATAATACAATGGTACGTCTATTAGTAGCCAATTTGAACAGGGTGATAATGGTTTACTAATCTACACTCATTAAGTTCTCAACTAATCATTGAGGTGTCTAAACACATGAATATCAATGTAAAATTACTTAACATCCAAAGCTCATCCTATGGATAAAATCAAGTCATACACATAGATGAAAGTAAATATGGAATTATGGATAAACTCAACAATTACGTATGGTATGTATTGAGGGTTTGGGTTGGTTGACCGTTCGGTTTCCCACGTTCAGTAAAGACCCCAAAATGTGACAAGAGTCATGAGTTGGGGTAACGCTCACGAGTCGACTCAGTTGGTTTGTGTCAATTACCCTAGAGGATAATAGACTTGAATGTGGAGTTCCCAAGGCAGGATATGTTGCTTGGGATTAGCTTGATCCATTTCGAGAAAATGGTATAGTATTTATAAGGAGACCTTTAGGGGTGTGAGAACCCGTAAAGGCAATATGATGGTCCACGTGGTGTGTAAAGTAGAGTGCGTTGATTGGCTATATGCCTATATGCAACTTTCTTGTTATTATCTTGAATGGACGTTTCTTTAAAAGGGATGTCGTGCTCGATGAAGCAACTGATTGATGTCATTATCCCGATTACACGTCTTAAATTGTCAAAACTCAAAATGTTATGAACGTCTGAAACTTGAATTATGCTCGAGTTCCCACGTCACGGGGGTATAAACCGAGGTTTCGTGCGTGAACCCCTAAGTGTTACACATAAATAGCAATCCGTAAATAGGTTTATATACAAACTTACAATTACTAACAACGATACAAATATATGTAGGTCTTAAAAACAAGTGTAGTACATTACAATATATAGAACCGTATATTCTGTCGGTAATCCATTTTCGTCCGTTTTTGTCAGTTTTTATCTGTTTTTGTCCGTTTTTTACGTTTTCGTCCGTTTTTATACATTCTCTTCCCTTTTTTACGTTTTTGTCCATTTTTTACGTTTTCGTCCGTTTTTTTACGTTTTTGTCATTTTTTTACGTTTTTATACGTTTTCATCCATTTTGGTCCCTTTTTTTTTTTACGTTTTTATATGTTTTCATCCGTTTGTATATGTTTTCATCCGTTTGTATATGATTTCATCCGTATTTTTATGTTTTCATCAGTTTTTGTCTGTTATATTTTAACGTTTTCATCCGGTTTAGTCTGTTTTTTTACGTTTACGTTCCATTTTGATATGTTTTCGTCCGTTTTTTACGTTTTCATCCGTTTTGATACATTTTTGTGTGATTTTAAACATTTTCGTCCATTTTTTTAACGTTTTAGTCCATTTTAATATCTATTTTTATACATTTTAGTCTTAGCTATGATGTCCATGTATTAGGGACTGGGTTGTGATTCAAATTCAGTCACTAACAAATTTCCCTCCAAACTTTTTTTATTGCGCAAACATATTTGTAACTGAATTTTAGTCTTAGGTATGATGTCCATGTAATAGGGACGCAGCTGTGACTGAAATTCAGTCACTAAAATTTTTTTCCCCAAACCTTTTTATTGTGTAGACATATTTGTAACTGAAACTTAGTCTTAGCTATGATCTCCATGTATTAGGGACTGAACTGTGACTATAATTCAGTCACTAACAAATTTTCCGCCAAAATTTTTTATTGCGCAAATATATTTGTAACTGAAATTTAGTCTTAGATATGATGTACATGTACTAGGGACTGAATTGTCACCCTTATTCAGTCACTAACAAATTTGCCTCCAAATTTTTTTCCCGTACAGGCATATTAGTAACTGAAATTTAGTCTCAGATATGGGGTCACTGAATCGAGGACTGATTTTTAGTCGCCGCAATCAGTCAATAAAAGGTCAGTCCTTAAAAGTATCAGCAACTGATGTTTCAGTTACCGATGCTATGTATCAGCGACTGATATATCAGTCTCTAGAAATTCAGTCTCTGAAAGCTTGTTTTTTTGTAGTGAATCTCAGGGAAAACTGCATCAGGTCACCGCTCTCACTGACAAACAACTAGGTGACCTGAGGGCATCTCTTGATAATCTGGGTTCTGCACAAGACATGCAGTTCTCCAACATATTACAGACTCTTGATTCTATTCAGGAAGAATTCAGAGATGATCCAACCCTGATCACAAAGCTGACTGAGTTCATGGATACTCAGTAGACCACCTCCACCAACATTGCTTAGCTACTCAGGCTTCTCAAAGAGGTGGATCTTAAACCACTAAGGTCTCAGCAAGATACACTTCAACAGTCAGTCGCTGATACCCAGGAGTGCCTGACAAAGATATCATCAGCTTTTGATCAGCTCTCCAACAAGCATAATGAGCTGATCAACCACTACACCACAAAAGTCACTGAGCTCACCACAACTCAAGCTACCATGGCGGAAGACATCTCCGCACTGAAGAATGAGACCACTGATGTAAAGAAACTGGTCTCCACAATACTGACTCTTCTTCAGACTTCTCCGGTTGTCCAACCTCCTCAGTCAACAGATGCTTATACTGAAGCACCAGCATCTGTTGAGGGGGAGAAACTTGATGAACCTATCCCTGAACCTACAACTTCCTCTGCCCTTGTTGTTGCTACCATCCCTGTCCAACCTGAAGCAATAGCAACGGAAGTCCCTGAATCCTCCTCCAGTCAACCCCCTCCCACTGATAAAGGGAAGGGAATCATGGTGACTGAAGATTCTCCTCCACGATTACAAATGGTAAAGGCATCAACAGAAAGGTGTCCTGACCCTGATGAACCTTTTGAAGTCGACTTAGACAATGGGAGAAAATTCAAGGGAACTCCTGAGGAAGTGGCTGCAGTCCTGGATGAACAGGATAGACTCAAGGCTAAGAAACTCAGTAGGCCTGTAATTGTTGAAGTGACCAAGGAGGTAATCAAGGAAATTGACCAGGTCATCAAGGGGAAGAATTCCTCAAGCTTCAGGCTGACCGCATCAAGGAACACAATCAGCAGGTCAAGCTCAAAGAAGAAAAGAAGAGTAAAACTTACGAGAAGTATATGTGGTATATGACGAAGACAAAGGGTGAAGGCACCATAACTGACATGACCATTCACATGACTAAGCCCATAAGCATAACGGTTCACAGAGGGCCAAGGAAGTCTGAGAAAAACACACCCTTCAAATTCTCAGATTATGGGCTAAAGGAATGGGACATGATGGGGCCCATCCTGAGGAAGAAGCAAAGCAGGATTGTTCTTGACCTTCTAGCTACCCTAAACACCAAATACGAAGAACTGGAAAGGTTTGCTAAGAGTTTGGGAATAGATCATGAGAAGGCACTTGCTTCTCAGGGACTTTCAATCCCTGAACCTACTCAGAAGATTGGGAAGAAGAGGAAAGCTGTGGGACAGAAGCCTGAACAATTCATAGCTGCCCTTCATTGCAACAGGATTCCTCCTCAAGGAGTCAAATTTGTTCCCAATAAAGTTATCAAGTCTCCTGAGTATGGTATTTTCTTCATCGATGAGTTTAGCCAACAGGCCTTTCAACGAGTCAGTGATATACACCTTGTGGAAACTACAACTCTTCTTGCTTACAAGCTGATGGCGATTCATGTGAAGAGCCCTGAGAACGAAGAGTTTATAAAGCTGATGGATAAGATAATGAATGTGAGACCTGACAAAGAAGTGTTAGTGTCTAAAAAGGCTAAGTTGGAACTCATGGGTATCTTGGAAGCCTGAGTACAAGGTCCCTGAGTATTATGTTTAGATGTTAGGACAAATGTGATGATATTAATAAAATGATGGCCCATGTTTTGTGTTAGGAATTAAACTAACAGTTTGTACTGCCAGGTTCAAGGTTTCAACTAGTTCAAGTTAGAACTAGCAGTACTAACTGAGTTAGTACTGTCAGTACAAACACTTTGTACTGCTTATGTGATGAAGACATAGACTGAAGATAAATATAGAATAGATTTGGTGTATATCTTCTAGTTATAGATTGATACAAATATAGTAGTTTACTTGTACAGGACTCCTTGTGCTATAAAAGGAGATCCTAGGTTAGGTTTTGATATATAAATAGACGAATAGATTTAAGGTTTTGTAACCCTAGTGATAAGTAAAGATCACTCGTATTATTCTCAATAATATTGAATCTTTTGGTGTTAATCATTGTCTTCATTGTTCATACACATACATTACTATTCCATCACTCAAATAAATATTCTTCTAAGTTTAATCAAGTAGATTCCGCATACTTGGTTATATTAACTCATAGTATCATATACACGTTAACAGGACTAACATCCTAAGTGTATTATAATCCTCTCAAGTGGTATCAGAGACAGGTTGATACTATTGAACTTTAGAAGAAGCAATGGACATGGAGACTTATTGAACTTTAGAAGAAGCAATGGACATGGAGACTTCTACAGCTAATGTGGCTGCAAAGTTACCAATGCTTAAGCAGAATGAGTTCGACATGTGGAGGCTACCTATTGAACAATACTTCCAGGTGCAAGATTATGCACTCTGGGAAATTATTGAAGAAGGGAACTCATTCAAACTACAACCACAACATCTACAGTTGATGGTAAGGTTGAGACAATTGTGCAGACAAAGCCAGTGACTGCAGAAGAAAGGATTCAGATGAAGAATGACCTCAAGGCAAGGAGTATGCTCATGATGACAATACCTAATGATCAACTATTGAACTTCAGCAAGTTCAAGGATGCTAAGTCATTATTTAAGGCCATTGTTGCTAGATATGGTGGGAATGAAGCCACCAAAAAGACTCATAAGACACTCCTCAAGCAAAATTTTGAGAACTTTTCTGCAACAAGCAATGAATCATTGGATCACTTGTTCAATAGAATTCAGAAGCTTGTGAGCCAACTTGCTGTTCTTCGAATTGATATACCTCAGGAAGATCTCAACTCTAAATTCCTAAGAAGTTTACCATCAGAGTGGGCTATGCATGTTGTTATCTGGAAGAACAAGCCAGATATTGATTCTATGAGCTTGATGGACTTGTATAGCAACTTCAAGATTGTGGAGCAAGATGTAAAGAAGACTGCTGGAAAAAGCTCAAGTACTGGGAATATGGCATTTGTGTAATCTCCTAGTAATTCAAGTCCTGAAGAGGTGAAGGTTGCTGGAGCAGTTGGTACTGCTAGCACAAATATTGTACTGCTAGCACATCAAGCAGTACTAAAGGCATTATGGATGAGATAACTTGCTGTGCATTCCTGACAACCCAGCATAATGGATCCATGTTGACATATGAAGACCTCCAAGAGATCAATGATGATGATCTGGAGGAGATGGATATCAAATGGCAAATTTCTCTTCTTAGCATGAGGGCCAGGAAATTTCATCAGAGGACAGGAAGAAGATTGCCATAAACAACAATGATACTGCTGGTTATGATAAGTCAAAGATAGAGTGCTACAATTGCCATAAGATGGGTCATTTTTCAAGGGAGTGCAGAAGGCCAAGACAACAAGATGGCAAGAGAAGAGGCTTTGGAAGCAAGACCAAGGAAGTAGAGATCACAGAGACAAACTCAAAAGCCATGGTAGCTATTGATGGCTTAGGGTTTGATTGGAGCTTTATGGAAGAAAAGGAAGCAGCACCTACTGAGATGGCACTCATGGCTTTCTCTGATTCTGAGGTACAAATTGCTAAGTGTTCTAAAACTTGTGTTGCTTTAAAAGAACTAGAAACTCTAAGAAAACAATATGATGAACAAAGAATTGAGCTAAACAAGACTAGTTTTAATTTGGCAAATCATAAGAGGGGTTTAGCTGTCTTAGAGGAGCAAATACTTCACTATAAGAGTAATGAGTCTAGTTTTTCTGATGATATAGGAGTGCTTAAAAGGGACATATATTTTAAAGATGTTGAAATTAGTCTTTTAAGAGCTGAGTTGGATAGGATTAAACAGGCTAATGAAAACATTCAATTAAGTGTAGAAACACTAGAATATGCCTCTAAGGGTGTAAACAAATTGATTGAATGTCAAATAATCAACAAGGCTAAATCTGGACTAGGTTACAAGTCTGTTCCACCTCCTCATAGAGGAATACCTGCACCTCCAGGTATAGACCTAGAACACACAGGTTTGCCTGAATTTCAACTACCCAAGCTAGAATATGGTCCTAAACCAAAAGAAAATGTAGTAGTTGACAAGCCTGTAGAAGTAAGAGAACCCTTTGAGAGTGCAAGTGATGCTTCACTCACTGAGGACAAGTTGTCCTCTGCTAGGGATTCAGATGCTCCAACCATTGAGGATTGGACTTCTGATGATGATCAGGTTAAGGTTAAACCTGATAGTGTTAAGGTAGAAGGAACAAGTGTTCCTAAGGTGGTCAAGAATAATACTGTTAGGCCTAAAACAAATGTTAAACAAGTTAGGCAACCAGTAAGATATTGTGAAATGTATAGAACCACACACAAGCCCAGAGGTAACCAAAGGAATTGGAACAACCTCAAGTCTCACCAACTAGGTGATGACTTTGTCCTATACAAGAAAGCTTGTTTTAATTGTGGAGCTTTTGACCATCTTGCAGCTTTTTGCAACAAAAGGGTAACTGGGTATTCAAACCATAGGGTAAACTTAGATAGGCCTCACACTCACTCTAAAAATACTAGAATGATACCCAGAGCAGTTCTTTTAAATTCTGGCCCAAAATCACTTAGTACTGCTAGACCAACAATTCATACTGCCAGACCCTTTAAGCCTGTTTACCCAAGACCAGCATTCAAAGGTGCAAAAACCACTTTCAAATCTGCACCAACAACTTCTAAAAGACCCTTTAATAACAAAGCAGTGGTAAAGAAACAAATTTGGAAACCTAAAGTTACAACTGCAAAGCCAGCAGTTCAAACTGCTAGCCAAGCAGTTAGTACTGGCAACTTTAAACACACTGCTAAGGGAAATATGGGTAATGCTGTTAAGGCCTCAGCATGTTGGATTTGGAGACCAATCCAATCCAATGGTGCATCAATTGTTTTAAAGAGAATGGACTCTATTGATGCAAGAGGCAAACCTAAGTCAGTAATGGCTTGGGTACCCCAAGGAAATTAATTTCCTTATGTTTAAATTGTTAGTCATATGCTTATATGTTATGAGACAAGTGCTTTGCACTTTGTTTTCTTGGTTTTGGACTAACAATTGCAGGTATGGATGTTAAGCACAAAGGAGTTACAATTGCTTTATGTTTTGGATGGTATGGTGACTTGGAGCTTAAAGTGTGTGATCTTCGCACACAACAAATGGTCATTGGTTCACCATGTCTAATCCACATCAAGAACCAACTAGTCCAGAGCAAACGGTTTCTGGTAAAGACTTCTCAAATCCGTTTATGGTTGATAGTTTACCAAAAACTATATGGTTATCAACTCACCATACTTCACAGCAAAGAGTTGGCTAGTCCAAAGCAAACGGCTATTGGTAAAGAAACATTAAATCCGTTAATAGCTGATAGTTTGCTAAAACTATGAGTGGGCAGTATTGTGTTAAATTAATATTGAGTTTATACTGCTCCTTAAAATTTTTCTTAAAAATTAGTACTGCTAGTGCAAAGTATATACTGCTGAACTAGCCGTTGTAACTGTTGTGTCAGTAACTAATTTTTAATATAGCCATTGGGTAAATACCGTTTGTTACCATATATATAGGGTTTTTCTTAGGATAATTATCTTCTTTCCAAATATTTCTCTTATTCTTACTAAAGATAATTCTTATCCTTTGCGCAAAAATCTCAAACCCTAACTATTCATCTATAAAAACCCAATTGGCTTTTCACATCATTAATTAAACCACAAAAGAGCACTTTTTTGTTATAACTTGCATAAAACATCATGGCTAATTTGGAATTTGTTAAGACTCACAATCAGGTGGCCTTCTTGGAGAAAACAGAGCAGGGTGATGGACCAATCTTCCATGAGATTGTGGACTTTCTGAATACAACTCATATAAGGTATGCTCTCATTGTTAACCCTACTCTATCTGTCTCTCAAATCACAATGTTTTGGCAGACTGCCACTGTTGAAACTAGTGAAACTGGAGACATAGAAATACATGCTAATGTGGATGGCATAAAATTCATTGTTACTAAAAATTCTATTAGGAGACATCTTAAATTAGAAGATTCTGATGGTATCAATGATTTTCCAAACACTGAAATTTGGCAAGAAATTGCTAAAATGGGGTATGATACATCCAATCATAAACTAACTTTTCAAAAAGGATGTTTCTCCCCACAATGGAGATTTTTGATCCATACTCTCTTACATTGTTTAAGTCCAAAAAGAACATATGGCTTATTCGTAGACATATGGCTTATTCGTAAGAATCCGACGTATCCGTAAACATTTTCACTTTTACGAATTTCTTATTCGTAAACATTTTGAACCTTGATTTTCTTTGCAAACTTTTTGATCATGTCATTTAAACAACAAACCTCTGATTAACAACTTATCTACTCATGATTTCATACCCAACAAATGACTGGTTTACACACTACAAACCCTTAAGCCCTTATTCGTAAAACCCTTAATCCAAATTTTACGAACTTGTGATTCTCATGTTAGATGTTTGATTTAATGGTTTGCGAGTGCTTCTGTGGTTATTCTAAGTGTTATGTCCAAGTTATAACAAATTTCAACCACAAAAAATAAATTTGGTGACTGAACGTGCACCTTTAAACCCTAAAACTCAATCATAATCAAAAACATGTTTCTGGGTTAAATTCAATGATCAATTAATGTTTGTAAGCACAAAATAAAACTAACCCACTAACTTAATTAGATCAAAACACATTAAATCAATAATCCCCAAATAAGTCGTATGAACCCTAATTATCAAGAATCATCAAAACATGTTTCTGGGAACAATTAGAGGTTGGTAACATGATTAGGACATTGTTAGGACCAAAACCCACCATTAACATCATACATAAACACACGGAATCATAAACTCCCAGTTCGAGATAAACCCTAAATCCTAAATTGTCAATTGTGAATGATTTAACCGTTGGATCGTAAAATGATCAAAAACCCTTTCTTATATTTGCTTAAAGATCATAAAAACACTTACAAATTTGAAGGGTTATGAACGGATTAGATGAATGATTGTGGTTCGTTGATTTCGGTGGTTGTAGTAGTAAATGTGTTTTTAGGTAAAGTTAATGCATGGTCAGAATTGGTTTTGACTGATTTTTTACATCTTTGAAAGTTTGACACAAATGGTCCCTTAACCACAAGTTTTGCAGTTATAATCTTCTACTCACAAAAGGTTAACAAGACTTAACATTAATATGACAAAAACAATTTTCAATACTTCCCCTTGACTTATGATGTAGTATCTTTTATGCTTTTTTGAAAAACAGTTCAGTCCAAAGAGAGTATTTAACGAAGAACATTTTACCAACATAATTTATAAAACATCTTTTTGAAAATATGCAAGTACAAATTTTAAATATAATTTTAAAATTTGAATTTCATACTCCCCCTCAACACTTGTTCGGTAAAAATGATGAATTTGTTTAAATGAACAAAGTGTTGATGGAAATTTTGTACTTGCATTTTTTTTAATGAAAGAAAAATGAAAATATTTTTGTTGTTTTTGATAAAATATTTACAAAAATGTTTTGGTGTTTGACTGTCTTAGGTTTGTTTGAGAAAGTTTTTCAGATCTTCTGGAGTCAAACACCGCATACCAATTTAGTGAACTAATTCCACAAATCTTGCATGAGGCAAGGCTTTGGTGAATAAGTCTGCCAACTGTTATTCCGTGCCCACAAAATATAATTCAATTGTACCCTTTTCAACAAGCTCCTTGATAAAATGATATCTTAGAGCGATATGCTTTAATTTTGAATGTTGAACCGTGTTGCAGGAGATAGCAATTGCACTTTTGGAGTCACAATACATCGGGATCTTATCAAATACGTATCCATAGTCCATCAGTTGTGATCTCATCCAAATGACTTGAGCACATCATGCTGACATGGCAACGTATTCTGCTTCTGTTGATGACAAGGAAGTACAATAATGTTTCTTTGACTGCCAAGATACGAGCTTATCTCCGAGAAACTGAACACCACCAGAAGTAATTTTTCGTGTATCTAAACAACCTGCATGATCAGCATCTGAAAAGGCTATTAGTTCAAAACCAGAATCCTTCGGATACCAGATTCCCAAGTGAATGGTTCCCTTTATGTATCGAAGGATTCTTTTAGCCTCAGAGAAGTGTCTTTCAGTTGGGTTTGATTGATAGCGGGAGCAAAGATATACTGCAAAGATTATGTCTGGTCTGCTGGCTATTAGATACATGAGAGACCCAATAATACTTCGGTATTTGGCAGGGTCAACTGGTGTCCCATGTAAATCAGCATCCAGCTTTGGTGAAGAGGCAGGCATGGGAGTTTTATAAGTATCAAAACTGGTCATGCCATGTTTCTTTAGAATTTCAAGAGCATATTTGGACTGGTTTAGAAAAATACCACGGGGGGATTGATGAACTTGGAGTCCTAAGAAGAACTTTAGTTCACCCATCATGGACATTTCAAATTTTGTTTCATTAATTTTGCAAAAGCGACAAAATATTTTTTCTTTTTTGATCCAAAAATGATGTCATCGACATAAATTTGAACAATTAAAATGTCCTCCCCGTGTCGTTGAATAAACAAAGTTGGATCAACTGATTCTTTGGTAAAGTGATTAGCAATTAAGAATGAAGACAGTTTATCGTACCATGCCCTCGGGGCTTGTTTAAGGCCGTCAAGGGCTTTCTTGAGTCTATACACATGATTTGGATGATCTGGATCGATGAACCCTTCTGGTTAAGAGACATACACTTCTTCACGGAGTTAACCATTTAGAAATGCAGTTTTCACGTCCATTTGATAAACAATGATGTTCTTGTGGGCAGCATACGCCAGAAACATTCGTACAGCTCCAAGTCTAGCTACTAGTGCAAAGGATTCTTCAAAATCAATTCCTTCTTCTTGACTGTAGCCTTTGGCAACCAGACACGATTTGTTACGAATCACTGTTCCATCAGCATCAAGTTTGTTCTTCCAAATCCATTTAAGTCCGACGACATAGACTCCATCTAGTCTTTCAACCAATTCGCAGACTTCAAGACGTTTGAATTGATCAAGTTCTTCTTGCATTGAGTCAATCCAATTGTCATATGTCATTGCTTCTTTAATGTTCTTTGGTTTAGCTTGACTGACGGTAAGAGCATTAACACAATGTTCAACGTATGTGTGAAGTTGTTGTCTTGTCATGACTGGATTTGAAGGATTACCAATCACATTTACTAAGGGATGATTTCTTGTCCATTTATGTGTTGAGGGGCGATGTTGATAAAAGGTGTGCATATCAGATAGATCCAAGTTGCGGGTTGACGAATCTGCAATATCAGGAACGGTTGGAGCCAGATCAAATGGATTGAAGAAGGCATTTCTGTCATAATCTGCGGGTGCAGGCACTTGTTGTTCTTGTTGATCTTCAGCTACATCATTGGTGTTGGAAGCAGTTGGTTCTTCTGTTGTTGGAGAGTCAAATGGAGGTGCATCAGTAGCAACTGTAGTTGTTGTTTGTGCAGGTGTATCAGGTATTGGAATTTGATTAGGTTGTGCAGCGGAAACATTTGATACATATGAAGCACGCCTTTCGGTTGTCTCATTGAACAGAGGAGCAAACAAGGTTTCCAATTGTTGACGAGTGAATACGGGTGATGGTGCAGCTGATGATTCTGGGAAGTTTAAACGGTTGGTTGCGGGTCCTAAGCTGTTTTGCTCAGAAGCCATGTCTGTAATTTCATCGAAATTAGCATGAATGGTTTCCATGATTTATCTAGTGCGACGGTTCTAAATTCTAAAACCTTTTCAATTTTCACAATATCCAACGAATACACCGATGTCTGCATTTGCTTTGAGTTTTCCAAGGTCATCACGATCATTATTTGGATAGCAAAGGGCACCAAATACATGAAAGTGTTTGATATTCAGTTTTCTGTGATGGACAAGCTCATAAGGTGTTTTGTTGTGGCGTTTGGTAATCATAGAACGGTTTTGAGTGTAACATGCAGTCGAGACGGCTTCCGCCCATAAGTAATCAGGTAATTGAGCATTAATAAGCATCGTTCTTGCAGCTTCCACTAATGTTCTGTTTCGTCTTTCAACTACTCCATTCTGTTATGGGCTTCTTGCAATGGATGTTTGATGTTCAATTCCCACTTTCTCAAAGTAACCATGAAGAGTCTGATTCTTGAATTCAGTTTTGTTGTCTGTTCTATGTTTTTTGACCGTATTGCGAAGCTGAACTTAAATTTTCGTGAGAAAGGTGATAATCATGTTAGGAGCTTGATCTTTACTTCGAAGAAAATAAACCCAAGTCCATCTAGAGTAATCATCAAAAATTACGAAAATGTAGTGTTTGCCATTGATCATCTGCACACGCATTAGGCCACATAGATCCATGCGAAGAAGATGTAGTACGTGATCGGTACTTGTAGTAATCTGTAATTTCCCATGTCATTTATTAACAGTAATCACGAAGAAACTCAATGAGAGAGTTTAACTAAACCCCTTTTTACGAGCTAATTTATTTTTTTTACATTTCATCTACAAATGTATGCGAAGCAATTAATTACGTGACGTGACTCACATTTATTAAAAATTACTCACCAATATACCAACACTATATTTATTCACAGGCTAAGCAAACCCGACAAATCAATTGGGCCATGACTCAAATGAACACACTTTATCTTGGGCTCGAACTAACCCAACACACCCTTATTATACTAGTGGGCTTTGGCCATTATTTCGATTAACCAAACTCACCTCAACATGGGCTACCACCATATGAATTCACTAGCCCAACATGTGTTATAATTTTTGTGTAGCCTACTAATAAACGAACGAACAAACACACCTATTGTGATTTATATTCAAATGCACCAAAATATATACATAACACAATACATTTTAAAGCTAAATTCTAACTCCTAACCTTTTCTTTTCCACTCCATCGACTAACAATCAAACGCACCATAGATCAAATAACATGCACAATATTTTTCTTGACTTAAACTATAAGAACTAATGAAAACTAAATCACTCACTAATACCACCTTGCATTGCCGCCCTCCTCCTTTCTTAACTTTACCTTAAATTAAATATAATCCTATCATATGGTACACTAGTCATCTCATTGTCTCCCCCTTAGAACCTTAAACCTTTGTGTAAACACAATACACAGTCAATGTCAACTACCATCAAAATCATCACCACCCTTCTCATCTCATTTCCCATGTAATCGACGTAACCAAGAAATACGTACCCTAGAACCATGCACACACATTTTCTTCTTCTCCTTGGAAGACTTACACTCATATAAGATCCAAATCCCATCATAAGGTACCACAAATCACTTTTTGTCTCCCCCTAAATAACCTAAACCCCTTGGATAAACATAAAACCCTCCATGTAGTCAACCACCATAGAAGTTACCAAACTTATCCCATTGTGTTTCACATGTCCTTGGCTAGTAAGGTACAAAGTATGAATATAATACTCCTAATTTCATACTTATGTTGCTATATAAACACACCAAAACTCACCCCATTCGATCTCACTGCCATAAAAACGCAAACACAAAACATAACACATAAATCTCTATTGTTTACTGTTAAGCAAAAAAGAAAGAAGCTAGGGTACTTGACATATTTTCAAGCTTAAGGAGTCTTTGGGTTTAGTTTTGTTGCGGGTTTAAGATTTGGAGACTAGAGTTCTTCATATTCTCGTTGCCACCTTTTTCCTTCTTGCCTCATCACCACCATTCTTGGTGTTGTAAGTCTCCCAACTTATTTCCATACGTAGTAAAGCTTAAGGTTTCATTTGATAATTTCATTTAAAATGTTTGAAATTCTCGCGACATGTTTTAAGCTTCTAAATTTGTTTTGTACACACATGCCTCGTATAAAACTTACACCTAAACGAACGTAACATGATAGTTTGTGTGGTAACTATAACTCATACTCTTACTATTGAGCTCAAAGAAAACTAAATAATCCTAACTATGTTCCAAAAATAATCTCATGTTCACTTAAAAATTCAAACCATGCATGCATGTTTGACGTATACTAATGAGGAGTGAAAATGAACATGGCTAAATTACTAACTCAGTTGAAACGTAGAAGAGGAGTATGAATTAAAAGCATATATGTTCCATGCATGTACTGTGCCGAGTATAACTAATTGTTAACTCGGTTCGAGACCATTTAATATGTACGAGATACCACACATAACATCAAGGAGCCTTTGGCTCAACTGGGTGTGTCGTTCACCCCTTAAACCCCAAACCCAGGTTCGAATCTAGGTGGTCACCTCTAGAGTTATATATTTCTTTTTTTTTCTTCACTACTGCATAGTTCTTTCTCTTTACTACAAACCAAAACGCAACCCTTGTTGGGCCTAAAGCCCACTTACCCCTAGTGTATAAAATTTTCGAGGCAAGCAGATAGTATAGAAACTTAACATGAGGACTAGAAATCATGTTGAATAAAAACACAAGGTAAAACTTCCATTTATTTATTTTAGGACTAAACATGCAAATTTTTCGTAAAATGGGTTAAACGTGTAAAATCTCAAAAAAGAGGGATCAAAACTGAAAATGTGAAGAAACTGTAAATAACAGAAAGTTCGGGAAAAAAGTGTATTTTGAAGGTTTTGGACTAAAATTGTAAGTATTTTAAACATTGGGTTAAAAGTGTAACTGTAAAACCCTCATTTTCTCATCATTTGAATTACCCAAATTACCCTCTAACTATTTTAACCTTACATGAATACTAAGAAATATAAATGAGAATTACATAACTATATATCCTATGTTAATAAATTAATTAAACTAATTATAATACATTACATTATAAATAAAATAAATCCTAAGCTAAGTACATATAAAAGAAAACGCCCCCTTTTTGTATCTACAGAAGATTAAAGTCTAGATTCATTTTCTTAGAAGGATAACTATTGAAATATTCTTAAAGATCACACAAAATCAGCATGTAATCTTCCCTTATTGATATCACACGTTTTCCCTTTCATTCTCCACACACAATATACAGTTTTCATTTATATTTCACACACAAAATCTTTTCCCTCTCCTCTCCATTATTTCACACGACACAAGAAGGAAGAAGACCAGGTTATTGGTGGTTTTTGGTGGTGATTACAAGGCAAGAAAGGGTTCTCTACAAGGGTTCAACACGGTTTGATTACAAGGGGTTTTGGAGGCGATTCTAGGTGTTGTTTTCTTTTGTTTTTTAGTTTCTTTTGCTGCCACAGGAAGGTTATGATCTCATGTCCATCATATGTTTTTAATTGTTCTTTCCTCTTCATCTATTCATGCTCCAAAAATTGTTTTCCATGTCTATAACCATATGGCTCTTAACAATGAATTAAAACCCTAAAATACAATCAGTTTGATTAATATATATAAAGACCCATATTAATTGTGTTAGACATCATATAATGTTTGGAATATAAATATTCATGTGAAGACTCAGTCACCTCGAGTATCTATTTAGCATCTGTGTAGCTCGTAGGCTTATTAGAATTATTAGTATTATTAGTATTATTAGTTTAGTTAGTATAGTATTCATGGAGTGGGTCGGGTCTTTACCCACTGTCAGCTCACTCCACAGCCCACTTGAGGCACTTATGTCTTGTACTATAAATACCCGTTCCCACACTTGGGAAGGGTTGGAGGTTTCTAATCATACAACTATTTTTCTCTCATTCTCTCTCTCTAAGATCTCCCAACTCTCTCATCTCTCTCTCTCTCTAGAATTCCTTAAACATCTAATCCAAGTATACAAAACTAAAAATTGTTATCAAGGGCCATGGTTAGGTTCGATTGATTGTGTGTGCTTGGATTCGTGGTTTTATTTTCTCGCTATTATTTATTTTTGTTTTGTTCGAATCGTGGTCTATACTTTCTGGTTTTGATCTTTGTCAGTTCGAACATATTATTTCATTTTAGTGGTCGCTACTTTCTGATTCTTATTTCTTCTTTTAGTTCAAACACTAACTCACTTTGGTTTACTGATTATAACCCATCTCAGCCCATTTGAAGTGTTTTAATAAGCTAAGGTTTTGGGATTTGTTGGATTTTGGCTTTATCAGTAAGGATCTGCATCTTGGGTGTACATGTATACCTCTCGTCAGTAAGGAGTTACATTTTGTGCTTGAATACTCTTGGTTGCATTTTGTGTTTTAACTAGCTTCTTGACAGCGACTTTTGCTTTAGCTTGTTTCTTATTAGCGGTTTGAACTTAAAAAGAAAAGTGTTTTAACTTGTTTCTTATTAGCAGTCTGAACCTAATAAGAAAAGTGTTGTTGCGGTTTGCCAAAAGTTATTGGCTGAGTCTTGGGTTGTAGCTAAATCGGGAATAAAGACAAGACCAAGTGAAAACGACACATTTGTCATATGCAACTGGCGGTTTGACAGACTGGCGGTTTGGACATAAGTTGACTGACTAGCGGTTTGTCACTTTGCAGTAGCGGTTTTGTCTTTCTGTGTAGCGGTTTTTGTGTTCTAGCGGTTTTGGTTTGACTGGTCTGATTCATTGTAGCAATTTGGTCATAGTAGCGGTTTGGCAGTTTACTTCTTGGCGGTTTGAAGCAGTTGCCGTTAGTGTTGCGTTGGTGTGTCTAGTTGCGGTTTGAAAGGGTTCCTAAGAACCACAACCAATCACAATAACTAATCCAATAACTGCTTACTACACCAAACTCATTCGATACAACAACTCATTAACAAGAAACAAACAACAACAACAATTGATTCGATTCAAAATTTCAAAATCACAACAAATTCACATCAAGTCTGAAACGCAATCACAACGCAATAGAAAATAACTTAGATCTCAGTTCATCTCAATCCTTAATTAACGATTCATTCTTAAAACCGAAATCAAAAGAGATTTACATCATAGATTGTTGTGAGAAGCTTTGCTTCATTTTCTATTTCCGAATCTTAAAGAAAAGAACAAAAACAAATGTGTTTCATTCTTACCTCTATTCGGTTATACAAAAACGAAAACAAATCGTAACAAAACCTACCTGTTGTGCTTCGTGGGTTGTATCAAAGAAGTGAATGGCTGAATTGTTATTTGGTTTGGTGGCTGAGATATAAAAGAAAGTAGATACTGAGTTTGTGTGCAAAAGTTAATCTCGAATCGGTTGGCAAAAATTCTTGTGACTGCGTGTTGTTTGGATTAGGGTTAGTGGAAGTGTGTCATTAGGCAAAGTTAAATAGTCAATACTTAGGGTTTGTGCAATTAAGCTTAGTGGGCCTGATTTCCGGAATTGTTATATTACAACTTGATTCTTGTACTGGACTTCGATTAATTGGGCTTGTGGGCTAGTATACACACTAGGCCAGATTTTTGGTGAAACCACTCTTGGGCTACAAATGTTAACGCAACATTAGTTTTGACAAAACTGTTACTAGAATATTTGGTCAAAGTGAGGTTGCGTGTATGTTATTTATCTTGGATGCTTATTGGACAACGATTTCGATTGAGCTTCAATTATCCGAGATTAATTTTAATTTTGGGTTAAATTTTTCGAGTCCGTTGGATATAAGTACCGTGCTAGTTATTAGATATTTTCGAGGTTATTGGATATAGCTACGGTGGTTATTTGAATATCACATTGTCATTATCATTTCACGGTTCATTCTTGATTTTTGTAAAATCCCGCGAAAGAATCTATTTCTCGGTTTAAATCATAGAATTGTAAAATCCCGTGCACGTCTACATCATGTCTACTACTTCAGATTCCTTCATATCTGAGGTACTCAAGTTGTACGACACATATGATAAACAAAAGACTTCCAATTATGTACAACAAATAGACGTAGGTGATTCTGATGATACTAATGTGGAATCTTCGTGCCCGAATTCGCAAGAGAGAGAGTTGCTTCAGTCACTAATGTTGCCAAATGAGAAGGAAAGTCGCATTGAATGTTTTCGATTACTTCATTCACATCTCAAGGTTCTGTTTAAAAAACCTGAATACGTGATGGGTTACACACGGGCTTTCACAACACTCTTTGGTCAAGATGTTCATGATTTCACAGTCAAAATGACTCTGTATTTGGATCAACTTGAACAACAACTTGAACAACAAAGGAGAATTTTCTGAAGACAGATCCATGGCTGCTTTTTGTGTGATCAACAACCAACTCCAAGTGTTCATTGATTCGCAATTCACTTTGGATTATGATGATGACAGTCAAATGGCGAAAAAGTGTTTTGCTAATCACACTGGAACTGAGGTTGACGTGTTCAGAAGGACATTACTCCAACTTATGAGTAATGTTAAGGGGTTCATTAATGAAAGGGCTCAACTTATGGGAAATGAGACAGAATCAGACAAGCATGATGATAATAACAGCTCAGGAGTTGATATCTCACTGTGTGTGGATGCAGCTCTCAAACCAGAAAATCATCAAGTACTGTCTGCTAAGGTACATCTGTCTGATCAAGATAATGTTCTTTCTAATGAACAAAAACATACTGATCAAATTAAACCTACTTATGACACATATTTGTTGGAAAAGACTGATAGCAATATCATCTCTGATTCAACAAATATGAGTCATAAGGGGGGAGAGATTGATCAGGATGCTGAACATGATGATGCGTCAAGTTCTTTGCCTACGGCTGAGTTTTCCAAATCAAATGATATGGTTGAAAAGGATGTTTATAATGAACTTTCAAAAAGATTTTTACAGCTTGAAAAACATTGTATTTCTCTTGAAATTGCAATGCAACAAAAGGAAGAAAGTTTTCAAACTAAACTACCAGGTAAAAATCCGGAACTCCTTGAATTCCGTGAATTCTTTATAATAAATGATTTGAAAGCTCAGCTAGAAGCCAAAAATCTAAAGATCAAAAACCTGAAAAACAGTTTGTCTGAGATGCGTGACATGTGCAATGATGTTAAGACTAAACATGACATTAATGTGGCTGACTTACTTTATGAAAATGAGACTTTGAAAATTCATTGCAAAGAACTGTGTGACTCAATCAAAGAAGCAAAAACTAAGACTGTAGAGCAAACAACCTCTTTGATTGCCAAAAATGATGAATTCAAAGCTCAACTTCAGGAAAAGGGTTTTCCAATTGCATCGTTGAAAAACGAGTTAAGAAAATTGACGGAAGATGGTGTGAACACTAAGTTTGCAAAACCATCAATCTTGGGGAAACCACCACTTAGAAACAAATCAGTTGTTAGACAACCGACTGCGTTTAGATCTGAACGGCCAAAATTTTCAAAAACACGGTTTGCCTCCCAAGTTGATGCGAAACAAGTTTTGTCAAAACCAGTCACTTCACAATCTAGATCTAATGAAAAGGAATGTACGCTTGCAAAACCTCATCATATGAGTGCATCTAGGTCTTCTAGGATTAGTTCAAAGTGTGTGTCATTTGTGACTCCAAAGGAACATGTTAGACATGAAAACAGTGTTCAGAATCACAACCTAGAGGATGCTAAGAAAAACACCTATGAAAAGACTAGGAAATTGCCTGTTCTTAAGAGTAGTTGCATATCGACTAATGTGATTCCTGTAGCAGACCACTCTAAGAATTCTAGATCTTTTTCTGACTCCAAACACTATGCGTGTTCAACTTGTCAGAAATGTGTGTTTAATGCAAACCATGATGATTGTATAACAAAATTCCTAAAGGAAGTACATGCTCGTAATAAGGTTCAATCCTCTAAGACTAGAAACAACAACAAGCCCGTAGAACCAAAGAGTTATACTCAAAAACCTGGTAGGCAAATTACTGTAGGACAAAGGTCTTCTCTAAACAAGTCTTCCGCTGTACATGAGAAACCAAACACTCCTAGATCTTGCCTTAGGTGGATACCGACGGGTAGAATCTTTAAGATTATTGGTTGATGTGTGTGCGTGTGTATTGCTCTAATTTTTATATCCACGGTAGCGGCTCCATAGACTTGGCGCGCGCGTGATGTCGTTGTGGTTTTAGCAGTATTCAAGTTTTAAATTTATATTTAGCCAACTTATCAATAACACACACTTTAACGAGCAGTGTACCCGGTCAGTATGAATATAATGGTAAGCAGAGTGTCTATCAATAAGAGTGGAATGTATTATCTAGCTATTTTAATCAGTATTTTAATATCTTAAGTTAGCTATACAACCTAATCTAACGCAAGGGGTTTCAGCCTGAGAGACTGGCACGGTTTGGTTATGATTAAATAGTAAACTAAACTAATGAGCACGAATCAGCGATTAGCACACACGTACACAGATAGATACTTGAGACAATAAGAAGACCTGTCCTGATAATTAAGTAGCTTGTCACTTGTTTTATTGCTAGTTTTATATGAAGTGTATAGTTCGATGCGACGCATCGAGAGTTAAACCTTTCTCGTTGGCTCTAATCTTATCGGCGAGTAAACCCTTAATGATCACTTATGTCTATCCCACTATCCTAGAATATTGAGCATTTGTGATGCCCACGTTTTGTATACGCTAGAACAAATAGGCGAGGAAGGGGCATGGCGACCCAAGCAATGCTCAGCTAGACACAGAGGTTATCAATGCACTAATAAAAGTCACCAAAGACATCAACATATAAACTTTAATTAATGGGAAAGCAATTTTAAGGGGTGCCCATGGTTTTCCGTAGTCACATGGAATCGGCCCATCAATCCTGATGAATTAAAGTGTACTAATACAATAAAACAAAACTACTTAATGAATTGAATACATGCATGACCTTCTTACAGCTCTTGTATCTTCGTTTAGGGTGTGTCTTGTGATGCTAACACGTCTGAATTCGGCCTTAGGGTTTTGTGGTCTTCGGTCTTCTTGTTAAAACTAGCCTCTTGAAATTCGTCTGGCCTTGGGGTATTTATAGTTTCTGTCTGAGGGTTAGATGCGGCGCATAGAATAAGTAGATGCGGCGCATTGACTTAACTTCGCGTGGGGTCCAAGATTAATATATTCAAGAATATTCGTACACCGCCTTAAGATGCGGCGTAACTCCATTTATCTATGCGGCGCATGTCCTTTGTTGAATTGGATCGTAACTTGTGAAATCTTGATAGTAATGCGCCGTATGTACGAAGTAGGATGCGGCGTATCTGGAGCAGAATGGTCTTGATCTTGTACATTTTAGTAGACTCTTAACATCTTGCTTGTTTTGCTCCATAATTAGTCCAAAATCGCCAAGTTTCACATAATACCTGTTTTTACCTGAGAATTACAAAAGTAAACATTAACGTATCAATTCTCATATATAATATAATAAAACAAGTCAAATAAATAAGATAAATGATGATGATAAAATGTACTTATTTGAGTTCATCAAATATCCCCCCACTTGAACTTTACTTGTCCCCAAGTAAACCTTAGAATTAATCTTATGAAAATGTATCCTAAAAGATATTAGGATTTATTTTTATATTTAAGCATGTATTCATTTTGTCATAATCACACAACCAAACACTTAACGAATTAGAATAAAATAAAATATTTTGATAAAAGCAAATATAATCGTTTAACTGTCCAGTCGTGACGAATATTCTATCATAAGCTTGGCAAGTATACGCATCTCCCCCACTAAAGCCAAGGAATAACAAGTCTAAAGCGGTAAAAAGGGTTTGTTGGTTAAGGGTTAATCATTCTTCTTAATCTCTATCGATCTCACATTCCAGAAAAGGCGACAAAATCACAAATACATGATCGAATCCACGACCACGATACTTGAAATTGCTCAAATCCTTAACTCGAATGGGCTAAAGATAGGACCAAGTTATCTTCACCAATAATATTATATCAAAAAGGGCGACAAAATCATAAATACATAGCCGAATCCACGACTACGATACTTAAGATTGCTCAAATCCCTAATCTCAATAAATCAAAGGTTTGGATAAAGAATAATATAGGGTATGGATAATATTTGGTATACAAATTGGTGTAAAATGAAAGATAAACAAAACAGATAAATTAAAATCCTAAGTGTGGTAAATCACTTTCCCAACCATCCCATGAATAAGACTCATATCATTGAATAACTCACGCTTTAACACTTGAAACACACGCTTTAGGTAGACACGAATTATACTCAACAAGATCTCAATCAAAGAATATCCTTAGTTGGCGTTCCCTTAACGGCCAACTCCCATTCAATCCATAAATATAATATATAACAAGTAGTGGTGATATCGACCACTTAATACAAAACTTTACATAAGTTGGTTAAAACAAACTTCCAACTTTTCCTTCTTTTTTTTTTTTTTTTTTTTTTTTTTTTTATTTTTTTTTTTATCATCAATGAAATGTGTAGAATTTCACAACTTTTCTATCACTATTTTTCCGGATAGTTTTTCCATAATTTTCATACTTTCAGAAATAACTGTAATAGCGAAAGTAGTAAACACACGAAAAATATACTCAAAGATATACAATATTTACTTTCATACTAATTGCATTGTGCAATTTCCTGACTCAACCAAAGATAATGAATTACGCACGCGAACACATGTAATGTAAGGAAACACACTTTGCCTAAAGCAATTAACCAACCACGGATTTTAATCTACAGGGTAGGCTAAGGTGTAAGGGTGTAACGAAACATTATTACAAAGGTGTAAGAAACGAAAGGAATGGCTCTCAGTGTTTTTCTAGGGGTATCTTACTCTAAAAGTGAGAGTAACAAAAGGGTTTATACGGGGGTTAACTAACCAGTGTAGTTAGTTAATATCAAATAACATATAAAGGCTATTTGGGTGTAATCCTAGAAATTTACCAATTTAGACAGGTCATTCCAATTATATAGAAAATACTTATTATGGTGGTCTCGAATAGTATACAAGCCAAGTTCTAAAGTTTACAAGTCACCGGCACACTCATAGATTTGTGAATTTTGAAAAGTTCACAATTTTTGAAAATAATGTTATGTGTGCAGCTATGTAATTTAGACTTTAAACAAAAACATGCTAAAAATTTTAAATTTTGATATATTAAGCGCATTTTAAGCATATTTTGAAAAAGTTTAGGACAAGTAAGTGTTCTAATTCTCCAATCCCCCCACTTAAGTTAAACAACATCCTCGTTGTTTGTGTCAAAGATTAAAAACTGGAAAATAAAAGAATTAGAACAGAAAAACTCCCCTGAGATTAGCTCGGTATGATCCTCCATTTGTATAAGAGCAAAAATCAACTTCCTTGTGGATTAGAACGTTTAAGCTTCATATTTGATGTATCCACAAGAATGTAGGAATCTATAATACCATTCAGACTTTAACACACCTGAGTTAAGAAAGTTCAAACTTGCATAATACATTAGTAGTTAGTAAAAATAAAACGTAAAAATTAAAACTGGATATCATCAGGTCAGTCGATACGCCGTATCTTATGGAAGAAGATACGCCGTATCGAGCCTGGAATAAATACGAATCAGGATAAAATAAAAGATAGGATGCGTCGCATCCGTTTCACTAGATGCGGCGCATGTAATTACCAAACAAACTGTTAACAGTTTGTTGTAAAATGGCTCGTTCCACGGTTTATCTCTCACGTCCTCTCGTACTCTCATGCTGAACTTAATGCCAGTCTTCATCAAGCATAATAAGAAATATAAACTGAAACATCAAATAAATACATGATAATGAGTACAATCCAAAATAATGATAATATACAAGGAACAATGTCAATAAACATATCAAATCAAGTAGCTGGGGGGTCATCTCCAGTAGTCGGCTGAGCCTCGAAAGTGCTGGCACCATCGGTCCTCCGTCTGACTCTGCGGGAGTAAGTGGCCATGGCTCCGACGTGAGTACTGTCCGGGAGAGTATGGCTCATCCCCTGATGATCCATAATCCGACTCATACTCTCCACAAGCCAACCTAGGTCTCTCCTAACCATAGTGAGGTCAGCCCTCATATCGTCAACAACGCCCCTCAGAGCTCTAACCTCCCCCTCAACAAGCTCAACTCTCTGCCCCACAGTGTGTACAACCGGCGGCTGGGGTGCTGGTGCCTCCTCCTGGGCTGGAGCAGCAGCCGGAGCTCCCTGAGGATCTCCCTGCTCCACCTCTACCTCTGCTGGTCTTGCAGGCCCCAACGCCACCCAAAAGTAATCTCCCAAAGTCATCTCACAGATCCCTAACCTAACCAAATAATCCTGCCCAATAACCGAAAGGCTAGTCACCTCAATTTCCAGGCCGGCAGGGATCTCATCACCAATCACGCCAAAATGACGGGCTAGTCTAGATACAAAATGTCCTCCAGTCATCTGGCTCCTCCGATCTCTCCCCAATGCTCCTCTGTGGAGGAAATGTGCCAGAAAGTGAGGGATGTTCACCAACAACCCCTCGTCCATGCTCCTCAGAAGGAAGAGGTCAAGAGTGGTCACCTTCTCAGGTGACTGATCCCTCCCAGCTATGGTCAATGCTATCATCCTGTGGCACAGCCTCCTCATAGGCTCCCTGATCAATGTATAAGATGGGGTGCCAATGGTGGAATCACCCCCTGATGATATCCTCTCCCAGTAATCTCCTAGCAACCCCCTATCAGGAACCACCCTCAAGCTCTCACTCCAGTACCTGGCAAACCAGTCAGACTCAATCTCCTCCTCAGTATGCAGGCCCATAGCCAAAATAAACTGCCTCATCGACATCTACCTAAACTCTCCACCCAATCTAAACACAAGAGTGTCAGCGGTATCCAACTCCAAATCAGTCTCCCTATAGGAAACTGTGCTAAAGAACTCCAACATAAGCTCCCTAATCAGAGGCTCGTCAATCCTAAACATCCTCTCCCAAGCATAAGACCTGAATACGACCTCATCATCATCATCTCTAACTACCATCTCTAACCTGTCATGTAGACCATCAGCTGCATTCCCCCCATCAATCAAACCAACATCCGCAAATCCCAAAACCGAGACCCTAAAGATCTTCCTAAAGAAGATCGTTCTCAGTCTCCATACGTATTCAGCCTCAGTATCTGCTGTCAGTCCCATGGTCTCGAAACGGAGCCACGGATGTCTGTGTGCAACTTCAGGTAATGCCATCTGCAATAATTCTTTAAGGTTAGTAAACAGTCTGTAATAAGGTTGATACGGCGCATCTGATAAATCAGTGCGGTGTATCTGCACAAAATATAAGAGATGCGTAGCAAGCACAATAGAATACGGCGTATGGAGATGCGTCGTATCTAAATTAAGTAATACGGCGTATATGGAATTTTATTAAATTGGAAATAGGTCGTTACGCCGCATCAATTAACTTAGATGCGCCGCATCTATTGATATATCAGTATGAAAGAAAAGGGTCAGGCACGCATTCCAAGAAATCCGGACCCGTGACGTAAACTCCCACTTTAACATCACAGTCCCTTTTAGCCATTAAAAGAGTTCTAAAAGTTTATTATACCACCACCAATCCATTTTCCCACTATAATTCAAAATCAAATTCAAAACCCTAATTTACATTCAAATCAAATTAGGCCAGAAATTCAATGATTTATGCAAATTAAATACGGGGGAAATCATCTAACGCAAATTCTAATCAATTCTCCTAATCTTCCATTGAAATTCGGTCCAAGTTCTAATCATATTATCGCATAAACCCTAATTATTAAATTAAACAAAATAAAATAATCACCTTATATTACGATTAGGATTTAGTTCGGATAAGGAGGTTTGATTCGAGAAAAGCACTTCGGATCAAAGGGTTTGATTCTGGTGTGTGGTTTTCGTAATGACTGTGTGTAAATTTGGGTAAGAGATTGAGATCCGGCGCATCCCTTTCGTATTTATAGGGCAAATAGATGCGCCGTATTGAATAATTTAATGCGCCGTATCTTTCTAAATTCGTTGACCGGTTAATAAGTGTTAATAAGTCTGAGATACGGCGCTTAGAGTACTAGATCCACCGTATTGTTGTTCCAGTAAACAAAATTTAAATAGGGAACGTACCTTGGCCTCCGCAACGCATTTCCTTATGCATCAAATTAGGTAAAACGGTATACCATATGATAGATATAAATTCAAGGTAAGGGTAATAGGCATATACGTTTTGTTAATGACTATAATCTCATTGTTTAGTGGATAATGATTTATTCCAAGGTTAGGAGCAAATATCGTTTTAAGTTCACAAAATTGAGATTATAAATTCAACCAGATATATTACATAGATCCATTTCTGAAGAACACTTACGGAAATCACAATTTTCGTTGTGGAATTCTGTGTTTTTGCATTTAGGTAATTTATAAGAAAACAAGTCTATATCAGTGTTTAGCATGCAATTTTCGCTTTTTAGTAACTTGTTTCTCAGAAATTTTCTTTTCAGAAATGAACATGTAATGGCTAGATTAAAGCAAAGGAAATTTACTTTTATCGTCAAATATTCGGAAGAGGTTTAGGAGAGAACTCTTCTTAAGATTAGATGAACGACTGTAAAGGATACCTGGAATTGTATTTCAAGAATTTTAAGATGCTCAGTGTTACCAGTACTGAGTTTCTCCCAATTCTTATCGTCTTATTACAGCCTTCTAGTTGTCAAAGGTTTGATCACTCCAGCTAGCGTCTTTTTGTTTGGTTCAGAATGTAATCTTCCATAGTGATGCTTAAGCCATCTTTTATCCTGAAAGTAAACAACTTGTGCACGAGAGTAGTGGAACGTTCAAAGTGAATATCAAAAATCAACTATATTTATCAAATTAAATTCGTCGTATTAACAAAAGCTAATGCGCCGTATTTTCGTTAAGTTTCAAAATACAATATTTTTGATTCAGAAGATGCGCCGTATCGATAAAAATCGATGCGTCGTATTTGTTTAAAAATTCGAAAACTGTTTTTAATTAAAATAGATAATACGCCGTATCTGTTAAAACAGATGCGTCGTATGGCGTTAGGGTTTAGAAAAAAAAATTTATATTAAAAACAGAATACGCCGTATCTTGGGGAAAGATGCGTCGTATCGAATTTATTAAACGCGTTGTATTTTATAAAAATTAAACGCAATACACCGTATCTATGAAAACAGATGCGCCGTATCATTTGTATCAGCACAATACAACGATAGCAAAATGCAGAAAAATACAGAAAATAAAAACAAAAATAAAATCAAACAAAAAGAAACAAAAATTAAAGAAAATAAAAACAAACAAAAACAGAAAATATGCAAAATAATACAATGGTAGGCAGATTGTTGTAGGACAAAGGTCTTCTCTAAACAAGTCTTCCGCTGTACATGAGAAACCAAACACTCCTAGATCTTGCCTTAAGTGGATACCGACGGGTAGAATCTTTAAGATTATTGGTTGATGTGTGTGCGTGTGTATTGCTCTAATTTTTATATCCACGGTAGCGGCTCCAAAGACTTGGCGCGAGCGTGATGTCATTGTGGTTTTAGCAGTATTCAAGTTTTAAATTTATATTTAGCCGACTTATCAATAACACACACTTTAACGAGCAGTGTTCCCGGTCAGTATGAATATAATGGTAAGTAGAGTGTCGATCACTAAGAGTGGAACGTATTATCTAGCTATTCTAATCAGTATTTTAATATCTTAAGTTAGCTATACAACCTAATCTAACGCAAGGGGGTTCAGCCTGAGAGACTGGCACGGTTTGGTTATGATTAAATAGTAAACTAAACTAATGAGCACGAATCAGCAATTAGCACACACGTACACAGATAGATACTTGAGACAATAAGAAGACCTGTCCTGATAATTAAGTAGTTTGTCACTTGTTTTATTGCTAGTTTTATATGAAGTGTATAGTTCGATGCGACGCATCGAGAGTTAAACCTTTCTCGTTGGCTCTAATCTTATCGGCGAGTAAACCCTTAATGATCACTTATGTCTATCCCACTATCCTAGAATATTGAGCATTTGTGATGCCCACGTTTCGTATACGCTAGAACAGATAGGCGAGGAAGGGGCATGGCGACCCAAGCAATGCTCAGCTAGACACAGAGGTTATCAATGCACTAATAAAAGTCACCAAAGACATCAATATATAAACTTTAATTAATGGGAAAGAAATTTTAAGGGGTGCCCATGGTTTTCCGTAGTCACATGGAATCGGCCCATCAATCCTGATGAATTAAAGTGTACTAATACAATAAAACAAAACTACTTAATGAATTGAATACATGCAGGACCTTCTTACAGCTCTTGTATCTTCGTTTAGGGTGTGTCTTGTGATGCTAACACGTCTGAATTCGGCCTTAGGGTTTTGTGGTCTTCGGTCTTCTTGTTAAAACTAGCCTCTTGAAATTCGTCTGGCCTTGGGGTATTTATAGTTTATGTCTGAGGGTTAGATGCGGCGCATAGAATAAGTAGATGCGGCACATTGACTTAACTTCGCGTGGGGTCCAAGATTAATATATTCAGGAATATTCGTACACCACCTTAAGATGCGGCGTAACTCCATTTATCTATGCGGCGCATGTCCTTTGTTGACTTGGATCGTAACTTGTGAAATCTTCATAGTGATGCGCCGTATGTACGAAGTAGGATGCGGCGTATCTGGAGCAGAATGGTCTTGATCTTGTACATTTTAGTAGACTCTTAACATCTTGCTTGTTTTGCTCCCTAATTAGTCCGAAATCGCCAAGTTTCACATAATACTTGTTTTTACCTGAGAATTACAAAAGTAAACATTAACGTATCAATTCTCATATATAATATAATAAAATAAGTCAAATAAATAAGATAAATGATGATGATAAAATGTACTTATTTGAATTCATCATTGGTCTTAGATGGATACCTATTCGAAAGATGTTCACTAAGTGCGAAACCAAGGTTGACAGTGAAACCCCACATGGTCTAAATGCTGATATCACTAACCCAAATAAATGCAAACAACTCTTAATGTCAGTGCAGGTAGTCCTTACTTAAGTGCAGGTACACCGTTCACTCATAGTAAGGAAAGACTCAGGGTTTGGGTGCCGAAAAGATTGATATCTCATGAAGTAGGGGTTTAAGCAATTCAAGGTTGATGAACATCAACGACCATGACGTCTATTCACATCTATTCAGGCCTCGTTCTTCATTGATTATGATGTCTGTTCACATCAGTTCAGGCCTCGTTCTTCATCGACAATGACGTCTGTTCACATCAGTTCTGGCCTCGTTCTTCATCGACTGTGACGTCTATTCACATCAGTCCAGGCCTCGTTTTTCAACGAAAATGACGTTTGAACACTGCAGTTCAAGCCTTGGGCCTCAATGTCAACATAATGGCGTCTGCTGACAACTCTTCAGGCCCCGTTCCTCAAAGAAAAGAAAGGCATACGCTTGAGTGCGCTTTATCTTCAGAAGAAGAGAAATCTTCTTATTTATGACCATTCTCATCAAGCTTCATGCTCTTCTCATGCTCATTCAGTCATCAAGGGGATAAACGTACATTGGAGTATATTCTTATTCACTTGGTCTATCAAAAATGGCAGTTGGTCGTCATATGCAATTTTTGAGAGGGAGAAGGGTGAATAAACTACATGGTGATTGAGATTTGAGAAATGGTCATACGACTCTCTTTGTTTCTGACTATTCTCATCAAAAAGCTTCACTCGATCAAAAATGGCAACTTCAAATGCAATTTTTGAGGGGAAGAAGTGTGAACGGTGGACCAACCTCATATAGACTTGTTCAATCAAAAATGGCATCCTCATATGCAATTTTTGAGGGGGAGAAGTGTGAACAAGTGGATCGACGTACAGTTGATTGTTTGTTCACTCACTTGTTGGGCGTCTAAAGGTGACTATGGAGTTGATCAGGTATCACTTATCTGAGGTTGAAGTTGAATTTCTCAAAGGCGTGATCCTACTCTATCTTGAAGTCGGGGTTGGTTGGATGCATGAATTTCAATGATAACTTGCTCGTGCTTAAGATTTAAGTTGAAGACTTAGTTTATCTAGTTACCAGCAGTCGGGGTAAATGTTTGATGACCTGGTTAACTATCACTTAAAGGAGTTACGTTGTAGTACTCAGTGTCACACACCAATGACGTTGTGGATAATTGCAAGAGGTGTTAATGTCTCATAATTTGGTTGGGTATTGAGTACTTAGAGATTTGCTTGGAGCATTAATTCTCTACACCGTTCTTCCAACATTAGTGCAAGCTTAAGTCACAAGAATGGGGAATTCTATCTTCAGTTTCAAGTTTGGTATATCGGGTTTGCTCCATCAGTTATCACTTCTAATAGCCTACTTAAGGGTTGGTAAAGATAGTCAGAGACAGTTTCGGTAGTGGTTGATTCTCACTTGATCCACTTGAGCCTATTTTTGTTCTTCTCACAAGATCTCAAGAATATGTGCGTAAAATATGTTGCTGATTATAAGGCATCAAAACCAGCAAGGGGGAAGGAGACATACATCTGAATGCATGACGAGTACACATGATGAACTTTATACCTCTTCTGAGTTGAGGTTATTCCGGGAAGACAAATGTCATAACCGCAGAGAAAATTAGTGTTTTAACTCGTTCCTTATGGTGTATCATTCCAACTACGTGGGGGAAGAGATGTATGAAACAGTTTCAGATGATAAAAGAGGTTCACAATGGCAATTTCTTGAAGGGGGAAAAGGGGATTTTCGGGTCTTAATTGATCTTGATGTTACATTTTCGTCTTCATTTATGGGATTGAGTGTGTGCTTCGGGTTTTTGGGCTTCATAGAATGAGACTGATTGCACCTCTTCAACTACTTGGGGGAAGTGGTCTCTGGATACTTTCGGTATGTATTCTTCAGTCTTCAGCGGGAAGAAATGTGAGAAGAATTATTCAAGTGTGAGATGATACGCTGCTGATTTATTTGAGGATCCCCCGATCGGAGAATCATGATGGTTATTCTTAAAAGGAACAACAATGGTTGATGTGGTTTGCTACGGTTTCTGCTGTACACTTACCTTTCGTAATCTTGAAAGAGAGCTTTGAAACTGCTCAAAGGAAGATTGTCGGTTTAGGGGGAAGCTGTCAAAGCTTCAAATTATGAAGGCTCGAGTTCAGTCTATTATTCTGGAGCCTCGAAAGCTTTGGTGGTGAAAGTTTAAGAGATGTTGACTACAGACTTCTACAACGTATAGAACGATATCCTTATTTCGTTATTCATGTCATCATCTTCTTAAACTGAGTAAAATATTTTGTACATATCTTATACCAAAATGTAAATAGAAAAATATAAAACCAACAAATTGTAAATAGAAAAACTTAAACCCAGAAAAACCATAAAAATCAGAAAAATAGAAAATACCAAAAATAGTTTCCTCTAGGCATGTCTTCTGTTTATTGATAACATTTACGGTCTTAGAAATGTCATTCAATAATGACACGGGACTTTAAATGAAGCTCGAGCAGAAGTTATACAAACTGGTTAAAACATGTCTAAATGGCTTGCTATTACTCTAGATAGCAACCCGCGTTTCAAAATGAGGAAAGCACGTCGGCAAAAAGACGGCTGTTCCTAACAACGGGTGAAGTTCACCCGGGCATGGATTACTTCATATCCGTGCATCCCCGATTTGATGTACGTTTCAGTGCATCATTTCTCGTAAAGGAAGAGAAATATTCTTTGTATGCAAATAGTTTTCTTTCTATGATTCTTCTGAAAATTATTTGTGAGACACTTGGTGGTTACGTGTTGTTTGAAATTCTTTCAGACTTGGATTGTTCATAAAATTTGTCACTCAATCAATGACTTCAACACCTTAACTAGAATACGGGTCATTGATTGAGGGGGAGAGTGATTTCAAATTTTATATCATCAAACGGGTTTCTTGGTTATCTCATAATTATTAGAAAAGGTTTTGTAGTTAATGGGGTATTAGTTGAAGAGGATCTTACTAAACTTTATCTCAAATGGGCAAATGTGTTAGTTGTTAGAAAGATTAGGACATTATGTGCAATTTGCTTATAGTTTCCTAGCTTTATGTAACTATATGGTCCATTTGTGTCACTTTGGAATCCTCGTTTAATCCCCTAAATACTTTATAACTCAAAATCTAAAAGAAGTTAGAAAACCCATTGTGTTTGATGTTCTTGAATACTCCACAGGCATTTGTATGATCTAATTGAATGAGTTTCGGATGTTGATTGACTTTTGTCAGTCGATAGCTGTGTAATTGTTGTTGACATATTGCTTGTGCTCTCAAATTATGCTTAGGTATGTAGCTATCGTGTTAGAATCATATCCCTAAGATCCTGAGTTAAATGTTGAAATATGAGTGAATTGCCAGGTTCATGATTGCTGATTGCTTTTAATGCTAGATAGCGGTTTGATGTATTTCCTGACTGTGGTTTGATTATGAGATGAATATGGTATTATGAGTTGGCAAGCTGCTATGTGGTAGCTATTAATGAAAAGTGAATCTGTATGTATGTATATCTGTATTGATATTCTTATGCAGATTCCATGGCCAATATGAATGTGCCAGTTCCCGCTCTAACCATTTGATTAGATGTTCAAACTCTATTGACTGGCTCTGAATTCACCACAACAACAACATCAGCAACAACAAAAACAACACTGTCATCACCACCACCACCTTCACTTCAACAAAGCATTACTTATTCTGGTCTCGCCGAGTGGGGATCCACAATACTTGGGAAGATTTGTTGGTGGATGGATAATTGATGCTAACTACTGACTCCCTCAGGGAAGCGAAAAGGTCAACATCATTTGTGTCATAACGATTATCTTTGTACATAATAAGCAGTGAATAAACATTTGTTGTTATGTGTCAGTGTATGATTGTTTAATTCAAAATCTTTCAAACCTATCATACCTGACACTAACATTCTCCCTCATTGATTAAGGGAGAGCAGTTGTATGCTCCATCATCAGAATATATTAAATCTGACCACATTTTCTAACTTATTTAAATCAATTGGGATCACAAATCTCAAAAGGTTTGAAATTTTTGATCGGGGGAGAGAATGTGTAACACCCCAACCCGACAAGGGTAAAGATATCACCACAATGGTTTCATATCAGATCAACACAAAGCATACATCTATAGTAATACAAGAAATTTCAAAGGTTACAAACAAAATACTGAAATTTACAAGGTTACAAATGCAAATACTAATTCTAAAATATAATAACTTCAAATCACTTCTAAGTCCAAAAGTAGCTATCAAGTCTTCTAAGTCCAAGGTACTCTCCACCCATTCCCAGCTTCCTACTAAAACCTGCCGCAGGAAAAGAAATGCGGCTGAGCTACGAGAGCTCAGTGAACAGATATAACGATAACAAGCAGTAATAGAGAATGGTACAGAATAACAGAAACAAAGGTCAAACAAATGTAATATGGTTCAAGGGATAAGTCAAAGAATAAGTATAAAGGAAAGAGAAAAGGGATAGTAATCCACCACGAGCCCAGAAACAGATCATATCATACCGTAACCATAAATCTTCAAATCATATAGAGGGGAGACCTCTCAGATAATCAGATAATATGAGGGGTGTCCTCATTCTTCAAATGGAGTAGCTAGCTCCCAGATATATGTGAAAGGCGTGTATTGCACACAAGCACCAGTCACCAGACAATAATAAATCATATATAGATAATCCACTAAACATATCAAATCTAGGATAGCAATCCATACGCCCCCCGAACCATATACCAATCATAATAAAGCGCGCATAATCAAATGGGGACGGTGTGAGGAATCACTCACCCATACATGAGTCATGCCAGTGGTGCATCACAGACATGGACATGGAACCCTCATGCCTAGTGTCACAGATTTTGGCTCGGGTATCAAACTAAGAGTCAGATATCATATCAAATCAGAGTGTCATATCAAAAGGTCCATATCAAATGGGTTCATAACAGATGGTTCATAACAGATATATCAGATGTAATGCCAAAGGTCCAAATCAGAGTTTACCAGATCAAGGTTCATATTAAGTAATCAAGTCAAGTTTCAGATCAAAAGTTCATTTCAAAAGTTTCTATCAAAAGTCCATTTTAAACAATCCTTTATTCATGATTTTCATAAAACGATCCTTTAAAGTGATTTTCATAAAAATAATCTTTCAAAACGGTTTTTATAAAGATAGTCTTCAAAATATAGTTTTTCATAAAAGTTAGTAACAATTTTATATAACAGTAGTTTCGCATCATTTATAAACATCTTTTTAAAATGGTTTTTCTCAAAACATTTCCATGGTATAATTAAAAAGGTTTTCATAACATAGGTTCATAACAGAGGTCATATCAAATGGGATCAACAGAGAAGGTTCAAGCAAAGGGAATCATAGCAATGGCATCAGTTCAGAAACGAATGGATCAGAAAATGAAAGAGATCATGAGAAACCTTATAAGAAAGGTCAGAATATCTGTACCTTATACCACAAATGAAAACACAACAGAAAATATCAAGGTCGGAAGCAAACTCCATCTTCGGCGAATCTACACGAATTCATAACTAACTTATTAAAAGCTTATTTAATTCAGACTACTTATTTAGTCGGCTTTCCAGTTTTAGTAACTTTCCATATTTAGTAACTTTCTATTTTTAGCAGGTTTCCATAATTAGCAAGTTTCCATTTTTAGAAAGTCTCCATAATCAGAAAGATTTAAGTATCATAACTTAGGTTAAGTCATTATTTAAGCATATTATGGACATAGGGTAGATTTTAACAAGTTATGATAGTTCAGGGTTAAATATGACAAGTTTCCATAAATTAGGGTTTTAAATTGCAATTTCATCAATTTCAAAGGTATAAAATGAAAATACTTCAAGTTACTGATTTAAATACACATTTTATTTAGAATGACATCTTAATCCCTTTAGTTTCATAATTTATAGTTTATACCCCTCTAGTTACAATATTTACAAAACAAACCCTATATTTACATAATTCATGATTTAATCCCTATAATATCCATGTTTACCAAACAAGCATCTTATTTTACAAAATTACAGAATGTCACATCAGAATTTTATATAGTACGAATCAGACCCCTCAGATTTCAGAAATTACACGATTTGTCCCTTAAGTTTACAAAACTTATAAATTAAATCATAATTTAGTAACAATTACATATTAAGCCCATAAATCCTCAAAATTACACATTACACACTCAAAAACATTAATTACTCTGAATGACTTCAAGTTTCCAGAATTTACACTTTTAGTCCCTCTATTTAAATTAAATTCAATTCGAAACCCTAAATTACACATAATTCCAAATCTTGCAAATTTTACACATATGGACCTCATGTTATATTTTTACACTTTGCTACTGACTTAACTAACATTGTAAAAATAGCCCACAAGTTTCATTAATTACAAAACACCCCCTTATATTTTTAAAATCAAATCGTTAACACAATTAAATTACCAAACCCTAACCCTAATTTCCCCAAATCATCAACCAATCATTTTTACATCATTATATCATTTATTAGACCAGATATAACCTAAAAACAAAACCCTAATTTGCTCATTCATATTTTTATCCAATTATACGCTTTTATATTAAAACCTGATTTGAAACAAAAATTCGTCAAGGCCATTTTAGGCTGTAACAATTCGAAATAATATTTTTCCAGATTCATATGGATCATATAGAGCTCAAATAAAATAACTTGCACATCCATAAAAATCGTATATAGTGTTTTATATTTTATATCCGTTTTTATCATCAATAACTCAAACGATCAAACCAAGCTATAAAAAATCAAACAAACATTTTTCCAGGCTTATGTGATGATCATAGAACCCATAAAAATTATGAAAGAGACCCAGAAAATTCATATAGCCCGATCTATAATTTTGCATACGTTTTAAGCATGTAATTTCCATTCGACTATTTTAACGTCCATGATTTTTGTTTATCATTTTATTTAGATCATATATGATATAAAGAGTGTGAGAAAAATACCAAACTGATTTTAGGACGTGTGGATCAAGCGCAACAATTTTGTACCCATCGGGTGTAGTATCGACCAAAGAAAAATCACCCCGATCGAACCAAGCCTCCAACAAACCAAACCATATTTTTCCCAGCTACTTTTGATGATGAAGAACCCCAGAAAAATGCTAGATCCCTTCCAGAAATTCATATGAGCCGTGGGAGAATTTTTGTGTGTGTTTTGTGTTATTCGGTTTTAGGTTTTAGGGAAACAAATAAATGGGTAACTAAATAATAGAGATAGGGCCGAACAAGGAGGGGGAGAGGGCCATAATTTCGGTCCATCATTGACCAAATTAATTGGTATAATTTTTGATCTAATTTTCCTTAATTAACTTGTAATTTAATTAGGTTAATTGTAATTTAAATGTAATGAATGTAAATAAAATTTCATGAGGGTATTTTGTACATATAATTAGGTGAGACAATAATTTTTGAGCATGTAAAAATTATTTCATTTTATGTGTAACTTGTTACTTGGATTTTGGGATCATTTTGATACTTTAAATACCCTTTAATCAATTTTTAAAATTGTAGGGGCATTTTAGTCATTTTACATGTTTCAGATTTTTGGGTTTTACAGAATGTGATTTAAATATGAAACCTGATGAAAATGTGATTCTTTGGACTTAAATGTAAGCTCTCCCATATGTGCTAAACTCTTTCGCATATCGATGCACATATTGAGGGGGAGCAAATGGTTTGTGATAACAAAAAGGATGTGGCATCTTACGTGAGCACGACTCAGACTTCACCAATGAATTGACGAAACAAAAACTGTCATTAATCGAAAGGACATATCCTGGCCGGGTAATAATTTCAAGCTGGTCTAACCAGTGATGTAAGCGTGTCTCGAAAAGAATGTGTCTGAGTAGAGTGTACCATTTCGAGAAACTTTCTGTGAATTTGACCAGGCCGGGTAATAATTTCAAGCTAGTCTAACTAGTGATGTAAGCGTGTCTTGAATCGGTCATGTTCACTGAAAGTGGATCAATTCAAAAAGTGCGAACTCCACCCTACATGTACAAATTTATAAAATCATCCGAGTACATGTTGAGGGGGAGCTTTTGAAAATTATAAAACTCTCAATGTGTTAGAAAAATGTGTTTAATAATTAATAACACTTTGAGAGATTTTTCAAAGATTTGTTAAATGGCATCATAGGATAGTCATGAAGTTATAAGGTTGCTAAGGTTAGGATAACCGTCCTATGATCCGCCAGAGCCGAAGGGATCTACCCAGGGACAATACCGAATAGTTAGTATTAGAAAGTCCTTAGGTATGATCATGAAAAAAGGAGTAATATGAGAAAGGAGAAAGAAGGGGTTGAAGAATTAAAAAGAAATGAAATGAGAAAGGGTGAAAAGAAATAGCCCTTCAATTATTCAACCTTAGGGCATAAATCGGGTTCAATTCATATGCTACTGGTGGTTACTAAGGTAACACCGGTATTGAAGACAAGACGTCATGGACCCAGTGACGCACTGCACTAAACCTTCTAAACCACTCAAGTTCTCTTAAAATGACTTGTTTCATTCTCACGGGGAACCCTGCATAATCTATCGACCGCTCATTACGAGTTATGTTGATATTGAAACAGGAGACACCACTCCAGTCTTCGACCACTAAAAATGCACTTATCGAGTCTAGAGCCACGAGATGCATCATAAGATCTCATAGGAACACGTGTTACTCCTACACTGGTTGTTCAACATTAAGGACACCAGATGTAAACTTATGAGTCCTACGCAGATCTTAGCAATCTGCAGAACATTTATGAGGGAATTTACAAATGTAGTTCTCAGTGATTGAATGGAAATTCGTGCCAGGGTCAACATCAAACAACCCTGAAAGCAGGTCACTTCGGTAATTCCTTGTGGATTACGATTAGTGGTCGCGGCGGTTTCAAACGGTCTACAGTCGTGGAGTGAACTCCAGCGACTCACCTAATCGTTGATTTACTACGGTAGATCTTTAAAGCCCTCTGTGGGTTTCCGATTTAGGAACGGCCTTGGTAAGGATTAGAGAGAGTTTTCACACTATGCTGTTAACAATCTCTAAGTCCGAACCTGTAAGTATCGGACATTTTATTGCTAACTGTCGTATGCAGGAACACCTGGCGGTTGTAGCTGATTGCAGTTGTAGCTGATTGCTGAATAAGATGCCAATCCATCACCACATGCTCACACCACACCATCATCATCATAATCAACGAAATCATGATATCTAAAAGACCTTCAACACTGCTTCTGCAACTCTGATGCTGAAAATCATGATTCAGAAAAGTGTGAGCATGTCGACCCAAAGATCACAACATCACATGGAGACATAATGCTAAAAGATGACCTGGAGACATACGTTGGATGATGACATCAAAGAATCACCAAAGATCATCCAAGACAGAAGAACAGTCATCAAAAGAACACTGCTGAATGTACAAAGAGTAATGAATTTGAAGAATCAAAGACTACGAGCTAGGAAGTTACAGTCATGTAATAGAATGCTAGAATGCAAATTATTATTTCCGGGGTGACCTCCCTTAGGGGGAGATTGTTAGGAATATAAATATTCATGTGAATATTCGGTCACCCCGAGTATCTATTTAGCATCTGTGTAGCTCGTAGGCTTATTAGAATTATTAGTATTATTAGTTTAGTTAGTATAGTATTCGTGGAGTGGGTCGGGTCTTTACCCACTGTTAGCTCACTCCACAGCCCACTTGGGGCACTTATGTCTTGTACTATAAATACCCGTTCCCACACTTGGAAAGGGTTGGAGGTTTCTAATCATACAACTATTTTTCTCTCATCTCTCTCTCTCTCTAGAATTCCTTAAACATCTAATCCAAGTATACAAAACTAACATATAATACTTTTGAAATTAGTAAATAGATAGTACAAATGATGGTATGAAGATTGGAATAAAACCCTAGGAACTAATTGTGAGTCGAATTGGGTTTAAAGGGTTAGGGTTTGGTTCTGATTTTATGAGTTGTTACTGTGCAGAATTTTGGGTCGGGTTGTAAGGTGGATAAAAGAATGATCCCAATGTGTTTTTCGAAGTTTCTTGAGTCTAAAACTAAGTTTAGAGAGTTTACTAACTGATCCAATTGGTTTGGAGTCGTTTTGTGTTCATTTGGTCGCATTTTAAAATTTTAAGAGATCGGGTGTCAAATCTGAAAATCTGGAAATAAAATTCAGTCGAATTCTTTGATTTTTCGTTCTCAAAACATAAAGATTTACGAGCTCTCCTTTTACAGTAGTAATATCTAAGTTGTGTGGGACTACCTGGAATTTTTGTAAATTTTTCTTAATAGTTCTCATGGGGTATCCAAGTGCAAACTTTCTGGGTGTCTGTGCAGTCATCTTTCTGGGCAGGTATGAGAAAACGATTTTTGAAAGGGTACTATCACTTGGAAATAAAATCTAAGAAAATTACAGTGGGTTTCTAACATGTATAGGTACCTGTGATAAAAATCTTAGCTTCCCAGTAGACACTTAAATATGGTTTAAATATTCATAATATCAGGACCAGAATATGATAAAAATCTAAACCATCTTTCAAGTTAAGAATTTAGTATAACCTCAACCCATTGAATGTGTTTTGACCTAAGTATCATTGTAACATTAATTCGGATACTCTTAAACAATTGTTAACCTACTTTCGACCTAACCCTATATTTAATTGATCTTGCTTAAATTGGTCATTAATATAAATTAAATAAGATGTAAACCCTAATTAGCTAGTTACTAATTATTATAAACCCTAACTTTGTTATAAATTGGTTTTAAATGCATTTAAACCCTAGACTTAACTGATTATCATTTCGAAACCCTAATTTGACCAATTAACGAGAAGTTACTAAAATCAGAAAGTTTCTAAAATTGAAAAGTTACTAAATCGGGAAAGTTACTAATTATGAAAAGTTACTAATTTAGGAAAGTTACTAATTATGGAAAGTTACTAAATATGAAAGGTTACTAAAAATGGAAAGTTTTTAAAAATAGAAGGAAACCCTAATATGTTACTCTGCTCAACAACAAGTGATGAATCAGTAATAACTTATGAAATAGTTCTTAAATAATAAGACGGTCATTAATTCGTGTAGATTCGCTGAAAAAAGAGTAACTTCCGATCTTTGTGATATGGTTTCATTTGCGGTTTAAGGTACAGATATTCTAGCCTTTTTCAGTAAGGGTTCTGATCTCATGACTTTTCGATCCTTGACTTTGATTTGTTTACTTTGCCTTGATCCCATTTGATATAAGCCATTGCTATGATCCCCTTGATATGATTCAGTTGCTATTCATTCTGTTATGATGATCTGTTTATTATCTCATTGATTGAGATTCGGTTCAATTTATATGTCTTTGTTGTTCAGGCTATGATTGCTTATTATGGATAGTTTTGTTCTATTCTGTTCTGTTGCCCAAGCTAACTATCCATGGAGGTACCATGGCCATGTCATTGAGGCACCAATGGCATGACACTTTCTGTGGAGGTGTGATTGATCCACGTCGTGCCCTTCTGTTATGATTATATGATTATGGCGCACGTGGCCATTTTGTTATATGTATGTATAGTCTCGTACTTGCATATGTATTCTGTTTTGCAGGGAGCGTATGGATGCATCCTAGGTATATAATTTGATATGGATATTATATGATATGGCTTAGTGACTGGTTGTGCGTGCCATGCACCCCATTTCACTTCAGGTACATTGGAGCAAGCTACTCCTTGTATAACTTATGATTTGACGGATATGTATATGTGATTTTGTGGTCTATTCGAGTGGCTCGTTTAGACAGGCTCGTGGCTATCTGTTAGGTGTCTTTGGTCCATTCGAGTGGCTCGTTTGGATGCGTTCGTTGCCATTTTCTTATTTGACTCTTAGAGCTATTCTAACTCATGATATTTATGCATTGGATCCATTTGATTCGTATTATCTTATTTCTCCATTTCATTTGACTTACGATATTTTTTCAGATGATTTTGACCTCTCATTCTTTTGACAGATGATATTAGTTTCAGTAGGAGCTTATGTTTCCTTTTTCTTTACATATATTTGTTTAATTATTTGGTTGTTATATATGTATATATTCACTGGGATATATATATATATATATATATATATATATTATATATATATATATATATATATATATATATATATATATATATATATATATATATATATCTGTTCACTGGGCTTTTTAAGCTCAGCTGCATTTCTTTTCCTGCGGCAGGTTTAGGTTTGGAAGCTGGGTTTGAGTGAAGAGTGCATAGGAGCTCTTAGTGGACTACCCTGACGATAGGCACCCATTTACTTCTGGATTAGATTTGGATTCATTTTCAGTTAGATTAGTTTGGATTTGTATTTGGATTTGGAACTCATTATTTATTGATGTTAGCATTTTATTATTACCTTAGACTACCTTTGTAATTATTATGTTTGTAAGTCTTCCGCTTGCGTTTGTATGTTCTGATTGACAACATAATGTGGCATTTTGACCCTTTTCGGGTTGGGGTGTTACAATTATGGTATCAGAGCCCAGGCTGCAACTTGTAGTACATAAGTTATGGCTTGTGAAGATTTGGACCCTTAGGTTTGCACTATAGGAGCCTATGAAATGACCCTTGAAGTTTTGCCTTAGGTTTCCCTTGCAAAAAACTTTAGTATGACCTGTGAGGATTGGGTAGATTATGCGATAAGGCGTTTGTTAGATATCTTTCTTCCGCATCACTCTGATTTATGCCTCTGATTTTAGCTAAGCCTTTATAAGATTATTCGTTCTAGAGATTTAGAAAATTTAGCAAGGTACGCAACATATGTTTAGAATTCTTTGAGACTTTTGTAGTAATGCCTTACAGGTTTCACTTTCTGATGTGACCGCATTCTTTCGAAGTTTGATTTCCGATTCGGTTATGATTCGTTTAGATACCTTTTCGTTCGTTCAGAGAATTCGTATATGTATGAATCCGAGGTGTTCGACACATTCTATGGTTTCCCTTGCTTTCGCTAATCATATTAAGGTTCCCTCTGCACTATTAGAATATGCTATACTCATTTCTATTCCTATAAGAAAGCTTGTGATTATCCATCATGAGTATCGGAATTGTCCAGTACGTTTTGAGGATAAGTTTCGTTATGCTGATCTGTTTGCTTTGGGAATGTTTGGTTCGATATTATTCTGAATATGCATTTGTTAACTGAGCATCGAGATGCTAACAACAGTCATATTAGATTTGTCCTCTTTGGCAATTTGAGAAACTCAAAATTCAGTACCATGGTTCCCAACCTGGTAAACAATTATGATCACCTTTGTTTTAAAAAAAAAAAGCACGTACGTTAATCCCTTGCGGTTGTGAAGATACTTCGCTTGATGAACTCGCCTTGAGAGTTATTCAGTCATTTGAAATTTCACAGTGTGTTCCTGGTTTAACTATCAAGATTTCCATCTGATTGAGAAGATGTTTTGATCTGGTTATGAGAATTTGTTTAGTCACGACTTGAGGTAAACTGTGATTGCAATAAAGGCATGATAATATGATGCAAGTATTATGACGCCTGTCCAACGTGATAATAGTTACATCATATAACTTGAACTTATTGGGATCATAGGATGTCTTTGAGAAGTGCCAGAGAATAGTAAGTTGTTTGATTCAGAAACCCTATCCGTATAAGAGCAACGCTTTTCCTAATTCTGAAACTCCGTTTTGAACGACATCAGTTGAAAGGAAAGAATTGAAGGACCAGCTTTTAGAAAGTGGTTTTATCCGTCTGAGTGTGTGTATGTGGTGTACTCCAGTTTTATTCGTAAGGAAGAATGATGATAGCATGAAGTTGTGTATGGATCTCGGGAAGCTAAATCGTATTGTGGTTAGAATCATTATCTGTTACCTCGAATCAACGTTTTGTCTTATCAATTTTTGGGTGTGAATTTTCTCAATGATTGAATTAAGATCTAATTATCTTCAGTTACGTACAAGATGTTCTTAGAATTGCCTTTCTTATTCGTAATAATCTTTATGAGTATTAGTGATGCCAATTGTATTGGCTACTACTCCGACTACTCCTATGGACTTGATAAATCGTGTCTTTCATGAATATTTGGACAAATTGTCATAGTATGACATCTTGGTGTATTCAGAGACGAAGGAGAAACACGAGGATCATTTTCGTATTTGCGTTGAAATTTCTACGTTAGAAGAAGCTCTAGGTAATATTCTTGAAGAGTAAATTTTGGTTAGGATGATGAACGAGAGGAGAATCTTAAGAAGCTGAAAAGAGATTTGTTTCTACTAAAAGAAGGAGACTTAGTTATGGCCTTATGCAACACGGGAAGAGTATTGGTTATGCATCAGCACAGCGAGAACCGTATGAGGTGAACTATCCGACGCAGGACTTGGGGAGGATTTGTGATAGGCATGAAGAAGCTCAGGAGCAAGACGGTGGAATATGATCTGTGTTAGAAGACTTGAAGGAAGCGGTTTTTGATTGAAGCACACAGTTCTAACTGCTCTATTCATCTTAGTTGTACTAATATGTATAGAGACTTGAAGCAGAATTTTGATGGAATGGTATAAAGATGATTGTAACTAAATTGGCGGCGAAGTGTTTAGCATGTCAATAGGTTAAGATTCAGCCTCAGCGTACAAGTGGTTTTCTTTAGTTTCGATGTTCCTAGGTGGAAGTGGGATTTAATCTTCATGGACTTTGTAACGAGATTTTCGCGCATATTTAGGAAGGACAACCTGAATTGAGTTGTAGTGGATCATTTGACTAGGTCGGCTCACTTGGAAGATTAGCAGTGATTTCTTTCGGCAGAAGATTATTCAAGCTACATGGCGCACCTGCGGTGATCGTGTCAGAGATTCGCGTTTCTACATCACATTCCTAGGAAGAGCTACTGAAGGCTTGAGGGACCAGATTCGAGTTAGTAATGCTTTGCACCTCCAAACCGATGGATAAGCAGAACAACTATTCGAGCTTGGAAGATGTGTTGAGCAGGAATTTTGACAGAGATGAAGAACACCTTTTGGTTAAATTAGGTTAGGGAGCTGTTTATTGAAGGACCTGAGTTAATTCAATGACTAATGGATTAGTTATCATTTTGGACGAGAAATTCTGAAACTTTAGACCGGGAATTTGTGTGTTCCGTGTGATGTTCCGTACAACAGTGTTGGGCGTTTTGGCGTATGAGGAAGATTTAGTTCACGATATATTAGACCTTAGATTTGTTCTGATCCGTGCGATTATTCTACCAATTCCGTTATGTCTTCTGATATGTTTTGATATTCTGATATGTGCTAAATTGATCGTCAGTACGAATATGTTACCCACCTCTTTATGAAACTCTTGATACGTATGATGATTCGGTATGTGCTTCTCTGATTATTAGCAAGTTCCTTAGTTCGTTCAGAATCTGGATAGAGCTGATGAAGTTTTATCGTTCAGCACTATCTCCGTATTTGCCACATGTGTATATGTTTTTCATGTATCTCTTCGTGGGATTTCAAATATCATCTGTCATGTATGTGTTCCGTATTCATTGGATCGATATTTGTTATGATTTGTATGTTATGTGGAGAGCCTAGGGCTATCCTAGTTGTCGGGATCGAGTCATGAGAAATAAAACTATTCCGTTTGAGAAGATGCCTTTGGAAGAACCCCTCCGAGCGTGAGGCTAGTTATTGTCATTTCTTTTCGTGATTGATATGTCTCCGTCTAACTTTTGCGACTTCAATTTCGAGGACGAAATTTTCTTTTTAGAGGGGAAGAGTTGTAAAACCCTCATTTTCTCATCATTTGAATTAACCAAATTACCCTCTAACTATTTTAACCTTAAAAGAATACAAAGAAATATAAATGAGAATTACATAACTATATATCCTAAGTTAATAAACTAATTAAACTAATTATATTACATTTCATTATAAATAAAATAAATCCTAAGCTAAGTACATATAAAAGAAAACGCCCCCTTTTTGTATCTACACAAGATTAAAGTCTAGATTCATTTTCTTAGAAGGATAACTATTGAAATATTCTTAAAGATCACACAAAATCAGCATGTAATCTTCCCTTATTGATATCACACGTTTTCCTTTTCATTCTCCACACACAATATACGGTTTACATTTATTTTTCACACACAAAATCTTTTCCCTCTCCTCTCCATTATTTCACACGCACAAGAAGGAAGAAGATCAGGTTATTGGTGGTTTTTGGTGGTGATTACAAGGCAAGAAAGGGTTCTCTACAAGGGTTCTACACGGTTTGATTACAAGGGGTTTTGGAGGCGATTCTTGGTGTTGTTTTCTTTGGTTTTTGAGTTTCTTTTGCTGCCACAGGAAGGTGATGATCTCATGTCCATCATATGTGTTTAATTGTTCTTTCCTCTTCATCTATTCATGCTCCAAAAATTGTTTTCCATGTCTATAACCATATGGCTCTTAACAATGAATTAAAACCCTAAAATACAATCGGTTTGATTAATATATAAAAAGACCTATATGACTTGTGTTAGACATCATATAATACTTATGAAATAAGTAAATAGATGGTACAAATGATGGTATGAAGATTGGAATAAAACCATAGTAATTAATTGTGAGTCGAATTAGGTTTAAAGGGTTAGGGTTTGGTTGTGATTTTATGAGTTGTTGATGTGCAGAATTTTGGGTCGGGTTGTAAGGTGGATAAAAGAATGATCCTAACGTGTTTTTCTGAGTTTCTTGAGTCTAAAACTAAGTTTAAAGAGTTTAATAACTGATCCAATTGGTTTGGAGTCGTTTTGAGTTCATTTGGTCACGTTTTTAAATTTTAAGAGATCGGGTGTCAAATATGAAAATCTAGAAATAAAATTCAGTCGATTCTTTGATTTTTCTTTCTCAAAAAATAAAGAGTTAAGAGCTCTCCTTTTACAGGAGTAATATCTAAGTTATGTGGGACTTCTTGAAATTTTTGTAAATTATTCTGAATGGTTCTCATGGGGTATCCAAGTGCAAACTTTCTGGGTGTCTGTGCAGTCATCTTTCTGGGCAGATATGAGAAAACGATTTTTGAAAGGGTATTATCACTTGAAAATAAAATATAAGAAAACTACAGTGGGTTCCCAACATGTATAGGTACCTGTGATAAAAATCTTAGCTTCCCAGTAGACACTTAAATATAGTTTAAATATTCATAATATCAGGACCAGAATCTGATAAAAATCTGAACCATCTTTCAAGTTAAGAATTTAGTATAACCTCAACCCATTGAATGTGTTTTGACCTAAGTATCATTGTAACATTAATTCGGATACTCTTAAACATGTGTTAACCTACTTTTGACCTAACCCTATATTTAATTGGTCTTGCTTAAATTGGTCATTAATATAAATTAAATAAGATGTAAACCCTAATTAGCTAGTTACTAATTATTATAAACCCTAACTTTGTTATAAATTGGTTTTAAATGCATTTAAACCCTAGACTTAACTGATTCTCATTTCGAAACCATAATTTGACCAATTAACGAGAAGTTACTAAAATCGGAAAGTTTCTATAATTGAAAAGTTACTAAATCGGGAAAGTTACTAATTATGGAAAGTTACTAATTTAGGAAAGTTACTAATTTAGGAAAGTTACTAATTATGGAAAGTTACAAAATATGGAAGGTTACTAAAAATGGAAAATTTCTAAAAATAGAAGGAGACCCTAATATGTTACTCTGCTCAACATCAAGTGATGAATCAGTAATAACTTATGAAATAGTTCTTAAATAATAAGACGGTCATTAATTCGTGTAGATTTACTAAAGAAGGAGTAACTTCCAATCTTTGTGATATGGTTTAATTTACGGTTTAAGGTACACATATTCTACCCTTTTTCCAGTAAGGGTTCTGATCTCATGACATTTCGATCCTTGACTTTGATTTGTTTACTTTGCCATGATCCCATTTGATATAAGCCATTGCAATGATCCTCTTGATATGATTCAGTTGCTATCCATTCTGTTATGATGATCTGTTTATTATCTCATTGATTGAAATTGTGTTCAGTTTATATGCCTTTGTTGTTTATGCTATGATTTCTTATTATGGATAGTTTTGTTATGTTCTGTTCTGTTGCCCGAGCTAACTAGCCATGGAGGTACCATGGCCATGTCATTGAGGCACCAATGGCATGACACTTTCTGTGGAGGTGTGATTGATCCACGGCATTCCCTTCTGTTATGATTATATGATTATGGCGCACGTGGCCATTCTGTTATATGTATGTATAGTCTCGTACTTGCATATGTATATGTGATTGTGTGGTCTTTTCGAGTGGCTCGTTTAGACAGGCTCGTGGCTATCTATTAGGTATCTTTGGTCTGTTCGAGTGGCTCGTTTGGACGCGTTCGTTGCCGTTTTCTTATTTGACTCTTAGAGTTATTCTGACTCATGATATTTATGCATTGGATCCATTTGATTCGTATTATCTTATTTCTCCATTTCATTTGACTTATGATATTTGTTCAGATGATCTTGACCTCTCATTCTTTTGACAGATGATATTCGTTTCAGCAGGAGCTTGTGTTTCCTTTTTTTTTACATATATATGTTTGATTATTCGGTTGTTATATATATATATATATATCTGTTCACTGGGCTTTTTAAGCTTAGCCGCATTTCTTTTCCAGCGACAGGTTTAGGTTTGGAAGCTGGGTTTGAGTGAAGAGTGCATAGGAGCTCTTAGTGGACTACCCAGACGATAGGCACCCATTTGCTTCTGGATTATATTTGGATTCATTTTCAGTTAGATTAGTTTGGATTTGTATTTGGATTTGAAACTCATTATTTATAGATGTTAGCATTTTATTATTACCTTAGACTACCTTTGTAATTATAATGTTTATAATTCTTCCGCTTGCGTTCGTATGTTCTGATTGACACCATAATGTGGCATTTTGACCCTTGTCGGGTTGGGGTGTTACAGTAACTTTCATATAAGTTAAAGGTAAGTTTTGTACACTTTATAATATTTTTGAAAACTTATATATTTACAAACTAGTTATACCAAGATTTTATTTAAGATACAACAATATATATATATATATATATATATCAACGTTATTCTCAACGAATAATAACAAATCACTAACGGATGTACAATAGATAATAAAATTCACACAACATGAATAATACTTCGAAAACTATATTTTTGAACTTTAAGCATTTGCTACACAAGCATCGACAAACTAACACAAATTAATACTCACATCGAGCCCTAAACCAACGAATCTAAACACTTGCCATATTACTCTAGGTCGCAAGCCGGAGCCACTCATTTACATCACTTGATTACTACTTGACTACTGTATCACCAAGGTGAGTTCATAGTCCCATTTTTTTATACGATTTCAACCCCGTGGGGAGATACATGCTCTAAACATGAACACAAGTGTTAATACAAATATCGTCCCAAAAACGTTATTTATATTTTATGATCTTTACTTAGTTTTGTTAATGACAAATACAAGGTATATCTTTTAGCAAATCATAAATATAAGCTAAAGTATTTTTATAACACATTTACAAGATCACTATAATTTACATTTTATACATTTACATGTTTATTTCCTAAAATGGAAACTTTATTTTTCAAAAGTTAGGATGACATCATGGCATACATCATATACACAATCTTTGTAAGATTTTTTGATATTTTGTTTGGATCTTCAAACCAAAGAGTTGACATTTGAAGATATGGAAAGATATTGCAATATTTGGAAAGATTTGAAGATCTCTTAGCTGGCCTGACACGGCGGATCCAAATGGATACAAAGACGGATCCAAATTTAGGGATCCGCCGGATCCGCCGCCTGTTGCTCAGCTTTGCCTATAAATAGCAAGCTGATCATTTGGCCATTTCATCACTCATATAGCTTTAATACATACTCATTCATTTACTAACCCATAACATTCATTCATTTGATCTTTCCTTTTGTAGCAAGGGGATCAAGCATACAAGGATCAACGTTCTGTCGTTATCCGTTTAGCTTAGCCATTGTGTGATCTTGTAATAGTTTGCATATCATTGTTTGTATCATTTATATTAGTAGTGTGAGGTTAGTGTTTTAGTCCTTAAAACATAAAGAGTGTTGGGAGTGGTTGTACCCTTGTAAATAACCAAACGGGAGTGGTTGTACCCTTGTGAAAGAACCAACGGGAGTGGTTGTACCCTTGTAAAGAACCCGGTGTTTAGCTTAGTACCGGATAAAGATTAAGCGACATGTAAAGGTTTTCTCCGCCTAGAAGGGAGCTTGTTTCTTAGTGAATAAAAGCTCTTGAGTTAGAGGCTCGAGGAGTGGAGTAGGGCAAGGAAGAGAGTCCTTGTAGCCGAACCACTATAAACAACTGTGTTGTGTGGTTTGATCTTTCCTCTCTTTACTTATTTACTTATATTACTTGTTTGTGTGCTTGATTGTTTACTTTACTTTGAAATCACAATAAGTCACAAAGCGAATTAATTTTAAACGGTAAAACTATTCAACCCCCTTCTAGTTTTCCACAATTGGTACCAGAGCAGTGTTACTCAAGATTTTCAAAATATATTGTATTTTAAAAACTTGAAACGATCAATGGATTTTGAAAACTTTAAAGAAGGGCAATCTATGCAAAGGCCACCACTATTTGAACCAAATTGTTTCATATATTGGAAAAATCGCTTTGAGACATATGTGAAGTCAAAGGACATAGATCTGTGGTATATTATTATAGAGGGTGACTATAAGCCCATTAATAATGATATTTCAGGTGGTCGGGATATAGGTACTTCTTTTATTCGTCACAGTGATGAGCAAAAGAAGTTGATTGCCAAAAATAATGAAGCCAAAATGATGCTTTACAACTCTTTACCTAAGAAAGAATATGAAAGAGTTTTTATGTGTAAAACGGCTAAAGATATTTGGCAATCACTAATTATCACTCATCAAGGCAACTCACAAGTCAAAGATAACAAAATTGATCTTCTTGTTCAACAATATGAAAAATTTGTTATCTCTGAAGATGAGACCATTGATAGTGCGTTTGCTAGGTTTAATACTATTATTACATCTCTTAAAGCACTTGATGAATCTTTTTCTAGTAAGAATTTTGTCAGAAAATTTCTAAAAGCACTCCACCCGAAGTGGAGAGCAAAGGTGACAGCTATTGAAGAATCTAAGGATCTATCAAGTATGACACTGGACGAGCTCATAGGAAACCTCAAAATTCACGAAATGGTGATGGAAAAAGACTCAGAAATAGTTAAAGGCAAGAAGGAGAAAATGAAGTCCATTGTCTTGAAAGCTAGAGTTGAGTCAAGTGATGAAGAGTCTTGTTCTAGTAGCGAAGACAAAGAATATGCCATGGCTGTAAGAGATTTCAAGAAATTCTTCAGGAGACGAGGAAAATTCGTCAGACCACCTCGTGAAGAAAAGAAATCCGTCCGAAAAGACCGTGATGATAGAAAAGGAAAGGTAGATAGGAAGTGTTATAGGTGTGGAGACTCTAGTCACTTAATAGGAGAATGTCCAAAGCCTCCAAAGAACAAGTCTCAAAGAGCCTTTGTCAGTGGAGCTTGGAGTGATAGTGAAGGTGATGATGACGAGCCTAAGAATGACGAAGTTGCTCTCATGGCTCATGACACAGAAGAGGTACATTCTGACTCTTCTATAGATGATGAAACCTTAGAAGTAGAATATAACAAACTGTGTGATATAACCTTAAAAATCATAAACAAAAACAAGTTCTTAAAAACCAAAACGACACTTTTAGAAAACGAAGTTTATTGGCTTAAAGAAAAGGAGATACGAATGGAAAAAGGTAAAAATGCTAAAGAAACGTGTGTGTCGTGTCAGGAACTTAAATTAGAACTAGAAACATTAAAAACCACACAGGAAGATCTCATCAAACAAAATTCCAAGTTTAAAAAGTTTGATAAAAACATAAGTTGTGCAGATGAGATAATGAAGATACAAAAACTACCTCATGATAAAACCGGATTAGGTTTTATGAAACTAGGAACTTTAAGTGACTTTAAGAAACAAACTGTGAAAGAAAATGAACCTGTTCCAACTAATTCAGAAGCCTACGGATCCAAAGTTTTGGATCCGCCAGTAGTACCAAAAGGATCCGCCGGTACAAGTTGTGAACAGAAGGTTCTAAAAACTGACCGTACTGAATTCGTTAGAGTCACTAGAAAACCTAGTACTAGTATAACTAATAACAAACAAAAACCAGCAGTTTCTATAGGAAGAGGTCAAGCTAGAAACGAGTATAGAGTTAAAACGGTTCAACAGAGACCTCAAACTAGTTTTCCCAAACACCCCTTTCCAAAAAGTAATGTTAACCCACAACATATTTACCAAAGTAATTGGAACCAAAACATGTCTAGACACTTTCATGGTCCTAATTACATGCCGTGGAACAATTATCCACCATTTCCTTACATGAACCATGATAATGTCATGTTTAACCCAAACGGACCCATGAGATATTAGGGACCAAACGCTTGAGTTTTTCTTGAACTTAGGTATGCTTAAAAGTTGAATTAGAACCTAATGAGTGGATCAAAGATAGTGGGTGCTCAAGGCACATGACGGGAAACAAAAGCCTTTTCTCAACCTACCAAGTGTACGACGGAGGTAATGTCACATTCGGTAGCAAACTTAAAAGTAAAATCATCGGAAAAGGTACGATCTCTCATGACTCTCTCTCTATTGATGATGTTGCTCATGTAGATAATTTAGGTTTTAACTTGCTTAGTATTAGTCAATTATGCCGCAAAAAGTATAACGTCCTTTTCAGTGAAAATGGAAGTAAAATACTTAAGGATGGCATAACTGTAGGAAAAGGTGTTTTGAAGAATAACGTTTACGTTATGAAACTCGACAAAACACCTAAAGACAAGCTTTGTCTCACTTCTTTGGACGATAACTCAACTCTATGGCATCGACGCTTAGGTCACGCCAATATGAGGTTAATTCAATCCTTATCATCTAAGGAACTCGTTAGGAACCTACCCAAGTTGAAATATGACCAACACTTTTGTGATGCTTGCAAAATAGGAAAACAAGTTCATAATAGCCATAAGGCTAAAAACATGGTGTCTACATCTAGGTGTCTAGAATTATTACATATGGATTTGTTTGGTCCATCCGCTATACAAAGTTATGGAGGAAACTTCTATACTTTGGTAATAGTAGATGATTACTCTAGGTGTACATGAACTAAGTTTTTGAAAACTAAAAACGAAGCATTTGATAAATTTGAAATCTTAAGTAAGAAAATTCAAAATCAAATAGGAAGTAACATAGTATCAATTAGAACTGACCATGGTCATGAATTCGACAACGAAATCCAATTCGGAGCTTTTTGTGATGCCAATGGCATAACTCATAATTTCTCGGCTCCTCGAACCCCTCAATCTAACGGTGTGGTAGAACGCAAAAATAGGACAATTCAAGAAATGAGTAGAACCATGCTAAATGAACAAAACATACCTCAAAAGTTTTGGTGTCATGCTGTAGATACATCTACATATATTCTAAATCGAGTTCTAATTAGACCATTCTTGACAAAAACTCCATATGAGTTATACAGAGGCAAAAAGCCTACTTTCGGATATTTTAGAATGTTTGGAAGCAAGTGCTTCATTTTAAACACAAAGGATTATCTCACCAAGTTCGACCCAAAGTCGTATGAAGGTGTATTTCTAGGATACTCTCAAACTAGTAAAGCATATATAGTTTTGAACAAAGAAACCTCAAGAGTCAAGGAATCGTTGAATGTAACATTCGACGAAAGGCTACCTCCCTCTAAGACATCACCTTTGGTAGATGATGACTTAGTTGAAAGTCAAATGGTTAAAAATATAGAAAATATTGAAAGTGAGAAAGAAGATGAACCGGTAAAAAGAGAAATAGTTAATATCAAAGAAACCAAAAGTCATCCATTAGAAAACGTCATAGGAAAAATCAATGAAAGAACATTAAGGTCTAAAGCTCAAAATGAAAGTAATTTCTTTTGTTTTGTTTCAACAATTTAACCTAAAAATGTTAATGAAGCCATAAAAGATGAATCTTGGGTCATTGCAATGCAAGAGGAATTAAATCAATTTGTTAGGAATGACGTTTGGATACTAGTTCCACAACCTAAAAATCAAACCATAATCGGTACAAAATGGGTATTTAGAAATAAAATGGATGAAAATGGCATAGTATCTAGAAACAAAGCTAGGCTAGTAGCACAAGGCTACAATCAACAAGAAGGTATAGATTACGATGAAACATTTGCACCCGTAGCTAGACTTGAGTCTATTAGGATACTACTTGCATATGCATGTGCAAATGATTTTAAATTATTTCAAATGGATGTCAAAAGTGCATTTTTAAACGGATTTATAAATGAAGAAGTATATGTAGCACAACCTCCCGGCTTTACCGATTTTGAAAAACCTAATCATGTCTACAAACTTAAGAAAGCATTATACGGACTTAAGCAAGCACCAAAAGCTTGGTATGATCGACTTAAGACCTTCCTAGTTGACCATAAGTATACCATGGGCCTAGTAGACAATACTCTCTTGACCAAAAAAAAGGGATCACATATTATCATCGTCCAGATATATGTGGATGACATTATATTTGGCTCAACTTGTCAAGAGTTATGCGACGATTTCTCAAAAATCATGCATGACGAGTTTGAAATGAGTATGATGGGGGAACTAAACTTTTTCTCAGGTCTCCAAATAAAACAATTAGAAGATGGGATATTCTTCAACCAATCAAAGTATATCAAAGATATGCTTAAGAAATTTGGTCTTGAAGACTCAAAACCTATGAAAACACCCATGTCCACAGAAACCAAACTTACAAAGGATGAAGATAACGAATCCGTAGATAGCACTAAATATAGAGGAATGATTGGTAGTTTGCTCTATCTTATGGCTAGTAGGCCGGACATTATGTTTAGTGTTTGTCTATGTGCACGTTTTCAAGAAGATCCCAAAATATCTCATCTTGAAGCCGTTAAATGGATATTTAGTTACATTAAAGGCACTACACATTTAGGATTATGGTATCCCAAAGGGACAGGTGTAGAAACCATAGTGTATGCCGACTCAGACCATGCCGGTGACTATGTTGATAGGAAAAGTACTAGTGGTATTTGTACTTTTGTAGGACATTGTCTCACCGCATGGTTTGCTAAGAAACAAATAGCCCTCGCCATATCAACAACTGAAGCCGTGCTAGGAATTATTAGAAATAATATTTATTTCATTGCTGCTGTTAGTGTTAATGGTTCCTGCTGGCAGGTATGTAGTTCCTGCTGGTAGTGGTTCCTGCTAGTAGTACATTTTGTTTCTGCTGTTAGTTGTCATTGCTGCGGGTAATACAGTATGTTTAGAAAGTTTGTTAGAGTTAATTTAGGAAGAGATAGTGTATATCTCTTTTACACGGTTTCTTAGTAATGCTGCATTAGGGTTTCTTGTAGTATAAAAGAAACATGTGGCTATGAGTTTTGTGATCGATTGAAAACATTATTAGTGAATAAAAGATCCATAGAGGATCAAAAGTTTACTAGTTACTTCTTCTTCTTTATTAGTTTATATTCAGAGATTCGCTTGTAGCGTGCTTGTGATTACATAGACATTCTATCAATCCACAAAGGCTCAAAGATCTATCAAGGAGGCACGATCCAACAAGATCACCAACAAGTGGTATCAAAGCCTGGTGAGGATCTCTGTCGAAGAAGAAAACTTTTTCTAAACAAATCTCTTAAACCCCTTCACAATGGCTGACGTCAATACTGATGAGTCTGTCATCAATAATGATAAACCTGAAACTTCACAAGTCCAACAACAAATAGTCACAACCACTGTGTCTAACAGTAATGCTAAATTCCCATACCTCAAGAAAGATGAGTACGAGATTTGGGCTATGAAGATGGAGTACTGGATCTCAAACAGTGATCATAACCTATGGAATGTGATCCTGAATGGGAACAGCAAGAAGAAAACAGGGAGAGATCAGAAGGGGAACATCATCATACTTCCCCTGTATCAGCAGAGGAGCAGGTTGTTGTGCAGAGGAGCAGGTTGTTGTACAAAGGGAGACCAAGGCAAGAACTCTTTTGCTTCAGGCTCTCCCAGAAGATCATATGGGTGACTTTCATCACCTGGATGATGCTAGGGAGATCTGGCTTGCTGTAAAAGCTAGATTTGGATGGAATGATGAGTCCAAGAAGATGAGGAAGTCCATGCTCAAGAAGGAGTTCCAGGAGTTCAAGATCTCTGAGGCTGAAGGGATTCACAAAGGTTATGACAGGTTTCACAAGATCCTGAGCCAACTCAACCAGTTGCAGGCCAGGCCAGACAATGAAGACTGCAACACCAAGTTTTTGAGGGCTCTGCCTCCATCCTAGTCTCAGCTTTCCATCACCCTTAAGGCCAGAGGTGGGCTCGATTTCATGAGTTTTGATGATCTTTACAACAAGCTCAAGACCCTTGAAATTGACATCAAAGGGGTTTCAACCTACTCATCTCATACTCCAACTCATACTGCATTTGTTAGTGCTACCAGTGATGAAGCGAAAAGTGTACCACTTTTAGGGGGTTATTTAAGCCCTAAATCGTATTTATTTGATCAAATATTGCCCTAAATCGTTCCTTTTGTCATTTTAGGTACTTTGGAGAAGAAATCTGGAAAAGGAAGCATTTTGGACGTTTTTGGAGCATAAAAGTGAAGAAAACGACAAAGTCTCAAAATCGGCTGGAAAAGTACCTGTGACGGCGTCAAGCACCATTTTGACGCCGTCAACCCTTGACGCGCCAGAGAGGATTTTGGACGATTAAAAGGGGACGGCGTCAAGAAGGCCATCAAGAAACCCTAACCGCGGCGAGGTAACGGCGTCAGCTCTATAACGTGACGCCGTCAGATCTGATTTTCTATATATATTCTCATATTTTTTAGTCATTAGTGTGCAACTTTGTGAGGAGAAACCCTAAGACGATTTTTCTGCTACTTTTAAGGGTTTTATACCCTTGGATCTCCCATGTTCAATTGAAGATAAGTAATTAATTAATCATTCAATATGTCTATGTGTTGTTTAATTATATCTTGTTCTTGTCTTTTATTTAACATGCTAGGCTAGATTTATCTTGTGTTTGCTTAGATCTAATGAAACCTAACTATTGATTATTGGTTGTTGGTGTGTTATTAATTGTATTGGATGATTGTTTATCGATGTTAGGCTTAAGAAAACTGGCTAACCTCTTATACGGTAACTTGCTTGAACGTCTTAAGAAACAAGAACCAATGCGTACTAAGGTTATTATGGTTGTATTTAATGCATGAGCGAATTCTAGTGATCCCATGTTAGGAGCTTCTTAGCCGGCTCAACATAGGAGTGAAGTAGGAGCTTATAGAGTTGGGGAAGTACGTACGCCACCCCACGATTGGTATTAAGGAATACACCCGTCATCCACGCAATTAATACACACTAATCAACCAGTAAAAGATAGTTATGGAGTAAGGAAATCTAAGTAAACACATTTCTCTCCATATAAGTTCCACAACCTTTTTATTTTCAGTTATTTTATTTTATTTGCAATTGTAGTTATTTGGGTTAGTTGACTAGCAACTAATTCCGCCCACTCCTTCAAACCCGAGATTTTACTTGCTTTTATAAAAATATAAAAAATACAAAAAAGAATCTTCCCTCACCCTTAGACCTATTAGAGTAGTTTTTCAATCCTAACGACACTATTCCCCTAGAGAACGATCAATCCCCCGGTACTTGCCACTACACTATACTACATCGGTCAGGTACACTGCCTGGTGGGGATTGCAAGCCTCTTGAGATCCCTCGAGAGGTAAAACCTGTTGTAAGGTCGCAAAACCACGCATCAAGTTTTTGGCGTGGCTGCCGGGGAATAGTTATTGTTTAGGTTGAATTTTTATTTTATTAGGTCTACTCACTAGATTCCTTTCTAGCGAGATTTTTATTTTATTTTTCTAGGTTCTCTTTAGTCTATCTTTTTTCTTCGTTTCTTTGTTCGTAACCATTACCATCCGACATCATGGAAGGTGGTAATATCCTCGATCCCAACAACCCACCACCACAACAACACCCACCTCCTAGAGCCCGTACCTTAGGAGACTACTCCCGTCCTAGCCACCATGGCTATCGAAACACCATTGAGCTCACTCAAGGAGCCAATGTCACTCCCTTGCGATCCGACACCATCCGGTTGGTGCAAAGCGGATGGGCATTCCATGGACTTCGTTCCGAAGATCCTAATCAACATCTCAAGGACTTTCTAAAAATCGTTGATTCTATAGACCTTGATGTTGCCACTCGAGAGACGACCCGACTGCTTCTCTTTCTATTCTCTCTGCGGGACCAAGCTAGTCAATGGCTAGAGCGCCTACCCGCAGGATCCATCACCTCTTGGGATGATCTCACCACTCGTTTCCTCGCTCAGTTTTTCCCACCAGGAAGAACTACCAAGCTAAGGAATGATAACTTGATGTTCCAACAACGTCAAGGCGAAACCCTCTACGAGGCATGGACTCGATTCAAGGACTTACTCCAAAAAGTCCCTCACCATGGCATAGAACTTTGGCTCCAAGTCCAAATCTTCTATGACCACATCAATCTCTCCACGAGGCAAACCATTGACCAATCGGCCGGTGGTAAGCTACGTGATCTAAGTGCGGAACAATCATGGGCTCTCCTGGAAGATCTTGCTCTTTATGACAACGAAAGTTGGAATGATCCCCGTGATTTGAATAAAACGGTCAAGGCAATATCTTTGCCTTCGAACAATTCAAGCACTTCCGACCGTAGGATCATAGAACTTGAATACCAAGTCAAGTTTCTTATGAAATCCTACGAGGCTCCTAACCCTTCAAGCCAAGTGAACAAAATCACTTCTTCGTGTGAATTATGTAGTGGTCCCCACGACACTCGTGATTGCATGGAACTCCCCGAACAAGCTTTTGCGGACTACGCATCCTCGCGTACCGACGGAGCGGGAGACAAGTGGTACACTTTCAAACCCGAGCCAAACCCCTATGGTGATTCATACAACCCCTCATGGAAAAATCACCCAAACCTTAGGTGGAAACAAAACCAAAACGCACAACAAACCAATTCTTCCAACCCACCTAATCGTTTTCAATCAAGCGGTTCATCTTCGAACCGTACTTTCAACAACAATCCTTCCAACTATGGTAGTACCAATAATCTTGAAGGGTTGATGTCCAACTTCGTGACATCTCAAGAAGCTCGTTTAGCAAAGTTTGAAGCCGATTTCAAACAAAAACAAAGCGAGATGACCAATAAGATTGACACTTTGTTGAAAGCCCTCAATGACCGAGAAATAGGAGCACTCCCTAGCAACACAGTCAAGAACCCGAAACTAAACGTCAACGCCATTTCATCGGTTTCGTCTCCTAGTTCTTGTCCACAATATTATTTGGTCAATTCCATGAGCTCATGTTTCAAACAAACCCAAGTCGTTCAAAATGACCAAGAAGTTATGATATCCAACACTAAATTGGTCAACAACATAGTTGAAACACCTCCCACTCAAAACCTTGACGAAGAATTCAAGGTGCTCCACCTTGAACGTCCGGTTATTGATGTATTAGCACGAGCCCCCTATTATAATGCCCTCTTAGAAAAATATGAGAAGAAGCTCGAGTTAGGTGACAAAGGGACCGCCTTCGTTCAAAACAAATTACCTAAGAAGTTAGATGATCCGGGCTTATTTGTTCTACCTTGCAAGATCGGTAATTCGGAGGCTTATGACACATTAGCCGATCTTGGATCAAGCCTTAACCTACTTCCGTTACCTCTCTACACCTCTCTAAAACTAGGGAAACTTGAAGAAACCGAGGTAATAATAGGCTTAGCGGATGGAAGTGTTACTTACCCGGTTGGAGTAGTCAATGACGTGTTAGTACACATAGGAAAACTAACCATTTTAGCCGATTTCCACATCCTTGATATGGTTAGCGACCCTACATGCCCCTTGTTGATAGGTAGAGGATTTTTGGCGACCACTAGTGCTATGATTGATTGTAAGGAATCTAGGATAGCGGTAGGAGAAGGTGATACTTGGTCAGTCTATGATGTGAAGAAACATGCCTATGATACTAGTGAGGAACCAACACCCCATTGGTTAGAATTAAATAGGAGACCATCTAGATATGGACCCTGGATCGATGGAAACTTCATAGGACCCCAACGCCCATTTTACCTAGAAGAGGACTTTGTGAGCCGAACACATACGGTAGAACAACTCTTGGCTAGGGACACCGAATTGGATCCATTTGAAGTCCCTCTAGTTTTTAGGAAGATGATTGATTTCCTAGGAGTTTTGCCAATTAACCTAGGGATGAATAGGTGGACATGTGAAGACAATGATCATAAGTGGGATTGGGACAAACCACCCAAAGATGGAGATGGGTCATGGCATATTAAGATGACATTGTATGACCCGGATGGAGAGAGGTTTGAAAAGATATATCGTACTATGCGGACCAATAGAAAACTTCAATCCAAGCTTAACCCTAAAGATGTCCTCGATGACGATCTCACTTACATAGGTTAAAAGGACTTTGAGTCTAGCTACAAGACTCGTTAATAAAGAAAAGCGCTTCTTGGGAGGCAACCCAAGCTTTATTTGCTTTGTGTGTTTATTTATTTGTTTGTTTGATTTTATTTGCTTCCGTATGTATGTTTAATTTTTATTATTATTGATTCATGTTCGAAACTAAATTGTGAAAATGCTTTATCTTGTTTTTAACTTCGTCTTAACTACATATAAAGGTATTTTGCAAAAGATAAGTGTAAGGGGGGTAAAGTACGATACCTTAGAGAATGCTATTACGCTTGATTTTTCGTTTGTTTAATGGTAGATGTGTAATAAAACTGAGAGAAATACCTGTTAAGGCAATTTTAGTGCCAAATTTAAATTTTTTTACAACATATAGGAGTGAAACTTTGGTCTTAATGAGCGTCTCACGGATAGGAGTTATATGACTAGCACAAAACCGTACCACTAAAAAATTTTACACCCCCAAATATGTGAGGTTCGCCCCTAGAATTGGTAGGAAAAGCATTTATGCTATGATGTGTGTACCGGTAGCACTTAGATTCTAGAACTTGCGTTAGGACCATTCCGAGGCCACAAGTGAGACTACATTCGTGTAGTTAGATTTACTACATGATAAGAGGCATTAGGATTAACCCATTGTTTTACACCTGTGTTTTTGTTATAATTACATTGGCTACATTGGTCAAGTAATTCTCCCACACCCTTTGCGTTGTACTCATTTTTAGTACACGATACCCCTAGTACACCCCTCAGAGCCTATCTTTTCGTTTCTAACTTTAAGCATTTTACTTAAAGTAAGAATTTGTTTACACCCCACTTAAATGTACACCCAAATCGCCTTAGCCTACCTTGTATGCACTCATTTTTAGTGCATTATTGTGACAACATTTGCTTAAACCCCAAGTTAATTATCTAATTGATTACATGGTTGCTAAGTCAAGTCATATCCTTGTACATATTGTTTTGGGACAATTGGGACTCATGGGTAAAGTACTAGTGTAATGGAGTAATGGGGAAGAACAACATTATTACCCCCATATGTGCTAAATGTTTTAAAAGTACTCCAAGTGTTTCGATTATCTTAATTCGAGTCATTAGAATAGTTAATTGTAAAGTTATGTAAAAGTTCAAGTGTAAGGGGAGAACCGAGGCCCCTATGATGTATTATTTTGGATGGTAGGGCAAGAGTGTATGCAAAAAAAAAAAAAAAAAAAAAAAAAAAAAAAAGTAGAAAAAAACATACGGACTACCATCCCGTTTCATTTTATGTTTATTTTATATTTTTGTTATTTTTTTTTCATTAGCTTAAGTCGAGTCTAGTCTTGGCTTAGCAACGCCATATTGTACATGTAATTAACCAAGATCTTTAACTCGCCACCAGTAAAATATCCTTTATCCAACAAAACCGTGTTTATCATATCCCTACACCTAACGTTATAACCCGTTTAAAAGCCCTCTTTGATAGTTTATCTTAGGTGCTTACGCCTAGTGGAGGAGGTTTTTGATCCTTTCCCAAGCCTATGGTAATCTATTTGCTATGACAGGTAGTGAGAGATATTTTTCATTTTCATTTATGAGATATACTTTTATGACACCAGAGAGATGTGAGTATCTAAACACTACTTGTGAGGTGCTAGTTTGTAATCTCCGTGCTTATTATGATTAAAGTGGAACGACTATTTGTTGTAATTACTTTTATATTAGCATTAAATGACCCCTAACTTGTATTTTGATTAGAATAAAAGCGCATTTGCTTGAGGACAAGCAAATCTCAAGTGTAAGGGTATTTGATGAAGCGAAAAGTGTACCGCTTTTATGGGGTCATTTAAGTCCTAAATCGTATTTATTTGATCAAATATTGCCCTAAATCGTTCCTTTTGTCATTTTAGGTACTTTGGAGAAGAAATCTGGAAAAGGAAGCATTTTGGACGTTTTTGGAGCATAAAAGTGAAGAAAACGACAAAGTCTCAAAATCGGCTGGAAAAGTACCTGTGACGGCGTCAAGCACCATTTTGACGCCGTCAACCCTTGACGCGCCAGAGAGGATTTTGGACGATTAAAAGGGGACGGCGTCAAGAAGGCCATCAAGAAACCCTAACCGCGGCGAGGTGACGGCGTCAGCTCTATAACGTGACGCCGTCAGATCTGATTTTCTATATATATTCTCATAATTTTTAGTCATTAGTGTGCAACTTTGTGAGGAGAAACCCTAAGACGATTTTTCTGCTACTTTTAAGGGTTTTATACCCTTGGATCTCCCATGTTCAATTGAAGATAAGTAATTAATTAATCATTCAATATGTCTATGTGTTGTTTGATTATATCTTGTTCTTGTCTTTTATTTAACATGCTAGGCTAGATTTATCTTGTGTTTGCTTAGATCTAATGAAACCTAACTATTGATTATTGGTTGTTGGTGTGTTATTAATTGTATTGGATGATTGTTTATCGATGTTAGGCTTAAGAAAACTGGCTAACCTCCTATACGGTAACTTGCTTGAACGTCTTAAGAAACATGAACCAATGCGTACTAAGGTTATTATGGTTGTATTTAATGCATGAGCGAATTCTAGTGATCCCATGTTATGAGCTTCTTAGCCGGCTCGACATAGGAGTGAAGTAGGAGCTTATAGAGTTGGGGAAGTACGTACGCCACCCCACGATTGGTATTAAGGAATACACCCGTCATCCACGCAATTAATACACACTAATCAACCGGTAAAAGATAGTTAGGGAGTAAGGAAATCTAAGTAAACACATTTCTCTCCATATAAGTTCCACAACCTTTTTATTTTCAGTTATTTTATTTTATTTGCAATTGTAGTTATTTGGGTTAGTTGACTAGCAACTAATTCCGCCCACTCCTTCAAACCCGAGATTTTACTTGCTTTTATAAAAATATAAAAAATACAAAAAAGAATCTTCCCTCACCCTTAGACCTATTAGAGTAGTTTTTCAATCCTAACGACACTATTCCCCTAGAGAACGATCAATCCCCCGGTACTTGCCACTACACTATACTACATCGGTCAGGTACACTGCCTGGTGGGGATTGCAAGCCTCTTGAGATCCCTCGAGAGGTAAAACCTGTTGTAAGGTCGCAAAACCACGCATCAACCGGTACTAACAAGGTCTCATATGGTGATAGCCCAACCCCCTCTTCTTCATCAGTTTCCTATTCCCCTGCAACACCTAGATCATAGTCAAGGTCTGGTAATGTGCTTGAGGAAGTTCTTCATTCATTTGTTGCTGAAAGTCCTCCACAACAACAAATTGCCTATGAAGACTTTGACCAGATTGATCAACTGGATCCGGAAGAGATGGACATCAAGTGGCAGATGGCTATGCTGTCATTGAAGGTTAACAGATTTGAGAAGAAGGCAGGGAGGAGGATCAAATTCGATGGACAGGAAGGAGCAAGGTTTGACAAGAAGAAGGTGAGATGCTACAGTTGCTCACAACCAGGTCACTTTGCTAGAAAATGCACAGATTATAAGGTGGATGACAAAACAAGGTATTTTGCTTTCAAGATTCAAGAATTGGAGTCAGAAGAACCCAAAGCCTTGCTGTCTGTGGATTCCATGTTGGATTGGGAACAACATGAGGTAGCTGATGCAGTAAGAGGAGCTGCAAAGGTCTATGGGATGATTGCTGGATATGGTGCTGAGGCACAAGTGGCTGGGGAATTTGGTTTGATGGGCTACCCATCTCAGGTACAAAATTGTCCCTTTGGTTGTGAAATTAAATATGCTGAACTGAAAAAGGAATTTGATGATATAGATAGTCAGTATAAAGATTATTATATACAAGTTCAAGCCTATAAAAACTCACTGAAAACATTAGAGAAACAAAAGGCTTGGTATCAAACCCAATAGTTAGCATATGAAGAAAAGATAAGGGTTTTGGAGAGGGACTTAGAGAACACCACTAACTTGCTTAAATATTCTGAGTCTGAAAATGCTAGGGTGTCTTTAGAAAAACAGGACTTACAAACCAAATTAGATAAAGAAGTGGCCAGGTGTAATACTTGGCAACAACAATCTAAAAACCTAGCTAAATTAAACAATAGTACTCAGTCTATCAGGTGTAAAATAGGTTTAGGGTATGGAGATTACATAGGGCCAGATCAAGTTTATGACCCTAATGAGCTAAGTACTTTTGACCCTGAACCTTTAAACTATCAAAAACCTGTAAAGTTTGTAAAAGAAGGAGGAATGAATGTTGTTCCTCCACCAATAACTAGAACATTTAAGCCTACCTCTCCCCATAGTGACTTTGATGATTCACAAATGACTTATGGCAAGAAGGCAAATGATTTGCCTGATCTTGATTGTGACTCTAATGATTTTGTCTCTTGTTCAAACAGTGACAAATTGATGCGTGCGATGTGCCGTTGCGGTTTAGCAGTATTAATGCCTACTCAAGTTTAAAATTTATATTTAGCCGACTTATCAATAACACACACACTTAACGAGCAGTGTACCCGGTCAGTATGAATATAATGGTAAGTAGAGTGTCGATCACTAAGAGTGGAACGTATTATCTCGTTATTCTAATCAGTATTTTAATATTCTAAGTTAGCTATACAACCTAATATAACGCAAGGGGGTTCAGCCTGAGAGACTGGCACGATTTGGTTGCAATTAAATAATAAACTAAACCAATAGGCACGAATCAGCGAATAGCACACACGTACACAGATAAATACTTGAGACAATAAGAAGATCTGTCCTTATGATTAAGTAGATTGTCACTTGTTTTATTGATAGTTTTATATGAAGTGTATGTAGTTAACCCTTTCTCGTTGGTTCTAATCTTATCGGCGAGTAAACCCTTAATGATTACTTATGTCTAAAATTTATTCCTAAGTGATCAATTTAGTAACAACCGTGGGAGCCACATTCTCTTCCGTAGTCAAATGCGCAGGCCACTAATAAACACAGAGGTTATCAATGCACTAATAAGTAGTAACCAAAGACATCAACATATAAACTTTAATTGATGGGAAAGCAGTTTTAAGGGAGTGCAACCTTTCCGTTGTCACATTACACAAGCCATCAATCCTGATGAATTAAAGTTTAATAACACAATAAAACAAAACTACTTAATGAATTAAACACATGCAGCACCTTCTTACAGCTCTTGTATCTTCGTTCGGGTGTGTCTTGTGCTGCCTATTCTTCTGAATTCGGCCTTAGGTTTCTCTGGTCTTCGTACTTCGTATATAATATATCTGCTCCAAAATTCGTCTGGTCTTGGGGTATTTATAGTTTCTGTCTGAGGGTAAGATGCGGCGCATCTAGTAAGTAGATGCGGCGCATTGACTTAACTTCGCGTGGGGTCCAAGATTAATATATTCAGGAATATTCGTACACCGCCAGAAGATGCGGCGTATCTTCATTCTGGAATGCGGCGCATGTCCTCTTGTATCTTGGATCGTATCTGGTGAAATCTTGATAGTGATGCGCCGTATGTAATAAGTGAGATGCGGCGCATCTGGAGCAGATTTGTCTTGATCTTGTACATTTCAGTAGACTCTTAACTTCTTGCTTGTTTTGCTCCATAATTAGTCCAAAATCGCTAAGTTTCACCAAATGCTTGTTTTTACCTGAGAATTACAAAAGTAAACGATTAAGTATCAATTCTCATACATAATATAATAAAACAAGTCAAGTTAATAGGATAAATGATAGTAATAAAATGTACTTATTTGAGTTCATCAAATATCCCCCACTTGAACTTTACTTGTCCCCAAGTAAACCTTAGAATTAATCTTATGAAAATGTATCCTAAAAGATATTAGGATTTATTTTTATATTTAAGCATGTATTCGTTTTGTCATAATCACACAACTAAACACTTAACGAATTAGAAGTTAAATAAAATAATTTGATAAAAGCAAATCTAATCGTTTAACTGTCTAGTCGTGATGAATATTCTATCAAAAGCTTGGCAAGTATACACATCTCCCCCACTAAAGCCAAGGAATAACAAGTCTAAAGCGGTAAAAAGGGTTTTGAGGTTTAAGGGTTAATTATTCTCCTTAATCTCTATCGATCTCAAATTCCAGAAAAGGCGAAAAAATCACAAATACATGATCGAATCCACGAACACGATACTTGCAATTGCTCAAATCCTTAACTCGAATAGGCTAAAGATAGGTCCAAACTTTACCAATAATATTATATCAAAAAGGGCGACAAAATCATAAATACATAGCCGAATCCACGACTACGATACTTAAGATTGCTCAAATCCCTAATCTCAATAAATCAAAGGTTTGGTTGGATAAAGAATAATAAAGGGTATGGATAATTTTTGGGATACAAATTGATGTAAAATAAAAAATAAACAAAACAGATAAATTAAAATCCTAAGTGTGGTTAATCACTATCCCAACCATCCCATGAATAAGACTCATATCATAGAATAACTCACGCTTTAACACTTGAAACACACGCTTTAGGTAGACACGAATTATACTTAACAAGATCTTAATCAAAGAATAAACCTTAGTTGGCGTTCCCATAACTGCCAACTCCCATTTAATCCATAGATATAATATACAACAACTAGTGGTGATATCGACCACTTAATACAAAACTTCACATAAGTTGGTTAAAACAAACATCCAACTCTTCCTTTTTTCTTTTTCTTTTCTATTTTTTTTTTCAATTTTTTTTTTTTTTTTTTTTTTTTTTTTTTTTTTTTTTTTTTTTTTTTTAGTAAACAAAGATGTGTAAAATTTCACCACATCACTAAAACGATAACTCTGGATAATTTTTCCATACTTTTCATAACTTCAGAAATAACGGTAATAGTGAAAGTAGTAAACACACGAAACATAAACTCAAAGATATACAGTATTTACTTTCACTCCAATTGCATTGTGCAATTTCCCGACCTAACCATAGATAATGAATTACGCACGCGAACACAGGTAATGTAAGGAAACACACTTTGCCTAAAGCAATTAACCAACCACGGATTTTAATCTACAGGGTAGGCTAAGGTGTAAGGGTGTAACGAAATATTTTAACAAAGGTGTAAGAAACGAAAGGAATGGCTCTGAGTGTTTTTCTAGGGGTATCTTACTCTAAAAATGAGAGTAACAAAAGGGTTTATACGGGGGTTAACTAACCAGTGTAGTTAGCTAATAACACATAACATATAATAGGCTATTTGGGTGTAATCCTAGAGATTTACCAATTTATACAAGTCATTCCAATTATATAAATAATACTTATTATGGTGGTCTCGAATAGTATACAAGCCAATTTCTAAAGTTTACAAGTCACCGGCACACTCATAGATTTGTGAATTTTGAAAAATCACAATTTTTGAAAATAACGTCATGTGTGCAGCTATGTAACTTAGACTTTAAACAAAAACATGCTAAAAAAAAATTTAAGTTTTGATATATTAAGCACATTTTAAGCATATTTTGAAAAGTTCAAGACAAATAAGTGTTAAGTGTTCTAATTCTCCAATCCCCCACTTAAGTTAAACAACGTCCTCGTTGTTTGTATCAAAGGTTAAAAACTGGAAAATAAAAGAATTAGAACAGAAAAACTCCCCTGAGATTTGCTCGGTATGATCTTCCATTTGTATAAGAGCAAAAATCATCTTTCTTGTAGATTAGAACGTTTAAGCTTCATAATCAATGTATCCACAGGAAATGCAGGAATCTATAATACCACCAAGACTTTAAAACACACCTAAGTTAAGAAAGGTTCAAACTTGCATAATACATTAGTAGTTAGTTAAAATAAAACTTAAAAATTAAAATGAAAATCATCAGGTCAGTCGATGCGCCGTATCTTATGGAAGAAGATACGCCGTATCGAGCCTGGAATAAATACGGATCAGAATAGAAGATGCGCCGCATCCTTAACCAGGGATGCGCCGCATTAAAATAAACTGATAAAAAGTTTTAAAGTCGAAAATAAAAATGCAGAAAAAATAAAGATATGACCTGTGCAGGAGATGCGTCGCATCTCAGGATTGAGATGCGCCGTATCCTCTGCGGCCTGACTGACTCGACACAAAAACAGAATAATAAAAATTTCTCCGGGTTGTCTCCCGGTCAGCACTTGTCTTTATTCCAGAGTCTTCAAGTTAGACTCACGTTCAGCTCTTCATTCTGTGCTATTGATCCCTACATTGCCACGTAGGATCCATTTAGCAACTAATTCGTCATGTATATATTCAGGTCCCAATTTCAAAACTCCTTTGTAGAATCCTTCCATCATTTGATATGGGTACTCAATCCCTCTCTTCATGTCATCATTACTAATAAAAAGGAATGGAGAGAATTTGTAGCAGAACCTATTAGTAGCATGTTTAAATCCAGGGTGAGTTCGGGGCATCATATAAGTGATAACGTCGCTTCCACATTGAAAGGTGATCTTTCCTTCAAATCGTTTTGCATTAATAGTGATCTCCCTACAAAATGGTTTTCCAACAATCACGTCTCCCATATCACTGTCACAATAGGCATTCATGTCTTCAACAACGGCGAACTCAGTAACAATAGTAAAACATCCAACGAAGACCGGGACATTAATGAAGGCTCCAACTACATTCTTTCCCTTATACTCCACTTTCTTTCTCATAATAGAATTGTAAAAGCTTCTTGACATGACATTGATCGGCAAAATAGGATAGAAATTGGTGTCAATACACTTGTACCTAATCATGCATGGGAATTGCAAATTGTAAGCACAATTGGCGTGGATCCTTCTACCGTAATCCCAAGAACCATCATATCCCTCAAATTCATCGTAATTCCTAGTAATAATAACGTTGACTTTTGGACTATCTAGAATTTCTCCTTCTTCTAACTCAGATTCCGCATCATCCATGAACAGGTCATTGGATTCCAATGGTCCATCAAGGCCATTAAGTTCAATGTAGTCCCCATCGTAACGTTCGAGTGATTTATCTTGCACTAATATTTCATTCATAAAATTGGCTTTGAAGTCGAAGTCAATCAGTTCTCCGTATCCTTCCATTTTCCTTTTGAGATAATCACGAAAGCATCAGTAGGATTTGTTCAAGAAAGTAATATATCAGAAAATTAACAACGAAAACGGAATACGAAAAATTAAAGTTACTGATATCTGCAGACGATGCGCCGTATCCAAAAAGTTGGATACGCCGTATCTTATAATCGTTAAAATCAAATCAGACTTTTATTCAGAAAATAGATACGCCGCTTAGGAATTAGAATGCGCCGTATCTGTTTATAAATCAAAAATCGATATACTTATTAAAATTAAATGCGTCGTATTAACAAAAGTTAATGCGCCGTATTTTCGTTACGTTTCAAAATATAAGATTTTTGATTCAGAAGATACGCCGTATCGACAGAGATCGATGCGTCGTATCTGTTTAATAATTCGAAAACTGTTTTTAATTAAAATAATAGATACGCCGTATCTACTAAAGCAGATGCGTCGTATCGCGTTAACGTTTAGAAAATTTTTTTTATCAAAAACAGATACGCCGTATCTTGGGGAAAAGATGCGTCGTATCGAATTAATTAAACGCGTTGTATTTTATAAAAATTAAACGCAATACGCCGTATCTGAGAGATCAGATGCGCCGTATCGTTTGATTTAGCTCAGTACAACGATAGCAGAACACAGAAAATACGAAAAATAAAAACAAATAAAAACACAAACGAAAATAAACACAAATAAAAGCAAACAAATAACACACAAAACAGAAAATATGCAAAATAATACAATGAATGCAATTTAATCTAATACACAACAGAATTAGCGGTTAGATTAAAAAAAAAATTAAAAACCTAATTAAAATACTAATCAAATTAACAGATAATAACAATTCACACCCCGGCAGCGGCGCCAAAAACTTGATGCGTGCGATGTGTCGTTGCGGTTTAGCAGTATTAATGCCTACTCAAGTTTTAAATTTATATTTAGCCGACTTATCAATAACACACACACTTAACGAGCAGTGTACCCGGTCAGTATGAATATAATGGTAAGTAGAGTGTCGATCACTAAGAGTGGAACGTATTATCTCGTTATTCTAATCAATATTTTAATATTCTAAGTTAGCTATACAACCTAATCTAACGCAAGGGGGTTCAGCTTGAGAGACTGGCACGATTTGGTTGCAATTAAATAATAAACTAAACCAATAGGCACGAATCAGCGAATAGCACACACGTACACAGATAAATACTTGAGACAATAAGAAGATCTGTCCTTATGATTAAGTAGATTGTCACTTGTTTTATTGATAGTTTTATATGAAGTGTATGTAGTTAACCCTTTCTCGTTGGTTCTAATCTTATCGGCGAGTAAACCCTTAATGATTACTTATGTCTAAAAGTTATTCCTAAGTGATCAATTTAGTAACAACCGTGGGAGCCACATTCTCTTCCGTAGTCAAATGCGCAGGCCACTAATAAACACAGAGGTTATCAATGCACTAATAAGTAGTAACCAAAGACATCAACATATAAACTTTAATTGATGGGAAAGCAGTTTTAAGGGAGTGCAACCTTTCCGTTGTCACATTACACAAGCCATCAATCCTGATGAATTAAAGTTTACTAACACAATAAAACAAAACTACTTAATGAATTAAACACATGCAGCACCTTCTTACAGCTCTTGTATCTTCGTTCGGGTGTGTCTTGTGCTGCCTATTCGTCTGAATTCGGCCTTAGGTTTCTCTGGTCTTCGTACTTCGTATATAATATATCTGCTCCAAAATTCGTCTGGTCTTGGGGTATTTATAGTTTCTGTCCGAGGGTAAGATGCGGCGCATCTAGTAAGTAGATGCGGCGCATTGACTTAACTTCGCGTGGGGTCCAAGATTAATATATTCAGGAATATTCGTACACCGCCAGAAGATGCGGCGTATCTTCATTCTGGGATGCGGCGCATGTCCTCTTGTATCTTGGATCGTATCTGGTGAAATCTTGATAGTGATGCGCCGTATGTAATAAGTGAGATGCGGCGCATCTGGAGCAGATTTGTCTTGATCTTGTACATTTCAGTAGACTCTTAACTTCTTGCTTGTTTTGCTCCATAATTAGTCCAAAATCGCTAAGTTTCACCAAATGCTTGTTTTTACCTGAGAATTACAAAAGTAAACGATTAAGTATCAATTCTCATACATAATATAATAAAACAAGTCAAGTTAATAGGATAAATGATAGTAATAAATGTACTTATTTGAGTTCATCACAAATCTTCAGAAATTAAGACCAATGACTATGCCACATGTGATTCAAGTGACTAGTCTACCACCACCAAGTCAGAAGATTTCTCCTCAGAAGTAGCTGATGATGAATCTCATTCAAAGACAGTTGCATTTGAAGATATTTCTTTTGATTATGTTAAAAACAATGATGTTTCTTGTTTTGGTTCTGTTTCAAACAATGATGTTTCTGGTTTTAATTCTGTTAAGAATAATTTTGTTTCATCTTGTGGTTGTGATAACTCTGATTGCAATAAGAAAAGTTATGCTAAGAATAAGTCTTTTAGGAAGAAATCTTGTTTTGTGTGTGGTAGTTATGCTCATCTTATCAAAGACTGTGATTTTTACGAGAAAAAGATTGGTATTTATGCTGGTCAAACAAGGCCTATGTGGAACAATGTTAATGATATACCCCCATATGTTCCACAAGCAGCAAGAATGAACTCTTGTAGAGCTTCTTTTCCTGCTGGTAGACCAGTTCCTGCAGGTAAGCCTGTTGCTGTTGGTAAGCCTGTTGCTGCTGGTAAGCAAGTTTCTGCTGGTAAGCCTGTTGCTGCTGGTAAGCCAGTTCCTGCAGGTAAGTCTGTTCCTGCTAGTAAGCCAGTTCCAGCTGGTAATACCAATTCTGCTGGTTGGAGGAGGAATGATGCTAGACCTTTCTACAGACCTACAAGTACTTATTTTCAGAATGATCTTAGGCCTGTTTATTTTGACACCATGCACATGGGGGGGGGCAAGATGGGAAACTGCTGTTAAGTCCTCAGCAGGTTGTTCTTGGAGAAACAATGACCACTATATGAGAATGGGGTCCAAGAACAATGGTGGATCTCATCAATCTCCATGGTTTAATTATTATTGATCCACTAGGCAGGCCCAAGTCAGTGATGACTTGGGTCTCCCATGTAACTAATATTGTTGTATGTATTCTTTTGTTGTACCAATCCTCATAGAAGTAAAGATGTAGGTATTGTTGACAGTGGATGTTCCAGAAGTATGACTGGTAACCTAGAGAGACTGCATGACTTTATACCCATTAATGGAGGGACTGTGACATTTGGAGGAGGAGATGGCAAGATAACAGGGAAGGGAACCATTAAGACATCCAAGCTGGATTTTGAGAATGTTTTCTATGTGAAGGAACTCCAGAACTTCAACTTGTTCTCTGTCTCACAAATATGTGATAAGAAGAACAGTGTTCTCTTCACTGAGACTGACTGTCTTGTGTTGTCCAAAGACTTCAAGTTGCCTGATGATAGTTAGGTTGTACTCAAAGTCCCAAGAACACACAACCTTTACAGTTTCAATCTGAATGATGTCCAGCCTGAGGGTGATTTGGCTTACTTGGTGGCAAAAGCATCTGTGGATGAATCCAACAAATGGCATAGGAGGATGGCACATGTGAACTTTAAGACCATCAACAAGCTGGCAAAGAATGGATTGGTACAAGGGCTCCCTCTCAAGACCTTCACAAATGAACACAATTGTGTTGCCTGCAACAAAGGAAAGCAACACAAAGCTTCATACAAGGCCATCACAGCTGTGAGCACCATCACTGAGCCTCTTCAGTTACTTCATATGGATCTTTTTGGTCCTACTTCCATCAGAAGTATAGACCATAAGTACTACTTCCTGGTGATTACAGATGACTTTAGTAGGTTTTCTTGGACTTTCTTCTTAGGTACTAAAGATGAAACCTATCCTGTGATTAGGGACTTTATTGCCTTAATTGAAAACCAGCTAAATAAAAAGGTTAAGAGTATAAGGTGTGACAATGGGACAGAGTTTAAAAATTCTAACCTAATTGAACTCTGTGGGCATAAGGGGATTAAAAGGGACTATAGTAATGCCAGAACCCCACAACAAAATGGGGTTGCTGAAAGGAAAAATAGAACCCTTATAGAAGCAGCTAGATCAATGCTGGCTGACTCTAAGTTGCCAACCATGTTTTGGACTGAAGCAGTTTGCACTGCTTGTTATGTTCTGAATAGGGTTTCGATCACTAGTCCTCATAAAAAAACACCTTATGAGCTTTTGTCTGGGAAGGTTCCTAACATTAGTTATCTTAGACCTTTTGGATGTCATGTAACTATATTGAACACAAGTGATCACCTAGGTAAATTTGAAGGGAAGGCAGATGAGGGGTTTATTGTTGGTTATTCTGCTCATAGTAAGGCCTATAGGGTATATAATTTATCTGCTAAGAGGATAGAAGAGACACTCAATTTAAGATATCTTGAGGATAAACCTACTTTACAGGGTGCAGGTCATGAGTGGTATTTTGACCTTGATTATCTGACTGATACTTTAGGTTATTCTATATTCAAAGCTAATCTATCTGTAGGTACACATGATTATGAAACTAACAATGCAGGTACCTCAGATGATGATTCAGATTCAGAGTGTGATGAACAACCCATTGTTGTTCCTTCTTTTCCCTCTAACCACTTTTCAGGTTCTGAGCTCAAAGATTCTTCTGAAATGGCTGAAGGAGATTCAAGTTTTGCAGAAGATCTTGCTAGGCTTCAAAGACAAGAACATAATGCCAAGGAAGCTACTGAAAAGTTTGGTTTCGAATTCACACAAGAAACAGAGGAGTTCTTAAGAAAAGCTTATAATGAAGCCCGCCGGAATCTGGATTCTGCTGGTGGTGTTCCGGTTCCTGCTCCTACTACCAATTCTGCTGATAGTTCCTCTGTTCCTGCTGGTGTCACCATTCCTGCTGGTCCTTTTTCCACTCCTTCGACTGACACATTGGGTTTTTCATTGAACCTCCCATAAGATACCCAAGTCCATCTGACCTTGGGAATTCACTCTCTTCAGGATCTAAGCTGAAAGATCCTCATCATCAATCAAGAACAGGCATCTTCACTTACTCCTCGTATGATGATGAATTCAATCCCTCTATTACTAATCAAGCCTCAATCTTTGATGTCAATCCCACTGCTACCAAGAGGATAAACACTGTTCATCCTCAGTCTTTGATTCTTGGAGATCCCAATTCAACTGTTCAGACTAGAAGCAAGTTGAAACAACCTGGTTTTGGAGAATCTGCATTTGTTAGTTATATTCAAGATCAGCTAAGGAATAATCACACAGACTATCTACATTGTCTCTATGCTTGTTTTCTGTCTCAAATTGAACCAAGCAGTGTAGCACAAGCCCTTGAAGATTCTGATTGGGTTGAAGCTATGCAAGAGGAAATGCAACAGTTCTACAATCAGAAAATCTGGAAGTTAGTACCTTTGCCTGAAGGAAAGTATGCTATTGGGACAAAATGGATTCTCAAAAACAAAAGGGATGCTCGGGGTATTGTGGTTAGAAATAAAGCTAGATTGGTAGCTCAAGGTCATAAGAAGGAAGAAGGTATTGACTATGATGAGGTGTTTGCTCCTGTGGCAAGAGTTGAAGCTATTATATTATTTTTAGCTTTTGCCTCATACATGGGATTCATCGTCTATCAGATGGATGTGAAGAGTGAATTTCTCTATGGTGAAATTGAAGAGGAAGTATATGTGACTCAACCTAAGGGTTTTGTGGACCCACATAATCCTGATTTGGTTTACAAGGTGGTGAAAGCACTATATGGACTTCATCAAGCACCCAGGGCATGGTATGCTAGGTTGTCTATTTTTCTGCTAAAGCATGGTTACAGAAGAGGAGCAATTGATAAGACTCTCTTCATCAAGAAGAATTCAAAAGATATCATCCTTCTTTAGGTTTATGTGGATGACATCATTTTTGGTTCCACAAAGGAAGCTTGGTGTAGGGAGTTTGAGGTGCTAATGAAGGGAGAATTTGAGATGAGTGCTATGGGAGAGCTTACCTTTTTCTTGGGTTTACAGGTCAAGCAAAAGCCTGATGGCATCTTTATTAGCCAGGACAAGTATGTGCAAGACATACTTAAGAAGTTTGATTTGGAAAGTGTGAGGACTGCAACTACACCATATGAAGCTCCAAAGCCTAAGTCCAATAATGAGCCTGATGCTGCTGTTAATGTTCACTTATACAGATCCATGATAGGTTCACTAATGTATTTGACAGCTTCTAGGCCGGATATCATGTTTGCAGTCAGTGCTTGTTCTAGACATCAAGTTACACCATTAACTTCACACTTGAATGCAGTCAAGAAAATCTTCAAATATCTAAAAGGACAACCTAAGTTGGGTCTTTGGTACCCAAGAGATTCTCCTTTTGTGTTGGAAGCTTACAGTGACAGTGATTATGCTGGTGCTAACTTCTTCTACTGAGGCAGAATATGTTGCTGCTGCTAGTTGCTGTGGTCAGGTACTTTGGATTCAAAATCAGTTATTAGACTATGGGTTTAATTTTATGAACACCAAAATCTTTATTGACAACCAAAGCACCATTTGCATTGTTAAGAACCCAGTGTTTCACCAAAGAACTAAGCACATAGAAATTAGGCACCATTTTATCAGAGATGCTAATGAGAAGCATCTTATCCAAGTGCTTAAAATTCACACTGATGACAATGTGGCTAATTTGTTAACAAAAGCTTTTGATGAGGCGAAAAGTGTACCGCTTTTAAGGGGTCATTTAAGCCCGAAATCGTATTTATTTGATCAAATATTGCCCTAAATCGTTCCTTTTGTCATTTTAGGTACTTTTGAGGAGAAATCTGGAAAAGGAGGCATTTTGGACGTTTTTGGAGCATTAAAGTGAAGAAAACGGCAAAGTCTCAAGAATCGGCTAAAAGTTACTCTTGACGGCGTCACAATTAACATGGGACGGCGTCATGCCTTGGCAAGAAAAGTTGGATGTGAAATTTACTCATGACGGGCCAGTGAGTTTGCATGAGAATTCTGACGGCGTCACGCTTTAACTAAATCAAGGGCGTCACGGCTTAAATCATAAGGGGACGGCGTCACGTTATAGGTCCGACGGCGTCAAGCCTTGATAAGCCAGAATGGATTTTTGAAGAGCTAAAGAGGGACGGCGTCAAGATGGTCATCCGGGAACCCTAAAAGCGGCGAGGTGACGGCGTCACAATGCATAAGGTGACGCCGTCAGATGTCAAAGTCTATATATAGTTTTCTAATTTTTTGTCATTAAGGGAGAGCTTAGTGTGTGGAATTTTGGGATAAAACCCTAAGACGATTTTAGCTACTTTTTCAGGGCTTTTTGCCCTGAGATCTTCCATGTTTCATTGAAAGATAAGTTATCAATTAATCATTCAATATGTCTATGTGTTGTTTGATTCTATCTTATGCTTGTCTTTTGTTTAACATGTTAGGCTAATTTTATCTTGTGTTTGCTTAGATCTAATGAAACCTAGCTATTGATTATTGGTTGTTAGTGTGTTGTTAGTTGTATTGGATGATTGTTTATCTATGTTAGGCTTAAGAAAACTGGCTAACTTCCTATTCGGTAACTTGCTTGAACGTCTTAAGAAACATGAACCAAACGCGTACTAAAGGTTTTTATGGTTGTATTTAATGCACAAGCGAATTCTAGTGATCCCATGTTAGGAGCTTCCTAGCCGGCTCGACATAGGAGTGAAGTAGGAGCTTGTAGAGTTTGGGGAAGTAAGTACGCCACCCCACGAATGGTATTAAGGAATACACCCGTCATCCACGCGACTAATACACACTAATTAACCGGTAAAAGATAGTTAGGGAGTAAGGAAATCTAAGTAAACACATTCCTCTACACATAAGTTTCTCACCACTTTTCATTTTTGTTATTTTATTTTATTTGCATTTGTAGTAATTTGGGTTAGTTGACTAGCAACTAATTCCGCCCACTCCTTCAAAACCCGAGATTTTACTTGCTTTTATAAAATATAAAAAAACATAAAAAGAATCTTCCTCAACCCTTAGACCTAATTAGAGTAGCCTTTCACACCTAACGAACACTATTCCCTGTGGAGAACGATCAATCCCCCGTACTTACCACTACACTATACTACATCGGTCAGGTACACTGCCTGGTGGGGTTGTAAGCCTCTTGAGATCCCTCGAGAGGTAAAACCTGTTGTAAGGTTGCAAAACCCACGCATCAAGTTTTTGGCGCCGCTGCCGGGGAATAGTTATTGTTTAGGTTGAATTTTTATTTCTATTAGGTCTACTCACTAGATTCCTTTCTAGTGAGATTTTTATTTTATTTTTCTAGGTTTTCTTTAGTCTATCTACTTTCTTTGTGTGTTTGTTCGTAATTGGTTCGTCACTATGGATAGGGAGATTAAGGCATTCAATGAGCTTAATGAGTTAATTGATAGAAAGAAGAGACTCACCCGCCTTAGCACGAGCAGTGAGATTGAGCTTAGAGATGACTTAAGGTTAGTTCACAATTCCTCACCAATTCTAGAAGGATTAAGTCACCATAAGTTTATCTTTAAATGTCCTTGCCCCGCTAAAAATCGTAAGTACCCATGGATTAGAAAGGGGGGTTATTTTAATGTGAAGGTTCCATGCATGATTGGTCACATGTTTAGGGAGCATACCTATATTGATCTCAAGGCACCAATGAATTTCATGTCTAGGCTTTACTATAATTGGATCATGAGCAATGAGCTGAACCCTAGACAAGACCCGTATGACCCCAATCAGATGTGCAATTTTGTAGGTCTAGCAAGTGGTTTACACGTCTTTATCGGAGATTTCGTTTACCAATGTGATTTTGTGATCTTAGAAGATATAAGGGGGATTATAGATCCGTATTTAGGAGAGATAGTTTTAGGAGAACCCTTCATAAGAACGTCCCAAGCAATTTATGATAAGGATGAAGGTAGTGTGACATTCTCCAGCGAAATAGGATGCATCAAGTACCTGATGCCCCATAATGTATCTCGTTTCTCTAAGTTCGAACCAAAATTTAAAGGCATTAAGGGCTTGGATGTCGATAATATCCCAGCACTCGAGGTTGATAACAATAACCAAGGAAGGGCTAGAGTTAAGTATTCGATGTGTTTGGCCTTAGGTCCGGAATACAAGTGGGATGAAAGAGTGATACAAAGCTTTAAGACCATATTTTTTATGCAAAATGGAGTCACGTAATGTACATGACTTTGAGTCTAGCTACAAGACTCGTTAATAAAGAAAGGCGCTTCTTGGGAGGCAACCCAAGCTTTATTTATTTTATTTGCTTTGTGTGTTCATTTGTTTGTGTGTTTGTTTTATTTGTTTCCGTATGTGTATTTAATTTTTTATTCTTATTGATTCATGTTCAAAAGTAATTTGTGAAAATGCTTTATGTTGTTTTTAACCTCGTCTTAACTACATATAAAGGTATTTTGCAAAAGATAAGTGTAAGGGAAATCTAAATTGGTTTATTAGAACACATATGAACATGAATCGTAATAATAATAAATTAACATACATATCCGTATTTGTTTGAGTCAAATGCTTGTATCGAGTCATAATGATGTTTTGCAGGATTTCCAGGAAGTAAGGTAAAGGTTTTTCCAGAAATTTTCCGGAAACTTAAAACGAGAATTTTTGTCAGGTCATTTCTGACGGCGTCAGGGGTTATAACCTGACGGCGTCAGATTTAATTTCCAGAAATTTTTGAAAATTTTGTTTTCATAAAAAGTTTTTATTAAAATCTCCAACTTATAATCTCCAGGAATCTGCAAAGTTATCATTCCACAAGCATTATATCCTTATATATAGATTTTATCCCGCCGATGTTATGCAGGTTTTCGTGTTTGTTTTCTCAGGTTCAACAGGTTATTTTGGACAAGGAAATGTTTTGAATCAAGCTTATGGCGATGCATTAGTCATGGAGCTTCAACATTCTCTTTGGAGGAAGATTTAACCGTGTAATTTCATTATCCAACGAGCGAATCAGGGGAGTATTTGATTTCATTCTTTTACTTTATGCTTTTACATTTGTCATTTGAACATTGGGGACAATGTTCATCTTAAGTGTAAGGGGAGGGTAAAAGTACGATTTTAGAGAATACAATTGCGCTTGATTTTTGTTTGTTTGATGGTAGATGTGTAATAAAACTGAGAGAAATACTTGTTAAGGTAATTTTAGTGCCAAATTTAAAATTTTTTACAACATATAGGAGTGAAACTTTGATCCTAATAAGCGTCTCACGGATAGGAGTTATATGACTAGCACAAAAACCGTACCACTAAAAAATTTTTCCACCCCAAATATGTGAGGTTCACCCCTAGAATTGGTAGGAAAAGCATTTATGCTATGATGTGTGTACCGGTAGCACTTAGATTCTAGAACTTGCGTTAGGACCATTCCGAGGCCACAAGTGAGACTACATTCGTGTGGTTAGATTTACTACATGATAAGAGGCATTAGGATTAACCCATTGTTTTACACCTGTGTTTTTGTTATAATTACATTGGCTACATTGGTCAAGTAATTCTCCCACACCCTTTGCGTTGTACTCATTTTTAGTACACGATACCCCTAGTACACCCCTCAGAGCCTATCTTTTCGTTTCGACCTTTAAGCATTTTACTTAAAGGAAGAATTTGTTACACCCCACTTAAATGTACACCCAAATCGCCTTAGCCTACCTTGTATGCACTCATCTTTAGTGCATTATTGTGACAACATTTGTTTAAACCCAAGTTAATTATCTAGTTGATTACATGGTTGCTAAGTCGAGTCATATCCTTGTACATATTGTTTTGGGACGATTGGGACTCGTGGGTAAAGTACTAGTGTAATGGAGTAATGGGGAAGAACATCATTTATTACCCCCATATGTGCTAAATGTTTTAAAAGTACTCCAAGTTTTTCAATTATCTTAATTCGAGTCATTAGAATAGTTATTTGTAAAGTTATGTAAAAGTTCAAGTGTAAGGGGATGCAACGCCCCTATGATGTATTATTTTGGATGGTAGGGCAAGAGTGTATGCAAAAAAAAAAAAAAAAAAAAAAAAAAAAAAAAAAAAAAAATCGAAAAAATCAAGAAAAATACAAAAAAATGAGAAAAAGAAAAGTAGAAAAAAAAACATACGGACTACCATCCCGTTTCATTTTATGTTTATTTTATGTTTATGTTTTGTTATTTTCTTTCATTAGCTTAAGATCGAGTCTAGTCTTGGCTTAGCAACGTTGTATAGTACATGTAATTGATCAAGATCTTTAACTCGCCACCAGTAAAATATCCTTTATCCAACAAAACCGTGTTTTCCTTTTCCCTACACCTAACGTTATAACCCATTTAAAAGCCCTCTTTGATAGTTTATCTTAGGTGCTTACGCCTAGTGGAGGAGGTTTTCGATCCTTTCCCAAGCCTATGGTAATCTATTTGCTATGACAGGTAGTGAGAGATATTTTCCGTTTTCATTTATGAGATTTATTTTGATGACACTTGAGAGATGTGAGTATCTAAACACTACTTGTGAGGTGCTAGTATGTAATCTCCGTGCTTATTATGATTGAAGTGGAACGATTATTTGTTGTAATTACTTTTATGTTAGCATTAAATGACCCCTAACTTGTATTTTGATTAGAATAAAAGCGCATTTGCTTGAGGACAAGCAAATCTCAAGTGTAAGGGTATTTGATGAGGCGAAAAGTGTACCGCTTTTAAGGGGTCATTTAAGCCCGAAATCGTATTTATTTGATCAAATATTGCCCTAAATCGTTCCTTTTGTCATTTTAGGTACTTTTGAGGAGAAATCTGGAAAAGGAGGCATTTTGGACGTTTTTGGAGCATTAAAGTGAAGAAAACGGCAAAGTCTCAAGAATCGGCTAAAAGTTACTCTTGACGGCGTCACAATTAACATGGGACGGCGTCATGCCTTGGCAAGAAAAGTTGGATGTGAAATTTACTCATGACGGGCCAGTGAGTTTGCATGAGAATTCTGACGGCGTCACGCTTTAACTAAATCAAGGGCGTCACGGCTTAAATCATAAGGGGACGGCGTCACGTTATAGGTCCGACGGCGTCAAGCCTTGATAAGCCATAATGGATTTTTGAAGAGCTAAAGAGGGACGGCGTCAAGATGGTCATCCGGGAACCCTAAAAGCGGCGAGGTGACGGCGTCACAATGCATAAGGTGACGCCGTCAGATGTCAAAGTCTATATATAGTTTTCTAATTTTTTGTCATTAAGGGAGAGCTTAGTGTGTGGAATTTTGGGATAAAACCCTAAGACGATTTTAGCTACTTTTTCAGGGCTTTTTGCCCTGAGATCTTCCATGTTTCATTGAAAGATAAGTTATCAATTAATCATTCAATATGTCTATGTGTTGTTTGATTCTATCTTATGCTTGTCTTTTGTTTAACATGTTAGGCTAATTTTATCTTGTGTTTGCTTAGATCTAATGAAACCTAGCTATTGATTATTGGTTGTTAGTGTGTTGTTAGTTGTATTGGATGATTGTTTATCTATGTTAGGCTTAAGAAAACTGGCTAACTTCCTATTCGGTAACTTGCTTGAACGTCTTAAGAAACATGAACCAAACGCGTACTAAAGGTTTTTATGGTTGTATTTAATGCACAAGCGAATTCTAGTGATCCCATGTTAGGAGCTTCCTAGCCGGCTCGACATAGGAGTGAAGTAGGAGCTTGTAGAGTTTGGGGAAGTAAGTACGCCACCCCACGAATGGTATTAAGGAATACACCCGTCATCCACGCGACTAATACACACTAATTAACCGGTAAAAGATAGTTAGGGAGTAAGGAAATCTAAGTAAACACATTCCTCTACACATAAGTTTCTCACCACTTTTCATTTTTGTTATTTTATTTTATTTGCATTTGTAGTAATTTGGGTTAGTTGACTAGCAACTAATTCCGCCCACTCCTTCAAAACCCGAGATTTTACTTGCTTTTATAAAATATAAAAAAACATAAAAAGAATCTTCCTCAACCCTTAGACCTAATTAGAGTAGCCTTTCACACCTAACGAACACTATTCCCTGTGGAGAACGATCAATCCCCCGTACTTACCACTACACTATACTACATCGGTCAGGTACACTGCCTGGTGGGGTTGTAAGCCTCTTGAGATCCCTCGAGAGGTAAAACCTGTTGTAAGGTTGCAAAACCCACGCATCAATGTGGCTGATTTGTTAACAAAAGCTTTTGATGGGCCAAGATTCAACTATTTGGTGGTTCATATTGGAATGCTCAATCCTTAAGTGCTGAGATTGAGGGGAGGTATAAGCCTAAGGGGAGGCTTATTGTTGTACATTTGTAATCTTTATTTTCTTTATGTTTTTTTTTTCTTTTGTTTCTTTATTAGTTAAAAAAAAGAAAAAGAAAAAAAAATTGTATAGATTGTCTACTAACTTATTTGCAGGTACAGTGTTGGTTTTTAACCACACCACAAATGGTAATCAACTCACCATGTCTCACAAACAAGAAAGAGTTGACTCACCATGAGGGTACGGCTCTGGTGTGCTAATCAAATCCGTTGACAGCTGTAATAGTTTGCTCAAAACTATAGGGTATTCAACTCACCCATGTTTTATTACTGAGAGTTGAATGGTTCTCAATTCACCATGGATTTTACCCTTTGGGGTTCCAAAGAATTGGCTAGCCCACAAGAATATGGCTTGTGGTAAAGGCAGTGGAAGACCATATTTGGTAATCAATTCACCAAGGTTATCTTAACCCAAAGAATTGGCTAGTCCAAAAGGGTACGGCTTTTGGTAAAGACAAATCAAATCCGTTTATAGTTGATGATTTACTAAAAATCATATGGTTATCAATGTACCATGGTCTTACACATCTAAACATTGGCTACTCCAGTAGTGATGGCTATTGGTAAAGAGACATCAAATCCATTAATTTTCAATGATTCACCTCTCACAGGAGTTAACACACCTGGAAGTGATGAGAATAGTATGAAACTTAAAAGATTTGATGTACAATAAGTCATGGTTGCTGTGAAGATCAAGAACATTGCCTTTCAGATGGTAACCAGATTAAGATGATGTGTTTTCCTGTTGCTGCTGATACATAGAGCTTGCTGCTGGAAGTTTGTGCTTAAAGATGATGTTGCTGCTGGTTACTTTTTGATGCTGCTGATTCAATCCTCTATCCTTGGACGTCAAAGATCTATCTGGAAACTTGAAGTTAACCAAGTCAAATTCAAGTTTAGGGGAGGATTGTTAGGAATTATTAGAAATAATATTTATTTCATTGTTGCTGTTAGTGTTAATGGTTCTTGCTGGTAGGTATGTAGTTCCTGCTGGTAGTGGTTCCTGCTGGTAGTACATTTTGTTTCTGCTGTTAGTTGTCATTGCTGCGGGTAATACCGTATGTTTAGAAAGTTTGTTAGAGTTAATTTAGGAAGAGATAGTGTATATCTCTTTTACACGGTTTCTTAGTAATGCTGCATTAGGGTTTCTTGTAGTATAAAAGAAACATGCGGCTATGAGTTTTGTGATCGATTGAAAACATTATTAGTGAATAAAAGATCCATAGAGGATCAAAAGTTTATTAGTTACTTCTTCTTCTTTATTAGTTTATATTCAGAGATTCGTTTGTAGCGTGCTTGTGATTACATAGGCATTCTACGGATCCACAAAGGCTCAAAGATCTATCAAGGAGGCACGATCCAACAAGATCACCAACAAGCCGAGTACTTGTAAGTAGGAAAAGCTTGCCAACAAGCACGTGGATGAAACAAGCTCTCGTTGACTATGGAATTGAACTAAACGACATTCCCATTCTTTGCGACAACAAAGGAGCTATCGATCTTAGTAAAAACCCAGTCCAACATGCTAGAACCAAACACATAGAAATACGTCACCACTTCCATCGTGACAATGTTCAGAAGGGAAACATCTCAATTGAGAAAGTTTCCTCAGAGGACAACATTGCCGATATCCTCACAAAACCTCTCAAGAGAGAACCTTTCAACTATCTTAGACTTGGTTTAGGATTAATGAAACCTAGTGAATAGATTAAACGTTAGCTCAAACCTTAGATTAACCAAACACGGCAAAAACCCAACCTGAGTTCTGATCCTGCGGATCCAAACGACAACAAGGGCGGAACCCTTGTTTGGGATCCGCCGAATCCGTCATCTGCTGAGGCAGTTTTTATATATATTAAACAAATACCCTGTACTATTCATCACTCTCCCTAAAACTTATCACCTACTGTATTCGACCTATAATTCACCAAAATCATAATTTAGGCTATTTTCTTCAACAAATTTGTGCTCAAATCATCACTGTAAGTATTCTTAACATGTTTACACTCTTGATCTACGTCTAGGATTTCTATTTCATGCACAAAACCAAAACTTGGGGTTATGCATAATTCTTGAAAAATCATGAAGCATATTTACTAAATTGCATAACAAATCATGTTTTTCATAGTTAGGAATTGCATCTTGTAGTACATTGTCATTATTCATCAAAAACCCCTTGAGAAATTTTTGCTAAAATCTTCTCACGACTAGGAAAAATGGTTTTTGAACGTTGTTCATACAAATACAAAAACGTTATGTTTTAAACATCACTTGCATAATGTCTCTTGAATGCTAAAGGGAATACATAACTAATATGTATTTTCAGGTACATTCAATCATAGCTACATTGAAGTAGGAGCGTTTGGGTTATCTCTCGTTTTATCATAAAACTTGCATAAACATAATTTTCATGCATAAAAAAGAGTCGAGATAACCGCACCTTCACATTGTCCCCATGTAGGCACACACTAAACATATATACGTATTTTTGATAATTTCAACTAAACTATATATTTTTCGTGTCTAGGATAACTATGTCTCCAGCAACCAACTACGATCACAAAAAGACCATCGATTACCTTCCCAAACACCACAAAACCAAGGGTCTCACCGAAGCCCAAGTCAATATATTCAAAGCCTTAGAAAAACGATACGTCCATGAGGGTAGGGTTGTAGACTCCTCATTCTATGAAGATACCAATCTCCGCGAGCAATTGGCCGCTATTCATTTCGATTGTCTTTTAGACATTGATGAGCCTATCATTCCTAGGTTCATTCTTGAGTTCTATGCAACCATAGGTCTTAGTTCAAGCGACAATGGTCTCATGAGCATTCACTTTAGTGTCAATGGAACCTTGTTCAATATTCCCTTAGATCAATTTGGTGAGGTCTTAGGAGTTCCAAATTATGGAACATGTGTCTACTCCGATAAATGGTCTTTGACAATTTTAGAATCCAACCTTGGTAGAACGGCATCATATGCCACACCTTTGACCGACAAAGAAACCATTAGGGAGCATCTAGGATGCATCGAGGTCGTCAAGTAGCTAGAGACCCATTTGCCATGGAGCTCAATGAACTCAAGCCCGAATTTAGAAAGTTAGAAGATGTGTTAAGGGCTAATGTCATATGCACCGTTGGAAATCGGGATCACATCAACGCTTGTCTTTGCTATATGATGTATTGTGTCTCAACTCATCAACCCTTCAACCTTGCATACTATATCGCCAAACGAATGGCCGATATTCCGGTACAAGGTACCACCGCTATGCCCTACGGGATGCTCTTGACTCGTCTCTATAGAGCCTTTGCACCCATTCCTAGAAATGCCTTAGGATTTGTTCCCGATTATGATGAGATTCCACACACCTTTGTTCCCTTAAGCGATTTTAGGGTAGCGGTTGACAAAGGCAAACGCCCTCATCCTCAAACATCATCATCATCATCAATGAGTGACGATGACGGCTTGCCAAACTCTAGAATAACTCCACCGGAATACTTGCGTTAACTTCCACCGATTGCGAATGAATCACCGGAGTTCAAGCAAACCAAAGGAATGGTGAAGAATTTAGGGCGTTGGATCATGAAACTTCACAAGGGTATGAAGAAATTGAGCAAGAAGTTCAAGTGAGAGGAGTGTTTGGGTCTAGACGTTTTCAAACAATGATGTGTTAAACTTATGTGTATCTTGAGATATTATATTAGTACTTGATGTGTATGTGAACTAACTCAGATTTTCAGGTCGATAAAACTTAGTGTTATCAATTTTCCGAGAATAAGCCACTGTTTGGCTTAACTCCATTTAAGGTAAGTTATGATGATCGGATTTGTTTATGTGCAAACGTGTGTTAGAATATATATATATATATATATATATATATATAATATATATATATATATATATATATATATATATATATATATATATATATATATATATATATATATATATATATATATATTTAGTATATTTGTAGTACATATTAGCTATTACATACGTTATAGGAGAATTTTCAGGTTTTGGTCGAAAAACGCGAAATTTGCATATCTCTCTGTTTGTTTTAGCACATTCGGATGACGGATATGGCGGATCCCAGTTTTTGGATCCGCCTAGTGTATCTCTTGGATCCGCCAGTCCAGAACCCACGGATCCCACGGCTCTTAAACTTTGGCTCCGCCTTTGTTGTCGATTGGATCCGTGGGTACCAACAGTAAATTTTTTCAAAAATTCCCGACTCATCCCGACACTTTGATTTTGATTTGTAGCTTCTTTAGATTATATTCACTGATCATTAAACTCTCTTGAATGATTTAGGAACTCTTAGAACCCTAAGAACTCAATTTCCCACCAAAATTTGAATTTTCATATTTTACATGTGAGTTACCTTTCTAATACAAGCAAGGAACCCTTTTGAGGGATCCGTCAAATCCGTGGAAATGTCAAATCACCTGATTTTCCACTATCTCCTTGCATTTACTGCAAATCCCCCTCATATCACTCAACTCCATTTCAATGGATTGACCTTAGGATGTGACAAGCTTAAATTTTTGTTCCAAATCATTAGGAACCAACATTCTCCATTGGATTTACATCCAATCCAAACACACAGACCAACAAACCTTCTGCCTATAAATTAGTACCTTAGGATCATCACTAAACTCACTCACCATTTCCTCTACTTTCTCTCCTGTACATCTTAGCTACCTTACTTCACCATGACTAAATCTAACAACTCTTCCACCTCTAGACCTCCAAAACGAACTGCCCGCATTAGTGTCAAGCCATGTTGCTTCATAAATTTAGCAAACTCATCATCAGAGGAATCATCTCCTCTAAATATCTCATCACCTATTGCAAGTGAGAATTTCCTCACACTTTCCACTCCAACACCACCAAATGTAGTCATTCATACTCCACCACCAAGAATTACTCCAATAGCTACCACTCCACCACCCGCTCCATCGCAACCTGTTAGATCACCATCACCCCCAAAATCACCCAAACTCCAACCAATGGAGCTATTTAGGACTCCACCTTCATCACCACACCCATACCTTGATGACTTGGAAGACCTTCCACCAAGGTCAACCAATCCTCCACCCATGACCTTTGAAGGTCAACAACCCATGCTTTTTCATCCGGTTTTCCCGGATATCCATGGTCCTTTATACCATGATGCACCACCACCACAACCGCAACCACAACAACTCTCACCAAGATCCACTCTCCATTCCATTGATGAAGAGTTTTGGATTAATCAACCCAACACCCAAGCCGAAATCAACGAGGAACTAAACCGCCTCTATGCATTCTCAAACATGGTTGACTCCCATCTCCACGAGGCTATGGACTTACAATCCACCTTGTTAGCCTCCATTACGGGTCCAACAACCATTCCACCACCACCTCCATCCAATAATCCACCACCACCATCAACCAACAACCAATCACCACCACCACCACAAAACCATGAGACTACTCTTCCTCCCGGTTTTTCAAGCCATGATCGCATTGCGAGAGGACCGCTCATTTGGCCCAAAGGACCAACATTTTGGTCCATGAGCTCCACAATGAAATGAGGTTCATATTGAACCACATTCTCGAGCGTCTCAATGCACTCTCTCATCCTCCTCAATAGGAGCTTTGTTAGTTTCCTCTTAAAGGAACTTTTAGGGTGTTGTTTTAGAATTTTTCTTATTAGTATTTATTTTCCTTGTTTGAATGTAACATCATTTTTCCAAGTAATGAATGTTATGTTTTTATGCTTGTCGGTGATCAACATTAAGCATATTATCTCATTTTAGAATACTAACATCATAGTATGGTTGTTTTAACTTCACATATTGCCTTGATCAAATGTACATTAGGTACTAAATTTTGATCAAACACTTCATTTTGACTTTTTAAAGTCAAATGGGTTGACCTTTCTTGTTTGGTTGACTATTACATATGCATTTTTCTTCTTTGTTGAATTATTACTAACCTTTATCTTGTAGCTTTTCTCAACCTTGAATCATATATGTTGGTACCCTAGCAACGGGGAGTATAGATCGAGGGGGAGTATATCATATACTAACTCATCATTTTATAGCATTTTTTCACTCTTGAAATGTATACGTTGGTACTCTAGAAATGGGAAGTATACATCAAAGGGCAGCATATCATAGTCTAACCATTTGTTTTGTAGGATCATACATCATATTATACTAATGTATACATTGGTACCCTAGCAATAGGGAGTATACATCAAAGAGGAGCATATCATAGTCTAACTGTAACACCCCGACCCGACAAGGGTAAAGATGTCACAATAATGGTTTCATATCAGAACAAACACAAGCATATAACATAATAATACAATAGAATTTCAAGGGTTACAATGGAAAATCTGAAACTACAAGGTTATAATACAATAATTTCTAAGTCTAAATATAAATTCTTCTATTCATCTTCAATAGCTAGTAAGGTCTTCTAAGTCTAAGGTACTCTCCACTCATACCCAGCTTCCAAACTAAAACCTACCGCAGGAAAAGAAATACGGCTGAGCTACGAAAGCTCAGTGAATAGATATAAAGGTAACAAAGCAGTAATAAAGGGATAGTGAGGTAAGTGAAACAATGCAAGGTGTAACAAGAGTTAGGATAGAAAGAAAGATAAAAGGTTATGCAGATATACCAAGAGTTAAGGAATAGTTACAATAGATAAGAGTAAAGGGAAAAGTAATCCCAACCCGAGCCCAAGTCAAATCAAGTCAAGTTAAGTATTAAGTCAAGTGTCAGGTCAAGTATGTATCCGGAGGGGTGACCTCGGGATACTAAGTACAAGGTTATAAGGTAAAGGGAAAAACAGTAATCCACTACGAGCCCAAATCAAATATCAAATAGCAAGGTGTACGGAGGGGAGTCCTCGGTACCAAGTACAAGGTGAGGGGATACCTCCAAGGGGTGGAGTCATGAGCTCCCAAGATGTGAAAGACGTGTATCGCACACACCCATCAGTCACCAAGTATAACAAGTAACAAGTCAAGTCAAGTCAAATCTAGGATGCATCCATACGCCCCAGTAGGCCACAATGTCTTCCTCTACGTAACAAGTCAAGTATCAAGTCAGGGACGGGACAGGTCATCACTCTCCTGCCCTAGAGTCATGCCATCGGTGCATCAAGTTCCATATCAAGTTGTTCAAGTCAAGTTTCCCATTTCAAGTGGTTCAAGTCAAGTTTCCAATTCAAGTGTATCAAGGTTCAAGTCAAGTTTCCAATTCAAGTATATCAAGGTTCAAGTCAAGGTTCAAGACAAGAGATCATAGCAAAGGTTCAATTTAAAAGTTCATTTAAAAGAAATCCTTTAATAATGGTTTTAGTAAAAATGATCTTTCAAAATAGTTTTCACAACAATGGTCTTTCAAAACAGTTTTTCATAAAGATAGTCCTTAAAAGTTATTTTCATAAAACTTTAGTAGAATTACATTTAAAAGTGGTATCGCATCGTTTTAAAATAGCTTTTCTCAAAACATTTTCGTATATAATTAAGAAAGTCTCCACATCCAGTTTTAATATCAAGTAAATCTTCTAGGTGTCCAAGGATTTGAATATTCAGGTCAAAGGTGATGAACGAAGTATGTCAAGTATCAAGGGAACATGGCAAGGTTCAAAACAAGAAATCAAGGCAAGGGTTCAAAGCAAGGTTCAAATCAAGTGGATCATATCAAAGGTTCACAATACAAGGGGAAACATGGCAATGGCTTGGGGAATCCTAATGAATCAAGATCAGAAGTCAAGAGAACGAAAACACCCTTACTGAGAAAGGGTAGAATATCTGTACCTTATACCGCACGTGAAAATACAACTAGAAACATAAAGACCCGAAGCAAACTCCATCTTCAGCGAATCTACACGCATTCATGATTGTCTTATTATCAATACCTTATTCAAATCAGATTTCTCTTTTAAGTCGGCTTTCCATTTTTAGTAACTTCCTATTTATAGGAGGTTTCCAAAATTAGTAAGTTTTCATTATTAGAAAGTTTTCTTATTTAGCAAGTTTCCATAATTAGCAGGTTTCCATAATTAGAAAGATTTAACTATTATAATTTTAAGTTAAGTCATTAAATAAGTATTATTATGGAAATAGGATTCATTTTAGCAAGTTATAATAGTTTAGGGTTAATTATGACAACTTTCCATATTTTAGGGTTTTAAGTGCAAATATGCCAAAGATAAAGGTTTAAAATGCAATTGTACAAGTTATTCATTTTAATCCATAAGCTTCCCATATTTACAATTCAAATCCTTTAATGTTAACAATTTTACAAGTTAGACCCTATAATTAATTAATTTATAATTTTAAACCCTTTTAATTACTTAAAATACAAATCAATCCTTATAATATTCATATTTACACATTAAGCCTTCAATTATCCAAAATTACACATTACACCCCTAAAATTAATATTTATACGAATTGACCTTTATTTTACCTAATTTACAAAATAGGTCCCTCCATTACTTTAATTTTCAATTCGACTTCTAATAATTACATAATTTACCCATTAAACCTTTTAGTTACAAATTTACACATAATACCCCTATACAATATTTTATACGAATTATCCCTAGTCCAAAGTATCTTACAAAAATACCCCACAAGTTTATAAAATTACAAAACACACCCAAAACTTTTAATTCTTTCAATTGGTTTTAATTTAAAAACATAAACCCTAACCCTAAATTTATCAATCATCACCAATCATTAAAACAACCTTAATATGCATTAATTATACTAAATCTAACACCAAGAACCCTAACCCTAATCCATTCGACCCATGTTTTCCTTTTTATTTTCTAGCCGGTTTAACATATGACAAAATAATTCACGAATTATTGATCTAGGCTTCAAATCAATTCGAATACAATTTTTACAGATCACATATGTCATATTACAGATTATAAAAATAAGTTTGAGGTTTATAAAAATCATATAGAGTCGGTTCTAGTTTTTGTACGCTTTTAGGGTTTACAATTCGTTTAATTCCAAACAGCCCAAAAAGCTTGCATGGATCGAATATACTATTTTATATAGATCATATATGATGTAAACAAGTTCACAAAAATACTAGATAATGATTAGATCAATCGAATGAGCTGTAGGAGTTTTATACCTCTCGGCAGCAAGAAAACGAGCAAGAATTTCAAGAACGAGCAACCCAAGCTTCTATAAATCGATCTCCTATTTTTCTAGCCTTCTTCCAGCTCCAAGGAATCCAGGAAAAATACCAAGAAAGTGCAGAAAATTTGTGGTGTCGACTTGGGAGTTTTTGGATGGATCGGTTAGGTTTTTGGGGTTTAAAGGAATGATATAAAAATAGAATATACACAAACCGTGTATATAGATGAGGAGAGACCATGGATTTCGGCCCAAGGAAGATTAAATGAGATAAATCTCTGATTTGCCAAGATATTTTCTCAATTTATATAACATTTATCCATTAATTATATATATTTAATTATTTAAAAAGGAAGTGAACACAAAATAAAAATATATTCGGCCCATGTATATTTTTAGTGATGTAACAAGTATTTTTAGGACATGTAAAATATTAAAATGTTCATGGAAAAATTATTTTACTTCATATGTTGTTAATTTCCAAGAGTTTGTGATTTATTTGGTGTTGTATACCATTATTAAGTGAAATTTTAAGTTACAAGGGCAATTTGGTAATTTTGCATATTTTGAAATTTTAGGTATTGCACTAACCATTTGTTTTGTAGGATCATACATCATCATACATCATATCCTTGTTACTCCATTTAAGGGGAGTATAAAGCAAGGGGGAGCTTTAAAGTTCTCAAAATCGCATTCCGCTACGCATATCTTCTTTTTGTTTCGACAAAAAGGGGGAGAAAGGATTAAGTTTGCATTACTGTGAAACATCACAGTACATACATTTATACTTGAAATTATTTTCAAAACTTGCATAAAACAAACTTAATATATATTTTTAAAAAGACTCATACTTCATTTATTCATTTTCTTAAAAATACACCTTATGTTTTGTCATCAACAAAAAGGGGGAGATTGTTAATACAAATATCGTCCCAAAAACGTTATTTATATTTTATGATCTTTACTTAGTTTTGTTAATGACAAATACAAGGTATATCTTTTAGCAAATCATAAATACAAGCTAAAGTCTTTTTAGAACACATTTACAAGATCACTATAATTTACATTTTATACATTTACATGTTTATTTCCTAAAATGGAAACTTTATTTTTCAAAAGTTAGGATGACATCATGGCATGCATCATAAACACAATCTTGGTAAGATTTTGTGATATTTTGTTTAGATCTTCTAGCCAAAGAGTTGACATTTGAAGATATGGAAAGATATTGCAAGATTTGGAAAGATTTGAAGATCTCTTAGCTGGCCTGACACGGCGGATCCAAATAAATACAAAGACGGATCCAAATTTAGGGATCCGCTGGATCCGCCGCCTGTTGCTCAGCTTTGCCTATAAATAGCAAGCTGATCATTTGGCCATTTCATCACTCATATAGCTTAAATACATACTCATTCATTTACTAACCCATAACATTCATTCATTTGATCTTTTCTTTTGTAGCAAGGGGATCAAGCATACAAGGATCAACATTCTGTCATTATCCGTTTAGCTTAGACACTGTGTGATCTTGTACTAGTTTGCAATATCATTGTTTGTATCATTTATATCAGTAGTGTGAGGTTAGTGTTTTAGTCCTTAAAACACAAAGAGTGTTGGGAGTGGTTGTACCCTTGTAAAGAACTAAACGGGAGTGGTTGTACCCTTGTGAAAGAACCAACGGGAGTGGTTGTACCCTTGTACAGAACCTGGTGTTTAGCTTAGTACCGGATAAATATTAAGCGACATGTAAAGGTTTTCTCCGCCTAGAAGGGAGATTGTTTCTTAGTGAAGAAAAACTCTTGAGTTAGTGGCTCGAGGAGTGAAGTAGGGCAAGGAAGAGAGTCCTTGTAGCCGAACCACTATAAACAACTGTGTTGTGTGGTTTGATCTTTCCTCTCTTTACTTCTTTACTTATATTACTTGTTTGTGTGCTTGAATGTTTAGTTTACTTTGAAATCACAATAAGTCACAAAGCGAATTAATTTTAAAAGGTAAAATTATTCAACCCCCCCTTCTAGTTTTCCACAACAAGTATTTTCCGTATGCTATTCTGATTGGTATTGCCTAAGTTACCGATATTGCCAAAAGCCCCTCATATCATTAACCATTAATCACTGCGAGTGAACGCAAATACTGTGGATAGATCTATTGGGGGATGATGACCCCATTTATGTTAGCTGAAATAGTGACCCAAATGCACTTTATTTGAGAATAAATAGGAGAATGGCAAACTCCTACTACGAGGGCCCCATCACTTACATCATTATTATGATGTGAGTTATCTCATTTTATGATATCACACGATGTCAACGTTTGCGTGTCATAAGACTTAGGGCTATATATATATATATATATATATATATATATATATATATATATATATATATATATATATATATATATATATATATATATATATATATATATTACACAACGATATCACCATTGTGCTAATAATCAACTTGTATTCAAACTATTACAATTTAAACACTATGGATTCACTCAACATTTTTGTTGACTTTTTAGCATGTTTTATCTCAGGTGATTAAAGAGCATATGGCACGGAGTTGGCATTGGACCTCTTGATGATGTTAAATAATATCATCATTCGTTACAAATGTTTTCTTATCTCATGTGAAACCCCAAAAAATTTGATCTGTGTTGTGTACTCTGAATTTTTAAGTTTACAATGAATGATAATGCTTTTCAAAACGTCTCTTTCGAGTCGTTTTCTATACTTATGACTGTGATCTAAGAAGTAATACCCCGTTTAGTCTTCCGCTGCTATATTGAAATTTACGGGGTGTTACAGATTGGCATCAGAGCCATGGTTATAGAGAACCAAGTGATTTTCAAAACACTGGACTATAACTATGATTTCAAAATGAACTATTCTAAATCTTACCACCTCACGCACTCCATGCCAACACTTTACTAACACATGCATTGAGATTTTCTTGGCAGATGATGCATAACTATTCGAAATCATAACTTGTAGATATTTAATGACTTATAATTGTTATTATTGGGATATTACAGTACCATGTCTTCCCCTTCGATTCCCATCATCATACTATCAGATGTTGAGGCAGATGCTACTCCACCAGCACCACCAACTGTCCCACCGACTACTATCATCATATTGTCAGATGTTGAGACAGATACCACTTTACCAGTGTCACCAGTTGTTCCTACCATTGCCCCATCTGAAGTCATGTCTTCTTCATCTTATCCCATCATCCTCACTACGAACCCCGACATTGTGGATGCCTGCTCATCCACCACTGATCCGGCACCTCCCTCACCACACCCCGCTGTACCTACATCATCCACACCACCTATTGAACCCGCCATACTTATCCGGCCTGGGAGGGGTGTAACACCCCAACCCGACAAGGGCAAAGATGTCACAAATATATGGCTTCATATCAGAACAAACATAACATTCAATAATAAAACAACGGAAGTCTTAACATTAAATCCAAAATAAGTCAACATGACTTATACCAAATGCAAGACAGAAATAACTGAAGTACAAAAATCCAATATTCAAATGCCTAAACAATGGCATATCAAAATAAATAGAAATCCAGATGGTAAAGCTAAAAACACTAAGGTCAAAACTCCAAATCAGATTGCTCTCATCCCAAAGCTAAAACCCAGCTTCCTAGCTTAAGTACCTGCCGCAGGAAAAGAAATGCGGCTGAGCTACGAGAGCTCAGTGAACAGATATATAGATAAACAGAAACAATAACAGATAGCAGTACAGAACGAATCAGGAAAACAGATCATACAGATACAGAATCAAAGTTAATGAATAGGAAAGGTAATAAGGAACAAGAAAAGAATGAAAAGGGATAATGAAACAAATCAGGTTTAAGGAAAACAGAAATCCATCACGAGCCCAGATAACAGATAATATCATATAATATAACAAACCTGTGCAGAGTGGCCAACTCCCAGATAATGTGAGTGACGTGTATCGCACACACCATCAGTCACCAGATATAATAATAAACATATAACATAAACAAATAACAGATAACAGATAACAGAATCAGAACTAGAATGCATCCATGCGCCCCCGGTGGCCAGAAACTCCTTAACACACCAGATAAAATAAATCAGGGACGGAACAGGTCATCACTCTCCTGCCCTAGAGTCATGTCAAAGGTGCATCAATGACATGGACATGAAACCCTCATGCCTAGTGATTGGCTCGGATATCAAACTGTAGGTCAGAGGTCAGAGGTCAAATGAACTATCAAAATCAGAAGGTCATATCTTAAGGGTACATGGCAAAAGGTTCATGTTAAAGTCCAGAAATATCAAAGGTTCAAATCAGAATTTTAAACAAAGGTTCAGAATAGCAAAACATAGCAGAAGGTTCAAACAAAGGTTCAAGATAAACAGATCACAACAGAGATACACAAACAGAGGGAACATAGCAGTGGTATAGGGAATCCTAATAAGGAAATGAAATACTGAGAGAGAAGGGAAAGAAACACCCTTACTGAAATAGGGCAGAATATCTGTACCTTATTAGCACAGCAGAAATCAAACAGACAAACACAGAAATGAAGCTCAAGACTTCTCCTTCTTCACACCTAAGGAAGAGGAAGACAGAATTACTACAGTTCCTTATTCAGATTATTCCTCTTTGTTTATCTCATCATTTTATGTACTTTCTATTTTTTTAGTATCTTTCCAGATTTAGTAAACTTCCATAATTAGCAGGCTTTCAGAATTAACATATCTTATCATTTCAAATTAGGTTGAACCTTCATTCAGAGCTTATTATGGAATAACAGTACATTTTATCAAGTTACAGAAGTTTAGGGTTTATTAAGACAATTATACAAAGTTTAGGGTTTTAAATGTAACTTCATAAATTTCCAAGGTCATTAGTGAAATTACTTCAATTTACAGAATTATACACTTATTTAATTCAGAATTACATTCCATACCCTTAAGTTTCACAATTTACAGATTACACCCCTTTAGTTTCATAATTTACAAAATCAACCTTATACTTACATATTTTACAATTTAAACCCTACAACATCCATAATTACCAACCAAGCATATCATATTTCATATTTACAGAATATATCATCAGAATTCAGTACTTTACATATTAGACCCCTCAGAATTCAGAATTTACATATTTAGTCCTTTAACTTTACAAAACATATATATTAAATCATAATTACATAACAATTACATAATTAGCCCAAAAATCCTCAAAATTACCCAACAACCTTTTTATATCAGTATTAACACAAAACAACTTCAGAATTCCAGATTTACACTTTTGGTCCCTCACTTTAATTAATTTCCAAACAAAACCCTAATTTCCCATTAATTCATTATTATGCAATATTTACACTTAGGACCCCAAAGTTATATTTTTCCCACATTCTTACAGATGTATATGATCTTACAAAAATATCCCAGAAGTTTCAAACTTGGCAAAACAGGTCCTTATGCAATTTACTCCAAATCGGTAACACTTTTTATAAACAATTACCAACGCTAATTTTCACCAATCATTGGACCATCATTTAATCATCATTAAAACAACATTAATGACCAGATTCATGTCCAAGAACCCTAACCCTAGTAGCCCCGATTTTCCTTTTATTTTATTTCTTTGTTTTTCTAAAATCCGGTTTTTACAATAATTAACCACGTTAAATTTAAGCTTCTAAAAATCAAAACCATATTTTTCCCAGATCATATAACTTATAAGGAACCCACGAAAAATAGTGAACATGCCCAGAAAATTCGTTTAACATATATTGCATATTTACGTATGTTTTAGATACTAAAATTACAACGACTTGATTTAGGCCACCACAATTCGATCTATCATTTTTCCCAGGTCTAATACATCATAAGAGGTCTAAATAAAATAGCCATCATGCCCATAAATTCGGATTTCATATATTTGCAATTTACGTGTTCTATAGCCATTTTATTTTCAAACGCATAGAATTAGCATGCACGGATCGATTTTGATATTTTATATGAGTTACATAACATCTAAATATCACTGTAAAAATGCCATATAAATTTTATCACGTTTGGTTAAGTTGCACGAATTATTACCTTGATTTAGTGTAAATCAACAAGAATTTTAGAACAAGAACAAACCAATGAGAAAACGCAGCAACATCAATTTTCCTAGCTTCCTTGCACTCCCAATAACACCAGAAAAATGCTTGATCAAACCCAGAATTCGTGGAGAGGCCTTGGGCGAATTATTTTGGATCGCTTAGGGTTTTTTGATTAGTCGGTTTTGTGTTTTTGAGGATAAAAAGAAAAAGATTTGTTTTAACTAATTAGAACCGACAATAGGGGGGGGGGGGGGCAAGGACCAGAATTTCGGCCCATGATATCAAATATATTTTTGGGTTGATTTTGTTCCCTATTTCCTTATTTTATTTAACATATAATCTAATTAAAAGAAAATAAAACATTATGTTATTTAATTTGTAATTTCCGGATTTTATATATAAATGTGTAAGTTAATTTTTTTTGAACATTTAAAATGATGAACGTTGTCCCAGAATTTATTTTGTTTCAGATATAATTCGATTTCAGATGTTTTGGAATTATTTCTGAATTTTATAAATTATTATATAAGGTTTTATATTATCAGGGGTAATTTGGTAATTTTACGGGTTATCTGAATTTCAGGTATTACAACTTCTTCCCCACTAACAAAAAAATTTCGTCCTCGAAATTTGCAGAAAGCAGAAGGAAAAGAGAAAGAGCAGAAAACAAAACGAGACATACCAGATTAAAACGAGAAGTGCGGATAACTAGCTCGTATTGATTCCTCGGTTTCCCAGGTAGCCTCACGCTCCGGGTGGTTCTTCCAAAGAATCTTTACGAACGGAATAACCTTATTCCTCATGACTCGTTCCTGACGATCAAGAACCGCTTCCGGCTCTTCAGACAAGGACATATCAGGTTGGATCTGATCAAGCGGATAAGATACTACATGCAACGGATGATAGTTGTATCCCCTCAGAAGAGATACATGAAAAACTTTATGCACATGAGATAGCTGAGGAGGTAAAGCCAGACGATAAGAAACCTCCCCAATACGATCCAGAATTTCAAACGGTCCAATAAATCGAGGACTCAACTTGCCCTTGATTCCAAAACGCTTAACACCACGGAAAGGAGATACTTTCAGAAATACCCGATCACCTACATTGAACTGCAGATCCCGACGGTGCTTATCAGCATAACTCTTTTGACGAGCACGCGCCTCCTTCAATTTCTCCCTAGCCACGGCTACCTTTTCATTAGTGATCTCGACCATTTCAGGTCCCTCAATCAGACGTTCACCTACTTCATTCCAACAAACAGGAGCCCTACATTTCCTACCATACAACATCTCGAAGGGAGCCATACGGATACTCGCATGCCAACTGTTATTATACGCAAACTCCACTAAACACAAATACTCATCCCAACTACCGGTCCATTCCAAAGCACAAGCCCGTAACATATCTTCCAAAGTCTGAATGGTCCTTTCAGACTGACCATCTGTTTGGGGATGAAATGCAGTACTGAACTTAAGACGAGCGCCCCAAACTTTATGAAGTCCTTTCCAGAAACGCGAAGTGAAACGAGGATCACGATCAGAAACAATAGACGAAGGCATACCATGCAATCTAACGATTTCCTGCTGAAAAATCTCCGCCAACTGACTGACACTATAGGTCATACGGATAGGTAAGAAATGAGCGGATTTAGTTAGCCGATCAACGACCACCCAAATCGCATCATGTCTTTTACGAGTAACAGGCAGACCAGAAACAAAGTCCATGGAAATCTCATCCCACTTCCATGCCGGAATCTCCAAAGGTTGTAACAACCCACTAGCCCGCTGATGTTCAATCTTAACTTGCTGACAAGTCATACATCTAGCAACAAATAACGCCACATCTTGCTTCATACCGTTCCACCAGAAATGCTGCTTAAGGTCACGATACATCTTGGTAGAACCAGGATGAATAGAGAAAGGAGAACTGTGAGCCTCAGTCAACACAGCCTCACGCAGATCAGAATCATTAGGCACACATAACCGATCCTCATACCAGACAACTCCATCATCATCAACTCTGAATTCAGTTTGCTTACCCTCTTCAATATTTTGAACAATAGCCCAGAGTTCACCATCATCTTTCTGAGCCTCTTTAATACGCAGCATCAGATTTGACTCAATCTTTAAGCTCGCCCAGTAACCAACATCACGACGAACGCACAACTCGACATCCAGACGCTCCAAATCCTTGAGAATATGCGGATCAATTTTCAAACTAGCAACCATTCCAGATTTCTGACTAAGTGCATCAGCAACTACATTAGCCTTACCTGGATGATATTGGATGTTAGTGTCATAATCCTTCAGAAGCTCTAACCATCTCCTCTGCCTCATATTAAGCTCCTTCTGAGTAAAGATGTATTTGAGACTCTTGTGATCGGTGAAGATATCACACGATTCGCCATACAAGTAATGTCTCCAGATTTTCAATGCAAAAACAACAGCCGCTAATTCCAGATCATGAGTCGGATAATTTTCTTCGTAGGGTTTCAATTGCCTCGAAGCATAGGCAATGACCTTGCCGTGTTGCATAAGCACACAGCCCAAACCCTTCTTGGAAGCATCACTATAGATTTGGAAACCTCCAGATCCCGATGGTAAGGTCAGAATAGGTGCAGACACCAAACGCCGTTTCAACTCCTCAAAACTCTGTTCACGCTCATCAGTCCATACAAACTTTTCACCCTTCCGCATCAACTGAGTCAAAGGCAAAGCTAATTTAGAAAATCCTTCAACAAAACGCCGGTAGTAGCCAGCTAATCCCAGAAAACTCCTGACTTCAGTCACAGTGGTAGGTCTCGGCCACTTGGTGATAGCCTCGACTTTAGATGGATCCATGGTGATACCATCTGCAGACACAACGTGACCAAGGAAAGCTACTTGGTTCAGCCAGAATTCACATTTAGAAAATTTCGCGAATAACTTCTGCTGCCTCAGAATACCCAGAACAATACGCAAATGCTGCTCGTGCTCCTCAGACGATTTAGAATACACCAGAATATCATCAATGAAAACGATGACGAACTTATCCAGAAATTCATGAAAAACCCGATTCATTAAATCCATAAACACAGCAGGAGCATTTGTTAAGCCAAAAGGCATAACCAGAAACTCATAATGCCCATAACGGGTACGGAAAGCAGTCTTAGACACATCTTGCTCTTTAACTCGCAATTGGTGATAACCAGATCGCAAGTCGATTTTGGAGAATACTTTAGCTCCCTGCAGTTGATCAAACAAGTCATCAATACGAGGAAGCGGATAACGGTTTCGGATGGTAATACGATTCAACTCCCGATAATCAATGCACAACCGCATACTACCGTCCTTCTTCTTCACAAAAAGCACCGGAGCACCCCATGGCGAAACACTGGGGCGAATGAAACCACAATCCAACAACTCTTCCAGTTGCTCCTTTAATTCCTTCAGTTCGATAGGTGCCATCCGGTACGGAGCCTTAGAGATAGGTTCGGCACCGGGAATCAGATCAATAACAAATTCAACTTCTCTAGCCGGAGGAAGACCAGGAAGTTTCTCAGGAAAAACGTCGGCAAAATCCCGAACAATGGGAACATCGGAAATATCAGAAGTTTCAACAGATGAATCCTTAACAGAAGCCAAATAGCCTTGGCAACCATGAGATATCAGAGTCCGTGCCTTCATAGCAGAGATGATTCTAACAGATTTCAGAGGGCGGAATCCATGATAAACGAATTCAGGGTGGTTCAGATCTCCAAAAATCACATTCCTAGCATGACAGTCAATGGTAGCTTTATGGGAAGCCAACCAATCCATGCCCAGGATGACATCGAAATCGATCATATCCAGAGGAAGTAAGTTTGCCGGACGAACCCGGTCATCAAAGCGTAAAGGACAATTAACATATACATGATCGAGGAGGACACTGTGTTTCATTGGGGTGGAAATAGATAGTTGGTTTATTAATGGTGTTGGAGTTGTTTTTAGTTTCTGAGCCAGTTTTACAGATATAAAAGAGTGTGTTGCGCCGGTATCAAATAATATGAAAACAGTATGATCACCAATATGCAGAATGCCAGTAATGGTACCTGATGATTTAGCTGCCTGATCCCGAGTAGTCGAAAACACACGGCCTGTATTCGGAGGAGGAGGAGGAAGATACTGCATAGCTGGGGTCGGATTATGCTTAGGGCAATCTTTCACCCGATGCTCAGAAGACCCACATCGGAAACATGCCCCAGAAGCCCTACGACATGGTCCGGGATGACTCTTCCCACAAGTAGTACAGATGGGAGGAGGAGGTAAAGCCTGAGAACCCGATCCAGAACCTCGAGACTGCTGCTGATAACCCTTGGAAGGCTGATCCTTCCACTGCTTCTGACTGTCACTGCGTCCATGACGATCATTCCCCTGCCTAGAAACCGACCTCGAATCCTGACCCTTCGAGTCGTTCCTCTTCTGATCATAACTCCTACCCGACTGACCCTGATAGTCACGTCCACGATCTGACTGACCTCGCTGCTCAAAGTTCCTACCAGAATACCCCTTGTTGTCCCGATTCTGACTCTGATTCTGATTCTGAACCCTGTCGCCATCACGGTTTCGCTTGAAACCAACTCCCTCATGAAAAATCTCAATGTTGCGAGCTGCATCGCAACATGCTGACGGATCCTGAAACTCATCATTAAGCAAACGATCGAGCACCCACCTAATTCAGAATAAATTGAAAAGAGCATTAGGATCTATTGGAAACAAACATCAACTTTATATAGGTTACAAACCTTTTGAGTCCCCATTTGAATTGCTTGGCTTGACGCCTCGAATCTCCAGCAGTGGGGCCTACAAAGCTGACCAATCTCTGAAACCGCTCCAGATATTCCCCTGCGTTCTCAGTATCTAGTTGGGAAATGGTGTTGTACTCCCGAATAAACCTCTGCTGCTCAGAGTCAGGGAAGTACCGATTATAGAATGTAGTGCGGAAATCAGCCCAAGAACAACCAAGAACATACGGATCGCCTCCTTTAGCTGCCTTGTGTGCCTTCCACCAGTTAAGTGCATCACCTTCCAGCTTAAACACAGCCAAACGAGTCTTAAACTCGTCCTCACAACCTAGCACCTCAAATAGCTTCTCCATGTGGGTGATCCAGTCCTCTGCAGCATGAGGAGTAGCAGCAGAACTGAAAGACAACGGCTTGAGTTTGTTGAAACTCTCAAGCCACCCATTAATGGTAGTGGGTCGGCCCCCACCACCAGAAGAACTACCAGCACCTCCAGATGAACTAGCTCCACCACTGATAAGCCGGTTGATCACCGCATCAGTGTTAAGGCCGGGTAACAGATTGGCTATAGCATTAGCCACCATAGCCTCCAGATTGGGGATTTCAGCATCCCCTCCAGCATTATACTCTTGATGACGAGTGTTAACCATCTATAGAATTAAGAAATCGATTAGTCAGATCAAACAGAATATGACAGAGCAGAATACGGAAAAAGAGTACGCGAAAGGAAACCTAATGTCTACCCAATCCTCACAGGTCAATGGCCTAAGCCTAAGGGTTTCGGATGCCTGTTGCTCTGATACCACAAATTGTAACACCCCAACCCGACAAGGGCAAAGATGTCACAAATATATGGCTTCATATCAGAACAAACATAACATTCAATAATAAAACAACGGAAGTCTTAACATTAAATCCAAAATAAGTCAACATGACTTATACCAAATGCAAGACAGAAATAACTGAAGTACAAAAATCCAATATTCAAATGCCTAAACAATGGCATATCAAAATAAATAGAAATCCAGATGGTAAAGCTAAAAACACTAAGGTCAAAACTCCAAATCAGATTGCTCTCATCCCAAAGCTAAAACCCAGCTTCCTAGCTTAAGTACCTGCCGCAGGAAAAGAAATGCGGCTGAGCTACGAGAGCTCAGTGAACAGATATATAGATAAACAGAAACAATAACAGATAGCAGTACAGAACGAATCAGGAAACAGATCATACAGATACAGAATCAAAGTTAATGAATAGGAAAGGTAATAAGGAACAAGAAAAGAATGAAAAGAGATAATGAAACAAATCAGGTTTAAGGAAAACAGAAATCCATCACGAGCCCAGATAACAGATAATATCATATAATATAACAAACCTGTGCAGAGTGGCCAACTCCCAGATAATGTGAGTGACGTGTATCGCACACACCATCAGTCACCAGATATAATAATAAACATATAACATAAACAAATAAAAGATAACAGATAACAGAATCAGAACTAGGATGCATCCATGCGCCCCCGGTGGCCAGAAACTCCTTAACACACCAGATAAAATAAATCAGGGACGGAACAGGTCATCACTCTCCTGCCCTAGAGTCATGTCAAAGGTGCATCAATGACATGGACATGAAACCCTCATGCCTAGTGATTGGCTCGGATATCAAACTGTAGGTCAGAGGTCAGAGGTCAAATGAACTATCAAAATTAGAAGGTCATATCTTAAGGGTACATGGCAAAAGGTTCATGTTAAAGTCCAGAAATATCAAAGGTTCAAATCAGAATTTTAAACAAAGGTTCAGAATAGCAAAACATAGCAGAAGGTTCAAACAAAGGTTCAAGATAAACAGATCACAACAGAGATACACAAACAGAGGGAACATAGCAGTGGTATAGGGAATCCTAATAAGGAAATGAAATACTGAGAGAGAAGGGAAAGAAACACCCTTACTGAAATAGGGCAGAATATCTGTACCTTATTAGCACAGCAGAAATCAAACAGACAAACACAGAAATGAAGCTCAAGACTTCTCCTTCTTCACACCTAAGGAAGAGGAAGACAGAATTACTACAGTTCCTTATTCAGATTATTCCTTTTTGTTTATCTCATCATTTTATGTACTTTCTATTTTTTTAGTATCTTTCCAGATTTAGTAAACTTCCATAATTAGCAGGCTTTCAGAATTAACATATCTTATCATTTCAAATTAGGTTGAACCTTCATTCAGAGCTTATTATGGAATAACAGTACATTTTATCAAGTTACAGAAGTTTAGGGTTTATTAAGACAATTATACAAAGTTTAGGGTTTTAAATGTAACTTCATAAATTTCCAAGGTCATTAGTGAAATTACTTCAATTTACAGAATTATACACTTATTTAATTCAGAATTACATTCCATACCCTTAAGTTTCACAATTTACAGATTACACCCCTTTAGTTTCATAATTTACAAAATCAACCTTATACTTACATATTTTACAATTTAAACCCTACAACATCCATAATTACCAACCAAGCATATCATATTTCATATTTACAGAATATATCATCAGAATTCAGTACTTTACATATTAGACCCCTCAGAATTCAGAATTTACATATTTAGTCCTTTAACTTTACAAAACATATATATTAAATCATAATTACATAACAATTACATAATTAGCCCAAAAATCCTCAAAATTACCCAACAACCTTTTTATATCAGTATTAACACAAAACAACCTCAGAATTTCAGATTTACACTTTTGGTCCCTCACTTTTAATTTATTTCCAAACAAAACCCTAATTTCCCATTAATTCATTATTATGCAATATTTACACTTAGGACCCCAAAGTTATATTTTTCCCACATTCTTACAGATATATATGATCTTACAAAAATATCCCAGAAGTTTCAAACTTGGCAAAACAGGTCCTTATGCAATTTACTCCAAATCGGTAACACTTTTTATAAACAATTACCAACCCTAATTTTCACCAATCATTGGACCATCATTTAATCATCATTAAAACAACATTAATGACCAGATTCATGTCCAAGAACCCTAACCCTAGTAGCCCCGATTTTCCTTTTATTTTATTTCTTTGTTTTTCTAAAATCCGGTTTTTACAATAATTAATCCCGTTAAATTTAAGCTTCTAAAAATCAAAACCATATTTTTCCCAGATCATATAACTTATAAGGAACCCACGAAAAATAGTGAACATGCCCAGAAAATTCGTTTAACATATATTGCATATTTACGTATGTTTTAGATACTAAAATTACAACGACTTGATTTAGGCCACCACAATTCGATCTATCATTTTTCCCAGGTCTAATACATCATAAGAGGTCTAAATAAAATAGCCATCATGCCCAGAAATTCGGATTTCATATATTTGCAATTTACGTGTTCTATAGCCATTATATTATCAAACGCATAGAATTAGCATGCATGGATCGATTTTGATATTTTATATGAGTTACATAACATCTAAATATCACTGGAAAAATGCCATATAAATTTTATCACGTTTGGTTAAGTTGCACGAATTATTACCTTGATTTAGTGTAAATCGACAAGAATTTTAGAACAAGAACAAACCAATGAGAAAACGCAGCAACACCCAATTTTCCTAGCTTCCTTGCACTCCCAATAACACCAGAAAAATTCTTGATCAAACCCAGAATTCGTGGAGAGGCCTTGGGCGAATTATTTTGGATCGCTTAGGGTTTTTTGATTAGTCGGTTTTGTGTTTTTGAGGATAAAAAGAAAAAGATTTGTTTTAACTAATTAGAACCGACAATAGGGGGGGCAAGGACCAGAATTTCGGCCCATGATATCAAATATATTTTTGGGTTGATTTTGTTCCCTATTTCCTTATTTTATTTAACATATAATCTAATTAAAAGAAAATAAAACATTATGTTATTTAATTTGTAATTTCCGGATTTTATATATAAATGTGTAAGTTAATTTTTTTGAACATTTAAAATGATGAACGTTGTCCCAGAATTTATTTTGTTTCAGATATAATTCGATTTCAGATGTTTTGGAATTATTTCGGAATTTTATAAATTATTATATAAGGTTTTATATTATCAGGGGTAATTTGGTAATTTTACGGGTTATCTGAATTTCAGGTATTACAAGGGGTGTCCCACCCCATTACATTTTCTGATACTACCCCGCTGGACCTAGGATGGTACACACCAGGAGTCGCCTAGTGCGCCCACTCACACCACTACCACCATCATGGACCCCTGGCATGCCTACCTATGAAGACTTGGATGACTCACTATGGATAGTGCTACAACCATCACGACCACCACATCATGCCACCACTGAGGATCCACCCAGAGGAGCACGGGTAGTTCTTAGACTACACTAGTATCATCAGTAGCTTCTATCCTAGCCACGAGATGTGTGGCCAAATTAGTGACACTTGTAGTACCTCTTTGTTGTATAACAAATTTGAGACAAGTTATCATTTGGACATGTGGTTCGATTATGCTATGTATTGATATCGGTCTATAAGAGCCGAGATTTTCCATCATATGTGTGGTGATTGTTGATTTAACAATTTAGTTCAAGGAATTACACAAAGGAAATATGTGTAACCCGAAATTCGTTGTCCCGACGAAGGTGTGAATGGAATTTGTGATATCGGGATCGTGAATCGTGTAGTGAATAGTGAAAGAGTGGGGGTTTTTTGGATTTTAAACTAAAATTAAGAAAGATTATCTAAAAACAACTAATTAACTAAGGTAAATGCTAATCTAAAGTGCTTAGGGTCTAAAATGCGAATAAATACTAGTTACGAATCAAAACCGGGAAATCCCGAGCTTAAAACGTCAAATTAATGAAATATTAATCCTAGGAAGGCCAAATTAATTTTCCTAAGTTCTAATTAGAAAAAGAAAATTTTAGGAAAAAGAATTATATCTTTTTTATTTTTATTTAATTAAATACGAATTAAAAACTATTTTAAAGAAAATAAATGATTAAAAATACTAAATATTAATGGAAAAATCTGAAAATTTTCTGGAAATTAATTTATACTAATCTAAACTTTGGAAAAATAAGAAAAATGAAAAAGCTATTTAGGAACAAGCTGAATTTAAGCTAAACAGTCTAATAAGCTTATAAAGAAAAAAAATGATAAAGGAATTGATTGTGCAAGGATTTCAGAAAAAAATCCCAAGGGTGCAATGGTATTGTGTGTGTGTTGTGATTGAGCAGACCTGGGTTCGAGTCCCAGGTTTGCAATTTTTTTCAAAACTATATATATATATATATATATATATATATATATATATATATATATATATATATATATATATATATATATATATATATATTTTACTTTTCTTTTAAAAAACTGATTAAGTGAACAAATATGAAGAACTTTTATGAAAAACTTTTTTATGACAAGCCAATATAAGCTCAGAAGAAGCTTATTATCTGATCAGTGGGCTTAAAAAGGAAGAAAACAAGCAAAAACAAAGATGCACAAGAGATAATAAGCTAGATAAGCTAAGAGAAACTAAGATTAAGCTAACTCTATTTTTATGAACCAAATTAATCAAACAAAGCTACTAGTAATAGTAGAAAAGCACAAGAATAATCCCAATAAGCAAAACCACTAACTGTTGCAGGCCTAAAAAGATGATCTGAGGCACTTTTGCAGGCACTAAAAAGCTATGCAAATCTAATTCAGAAAATTTTCAAAAATAAGCAATTCCAAGTTAAGCAACCAAATATTACTTGTACCAATTTTTAGCTAAAAAGGACTTATATTTAAGAAACTAAAAATCAATAATGAAAGTGAAAAACCCAACTTGGGCTGCTGAAGCAGTCCTATGGTTCTGCAACAGATGGGATTTTTGATCTCAAAAACCTTCAATTCTTAGTGAAACAATACCAACTCTTGAATTATCACTTTAACCACCAATATGCACCTAAGACTGTCAAATATTCAGACCAAATAAGCCTTGGCTTATAACAAGCTTAAGTGAGCAATTCACAACCTAAGATTAAACCTATTGACGCAATTCCTTAAAAAACTTCAAATCAGCTTATAAGATCCTATAAACAGCTTATAATAACTAATTTAAGCAAGATTAAAGTATCTCAAGTGACAAATGAACAGTGACAAAGCTTTTCTATCATATAACAGCTTATGCCAAACAGCCCTTATCTCTAAACTGTTTTAGGTTTTTGATTGATTTAAAGTGATTTAATCTATGATACTGAACCTAACTTATTACTGATGCTATATGAACTATAATTAAGCTAAAGTTATAGAAAAATAAGCACAAGAATAAGCTATGAGCTAATATGCTAAATATGACTTAAGTATGCAAAAATGAGATAAATGAGAAAGAGTAAGCTAGAACAAATAAATGAGCAACTAAATAGCACAACTAGACTAAATATGCAGAAATATTACAAGTAAGTACTCTAATAAGCAGAAAATAAGCAATCTACTCTATTTATGCAATTTTGAGCTAAAATTGAAATGGAATAACTCACTTATGGCCTCAGCTTAACAGAGGTACCAACTTAATGGCAGCTACAAGCTCCTAGCTTATCAAGGATAAGCTAGGTAAAGTCCATCTTGCCCCTCCATTGCGGGCAACTTCCAAATGCTTTCCACAAATATGCATAGGTATAGGATTTTGAAGTTTTGGACTGAATTGATCACTACACAAACTCACTAAAGCTATAGAGAGCTAGAATGAGCTTATATAATCTGTAAATAAGCTTGTTGAAGCTTAACTATACTACTTTACTATATATATATATATATATATATATATATATATATATATATATATATATATATATAATATATATATATATATATATATATATATATATATATATATATATATATATATATTTTGAGTATTTATCTATTTTTTTGGATTTTTGTTTCAAAACAGAATTTATGAAAACATTTTGATAAAAACTTGAAAAGAGCTTGAAAAGAGCTTAATAAAACAGAAAATAAGATAGTATTAGTTTATAACAACTCACATAGAAAAACAGACTAGATTAAACATAAGACAAAAACAAAGCTAAAATTTCATTAAACCTTAAAATTTGAGTACAAATAGTCCTTACAACTTCTAAAGATACTGAATTTAAAATTACAACTAAAAAACATCAAAACGACACTAAATTTTAAACCCTAATTCTAGACTCTAAAACTTAACACCCTTCTAGTGAGGAGGAGGCTGCTATTTATAGCCTCAGGAAACTCTAGGGTTTCATCAGGAACCTCCTAGACCACTCAAAATCAGCCCTTGGATCAATCTTGGGCACCACTTCTTTTAATCACAGCCGTTGATCATGGAATGTGGAGAATTGGCCAATGATATTGTTGGGTTTTGCCTATGTGGCATTCCTTTTGTCTTTGCCAGCCTTCTAGAAGATTTTTAGGTGAGGTAATTAATGAGAGAGAACAGGGTAAAATTAGAGACGAAGGGTGAATAGTGGCTGGTAATTTTTGGCGGGTAAAGTTGTTGGGTTGACTAGGTTGGGAAGATGGGTTGACTTGGGTTATTTTAGGGAAAACCGGGTATGGTTGGGTCTGATCTGGGTTTTATTTAATTAGGGAGATGGGCTTTGTTGGGCTGAGGGGAAGTGTGGACTGGGTTTTTAATGTGACTTGGGTTGGTTTTTATTTAGTTGATTAAGGATTTGTGGTGTAATAGTATTAATAATAGAGGGACTATTTTTGCCATATGCTGAAATTATCTTCAAGGACTGAATTTGTAATTACCCAATGATCCAAGGGCTGTTCTTCAAAAATATTTTCTTTGACGAATTTCTTTCCCGGCTTCGGCTCTTTAAATATCTTTTCCAAATCTCGTGCTCGGGTTTTCCGGGTTTTTCTTGATTTTTGTCCTTTTTTCGAGATATCCGTACCTGCATATTAACAAACACAAAAACACAAATATCTTTAGCATTTTGGTTAGTTTTTGGTCGTTTTGGTCTTAATTTGGTCAAGAAAAAGGTATGTGTTTAAGCACATACCAAAATCCCCCAGACTAAGATATTGCAGTGTCCTCACGCAATGTTATAAAAACACGTTTCTTGAAACCAAAAATTTCTAACCTCTTTTTACTAACTTTGAGAAGTAGCAAAATTTTCAAAAGAGATTAAGAAATCTTAAGTTCTAAAAACTCCCCGATTTTCCTTTTTATTCTATTTTTGTATTTTTCTCATTATCATGTGACGGCTTTGTTGACAATCATTATCTATCAATAACTTTTAGGGTCAACGAGTAGGAAACACGACTAATAAAGAAGTAACCATACGGATAAAATTCGTCATCCTTGATTTTTCACGAGCCCCCAAACTAAGCTTAAAAACGAAATCATTGTTATTTACAAGTTAGATTGCCAACACTACCCATGGAAGTTACTTGTGTAATTACCTCTTGCTCCCATTTTCCTAATTTGCCTTTATTTATTTTATTTTTGGTGAGAAATGAATTGCTTCATATTTTCTCGTTTCGATAGGTTTTTAGTCTGATAAAGATACTAAATTAAGACGCTAAGTAGTTTTCAATCTTCTCTCGAGAACCGTTGCTTTGAAAATGAGGTTCACATCAAGGTTTTTATTTTTATTTTTGTATTTTTGTATTTTTCTCTTTTTCATTCATCACCATATATATATATATATATATATATATATATATATATATATATATATATATATATATATATATATATATATATATATATATTATCACTAACTTTTCACTTGCGTACCCTAAACGACGGAGCTTCACGGTTTAGTTCCAAGACCTTACACCTTCCAGAATAAAGGATCCAAGGGCCGTTACAACGGAGTGTTCCAAGACTCTAGACATTCCTGAAATGAGGATCCAAGGTGGTTAGACCAAGACCTCACACATTCCTGAACTAGAGGTCCAAGGGCCGGTGCAAGAGGGTAGCCAAGACCTAAACACCTTCCGGAAATAAGGATCCAAGGCCCGATCTCGAATCCGTAGCTTAGAGCACTTAACTTATTATTATTAAACGTATTTATTAAGTAACCTTGATGTGTACCTAATTTTTAAAGCAAGGATTCTTTTAAGAAGACCAAGAACTAATCATCGGCAAAACCTAACATCTTTAATTATTCTTACAGTTATATATGGTGAAACAATTTTGTGGGAGCAAAAGGCCACAAGTAACTTCGATGAGCTCTAAAGAGAACCAACTACTCCACGCTTAGCATCTAACTTCTAAATAAACTCTATCATTTCTCGTTCTTCGCAAATTTAAAATCTTAAAGAATAAGATCCGCGAATGCTTAGCCGAATGGTTAAGGAGACAAGCTAGGGCTCAACACGCCCGATCAAGTCAGAATTTTATTCCTACTCTCACCAGCGGAAAGTCAACAAAATGTCAAAATTTATTATATTTTTGCACAAAAATTTTTAAACTTTCTCATTTTTTAGACCCTTTTTTTTTCATTTTTTTGGAGGAAAAACAGGGTTGCATGAGTAAACGGCAAAAAATGCAAGGCAAAATCAAATCGAAAGATTACCCCCCCCCCCCCAAGACTAAAACGAGACATTGTCCTCAATGTCTTAAAGGTATGGGTTCTCCTACATAAATATAAGGCCGTTTATTAATTATGCCAAAGATAAACGTAAAATGATAAGATTAAGGATATCGGATGAGCAACGAATGATGAAACTCGAGTGGAGAGAAACATAACCACGAGCACGAGAGTCTTCATTATTCGGGCAAATCCTGGACACATCACAAGAAACCACGAAACAGAAGATATGGAAGAGGAAGCCCTCCTCACTTTTATTAAGAAAATAGAAAGAAGATAGATGGATAAGCATGGGGTGCCTCCCACGAAGCGCTTTGTTTTGGTTAACCGAGTCACGTAGCTTGACTCGATCCCCGAATTCATTTGTCCATGAGGAAAGTTTGGAGATCCAGGACAACCATTGATGGTATGTCCCCTCCAAAATAGTGCTTCAACCTATGACCGTTCACCTTAAAGTTTGGACCGTCATTTTGAGCTAACTCGACGGTTCCATATGGAAAAACTTGAGTGATGGTGAACGGCCCAGACCAGCGGGTTTTTAATTTTTCCGAGAAGATCTTTAATCGAGAATTGAAGAGGAGGACTCGATCACCAACATTGAAGATGCGGTTTTTAATCTTAGAGTCATGAATCCTCTTTGTTTTCTCTTTGTAGATTAAAGAGTTCTCGTACGCCTGATCCCGAAGTTCAACTAATTCATTTATTTGAACCTTGCGGTGATCACCCGCGGTCTTGAGGTCAAAATTGGCATGTTTTAAGGCCCAATATGCCTTATGTTCGAGCTCGATGGGCAGATGGCAGGCCTTTCCGTAAACCAGCTTGTAAGGAGTACACCCGATGGGTGTTTTGTAAGCTGTTCGGAAGGCCCATAATGTATCATCCAATTTGTCTGCCCACGAGGCTCGGTTTTCACCAACGGTTCTTTCAAGGACACGTTTCAATCCACGATTCGAAACCTCGACTTGACCGCTCGTTTGCGGGTGATACGCGGTAGAAAGTCGGTGGGTAACACCATACTTGAGCATAACTTTAGCAAATTGATCATTGCAGAAGTGAGTACCGCGATCACTGATTATAGCCCGAGGAGTTCCGAATCGGGAGAAGAGATTTTTCAAGAACTTAACCACCACTCGGGCGTCATTAGTGGGGAGCGCTTTTGCTTCAACCCATTTGGACAAGTAGTCGACGGCCATGAGTATATACTTATTCCCTCGTGAAGACGGGAATGGCCCCATGAAATCGATGCCCACACGTCAAAAATCTCGCAGACTTGAATTGCATTTTGAGGCATTTCGTCTTTTTGCGAGATTTTTCCTTGATGTTGGCAAGAGTCACATGACTTCACCAAGTCGTGGGCATCGCGATAGATTGTTGGCCAATAGAACCCAGAATCAAAGACTTTTTTAGCGGTGTAGCTGGCACCATGATGTCCCCCCGTGGGTCCATTATGGCAAGCCATGAGGATGTCAACGGCTTCTTGGCCATGCACACATCGTCTGATTACTTGGTCAGCACAAATTTTGAATAAATAGGGGTCGTCCCAGAAATAATGCCTAACATCTTTGAAAATTTTCTTTTTCTGCTGGGACGACATCCCTTTTACCACAAAATTCCCCGCATGGTAATTTGCATAGTCGGCAAACCATGGGGTACTTGGATCTTTCTTTAAAGATACCATCCCAAGTGTCTCGAGAGGAAATGTTTCGGTGATTTCCTTGTTCTCGAGATCACTTTGATGGGGATTTTCAAGTCTGGACAAGTGATCAGCGGCTAGATTCTCTGCTCCTTTTTTATCACGAATGATAATATCAAATTCCTGGAGCAGAAGAATCCACCGAAGTAATCTCGGCTTAGCGTCTTGCTTTGCTAAGAGATACTTGAGAGCAGAATGGTCCGTATACACTATGCTTTTTGATAAGACAAGATATGGTCTAAATTTCTCAAAAGTGTAGACAACGGCCAATAACTCTTTCTCGGTAGTAGTATAGTGAGATTGAGCGTCGGTCATTGTCTTGCTAGCATAGTGTATCGGCTGAAAGTATTTTGATTTGCGTTGCCCCAGGACTGCACCAATAGCATAATCACTCGCATCACACATTAGCTCAAAGGGCAAGTCCCAATCGGGGGCAACCAATATTGGTGCTTCAGTTAATTTCTTTTTTAGAACCTCGAATGCTTCGATGCATTCGGGAGAGAAGAAGAACGGAGCATCTTTTTCAAGAAGATGGGTCAGAGGCCGGGCGATTTTAGAGAAGTCTTGAATAAATCGTCTGTAGAAACCGGCATGACCAAGGAAATTTTGGATTCCTTTTACGGTGGTGGGATGAGGTAATTTTGCGATCACATCGACTTTGGCTCGATCTACCTCAATCCCGGATTTGGAAATCTTATGGCCGAGGACAATGCCCTCTTTAACCATGAAGTGACACTTCTCCCAATTTAGAAAAAGATTGGTGTTTTCGCACCTTTGAAGCATTTTGTCTAAATGGGAGAAGGCAAGATGAGAAAGAATTTCCATAGACCGAGAAATCATCCATAAAGACCTCCATCGTCTTCTCGATCATATCGTGAAATATGGCCACCATGCACCTCTGAAACGTGCCCGGAGCATTGCATAAGCCAAAAGGCATGCGGCGGTAGGCAAACGTTCCATACGGACACGTGAAGGTGGTCTTTTCCTGATCTTGGGGATCAATTGGTATTTGAAAATACCCGGAAAAGCCATCGAGAAAACAATAGAACTCATTTCCCGCCAAACGCTCAAGCATTTTGTCCATAAACGGTAGCGGGAAATGGTCTTTACGGGTAGCATCATTGAGTTTTCGGTAATCGATACACACTCTCCATCCGGTGACGAGACGTGTGGGGATTAACTCATTCTCTTCATTTGTTACAACGGTCATTCCACCCTTTTTGGGCACACAGTGGACCGGGCTAACCCATGAGCTATCAAAAATTGGATAAATCATCCCAGCGTCGAGGAGTTTGATAACTTCCTTTTTGATGACATCATGGATTTTTGGGTTAACCCGTCTCTGTTGCTGGACGGCGGGCTTAAAATTATCTTCCAGTAAGATCTTGTGAGTACAGAAACGAGGGTCTATGCCCTTTATATCGGAGATCTGCCAAGCGATGGCACTCTTATGCTTCTTAAGCACGTCTAAGAGTTGGGTCTTCTCCTCATCTTTAAGGTCTTTAGAAATGATAACATGATATTTTTCGGTTTCTTCTAAGAAAGCATATTCAAGATGAGGAGGTAAATCCTTGAGCTCGAGCTCCGGAGGATTCTCAGTAGACGGCTTTACTTCTTTAATTTCTTCTTTTTGAATTTCTTCCGGAGGGAGAGAAGGTGACGGATCATCGTTCAGTAACTTCTCAAGGAGGAGAAGGTCTCCTTCCGGGTCAAAGTTTGAATCATCAATTTCTGGTGAAACTGATTCATTCTTAAGACAAGCCTCGATCTCTTCCAAGATGAAATCACTTCCCTCAAACGGAGTGAGGGAAGGGGAAGAGTCGGAAAGAATTGGTTGAGAAGAAGGAGTGGGATTGCCACTCGAGGATTTATCGGAAAATCCAAGAACTTCTTGAGAATACTCCTCCGAGGCAACATCAATTACATCGATTCGATTTACCGAGATGGAATCGTGATTGGAGGAGTATTTGAAAGTTCGGTCTAGGTTAAAAGTTACGTCCTCATTATCCACCCTTAATGTGATTTCTTCACCATAAACATCAATCAAGGCTCGCTCGGTCCTCAGAAATGATCTTTTGAGAATTAGAGGAACCCGGGGGTCAGCATCAAAATCTACAACCACAAAATCGGCGGGGAAATGGAACTTCCCCACCTTGACAAAGACATCCTCGGCTACACCCTTAGGACGGGTTATGGAATGGTCCGCAAGCTCGAGGGTCATGCAAGTAGGAGTGAGTTCCGGTAGAGAAAGCTTGTTCCAGACGGAAAGCGGCATTAGGTTGATGCTTGCACCAAGATCGGCCAAGGCGTTGCATTCAACCATCCCTGGAAAATCACATGGAATGAGGAATTTTCCGGGGTCTCCAAGCTTTTCGGGAAGCTTCTTGAGGAGAACCGCTGAGCAATTCTCGTTCAGAGGAGTTTTTGCTAATTCAAATAATTTTTCTTTGTTACTCAATAACCCTTTGATGGTAGAAGCAAACTTAGGCATCAGAAGTAAAGCATTCGCGAAGCTTATATCAAAATGCAAATCTTGGAAGATTTGAAAGAATTTCTCCATTTGATTTGAAGCTTTTTCGCGGAGCTTTTGATCATTCAATCTCGAAGGATAAGGAAGTTTGGCTTTTACGGGAGCTTTTTCGGGCTCAAGCACATCCTTAGGTTTTGATTGTTGGACAACTGGAGGTTGGACGTCTTCGGTCCTTCCGTTATTAGCAGGAAGTTCCGTGTCCTTTGTCGCCTCGGTCTCACGGTCAACTACCTTGGGAGGACGAGAAGAAGAGGTAGTCGGAGCCGTGGGTCCATCATATGATACACCACTCCTAGTAGTGATCGCCTTAACATCGCCCCTCGGGTTAGCGATCGTATTGCTTGGAAGAGTTCCAGAGCCCGAGGGTCGATCATTTAAAGACTTTTTGATTTCAGAGATTTGATTAATCAACAACCGATTTGTTTCTTCCTGGGATTTATTGAAACTTTGTTGATTTTGATTTTGAAGAAGTAGTTGTTTTAACAACTCATCCGAGGGCGATTGATTTTGCACAAATCCTTGATTTTGATTATTGTTAAAATTTGGCCCTCGGGTGTTTTGATTAAAACCTTGATTGTTATTTTGAAAATTTCCTTGATTAAAATTTCCTTGGTTTTGAAAATTTCCTTGATTCGGGCCTCGATTATAATTCCCCTGATTTTGATAACCTTCATTTTGCCGTTGATTGAAATTCCCTTGATTCACCCGATTTTGATTTTGATTATTTCTATTTTGCACATTTTGACTCTGATTTGAATTAAAACCGGGTGGTCCGAGATAATTGTTAGAACGGTAGCTGAGAAGATTACGGTCTCCTTGCGGTTGGTAACCGTTACCTCCCTGATTATAGGATCCCGAAGCAACATACACGCTCTCTTGAGTGTAGCCACCGGCGGCTGGACACTCAAAATACAGGTGTGGACCACCGCACGTTTCACAATTTTGATTCACAGCATTGACGGGCTGAGAAAGTCTTTCTTTGATAAGAAGGCCAATTTGCTTGGTAAGAGAAGCAATGGCCTCATCGGTTTTGCTATTAGAACTTGAGATGTGAGCTTTAAGAGCATCAATAGAATCATCAGAGTTGCTACTAGTATTTGGAATTTTGTTTCTAGAAACTCTCACTTTAGCCTTATTTTCAATAATGGTTAAAGCTTCTTGAGTGTTTCTTGTCAAGAAATTTCCACCCGCAGCAGAATTGAGTGAATCTTGTTCATTTTGATTCAACCCATTATAGAAAGTATCAATTTGGTGCAAGGGTGAAAATCCGTGATGAGGACACTTCTTTAACAACTCTTTGAATCTATCCCAAGCCTCGCTGAACGATTCATTGAAAGCTTGTTGAAATTGAGTGATTTGATTTCATAGATTCGTTGTTTTTGAAGGTGGATAGAAGTGATTCACAAACTTGGAGACTAGATCGTTCCAAGTGTGAATCGAATTCGGAGGTTCCTTTTCCAGCCAAGTCCGGGCTGCCCCTTCGAGGGAAAAAGGAAACAGAATCAATTTAATCACATCATGAGGAACTTGGTTCACTCTAAGAGTTTCAGTGATCTTTGTGAATCTCCGGATATGAGAATGAGGATCGTCATCTCAAATCCGTGGAAAGAAATTCCCGTGACAAGATTAAGTAACCCGATCTTGATTTCGAATTGATTTGCAAGAATAGCGGGTACCACTATAGCATCACCAACCCCATCGATCGGTGCTTGGAGTAACTCCTCCATTGGTCGGAGATCGGGAGCTTGCATTTGATTTTGATTACCACCCATCGGCCAGGGCATCATGTTTTGATCGTTGTTGTTCATTTCGTTGGCCGGAAATTCAACACGGTGATTGTGACGGAATAATTTCTCGGGATCTGAGAGAGGTGAAATAAGATCGTGAGAGGAGAACGGGTGTTCATACACTGATCCATCGCGAAACGCGTATATAAATATTATGCAGACGGATACACGTGAATAAAGACAAATCAACCCTTTAGGAAAAAGGCTAACTTGCAAAAACTCACGTTTGTGTGTGTGATACCAGGTAAGTGATTACCCGGGTCGTTTCCCAACGAGGCGTGAATGGGCAATCGTTAAAGGTTTGAGATTAAAGTGACTGATGATATGGAATTTTGCTTTTTTATATCTAATTAACAAATGAGAAACAAATTCCCAAAATAATATTAAGATTACAGCAGATTATATTAAAAACGCGAAACAGGGAATCTGAAAACGGGATAAAAACTGAAATATTAGAAAACTAATCCTACAAGTACTAAATTATTTTTATTAAATCCTAAATAATAAAAGAAAATTTTAGAAAAAAGATTTATATTTTTCTGATTTTTATTTTATTTAATATGAATTAAAAACTATTAGAAACTAATTAAAAGGATTAAAAATAGTAAATGACTTAGGAAAAATCTGAAAAATTCAAGATAAGTCTAAAATATTATTCTTAATCTAGGAAAAATAAAATAAAAAGTTATCTAAGCCCTAATAAGCAAATGGGCTGATAAGCAGTTTGGCAATAAGCACAAAAATAAGCTAAAAAGCTCTAAAAATTACCAAAAGCTAGGAAACAGATTAATATACTATTAGAAGCTTAAAACAACTTAAAAACACAAATAAGCACAAGGAATAAGCAAGATAAGCACTAGGGCAGGTGCACTAATATTGCAGAAATATCAGTTAGAAACCCCAACTTGCAGATTAATTTAAAGCACCTAAATAAGCAGGAAAGTGGAAAATTAAGGGGGCAAAACCTTGCTAGTACTACTGGCTACTCTAAAATACTAAAAGCCCTAATTTATACAACCCAATTGAACTCCAATTGGTGCCTAGATCAGATGGTGTAAAACTGAGGTTGATGTTCTGCACAAAAGTCTGCTGATGCAGCAGGAAAGAGTTTGGCCCTTTAACCTTTGCAAACCTAGATGAAACTATGCCAACTCTTGGGAATTCACTAAACACACTAAAACATACCAACTTATGCCAAAAAGAAACACTAAATAAGCCTCAGCTTATTGGAGCTTAAAAAGGGCAGTAGGGTACTAGATTTTTACTATACCACTCAAAAACTTAAAAAGGCATCAAAAGAACTTAAATGCAGCTGAAAACAACTTAACTACCATTAATTAAGCTCAATCAAACTTAGGTAACAAGCAAATGAACAGTAGAGGTAACTTGGACCTATGAATGAGCTTAATCCAAACACCCTTTCATTTTTGACTGTTTGAGATTTTTCAAAGGAATAGAGTTATTTAAACAAAGTTTTGGACAGAAAAATTTATTAAACATACATATAAAGACTTAAAAAGCAAATAGAACAGAAAATAAGCACTAGAAATTAACTGATAAGCAGTTGGCTTATTTTGACTATTTTTGAGTTTTTAGCAAAATGAGACAAAGGCTATTAAAAACAAGTAAAACAGATGAAATACAGTTAAGAACTAGTAATAAGCAGAATATAATGGAAATAAGCTAAAAATAAGCTGTGCAACAGTAATATAGAAAATAAAGTAAAAATATGGAAAAAGCTTACAACTGATTGAGGCAATGGAGCAAAGGAAACTGATAAGAACTAACTTGGTTTGTCACTTACCAAGCTAAAACACCACTCAGCTTATTCCAGAACAGCTGATCACACCCAATTAGCTTATTTGACTTGAAATGTTGACTTTGTTGACTTTCTTGGTTTTTCTTTAGAACAGAACTGAAATGAACTACAATAAGCACACACCAAGCTATATTAAGCTTGTATGAGCTTAATCAAACAGTAAATAAGATTTTTGATTATACTTTAACTTGATTCGAACTTAACAGGAAACTTGAAAATATGGAATTTCATAAACTTGGTAAAATTGGTACAGAACAGAAGTAAATAAGGATAATAACTTTGAAAACAAACTTGAAATGAGAATCCAACTGAAATTTAAACTAAGATTTAAGCAGTAAGTAAATTTAACCTAAAAACTACACTACGAAAGGTCTAAAACTAGTGACAATGTTATTCTGAGTCTTCTTTTTCTTTAAATAATAATCCAAAAGCTTCCTTGTCGACTTCTCATTATTTCCCATCCATTGGATTATTCAGAATCAATCCCAATCGTTGGTTCTTGTTTTGGCGGGAAAACGGGCATGTGGGATTTTTTTAACTCTTTCTGACCACGTGGGGGTGAGTTGGTGTGAGTAGATAGCTAAGGAGGGGGAAAGGATAGCGTGTGTAAGTGAAATGAGGAATGAGGTATGAGGTGGGTGGTGGTATTGCAGAGGGTGGTTTGTGGGCAATTAAGGAAATTTGTTTTGTTGTGATGGTGGAGGAGGTGAGGTGTGATGTAGAGTAGCCAGCTGGGGGGATGAGGTGGTGGAAAAACCACCCTGGTATTGGGTTTCAGGTGTTAGAGAGGGAGGTGTACAGGGGAGATGGTTTCAGGGATGATGGGTGTTTGACTAGGAGTTAACCCTTTTTGGTTAACTAAAAATTATACGGGGTAAAGGGTTTTATTGATTGGGCTTGGTATTTAGTGGGCTTCGGTTGTAGGATTAAAAAGGGTTTTATTAAGTTGGGTTAAATTTGTTGCTGGGTTTAGTGATTTAGGATTTAAATTTGTTTTTTAGGTAAACCTTAGGGACCATTGTTGTACCATGCTGAAAATCCAAGGACTAAAGCTGCCAAAAATTAAATTTATTTCCAGGGACCATTTGTGTCATTTATGAAACTTTGCTCTTTTTTCATCTGTTTTTAATCCTTTTGCACATGAAACATATAAAAACACAATTCAAGGATATTTTCTGTATTTTGAAGCATTTCTGAGTGTTTTTAAATGTTTTTGCAGTTCAGATGGGACAAAAATGATGAGTATTTACACACTCATCATACACCAAAAAGAAACAAAATTTAAAAAGGAAAAATAAAATTTGAAAATGAAAATATTTTTGGATTTTTTATATTAAGAAAATAATCACAATATTTTTGGTATCGATCCGGAAACTGATATCGTTTCTCTTAAGACTACTCGCAGAGTGGCGGAGAAGCAAAGGTCCGCTCGAAAGCTGATTAAAAACACGCCTCTTTCGGTTTGCAATTTAATGTCAAAATCATCCTTAAACCACTTGTATAGGTTGTAATCGAAAGATAATCCGAAATCAAATGATTTCACGATTGTTTTGTTGTTTTGCGATTTTTTTGGTATTGTTAACACTTTAGGAAAAGTGTTAGTGGTTTTTTTAATTTTTTTGGATTTTATATTTTTGAAAAAATATTTACGAAGAAAAACGATAACTTCCCGGGAGAAAGATCTTCAAAACACGAATCGTAATACGGAATCACGAATTCACTTCAACCCTCCCCGGCAGCGGCGCCAAAAATTGATTTAACAATTTAGTTCAAGGAATTACACAAAGGAAATATGTGTAACCCGAAATTCGTTGTCCCGACGAAGGTGTGAATGGAATTTGTGATATCGGGATCGTGAATCGTGTAGTGAATAGTGAAAGAGTGGGGGTTTTTTGGATTTTAAACTAAAATTAAGAAAGATTATCTAAAAACAACTAATTAACTAAGGAAAATGCTAATCTAAAGTGCTTAGGGTCTAAAATGCGAAGAAAAACTAATTACGAATCAAAACCGAGAAATCCCGAGCTTAAAACGTCAAATTAATGAAATATTAATCCTAGGAAGGCCAAATTAATTTTCCTAAGTTCTAATTAGAAAAAGAAAATTTTAGGAAAAAGAATTATATTTTTTTGATTTTTATTTAATTAAATACGAATTAAAAACTATTTTAAAGAAAATAAATGATTAAAAATACTAAATATTAATGGAAAAATCTAAAAATTTTCTGGAAATTAATTTATACTAATCTAAACTTTGGAAAAATAAGAAAATGAAAAAGCTATTTAGGAACAAGCTGAATTTAAGCTAAACAGTCTAATGAGCTTATAAAGAAAAAAAAAGTGATAAAGGAATTGATTGTGCAAGGATTTCAGAAAAAATCCCAAAGGTGCAATGGTATTGTGTGTGTGTTGTGATTGAGCAGACCTGGGTTCGAGTCCCAGGTTTGCAATTTTTTTCAAAACTATTTATTATTATTATTATTATTATTTTTTTACTTTTCTTTTAAAAAACTGATTAAGTGAACAAATATGAAGAACTTTTATGAAAAACTTTTTATGACATGCCAATATAAGCTCAGAAGAAGCTTATTATCTGATCAGTGGGCTTAAAAGGAAGAAAACAAGCAAAAACAAAGATGCACAAGAGATAATAAGCTAGATAAGCTAAGAGAAACTAAGATTAAGCTAAATTAAGCTAACTCTATTCTGATGAACCAAATTAATCAGACAAAGCTACTAGTAATAGCAGAAAAGCACAAGAATAATCCCAATAAGCAAAACCACTAACTGTTGCAGGCCTAAAAAGATGATCTGAGGCACTTTTGCAGGCACTAAAAAGCTATGCAAATCTTATTCAGAAAAATTTCAAAAATGAGCAATTCCAAGTTAAGCAACCAAATACTACTTGTACCAATTTTTAGCTAAAAAGGACTTATATTTAAGAAACTAAAAATCAATAATGAAAGTGAAAAACCCAACTTGGGCTGCTGAAGCAGTCCTATGGTTCTGCAACAGATGGGATTTTTTATCTCAAAAACCTTCAATTCTTAGTGAAACAATACCAACTCTTGAATTATCACTTTAACCACCAATATGCACCTAAGACTGTCAAATATTCAGACCAAATAAGCCTTGTCTTATAACAAGCTTAAGTGAGCAATTCACAACCTAAGATTAAACCTATTGATGCAATTCCTTAAAAAACTTCAAATCAGCTTATAAGATCCTATAAACAGCTTATAATAACTACTTTAAGCAAGATTAAAGTATCTCAAGTGAAAAATGAACAGTGACAAAGCTTTTCTATCCTATAACAGCTTATGCCAAACGGCCCTTATCTCTAAACTGTTTTAGGTTTTTGATTGATTTAAAGTGATTTAATCTATGATACTGAACCTAACTTATTACTGATGCTATATGAACTATAATTAAGCTAAAGTTATAGAAAAATAAGCACAAGAATAAGCTATAAGCTAATATGCTAAATATGACTTAAGTATGCAAAATTGAGATAAATGAGAAAGAATAAGCTAGAACAAATAAATGAGAAACTAAATAGCACAACTAGACTAAATAAGCAGAAATATTACAAGTAAGTACTCTAATAAGCATAAAATAAGCAATCTATTCTATTTATGCAATTTTGAGCTAAATTAAAATGGAATAACTCACTTATGGCCTCAGCTTAACAGAGGTACCAACTTAATTAAAGCTACAAGCTCCTAGCTTATCAAGGATAAGCTAGGTAAAGTCCATCTTGCCCCTCCATTGCGGGCAACTTCCAAAAGCTTTACACAAATATGCATAGGTATAGGATTTTGATGTTTTGGACTGAATTGATCACTACACAAACTCACTAAAGCTATAGAGAGCTAGAATGAGATTATATAATCTGTAAACAAGCTTGTTGAAGCTTAACTACACTACTTTACTCTATATATATATATATATATATATATATATATATATATATATATATATATATATATATATATTTTTTTTTTTTTTTTTATTTTTTTTGAGTATTTATCTATTTTTTTGGATTTTTGTTTCAAAACAGAATTTATGAAAACATTTTGATAGAAACTTGAAAAGAGCTTAATAAAACAGAAAATAAGATAGTATTAGTTTATAACAACTCACATAGAAAAACAGACTAGATTAAACATAAGACAAAACAAAGCTAAAATTTCATTAAACCTTAAAATTTGAGTACAAATAGTCCTTACAACTTCTAAAGATACTGAATTTAAAATTACAACTAAAAAACATCAAAACGACACTAAATTTTAAACCCTAATTCTAGACTCTAAAACTTAACACCCTTCTAGTGAGGAGGAGGCTGCTATTTATAGCCTCAGGAAACTCTAGGGTTTCATCAGGAACCTCCTAGACCACTCAAAATCAGCCCTTGGATCAATCTTGGGCACCACTTCTTTCAATCACAGCCGTTGATCATGGAATGTGGAGAATTGGCCAATGATATTGCTGGGTTTTGCCTATCTGGCATTCCTTTTGTCTCTGCCAGCTTTCTAGAAGATTTTTAGGTGAGGTAATTAATGAGAGAGAACAGGGTAAAATTAGGGACGAAGGGTGAAAAGTGGCTGGTAATTTTTGGCGGGTAAAGTTGACTGGGTTGGGAAGGTGGGTTGACTTGGGTTATTTTAGGGAAAAAACGGGTATGGTTGGGTCTGATTCGGGTTTTATTTAATTAGGGAGATGGGCTTTGTTGGGCTGAGGGGAAGTGTGGGCTGGGTTTTTAATGTGACTTGGGTTACTTTTAATTTAGTTGATTAAGGATTTGTGGTGTAATAGGATTAATAATAGATGGACTATTTTTGCCATATGCTGAAATTATCTTCAAAGCTGAATTTGTAATTACCCAATGATCCAAGGGCTGTTCTTCAAAAATATTTTCTTTGACGAATTTCTTTCCCGGCTTCGGCTCTTTAAATATCTTTTCCAAATCTCGTGCTCGGGTTTTTCGGGTTTTTCTTGATTTTTGTCCTTTTTTGAGATATCCGTACCTGCATATTAACAAACACAAAAACACAAATATCTTTGGCATTTTGCTTAGTTTTTGGTCGTTTTGGTCTTAATTTGGTTAAGAAAAAGGTATGTGTTTAAGCACATACCAATTGTATCTACTCATGTTATGATATCATATTATGATGGTCGTGATTTATTCCGACCTTGTCATGGTTGAGCTAATCTCGTTGTATTACATACGTCTATTAATAGGAACATCCTTACTATGTCTCACTCTTCTTTCCTTTTAATAAGTACTTTCCTACGAACCTCTTCATATTACATAGAATTGGTGTACAATCTCATATCAACTAGATGTGCCAACAGTCGCCCATTGCACTCCATATTTTACCACTTATCTTATAAACTATTATTATACCATTTTACAAACTATTACCATGTAATAGACCAATTTGATACCCTACCACTATCACCCAAAACAGTTCACTAACACCTTCTTATTATCTTACACTATGAACAAACGGACTTATCATCCTCTTAAGAATTTCCTTATAAACTAATAACCAGACTTACTATCAACTTATGAATTGTTTTGTTAGTTTAATATAAACGATTTTGTAAACACCTTACAGACCGTTTTGCTATTATCTTATGAAACCATTTACTATCACTTTATAAAACATTTCGCTAAAACTTTATATACTGTTTTTCACTATCCCATCAGTCATTTCGTCACTCTCTTACAAACTACTTTACCACCCAATGAACCACTTTGCTTCCATTTTTCGACTATTTGACTACCTTACTACCCTCTTATAAAAATAATAAATGGTGTCGCTATCAACATACAATCTATTTTACGAATCATCCCACAGACTATTTGATATAAACGCAATAAACAAAATTTGCTACCCTACTACTAGTCTATAAACCAGCAAATGTTTTTACTGACACCATGCAAACTATGTTGCAAATACCCTGCAGGTTTTATTATTGACTTATAAATTATTTTGCCCCTCTGAGCACCACATTAACCACTGATAAAACAACAAACTATATCGCAAATGCATTACAAACCAATTTGTCGTTATCCTACGAACTGTTTTACTACCACTAAAATTAAAAATTGCGACCTTACTGCCAACTTTTGAATAATGAAGTGTCATCCCTGTCGTTCTATAAACTATTTCACATATTATTTTATGAACTATTTTATTGTATGCAATAAACCGATTTGCTACTTTAATACTATTCCATAGACCAACAAACGATTTTGCCAACATTTTGTAAACTATGATACATTTATTCAAAAATTTCCACTACCATTTTATAAACTATTCTACACACCGTTTTATAATCTATTCTGCAATCACCCTAAGAACTAAGTCCTATTTGAAAAGTATTTTAAGCTACCACTTTATGAACAGAGTTATCGATACTTCCTTTTAAACTAAATCCAACACTACTAGAAAAAGGTCTATCCTTGACTCGCATTTTATGACGCACGCTACAAGATGACGCGCAAATAGCAAAGTCATAAAATAAGAGTCATAACGAGTAAATTTTTTATTGGGGATGACTCGTTTTCAGAAGCGTCATAACATAGGGTCATAATCAGTTAAAATTTAGCCTGCTAGATGACACTCGTTTTGCTTCGTCCTAAATAGGGGTCATCTATGTTTTTTTCCCTGCACGTCTTATAACCTAATTAAGGTTACCTTGTTCATTTACAACACTCACCTCACACACACATCTTCTTTAACCAAACCCTAGCCCTCCCCCTCTTATCTCAACAGCCGCCACCCACATCTCCAGCGCCACTCCTTTTTCTGGTGACTCAATCTAACCACACCATAACCACCAACACCCCTCACTCATCCCTCTCACCTCTCTCTTGATAATACCACCATGGCCACCTCCTGCTGCCGTATTCAACATGCGCCGCCACCACCTCGCCGCGCCGTCATCATCATCATCACAAGGAGATCAAGAGACCAAGGGTTCGTGTATTTAGATCAAGTTTAGAGTGAAGTTCGATTTGGGTTTTGTTTTGTTGTGTTTGTGAAGCCGCTGTAGCAGTTAGTACATTTTTTGAAGCTTGTATTTATTCAAGTTTTTAATAAGGTGATTAGTATTTTAGTTTGGCTAATTTTTTTTAATTTTTTGATTGTGTAAGTACTTCAGTAAGAAAAATTGTATTGGTAACATGGGTCTGGCTGGGACAGTGTGTTTTGCTTGGTTTAAATTAAATGTTTATGTGTTGTAAGCTAAGTAGTACTCATGACTCATGATATTTCTTTAAACATTTGGTTTACTTGTTGATTTCTTTCTATATAATTATGTACCTGGTATTCTAGCTAGTTTGATAGCTAAAATATCTATCTTTAATGAAATTTGCCACTACAGGAGCCAAGTAGCCAAAATGATATTGGTATTCAAAACCTTTGAGAATGTCAATATTGGGTACAATGGGTTGAAATGAATCAAAATGGTTTTAATTACGAATTACATGTATATTTCTAAATGTTGTTAATATTTATATTTGCAGGTACAAAAGATGCAAGAAATGTTGAGGAGCACCAAACCCCAACGTGAGTTAGGAGGTGACATTGTGTTTGTTTCATAATTCATAGATTCATGGGCATAGTTGGTTGTGCAGGTTTAAAGGTACTACCACTATCTGAGCCAAACAAATGTGATGCAGGTACAGCGAATTGACTGGGCCTGTCATGCCTCTGACCTTGCTGGCGACACAACATCAAAAACAGCATCCATCTACGGTACAAGAACCTGTTAAGATAGCAACAATCCTGCAAATTAATCCAGACACTCTTATGGTAAGACACAAAAACCTTAATCACTAAATTTGCCATATATTTAGCTAATAACTGTCACGAAAATGCAGCAACACCAACGGCTCACTACGGAGGCGGTGATAACTGAGATCAAAGAAAACCTTGGATGGTATATGAACAGGTGCAGCCGTTGTCATAGAAAAATCTAAGACAACCGGTCTCATTGGCATTGCCAAGAACCAGGAATGAAATTAACGCCAAACTATAGGTATGCAATGGTAAAGTAAAAGTACATGCGAATAAATGTTTGACTTCTTCATCACAGTTATTGAGTATGCGTAAAATGCATTACATTTTCAGCTATTGCTTCAAGATTATCATTTCTGAGGTTACTAGAAGTGGTATAATGAGCTGCTTTAGCCCAGAGGCGCATTCACTGGTGGCGGACTGCACAGACGTCCTCAAATACATACCTGACCCTAATCCCATTTTATTTGCATAGGCGGGGCAAATGAGTATATTTGCAGCCATCGCAGACGTTTATGCTTTCTTCACTTCCCACCCTGTCTGAGCCTTATAAAATGTATTCGGTAAGAAGTTGGTTTGGAGTGACATCACTAAGCTATTATATGCTATTTTATGAGACATAGGTACTGCTTCTTTTTTTGTGTTTTTTCAAGTTAAAAAAATCCATGATCTCACTGAGCTATTATATGCTATTTTATGAGACATAAATTTAATAAAGTATGTAATCTATGTGCCATAAAATAGCATTTAATAGCCCAGAAAAATTGTGAATTTTTCTTTACACACGTACTGTTGGAAGCTGTAACAAAGGACAAGTAAGTTGTAGAAAGCACTCCTTTTTTTTCAGTTATAAAAGCATTTTGTTACTCTTCGTTTGTCCAGGTCAGCCACATTTCAATTGACTTAGAAGATCTGTTGATAACTTCTTGCAAAAAACATCAAAGTCTTAAATATAGACGTGACGTAAGTCAGAATTTGATCAATGAGATAGTTATCTGGTCTGTTTGACATCGTTTATTGGGTATGCGTTTTACTGATGATTGTTCATCTTTGATGTAGGTTTCTTTGAATACCGAAAGGGAGAAGAAGAAGGAAAAGTACTTCCTATTGAGGAAAGTACCCCTCGGATATCTCAGGTTACTTCTAAACTAGTTCAGTTATAATAATGATGCGTATATAGGTATACATATAAGACATTTTCTTATCTTGAAACATTATTCGTCTATCTCGTATGACATGTAAGATTAAGGGCATAAACTGTGAATCTGTTGGAAATCTGCATCTGATATATACGTATCCTATCTTTATAAACTTTAGATAATTAGATACTGGCTTTGATTCCACATCATATTTCAAATTACAATTATTATTCAGCCTAGTGTGACCCCCGTTGATGAGTATGCTGCACTGATATATTATTCAGCCTGGTGCTATTCAACCACCATCTTCTTGCTCTAATAAATTACATTTATTATTCAGCCTAGTGTGACCCCCGTTGATGAGTATGCTGCACTGATATATGCTGGAAGGTGGGGAATCCATGGTGCTTCTCTTCCAGGTAGAGCAACATTTGCACCAGGCAATGTTGGATTTGCAACTTTTGGTGCCCCGCGTCCTATGGAGGTTTGTGCAGTGTTTTTACATGCTACCAAAAATTTATTTTATTTCAACCACCATCTTCTTGCTCTAATGGCTGAATGCTTGTGCTATGCAGACTCAAGTTGTCAGTGATGATACCTGGAAGCTTGTTGACAAAATTTGGGAGACAAGGGTTCAGGAAATTAGAGATGGGGCAATAAAAGAAACTGAAGCAGAAAAGGAGAAGCCACGGGTTTTGATTGCCAGCCATTTCCTGTGACCATTGTCACCTTGTTTTATGGTTAATGTCTACTTATCTGCAAATGTAGTGTTAGTAAGAGGGTTAAACGAAACACTTTAAGTATAAATCAAAAGGACGCTTGAGAGGTTTATTTTAATTCATAGACTTCTAATTGCTAAAGCCATATAGGATATGAAAAAGGGTTGATTGCCTAAAATGGAATACAGATTCACATTCAATTTCTATTTCAGGTAATCAACTTTGTTTTTACCCATAAGACCCTGGTCCGTTTATTAGAAATAGTTTTATTCTGGCTCGGACTTCTTTTGCAACTTCTGCTCTTTAAACTGGACAATTAATTGGGTTTCTTTCTTTCTTGGTGACTGAGCAGCGTCTGATGAGTTCTGGGTCATGTGGCGAAAGTTATGCGTCTGATGAGTTCTGGATATGCTGCGACATTTGTGAGAGGTGGTTTCATGGTAAGTGTGTGAAGATCACTCCAGCCAGAGCCGAACACATCAAGCAGTACAAGTGCCCAACATGTGGCTACAAAAAGCCCGTCCTTGATGCTGTATCTGTATCGTGGTGTTCTTAGTTGTGTACTCTAGTAGTCTCTAACTGCATGTTTAGTTATGTTTAGCAACGATAAACCTGGTTTATAATTTTGTATTATCAGGTTTTTAATATATGAAATGCGTTATTTTGATATTTGTGTTTTTAATTTTGTATTATCAGGTTTTTAATTGTCATTTAATAGAAAATTAGGAACTGAAAAAAATTATTTAAAAAAAAAAAAAAATTAGGTTATGACTCGCAAAAAGGAGAGTCATAAAACGTGGGTCATAAATGCGCGTCATAGAGGGATGACGCACAAATGCGAGTCATGAAGCTTTATGATTGGTCCATCCTTGACTCGCATTTGCGCGTCATAAAGCCTCTTCTTGACTCGCATTTGGAGTCAAGAATAGCTGTTTTTCTAGTAGTGAACATTGTCAGGTAGGACCATGCTATGCTGGGGATAGTTGTCGAAAACTTTTGCCAAAAGTCAAACTTTCTATTACTATTTTTGAGAAATCACAAACTTGCATAAAAGTTGTGCAAGTCATGGGCATCCGTACTAAGAAGCACAATAACCAAATAGACTTTGACACCATCTTATCACATGAAATCAGTCTAGTCTCGCCGCATATTCTAATCCGCAAGGACCAATTACACCATTAGCCATCATGAAGACGACGAAGATGGAATAGAGGTAAAATTGGAACCCGTATTAGTAATGGGTTCCGTTACAGTAGAATCATACATGTTTCTAGATTTAGGTAACCACTTAAAACTAGGTGTATACTGTAACCATTTTTGCCATATCCAACTACTTTGGGCTTTTGTCTTAGTGAATGCACTAGGTGAATCCGTTTTCTTAGGACTTGTGTTTTCGGCTATGGATCACTTATCGCAATTTCAGAAATTACTTTTGGCTCTTTTCCTAACGCAGACTTAGAAGCTATAGTGGGCCTAGAAAGAACGCCATTAGTATGTCTTCTAGTGCGTAATAAAAGAGAATTAGCAACACAACGATCATGAGAACCAAACATCATACTTTTACGACAAAAGATACAAGAAGCATTGACATTTGAAACATTCAACGACATAGCATTCGTTACATTGGTATTAGAATTACAAGTTTTTAAGTTCGAATCTAAATCATGTGCAACATGCGTTTTATTCAAAGTCCTAAGGTGATCTTCTACTTCATTTTCTTCTAGAGGTCCGCTCCTACGTTTCCAGATCCTATTCTTCTTTCTAGTGCTCTTACGCTGTGATCTGCTAACGCTAGTAGTGGCTTCTAGTCCTGTAGAAGTGGAAGCATTCAAATTAGTGGTCTGACTTTACTTAGTATCTTTTTGCCTAGATGATGTTTCGATTTTGTACATTCCTGGTGCGATTACGTTTGTGTTTCCTAATTTCCCTTTGTTAAGTGTACGTATTTTCTCTTCTAACTCACTAATGATGACTTGTTGATCTTGTATTTTTGCATCGAGTTCTCTATTTAAACGAACGGTGTCATTTCGATGTTGTCGACATTCATCAGTTTCTTTCAAAAGTTGAGTATGTGTCTTTTTCAAAGAATCATAAATTTTTTTATACTCATCTTTTAAATGCTCAATTTCTTTTTCACATTTTAAAACCGCATTTTCATCATCAAGATTCTCAACTTTGGATGTTTGATGGTTTTGAAAAGATATGTTTTCTTTTTGACGTTGCAATTCGAGTTCGAAAGTAAGACTTTGAGCCTGACACCATTGAAGTTTCTTTTGAAGTTGAGAAATCTCGAGTGAAAGTTTTGTTTGAACATCATCATTATGAGTCATGATTTTCTCATTTTCTGCTTTTAAAATCTCAATCTCGTGTCTCAATGTATCATTTTCAGCATTGTGGTCGGTTATGAGCATGAAATTGCATGATAGATAAACAGAATTCATAAATACAGATATAATATCAGAACTCAGAACATTTTCCAAGAGTCGATCTACTTCTTTTTGAAGACATTTGTTTTGACGTTTTCGTTTTGAAATCGAGTTTTCAGTTGCTTTGAAAATGTTCATCATGGATGAAACTTCATTTTGTAGTTCCCGTTCCCAGTGTTTTGCAAAAAGACGCAAATGTTGGACATGAGGTAAAAATTGCGTTTGAAAATTTTGTCTTTGTTCTTTTGTGTAAGCAGATTGAAAAGTAGAAATTCTTTATCTCAGAATTACGTTCAATTGCTTGTTCCAAAAGTTTGATATATTTCAAAACGTATAAAAGTATCGAAGTACAAGACATCGTTTAGGTAATGGTTTAATTTCACCAGAAGATGGTAAAGGGCCATTTATTTGTACCACTAGTTTGACGGGACCAACATCCGAAGTTGATTCAAGAATTTCTGAAATATACCAAGGTTGTTCTGTTTTTTCTTTTTGAGGAACATAAGTTTCATGGATAGATGGTAATTTATAATAATCGAATGGTTTAACCATTTCCTTTTTGCTCATTTTCAATCGACTCTTGTCTTCTTGCTCCCATTCTTCCTCACAATCATATACAACAACACGCACAAGAGACGGATCAAACAAATGATTAGCACTATACAATTTTGGAATTTCTTTGATAGCTGTATGAAGAAAACTTGGATTATTATACCATAAAGCAAATTTTTTTGAACCATCAAGATTTGGTTTTAAAGTCAACATTTGTATTTGTTTAACTGACTCCCCAGTTTTGTAAACAACATTTTTGAAGTCTTTCAACTTTTCTTCCAAAATGACGATTTCATCAAGGTGAGAATCAATTCGTTTCCGTGACTTTTGTTTGTAATCTGAAAAAGTTGCTTGACAAACCGACATTTCCAAATGGGTTTTTGAAAGTTCAGTTGCTAGATGTTCGACTTGTTGTTTTAGTTCAAGCTTTTCTAGTTCTAATTTGGAAACTAAATTATTATTGGAAACTATTAATTCTCGCATTTGATGTTGTAAATCTTGCTGTTTGACATACGAATTTTGAAAAGCAATTTCAAAACTTTTTTCCCGATTAGCTTGTGTTTCAAAATTTGTAAGTTGAATTTTAGAGCTCTCAAGTTCCGCCGTTAAGGATGCAATCTTAGATTTTATGTTACCATTTATTTCATTGCATTTTTCAACTTGGGATTGGGTAGTCATAAGTAAGGTCATAAGTTCTGAATCTGGGTCGGGCGAAGTTTCAATTTGTTCAAGTTGATCATTGTTATATTCATCAACTGGATCATCAAAGGTAACAACTGGGTTAATTTGATCATCATCATCAAATGTAACAACTGGGTTAATTTGATCATCATCATCAAATGTTACAACTGTGTTAATTTGATAATTTTCTCGAAGAGATAACAATGGATCATCTTGAATAACTTGCTCCTTGTCGGGTGCAGATGCAGATGCAGATGCAGATGCAGATGGAGATGCTATTTCATGTATGAGGCATGTGTTTGCATCAGGTACCTGAGACAGGCCATCAGTGTCATAAACTGGGCATGTATCACTCATGTGAAGTTCCTGCATGTTTGCCATTAACATCACAGCAACATTAGCTTCCAGATCTTCCATTTCATCATCTGAATTAGCAGAGGCCATGAAGCTTTGTTCGTTGTTAGTGAGAGTTCCACCTGCTTCATCCTTGAGTGCTAGAAGTAACGCTTGCTTTTGATAGTCACTGCCTCTGATCCTTGGTTTAGGACATGCATTTGCCAAATGACCCTTTTCGTTACAATTGTAGCATCTGATCATCGCATTTCCAGTTTGTGCATTACCAGTTTCAACAATTTCAACCCTTCTCTGAGGAGCACCACATTGGTCCTACTTCCACTAGCAGCATTAGACATTTGGCCATTTCCCGACTTCCCTGCATAACCATTGTTTCCCATTTGATTTCCATAAGAGCGATTCTGCACTTCAACTCGTCCCCCTTGAACAACAGCTTGATTCCTTAGGTTAGATGAATTGTGAAGGCGATTGTTTGACTTGTTTGCAAATTTGCTGAAGGCTCGAGCAATGAAAGCAAATCCTTGATTCAATGTATTAAACGCTTCCTCTTCTTCATCATGTGCTTGTGCATAGAACATGTTGTCTTGTTGTTCATATGGAACAAGTTGATTGTTAGTTGATTGTTGTGAAGAATCATATGGAACGATCTGAGTGGAAGGTGATTGTTGAGGATAAATAAAGTGATGTTGTTGTTGACCAAACGCATGATTCAATTGTGGATATGGAGCTTGATAAGATTGAGCCATAAGTGCTAGTGGATTCGACTGTGGAGGAGGTGTTGAAGGTTGATGCATTCAATGGAGAGCGCGATCTTTGTCAACTTCAGATTGATGATGCTTCAGATAATCAAACAACAACCCATACTTCGCATCATGAAGATTTTTGGATTGGCGAACAAATGTGACATATTTATGCTAATCTTGACCTAAACAATTAAGGAATTTGGTGTTGATAGCAATTTTAGGCAAGATGATATTGTGTCGGTCCAAGTCATTGATGATGTTTGTGAAGCGATGATAGTATGACTCTAATGACTCCTCTGGTTCAATCATGAATGTTTCATATTCAAGATAAAGCTTTGATTCCATGTCTTCTTGATTTAGTTCAGTGCCTTCCATCAAAAGATGTACATGTTCCCACATATCCTTAGCAGTCTTCTGAGCATCAATGCTACGGTAAATCGGATTAGGTATTCCCAGAAGAATATACTCCATTGCAAGTTCATTGGCCTCACGGTGTAGGATCTGTTCTGGGGTAAGTTGATTCTCTGGTAGAGTTGTCACAGTCTCAGGTCTTGGAGGAACAGCAGTTGCATCACCGGGAACCGTTAAAGTTGGCATTTGAAAGGGTCCTTCAAGGATAACTTGTTTCAGGTACTTGCCATGAGGTTTTCAGAGTTCCATGAACCTTAAGAATCGACTTGCCCATTGAACATAGTTACCATGTGTGAGCATTGGAGGTCGTTCTAGTGAACCTGCTTCATGGATGGATTGTTGACTGCTGATGGCTTCACACATTTGATCAAACCAATGTGGTTGTTTTGGTGGAAGAGGCAATGGTTGCATTGGGAATTGTTGTGTTGGGTATTGTGGTTGTTGATGGAATTGCTGTTGTTGAAAGAAATGTGGGTTTTGCGAATGAGGGAATGGTTGTCCTTGTTGATGAGGGTAATAAGGGAAATGATTGAAATAAGGATACGGTGGTTGAGACATTGTTGAACTTGTGTAGATGATGGATCTTGTAGATAATTGAAACGTGTGTTAAAGTTAAGTTGTCCTTAGTCGTAAACTTTGTGCTTACTCGTAAATGTAATCCTTAGTCGTAAACTGAATGGTTAGTCGTAAACTCTGTGCTAACTCGTAAACGTAATCCTTAGTCGTAAACTCTGTGCTTACTCGTAAAGATAGTGCTTACTTGTAAACTTTGTGCTTACGCGTAACGTTGGTCCAAATTCGTAAGAATTTGAGAAACCAATTAGATCCTTCAAACTCGTCCAAGCTTGAAAGAGTTCACAAGTCGAAGTATTCCACAAGCTTGTCCAAGCTAGGGAAGTACTGAGTATACGTTGATCGTTGAAGAAACTGAAGAATTGGTCTTACTCGTAAACTTTGTTCTTATTCGTAAACTGTGCTCTTATTCGTAAACTTTGCTCTTACTCGTAAGATCAGGGTTTTGACTAGTGCTTATTTGTAAACTAAGGGTTTTGACTCTAATTCGTAAACTTTACTCTAATTCGTAAAACTACCAGAATTTTCAAGTTACGTTTTTTTGCTAAAAATACACGTTTACCACTAGATTATTTTGATCAAATCTCTTCAAAAACACGTAAAGAACAAGAAAGTTTAAGACTTTAATGGTAATAACGAAATTTGAAGAAGTTCGTAAGAAGGTTAAACGTAAGAAACAAGTAGAAAAACGATTTTCAAACTACAAAGTACTTAACTTTCTGCTATATTTAAGCTTCTAAACACTATATCAACCTTAAAACTTTTCAAGCTTCAAGATTTGAGTGAAAGAAACAAAGAAAAACACGATAAAACTTGAAAATTTTAAGATATTAGCTACGAATATAAGTAAACACACACTCCAACTATCAATTAGGCGATTGATACCACTTGTTAGGTCACCATATTGTTGTAACACAAGTATATTTTAAAGAGATAGAGAGAGAGAGAGAGAGAGAGAGAGAGAGAGAGAGAGAGATATGGTATGGAACAAATATGAGAGAATTATAATGAAAGAGTAACTTGCATATAGGGTAGTAAGTAGGGCAACGCCTACTTGTAATGTTTCAAGACTTATCCTAAGTTCCATGGGCTTACTTCATGAACCAAGGACTAATTACTAACATATAAGCCTATTAACTAAGCAATCTATTACATACTTAATGACCGACACTTTGTATTAATTACAAGTAATCCCAACAGGTATAATTTGTAAATTGTAAGATTTTAAAATGTGGGTCTAAAAAAATGGTGTTATTTAGTGTCATGATAAGAGGTGATTTTTTTGTGTTAAATGTTTTGGTGTTGAAGTGATATTGCACTGATGTGGAGGCACTTTTTGGGTGTTAACATGTTATTACACCTTACCCTCTAAGCCATTAAGGTATTCGAACGCCATATATCGTTTAGTAAAGATTTAGTTTGCACATAATCACTACTGGATTTCATGATTCATGCATCAGTCTCATGTAAATGAGTCACTCTAACTCTTCAATAACCAATGCTGTGTTCACTTCATCGATTCATGACCAACCCTTCAGTAACTACACTTCACTTTTCGTTTTAAGACCTGCTGTCTAACGAGCAGGAGCTCGCCTTGTGCACCTCTTATTCCATATAATTATTCGTTTGGAGTTTGTATTAGTTCATGCTAGACGTGATCATACAAAACCTAACTTAACAAATGTTAAAATATAAAACTCCGAGAAAACATATAAACAAGCACCATAGTAGCTGGCCTCGCCTACCTCATCTATAAACATTTACAACCCCTTGCGCGCGAGATCAGAGAGAATATTAACTTACTATCTCAAACATTATTGAACTAATTGTCTGCATTTTGAATTGCAAAATAACAACTTTAAACATGGATTTGCATAAACATGACAATACAAAGTTGGGATCAAGTCAAAACCCAGGTAACTAAGGTTCAAGCACAGAACTTTTAAACCCCCAATCCTAATCCCAATTATCCAAAAACCTAATCCATCATACCAAACTACCAAAGTAACTATCGCCGAGTCCTGAGGAGGATTTCTAATCCAAATGCAAAATCGTGAGATAAGTGAGCTTTTACTCTATCTCAAGAAAACTTTACCGTAAATTTTTGTTATCCAAAAAGTACATTTACTTTTGCAAAAAGAATTCTTTGGCATATTACCTATTTGTCATATAAAAGACATTCGTAATGATAATTTTTCTCATTTCTGTCAACCTGCACAGTATATGAATATAACATGATAAACAACAAAACTGCTTTCACATTCCATCACAACAAGATCTAGATAAAACTCTCCACATTATGTAACTATTTATTCAAGACACATAATCAAGTCAAAGGTGGAAGGATACTAAAGTCTCGAGTACATTTGAGCACATTCAGTGGAAACCACGCATGATACCATGTATGTACCCTCCAGTCATAATAAACGACACAAGAGACACCACGCCAGCTGGGAAAACTTTGCCCGACTTCTTGAACCGTGTGCCCATAACTACTAGAAGAGCAGCAGACAAACCAGTTCCAATACATGATGCAAAGACTGGATTCACAGGAAGCTTTGAGTAAACAAAGAGCAGTAACCCTGCAGATATACCACCAGAAATCAAAGATTTCTGGCTGCCACTCTTCAAATAACCCATCAATCCACCCAAACCAACTAAAGCTGCATAACCGAGGGTTAGCTTCTGAGACATCGACATGCCGGTCTTTATAGGTTCTTTTTCACTGTCGTCTGATGGTCCTTCACCGTCTCCACTACCTCCATCGCCGTTACCACCCCAGTTGTTTCCTTCACCACCGCCAATGTTACCACCACCACCACTACTATCGACTTGGACTTCAGTTCCTTCTATGATATCAGCAGAAAAAGAGGTTGGTGCTTTTTCAGGGACTACACTTCCTCTTATTACACTTGAAAATCGGTTTTTGGAGTGCTGTTTAATGTTAATTGGACGGTATAGCGAGAAATTTGGTGTGGCACTAACTGAAGCTGTGTTACACACTTTATAGCACGGAAGACAATTCTGTCCTAGAACCAATGCTCGGGAACGATACTGCGGAAGTAAAACGGAAGACTGAGAAATTGCTAAAAGCTCTCCTGTGCTGACCATAATGATGAAGCCTTGAGAACAAGAAAAAGTAGAAAAAAGGCAGATAAGAGAATCAAATTTTCACATATGATCGCTTACTAAATATAAAATAACTTGAAAACAACACATTGATAATAACAGAACCTATAATCTCATTCTCAATAACTAGCTGTGTGATCAGAATTCAATAACATAATAGATTACAAATATCTATTTTAATGAATCACCATTGCTTAAGCGCACATGTTTTAATCGCCACAAAATCCACATTGTTACACTAGTTTCTTGATAAACGTCAGCCATATTTTCTGCTGAATAGTCAGGGTTTAGTCTTTGAAAAAGTTGAGCTGAAAGAAATCCAATGTGCTTTATAAATTACCTACACCTCATAATATCGTTGGTATAAAACACGCATAGAGCCATAGATTAAGTATAATCATCTTCTTAGTATGTAGATAAGCTTCTAACAAATCTCGGCGCATCTCATTATTGGTTATAGTAGTGCTAGGTTGATCATATGTGAGCTTTAAATTAAACCAAAATAAATTACAAAAATACTCGTCACTTACTCATCTAGGCAGCATTGCATAGGCGCTAATATTGTCCATATGCAATCTTATGAACAAACGAATAAAAGTAATAAATCTACATTTTATTCCAAGCTTCTACCAGAGGAGCCTAAACATTATGAAATAAAAACTGTTCATCCAATACATTAAATCTATACTAACAGTTCCAAATCATGAAAGACCCAATCATTATTTGTTAACAATTGATCATTTATTTCCCCAAAATTTCACACATGACCTCTATTCTTCAGCAAAATGTTTGCTAATGACACTGACTTAAATTTAACAATATCGGTTGTGTAACCCATCCGAAACCTACCTCAAACAAAATTTGATAATGAACTAATGATTAATTGAATTGATAATAAAAACTCATATTACAGGAGTATATATAAGCCCTTTTTTTTTTCCTCGTACGGCAATTTCTTTTTTCCCACCCTATATCATGTATCTCACAAATGCCTCCAGCGAGGCTTGCACCAACAACCTCGAGGTGGGAGGGCAACTCACATACCACTAGACCAAAGGCCTTGGGGTATAATTATAAATAAGCCTTGCTTAGCTTGAAGGCTAAGCTAGGTTAACTAATGGGCTTGGCCCTTACTTCTAACTATAACACAATCAATTATTCTTTGATAACCAAACTAAATAGCCTTAATTTCTAAGTTAAAGTCGACCAAAACTAGTATGGAGTAATAATGTGAAATTCAATAACCTAGTAATAAGTCAAAGTCAACAAAAACCTAGTAATAGCTTGCAATCACTAATCCACGGGGCTTGAGACCACCGCCACACAGACTCAAACTTGGTTTCCAACCTTTTGGCCGACTAATCCATGGTAACCATAGTTTCCAATTGCCCTCCATTTGGGTGTTATTTAATTGGCACCAAACACGATTTAACTCGAGACATCTCACAATTTAGTGATGACAGTCACAAGCTTTTACGAGCAAGGCCACAATAGAGGATAAAATCAATTACAGTCCAAATTTATTTTCAATCATACAACCTAACGCCTTATAAACGTCTAATTTGACTAGTACAAAAACCAAGTACAGTAGTTACTGAATAAACTAACGTCCAACAGTTTAATCTACCTAATCCTAATTTAAAGTCAACCATGAGATTTTGAAAACAGAATTATCTTTGCAATTTAAGTATCAAAACAAGAAGCAGATGAACAGAAATGAAGAATTGTGCAAATTTAAAATAAGATTAAGATAAAGATGTATTACCTTAATTAGGTTTTGAAAAACCCTAGTTTGGATTGAATTTGATTGTTTGATCCGCAGAAACAACTAGAAGAACCAAGACTACTGAATTGGAAGCAGATAAGCCCAACATAATGGGCACGGAAGCCCAAGTAGCTTTATTTTAAAGCCCAACAGTAACTGTTCTGGTTAATATACTTGATTGGTTCATTAAAGTGTGGTCCCAATTCGTGTTTCACCCACAAAAATCAAAAATCGAAACTGAACCGAATTTGCTAAAACCAAACTGAACCGGATTAAATATTCGGTTTTCAGTTAGTTTTGACAAAACGAAAACCAAACCGAACCGAAAGCCGAATTCACATAAATATATATATTTTTTATATGTTTATATTCAAAAAGAAAACATTAAAACTTTTTAATAGTATAAATATAACATTTTTTAGACTTTATATTTTTTTTGTGCAAAAAATCTATAAAATTAAATAAGTAATTATTCAAAATTATATAATTTGTGTTCGTTTTCGGTTATTCGATTCGTTTCAGTTATTCAATTTGGTTTAATCCAATTTGAATTCGGTTCAGTTTGGTTTCTGGTTTTACTCAGAAATTTTTTTAACCGAACAACCCGATAACCGAACCGATGAACACCTCTAGTCCCGGAAGCAATCTTCCGAGCCTCGGGTTTTTTCCTAAGATAGGGTATAATTTTTTACATTTTACCTCCTTCATATCCTGTTACAGCGGTATTTGGTGCTGTTGTGGTTCATTAAAGTGTAGATAATATACTTGTTGATCACTACTTATAAAGTGTGAAATGATATGAAAGTTAGATTTTTTTTAACGTTTAAACAAAAGCGCTCAAATAAAATACAAAAGTTTGTTGTCACCAAACCCAACCTTCTTGTTACTTGCTATTTTGTTGAAAACCTAACATTGAGAACGAGCTCATGCTTAATTAAATTAAACGGCCTTAGCGTAGCTCGATTATAACTCTACATACATAAATATTTCGGCATATATATATATCAGTACATAAGTGCCCGTGTTTGTCATCCATTGAAATATACTGTACTTATTTTCATTATCAGTGCCACTTTCCTTTTCTCTCTCCCTTTTCTTTTCCTCAATCTTTGCGGTGCCTGTCTTTGTCATCCCTTGAAATATACTTATTTTTCATAGAAAAAATAAATCCACCTGATCCATATCCGATCCACTTACATCCCTAGTTCCACGTGCACTAACCTTATGTTATCGTGTTTTTGCTCTTAGAATCAAACTAAGGAACATGTTTTGATTTCATGTGTATTTTTTACCTTGCAATGTCCATTTTTGTTTGCACAAATGATACAATCCCAATTGTGAATAAGTTAGACTTTTTGAAGACGAATAAGTAGACTTGGATGGACGAAAATGAAATTAAATTTTTACACATGGACCATAAGATTTGATAATTGAAAGTAAAGGCCCAAATGTGGCCAGCTGTGCAAATTACGAAATTTATCTGTTTGCTAAGGACAATTTTAGTGAGTTTTTCAGCACAGAATTGAAACAAAAAATAAAAAACCTACGCATATATAGGAGTATATGGTTAAACACCAAATATGTCAGAACTTTATCTTCTAATTGTAACTCACTGGTTGATCTTTCTGTGATATCAAGTCTTCATGTTCTAGATTTGATAGATGTTAAAAAATGTTGTGCTCCCAAGTTATCCGATCCGTTCATACAATTGTCTTTAGACTCTCATAGACTTCATAGTCAAAATAATCCTACCCTCTAACGAAATTTGCACTTGCACTCTTAAGACAGTGTTTTAATCCATTTTCCATTGGAAACATCACATCGAGGCTCGTTGACGGATTAGACGTAGAGTTGTCCAGAAAGTATTGAGCCTCTTTTGGTAACATTAAAGTGTACCTCTCGACATTTCCAACAGGTTGTGTCACTACCAAGTGTCCCATTGAATAAGAACGGGAGAATTTTCTTCTAGGTAACATGTCATGTATCAAATCAGTCACTTTAACTGAAACATGGCTATTTAGTGGTCCATTTGGGCCACAACATGATTCAGACTCGTTGTTAGGTTTAGGAACAAGGCTTGCTCGACAAACAGGGCAGGTGACATGTAATCCCAACCACTCGTCGATACAATCTCGGTGAAACACGTGGCTACATTCCGGTAACAAGCGTAGGGCCTCATGATCACTAAACTCATTTAAGCACACGGCACATTCTAACACATGCTGATCACCAAGGTTGAACTCTTTTACAGTTGAGTACATAAAACTTGTAAACGTTGCAATCACGGTGGGATCAAGCCCACGTGCTACTGTGATCTTCATGGAACTCCTTTGACTATGGTATCCAGTGTTGGCCGCTAGTGTCAGCTGTTTTTCAGCGCAACGACGAATGTAGAAGGAAAAAATAAAGCAAATTAACAATAGGGGAATTAATACACAGCCCAACAAAATCAATATGTGCTGATTTATTTTTGGCCCAGTTTTTTTTGGAGGTGATACTGTTGGTGGTTCGTTGGGGATTTCTGTGGGCGAGAACCATTTGCTGCTACTAACACAAGAACAAGAGCAACAACTACCCATTTATGGTGATATTTGGAAATTTCTTTTAGTGAAAAGTTTATTTGATCCATGGATTTTGTTTGAAATATTGAAACATGCATACTGTTCTTTGCTCTTTATACCATTTCTTGCATTGTATTCACTTTTGTCTCTATATATATTTCTGGTTATTGTTTTAGAATCAAATTTGATTGGAGGCAAAGATTCTTGATAATAGCGACAGATTAAAAAGTTTAATTATTTACTTACAAGATTCTTGTAATGCCGCCGCATGCTTCTTTATTATAATCGACGACATTTTATAAGTCGAGATATATGCCGCCACATGCTTCTTATCTAAGCGGTTATTAGAAACTACATAAAACGTAAAAACCAGATTAATATCAAAATATACGATATTTTATAAGGATATGAACTTACAGGAATTAAACAATTCGAATAAGAACTGAAAAACTAATCAAGAACACAAATAAGAGAATTGAGCTCAAGAATTAGTAAAATGGATTTGTTATAGAAAAGATGAATTGTACAAAGTTTGTTACCACTTGAAAGAGAGAAAATTACAAATGATTAGCTAAAAATGAAACTGAAAACATAACGGGTATTTAAATGTGAATTTAGGCAGGTAAAGTTGTTGGGTTGATAACTGTTCTTGTCATTCCATGTGGGTTGTTGACTTTTTGGTTGACTTCTATTATGAACCATAACAATACACCCCTCTTAAAATGATCTTGTCCTCAAGATCATCAATTAAAGTGAGGAAAGGAAAACATTTCTGAATGACTTCAATAGGCTTCCAAGTACCAAAATTTTCGGCTAAAAACCAAAAACATAAAGTTTTCAAACAAACTTGTGTTACAAACATAATACAGAGTATTATGTTTTCGGCAAATAAGCCTTTGTATTTTCGGATAACAAATAAGCACACGCACACTCATCACAGGGCCGGTCCTGAATTATTTGATACCTTGAGCGAAAAAAAAAATGCTCTTTCTAAGCAAAGCAGGCTTTTGGTCACCGAAATTATAACTATTCATGTTAATGCTTGTGAATTTCTTTTTCATTGTCTTATTTTTGGTTGTATTTTTATAGTATTAGAACACCCTTCCCCTTTCACCTTTATGAATAAAAACATCTACAAACCCTTTGTCAAGCGCAACTATCATGAGTGACGTCAAAGCAACGAACAAAGCCTTCGCATTTCTAGTATTAGAACACCCTTCCCCTTTCACCTTTATGAATAACTCAACTTTCTGAATCACATAGAGCCTTATGTTGCGCCTATTCTTTCATAGCTATCTCCTTCCATTTATCGTCCTAAACTGTTAATACAAATATCGTCTAAAAAACGTTATTTATATTTTACGATCTTTGCTATATTTTGTTAACGACAATTATAAACTTTATTTTAGCAAAACATAAATCTAGTTAAGTCTTTTGTATATATACTTACAAGTCTTTCTTAAACACAAATAAATTTTAACATAAGTTACAAATTGTTTGTCCATATATAGCATTTTAGTCATTTTAAGAAAAGTGTCACATTAGGTATTAAAAAAAAATAAAGTGTCACATTAGGTGTCAAAATAAAATTAGTATGTTTTACAAATAATAAAAAAGTATCTTATGATAACATAAGTAATTAAACATTTTTAGTAACTCATTAACTAACTAATTACTTCTTAATCAACATCATTTAGCTAGCTATTATATATATATTTACAAGTTTACTTTCCTAAACATTTTAATCAAAATGAAATAGCATTTTTACATCACTACTTGGATCATCATACTCTAGTATATCTAAGATTGCATATCATTTTAGGATCCTTGGAAGATATGATAAATATTTTGGTTAGATTTGATAAAGATTTTGAAAATCTCATGACAGGTCGCACGGAACCAAAAATATACAAGGCCGGAACCAAAAATTTGGTTCCGCCTGATCCGTGGCTTGCTGGCACAGTTAGCAAGACACACCATGTTGTTGGATCATTACTTACAAACATAAAAATAGCATACATTCTCTCATTCATCATTCCCTGTATCTAACTTATTCATATTTCATTTTAGTGAGCTTCTTTTGTAGCTAGAAGATCAAAGCATCATTTAAAGACTTACAAGCTTCAACAGTGTGTTGCAAAGTCTTGTTTGTTTATCACAGTGTGAATTGTTATTGTTCATACATAATTGTTTGTACCAAACTATCATAAACCTCTGTAGTGATCGGTTAGTATTTTAGTTCTCAAAATACGTAGTGTGACGGGAGTGGTTGTGCCTTTGTAAAAGAACTCGACATCTAGCTTTGTGTCAAAAATATTGTGTAAGCGACATGTAAAGGTTTTCTCCGCCGGATAAAGGAGCTTGTTGATTAGTGAAGGATACTCTCGAGTTGGATACTCGGTGAGTGGAGTAGGGCAAGGAAAAAGAGTCCTTGTACACCGAACTACTATAAACCCTCGTGTTGTGGTTTGATCGTTTCTTTCTTTACTTGCATATTATTTATCGTTTATTATTTACATTAGTTGAATTCACATAAAGTTCTCAAAGAAAAATAATTTTAAAACGGTAAAACTATTCAACCCCCTTCTAGTTTTCCACAATTGGCATCAAGAGCTACGTTACTCAAGATTTTTAAAATATATTGTATTTTAAAACTTGGAACGATCCATGGATTTTGAAAACTTCAAAGAAGGGCAATCTATGCAAAGACCACCACTATTTGAACCTAATGGTTTTATCTATTGGAAAAAACCGCTTTGAAACTTATGTGAAATCAAAAGAGATAGATCTATAGTATATAATTATAGAAGACGATCATAAAGCTATAATAAAAGATATCACAAGTGGTCGGGATGAGGATACTTCACTTGCTCGTCATAGTGATGAGCAAAAGAAGTTGATTGCTAAAAATAATGAGGCAAAAATGATGCTTTACAATGCGCTACCTAAAAAGGAGTATGAAAGAGTCTTTATGTGTAAAACCGCTAAAGAAATTTGGCAATCTTTAATAATCACTCATCAAGGAAACTCACAAGTCAAGGATAACAAAATTGATCTTCTTGTTCAACAATATGAGCAATTTTTTATCCCTGAAGATGAGATCATTGATAGTGCATTTGCTAGGTTTAATACTATCATTACTTCCCTTAAAGCACTTGATGAATCCTTTTGTAGTAAGAACTTTGTCAGAAAATTTCTTAGAGCACTCCATCCGAAGTGGAGAGCAAAAGTAACGTCTATTGAAGAATCTAAATATCTTTCAAGCATGTCACTTGACGAGCTAATTGGAAACCTCAAAGTTCATGAAATGGTAATGGAAAAGGATTCAGAGATAGTTAAGGGTAAAAAGGAAAAAGTCAAATCCATTTCCTTGAAAGCTAGAGTAGACTCAAGTGATGATGAAGAATCTAGCTCGGGTAGTGAAGATGAAGAATATGCCATGGCCATAAGAGATTTCAAAAAGTTCTTTAGAAGACGAGGAAGGTTCTTAAGACAACCTCGAGAAGACAAGA